>OW569404.1:88747013-90225368 GCA_937654795.1 Cistogaster globosa | reverse complement strand
AAAAAATAAAAAATAATAAGAAATTAAAAATTAATAATAAAAAACATATTAAAAGAGCAAAAGTATTTGTTTAAAATTTGTTACCAATTTTGATAAATATTTTAACAATTTTGTTTAAGTATTTGTTGTAATTACTTTTTAATAATTTGAAACGTCCAAATGTGTGCAAAACTTTTGCGTATTTTAATGTTTTCAATGCTTTCGTTCATTCTAAAAGCGTTGCCGATAACATTTGAAAAAATATTTGAACCAAATCGTACTCCTATACTTTGTGGGCTGCTAAGTGCATTTAGATAATAATTTCTATCTAAAATAGAGAAAAACTATAAAAAATATTTTATTAAACGAAGCCTTCGTTTAAATTCAACTGCTAAAAGTTAATTTAAAGAACTAAATAATATTTTTGATAATTTTAATACCCTTCACCATAAAAAATGGAAAAAGGGTGTAAATAATTTTGACATTCCATTTGTAATTTTTACAATATCGATTTCCGAAGTCGATTGAGCGATGTCCGTCCAAAATCAAGTTCGCCGAGGCACTAGAGCAGCTAAAAAAATTTAAATACTTCAATCAATCAGACATACTATTGGAAATCAGCAAGATCGGTCCATGTCCTTCGACGCAGCGGGCAAAACTCCACGCCTACCTTAAAATTTTCTATATCATTTGAAACAATGAAGTCATTCCAAACAACCAAAAAAAAAAAAAAAACAAATATATGGGGCGATAGCGAACTAAAGAATAAGAAAAATACATTAAGTGAGGAAATTGGCGCTCGCACATATTTTTCATAAGAAAAGGACAAAGGAAGAGCTATAAAAATTTTAACTTTGGCAGGAACAAGAAAGGTTTTCAAAATTGCGCTGATCTTCAACTCTTTCATTAGGTACATAAGTATCTTAACAGTACGTAGAGCAATATAAGCAGTGCACGCTTACAGTACACAGAATCGATTGCCATTTACGAGGAAGCAAATGCAATGGAATTCTTAAGAAAGGAGTCACTTTAATAAAAGGAAAGTTGTTATTTTTAATGAACGTGCCAGATGGCTTTCTAAACCGCCAGCACAGCAGAGATGGCAGTGTTATGGTGTAGGGTGCTTTAAGGTACTGCAGAACAATACGATAACAATTTCCAAGCGGTAAAATAACTGGGAAAACCTATAAAACTATTCATTTATCGGCTTTTGCAGATTTAAACAGAAATCTTGCCTTCGAGCCCCATCAGAGCCACAGCATATTGTGGTGTGAATGTATAAATAAATAAACAAGAAATCATGGAGAAAGTCTATACAGTTCCACAGAGAAAAGGAAAGAGAAGAGAAAAGAGTAAAGAAATAAGTGTTGGATTTTGCATTTGATAAAATGGTAAAAAGTAACAACACAATACTGAATTATATGCTGACAGTTTAAATTGATAATGAGATTCTGTGTTAAATTTTTTAAAAGAATTATTTTACAGATTTAGATTATGTGAACCAATTCCCGAAAAGAAAAACTAATGAAATATATATTTTAATATAAATTTAAACACATATGAAGATATTTTTCATTAAATTACTTATTTAAAATGTGATAAATCCAAATTTCTTCAAAGTTGCTACGTGTGTATGTAGATTTTTGATCAGTGGTCTGTGGTACGATTTCTAGGTTCTCTTCCAAAGAAATAGGAATTTCATCATAAACTCCGTATTCCAACATTATCCTAAAGTCAGTAGGTTCGTCTGAAAAAGTTTAATTTCATTCTGTAAGCGAGTTCTGATTTTAATTTCAATTGATTTCTTAAGACGCTTCTGACAGTTATTCTTAATGGGTTTCAAGGGGTACCTGACTTAAAAGTGTTTTAAAGAAGACGGATTATTAAATATTCTGTCCGATATTTTTAATGGTTTCTGCAACAAAACATATTTTAACATAAAGCCTAGACTCTGTTCGGTTTTGCGAAAAATTTAGAGCAACATGCATTACTTCGCTTGAAAAATTTGACAATACAGCAATTTAGAAGATGACAATTACTGAGCAAACGCTTTTCTGCATCATTAACTTTATTTTTGTCTTTTTCTCTTTTTAAATTTACCCTTTTACCATTTTTTTTAAACTAAATCAAAACAAACGGTCTGGAAAAATGGTTGTCAAAAATTCCGTACGAAAATAGTAGTTGAAAAATAAATGTTGTCAGAAACACTTTTTTAGTTTGAAAAACATGCTGCGAGAAACATTTCCTGACTTTTTAACAAATAAACAGAGTACTACTTTAGCAACATTATTTCTCATTTACTTTGCAGTAATTTTTTTTTATATGGACTTTTGAAAACATTTCGCACGAAATGATGAACAGAGTACTATGCTTAATTTTTTCTTCTTTAATTTGGTTCGATTAGTTCTTTGCCGACAAGGAACAAAGGGAACTTTTAAATTTTAATCATTGCCTTAAATCGAGAAATGTCGTATCATAGTTGTAGAGATTTTAAGGTATAAAAATTTTAAAGGCACTACACATTTGCTCGAATACAACAATAGCAAATACAATAGTCCATATTCAACTTCCCTGTAGGCACCGAGTTTGTTTTTTTTGCGAGCAACATTTCAGTCAAGTTTAAAAGAAAACTGCTCATCCTCTTTGAAATGAAAACTAAGATCTCTGGAAGTGTATAGTGAGAAAGAAATGAACTATTTTGAAAATATATCAAAAACTTTTAAATGGCTGAAGTGATTTAAACAAACCTCGGACGTGTAAATTTTTCCGAGGCTTTCCATGCCAATAGCAGAGAAATATTGGAGCGTAAGCTTGATTTTGAGCACTTGCAGCTGCTCAATAAGTACCAAGAAAGGGTTCCTCGCGCATGTTAATATTTTGTATAAATTTTTGATAATACCAAGTCCAATTATTTACAAATTTTTAAGGAAAATGGAAAAAATCAGACACAAGCAGAACATAATGCATCATATTTCTAATCGCTACAGCCATCATCAGCATTCTTTGCATCTGCTTTAGACTGAGTAACTTAAAAACATAATTTATTATCCAATCAAGTTTAGAAATTAAAATTAAAAATTATTTAGTCCAAAGCTACAATTACAACAAAAAACACAAAGCAATACAGAATAGAACAGACATACTGTAAGAATTAAAAAAAATAGTTAAGGTGCGGTCAGATTAGTCAAATATTTGACAAAAAACGTAATCACTAAATTATGAAAATAAATTTATGTTCTTCTTAAACACTTGTTAAGGCATAAAAGATTCTGCCCAATATAAAAGGTAAGATGTTACATTTATCATTGGTAATGATACTTGTCAGAAAAAATTTAAGAAACATTTATGAAAATAGTGCTTAAGCTTTTTCGGTCAATCTGACCGCACCTTTAGTTTCCTTAAATATATTTCAAGTATCAAAGTTTAAATTCAACATTTACGACCAGACATTTAAGACATCATAATTGTTAATTTAATGTGACACAAGTAATAATAACATCGACCCATCTCTGGTTTTAATGACACAAAGAATATTTTAAATTTCATATAAAAATTAACTGTAACCATTTAAATTTACTAATATCTGCAAGATTTAAATGTATGTGATGCACATAAATATCAACATGACAGAGAATTACTTATTAACAGATGAATAAAACCAAATCTCATTGAAATTCTGACGAATTTTTGTAGGATTTTGTCCTTTTGGGGGAATAACTTCAGTTGTTTTTTGAATCATATCCGTGGTTTGTAATACGCTCTCAAGATCATAGTAGAAGGGTAACTCAGTAGTGTAGTAGTGGCCTTAAAGAAATATTTTATCGTCTGTTAATTACAATTCATATTTGACATTATGACGAATAGACAAAGAAAATGTTTAAAAAAATCAATAAATTACAGCCCAGTTAGCATTTGGTTAAATCGTTGATCATATTCGAGCCATTTTTGACTCTTTTTCTCTTTGTCGTTTACAATAATCGTTTATGCGCTCGTCTTAGAGTCGAAAATTATTGTTTTGTCGGAAGAAAAGGGTATCCTAACCGCGAATCTTATTAACGAGTCCCATATGGCTCGCGGTTTTATCTCATACTTAATCGTATTTATAATCAAATGCGAAACATTTTTAACCCATTTATTGGTCATATTACTTGCCGTTTGCAAGTCTTCCTTGAATCATAATATACCCACATTTCTAATTGTATTTTTCTCAAAGTCAAACATGACAAATAATATTTTAATTATACTCTTCACCACAAAAAGTGCATACCGAAGGTGATTGAGCGATGTCCGTCTGTTCGCACGATTTTAAGTTGAAATCAACTTTGCCAAGGTATTAGGTGAGCCAGAAAAAATTTTAATACGCCAATCGATTAGACATAGTTTCGAAAGAATTGCCATTGAAAATCAGCAAGATCGGTCCTCGTCCCTCAAGGCAGTGGGCTAATTATCACGCCTGCCTCAAATTGTTCCATATTATTTGGAACAATGAAGTAACTCCAATAAAAAGAAAAAAATACGAGGCGATAGAGAATTAAAAAATAAAAGAAAAAACACGAAGTAAAAAATATCCGCTCGCCCATATTTTCCGAGTTATGGGCCTCTGAAATTTTTATTAAAAATTCGATTGTCAATATGGTCAATATGGATATAATTTAAAAGCTTTTATAGAGTTATTTCAGGAAAATATATTTTTTTAAATGCTTAACCCATTAAGAGCCAATGAGATTTTTATGTAAAATTAAACATCATACTTAATTTGTTTTCTTATTATTTTTTCTTTGTCACCCCATTTTTTTTTGTGTATAGGAGCTATTTTACTTTTTGTTTTTTAAACAAGTCGCTTTCTTTCCGTTTGTCGAAATTGTATTCGAGTCTCTTTTTAAAAGCCAAACTCATTGATCAGTTTTAAGTTATCTTAGTTATGCTATAAACACAATCAAGGGCTACCGACAATCGACTACCGACTACAAAAGTAGCTGGCTACAAAAATAGCCAAGTCGCCAGCTACTTAATTCTTTTAACGACTACCGACCGATGTATTAATAATAAGCAAAACAACCAAAAAACCAAAAAAAAAATGAGCCAAATAAAAAGTAAATAAAAAATTTAAACAAACGAACAGATGATTATTAATTTTCAATGGTGCCACTATAATAGTTTTTCGCGTTTTTAATAGCGATAATTAATGTACTGCGTTTTTAAAACCACCACTTCATGCATTTATTGTATTGGCAGCACTAATCTGTTTTTTGTGGTCAAGAAAAATAGAAATTAGCCTAAGTTGACTACGGGCTACAAAAGTAGCCGTGTAGTCGGTAGTCGTGTAGTGGCTAAAAGAATTATTCTCATAAGCACGCATGTGTTCTGTTTTTGACATCTTGAAGTCGATGGTCGGTGGACTTGATTGTGTTTATAGCATTAGTTTTAAAACTCTCACTTTGGTGATTTTTGTTATAATAATCTTCCAAGTGCTTACTGGGTATTTATTGCTTGTATGATAAACGTTTAGGAAATATAAATGTATATTTTTTCATATACTCGTCCGCGAAGTGAAACTTTACATGAAAAAATAAAATTAAATTTAAAAAATTTAGTTTGAGGTTCTTTAAATTTTGTTTTAGCTTAAAACGGAGAGATAGAAACGCCTTAAAACCTGTTTCTGTTTCTTTCTTATACTTGACTTTAGTTATGAGTTGTTGGATTCACTTACGTATGTGAAGGGATCAGAGGTGCCAGATGATTTTTGCACAAAAAATCGGCATTATCGGCAATTTAGTTTACAAAATCGGCAATTTTAAAAACAATTAAAATTATTTTTATTAACAAAAAAACAACAAAACATAGCAATTCAGTATTTAATAATGTCAGCAAAATATAAAATAACAGAAAATGTATAAAAATAACCCTTTACAATGAAATTGTTTAAGCTCTCGCTCTTGTAAATATTCCAATATTTTCATATATTTTTGGTCTCTAAAGTCACCTTAAGCAGTTTTATGAAACATTTAAAAAGGTTTACTTTTCTATTGGACTTAGCGACAAATTTACTAGCGGGTTTTTCACTCTTTTTTCTTATTAACTCTTTCGTTGGAATAAAAAAACTGCTGAGACATTCGTTGAATGACAAAAAAAAAAAAAAAAAATTCTTTCGCTGTCTGTTCATTCCATTCATTGCATTAGTTATTTTTCTTTTCTCATTTTTATTTCTATCAATTTAAAATCACGTTCATTAGAAAGGAATGTCTAAAAATAAAAAAATTTGTGATCTGTTTATTATTTAATTTAATTTAAGAGTTTAACAAAATAATAATCGGCATTTTTGGAGCAAAAAACGGCACTGATAATTTTAAGGCTAAGTTTGGGCAATAAATAACACACAGTGGGGCAGCAATATAATATTTTGAAAATAAATCAGAAATTTTTAGACAACTGGATCGTTTGAATTACAACTTTAATAATTTAGAACTCATAGGATAACACAAAGTTTTGTAAAAACAGGCCGATTTGGAAAAGCCTTCATTTAACAGAGTGCTGTTCCCCTTATTAGGAAATAAGAAAATCCTAAAAACCGTAATATTGCAATGAACGTTTTACTGAATCGTTTAAACAGAGTTTCGGAGACCTTGTCAGCTTTTAAATTTTAAACATAAACTTTGTTTTCAATAGAAAAAAAATTACAACAAAAAAAAGTAGCAAACGTGTCCTACTCTGGTATTATGCCGCTCATAAAGGATTTAGAAAGCTCAAATTCTTATCTTATGCCTAATGTTTCTTCGTTTGTAGAATGCGACATTTTGTTTTAATTGGTACAGCCGTTTAGAAATTGCTAATTTATTATTATAATATTTTGTTTCTGCCCATTGTGCGAATTATAGACCATTATAGATATTGAAAAATTCACAGCAATATTCTTCTCGTTTTCTTTATTTAATCAATTGTTCAGTATAGGGTAGTACCACAGGGCGTCAAGGTAGGTAACCTCGAATAAGAAAAATGTTTCAGAGCTTATAACTTTATTAACGGTGAATAGATTTCTTAGTAATCTTCATAGATATATAAAGAAAAAACGTATGTAGAAATTGCATGGTATCTTTTATAATTTTAGAGAAATTCGACTTTTAAATTTTAAATGCAAAATTTTTACCTTGGCATTTTTTAGTTTTTTACCTGTAGTTTTTTTTTTCATACAAAATAGAACTATTTTAAACACAGATTTAGAAAGCTAATACTATAAGAATTAACTTGTAAAAGAACTTTTTTCTTTGACTTAATTATGTTAGTGGTAATAATTTTTTTAATTTGAAATTTCATAAAAAGTTAAAAGAAATGTGAAATTTTTGTTTAAAAGTACATTCGTTTTTTAAGTAGATTTTTAAGGTTTTTAAGTAAATGTGTAAGATTTTGAACTTCTTCTTTAAGATAAAGCCTTTGGTAATTCATCTGATGTGTTTTTGTGGAGTTCTTGTGGAGCAGCCTTCAGTCAGCATTATTCGAATATGGGCAATTTTTAATAAAAATCTAAATGTTCGAGACTGTAAAAAAAATTGTACGCGGATTTTAGTTCTTTCCTCTATCGAAAATATTTAAACAATTGTTATCGAAAATTTCTAATTCAAAACATGTGCTGTGTTTATCGATGCCTAAAATTCTTGTCGGTAGATTAACGAATAGTCGTCATAAGCTTTAATCTTCTTCTTGTGGTAAGAAAACATTTGGGAAAAAATATATTTTATTATTGACACAGAGCGGCAACACTTATAAACGTAAGAATACGCCTCTCTTGGGACACTCTTTAATTTTTAAATATTTTTTTTAAACTTTTTTTAATAGCGAACATAAAAATATTTGCTCTGTGTGAGTTTAAAGTGACTGTCTAATAAAAAAAGGCAAGCCTATCTACGGGGACGCTATTAAATTTTTTACTTCATTTTAGGTGCGTTCTCGTACTTAACTTTAGCATCCCGCGGATTCCCAATGTAATCGAAAACTGTTCTCGCACTCCAATTTTGTATTAAAGAGAGAGCTTTTGAGAGAATAAAATGCTTCTTCTTTCTGCACGAAACAGACCAGACTTTTTCTTCAGGTAGATTGTGTAAACTAAAAACACAATCAGCTGGTTAAAAAGTAAATAGTAGCAAAAACGAATAATTCTATATTTCTTGCATGCAAATGGTTTTAAAAAAGCGTTTCAGAAATGCCGCATTACATTCTGCTGGCGTCTAATTTCTTTTGTGATTCCTTTGAAAACACGTCCGAATACATTTTTGAAATATTTTATCTTTCTTAAAAAAAGGTTTTTACAAAATTAAAAAAGAACTTAAGCCAAAGAAATCTTTATAATTCATTTATATTCACAGCTTAACTCCTAATTTCAAAAAAATTAAATTTTAAATATATATTTTTTTTTGCATTTTTTACTATATACTGACTGAATCTTTTACAAAGCATTTTCGCTTGTTTTAAAACACATCCTCCTAAAACAAGAAGGGATCACAATAGTATAAATATCAACAACAATTAGCTTTGTACATAATTGTTATTGATTTTTATTCTAAATATTTAGAATTTGAAATTTCTTAGTTGCTAAGAAAATATTTGCTAAATCACTGAAAAACTTTATTTGGTTTACACACAATATAAAAAAGCATCGAAAATACCTCAATAGGAATTAAAACTAAATGAGGGATTTGTCAATTAACAGTATACCATCCATCAAATGAGAGATTAAAATGAATTAAATGAAAAACTTTAAGGACTTTTCTGTTTTAGTATACCGAAAAAGAAAATGCTGTGAAAATGAAGATATCCTTTCTATATTAATATAATTAGTAGAAGCAAGAACTGTAATGAATCAATAATTGTTTATATTAAATAAAGAGTAACTTATTTTCAGTGTTCGTACTTATTTATGTTATTAAAAATCCAATTTTCTATGAATTCTTTACGTATTTTTGGCTCTACGCTGCTAATCGCTGCAGCAGCAGCAAGCTCAGCTTGTGCTACTGGTAAATTTAAAAGTTGACCTTCCGTTCCAAATGCTGTAAGTCTTGTTTTAAAAAAGACCAACTTCTGGCCTTAATGGTAAAAACATAGGTCTTTTGAATAATATAGGAGGGAAGTCTGAAAAAGTTATTTAACGTTTTTTATGTTTTAATTTTTAAGTTACTTAAAATTGATTTGCAAAAAAATTACTATTTAGCAAACATCTAAACGAATATGTTTTTAGAAAATATCACTTTTTGAATTATAGAATTAAAATAAAAAAAAAAAAAAATTGTTTTTGTTTAATTAACGTGAGTAAACAAATAGTTTAAAAGTACGGCTCTGCCCATACTTTTTTGAGAACCAGTTTAATTTAGCAAAAGTAGTCCGTTTTTGTGTTAATTTTGCTGAATTTTCAAAAGGATTATTTTTGATTAAACTGTAATAAAAATCTCTTTATTGCTTACTTTAGCTAAAGTTACTTTTAGCTAAAAAATAGTTTGAGGCAAATTATTATAGCGGCCCTAAGTTGTCATACTTCCCGGTGAAGACCGTCGTCACCCGCTGTTTGTTTGGTACATTTGACGAGCGCTTTCTATGTGACAACATCAATTTCAAAACGCATTTTGATTAAATGTTACTGAGTATTAAACAAATCGCGTCTTGAAATGATATTCTCATATCGAAAGCCCTCGTCAAACGTACCCAACAAACATCTAGTGACGAAGGTCTTCACTAAAAGGTATGACAACAGTGTAATATTTACTGGCGGAACAAATCCAATTAATTTAATACGGCCCTAATAATAATAAGTCACCACAAAAAAAAATATTAAAAAATAAAATATTAAATAAATTTAAGATTAAATTTGTTATTTTGCAAAATGAAGACCATGATTTGTATATAAAACCAAATGATTCAAATAAATATTAATAATTGTTAAACAAATATTATTATGAATTACTCGTCTTAAACAAATTAAAACCAATTAGTAATCGTGAATACCAAGTCGTAACAAATAACAATTGATTGATTGTTTAACGAAGTTTCTTCGTACTTATTTAAATTATTAAAAATCCAACTTTCTGGAAACTCTTTGCGAATTTTTGGTGTTAAGGACGAAGTACTTGAAAGACTTTTGGGAGTAAAAATAACATCAGATACCATATTACGTTGTACTGAGGCGAGAGCATAAGGCATAAATGATTCTTGATTTAGCGTTGAACTTCTTAAATTATATAATCTGCTATAATAGATGCGTGGATGAATATCTGTAATTTTAATTTAAATGCTTTGCTTAATAATTCCTTAATTAGTAAATTTGATCAAAGAAAATAAATTTGTGTTTTTTTTAATGGAAAACAAGATTATTTGAGTTTTAACATCTTAAATTTTAGTTGATACCATAAAGTTTCTACTATAAAGTTTTAAAGTAGAAAAGTAATTTTGTATTTTATTTTAAATTATATATGGTTACTAAGGATCACTTTTTTGGCCTCGCAAACGTCAACTTTTGCTAGTTATCAGCATAAATACCGTGGCACATAGAATCCGTCATACATTAAACTTTGAAGTATTCAACTGATAAGTCAGTTAAATTACATGTTTTCTTATGAGCGATGTCACAATCAGTACGCAAAGTACAAAAGTTGGTTTACTTTTGACGTACGTTGAATGTTTTGTCAATTTTATCAATTTCCTCATCTTTGTTAAACTCTTACTGTGTTTCAATTGCACCTTGTAATTTTAATAAAATAATTTTAGCGGAAAAAAAATACAAATTAAATTTAAAAGTAAAAAAAATAGAGCAAATTTTGATTTAATACCCGTCAGCAAAGTACTCGTTAGACTGCATTCAAACAAGGAAATTTTACTTTAACAAAGTTTTGTTAATTTTCTCTTAAACTTTGTTTGGTGTTCATACACACAAAGTTTTCTTTTACCAATTTTGTTTCCCTTTGTGTGATCGTTCTTAATTTTTGGACGTTTTTCATTTGGTGCTTAAGCACAAAACATATATACAACTGTGTTTAAGCAACGAATGAAAAATAAAGCAACTTTGCGAGTACATCAATAGTCTGTACTGGTTATCATCCTTTCTCCCTTTCTTCCACATAAAATTAAAACTTTGCAAAGTAAACTTTCCCTGGGTAAATAGTGTGTTACTTTGACTTCAGTTGAATAGGACAAAGAACAACGTATGGTGGATTTTATGTGCACCGGCCTTAAGGCAAAGATTTCACAAGGGGCCCCACAGGAAATATTATAAAAATGTTATATTAACTTATCGCCAAATGTAATTTCAATAATCTGATGGTTGCCATCGGTGTATGGCATAAAGCGTCGTCCTTTTCCAACCACTTTTCGCATGAACGAATGTCCTCTAGTGATCAATGTTATTGAAGAAATAAGATCTAATGACGGCACCAGAGTAAAATGATCATTAATGTCAAAAAATAAGCGCAGTATGACATAAGCTTTGACAGTTAACTTTTATTTAAGTTCTCTATATTAATATTAAATTTTTCCTGTTTTCGTTTGTACTTGGTAATTCTTCGAATATATATGAAAAAGCTCTGAAGACTACCAACATAATTCTAGAAGCTCAAAATATGTGGAAATCAATATTTATAAAATTATTTTGGAAATATTTATATTATTTTTTATATTCTGGTATTTAGACATATTTCGCCGGTTGCTAAGGTCAGCTCAGGACAGAAAAAAACAATTATTTTCTTTAAAGATAAAAACTGCAAAAACAATACGAGAGTTATTTTAGAAACCTATACAAAAATGTTAAGTTTAAACAAAAATTACAACAAAAAAAAACAAACCACGTTTTCATTTTTTCTAACATTCTCTTCTACAAAAAGTTGGTTAATGCCGGCTCTTAATGCAGACGTAAGGCGTATTAAAAATAAAACAACAAAGTTACTAAATCCTTCACCACAAAAAGTTTAAAAAGGGTGTGCCTAAGTTTGTTTGTTTGGGTTGAAATCGACTTTGCCAAGGCACTAGAAGAGCTAAAGAAAATTAGCTTAGCCAATCGATTACACATAGTTTCGAAAATTTTGGTATTGAAAATCAGCAAGATCGGTCCATACCCTTCGAGGTAGCGTGCAAAACACCACACCTGCCTCTAATTTTTTCATACAGTTTGGAACTAAAGTAAATGCAATAAAAAAAAACACAAATGCTAAAATCTTAAAAAAAATGCTTAACCCATTAAGAGCCAATGATATTTTTATGTAAAATTATTTATAGTACTTATTTTATTTTCTTATTCATTTATTCTTTGTCACCCCAATATTTGATTTTTGTTTAGTTTTTACATATAAAATGAGCAAAAAAAATTTAAGAGGAGGCGAGTTTTGTTTAGTTTTTTCAAAATTTAATTCAGAATATAGCGAACATCTTAAAGTAGAAATTTGATAAGTAATAAGTGAACTATAAACAAAAATACTATGTTAAGTTCGGCAAAAAAAAATTAAAATCTAAAATATAATTTTCTTCCAAACTAAAGGCCGTCATACGTTGTACTTTGACGCATTCAAGCACATTTTTAATAAATATTTTCAAGGTCTAATTTATTTAAAAAATCTTAACATTTAAGTTAAAAGAAATTTTATGACATTTATAAAAAATTATATCCCCAAAGTACCCGAATTTGGTGGCCGACTCAAAAACCCCCCTTTACCTCAGGGGGACGACCATTCACAGGTTCACTGGAAAACAGCTTTGCTTTGCCTCTGTGATTTTTTTTAAAGATATTTCAAATGATACCGAATTTTGGCAATTGTTCGTTGCCAAATATATAAAAAAATGAAGTTCTGTGTACAATAAAAATAGTTTCCAAAAAAAAAAAAAAAAAAAAAAAAACAAGGAATATTTATTTTCCATATGTAAATATATAAATTTTTAAAATAATCAAGATTTTTGTGTCTTCAAATAAATTGAACTGGGGAACATTTTATTAATTTATGTGATTATTTTTCTTCTGTTTGTAGTAACTAAAATAGTCAGGCAAATCCCAAACCCTTCTTACGGTCCAAATGTGAACTCAATCTATAAAATTAATTAAGTGCTATTTTTGAAAGTTTTTATTAAATTTAAGGGAGTTTCTTTTTTTAATTTTGAGTAGCCTTTATATAGATATTTATGTGCTGTTTCTGTATTACAGGCGATCAACTCGTCTGAAAAGTTTATATGAAAATATTAAAAAAAATTTGTGCTTTTCATACAAATTTTTCAGACGAGTTAATCGACTGTAATACAAAAACAGCACATTATTGTCTGAGTGAGTTTTGCTCATGTCACTGATACATTTTTGCTCAACTAAACAGTGTTGCTAGACTAGGTGAATTTATACACAAAGTGGGGATTTTTAATGAGAATGAGGAAATTCTAATTTTTTTTAAGGTTTTGTTTTTTAAATTATTTTTAATGAAGGTTGATTATTATTGTAATAATTTAAATTTATTACCGTCAAGCCTTTCAGAGGCGCAAAATATAAAAATGTATAAATGAAATAAATGTCTGATTGTGATTGATCATATTTAATATTAGATTCAAATAGTTTTTGTGCTTTGTCCATAAAAGTAAAAAAGCAAAGAAATTATATAATCTAAACGGGAAATATTCTGTACATATTTTAGACAAAATGTCTGGTGGAGCTAGTGGAGTTGGTATTAACACTACTTTCGATAGCTAACAGCAGCCTTGTGTAGAATGAAATTATTTTCGCAATTAAATTAATTGGCACAAAAATAAAGAACAAATTAAAAAAAAACTATTAATTTGGGACACATTTGATCCAACTCTTAAAATTGTAAGACTTTTTAACCTTAAATATTTGTAAAAAGTAATTGATTCAAACAATGAAGAGAAAAATTCACTAACTTATGAGTCATCAAAAATATACAAAAATGAAATCTTTTCACAAATAGAAATTATCCCGAGTTCCTACAAGTTAATTTTTCTTGCAGAAATTTTGAATTTTGTGGGTGAGAAAACGAGAAATAAAATGATTCTGCACTCCTTTCTCTTCCACAAAAATGGAGAATTGCTACAAGAAAAATTGACGTGTATGAACTTGGTTTTATTACACGAGGATTCTTGGGGATTAAATAGACTGCTTTCGGGCATTTAAATCTAAAGGAATCTGTGAGCTCTATGTTAAGTATTCTTAAGATATCTAATTGAAGTTATACACGGACAGGCTGATAAGAAGCCATAAGAAAAAAAAAAAAAATAAAATATATGAATAAGAATATTTACAATAAAACTTAATAGGCTTTTAATATGTTACTAAATATTTGGTACGTTTTTGTTAAGCTTTCAAAAGGAATTAAACAGGACAGTTAACAATAGCTGCACTTCTTGCTCTGTATCACAATCTTAATGATATCGATTTAGAATGAAAAAAATTAACTTTATAAAATAACAATTTAACTACATAAAATTAGAGTAACTACAAAGATTTTTACAGAATTAGAAAAGATTAGTAAGCAAGCAAAGATAAATGGTGATAAGAACTTCCCTAAAACTAACCTAAGATTTTTGTCCGAGTTCCAAACCCAAATTTCCATAAAATTTTTACGTACTTTATTACTCAGAGATTTGGTTTGTGTCCGTACTGAAGAATTTTCAAAATCAAAAGAATCGGTTTCATCTTGTGAAATAGATTCTTCTACTGCTTCATAATCTAAATCTTCTGCAGAACGTCGCGGTGCTAAAAATGCAAATAATGGAATTAAGCAATGAAAAATGAAACAGAAAGTTAAAAAAGATTTGAGGTGATTTAAATAATTAACTTTTACACATGTGTAAATTAACATTTTTATTAGTACGCTTCAGCGAATGTGTTAAAAACTTGAAATTTTAATTTTTATTCAATATTAAATGTTCCTACTTGTTTAAATTGTTAAAGATCCAATTTTCAATAAATTCTTTACGTATTTTGGGTTCTAAATTGTTAGGCGCTACATCAAGAGCACCAGATGCTAAATGAAATGTGCTTGAGGGAACTGCAATATCGAATTGCGCGACAGCAGGGCTATAAAGAATCACTGGAATAAAGTCTGAAAAATTTGTTTGTTACAATTATTAAATATAAATTTAACTGTAATTTTTCTTCTTTATAGTCACACTTGTGATTTAAAAAAAATATATATAATTTTTGGGGCATAAAAAATTTAACGTAAACTTCTTGACATTCTTAACCTGAAAAGTCCCTAATTTGAAATGACCAACATCTAAACACATATTTCATAACCAGTTTGAAGTTATGAGAGCGAGCTCCCCGTTTGTGTAAATTAAGTGGAAAATTTCTCACATAAAAATAATATGGCCATCTTGTTTTGCACAGGGTGAGTTAAGTAAAACGTAAATTGTATAATATAAAATATTGAAGAAGTTATGTTTAACTCTAGCTCATTCTGTGTAAAACAAAACGACTATAATAGTGTCATGTGAGAAATTTCCCACATAAGCTACAGCAACAAGATGCTGGAAACAAGAGCTGGAAATAAAAATTTGCATGCTTTTTTGTATAAAAGTAAAAATGCTATGTACAGAACGAGAGCAGGCCAAAATTCCGCACCAGTTTTAAATAAATTAACTTTAAATTTCTTTTCAAATTTTTTTTCGGATCCATGTTTCTTTAAAATGTTTGCGATTTTTTTCAATAATCAACACTTCTGAAGACATGTGTACTTCGTGGTGGGTTTTCACATGTTGTAAAAATGCAATAGAGGAAGTGTTGGCGAATTTTGGATAAATATCTTCTTTCATGAATTCTTTTTTCTTTTTCTTACTTCGACGTACTGAAATTTCAGAACAGAAATTGTAATGTTCAAAATAACAGTTATATTTTTTATAACTCCAGTAAACCGAAATAGATTTTAAAGGAGTTAATTTAAAATAAAATTAAAAACTAGTTTTATCTACTATAAAAAATACTTAATTAATTTAAAGTAACACATCCCAAGCTGAACCTCTGAAGAGCAAGGAGTTGTGGAAAAGGTTGTTTTAAGTTTGATTTGTTACAAAAACAGTAATAATAATAATATTTTCTAGACGGATTTACTACTTGCTTTTTTTTTTAATAATTTGCCATCATAGAGGGAGATTACGAAGAACACAGGTAAAAAAACTGAAGTTGTTTAACAAGTGAATTTACTTGAAAAAATTTAAAAGTGCAATAAAAGAGACAAAAATTCGATTTAAAATTCTAGAAATCTAGAAATCTTTAAAAATTAAGAATTTGGTTTCTATTTTAAAAGTCTTTTGAAATCTATAAGGAAACTTTGAGAAAAAAAATTTTAAATTTATACTTTTCCCAGTTTTTTATACAAAAGAAAATTTTAAAAAGAAAAGATTCAGTTTGCACAGTTTGTACGAATCCTACAATTCCAAAAAATATTTAAAAACATTCAAAAATTAGATTTTTCAGTGTAAAGAATTCTCTCTACCAAGCTACATTTATGGGATACAAAGGCGCAAAAATGCTAAGAAAAAGTGATGTAGATATAGAACTTCTTAAGCTCAGACTTAAACCTGTAGCTCGAATGCACCTTATGTAACTATTTTCATTAAAAATCATGTTGAAATCATGTTGGAATCAGACCAGTAGTTTAGAAATAATTGATTGATTATTTTGTCAGCTTTACTGTACTTTTTTATTTGTTTATTTTTGTTATATATTAACAAGATCGAGCCACAAGAGCTAAATATAATTTTATTATTTATTAAACAAAAATTCTAATTCTAAACATGAAAAACGTAGTAAATTTTGAAATATCCATACGGTTATAAAAAAAATGTGAGATCGGTTAGAATTTGAGTTCTTATTAATTTTTAAAAATATGTTGAATTGGGTATAATCCAGCGGCCTGGATTACGTGGACCTTGATGTCTTTTATATTTTGTGGCGTATTCGCATAGAACTCCGATTTTAGAAAACCCAACGGGATTAAATCGCCCGATCTTGTTGGTCGGTTCACGTAGCACCGTCCTGTTGAAACTACATATCGTTTGTGTTCAAATCATCTAATTTAGGGTGAAATAAGTTGGTAATAATCAACCTCACCGTTGAAGGTGATGGCCTAGCAAGCTTCGTTGAAAAGAAAATATATATCTAAGAGGCCTCTAGGCCTCCAAAATACATACCAAACAATTAATTCTCTGAAATCTCATATGTATTGGTATCATCCCAAATTTAAAAATTTTGCATTTATCCAGAAATGGGCAGCATCGTCGAAAATAGTTTTTGGATAAAAATGAACAGAACTTTTATTGTGATAAAAACAGTTTTAACGTTTGCGCGTGTTCATGAACGTTCTATTCATTCAGTGTTGTTTGGCATAACAGGATAAATAAATGACAGACAATTAAATAGATGTAGCAAAGTTCGGAAGGCCCTATTAAAAGACCGTTTACATAAAAATAATAAAATAATTTTTGAACTGACTCCTACTTGCTTAAATCATTAAAAATCCAACGCTCGATGCAAAAGTTTCGAACTTTTGCAACATTTCTGCCAGAAGTTGTTTCTTGTGCGGAACCTGTGTAAGTTTTCCATGGCATTAAACTTGGTCGGTTAATTGTCAAAGTATTAATTTGAAAAGAATTAATATCAGAAACAAATTTCCTTCCTTCTTCAAACTAAAAAAATTGGTCTGTGTAATTCAGTTTTGAAAACAGCAAATAGTTTAGTTAATCTGTAAATAAATATAGTTACGCAGCAAAAAGTTCATTTTGTAAGAGTCGTAATTCTTCACACAAAAGGCTTACGAAATACGAGAGTAGCTCAAGATTTATTCTTCTACCTGACGCAGTGTTCACAGAGACCTCGGCTTATTAACATTCGATTTGTAAAAGGCTATCGCGTTATTTTCTATAAAAATAATAGAATACAGTTGGGCAGATATGTAATATTATATTTTTAAACGGTTAAGACGGTCAGAAAAAAATTTCACGTTATGCCGAGCAAGTTCTGGACTTTGGTTTTTCAAAATTTTTGGGGAGCGGCGCGTCAAGGGCCCCTCAAAATTATAAACTTTTTACAGCCCTCATAATATTTAGGAAAGTATTTTCAACAAATTAATTTTGTACAAATAACACAGTTTTCATAAAACTTTCTTAACTGCCCTGAAATTTTTTCACTTTTCTCAGATGCATCAAATTTGCTTCTTTAAAGCGATCTATTTTTCAATGCATTCTTTCAGAAATTGGAGGTTTATTTCAAAAATATTGCATTTCTGGACCATTGTGCACGGGGAATTCATAAGGAAATATTTTAATTTATAGTTTAACTTAATAGGGAAACATACGATTTACAGAAAGTATATAAAGTATATACAAACTTTTAACCAGACTCATTAAAGGGTTTCGGTTCTCGTGAGCAACTGTTAGTAGTTACAAATTATGAAGGCTGCACCACACATAATAAATATAATAAAATAACTCGGAACAGTTCTTTAAATCTTTTAAGTTATAAAAGCAATGGAGTATACGGACTATAATTCTCATTTAATAAATTATATTTTATCTAGAGTTTTTAAACAGTAACGAAGTGGCCACAGTAATTCATTTAACTGCTTATTTTCTGATGATAGATATTAAAAAAATGTTTAATGGTGAAAAGTAATTTTTTTTAAAGAATCATTCACGATTGACTTTAACAATATTGTTACGTTTTTTTACTTTTAAACGTAGGACTTGATTTGATTGCAAATACTAGCTTTTTTTCGTGGCACTTTTTTAATCCCCAGTTCTTACTCCTTGGCTCTGAAAAGATTTGCTCTTCAACAAGCTCATGCAGCCTTATACATCACAACATTCCGTGACTCTGGCAAGACGCGAGCTATATGGTCGATTTCGTTCATTGCCAACCTGATTCTTTAAGTCGCGCAAATATTCAGAGCACATTACGCTGTGGCTCCAGTAAGACGTATAATATACTTTTTCCCGCTTTACCAAAGCTTTGAACCACATCAGTCACGACTATCACGTTCTGTTATTTTTTCTGTAACTTTTCATTTAAACTTGGAATTCATGAAAATTTGCCCGCGCTTTCTTTGTGTTAATATACTGATCTATTAACTGTTTTGGCCGAGTCTAATTAACAATTCTTTTCCGTTTTCTGTTCCGGGAGGTTTGAACTAAAGTTTTCTTTACATAAATACTCATCTACGGCGGCTACTCAACAGCAATTATATTTCCTTTTCCTCAAGACTCTTTTGTGATTGAAGCTTCGATCATCCAGCTTAAAAAACGCAGCCAATGCGATTGATCAGGGTGTGATAAATAAATTTTTTATTATCAAATTTACACACCAAACTTTTGTTGGTGGTAGAGGTAACAACTTATTTTATTCAGTTAATTCAATTTAATTTGTAAAGGGTTGCCAGACCTGATTTATGAAAAAATATTATCCAAGAAGTTTAAAAAAAAATGCTAAGTATGTATTTAAGATAATACGCCAAAAACAAATGTTAAGTTATGCATACAAATATATATCTTCATCAAAAATGCTAAAATGTCCCCAAATCTATTTTCTAGATTTAAAATTATCGTATGTAGTGCAACCTGCTTCGTTTTTGATAAAAAGAGTTGCTGCAAAAAAAGTTCTTGCCGCCTGTGTTATATAAAATAAAGAAGGTGGAGGTTTAGCGTTATGAAAGGTGCGTTAAGTAAAGAAGTTATAAACGAATACATATTTTAGAAATTGGAAGACATTATGTGGTTTTCTTTAAGATCAGATAGTTCTGACACCGCCTTGTGTATATAACCATAAATTTACCCAGCAAGCAGTGTAAAATTCATGTACAACAGTTTTAAAATTCTAAGAATTACTAAAAGTTTAACAAAAACTAAAAAGTAATAAAAGGAATTATTTTTAAAATACTAAAATATTTCTAAAGATTCCTGTTCAAATTACAGCCAAACCTTGACACCAACACCTTTACTATAAGGGGCGTAAGGGGGGCATTAAACCAACCTATTTAATGCTTTGTACATCCATACATCTCGAAAATCTTTACGTATCTTTAAATTTACCACACTCTCAGTTTCAGATGCTGCAAATCTATTAACTATTAAGTCCTCGAGATCGGAATATACAGCTGCATCATTAATAAATATTTCATCTTCGTGTTTTAATTTCCAAGGAAATTTATTACCCGTTTTTATAAATTGCAAGAAGATCCATTTAAAGAAAGAAAAAATCCTAAACTATTTTCAAACAAAACTTACCAGTGGAATATGGATAATTGGCATTGGTGAGGGTAATTAAGCCCGACGATTTACCAGGATACTCGCCATAGCCTCTAATGTAAGGTGTTGCCGTATCATATGAACTTAAATCATTGATTATTTTATCTGAATCCAAGTCATTGCCAGATTGCAATAGAAGTACACTTTGATCTACGCCCAACAAACCAACAAATGAATCTGGATCTGTTTTAATATTTAAGGTAACCTCTTCCCCTGGCTTGGCTTGTTTGGGAGCAGTGATTTCAATCTTCAAAGAATATAAAAAATTATTTCGATAACAAATTCTATAATCAAAATGTTTGTGAATTTACCTTATTTTGAAATTCTTTAGGAAAATTAAAAGTCATCTCTTCAAATATCAAATCACCTTCAAGTACAAAATAAACATATAAATGTGACTCGGGTACCATCTTAAAGGAAGGTTTAAATTTAATTTCATGGGACTTGACATTTTCCGGTAGTTTGACATGATCTTGTTTAATTATGTTGCCACGGGCCACAATGGCATATACGTAGTAGGGTATATTTTTATTAGACTGTACTTCTACAACAACATCTTCACCTAGTTGAGGTCTAAAATAAAACAATAAAAGATTATTGAATAAATATTTTTTCAGGGTAACACACACAAAAAAAAAAAAAATTAAAGACACACAAAAATAACTTTCATATATTTGTTTCTTTTGGTGAAAGGCACACAATTAAGGTTATGAAAAAGCTAGTTATTGTAGTGCCGTGTTAACTCCTTTATCATAAATCATACTTACTTTTCCGTTTTTTTAACTAACTTCAAGGGTCCGACGTCTTCTTCGGTTTTGGGTTTATTATCTTTTGAATCAGTTTCTTCGCGACCCATTAAACTGGGTAGATATCTTATTTGATCGCCATATACAACTCTAACGTTGTAGAAGTAATCGACCACAGGCAATTCAACTTTAAATAATGCCATGCCATTCTTATCCAGTTCACTGGTGAAAATAAACTGTCCTTCATCTGGCTTTGGAGCGGTTTCATAAGAATATCTGTGCTGCTTGTCAATGATAAGTTTCGCGCTATATTTTCCATCTTGGACTGGTGAACCGTCAAGATTTTTTACAAATACTTTCAATTCAAACGGTGTCTTGGCATAATATTCGTAAACACTTTTCGGTACTTCAATGTTATATCGCGAACGATGTAAATTTACGGTTGCTGTCTTATTTTGCTGATTACCAGTGTATTCTTCTTTCATCACAGCCAAGATATTGATTGGCGGTGTGTAAAAGTATGAGTAGTAGCCAAAGCGTTCATGTGGTGTTGGTATTTGAAGATCAAGATCTTTTACCAAATCAAACTCCACATGTGCTTTGCCATCTACATCGATAACTTTCTCAGACTTGGCTTGGCCGTTTTGGGCATCTACTTTAATAGTGGCCTGGCCCTTAACTGGCTTGCCATACGTATACTTGGAACGTACTGTAATTTTTAAAGTATCGCCATAGGCAATATCCTTTGTTGTCTCTATATCGACACTAAATTTAGGCAATACATATTTCGCTACTTCAAATTTTTTTTCAGTTTTAGTGCCATCTTCATTGGGACCCAAATTCAACTCCATCATCCAATCACCCAAAATTGGTTCTTCAGACAGTTGAAATTCTCCACTGTAAACACCTTTATTTAGTTTAATGTCATTGATTTGTTTAACGAAATTGCCAGCACCATCTTTAAAGCCCAGCCTTAAAGGTTGTTCTAGTTTGGCAGGTCTGGTTTCTTCATCCAATGCAATAATACGATATTGTACTAAATCACCCGGCTTATAAGTTGCTTTATCCGTTTGTATATAAACTTTAGGTTCCTTATTTTTAAAATTCAAATCTGTGGAGTTTTTAAATATTAAACCCTTTATTCCCTCAGTTTCAAGTTTATAGTTGCCATTTTTCAACTGAGGCACTTCGAAATTTAAAATTTCCGTTTGTGAGGGTGAAACATCGACGGTTTTCGTTTCGTTATAGGAAGGTCCTACTAGAGATAGTTTAATTGTAGCCGGCTCGGAGTTTTCATGCAGTGTGACACTCACTGAGTAGTCATGGCGAGACTGTATGGTACCAGGTGCAACAATAGAGTAAAAACTGTTAAAGGAAAAAATAAAAAATTATAAATTATATTCTCATATTTAATCTATAGCTAAATAAATTTTTACTTCTAAGCCTAAAAGTCAATAATCAAGTTAAAAAAAGTCCAGCTTTGATATAACAAATAGCCTAGATAACGCCATTTTACTAAATTAGATTATTAACTAAAGGGGGGTTTAGACGGTACGACTTTACGTACGTAAAATCCAAGAGAAAATAATATGAAAATCCATCCGTATTTAAAAAAATGAGAGTAAAAATCTTACGACAGATTTTTTCGCGTTTACACAATTGGTGTATACAGGTTTTTGAGCGGTTTGCAAAAAAATGCATCCCTGATCTAATGATTCGTAATTGGCTTTTGAAAATTTGAAAATTGAAGAAAACATAGAGAGCCATACGACTGTCAAATTTTCATCCGTAATTTCTCTCAATTTGTGTAGATTCATTACATATTTGGTTTAGACGATCCCACTGGTACTATTCTGCACAAAAATTTTACTTGTCATAAGACTTTTATGACCATGTAAACCGCCCTTAAGTAAGGATCTGAACCACGACTTAAATGCTTTGTAATTAACTGTTGAAAGCAGATATATTTAATGCCAGTAATGTAAACAAAATAATATCTCGATTGATTGTTGCTTGTTTGTCTACGCTTTAAAGGTTTGTATTATTAATTTCTTTGTCCAATATTTCTCATTTGGTCAATAAAAATTCTTTTAGAATAAATTGATATTTAAATTTTCTTGATTGGTTCCTTAATGGTTTGAGCAATCAAGGAAATGGTAAAAGGAACTAACTCCTTTCACTAAAAATCAATTTATTTTAAATTTTTAAAATTAAATCATTCTGGTAACTCTGTAAATTTATTGTACAAAAGTATAATTAAATTTATTTGTTAGACCATTTTCTTTATCAAGTTTGAACTTTTGTTTTATAATTTTATAAATAGTTTCACAATCTTCTTTTTTCGAGTATGAAAGTCAACTTTTAATTATCATCCACTTGATTACTTAAACATATTAAACGTAACATACACACATACATGCGTACATACATACATACTATACATATAATACTTCACGAATTTTTTAATATTTTAAGTTTATTTTTACTATACATTTTCACATTAAATCTGGACTTATCGCAACACTCTGTATAACGAAACTTTTTTAGGTGGTCTATAACAAAATATTATTAATAATCAAAAGAGGTGTTTGGACACTGTGCTTCAATAGACTCAATTGCAACTTTAAAAGTGCGACGTGGGGCATTGCCTTGCTGGAAAATCTGTATTAATATATTTCTAAAACACGTCCTAATTTTTCTTATTAATTCGCTAAAAGTAAAAAAGCAATTAAGCTACAAAATACGGCGACTAAATACTTGTTTCTTTTTCTTAAGAGAAGTAGCATTTCAGGCAACAATGCCTATTTATTCAGTGTGGAACCGTGCTACATTATTTAGGAAAGGAATGGAGGAGAGAAAAGAACAGGTGGCGAATGTACTACGTAGAAATACCGACGACGGAGGCTGCGTGCTCATTTGTTAAATTCTCTAAATTCTGAATACGAGTATTATTTATAACATTAAGCAGAAAAAACACACACATTTTAATTTTTTGGTTGCCGCAGGGGTTGAAGAACCCTGGCCAATATAATTTGTAGACAATTCCCAGCAAAAAATTCAAAAAAGGTAATCAAGTGTGGAATTAAGCATTTTTGGGGGAAGGACTTCCCAACTGGATTACCATCCTAAAGAGTTTGAACAAGGCATGAGACATTTTTAATCAATTACTGAGAATTGATTACATTAACTATTGCAGGAAATAATAATAATCATTAGTATGTATTTTAAGGTATTCTTTTTTAACTAAAGAACTACTTCAATTACTACTTTCTTTGCTTTCGAACTAATGTAATGTGTTTTGTAAGCGAGTAACAAAATTTGGCAATGACAAAAGTAAGTCATTAAATGGCAAGTACTTTTTAAGGTAATGTCTAATTTGTTGCTGGGTTGTAACAGTTGTTTTAGAAAAGTCTATAAATTTGTGTGCAGCTCTGCTACAACTATACAATAATAAAAAAAGCAGGCACTTAAGTGTATGGTAAACTTTAATTCAATATTAGTTACTACACTTTTATCTTAGCATTTTTAATAACGTTTTTACTAAGATTTGTTTTTAAGGTGATTTAAAACACTTGTTGCAATTCTATTTTAAAGAGTATAAAAAACATTAACTTTTGTAATATAAAACTATTCCCTTTTGACAGCTATTCTTTACATACAAATATAAAGAAAAAATTGTTAACTGCCGCAATGTCACTCATGAATTGGGTGACCGGCTCGAAGATCAACCGGTTTTGTAACCGAATTTTTCTGCTTTACAACTGTCGTTCTTTTTATGTTTTGCTTTTTCATATATTGTGTAGACCAGTTTTTGTTTTTATTCAATAAAATCATCTATTCTATAAATGAAACCAAAATATTTGCAGTTTAGTTGAAGACGACAATTAAGGCAAAAATTTTTTGGACGATGTACAACTAAAAAAAAAAATATGTAAAATAAAAAAATGCAGGAAAGCATTTTAAGTATTTTTATGTCATAAGAAAAATACTTTAAAGATCTGGACAGGTTATAATTACAAATTGATAAAATAAGATAATAAATAAATAAAGAAATTCTTTAAAGAGTTTTTAAGTTGTATTTTATTTTTAAAAGATGATTGAATCAAAACAACCAAAGATTATTAATGTTAATTTGTAAAAAAAAAAACAACCATTTTCCAATACAACTTGAGCTTACGTGAAAAACCCAACGAATAGCCTGTCAAATGCTTTGGTAACCCTTTAAAGAATTTTAGGTGACTACAACGTACTTTCATAAACTTTGTAACTAGTTTGCCACAGTTGCACATTTATGTTTTTTTTCGTACTTTTGCCAAAAATAATTTCTCTAAAAGTAAACAACATTTTAAACATATTTAACATATTTAATATACTTAATAACATTTGCATACATATTTACATTTTTTGTTCATGTTTTAACATATATTCAATAAAAACTTCTACAAGTTTTTTTCTCTTTTTGTATTTGTGCCCAACCATACCAAAAAGTGCAACGATGTATATAATTAAGAACTTAATTTATTTTCATTGCGTTTGTAAAAATTTGGACAAGTAGTAAAAAATTTAATTTTTCTACATTATCTCTGTAGGTCTCCATTAATATTTTTCTTTACGAATGTATTTATAAAAGAAAGCACAATCAGCTGTTTCTGACCATAGCGTGCGGTTAGCTTCGAACCTTGCAAAAATAAATGAAATTTGACGAAAAGTTTTCTTAAGTACATTATTACAATTCTTTAAGTTTGCTTAAGTTATCTTAAGGTCAGGATTCACTATCATACACAATCGTACGATTTAATCACACAAAAATCTGACAGAATTCTGTCCTACATATTTTACATATTTTTCTTAAGATTAAATGAATAAGGTTAAAGTTTTCTTATAATTTTTTTTCTTAAAAATAACTGGTAAATACATTTTTTTTTTTAAATTTTGACTTAGACCACTTTCATAACTATAGGCACATTTAATTCTTTTTCTGAATTAAAAAATCGAAAACCGGTTTTTTGAGAAATTACATATATTTAAAAATTAGAAAACCGAGTTTCGAATAATCGAGTAATTATTTAACATTTTGGATAATATTCGTTTTTAAAGCTCCTTACCCAAAAGTTAAAAACGTAAACGTATTAACATCGCTTCGTTGTCTGTTCGTTTTGAGTCTGCCGCAGTGATGATAACGGGGGTTTTCACAGAAGAAAACTAACTTTGTCGGTTATAATGTCCTGTGGTACAACTTGCACTTTGTCATTTTTTTCACTGCTCAATGACATTTACTCTCGAACATTTCGAGTATTTGATAATTTTTTTTTTTTGCAAAGGGTAGTGGCTTTTCACTTCGCAGAAATGTTTATATAAAACTGCGAAATTAATGTAAATTTAAAATGAAGCAAAGATTTGCTTAAGAAATTCGTTCGAAGGTTTTACAAAGATGCTGTTTATAAAGAACAATTTTATATACTTTCCTAGGGTAAACCATCCCATAGGAATGTAAAACATACATGTTGTCTTGAGCTCATCATAATTCAAATTCCTAAATGAATCTTTAGTTTTCACTGATTTCTTGCATTAAGGCCTAACACATTCTATACATAAAATATAAAAAAGTCCTGTCTGTCACGCAGCTCACCGTAAGATAAGCTAATTTTTCAAAGCACATTGTGTTTAAAATATATCCTTGAAATGTGATTTGTATTCAAATAATACATTAATACGGCACTTACACTATGCAATTTTTTCATGAAATTATGATATAAATATATGCTTTTACTTGAATTTTGAGGGTATGTTACTTTTGCTTTTGTTTTTTTTTTTTAAATTAAAATAAAGAAATAAAAAAATTTTCCTCAAAGAATTTCAGTGTAAATCTGGACTAAGTTTGTAATGCATGGACCACCAGTTAATTTTTGTATAAAAAATTTGAAATGCCTATAAAAGCTCAAAAGGTAAAAACGGTTATGGAAACACCCTTTAAGAGCGCATATTATGGTTTAAAGAATAAGGTGGTATACGGGTTAATCACTTTTAATTGTTTACTTTATTTTATTATTGTAGCGTCAGAGCTATTACGGTTCAAAAAAGAGAAGGCTGTGACAGAGGAAAAAGCACAGTGACAATATTAATACGAAAACTTTTAAATGGTAGACGAAAAGTTTGAAATATTCGTGATATTTTCACAGCAGACCACAGTATATCTAAAGATGGGAAAAACCTGTTTTGACCTTGAATACATACACAACTGATAAGAAGTTGACAGAACTAAACAACAAACCACTAACAATTATTAACCACAATTATAAGAAATACATTGTTTTCCTAAAAATTATTTTTATAAAAAAAATAATATTTTTAATCAGTAATTGATATTTTTTAAAGGCAAAACGAAAGTAATGTAACCAAAAACTTACCCATTAGCACTAACAAATATTAAAATTTGTAAAAATATTAAAGCGAAACCTAATGTTCGCTTCATGATATTTTGTTTTTTTTTTATTCAATAATAACTAAAATTATAGAAAATTGAATAAATTTTTCTTTATGGTTTATTTTATTAATCAATTTAATAACACAATAATTATTTTTTTTTTTTTTTTAGTTTGTTTACTTTTAATCTTAATACACTCATTAACAATAATATAAACAAATAAAATTAATTTTTTTTAACAAACACGACCGGTTTAAAATTTTTTGCTCGTTTAGCGTCTGATTCAAACTGGACTTGAGTTAAACTACAACTGAGTTTTATTTCATGCAAGAGATACTTATTTGAATAAAATCTTTGATTTTTTTGCTGTTTACTTATTTATTTTTTTGTTTTGATTGTGGTGACTACATTATCTATTTTATATTTTTTGTCTCTTTAAAAGTAAATACAATTAGAACGTGCAACGGCAGACGACAAATTCTTTATAGCAAAAATTTATTTGTGTTATAAATGTTATTATTATTATTATTATTTTTATTATTATTATTATTACAAATATTAATATACTTTTCTTATAATTAAACCTTTCTTTTTTATTTATATAACTTTAACAAATTAGTTAGTGAGAATAACAACTCATAAACTTTTATAATTAAGGAAGGATTTAAAATTGTTTTAAATTTTTTTAATTAAATTTTTAATGAAGGTTTAATTATATTTTAACTATCTTCGTTTACCTTCATGATTTGATTATTTATTTAAGGTTGCCGTCATTTATAATAAAACCTACAAAAAATAAAAATTAATTTATAGAAAAAAAGTTAAAATAAACATAATCGTAAACTTTAAATTTATTTATTTTTTATGATATTAAATTCTGAGTTTATACGAGGGCTGCTTTATATATTTCTGGCCTAATAGTGAAAATGCGAATATTTATAATCAAAAATAGTTTTATTGTTTTTCAAAATATTCTCCAGCATGATTTATACACTTTTGTATGGGCTCAAACCAGTTGTCGAAGCACTGAGACACCTCTAAAACATGGTTTTTGAACACTTCAACAGCTTCTTCTGGCGACGAAAATCGTTGACAATGCATTTTTTTCTTGATGTGCGGAAACAAGAAGAAGTCATTAGGTGCCAAGTCAGGGCTGTACGGCGGATGACCCATTAATTCGACGTTTTGGCCGGTCAAAAACGCTCTGGTTTCAGCCGATGAGTGAGAGCTCGCATTGTCATGGTGAACAATGATTCGTCTTCTCTTGTTGGTTTTTCGAATTTCTCTGATGACTTCAGGCAAACAAATTGTAGTGTATCACTCAGAAGTGACCGTCCTACGTTGCTCAAGCGGAACAGTCGCCACATGACCAGTTTTGCTAAAGAAACAAGCGACCATTTGCTTCGAAGTGCTTCTTCCACGAACAACTTTCGTTGGATTTTGCTCGCCTTTGAAGACCCACGTGGTCGATTGTTGTTTCGTTTCGGGCTCATACGCATAGATCCATGATTCGTCACCTGTGAGGATCTTGAAGCACCGCAATCGTATTTTTGCAAGATTTCTTTGCACCAATCGACACGAGCCTTTTTTTTAACGACTTTCAAATTGTGCGGGATTCAACGAGAAAAAACCTTTTTTACGGCCAGGTGTTCATGCAGTATCGAATGTATGCTGGTGAAAGAAATGTCCAAGGATGTCTCTATTTCTCGGTATGTCGCATGTCGATCTTGCATTATGAGTTCACGCACGGCATCAATGTTCTCTGGCACAACAGCCGTTTTTGGACGACCTTCACGGAATTCGTCTTTGAGCGAGCTTCGGCCACGATTAAATTCATTATACCAATTTTTCACAGTGCTATAGGATGGTGCTTCATCGCCATACAAAGATTTAAGTTCATCAATGCACTCTTGTCGTTATAATCCACGTCGAAAGTTGTGAAAAATGATGGCACGAAAATGTTCACGAGTTAATTCCATTTTTTTCTATATTAATTTTTTCAAGTCACTGTAAACAACACAAATAATGGTCGTACGTCAACACGTTTTGAGTACGATTATGCTTAAAAATGACAAACTTTCCAATGGAAATGTCAGATTGCACTTGGCAGCACTCAGTGTTGCCAGGCAAGAAATATATATAGAAGCCCTCGTAGAAACAAAAAATAAAATGTAACTTCAATAACAAAGACAGACTGTTCAACAAAAAACTTTGCAACTAAAAAAAATACCAAATTTGTTTTTACGTGAATGAAAATATGTAGATCATCCTGTAGTCTAGAAGAAATATAATTTTTTGTTGTTAATTACATGGTTTTTCGTTTTAGCTAATATGCATACAAATAAAAAAATATATACAAATAAAAAGATAGAGATTTTTTGTGGCTGTTTCCAGGAATAATTACAAAAATTACTTGAAAATAATTTTCATATATATTTTGTTTTCCAATTTATTTATATTAATGAAAATTTTAAAAGCTGTAAGTGTAGCTGCATTTATACACACGACTTGTTCGCAAATAAAAAATTTCTAAATAAAAACTTTAGCAACAATTGAATGATTGAATGACTGACTCACGAAAACAATTCTTGATTAACAAAACTATTTAAAAATAAAATGTACGTTAAGTGTTTTTAACTTATTAAGTGTTTTTGTCTACCAGGTCTTATAAATAATCGTATGTCAAACAAAATTTAAGAAGCAAAATTTGGAGGAAAAGGAATTTTTGTTTAAAAACAAAAAAATTGTTTATACAAATTTTTTTCTTGTAAAAAATAGGGCGAATGTTTTCTATAGAAATTTTAACAGTTAAATATATAATTGCTATCCAGAATTACTTAATGTCCAGGATATTTTTTGTATTGAATTTGCCTTATAAAATAGTTAAATAATTCGAAATAATTTTTATTTGCAAAAAGCGTGGGTATATAGGGTTTAGGAAACGGGAACGTTTCCCGGGATATTGTGGATAGCTTTTCCCGGGAAATGTTCGACTAAATTCCCGAGAAGCTTAAAATCATTATCACTTTAAAAAAAATACATTGACTATTTTTAAAATATTTTGGTTGTGACATTTAAAAATTTTCAAATATCTCGTTTCGTGTGATCTACTACATCTATACATCTGTACATGAAATATTTATTGAAAATTTTGATGTTGGTGTAGATAGTAATCGATATAGAATACAAAACACATATTTTTAGAGTTTTTGTTTGTCTGTCTGTATTCCCATCACGTAAAAACTGCTAAATGGACTTGAATAAAATTTTGTTCAAATATAGAATACTTTTTCTCATGAAAACATGGCATTTCGTAGAAAAAATAGAGATACCAATGTGAAGTTACCCAATTTTACCGATTAAATGGTACTAGAACAGTTGTCAGTACATTTTATTTTTGTAAATGGAAAGTTTTTAACACTGTTTTCAGAACTCTAAATAAATGTTTAATAACAATTTTTTTAATTTTAATTTTATGTGTCATATACCCTTCATCGTAGTGACATTTTTTAAAAATGTTTTCCAACTTAATGCAGGCAGAGAAAAAACATGGTTGCGGCATGATAACAACAATTTTATTATGTTCTCCGCAACAATATATGGTTGTAGAAGAAAAAATTGTAGATTTTGTCACTATACGTCACTTAAAAATATGGCCGGGTATAAATTTATAGTGAAATACAAAAATGCTTCTAAAATGACGGTAAATATAAATTATTTTACTGAAATTACGATTTTGGCGAGTCATCAACTTTTCAAAGTAACTTCAACGTCCTGGCCATAAAGAGTATTTTTCTTAAACTTATGATTTTTAAAACTATAACTAGCAATGCCCATGACTTCGTCACCAAGTCATCTTACAGTAGAGCTGCAAAACTATCGATAGTGGCGTCATTCGATAGTTTCGATAGTATTTTTTGATGCCATCGATACTATCGATAGTTTTTGATTCTTGGAAAAATATCAATTGTGTATTTTTCGAATATAAATCTTAAATCATTTCTTAAAGTAAAAGTAAAGCTGATTTTTTTTTAACTTAACTTTTATGTATATCAATGTTTTTAATTTACATACATGTATGTATATACATTATTAATAATTTAATGGAAAAAACAAAGAAACCAAATATAGTTGTATAGAAAATAACATAGTAAATAAACAGAAGAGCGAAAAAAACATACAGATTAATGAAAAATAAATTAAAAAGGAATTAAAAGTATAAAAAGTCTTTCAACTATTGTAGTTACCTAAAAATAGTTGATTTAACAAAAGGAGATCTGATTTGATTTAAATCTTTTACAAATAATATTTTTAATATATACAAAAAACACCATTCAATTTTCTTTTACTTTATAAAGCACTAGTTTTTTTATAGCGCGAATATGAAAATATTTGCATTTTTGTTAATTTATATTGCAACACAATGCTCACATTCAAAGTGGGACAGTTTAATTTTTTTTAGTTAACGCTTTGGCACATACAATCACTTTTTTCGGCCTTAAATCAGTGTTTTATAAAATTTTATATTGTTTAAAATTTTATTTTCTTAAAAATGGTACAAAAGGATTAAACTACAATTAAAGAAAGGCATTTGTCATTAACAATTATAAAACCCACAAAACTATTAGAGAAATTGCACAAAAAGTAAACAGAAACAAAAATACAGTGTTTGATATTATAAAAGACATAAAGCTACTAATGGTGTCCAAAATAAAACGAAATTACGCAAACAGGTGCAAATTGTCCGACCGTGATAAGCGGTATTGTTTGAAGCTAATTAGGAACGATCCACTTTTGCCAGCAATTGACACACAAAAAAAAAAAACAAATTATATGAAATAAAAAATGTTAGTGTTATTGCTGAAACAGTCCGTCGAATCTTTAGAAAAATAATTTACAATGAAGGTCTTGCCTTCAAAACCCATTAATATCAAAGAAAATTCAAAAAACTGAAATACGCTTTTGCTCAAGAACATGCAAATAAAGCTGCGTCATTTTTGGTGAAAGGTGTTATTGTTGTAAGTTTTTCCGATTTTATCGATACTTTAATTATTATCTTCTTAGATTATTTTTACAGACGAAACAAAAATACACCTCTGAAAAAGATTCCCTTAGAGAAAACCTCCTTTTCAATATCTGGACAAGAACATTAAAAAAATAGTCAAGTATGGTGGTGGTCCTTTTATGATATGGGGTTCTATATTAACAGCTGGAGTTGGAAAAATACATTTTATAAATGGAACTATGGACTCAAAATATTATATAAATATTTATAAAAAAACGTTGTGGAAAGTGCCGAATGCCTAGGCATAAACGATAACTACGTGTTCTACCAAGACAGTGATCCCTAACATAAATCTTGGAATGCATGACATTGCCTTTTATATAATTACCCAATAGGGATTGAGAGTCCTCCGCAATCATCATACTTGAATGTTATAGAACATATGCCTACATATTTATACAAAAGAGTATCTATGCAAATGCCAAAATGTATTGCCGCATTGAAGAAAGCAGTAACAGAAGAGTGGTACAATATTGAAGCCGATTTTAGTAAACATTTGGTGGAAAGTATACAGCGACATCGTAGCTGTAATTGTCAGAAAAGGAAAGTTAATCAAGTATCGAAAATTTATTTAACAAGAAATAAAAATACGAAAACTGCAATGTTCCACTTTGAGTGTGAGCATCGATTTAAGGACTTGCAATACAAAGTCGTAAATATTGCAATGGTTTATAGTAATGACTTCATTGTGTTTTTGTTTTTGTTATTAGTAGTATAGTAGTAATAGTACCTATGTTAAGCCTTAGTTCTCAAAAATAAACTAATTTTTCTCTGTGTTCCACTTTAAGCCCGAATAGCTATATTGCTAAATTGCTGGAAAAGCGTCTTAACAAAAAAAAAGTTAAAAAACTACGTCAGTCGAGTAGTCGTCAAATTTATTTATGTGTAAAAGCCATTGGTACATAATAATTGTATATTTTATACAATTTGCTTTTAGCATCTTATATTGAAACAAATTAAAACTAATTAATATATTTTCACATTTATATACATAAGTACATATGTTATGATAGCCATTATTATAAAAGGTTTACAGGGGGCGAAATTTGGATGGTGCATTTTGTATTTCACAGTCGCCGTCATACCGTTTTTATTGACTTTGTTTTAAGTATCCTTTTTTGTCGATAGTATCACTATCGAAAAAAAATATCGATAGTCCGCTTAAAATAAAACTTTCGATACTATCGATAGTGCCATTGATAGTTTTGCAGCTCTATCTTACAGTTCATTTTACTAGCCAAAACTTGCATCAAATTTTTTCTCTCTCACATTTTAAAGCTCTTTTTTCACTCTCTACTTGCAAGTTTTTCTAGTACGTGAACACGTTCTAGTAACAATTAGCAACAATTAGTAGCAATTTTTAGTTACTGAACAGACCTATATTAACATTTTTTGTGAATGAAAGAAGAAAAATGAAACGTAAAAAATTATTCAAAATAAATAAAAATGATATTTATTACAGTAAGAAAATTATTGTTATTGTACACAATTTTTTCAATAAAAACAAACAGAAAAATAAGTAAACAAATAATATAAAATGTCAATAAAATCTGCATCCGTCGCCGCACTATATTTTATTTATTTTTTCTCTGAGATGCGGAATCCGGCTCTGCAACTGTAAAGACGCATTTCTGCTCCAAGCGAAAAAATTTTAAGTCATATGTAAAAATTACGATTTTGACGTACATAAGGAATTACAAGTGGATTTTTAAACTGCCTAAAAGCACCTTAAAATAGACTACCTTCACATTTGTATCTCTATTTTTCTCTACGAAATGATTTATTTTTACGAAAAAAGTACTCAAATTTTGAACTGAATTTTATTCAAATTCTTCCAGCAGTTTTTACGTTACGCAAACACAGATAGACAGACAAAAATTTCATTGTTTTGTATTTCAAATCGATTACCTTCTACACCAACAAAAAAAATTTCAGAGCATACACAGTTCAGAAATTATCCTGTTATAGTTTTATTAGTTATTTATTGAGAAAAATTGTTAGAGATTCTTACACTAAGAGTGTCATATGATTGTATTGCTAAAGTTACGCTATCTGTAAATTCGTTTCATAGAGAACTGTAAGACTTTCAAAGTATTTGTATTACGATATCGAACTTAAGTTTGTTATTGCAATAATATAAATCAAACAATGAAAAAACGTGATTTTCTGGCGTTCTTATTCGATTTGTGTTCTACATTGCATACCAACCTCTATTTTGTCGAATCGTAAAGTAAAGCAATAAAAATTACTTTAAAAATAATAGATAAGAGAAAATAGAATTTTGTTTAATAGTTAATAATTTTAAAAGTACAAGTAAATATATTTTTACATAAATTTTGAATAAATATTACTAAATAACATTCTGAGAAGAAAAGTATTTAAATTAAGATTTTTTTAAAAATGCCACATCTGTTACATTAGATTAAGTGCGAAGCAGTAATTTAATGCCCTAAACTAGAATATTTGCTATCACTGTCCCATGAATTTAAATTTTATTTCTGTTTCATTAATTCCATTATTTTTTATATTTATATTTCGCTACATCGCAGCCGATATAAGTTACGTCGTTGCCTACTTCAAATTTAAAGTAATTTACGGTAATGATTGGTTTTTATTGCGTCTCCTTTTTTTTTTTAAAAAACTGCTTTAATATAAAGCAAACATTACCGTTATCTTTGGGTTCTAAAAACGGAAAAGTCATATATTTTCTTGAAAACGTAACAACTGACAATTTTTTCTGGTTTATGTATCCCACATTGTAAAGTTTCAAAAATTTGTTTACAAAAAAAAAAAAAAAAAAAAAATAAAAAAAAAATAAAGAAATAAATAAATTACAATTAATGATTAAGGAGTTGGCATAGTTGGTAAACTGCTTATCATAACACTTTCATGAATGAAAACATCTATGAATACATTTACTACATTTGTGTTGCTGAATTCATACGAAACACAAACAAACAAAAGAACCGCAACTTGTTACACGAACGCTAATTATTATGTATTCGTCCATATATCATACCAATTTCATTACCCTCTTGACGTGTTCTATAAACAGACTGTAAGTCGTCCGCAGGGCATGAAAATAAACAAAACGGAACGTTTGCTTTCACTTTGTCTTGTTTTTTGTAGTGAGAAAAATATTAAAAATTAAATTAAATATGTGCAGCAGGAAGAAAAGTCATGAGAAAGAATACGAAAAGTTTTAACAGAAAACATTTCGCAAACGTTTGCCGATTGTTTTGTTCGTTAAAGTAGAGAATGCACTTGTCCTTCAAAAGAAACACTTATTTCTTAGCGAACTATTGGTATTGGTAGACGTAAATCAAAGCAAGGCAATTTTTGCCTTCTTCGTCATTAAAAAATTCTTTTTTAATGTCTAATGTCTGCGAAACGTTTTGTACGTTTTCAGACTCTGGTTGTCAGTTTAAAACTGTGAAATTTCATCTTGGGTAAATAAAAATTTTATTGAGACTTATTAAAGTTGAATATGTTAGGGGAGGAAAAATTAGAAAATTCTTATGCAGTCACCTTGAGAAGAAAGAAAGACAATTTGTCGGTCACAGATTGACAAGCTTTAACTCGCAAAAGAATCGAATCGGTTTATTATTTATTTAATTTTTTTTAATGAATAATAAAATCAGTAGATTTGTTTTTTTTAACATCATCCCACAATTAATATCTTCTACTAAATTTGTTTTTTTTATTTACTTCTAACACGGCTTAGCAAAGTAGTGATAACTGTTTTTCGCCTTCTAAAAAGTACAAAAAACATCTTAAGAGTTGTCAACCTGTGACCGATAAATTCTAAGGCCGTAGTAAACTAAGCTGTTAATAAGGAATCTATATCAGTTGGAACCTTGACGCAGGTAAGGCATATACAAATACATACATCATAAAAATATATTTTAGTATTTTTGTTCAATTTTGTGTTTTTTTTAGGAAAATTTGGGTCTCATTTTTATACTCAACAAAAGTTTTTCAATAAGCATTTTGTAAATCAAAAAAAATTTTTATGAGATCAGGCTTTGGTTTTTAATAGATTTAATATTCTAATTTTACTTATGGTTTGTCTAAATCGCTGTTTTCTTTAGCTTGGATACAATATTTATTTCTCCCAAAAAGAGAAGTTTGCTAAAAAAAGTTGAACAGCGCTAGGATTTATAGCTTTCAATTAAAACATAATTTCACAATTAACGACTGTCGCTGTCACTCTGTTTTTATTTTTTTACTCAAAAATATTCTCTCTGACGCTATGAGAACGAAAAAATAAGTTTCTTGGTATTAAGCCGGGTTTTTTGTTTGTTTGAAACAACGTTAATTCATAAAATAGTAAACATTCAACACAAATGCCGATTTTAGCTTATTTCCACAGAAATTATAAAAACAAAAATGTAAATCCCAAGTTATTTATTAAAATCAATTTATTTTTATATTAGTTTTGTTAATTGCTTTCTTTAAAATAATTAGCACGTCGTGTTGATAATGTGTACATCTGTCACAATAGTTGCCAGATAAAATCGTCTCATTTTTGGGAAGAAAATCGTCACACATATTTTTTATTTTTTATTTTTAAAAAGAGTTAATATTGGAAATTTTGCTCGCTAACTATGGGAAAAAAATCAAATAAATTTGATGAAAATTGTATCCGGTATTTTGAAAAAACTTGACCAGGGTATCAAAAAATCAAACATTTTAATTTAAAAATCCCTACAACGTGTTTATTATAGGTATTGGTGAGTACTATAGGACCATGTAGAATTTAAAAAAATCAGACAAAAATTGAAGAAATGTCAAGCGTTAGAAAAATTTTCATGTGTGAGGTACCCAATTTTTAGCACTCATAGCGCCATCCCTAGAAAATGAAAGGTACCAATCTTCAAAACTTAAGCTCAAATACTTCTCTTCTGTACTAGTGCCAAATTTTGGATTAACCGGCCAAGCTCTTTACCAAAATATTTGATTTCTGCCCCACTGTGCGCTGTGACTGCAACATGACTCGCATGTATGTAAATCTGGTTCCGTTAAGTAACTCCAAGCAAAAAAACATATATTGGGAAAACAGAGAATAAAAAATCAATTACAATAAAAAATTTTACATAAAAATTTTACTGGCTGTTAATGGGTTAAACATTTTTTTTAAATTTTAGCTTTTCCTGAAAGATATCTTCAAAAGCTTTTAAATAATATCCATATTGATGTCTTACAAAATATGGTGCAAAATCGTACTTTTCAATGAAAAGTTCAAAGGGCCATAATTCGAAAAATACGGGCAAGCGCAAATTTTTTCACTGGATAGTTTTTTCCTATTCTTAAATTCTTTAATGTTTCATATATTTGCTTTTTTATTGGTAATTCCAATTGTTCCAAATAATGTGGGTAAATTAGAGCCAGATGTGGTGTTTTGCCCGCTGCCTCGAAACACATGAACCGATGTTGCTGATTTTGAATAGCAAAATTTTTGAAACTATGTGTAATTGCGTGGCGTATTTAAATTTTCTCTAGCTCATCTAGTGCGTTGGCAAAGCTGGTTTCAACACTAACACGGACGGACAGGCGGATATCGCTCAATCGACTTCGCTATGCATAAGAATTCAGACTTTATATGTGTAAGATTTACACCTGTGGTGAAGGGTATAATAACAAAGCAACAACAATTTTAAATATTTTTATGAATTCTGGATGAGCTCTTTCATTTAGTTAATAATGCTTCTTACAAAACGCGGAGTTTACAGCTGATTAATAAATAGAAGAATCATTTTACAATGAATTGTTTAAATAAAAGAGATATGTCTTAAAAAAAATTCAAATAGCAATTATTTTTTTCCTTAATACACGAAGCTGCTAAGAAGATTATATTAATAGAAAGTAATAATTCATGTAAAAAAAAAAAAACCGACTTCAAAACCTTTTAATTTATTGTATACTTTCTCTTATAGAGCACTTAGCAATACTGGTACCCTGTAAAGTTCAGCTGTCTGTGTATAATGATTCAATAGTCTTTAACATACATAAAATTACATCAATTATTGAAATACCCTTTAATTTCCAAAACCAAATATTATACTTGCTGTTGCAGCAGACTTAGCAAAAGAGGTTCTTTGTAAATTTCAACCATCTGTCCATAACGATTCAAAAGTATGGCCACATACGTCAAATTTATTAACTATTGAGACACCCTTTAATTTATAACACTGAACGTTTATAACGTTATCATAGTAATCGACGTCCTGTCCAATTTTCAAGCGTTTGTCTATAACGGTTCAAAAGGTAGGTGCATATAAGTTAATTTACAGCACCTATGGGGACACCCTTTAATTTTTAGATTTATTTTTGTATTATTTTTTGCTATTTGGAGCTAAAGTAGTACGCATTCTTCCCGTTTTTAAAACGGGACCAATCGATGCATAATCTATCAAATTACAAAAAATTTTCAAAATAGGCTGAGAAATGACAGAGTTCTGCAGGCACAAACAAAAAAAAAAAAGCAGCATTCAGTCGAATTGATAATCCCCGTTTTTTTTGAAGTCGGTTAATAATGAAAAATTGAAAGCAATTTAGATGAACTGGCTGAAAATTTATCTGTTTTAGTGGCGTGCTATCGATCAATTTAAATATTTGCTGAAATAATGTTTTGACAGAGATTGGTCAGCATAGATTCCAATCGACTTAGTTCACTAACTGTCAACTGTCGGTTTGCAACCACCCAGCAAAAAATTAGACATTACCTTAGAAAGTACTTGCCATATAATGACTTAATTTTGTGATTGCAAAATTTTTTTACTCGCTTACAAAATACATTACATTAGTTCGCAAGTAAAGGGAGTAGTAATTGAACTGGTTCTTTAAATTAAAAAAGAATTCCTTAATCAATGTAATCAATTCTCAGTAATTGATTAAAAAAGTCTCATGCCTGTTTAAAATCATTCCCATTTGGGAAGTCCTTCCACCAAAAATGCTTAATTCCAGACTCGATTACCTTTCTCTTAAAATTTTTAGCTGGGCAGGCGTTGCATAATTAAATTAAATATAAACTAATGGTTCAATGTATTCCATATTAGAAAAAAAGAGTTGCAACTCAATTGCTGTATGTTTTGTTTATATAAAGTAAAAATATACTTTACAATTTTGCGAATGTTATAATGACCGATTATTTGCACAAGATTGTGAGTGAGTTGAGCAAATTTTTTTTATTCTTTTAATCGCCACAATATTGCATATTTTATTGTTACAAAACTTTATGTGTATTTTCGGACACTTTTTAAACGAAAGTAAGCAACAGCTGTTTGACTAATTCTTGCCAGTAAAAATTTTACTTGCAACAAATGTTTTCGTACACACATTTTTACGCTCTTTTTTCACCCTTTTGTTTCTAGCACTTCAAGTACGTAAACAGATTCTAGCTATTGTGGGCTTCAGAAGCACAAGAAGAAAAACTTTGGCTTCCAAACAAGTCAATCGAGAATTCGTGAAGAAAGAGGCCTTGAATTGTCACCGGATATTTACCGATATAAAAATTGGAAAGAAGACTACCAGCAAGCGCTAGAAATATTGGGCGAATAACACGCTGTTAACGACGCGGCCAAAAAAGTAAAAAACTAATAGAGGACTTTAGACCTTTGTTAGGCAGAAGCGAGGTAGAAAAATATTTTTTGCTTTATGTTGTCGCCGAAAATGGAAAAAATCGTGTGGAGTGGGGAACATAAATTATTTTATGTAAATTTTGTTTTTAAATTAACCTTTTTGCGAATAATAAAATTTACAATCATATTACAAATTACAATAGTTTAGGTGTTGTTCTCTTCATTACTACACTTTTAGCAAGGTGACCATCCTTAAGGTGGAATGTGCTGTTAAATCTTAAAAAAATATTTAGGGTCTGTGGTGCCGCTAGAGTGGCATTCTTACGATAAATACTTCAATAGGAGAATATTTTATAAAAATTTTATTTTCGTTGGCGGTGGAATTCATTAAAATATTAATTTTTATTTAAATAATTTTAATTTACATAAAAATTAATTAATTTAAATTTTAATTAGGAAACATGTTTCAAAATGCATTTCTCACAAGCAACCAAAAAAAAAAAAATGCAAAGCAAAAACAAATCAAGATTTTTTTACTTATTGAAACAGGTATTCACTCACATGAACTTGAAACAACAGTTTGAGTAGCATTTTGTTCTTTTCAAAATTTAGTATAAATTTGTGATTTCATTAAGCGGCTGTGAGAAACGGCAAAATAATAAAATATTTGCAATATGAAACTCTATTGGTCTAATCAGTATTTGTTGATGTTGATGTGCATGACATTATCAGTAGCATCTGAAAGGTGTTGTTTATCACTTTTAATAATAAATTATAACAAAGTGTTCATTTTTATATATTTTTATTATTTTTTTGCTAGTTACTACTCAATAAATGCTCCCGGCGTTTTAAAATCAAATCGTAAATATTCAGTTGTGGCAACTCTGCACGATTCCAATGATTCATGTTCAATACGTGTTGGTATTGAAGGGCCCAGTTTTAGGGAGTTTAAAGATGTTACTTTACAACCCTTTAAATCACAAATAATTGAATTTTTTCCTAAACAATTAAACGAGGGCAACTACATTTTAAGAGCAGAAGGTATATCCGGTTTGAGTTTTAAAAATGAAAGTGAACTAAACGAAGTGATAGATGAAGGCCCTAAAATTTATATACAAACCGACAAGGCGATTTATAAACCTCAAGATTTAGTACGATTTCGTATTTTAATATTAGATGAACATACTAGACCGTTGCATATTGAAGATCCTATACACGTGGAAATATTGGTAAGTTATGGTAGAGAAAACAAATAAAAATGTAAGTGTAAATTCGTTTAAGATCGTGGTTATAATTTGTCGCAGTTAATTAATTGATCAGCCGATGCGAAGAATGGTGATGATGGATAAATACAAAACACCTATTTTGTATTCCATATCGATAGTAAAAACTGCTAGACGGATTTGAATAGAATTTTGTGAGGTGGCCCCTTAGAACTTTGATTTAAATATAGGATACTTTTTATTTCAATTTATTTCGTATAGAAACTAGAGCTACAAATGAGAAAGCACCCAATTTTACCGGTAAAATGGAACTAGAATAGTTGTCAATACATTTTGTTTTTGTATATGGAAAATTTTTAACACAGTTTACAGAAGTCTACAGCAAATATTTAAAAATACATTTTTAAATGAAATAGAATTTGACTTTTTCGGCTTAAGATTAATTTTGAATTTAATTTTTAAACATTTTTTTTGGAGAATAAAATTATTTACAAATGTGTGCGGTCGTTTTCCAAAGAAAACAAAAAAATTCGACGCTGGCAGAATGTAATTTCATATTTTCAGGACCGCTAAATCCATCATCAGTATTCTTCGCATCAATCTACCATAGATTGTGTACATTGTAAACATCATCTATTTACTCAACTAATTTTTTAAATAAGAATACGAGGAGTATTAATTTGTTTAGACGAAGTCGATACCCAAACCAAAGTATTTCTTCACTGTTCTTTTTATAATATTCACGTTTCAAATCCCAGTTGAGAAAAAATTAAAAAAATTATAAAATATATTTTTCTAAATTCTAATTTTAAGAAAATTAGAAATTATACGCGGACGAATTCGTGGGCACTGCTAATATTAAATAAAACGAATGTTTTGTTTCTTTGTATGCAACATTTATAAGATCAGGTTGAAGAAACCCCAAAAATGTTAATTAGAGAGTCAAAAATACTGTAGACTCCGTTTTGGTATGTGAATATGCGGACGCAACTGTTAGTTGTCTAAAGCTTATTTATCTCTACATTTCCAACATTAAAAACCTTGAACTTCAAAAAAGTTTAATATTTATGCGGAACAATTAACCTAAGCTTTTCTCACAGATAGTGTGGGAATGGTCGCCATTTAACGTAAAAAGGCAAGTGAAGCCAGATTTAAGTGTAACAGAATATGGCTCTGTCCAGCCACAAATATTTAACTTAGTCCTTGAATTAAGAAAATTCAGATACTTTGGAAAAGGTGTGACCATACGTGCTGCATATTTTAAATTTTATAATAATTCTTGAGTCCAAGCAGAGCTAAAAAAAATCACTTTTCATAGCGTTACAAATTTGTATGAACTCAATTGCAAATGTTTTTTACCAGTAAAATAAATTTTGTTTACACCTCCATTTTTTTACAGGACGCAGAAGAAAACCGTGTTAAAATTTTCAAAAACATTTCCCTCGTCCATGATGTTTTTACTGGTAAATTCGGATTGTCCAAATACCCTGTTTTAGGGACTTGGAAAATCAAAGTTTTAATAGGCGGAACATATAATTATTCCAGCTATAAAACTATCAGAATAATCAACTACATTTTACCCAAATTTAGTGTTTATCTAAAAGCTCCTGCAGACGTTGTATTGGAGGACGGAAACCTTAAAGTTGTGATGTATGGAAAATATACGTTCGAGAAGTATGTAGAGGGTAATGCCACAATTGAGTTGTGGACTGATGACAGGAGTACACTTCTGCAAACAAAAAACATCGATGTACAAAATTTAGGTTTTACCGACTTTGACATAAAGAATATAAAGGGCATAAATGAAATCGAAGGTGTTACACTCAAGGCGAAATTAAGTGAAAAGTATACGGGTAACACGCAAGTACAGGAGAAATATATTAGCATTCGCCACCAGCGTTATAATTTAATAATACCATACGATGAAATAGAATTCGAAAATAATAAACCGTATAGCATAAAGGTTGTGGTCAAATATTGGACTGGAGCACCCGTTTTGGATCATAAGACGCCCGTTACCATGAAACACGGTGATAAAGTGTATGAAGCGTTTCTAGATGATAGTGGATCAGCAACATTTGAATTTGAACATGAGGCAAATGCCAATCACGAATTTCAATTCAAGGACTCAAAAGCTCAATTTCCAAATATTTACACACATCCAAATTTAATGTTAAATAGTAGGGAATTCTATTGTCGGCTTAAATTGGTAGATACAAAGTAAGTAGCAACATATTTTTCTCACATTATACGAACAAAAAATTTTATGTTTATCTTTTCAGGCTAAAAATTGGAAAACCCGTGCTGATTGAGGTCAGTTCTATTGTCAACATTCCCTATTTGATGTACATAATAATGGGTCATGCCAGTGTAGTACGTCATGAATATATAAAATTGCCACCAAATCAAAAATCCTACATCATCAAAATAATGCCTTCAATTGAAATGGTGCCGGAATCCTTTATTTATGTTTATTATATTCACAAGGGCAATTTGCGTTATGAAGAAATGCAGCTTAATTTTCCATATGACTTTGAAAATCAGGTTAAGAAATTTTATTAATAATGAAAATTTAAATACATTTTATAAATTTTGCAGTTTAGATATCAATTACAGCCCCAAAACAAGCAAAACCTGGTGAAGAAGTTGAAATCACTGTAAATGCTCAACCTAAATCAAACATTGGCATATTGGCGGTGGATTTGGGTGTTTATTTATTAGACAGTTCATACGATTTAAATAAAATCCAAATACTTGCAGACTTACGCCTTGAAAAGTCCTACTCATCCATACCACCATCTACGTATCCTGGCATAACATCTGGTCTACTAACATTAACAAATGCTCATTATCCATTTAAATATTTGCTACGTAGGTGAATATAATTAAGAGTGACAGTTGCGGTGATAAATGTTTTCTTTTTTTTTACAGCTCAACCAGCTGCGAAAGCCGATTTTCCTACTATTCATCGTTTTCGAGAGAAATTTCCAGAAACCTGGATATTTGATAACTATGTCATGTAAGTAAATATAATCGAAAATTTTATTCAATCTCTGTAAGCTTTTTAAATGTAAAAAATGCCAGAATGTCTTTTTCCTTCCACAGTTTTGAGTCATTTTTTCATCATTCGTCTGCTGTTATACCCTTCACCACAGGCTGAAAGGGTGTTTATAAGTTTGTAATTCCGTTTCTAATTTCATTTTTGACTCACATAGTCATCGGTTTGAAATCAGTTTTACATTGTCCCTAGATTGGCTACAGACAATTTATGACCACCATTTTCTCAGACATATTTTCGAAAGTGGTTATATTGAAATTTTGCAACATGGGTCTATAAACGATTTTCAAACCATCTCAGTTTCATAAAATAATCGCAAATTTACACGTTTACCACACTCGATTACTTTTAAGGAAATCTTATGTTAGTCATTCAACATTTTCTGAGCGATTCCTTTGGGATGGACTTTTTTTTTAATAAAATTTAGCAATTTTGGAATAAACTTCGCCGCCACACGCGACATACAATAAATCTGCGAAAAAGAGTACGGCATAAACCAAGCGATATTCTAATATCCTCTGCAATTTCTTAAATAGTGATTCGGAAATTTTTCATAACGATTTCTTTACCTTTTTCAACATTTTCGTCGGTTTTTGGTCAGATGGAAATTCATATCTTCTCAACCTTCTTTGAAAAGCTGAGTGAGAGTATGATTACCATATGCCACTCTTAACATTTCAAGTGCTTTTGAGCTTTTTCATAACTTCAGTTTTTACATAAAATTTGATGCGAATTCTCTGATCCATTCTCTTCCACGGCCAAAAACCAACGAACAAACAAAATACGTCGAACTGTTATTTTTCTCACAAACAAACTTAACTACCGTTTCTCAGGTAAACGACAGTATTTTTCCAATTTCTTTATATGAAAGGTACAATGATCACTACGTCAATTCAGAGAATGTTTTCTCGATTGATGCGGAAATAAAGGAGCTTGACGCAATTCTCAAGGTTTTTCTTTTATCGGTTGAAGCTAAAACAGTTGAATACCTTCCTCTGTAATATTTTCTAACTATCTAAGCACATTTTTTCTGGCTTCGGCTGAGTTTCTTTTTAATTAAACAAAAAAATGAAATTTTAAATGATTCTAATCATATGAAGGATAATTATTGCAAAAAAAAAATCGACTACAAAACAGACAAACTTAAAATCATATATCTTTAGGACGATAATTATAAATTAATAATATTATATTCGAAAAAAATTATGTCAGGATTTTTATTTGTCGTAGAACAAAATATGAATGCAGATTAAACAAGAAAACTTAGCAGTTATGTGGCCACCCTTTATTTTTTACACTTTTCGTTGCTGAGACAGTAAAACAAAATTTGTTTAAATTCTATGCATCAAATTACAACCTTTAATTCCTAATTTTTAATATTTGTATTTCTTATTATACTTGATATAGTAATGGACATTTTGTCTAATTTTCAAGAGTTTGTCTGCAACGGTTTCAAAGATGGGCCATATAGGCAAGTTTACATCAGTTAAAGGGGCACCTTTTAATTTCTAATTTTAATTTTGCTACTTGTTATAGCGGACTTAGCAATAAAGGTTCTCTGTAAATTTCAACTACAGTTGAACTTCTATAACTTGAAGTTTCTATAAGTTGAAGCAACAGCGGCAGCAGCTAAATTCCTTTAAATTTTTTCCTATTACTTGAACTTCCATAACTTGAATTTCTCTTTAACTTGAAGAAATATAATGGTACAAAGCCTTGCAAAGTTTTTATAAATTGAATTTTTTGTGTTGACATTAATTTTTAGTTAAGCAAAAATTTCCAGATCTGCCGCTAACAGTCAGCGTATATCTTTTTTTCTAATTTGCTTTATAAACGATAGTTTTAATGGGCAAATAAATACATAGCAAAATTAACAACACTGTTGTTATGTATGTGGCAATCAAGGCGAATACGCCTTGGTAGCAATATGATTTCGGCTTAAAGTTGGGTAAAGTCCCAAGATGTTACGATTGAATTTTACTCAATTCAGAAAATAACAGCACAATAAAAAGGAAATTATTATGGCAACAAAATGTGTTCATAGAAATTTGTCAACTAAAGAAAAGTTTCAGTTAATAGATAAAATTGAGAAGGGATCGAAGAAAAAAGACGTGGCTGAAAAATAATAAGTTAATAAAAAATATTTTTTGATTATATGCAAAACTTTTAAAACTTACTCCATAATGCTAGGAACAAAATTAAAACGAACGACGAATTTCGTCCAACACGACGAATTTGTCATTAAAACTTCGTTGTGTAAGTTCGTAGTATGAAGCACAACAACGACGACAAAATTTTCTTACTTTTGTTTACTTTTTGTGAGTTGATAGGGAGACCATATAAAAAAATATTAAAAAAATAAAATATTAAAATAAAAACACAACTAAAAACTAATTTTACATTTAACTACTTACTTGTGCATTTATATTTAATGCTATAAGATACAAATAAATCAATTTTTTAAGTCAACTAACTTTACTTACTGAATTACTTCGAAACTAAAACCTAACATGGTCACATTTTACTGAATTGTTCGTCGGCGTAAGAAATAGAAATAAACCTATTGCAAAGTTCGCCGCGTATGACGAATTTCGTCCGACGACATGATTGTGTGCATTTTCATATAAACAAGTGTGTTTTATTTTTGACGACGAATATTCGCGACCAAAAATTCGTCGTTCGTCCCAGTTGTGTTCCTACCATAACTTGAAGTCTCTCTAACTTAAAGTTATTTGTTTGGATTATGGTTATTCAAATTATAGAAGTTTAACTGTAGCTGGCTATAACAGTTCAAAAGTTTGGCCACATACACCAAATTACATTTACTATTTGACACCCTTTAGTTTATAATTTTGAATGTTTATACTTGTTATTATAAAGTTCGTAGTAATCGACAGCCTGTATAATTTTCAAGCGATTAACGGTTAAAGAGATTGGCCCATATAAGTCAATTTACGTCACCTATAGGGACACCTTTTCATTTTTAGATTTAGTTTTGTATTATTTTTTGCTTTTGGGAGCTACAGTAAGTGGCACTTTTTTTAAATTTTAAAGAAGTGCGCTTTACGGTGCCTAATACTCTTAAAAAACATGTATGTTGTATGGGGACACCCTTTAATTTTTAAGCTTATGAACTTATTTTAAAACGGGACCAACCCGTAAGCATAATCTATCAAATTACAAAAATTTTTAAAACCGGTTCCGAAATGACTGGGTTCTGCAGGAACCAACATAAAAAACCATAAAAGCAACATTTAGTCGAATTGATAACCTCCTTCTACTTTTTAAGTCGGTTAAAAAAATTATATGTCTCAACTTTAATATTGTTGTACTCACTGATGGTGTTAAAATTTTACCTGCCGAAAAATTAAAAAAAATCATATGATTGACTTGACATACCTTTCGGTGAAGACCGTCATTACTGGCTGTTTGATTAAGATTGTTTATAAAACAGCGTCCTCTTTCGCCGGTATAACTTTACAGCATTGAATGGTCTACCGAAATAAAAATTAATTTAAATGTCTATAGTAGTTTTACAAAACTATAATGCGCCTACTTAACACCAGAGACACTTAAGCCTCTAACGTTCAATTGCAGGGTTGTGAAAAATAAAGGATTCTATATATCACTCTTCTTACCCAACTATCTCCTATACTCTATCGTTTTACAAAGAACGAAACACTTTTAAGTAATGGGCATTATCACCTGAATGATAAAAACTTTTATTTCTGCAGTGAAATATAAAACTGTAAAATACAAAATTGCTCTGATCGTTAACATTTCTTGTATCAGTTTTCTATAATTTCAAATTTTTAATAAAAACCCACCACTATTTCCTTTACAGCAATGAGACAGAGACAAAATTAACGCTACAAATACCCGATACCATAACCACTTGGCGTATAACGGCTTTTTCAAATAACAAAATAACAGGCTTCGGTATTGTCGACAAGCCCACAGATATCACCACCATACAACCCTTCTTTATAACCCTCAATTTGCCAATCTCAGTGAAACGTGGTGAAATTGTAACTATTCCAGTAACAATTTTTAATTATTTCAATCAAACTCTAGAAACGGAAATAATTTTTTATAACAATGAAAAAGATTTTTATTTTATGGAGTCAAAAGTACAGGGTGTGGAAAAATCAAATGACGAACAACAAAAGAAACAACACATTCGCATAGCGGCTGAAAAAGGAAAAACTGTAAAATTTCTTATTTATCCGGTAAAAGTGGGTGACATAGATTTGAGGGTGACAGCTTCTAGTTCTTTGTATTCAGATGCTGTATTGCAAAAGCTTAAAGTTGAACCAGATGGTGTGGCCAAAGAACAAAATCAAGCGATGTATTTGAGTATTCCTGCGGGCGAGAAAATCTCTACAACTTTAACTATCGACAAGCCAATAGATAGTGTACCCGATTCAGACTATTTAACCTTCTCGGTAGGTGGTCATTATTTAGTGCCAACTGTGGAGAATTTTCAAGATCTAACACAAATGCCTACTGGCAGTGGAGAACAAAATATGGTCAATTTTGCACCCAGCGTCTTAATACTACAATATCTGAAGTTTAATAATAAACTTTTGAAGGAAAGGAAATTAGTTGAAAGTTTACTGTCATCGCTAGATATTGGCTATCAGCAGCAATTGTCTTTTCGTCATGACAATGGTGGCTACAGTGTCTTTGGCATAGGCACAGATGATGAACCCAGTACCTGGCTGACCGCTTATGTGGTACGTTACTTTATTAAGGCTTCACAATTCCTTGATATTGAACCGAAAATAATTGACTCTGATCTGGAGTATTTGGCCAGTCAGCAAAAATCGAATGGAGAATTTCCTTATACGGGTTATTTGTTAAATCCAAGTTACGAAAATGCAAATGGACTGACAGCTTTCATTTTGCTGGCTTTTTTAGAGGATCAGGTAACATCAAAAATAAAGAAAAGGAAATAACTTTAACTACGATATCTTTCATTTCAGAAATACGCCTTGAAATATAAAAAAACTATAGAAGATGGTGTCGAATTTTTGAACTCAAATTTAAATGACGTCAATGATACCAATGCATTATGCTTAATGGCGACTGTCTTTAAACGAGCCAAGCGTCAGAATACCGACCTTCTTATTAGTCAGCTAAAATCGCAGGGTAAAGAAGAGAATGGACTTAGGTGGTGGTCGGAAAATGATCAAAATCTTGCTAAAGATATTGAAATAACAGCAAACGCTGCATTAACTCTGCTGGATACCCCGGGAGATCATACTTCCATCCTAAAATGGCTTATTGAGCAACGTAATGCTAATGGTGGCTTTATATCTTGCCACGATACTGTTGTGGGCTTGGAGGCCTTAGTCAAATTTTCAGAAAAGTATAAGAACATTCAAAATGTAAATTTAAAAATTTCTTACAGCGCCAAAGACGCTCAGGGTAATGAAGTGGCAAATGATATTTTTCATGTGGACTCCAATAATGTATTAAAATTTCAGAAGCACGAGGTATTTTAAATCAAATCAACATTATAAATAAATTACAAATTTCGTGTTTTAGCTACCAACAAACACACATCATATCACATTCGAAATGGAGGGCAACGGTGCCTCTTTAGTTCAGCTCAACCAAAAATACAACGTTAATAATGTCCACGAATTTCGTCATTTTAATATACAAACCAAGACGATAATAAAAAATGAAAAAGAATTTGTTTTAAAAATCTCTTTCACTTATTCATCAGATACAGATAATCCAGATGATACTACAAACATGATAATCATGGAAATAAATTTACCATCAGGTTCTCGTTGTGAGACTGAAAACAATTCGTCATTGATGAAAAATAATCTAGTAAGAAGATTTGAAACAAAAAATTCTGAAACAGTCATCATTTTGTATTTGGATAAATTGAAGGCGAATGTGAATTATACTTTGGAAATTCCAGAGGATAAAGTAAATGAAATTTTAATGCCAAAGCCAGCTGCTATTATTATGTATGACTTTTATAATCTGACTCGCTCAAATACACAATTTTATAATTTATAAAAGAAAACATATCAGAGAATGTTTAAATTAATTCTTGCAACTTGAGAATAACGATCTTGTCAACAGATTTAAAATAGAAAGGGATAAAATAGTCCAGATCAAGTCGAAGTAATTTATTAGATGATGGCATTGGAGGATGCATTCAACTATATTAACACTTCTATTTATTTTGAACTTTAGACATAAGAATAAAAACTCTTTATATATGGAAGTTGATATTTGGAGCCATTGCGAAGATTAATTCGTCTTGTATTGAAATTAAATTTCAATTTAAAAATAAAAATAAAAAGAAAAAAAATAAATTTCGAACTTATGTTCGAAAAACATCGACTTCAAAACACTACATCACAAAATCATATTTCTTTAGGGCGGCAAAGTAACATTATTTATATTCAAGAGAGATTGCGTTAGCATTTTTTATATGTCGTAGAACGAAATATGAATGCAGATTAAACAAGAAAATTCAGCAGTTATGTGGTCACCCTTTATTTTTTACACTTTTTATTGCTGACACAGTAAACCAAAATTTATTTAAATTCTAAGCTTTGGTCTATAACTGCTCAAAAGGTTGGCCATATACATTAAATTACAACCATAAGGACACCCTTTAATTTCTAATTTTAAAATATTTATATTTGTTATCATACTTGACAGAGTAATGTACATTCTGTCTAATTATCAAGAGTTTGTCTGTTACGGTTTTAAAGATAGGGCCATATAGGTCAAATTATATCAGTTATAGGGACACCCTTTAATTTCTAATTACAAGTTTGTTACTTGTTAAAGCGGACTTGGCAATGAAGGTCTTGTGCAAATTTCAATCAACTGTCTACAACTGTTCAACAGTTCGGTCATATGCATCAGATGAAAGCAACTATTGTAACACCCTATAATTTATAATTTTAAATATTTATTCTTCTTAATATACGAGACCACACAAAGTAGTGGACATTCTGTTAAATTTACAAGTGTTTGTATTTAACGGCTCAAACCATAGGGCAATAGGGTAATTTACTTAAAATATGGGAACACCCTTTGATTTCTAAATTAAAATTTTATACTTATTACTAAAGCGGACTTAGCAATTCAGATTCTTTGTAAATTTCAGCTCTCTGTCTATAATATTTCAAAAGCTTGGCCACATATATCAACGTACAACAACTATTGGGACACCCTTTAATTTATTACTTTGAATGTTTATAGTTGTTATTATAATGTTCATAGTTATCGACATCCTGTTCAATTTTCAAGCGTTTATCTATAACGGTAAAAAGATAGGCGCATATAAGTCAATTTACGTCAACTATAGGGACACCCTTTAATTTTTTATTTATTTTTGTATTACTTTTTGCTATTGAAAGCTATAGTAATATGCATTTTTTAATTTTAAAGATGTGGGTTTTACAGTTCATAATACACTTGTATGGGGACACCCTTTAATCATTAAGATTATGAACTGTTTTTAAAACGAGCGTAATTTATCAAACTGCAAAATCTTTCAAAATCGGGTTAGAAACGACAGAGTTCTGCAGACAAAAACATAAAAAAGCAACATTCATTCGAATTGATAGCCTCCTTCTTTTTCTTTGAAGTCGGTTAAAAAACAAATATTTATTTCTGTACATGCAAATCCAATATCAATAAAATTTTGTAATGGCCCACCTTCGGTCATAGACTTGTTAGCTGACGTCTGCTCTGAGATTTTTTGATATGTTATCACCGAATTTATTCTTTTGATCACAAAATATTATTTCTCAAGTTGAGCCCCATAACAAACGAGGTTAAAATTGGCTATACCGAGCCTAGAAAGGCCCTAAAATTAAGCCCAATCAAAGCCGGATAGCTAATTAACTAGTATTATATTATTTTGGAATATTAATAAAATTTTCGCACTGCTCTTTTGTAACTATTAACTACTTAATGATAAAATTTAAAATTTTCACAAAATTACAGTCTGTAATTTGTTCACCGCAATCATATAGTGTTACAGAGTATATGATATGATACAAAAAATTATTTGTTCAAAATAAAGTTAAAAAAGTATGAATATGTTATAGTGATGTAATTTATCTTATTTGAAAACAATCAAGAGTGCTGCATTCGGCATAGAATGGAAAAAATTATAATATTTGATTTAATTTTACATAAATTTGTCACGAACTCTTAATGGGTAAACATTTATTAAAAAATTTAGTATTTCCTACATGATCTCTTCAAAAGCTTTCAAATGATACCCACATTAATATTATAGATGACCGATATTTCAATATCTGATCTAATCACTGCGATAAATAAATCACTGGTCACTACAGTGACTGAGTTTATTAAGTGACAGTTACGCGAAAGAACGTTCTTCTACATTTGCACACATACAAACTAAAGTTTCATTTTACTTTGACCTTTTAGTCTTTCATATATCAAAGTGGCTTCATTGATGTGAAGCTTTTTCTTGCTTCTTCTTATTAACAATAGCTATTCTTTTTTCCAAACTTCACACATACATACCCATGTAACAAAAAAAAAAAAAAAAAACAAGGTTTTGTGCCTAAATAAAAAATAGAACTGCAAACGGTGATCACGGTAACTGTCAAAAAGAACGATGATTTGAAAATCACGTTCACTGGTGACGACGTTATGTAGTTGATAACTTAAAAAATGTGAAGCACAATCGTACTTTTCTGTAAAAAGTTCAGAGGCCCATAACTCTTATTTTTTAATTCTCTATCGCCCCATATATTTCTTTTTTTAATTAGATTTACTTCATTGTTCCAAATAATGTGGGTAAATTAGAGGCAGGCGTGGTGTTTTTCCCCCTGCGTCAAAGGAAATGGACCAATCTTGCTGATTTTCAATAGAAAAATTTTCGAAATTATTTCTGATCGATTGGCGGATTTAAATTTTTTCTAGCTCCCATAGTGCCCTGGCAACGAACACGGATGGAAAGGCGGACAAAAGGATATCGCGCAATCAACTACGCTATGTACAAGAACTGAGAATTTATAAATTTTATGCGGTCGAAAATGGATGTTGTAGAATTTACAAACGAAATGAAAAACTTGAATACACCCTTTTTCCACTGTTGTAAAGGGTATAAAAATGATTCTGATATGATTCTTATAGAGATTTTTAATTTCAGCCTAAGCTTACATCAGATAATAAATATGTTCTCTTTAGATTATTAGCAACAATATCATCTTCATCAATTAACAAACAAGTTTGCATCAGTTTTGCATTCTCTATGAATGCAGCCAGTTGTGTAGTGTGATTCGGAATAAAGTCATAAACATATCGCCTGGCATCGGACAAAAACAAAATATGAAAATAAATTCAATTTATCAATATTTAATTCTAGTGCACTGCGCTGCATTTATAGTTTGTGAAAAGTATTATTTTTCATTTTTTTTTTCAATTTTATAAATAGAAAATAATTGATTTTGGTTTTTTTCTAGTTATTATTCTATAATTGCACCAGGTGTTATAAAATCAAATCGCAAATATACTGTTATTATAACCTTACACAGTTCAAGTGCACCCTGTAACATACGAGTTTCCATTAAAGGACGTTTTTTTAATGCATCGAATCAAGTACAATTGGAACCTTTTGAGACAAAAAGCTTAGATTTTTTCCCACCAAAATTGGATGAATATGATTATCAGTTGTTGGCAGAAGGTCTGAGCGGTTGTAAATTTAGAAACGAAAGTAAAGTGCTTTCTGATAGTTTTGCGGGTCCAAAAATTTACATACAAACTGATAAGACTGTTTATAAGCCTTTGGATTTAGTGCAGTTCCGTGTGGTTATATTGGATGAACATACACGGCCTCTTAATATACAGAAACCAATACGTGTTGAAATATATGTAAGTATTATGTAAATTAAATATTTGTAATTTACTAATTTCACTGACTGTAAAATGAAATAAATTTTTAATAGAATTTATTATTTTTTAGTTTTGTTTAAAATATGAACTGCGTTAATTATTTCGTTTAAAGTTTTTCACATAACAAAATTATTTGCCGATATTTTTTATAATTTCGTTTCTAAAAAAGCATTGAAAACCTACAACTGACGAATTGAGGCGCATAGTAAGAAAAGTGGTCATAAGCTACTTATCCAATTTACAAAAAAACAAATAGTGTTTCGTAAAGAAGGACCTGTATTCCAAAATTATGTGATTTAATGTAGATTGGCAAAAGTCCTGCATGACGTGTCTGCAACATAAGTCGCTGTAAGAAGAACTTTTTCTATTTTTTCTTTTATTTGTAAAAAAAAATTACAAATAAACGACAAAAAAAATATATATAAACAAGAGCACATCAAATAAAAACTCTTAAAATGTAACAGTTATTTCCATAGTTTCAAAATAGATGATATTGAAATTTAGCATTATCGGTTTATAAATGGCGCTCTTGTCTCCATTTTTCTAACGTTTTTCGAATTTAATTATGATTTTATTTTGTTGGTTATTGTTGATTTTTGCCTTGTTGCATTGAAAACCGAAATTTCAGAAAAAAAAACTAGTACTTAACAGTTAGTTGGAATGTCACTAATTCCTCTTTACGTCACCAAAATATTACCTTTTCACCAAAAATATAAAACTAAAAAATGAACCTAAGCCAAAAAAGTAAATTTTAATTCATTTATAATATTCCACGATTCAATCCCTGAATGGGAAAAAAATTAAAAATTTAAAAACACGCAAGATACCACACATATACATTCATACCTAACTTATCAACAGTTGATATGATACTGGAACAACATCTATAATGTTGTAAGGAAACAAGTATGAATGATTAAAGATAAAATTTGCATTTCGTGGCCATACCAAAGGTTGTGGTACAAAAGCAAAAACAAATGTACAAAACGTGTTGTAGAGAAAACAACAAAGAAATGCTTTGAGTTGTGTGTGAATTTCGTTCCAACCAAATTAATATTGATTAGTTGCTTAAATGAATGATATTTACAATATAGACAACTCAAGGTAGATAGATGCGAAGAATGCTGATGAAGAATGTAGCGGTCTGAAAAATGCGGCATTACATTCTGCCAGCGTCTAATGTTTCTTGTTTTCTTTGTAAATGTTTTTTCTTTCTAAAAATTTTCAGAAATTAAATAAAAAAATGAACCTAAGCCAAAGAAGTAAATTTTAATTCTTTATAATATTCCACGGTTCAATCCCTGATTGGGGAAAAAAATTTTAAATAATAATACTTAAAGAAAAAATTTCTTTTGTAATAAAGAATTTAAAATTTCAATTAAAGCCAAAATTTAGCAAAAAAAAAAGTTTACATACAATTAAAAATAGTAAATTTCGTTCAGAACCGAAAATGCATAAAAAGGATGACTTGTGTGGAAGAAGGGACTCCAGGCATCAACAGTATCGATAGGGCTAACTGTTGTTGTCTGGCGCTTTTATATCTATAAGAACCGTCGGGCTTGTAGCCAGATGGTCTCTAGTAAGCGCAAGATATAAATCACTGTATAAAATTTAGGATTATATGGTCGCAGGCACTATGCATCAAAGAATGTAATTTTATTTTTACTTAATTCAGTTTTGATTTTTTTTATATTTAAATATGCTTTTAAAGGAATTAATAAAGCTCTAGAATTCCTAAGAATATGGATCTATTTAAAGTTCGCGACATTTTTCCATTACAAAATGCAGCAGCTACTCAATATTAATGTCATAAAACTGTAACAAAGACATTTCTGTACATGAAATATTTTTGAGATAGTAAATAATATGGAATACAAAACACCAATTTTTGTCTTTCTGTAAGTCTGTCTGTGTACGCATCATGCGGAAACCGCTAGATGGATTTAAATAAAATTTTGTGTAGAAATCCCTTAGGACCTTGGTTTAAATACAGAATACTTTTTATTTCGTTAAAATAATTTATTTCCTAGAGATAAAAATGTGAAGTCACCCAGTTTTATCGGTATAATCGTACTAAAACAGTTGTCAGCACAGATTTTTGTTTTTTGCAGATCTGTACAATAAATATTTGAAAGCACATTTTTCTAAATTTGGATTTTAGGAAAAAATAAATGACACGCGTATTAAGTCAAGGGCACTACTAGTTACAAATAAAATTCGTTTATCTCAAAAATTAGTTAAAATTTATTACAAGTCCTAAGTTACCATTATAAAGATTATTTTAATGAAGAGGGAATTTCATTAAATCAGTTTTGGTCAATAATTAAATAATATTGAAAGAATGCTGCAAAAATGTATAATTTTAAAGAGCTTTCTTTGGCTCTACTTTTTATGCTGGTAATTCTAACTTTTAAGCAAAAAATTAGCCATTTTTTTAAAAAGTAATTTACATTTAATGACTTACTTTTGTGGTTACCAAGTTATAAGATATTCTTTTTTAACTAAAAGAACTAACTCAATTACTACTTCCATTATTTGCAAACTATTGTAATGTGTTCTGTAAGAGCGAAAAACAAGTAGTGAGAAGTATTTTAAAAGGGAATACCTAGGTTTTTGCTGCGAATGCTTGTGTATTTTTAATAATGAATTTCATTTATTACATTTTTTGTAAGCCTCAATTTAATTGTGCTTTGATTTCTGGAAATAATTTCGTGATATTCTCACGAAATTTGCGTTATCAGAAAGTAAACCGCACGATGGAAAACATAAACTGCTGGACATTTTGTTATCGTTAACATAGTTCTTCATCAGTGTTTTTTATCCAAATATTTTTTTATAATAATAAATCAATCAATTAATCTAAAAAATCACAGTAGCCAAAATTAACTAAATGAAATTAAATAAATGATATTTTTTTTTGTTCGATTAAGCGATTAAAATTTAAATTTTATTCGAATATTTAAACGAATAAAAAATATAAAAAACTTCTTCGAACACCAAATATTTTATTAACAAAATTAAAATATTAAAAAACAAGTAAGAGTGCTATATTCGGTTACAACGAATCTTACATACCGTTCACCATTTAAATAAATCTAGTAAAAAATAAGTACTTTGAATAATTTTTTAAAAAAATTGTCACCGGCTCTTCATGGGTTAAGTATTTTTAAAAAATTTTAGCATTTCCTGCAAGATCTCCTTAAAAGGAGACCCATATTGATATCTTAAAAAATATGGTGCACATTTATACTTTTATATGAAGAGTTTACAGGCTCATAAAATGTGCACGTAAGCCAATTTTTTTCGTGATGTTTTTTCTTATTTTTTTATTCTCTATCACTCCATTAATGTATTTTTTTGATTGAAGTTACTGCAATAAATTAGATTTGTTTCACATGACATGGAAAAGTTAAAGATAGGAGTAGTGTTTAGCCCGCTGCCTCCAAGGACATGGACCGATTTTGCTGAGTTTAAATAGTAAAATTTTTAAAACTATGTGTAATCGATTGACGTTTTTCAATTTTCTCTATTTCACTTATTGTCTTGGCAAAGTTGATTTCAACCCCTACACAGACGTACAGACGGCTGATTCGCTGAACAAATCGTACATGCCTCCTTACTACTCCACATCTGCAACCAAATAATATCTAAACAACTTTTATTATCTTAACTTTTTATTGGATGAAAAGGTTTATAAATTGATGGCGTTTAATATTTGGTAATAATGATATGTCCTCCACTCTATTAAATTAAAAACTGTTTCTAGAAATATTATTAATTTAAAAATTTTAAGCCTTAAAAATGTCGGCAAAAAACAACTGAAATCCTAAGGCCTGGTTTGAGCCTATTTAAGATATTAAACACTATTAGCTTTCTTTAGAAACCATTATTTCTTTTAAAGTCGGCTTTAATTTTTTAAATATTTCACCTTTTTTTTGTTTCTAGGATAATGATGAAAATCGCTTAAAACAATTCAAGGACATTAGCCTCACTAAAGGCGTCTTCACTGGTAAATTTCAATTGTCTCAGCAGCCAGTAATGGGCGACTGGGAAATAAGAGTTGTTTTAAGTGGAAAATATTCTCATCAAAGCTCCAAAATGATCTCAGTTCAAATGTATACTCTACCAAAATTCAGTCTTTATGCGGATATAACCAAATACTTCATACTAAAAGAAGCTAAAATTAAAGCTGAAATTTATGGCAAATATACCTTTGAAAGATATGTTAAAGGCTTGTTAAACGTAGAGTTACGTACTTCAAGGAATGATGAACTTATTGAAAGACAAACACATCAAATCGATGGATTGTGTGTTGTAGAATTTCAACTTCAGAATCCACAAAGATTCGCCAATGAAAGAAGCTTGATTATGAATGTTATGCTTGAAGAACAATATACTAGCGTTCAACGAAATGCCTCAAGAGCAATATTTGTGCGTCAACAAAATTATAAAATTTCAATACCGGCGAATGAAATTGAGTTTCGTAATAATAAGCCATTTCGTTTGAGAGCTATAATTGAACATTGGAATTATGGACCGGTATTGGATTCAAAGACACCCGTTTTTATGGAACATGGTACCAAGAAACATAAAACATTTTTAAATGATGATGGAGTAGCAGTATTTGAATTTGATCATCAGGACGATGCTTCGTATAAAGTCAGCTTTAACGATTCAATGGAAATTTTGCCCAGTTTACAGTCATATAGGGAAAGTAATGAAGCTGTTTATTGTCAATTGGTATTGTTAGAAAGGTAAGTGAACTCCAGTTAAAATTACTTTTAACGCACAGTGGGATATTTGGTTGAAATTGGATAAAAAAGCCATGCTTAGTCTGATCATGGAATAATTTTTTTTTTAAATTATTTTTAGCTTATTTTCGAACTAAATAAATAAATATTTTTGAAATGCCAAAAATTACATAAAGTCTTTTAAAAAAATTTTATTGCAAATTATTACCAAAAGCATTCAAAGACAACTTTCGACGAATAAACATCATCGTAGAAGGCAAACTACTTGTTTTTTTTTCTTTTGTTTTGAGATATGCACTTTTAATTATTTTTTAATTTTTTCCCTAGCTAGGGGTTGAACCGTGGATTTTCATAACTCAATTAAATTTTACTTATTCGGCTTTGGTTCATTTTTTAATTTAAATTTTACAAAGAAAAATTATTTTCAAAATTTATGCGGACGTTTTCCAAAGAAAACAAGAAAATTTAGTCCGCATACATTTGAAATATAATTTTTCTTTGTAAAAATTAAATAAAAAAATGAAGCAAAGCCGAAAAAGTAAAGTTTCTCTAAGCAATGCTGCCATACTTTCAAGAAATTGTGTGCTATTTTGTTTCTAGTTCTTTAATTTTTTGCACTTAAAAAAAAGGTTTTTTAAATTCGTAATTTTAATTAATGATTTTAAATAGACCACGCCTTGGAAAACCGGTTGAGGTGAAAGTGAGATCTTTTTTTGATATTCCGTATTTAGTGTATACTGTTGTCGGACATGGTTCTATAGTTCAAATGGAACACATAAAACTTTCAGCAAATAAAAGAAACTATATAATAAAAATAATGCCTTCCATTCAAATGGTTCCTACATCCTATTTATACGTGCACTACATTCTCGATGGTAATTTAAGGTACGAGGAGCTGCAGTTAAAATTTCCCATGGAGTTAGAAAATCAAGTAAGGTTTGCAATAGATTTGGGATTAATCATAAATTAAATATTTATTGTTTAAAGATTTCAATTAAAGCAACCAAACAGGTGAAACCTGGTCAAGAGGTAACCTTAAATCTGAAGGCAGAGCCAAAATCATATGTCAGTATATTAGCTGTTGACCTGAGTGTTTATTTACTTGATGAAAAGTATGATATATACAAGGCGACAATATTAGATGATTTAAATAATGATGTATATACCTGATGCCCATATAATAAGACCGGGTATAATCTCGGGGCTTGTAACTCTTACTAATGCTCATTATCCCATTTCGGTTTACTGTGAGTTTTTTTTTAATAAAAATAAATAATATTATGTTTCTTGGCTGTTTGCATATTTCGTTATATTACAGACATAAACATTGCAAAAGGCGGCATGAACGGGGAACTAGAATTTCGAACTAAATTTCCTGAAACTTGGATATTTGAAAACTATGAAATGTAATTTTTTTTAGCGATTTTATTTTTTACAATCAACTAAATGATTTTTCTATTTACAAGAAATAATACCGAGACAGAAATAAAGTTAAATATACCAGAGACCATAACTACTTGGCGTATAACAGCATTTTCCAATGACGCTTTAAAAGGTTTCGGTGTAGTTGACGGGCCCACTGATATCACTACGTTCTTGCCATTCTTTATTTCTCTTAACCTGCCACAATCCGTTAAGAGAGACGAAGTTGTTGTCATACCGGTTACAGTTTTCAATTATCACAATCAATCTTTGGATACTGAAATCACTATGTTTAATGATCATATGCAATTTCAGTTTATGGAACCTTCATCCAAATATGTTTCCAGAGATCAGCAAACAAAAAGTATACAAATTCCAGCAAATGGTGGCATGACCGTTAAATTTCCTATTAAGCTTTTAAAAATAGGTGAAACTGAGTTACGTATAGCGGCCAATAATTCTCTGTATGCCGATGGTGTCGTACAAAAACTAAAAGTCTTACCCGAAGGCATAACAAAATATGAAAATAAAGCTTGTTATTTAAGCGCAGTAGATGAAAAATTAACGTTATCGCTTGATATACCTCTTAATAGTGTAAGTGATTCTGAAATTATTACATTATCTATAGGAGGTGACTTTATGATACCCTCGCTGGAGAATTTTCATGAAATGGTTAAATTGCCTACCGGTTGTGGTGAACAAAATATGGTGAACTTTGCTCCAAATGTCTTAATTCTAGATTACTTAAAGGCTACTGGCAAGCTGACAAAGGAAAAAAATCTTGTCAAAAAAGCAAAATCTTATATCGATATCGGTTATCAGCAACAGCTATCGTATCGCCATAAATATAGCAGTGATGGTGGTTATAGCGTTTTCGGTGAAAAATATGCCGACGAAGCCAGTACGTGGCTGACGGCTTATGTGAGTCGTTTCTTTATTAAAGCCTCCAAATATGTTGCAATCGAATCACGAGTTATAGACGCTGACTTGAAGTTTTTGGCACAGCAACAATGGTTAGATGGCAGCTTTCCTTACACGGGTTATTTATTCTTTAAAGAACTAGAAAATAAATACGGTTTCACAGCTTTTGTACTGCTGACTTTTATGGAAGATCGTGTGAGTTTGTTGATAATGAAATTCAACTTGAAAAATGTTTATTTTTATATGGAATGTTTTTTTAAGTCCAATAGAATTTTAAATTATAAAAAATAACACTAAAAATTAAATTTTGATGAAACATTTTTTCTTAGAATTTTTAATAAAACTCTGGCAAATTATTATGATTAGACTCACGCTGGAACAATGCTATCAAATCATGCAATTTTACTTTGAAAATCAGTCATCAAATCTAGCAACTTATAAACGACTTCGTGATTTTTACGCTACACATAATCGTCTGTCAGAGCAAGCCATCCCTCGAAGTATGGATAGATTTGTAGAGGATGCAATAATACCAACACGTCGAAGGAATGTCCGTACTGAAGAGAATATTGTTGCTGTAAACGAAAGTGTGGAAGAAAAACAAAATTTATCGATTCTTTGTCGCTCGCAGGAATCGGGTCTCTGTCCGTCTGCAATGTGGAAAATTTTGCGCAAAGATCTTGGCCTACTCCCTTATAAGATCCAGCTAGTGCAGAAGGAGACCATTATATGCGTCATTCTTTTACTGATTGCGCTGTAGAGCAGTTAGTAATTGACCCCAAAATGTAATTAGCGATGAGGCTCATTGTCGGCTTAACGGGTATTTTAAAAACAAAATTGCCGCATATGGAGTCAGACCAATCTACAAGATACTCTACAGACTCAATTTCATCCAGAAAAATGCACTCTTTGGTATGGTTTACACGCTGATGGCATCATCGGACCTTATTTCTTAAAAAATTAGGTCGGATCTAAGGTTACGGTGAATGGAAATCATTACCGCACCATGATTAATGATTTTTTGTTTAAAAATATGGATGACATTGATCCGGACGAAATGTGGTTTCAACAAGATGGCACTACGTGTCATAAGGCGACCACAACCATAGAGTTATTGAAATCAAATTTGGCAAAATTGATTTCGAGAAATGGACCTGTCAATTGGCCTCCAAGGTCGTATGATTTGACACCTTTCGATTATTTCCTGTAAAGTCACTGGCTTATTCTGATAAACCAGCAACAATTGACGCTTTGGAGGCCAACATTTTTTGTGTTATTCGTAACGTATGGCCAGCAGTATATGAAAAAGTGACCCAAAACTGGACGTCTAGAATAGGCTTCATCATGAGCAGGCCATATGCCCAAATCATTTTTATATATTAATGCCATGGTTCGATCTTTCGTATAAAAAAAAATCTTTATTACAGTTTTATTTTTTGTGTTATTTTTTTAAATTTATTCGGGCTTAAAAAACACCCATCAAAACTCTCGTGAATTATTTTAAATTCTTTCAGAAATATTCATGCAAATATCAAACTCTTATAAGAAAAGGTCTTGATTTCATAAGCTCCAATTTGGATGACATTAACGACGACGTGTATGCTTTGTCAATAGTAGCAGCTGCTTTTAGTAAAGCTAAACATTCTAGTACCGACATAGTAATAGAAAAACTTCAAAAACAACGAAAGGAAAATGAAAATGGTCATATTTGGTGGAGTGGTAACGGAAATGAAGTAGAGACTACAGCTTATGTTTTATTGGCTCTCCTAAATGTTCCTGGTAATCATTTGCCCATATTAAAGTGGTTAGTTGAACAACGTAATAGTCAAGGAGGCTTTAAAACAACTCATGATACAGTGCTGGGTCTTGAGGCTTTGGTTAAATTTTCGCAAAAATACAATAATGCCAGCAGCTGGGATATGAAAATATCCTATTCAGGTCAAGATCAAACAGGCAATGAGGTGAAAATTGGCGAACTCTTAATAAATAGAAGCAATGCTTTGCTTTTACAACAGCATGAGGTAAGAAAGAAAAAAATGTTATTTTACACTCTATTTTATTTTATTGATTCACGCATCAGAGTAGAAATACAACCTTACGGTTGCGGTGCCGGATTCCGCATCTCAAAGAAAAAACAAATAAAATAAGGTGCGGCGACGGATGCGGATAATACTGTCATATATTATTTTTCTAATAATTTTTTTTTTTATTGAAAAGAATGTAAAAATTTTGATACAATAACAATTATTTTCTTATTGGAATCAATATCTTTTCTAATTATTTTTGAATTTTATGAATTTTTATACTAAAAACAATAAAACGGTGGCAACATGCTGAAAGAGAAAAACTGAAAATTGAAAGTTTGAGAGAAAACGCATTGAAATTAAAATAGATTCTATTTTCGTCCGGAGTCGTTGTGCGTTTTATATTGTCAAAACTTTATAGAAAAAAAACAAGCGCATTCGCAACCGTAAGGTTGTATTTCTACTCTAATTGACTAATTTTGAAAACTAATAAATAAAGAATTTTCTTAAAGAAAGCAGTTTACAGAATTAAAAATAAGTTTTGCATGTAGCAGTTTAGGTCATAATTCAACTTGGCTATTTAATATCTCAAAGATTAAATTTTAGGGTGTCAGCTGATAAAACATCGATAGGTGGCAACCTCGCTCTCTCAGTCATTATATTCAATGTGAAATTCTTTTCTGAATAAATGTCGTTGCTTTCAATAGCAATTTTTGCCCAAACTAAACGAGCAGTTTTCAACGAAGGCTAACATATAGCAGGTCTTCATAAAAAGAAATCTCAGCAATTAGAGATTCTCAAAGAGGGTATAACTAAAAGGGTAAACTAATTAATATATAATCTGACTTCTTATGCACAGCGGAGTCGATTGAGCGATGTCTGTCTGTCCGTGCGTGTTAGTGTTGAAATCAAGTTTGCCGAGGCACTAGATCAGCTAGAGAAAATTTACATACGCCATTCGATCAGACATAGTGTCGAAAGAGGTGATATTAGAAATCAGCATAATCGCTCTCTGTCCTTCGAGGTAGCGGCCAAAAATCCACGCCTACCTCTAATATTTAACATCATTTGGTCCAACGAATTGACTCCAATCAAAGAATAATAGAGAATTAAAAAATAAAAAAAAACATCAAGTGAAAAAATTGGAGCTCGCTCATATTTTCCGAGTAACAGGCCTCTGAAATTTTCAAATTTTTTAAAATATCAATATGGGTATCAATTTAAAGCTTTTGGAGAGATCTTTAGGGAAATGCTAAAACTTTTAAAAAAATGCTTTAATGGGTTAAGATAGTGTTTTGTGTAAAATAAGTACTTTGAAAAATTTTTTCTTATTCTTTAATTCCCTGTCACCACAATATTATTTTTTATTAGAATAATGGGTTAAATATATTAACTCCTTTAAAGTGCACATTTTAACAACAAAGAATTAGATTTATAGGGAAAGAGAAAAGATAGAATTCGTATGGTGATAATTTTTATTTGTCCTAAAAGTTGTTAAAATGTCACCAGTGTCGTGAAAAAAAATTTGTATTATAAGGATTAAACGTGTTGCGAAACACCAATTCAAAGCGAAAACTATGAGAGAAAAATTCGTAGCATTAACGATATTAAATTATATTTATTATAAAATCGTCCATATTAAATGTAACGGATTGTGAAGAAATAATATCACTTCTGATTTATGTCACGTACGATATATCCTTATTTTGCTCGATGTTTTGAGCCATAATGTACATATCTTATGCATAAGTTCTTTTCAATTATGTAAGCTTTTAAATGTAACATTATGTCCTTTTCGGGTACTTCTATATTTGCAAAATTAATTCCACTCTATAGACGTACAAAAGTCACGTACTGTGCCATGAAAATGACCACTAATTAAAATTAATCAAAGTTTGTTTGTACGTTATTTTGGTCATTTGCATTTATTTACAAAATTTTGTATTTTTTATATTTCAATTTTATAGTTGCCGTCATCTGTACGTCTTGTCAACTTTGAAATCACCGGCAGCGGTTATTCTCTAGTACAACTCTCCTCTCAATTCAATGTAAAAAAAGATATTGAACAAAAATATTTTGTAATGAAAATAAATCCAAACATTTACAATGAGGAAGAGCTGGACTTGGAAGTTTGTTTTAAATATCATGCTCGAAAGGATGTCAACAATAGTACAAATATGGTGATTATGGAGGCCAATCTACCGAGTGGTTTTAAAACTGAAGCTGAATTCAGTCAAAATTTAATGGAAAATGATTTTATACAAAGAGTTGAAACTAAAAATGATGAAACAACGATGATTTTATATTTTGATAAATTATCAACAGAAGTGAAACATTGTGTGACCATTGAAGCATTTAGAGCCAATGAGGTAGTGGACCGTAAACCGGCAGCAATTGTAATGTATGATTATTATAATACTAATCGGGTTAATTCCCTATTTTATAAAATTTAAATTAACAAACATTTTTTAAATAAAATATACATACACAACTGCTAAAAATTTCTTTCTGTTTTTTTGAGCCAAACAAACTTTTTTTGACAATCAAACTATTTTGAAAATGATATTAAACTTCAGTTACTATGAGCGAAGTTAGAAAGCAGCCGACCACACAAGCATATTTGCTGGTGGATACAAACATAAAATAAAGCTGACTTGGGTGTAAATTCATTATATAATTCAGAGCCTCTGAAAGACAGGAACAGGCAATCAATGCAAGTGAATTTTTAAACCCAACTTTATAATTGGTCCAACGACACATACCCAGCCTTATCTAGAGCCGATCAGCTTGATTGAAGTTTTTTTATCACCTCTAGTTTAACAAATATGACACGGATGTTTTTTTTTTAATAAAACTACAAATTTAGAGATTATTCTAATTTATTTTATCCTTATTCTGGAAAAACTTTCTTTTATATGATTTTATTGCTAAAGCTGAAGCAGAGAGCTACTTTGAATGCTCCAACAAAAGTCAGCCGGCTTGCGTGCATTCCAGTAGCCTTTGTTGCGTTGCTCCGTAGTACGGAGGTCCTATTGAAGTCGCTAGCCCTGTTCTTCACTTAAGTCCCCAAGATTCCTGAAATAATAGTTTATGTGGTTGTGAAGGAACTTGATGCTCATGTTACATCCAAGCCTTTGAAAGAGAATCATCAGTTGCTCGACGTGTTGAGAAAATTCAGAACTTTTCTTATTTCTCACACGAATTTTAACAAGCTAAATAAACTCATTCCATGAAAATTTCTCAATTTCTGTCACAGTGTCCGAAAAATGTTAGTTTTATATTAAGAATCTTATTTGTGGCCCAACAAAAATTTTCCTTTTTATCTTTTTTACATTCAGCTTTGGAAACTTTTTTGTAGGAAAATATTTAATTTTGTCTTAAACCAGAGCAACAGTGGAATGTGCAATAGGCAACAATCATAATTTATTCTCATTGTGTAAGAGAGAACAATTCAGACTAAGTTTTGATGAGCCTATGAATAGACGACACTTACAAAAAATTTAATTTTAAAGTGCGATTGCATCCAGATACATCTCTACAAAATACGAAATCATTTTCTTCAGCAAAATATTTGAGGATATTTTGTTTTTTTTTCTGTGCGGTAATAAGAAACTTCCATTTTGTTGCTAAGTTTCCTTTTTTTAGCTTAGAACCAGTAATTTCTGAAGCTGCCCTTGATAGCCCCAAATCTCTGGCAAAATTGTTTAAATTATCTTGGTTTAATAGTTTTGGCGCTTTCAGGTCACATTCAAAGTCACTATCGCTACAGCCAGTTTTCGGCTCAAAATGTATAGGCTCCTCCTGTGAAGCATTAACCTGAGGTTCTAATGATATTTTAGGACACATCTTTGTGCCGACCGCGTGGAGGAATATTCCCATTTCGCTCGGTTTTTTGGGTGAACTAAAATAACAGTCATCGTGGTGGTTCAAGGGTTTAAACCAGATCATAGCGGTTTCGTACCTAAAGCAATTCTGTTTCTTTTATGTCTACAAACATAGAAACTCAACGCACGGAATCCAAGGCTTGTTTTTTATTTCCAGTGTATGACCAAAGTAATATTTGTAAGCCTCAATTACGAACTGACACCTTCAAACGGTATTTGTTTAATAAATATTCTCTGCAAATGAAACAAAAATATTTTGGATCGTTGGAACAAACTCTTCTTGACGATGCCATATCAAATTATAGTAAGAAAACTTTATGTTTTCTTAATTACAAGGAAATGAGCTCACTAACACAGCCATTTTTTCGTGAAAGCTATATTTCGTAAGCAATAGCTGTTCCACAATAAAAAAAATTAATAAACTGATGGTATATTTGAAATCAGCGGCGTCAAATTAATAAACATGATGTGAAAACGTTAATAATCCAACAAAAGATGCCATATTGTTGTGCGGTGTAATAAGCGGCTATGCCTTTTAGCCTCGTGCTTCATGTTAGCCGTCCAGGATAGTTTGGAATCAAGGTTAACTTGTAAATTTTTGCGTAATCGAAAAAAAAGTACGTACCCTGTAACGTTTAAATTTTAAAACTAGGTTTTTAAGTAAACAAAACCAGTTCCATTTTGTCTTGGTTTACTTCTAGCTCACATTCTGTGAGCCAGTTTCCTAGTAATTGTTCATCATGTTCGTTAAAACTCCTAAAATCTTTAACACACAGCGTCAGCGTATGTCACAGTCTTCACTCCTTTATTGTCTAATTGATTTATATTTGGGAAAACGATAAGAAACCACAAAAGTAGGGAGGTCACTTCTCTTGTTCTGAATTTTTGATGTTAATAAAACTTGCTGTGAGATTCCTTGCCCCCTGCATTTTAATTTCTGCTGTTATTCTCAGACCGAAAACCCTGGAGCGAATGTTGAATATTCGTTATCGATACATTATTAAATGCACTTTATATATCCAAGAAGGCCACCGACTTCTCTGTGCAATCACCACGCTGAGGAGAGCAGTTTCCATGGAGCGGTTAATTAAACAAAAATCCCTCGCATGACTGATTTAACGAATTTTTGGAATAAATATCATCTTTACCTTCCTCCAAGTAATCATCACATAGGTGAAAGAAAGACTGAGGCGGTACAGTCTGTTCAAATAGGCAATAACCGAATTCTTTGCGCTCTCAAGCATTCGCTGCAAGATGCCATCAGGTTAAGTTGATTTATACGGAGAAAAATTATCAATTGCCAAATAGTTTCTCTCCTGAGAAATGATGACCCCAATTCCGGCCGTAAACTTTAAGTCAAGAAAATGGCTTTCGATTTGAATACCTAAGGACACTGCGCCGGATTTCGGCCAGAAGCCATCAGTTCTCTCAATAAAGACTGAGTTAAAATTGCTGCTAGTGAGGTCCTTACTTAGCCGTGATGTCGTTGGATTCGCAGAAGTTTCTTCACGATCTTCTTTTAAAGCCTTTTGTAAGCCCTTAGCTTTTAATAGTAGGGCTGCCGTATGTTGGAAGATACAGCTTGCTTCCCCTCCGGATTTAGGAAATCTCTACGACTCTCCAAATTTTTAGAGAGTGAAAACCACTGTTCTTACTACCGGTATTCTTTTCTTTTATTGTTTTTAAATCATATTGATTTTGGTTCAGTCCAATCTTTTTCGATTTTTGAGCACCATTTTGCATTATCTGTTCGACTAAGCTTAAAAAGTATCTAACTATGGTCAGAAAAAGAGCTCATATCCCGTATCCTCCATTAAATAATAGTAAATTCAAATCTACCACTTAAAAGCGTAGCTCTAAAACCTCCTTCCTCAAATTCGAATTAAAATAATTTTTTTTATGACTTATAAGATGTTAGATAAGCCCCACCCTTTTGTTGTTCTTAATACATTTAAATACTTTTCAACACTGTTTTGCTTATTTCAAAATTAGAAAGTTTTATTTCCTTTTTGTGTTTATTCCGTTTTTTTTAGTTAAGAACAGAATAAAAAACTATTTAACATTATAAAATATTGAATTATACAATCGTGTATTATAATAATCATACATAACTATCGCCACCGGTTTGCGTTCAAAAACTTCACTGGTTCTATAAGCCAAAACATTTATACAATTTTCTAAATTTATTGGTGACTTATCCAAATAGATGACAACTACAGTGTTGTCTTTTTGAAACTCAATTCTTTGTATGAAAGCATTATTTTGAAGATCTACAACAATTTCAGCATCTGTTCGATAACCAGAAGGTAAATTGATTTCCATCATCACCATATTAGTTTTGGTGGTGTAAGTAAAACAAATTTCCAAGTCCATATCATTATTTTTCAAAATATTCGGTTTGGGTTCTATAATAAAATATTTTACATCCTCTTCATAATATTCATTGGTATTAACAATTTCATTTTTTCTGCGCACATTTATTTCATTTGAGTTCTTTGAACTGACTTGTGTGGCTGCATCAAGTAGTTTATAATGGTGTGAAAGCTGCAGGAGAGCAGAACCGGAACCGGACATTTCAAAGCTAATGTTGTGTGTAGATTTAGGCAGCTGAATAATTATTTAAATAAATAAAATATAAATTTTAAATGTTTTATAAATCTGATGCATTTCTTAACCTACCTCTTGCTTTTGTGTTGCCATTATATTATCAGCTTTTAGTTTAAACTCTCCCCTTTTAACCTCAACACCCTCATGATCTTTGGCTGTATATTTAATTTCCAAACTGGTATTTCTTTCGTCAGCAAATTGTTGACTAAATTTAACTAAAGCTTGCAAACCCACAACTGTATCATGAGTTGAGTGGAAACCTCCCTTGTCGTTGCGTTGTTTTAATAACCATTTAAGTATCGGCATATGGTCACTGGCTGTACTTGTGTCCAACAGGGTCATCAATATGTATGATGTTATCTCCACATTATTTTCGTTAAAGTTATCTTCTCCCGACCACCAAATCAGATCATTTTCTTCTTTACGATGGATTTGTAGTTTTTGTAAGACTTTATCTACAGTTGAGTTGTTTGCCATTTGAAGTACAAACGCCATAATAGAAAGAGCATAAACATCATTGACGTCTTCTAGATTTTTGGTTAGAAATTGCAGGCCATTATCTATCACCTGTTGGTACCTTTTGGAGTAGATCTGATGGAAAGAGATGAAAAAGATTTATAGTTGGTGTTCAATATCCTTAAAGAAGCAAGATTATATTATTGTATCAATTATGCTAAAAATTTGATTTACACTTTTTCCATACTTCCACTCTGATACGCTTAATTACCAGCCCTGATAAAGGGGTTATATGTGTCAACAGTATACACTTTAATACTATGAACGAGTTATCTTTTAAATATCTGAAGTAATGCTGATTTACCATTTACAATAGCATTTTTTGTTCTTAGGCGAGTAAAAACGTCTAAATTGTTCTGACGTGAAAACATCTGGCCACATTATTCTAGTTATTTGTTTTATACTTGTTTATACTACCCACATCTTCTAATCAAATTAAATATAAGTTACTCACACGATCCTCCAAAAATGTTGCCAATATGAACGCCGTCAAACCATGTTGATTTTGTTGAGCCGGATCAAATAAATAACCCGTATACGGAAAACTGCCATCCTTCAATTGAGCATTAGTTAAGTACTCTAGGCCGGTGTCGATTACACGTCGTTCTATGGAAGCAAATTTAGAAGCTTTTATAAAGAAACGCACCGCATAGGCAGTGAGCCAAGTACTGGCTTCTTCATCCACACTTTGGCCAAACACACTATAACCACCGTTGTCATGCCGGTACGACAATTGTTGCTGATAACCGATATCTATGTAGGACTTGATAGTGGCCACAAGTTCCTTTTCTTTTGTATATTTACCAATTGCCTTCAAATATTGTAAAATCAAAATGTTGGGAGCAAAATGTACCATATTTTGTTCACCACAACCCGTGGGCATTTCGACTAAATTTTGTAAATTATCTAAAGTTGGCACTATATAATCACCGCCAATTAATAAGGAAATTTCATTCGTTGCTGGTTCTACGTTCGAGGGTGTATTGACCTGCAGTGTAGTTGAAGCAGCCGGCGAGGTTTCGTTGTTTAAATTAAAATAAACCGCTTTATTAATAGATTTGCTTACACCCTTTGGCTCAACTCTAAGCTGCTGGTGTACTGCATCTGTATAAAGTTTGTTTGCGGCTGTAATGCGTAAATTTATGTGACCCACCTTTAAAGGTTTTATATAAAATGTAAAAATTTCTCCATCGTTTTCAGCAATTACTGATTTAGCTAATTTTCTTCGTTGATTTTTACATTTTGCTGTAACATCTTCACGAGACTCCATGAACTCAAATTCATGTTCATCATTGCGCAACGTTACTTCACTGTCAAGAGCTTGGTTGTGATAATTAAATACCAAAACGGGTAGAGCAACTATTTCACCCCATTTAATGGAATATGGCAGATTAAGAGAAATGAAAAATGGCTTAATTGCAATTATATCGGTGGGTCCATCCACTAGGCCCAGTCCTGATTTTGGATTTACGGAAAAGGCTGTTATACGCCAAGAAGTAATTGAATCGGGCAACTTAAATTTCAATTTTGTATTTGAAGAATTACTGCAAAAGTAATATTTTGCATATTAAATTCACCAATTGCTTATTTGGTTATAACTTACACCTCTACATTTTGAAAAATCCATACTTCTGGAAATTGTGTACGATAAGTTTGAGGACCTTCATCACTTTGACGTATTGGTTTCTTAGCTAAACAAGGAAAGATAGTTATTAAATTTGAAGCTTTTTTAATAAAATTTTAAACATTTAAATGACTTACGTTTTATTTCTATTAATTCACGATTAATATTCGTTAGAATGATCAGGCCAGAAAGTAAAAATTCTCCATTTTCAATATATTCAGAATAAATATATGATTTGTCTTCAGCCAAATCATTCATTATTTGGTCTCGTTGCAAATCATATGAGGGATCTAATAAATGAACTCCTAAGTCTACAGCTAAAATTCCCACAAATGATTGAGGCTGAGCGTTTAATTCCAGCGTTACCTCTTGTGCTGGTTTCATTTCTTTTGGAGCCAGCAGGGAAATCTACAGATTTTTTTTTACCAAAAGCTATCAGTTGACGTTTTTAGAATTGTAAAAATACTCGTCATTACCTTGTTTTCAAATTCTTTCGGAAAAACTAGCTCCATTTCATTGTGCCTGTATATGCCATTATGGGAATAATGAACGTAAATATATGATGTGGGTATCATTTCAATTGTGGGTTTAATGTGGATTGTGTATGATTTCTGTTTGGGGGCCAATTTTATGTGTTGCGCACGTATAATATTGCCATGTCCCACAATTGTATATATCAAATGTGGTATATCGTCACTGCTGTTGACTAAGATTTTTGCTGGAGCTCCTAAACGCAATCTGTTGAGAAGTTGGAGGATTATTTTATATTTAAAATAAACATAAAATTTACCTTTCTTCAATCAATTTTAATTTAAAATAGAAACCACTGTTGTTGTCCTCTTTTCTACTGCCATAAACATTTGGTATGTGTAGAATGGAGTCCTTAAAATATATTAAATATCCACTATTTGGTTGACTTTCAAATTCAAATGTTGCCACACCATTATCTTTTATATGAGATTCATAAGATTTTCCACCATGCTTCAGCTCTACAACCGTTATAGGATCCATTACTGGGGCACCATTCCAATGTTGTATATGTACTTTTAAGCGATACGGATCGAAACCATGAAATTCAAAATCGTCATCATTTGCAAAAATATTATAGCGCTCATTATGCAACATTATTTGTATAGACTCTGTTTGCGTTAGATTAGTAAATTTCTCTTGGAATCTGACCACTAAATTAAGACAATCCTCTTTTGTAAATTCATTTATATTTGCTAAAGAAAATTCCACTCCTGCCAAGGTATTCACATCGATTCTTTTCTCTTGCCATATTTGATAGTTAAATTTATTCAACAATTGTATAGTGGCAACACCCTGCACATATTTTCCAAATGTATATTTTCCATAAACTATGGCTTTCAAAAATGCATCGCTCGTCACTAGATGTTTTGGTGTCTTAATGTGCACACTAAATTTTGGTAAAACATATTTTTTAACTTCAATTGTTTTTAAACGAGAGTAGGAATACATTCCGCTAACAGAAACTCTGATGGACCACAAACCCATTAAAGGATTTTCGGAGAGTTTTAAACTATTTGTGTAAACTCCTTTCGTAAAGCGCACATCTTTAAAGGTTTTCACAATATTCTCTTTAGCGTCCTGTAATAGACAATAGCAAGGTCATTGATATTTATTATTTATGATGGAAATCTTTAAGAAAAAAATAATGTGCCTAAAAAATGCTTTCAGTCTTTATCTATCAAGTTTGGATAAAAAAGGCACTAGAAGGTAAGAGACAAAATTATCTTCACTCTACCTGAAGAATTCTTGAATTCTTTTATCTGCTCATCAGCTTTCACGCAAATTACATAAATTTTGCTTTTTGAAGTATGTGAAAAATTTAAAAGTTAAACAATTTACTGTTTATATAATTATTCGTAGATAACGATCAAAATTAGCCATATTTTATGAGTAACAATATATAGCCATTTCATGGCTTTAAATGAATCTTCTTTAAAGTTTCTTAAATTCCTGTAACTATTGAAAAAAACTATAAACTCACCAATATCTCCACCTGTATGGGTTCATTAATACTTAAAGGCTTCGTATTCTCATCCAAAAATAAAACACGAAATTGTATTAAATCTTCAGGTTTATACACAGCTTTATCAGTTTGTATATAAATTTTTGGTCCCGTATCAACTTCGGCCAATAAACGTTTCTCCTCACTAAATTTACATCCCGTAACACCTTCAGCTCTTAATGTGTAATAGCCATAATTTAATTTAGGTGGATAGAAATCTATAGTTTTTGATTTAAATGGTTGTAGAAGAACATTTGCACTGGCATTAAATAAAGCACCACTTATTGAAATTTGAATAGAGCACGGCTCAATGGCATTGTGTAGACTGGCTACAGCGGTATATTTACGATTTGATTTAAGTACTCCGGGTGCTATTATAGAATAGTAACTGAAAGTAAAAAGAAAGAAAGAAATAGAAACTAAAACTAGAACTAAATGTTTAATTGATTTAATAATTTATTTATTTAAAATAAATTAACTTCTTTTTGAACTAAAATGGAATATTTTTGGATTAAAAAAAAAAAAATGTTAAACGGAGGATTCCTGGTGATTTTGCTTGAGAAGCCTGTAAAATATAAATAAATAATGTATTACCTCACAAAAAGTGAATATGATTATTATAATAAAATAGTGTAATACGTTTATCCTAAAAATAGGCTGTTGGCTTGGAGCGACATGGATTAATTTCGCCATTAAATCTGACGCTCGAGTAACTCTTCCTCGCTATGGAACTCGGTAATGGGAGTAGTCTAGCCTAGTTAACTCGACAAACTTTGGACACCATTAGACCTGCAGTTTAACAATAGACGCACGTGTGTGTATAAAGCAATGAGTTCTCACAGGAAGCAGAAATCATAAATTAGTTTTAGAAAGAACTCTGGAGGAATCTGGTGAAGAGATAGACAAAAGTAGAGGCATTTCTAAGGCAGTAGTACAAAGGACAAAAAGTTGCTTGGATATAATCGAGGTATCTTATTCTGATTAACTACGTCATAAAAACTTTATTAACTGACCAAGATGAAAATCGACATAGACGTCATTTGCAGACTGCGTCTAGAGGAGGCTGAGGCGATATTACACATTATGTATGTTCATCACTGGCTTGCATTAATATCAGAGCTATGAACAGAAATAATCTAAATTAAAGCAATTACGGAGAGTATTTTTAGACAGAAGCTCCGCTGCTACCATTCGATGGTTTAAGTCACTTCAGCCGAGAATATATGAAGTACGTTAATAATCATTAGATTTTTTTTAGGAGATTCATTTTTGTAGATTTAAAAATGTTCCTATTGACAATTATCAAACAGTTGAAAGAATATGGATCAAAAATATGGGTGTTTCTCGCTATGTCGCTTGTAACTACCTCAAGAGTTTTTAAAGCCATTAAATATCTAATAAAAATTATTTCGAAGAATAATATTAGGAATATTTTTCTTTAAAGCTGTGTGCTTTATTTACTTGGTTTAAAATCCTGAAAATAGACTGCACTATAAAATTGGAAAAATTATTTTTAAATCAATTAAAATTTTACTTTTTCGGCTTTGGTTCATTTTTAATTTAACTTTTATTAAGAAAAATTAACCAAAGCCGAAAAAGTAAAATTTTAATTGATTTATGAAGATCACTGGTTCAACCCCTGGCTGGGACTAAAATTAAAAAAAAATATTTTTTGTAATTTATTAATATTTATTACCTTTCGTTTACAGTTTTGCGCATGGCTCCTTCCAATAAAGTAAAAATAGGTTCCTGAGATTCTTTGAAAATCTGTAAAAATTTGATTAATTTATATTTTTTATTTTATAAATTTGATAATTATTTCTTTACATCAAAATTAACATTGTCATCCAACACTTTTTTACCATAAACGTAGAAAAATAAATTAATAAATGCAAAAATTAACTTAAGAAACATTTTTAAAACAGTTATAAAGTGTTTTGAAAAATCGTATTTTATTATTGAATATGTCTTGTTGTATTCAGTCGTTTGCAATGTAAAAGAAACTAAATCAATTTGAGTTTCTCATTCTAAAGCTGGCAAAATTTGCAACAATTGAAAATCGAATATTAAAGTCCGATTATTTTCCCTTCGTTTATAATAAAAAAATTTTAGTGATAAGAAATAAAATTGATTATATTTAGTATTTTATATTTATTTTTAATTAATTTATTTTTTATATTTTATTAAATTGTTCATGGGTTTTTTATTTGTTGTTTATTAAAAAGGTTATCTGCAGGTAAAATTAGGAATTTCAAAGTGTTGGGGTATTGCCCCACAATAACTGCTTTTGTCAAACAAACAAAACACTAGCAACACAAAAATAGTGATAATAAAAGTTAATAAACCAACATAATTTAAATAAGATGCTGAAAGCAATATTGATCTACTGGATAATAAGCCAGTACAAAGGATCGAATATCAGAATTATGAATCCACAATTATTTTATATTTTAACAGTTTAAGACCTTGCAGACGCCGATGTATTTCTTTTGATATTGAGAAGACTAATGAGGTGGTTGAATTTCAACCAGTTCCTCTTAAAAAATATGATTTTTATAGTTAAAATCGCACAAATGTTGTATTTAATAATTTGAAATTAATTTTGATAAGTTTAGTAAAGTCAATTTTTTTATTTATTAATTATTTATGAAGACATCTTATTGTGTTTTAAACGGAACTTAACATTATAAAAATTATTTACAATTATTAAACTAACCGTTTATAAGGCAATTTGCCCACAGTATTATTTTCGACATTTGGGGCTATCGGATAGCAATTTTATATATAACTGGGAAATTTTTTTTACAAAAAAGTTGAGATATTTTTTTTATTATATCAACAAAAATCTTTTATATGCAAGAAATTGTTATGGCACAATTTTTTTTAACAATAATTCTGTTTCTACCCAATTTTTATTTTTAGAATTTTCGTGTGTATTTTTATATGGCCTGATAGACAAAAATACTTAACACCTTACGTACACCTTGTTAGCAATATTGTTATTAATCAGGAATTGTTTTCGTGAGTAAGCTATACGCAAACTAAAAGTTATTCAATGTTGATGCGGAAAAATTTTTATTTTAAAAGTTCTTATACATTCAAAATTTCTTTAAACAGTAACTAAATAAACAAAACTTACCAAATTGTTAAATGTGTTAATAGCTGTTTTTAATAAAGTTGATCCTAAGCTGGAAGGTGGACACTTTCTATATAATATAATAATAATTTTGGCCAGTAATATAAAATTCGGTAACACTGAATATTTGTAGGTTCGAATAAAAAAGCACAAAACATTTTTTTGTTACATGTATGTTTTTGTATGTTTGAAGTATGAAAAAAAGAATAGCTGTTGTTGATAAGAAGCATGCAAAAGCAATTGACATATGAAAGAATGAAAGGGTCAAAAGTACTAATATTTCTCTTCACAAAGTTAACTGAAATTTAAGTTTGTATGTGTGCAAATGTAGAAGAACGTTCTTTAGCGAAACTGTTACTTTATTAAGTCAGTCACTGTAGTGACCAGTGACTTTTTAATCACAAAAATATCGCTTATCTTTAATCTACACCAACTTCAAAATTTTCAAAAAATTATAAATGTTTAGAAATGACCGTGTTACAGTTTTTTTTATATGTATAGATGTTTGTGTCCTAAATTCCGGGAAACAACATTCTTCTTTTCAAATATATATCCTTTTCCAAAAGATTACTAAAGGAAACCGGTGTGCATTATAGAAAAAAAATATTAATATAAAAGGCCTTTTGTATGTTTAAAATTGCATAAGTTTACAAAGGATTTTTTATTTTAAAAATATCCTATAAAAAATAATGTTTTTAAAACAAAATAATTTATTAAAATATAAAACTGTCGGTTATTTAAATTTTCTATTAATCTATATGGATTTGAGATATTCTTTAAATAATTGCCATAAAACAAAATCTACAATTCTTTCATTTTCTTCCAATCCCCTAAAGTATGCTATAGAAATAAAGTATTATGTGCTCTTATACAGTGTTTTACACGAAATAGCATATGACTCCGTGGCGCAACGGTAGCGCGTCTGACTCCAGATCAGAAGGTTGCGTGTTCAAATCACGTCGGGGTCAATGCGGTTTTTTTCTTTTTTTTATTAATATTTATTTCTATATATTTCATTTTATATATTAAAATAACGTTTTAAGGAAAAGATGAGCAGGATGAATATTCTATTGATTTCATAAAGAAAAGTTAACTTTTACACATGAAATGATTTATTTAAGTCCCCTTTTACAATGCCGAAATTGAATGGCTTATTGTCGAAGTTTGTTGAAGAGGGATCGAAAAGGTAGAGTAAGTAGTAGAAGTAGCTTTTCTTTTCGACTTTTCATTTTGTTGCTTAATATTTTTCACACTGCAATATGAATTTAAAATTGTTGGCTGTTACACAACTAAGAAATTCGTTTATTTTTAAACCTTTAGAAAAAGAACTGATTTTTAAAAACTAATAAATAAATATAAAATTAATTATAAATAAAATAAATAAAATTAAATTAAAAATTTATATTATTTTATATTGGAATAAAGTTTTTTGTGCCTTTAAAAAAAAAACATATTTATACAGAAAAATTAAATTTTCATGGAATAGAGATAATTTAGAATCATTAATTGAGTCGTATGAATAGCTCGAGCTCCCTGTAAAATGTGCGTTCAAAAAATCATATGAATAATATTATTTATAATTATATGAATAAATGAAGCTGCCTGAAACTCTATTTTGGAAGCCATGAGACCGAATTGAGGAACTATGTCATTAGACATAATTAAAAAAAATCCAAAGGACTTCGTTTTCTGTTCTCATCTTAACTTAGAAGAGCACAAAATAGAAGAAAATGAAAAGCTTGTGTGTTTTAAAAAACTTTCGTTAAAAAAATCATTTAAATTTGAGGAAGAGCGTGTTCACTACTGTGAATAAATTTAATTTGATAAACTAATATTCCACAGTTATATTTTTTTTTTTACTTTAGTTTGATGTAGCAGCTAAATCAAAGGGTGCTGCAAGTCAGAGACGCAAACAATAAAGATGCTAAGATGGATTTGTTAAGCTAAAGTCAAACTTGGAAAAGAAAAACTTAAAGAAATCCAAGTATGATTGCCTGAGAAAGAAGGTGATGTCAGTGTTGGCTTAAAAAGATGATGAGAACCAAATAAACGCTGTGTGGGAGATTGACAACGTACTCAATAAGATATGGTGAAACTCTATATAAAAAAACAACAACAAGAAGACATTGAAAATACACGCCTTTTTGACATACTTTTAATGGAGGTATTTCTGATTATGAAGATGATTTAACATAAAAACCCAGCACCTTAAATATATTTATTAAATAATTTAAAGTTAAGTCGCATAATTTCTCTCATGTTTACTTATGGTAGTTTACGGTAGTTGATGAATTTTATTTAATCAGTATTTTTTTAAATAAAAACAAAATATTTATTTTTATATATAATTTAATTCCTTGGCTTTGTTGACTAAAGCAATCATGCCAGCCATTAACTCTTCACAATTTGGTAGAATTTGTGCAGGAGGCAAAATAAAGCCGAACCGGCCATTATCTCGAAATTCAATAGTGTAGCCAAGTTTAACTTGCAAGGTATTAAAGACCCAATCAACAGAACTGCCAGTAGCAACATCTTTAAGAAAATTTTTTTTACTTAAAACCAGTTTGAAATAAATATTTTGTTTAACTTACATAACACTGACGCTGTGGATCCATATTTGTATTTAGTTTCGTAGGATAAGCCAGCAATTGCTTCATAAAATGCCTTACCAATGTTTTGACTATCATTATAGTTTTGAGGAAATTCAATGGCAGAATGACCGTAAGGTGATAACAAAAATTGACCATAAGAATGAAAAGAAAAATAGATATTTATTTTATCCTTAATTGAAGTAACGTATTGGGCCAACGCAGCTGCTTCTGGTTCTGAAAAGGGTTTAGGACCAGCATATGTTTCACCACAAGGATTACTGGTAGCCCCACCATTCTCCATCCAATAGCTATCGAAATTACGATTAGCATCAGTACCAATGCACCTACTGAAATTAACAGGTTGCCGAGTTTTGCGCCACAAACGATCCTATAAAAAGGAGAAAAAAAATTCTCTTTAACGAAAAATCTCATGCTTTGGAGTGTTTGAAATAAAACAAGACTTTTTTACTTTTTATTATTACACTCTTGTGTTCTATTTCAGCAGTAAAACTCATGTAAATAAAAAAAATAAACTTTTACAGATTGAGAGGTTAATGGAAGCATGGACTTCTAAAAATTTCTTATGTTGCTTTTGGTTAAGCGAAAGTGTTTTCGGCTTTTCTACAAATTTGAAAAAAGCTTTTTCAACCAAAAAATAAAATACATTTTTACTTAAAAATCTTATAGAATTTAGAATAATATAATTAATAATATTATAAAAATTCTCACAAAATTTTTTAAAAATAAAAAAGTAATCAGTTAAGTTATATTTTGCCCTGTCGGTCGATATTAGTCTTAGGAAAAACTTTGATGAAATGGTTTTAAAGCTTTTTGGGTACCCAGGTTGTAAAAGTTATTCAGTTATGACCTCCCGAAAAATTTATTATAAAAGTAAAAATTAAATTATCAATTGCGTAGCCTGGCCCTCATATAGAGATTAAGTTCCGCTTTCTAAAAAATAAATAGAAAATTACTCTCAATTTAAAAGAGAAAATAATTTCGAAAAATGAGTTTTTACTTTTTGCTCATAATTTGTTTTTTCTGTTTCGTCAATAAAACAAGCTTTTTCGATACGAAAATATTTGAACTGATTGTAATAGAAGAAAATAGTTTAATTTCTAGGATTGCGTTCTTTTAAGAATTGCAAGAAAAGACGGTACTTCCATCTTAAAAGATAATAAAAAAGACCTTTAAAATCTTCACTTTTTCCCAATTCTAGAGTGAATCTATTGCCTAAGCTGACTTTTTCATGTCCTTACTTTATAAAGAAACAAAAAAAAAAAAAAATCCAATTAAATTTTTCATAAAAAGCTTGATTAAAATTCTACATGATCTTGAAAATATAGAATTCATGTTTAGGAAGACCTCAAAGCTACATAATTGGCCACTTAGAAAAAAATTAAAAAAAACGACGGCTTATCTATCTGTTTTAAGACCGATTAAAAAATAATCAAAGATCTTCATGGAACAATCTGGACACTTAAGTTCTTATCGTGAATATCTCTTTCTAAGTTTATTTATACGCTCATCAAGGCAACTGCTAAACCATTATCAAAAAAGAGCTTCAGGCAATGCATTTTTACAAAGTTTGGCCCCAGAGGGTATAAACATTTTTCTATTGCGGAATCGATTTTAATAAGATTTGTTAATTAAAATTCCTTACTTAAATTTCAACAAGTTCGCTGTGTTTGAAGTAGAGCTACAGACTAAACTAAGACCATAGAGGGTTGTTATTTGCATTAGTAGCTAAATGAAGTACACTGAAGCAGCGTTGAATTAAATTATTTTGTAATAAAACTTTGAAAGTTGGTTTTTCCTGCTTGAGTTTAACTTAAATGATAAACACACCATTAGAATTCTCATAAAGTTTAAAAGAAATAGTAAGAGTTCTATATTCGGTTTTGTCAAAACTTATATACCCTTCACCATTTATCTAAATCTAGTTTTGTGAAGTAACTCCAATAAAAATTAAAAAAAGAAAGGAAATAAAGAGGTGACAGAGAATTAAAAATTAAAAAAACACATAAAAATGTCATCGGCTCTTAGTGGGTTAAGCACTTTTAAAAAATCTTAGTATATCCTTAAAAATATCTTCAAAAGCTTTAAAATGATACCCATATTGATATTTTAAAAAATATGAAAATTTCAGAGGCCCGTAGCTCAGAAAAAAGCGCGAGAGCAAAATTTTCACTTGATGTTTATTTTCTTATTTTTTAAATTCTCTATCGCTTCATATATTTGTTTTTTTGATTGAAGTTACTTCATTGTTCAAAACGTATAGAAAAATTAGAGGTACACGTGGTGTTTTGTCCGCTGAGAAGGACATGGATCGATCTTGCTGATTTCCAATAGCACCTCTTTCGACACTTTGTCTGATCGATTGGTGTATTTATTTATCTTTTATTTTTTCTATCTGATCTAGTGCCTCGTCAAACTTTATTTTGACACTAACACAGAGGGACTGACGGACACCGCTCAATCGACTTCGCTATGCATAAGAAGTTAGAATTTTTATACTTTCGGAAATGGATATTGTAGAATTTACAAATGGAATGACGAAATTAGTTATATACCCTTTTTCCACTTTTTGTGGTGAAGAGTAAATTAAGTTTAAATAATTTAGAATAATTGGTCGATTTATATCCTAAATGAAATATAAAATATTTTGGTTGGGTTTTTTATTACTGAAGTTTATTTAAATTGTTCTCACACAACTTTGGTGTGATTGTCGGTATACAATTTTCATAGGCCCAGAAACAAAGATAGAAGATACATTCAGTAATTAAAAGAAAATACGAATTTTTGCCAAGGAAAATGTAATTTAAGAAACTAATAATTTGTTCGTCGAAATACCAAAATAAATTCCCAGTGAACCAATCATTAACTAACTTCCAATACAAAAAGTAAAAATAAAGAAGTAAAATAATCAATAGAATAAAGAATTTTAATGGCTCTTGGTACTGCTGAGTAGCCAAAGTCACTAAAATTGTTTACTTCTAGTCTAAAATACTTATGTCCGATGGTATTTCCTGTAATTTATAAATCGAAGTTAATTGTGTTTATAGAGATGGACGATACTACTACATTTCAAAATTTGTTTTTTATGTCATCTTTATCAATAATACCAACCTTTTCATGCGAATAAACAAAACCATCGACATTAAATACCGGTATTATATACCAATCATAATTCTCAGCCAAATTTCGAACAGCTGCATCAGTGGATGTCAACAATTGATTTATAAACCAAGTAGCCGTAGCCGATGTGATCCATTCGCGCGCATGTATATTTGACTCAATAAATATACCAGGATTGCCGGATTTGTATGAAATTTTAATTCCACGTATGTTGCGCTTTTCATAAGATTTACCAATAACAAAACCGGTGGTAACATTAGGATAAGCAGCCACTATACCATCTAACCATTTTTCAATTGCATCCAACCTATAATAACGTGTCCATCCAAACTCGCCGCTATATGTTTTTCCCTTAGGAACGTATTCTTCTTCTTCGATTAATCTAGAAAAAAGAATTATTGGATTTCAATTTCTTATCCGTTTGCAATAAAAAATCGAGTTATTTGTCCAAAACGTTCTTACTCTTGAACATTGTTTATCATCAATTTGCTTTCTAAACCATTTAGCTCAAGTACCTTTAAGAAATTGAAAACTTCTTGAGGTTTAACCATTACGTGAATTTCTTTTGTGGTCTCATCATAGTTTTTCCAAAAGTGGTACTGAAAGAAAACGTGAGATATAAAGTAATTGAAACATTAAAATTCATTTTACTTCTACGAATTGTAGTGCGTTCAAATTGACTTGTTGATGTTTAGGAATAAGGAATGGGCACAGGCTAATATGTGATCGTGCATGAAAATGGTCATAATAAAAGAAATGATAGTGAGTGAACGTGCATGATGTGATGTTTATATTTCTTTGTCTCTTTCGAGCATTTTTAAAAATTTTTTCTCACGGGAGAAAAATAAAGCAATTTTCGTTAATTTTTTAACAAAATAGTTAATTTTATTTTGTTAATATTTCTTGCTTAAAGTTTCTGGTTCTTACGTTCATAGATAAGACAAATAGGTCAGGCTGTCATTGATAGTTCTTAACTTTATATGGTTTTTCAAAAAAAAATTTTTTTTTGTAAAATTTTTGTGAAATTTCAATTCTTTTATCATCACCTTTTCACTTTTTGACTGAAAAAAGTCAAGAACTGCTAACTGAAATTTATTTTGTATTTTTAATTTGTAAACTTTGTAGTTGTCGTAACGAGTTTTTACGGTTGGTTGAGTATTTAAACGCGCAGCGGTCACCCAAACCACTAGGGTTACAAAAATCCAAATGAAACGCATTTAAGTGATTGTCTTGTGCAACTGTTTTAAAAGAAACAATTTAACTCAATTAACAGCAATTTATATCAATTTAATTTGAACTATTTACAATTTTTCTAATCAGCACGAAAGCGTAGAAAAACTGGAAAGGTGTTAAAAATAATCGGCAGTTTTATTTATGGTCTTTATTGTACTTGATGATAACCACACTAATCACCACAGAACAGTGGGACAGAACAAAAATGTCTTGAAAATGGATCGGTTTTTTTAATAATTAAACGGCCATAATTATATAATATCATAGAGAAGGAAAATTTGAATTTTATTTGTGAATTTCTAGAACTCATATTAGTAGCCCTGTGGTTTCTCAAATAAAGCCCTTTTAAACCCTAACGAGTTATGCCCGTTTAAAAATTAATACTTATATATTTTGCAACACCTGGGCTTGGGAATTTTTTTTTACCATTTCCCTTAAATTTTCTTTGGTAACTGGACAGTTACATTTTGCCCCCTAACTAATTTAACATTATTTTTTTAAGCAGGAATCTCTTGAGTTATCATTTCTAGCAAAAGAATTAATCAGCAAAAATTTAAAACCGATTTTTTAAAATAATAAGTCTGGCAACGCCGTAATGATCTGCTGAAAAATTTTGCGCGTGTCTAAATAAAATTCACGTTAATATACAATATAAAAGTTTATTTATGTCACTATAAACTAATATTGAAGGAATAACCATAAGTGTATTGTGTTTAATAAAATCTGTCGAAGACGAATAATACTTAAAAAAAACCAAAAGCAAAAAGTTGCAATAAAATAACCTTACTTTTACTATTCGTTGATTCATTGCAAGATAAACACTGAATGTAAGAGCTGCTTGCAAACTGAATTTTTGTTTTTTTTGATCTGCTGTAGCTGGTTCTGACGCTGTTGCTGCTCTGTTGCTGATTGCATACTGTTATCAATTCCAGGATTTTAAAATAAACATGCCACCCAACACAATGTGGGACGTGCGATAAAAATATAACAAAGTCGCAAGGAAGTTTAGATTGCCACTCATGTCTAAAATATTTTCATGCTAGTTGTGCGAATATCTCGTTAGATCTTCTCAATACTATCGCAAAAAGTAAAGGATCTCTTAAATTTACATGTGATGCTTGTAAAGAAAATCCACCTGCTAGTGAAGAGAATTCAACATCAATTCGTATTGAACTTCGTCATGGGCTAGCTGATATCCAAGCTAAGTTTGACGCTATTATGGCCGAGGTTAAAAACGAATTTGGTTACAAATTTAAAGAACTCAAAAATGATGTGGACAATTGTAATAACACGATTAATTAAAAAAATACAATATTTAGAGGTTCAAAAAGAAATTTTGCACAGGCGCCTAAACAGAGCTGATATTATCATCAATGGATTCCAACAGAATCAGGAAAATATCATTGATATTGCCTTAAAAATTTTTAACTCGTTAAAAGTGGATGTCAATGAATCGGACATCAGCCTATGTCATTTTATTAATAATGGTTATTCAGTACTACTAAAATTTAACTCCATACAGAAAAGAGATTTAATAATGAAAAATTACTTCAAAAATAAAGCACTGGAATTATCTGCATTTGTTCAACAGGGAAAGGATACTAAAATAAAAAAAGGATATATTTAAACGACCACCTATCAGTCAAAGAAGGAAGAATCTGTTATATATGCCGCAGTGTGCTAAGGAATAAAAAAATTATTAAATTCCGTTTGCTCAATACAGATGTACCCAAAGTGAAAATCACACTCACTGATGGTGGACTCAAAGTTTTTAATTTAGACGAGCTCATTGAATTTTTTCCCTCACCTTCAACATCAACTTTTTAACAGTTGATAGAACACAAGATGTATCATCAATCTTAAGTATTACTTACAAATTTCTTTATGCTTTGTACTTATTAACAAAAATGTTTTTATAATTCTCTTAGCTTTTTATATGTATATGTAACGTTGTGAATTATTTAGTCATGCTAGCACTCTGAATTAAATACATTTTTTTTCTTATCTACGAATTTTTCCCATCCTCTATTGGAAATTTTAGGTCCTATTGTTGATAGTAGCGACTTATTAAAAAAAAAAAAACACTTTTAAATTATAACACTTGGAAAACCAAAATACACATACACACATATATTTTATTAGAGAGGAAAAATAAATGAATAATTATCAACCATTGTTAGAAAACCTAGGTACAATTGTAAGCGACAGCATTTCATTTAAAGATAAGTACATGTAAATATAACAAGTATAAAGCCATCTAACAGAACCTCTAAATTAGATGAATTCAAACATATAATTAATGGGTCACTCTTTGATGTGATTGCGATTTCAGAAACTTGGCTAAAGAGTAAAACATCAGATAATTCCATTTCAATTCCCGGTTACTACATTCTAAGAAATGACCGCGAGGATAGTATACGAGGTGGCGGGGTAGGGTTTTACGTCTGTGATGGTATTCAAACTAAAGTTGTAAAAAAAAAATATCAGATCCTGATACATTTGAATGCTTATTTATTGAAGTAAACTCAAAGAACAGAAAAAAAACTTTAATCGGTGTTGTATATTCCTCACATGGTAATATTACTCAATTAGACGTGGTGTTATGAGACCTATGTTGCTTATACGATAACATTGTCATACTAGGAGATTTTAACAATAATCTCTTTAATTATCACTGTGCAGATCATATTCGACACTTGTGTCATTGTACAAACTTATTTTATCTCCATAATTCAATGCCCACTCATTTCGATGAGCAACATCCTACAACCTCATTAAGTGATCTAAATTTAGTGAAGACCTCGGGACAGTTTATAGCTCCATCTTTAACACATCATTCCTTTATTTTCCTTTGCATGGATATCCCAAACAATACCAAAGCTCAGATGATAGAGTATAGGGACTATGAAGCTATAGATTGGAATATGGCTGCAGAGATCTTGGAATATGGCTGTTGGAATGATATATTTCAAACTAATAACGTTAATAACAAAATTGAAAAGTTAAATGAACTTCTTTTCGCGTTACATGAAACAGTTCCCATTAAAAAACAACACATTTTTTCTGGTATTGATTTCTGTAAAAATGAAGAGGTTAAAAAATCAAGAAACATGAGAGATCTATCATTCAAGGCTTATAGAGAAAACCCGAACGAACTCTCATGGAAGACATACTGTAGGTACAGAAACAAAGTTAAAAGTGTACTACGAAAATTAAAAACTAGGTACTGGACGGACAAATTTGGTAACTGCAGCCATCGCGAAATGTGGAAAATTATTAACAACAAAAGGGGGAATATGAGTATAAATCCATTCGATGTTCACAGCCCTGAAAATTTCAATGATTATTTCATTGCATCACAGTCTAACTTGGGGGAAGGTACAGTGTATTCTTCAAATATTAGCAGTCTTGGTTTTGGGTTTAGATGCATTACCAAGGAAGAACTTTTACGATCAATATCTCTTGTCAAATCCAATGCTTTAGGTCCACATAACATCCCTTTGAAACTAATTAAAAACTTTCTCCCATTTATAGCAGACTATTTATTATACATCTTCAATTCCATATTAACCACATCCACTTACCCCGATATGTGGAAAATTGCACGAGTAGTTCCAATAAAGAAAAAAACTGTTTGCTCTTCCTTACATAATTTCAGACCAATCAGTATACTATGCTCTATGTCAAAAGCATTCGAGTTGATAGTTAAAGAGCAAATTTGGGAATATCTGAACTTAAGAAATTGCGTAAGCAATAGACAATTTGGTTTCAGATCTGGATTAAGTACGTCTTCTTTATTGCTTAGCTTACCGGAAAAAATTCGAGAAAATATTAACGCAAAGAAAATTTCCACATTGGTGTCATTCGACTTAAGCAAAGCGTTTGATACTGTCAACTATAATCTGTTTATAGAAAAACTGCACTCCAGATTTAATTTCTCTTCATCATCCTGTAAATTAGTATTCTCCTTTTTAACTGGTAGGCGTCAATTTGTTGGTTACAATGGAAACAATTCATCGTTAAAAATCTGTTCCAGTGGAGTACCGCAGGGGTCTACTTTGGGCCCATTGTTTTTTCTAATGTTTATGAATGACTTCATTGATTATGTCGCAACCCTGCAATGTCAACCTTATTTATATGCAGATGACATTAACCTGTTATTTGCTGGCGATAAACAGTTTTTAGATTGTCACCTAGAGACAGTTAACTATGTTCTATCGAGAGTTTTCTTCTGGGCAGACAAGAACAAAATTAATTATAATCCTATCAAAACTAAAGCTCTTTCATTTGGTTCAGCTGATAACTTATTTTACACAATGAATATCCATTTTCACAACTGCCCAGTACAATTTGTTAAAAGGCATTTTACTAGGCGTTGTGATAGACAAAGACCTTAATTTCAAGAACCACATCTCAACAGTAGCGGCTAAGGTTGGCTACACCCTTCGCTCACTGTATAACCTAGACTGTTTTATACCCACTAATATTCGAATCAAGTTATCACATTCTCTACTGCTGTCGCATATCATATATTGTCTTGAAGTGTATAGTTGCACAACTGGAGTGAATATAAGATATTTGCAAGTAATATACAATCGCCTCCTACGATTTATTTTTAGACTCAAGCTTTCGGATTCCGTATCCCGGTATTCAGTTCAGTTTATAGACTGTTCATTTCGGCAATTGATCAACTTGAGGACTCTACTAGCCTTATACCGTATAATAAAAACGCAAAAACCCTCATCCCTATCAAACATCTATCAATTCTCAAGATCAACACGCAGTCCAATTATAATTATTCCAAAAATCAACTTCAGTATCTTCGAAAGGTCATTTCAAGTGCGGTCATCCAGAATTTGGAATGCTCTGCCAAGACATCTGAAAACTTTTAACTTCTCTTTAACAACAATGAGATATAAGTACTTGGAATTCATCAAAAATAATGGATAGAACCAAATCATTTTTTTCTCTATCTCTCTTCTACAATAATCTTAAAAAAAAAAAAATTATAAAAAAATATAAATTACAAAATTTTAATGTTTATCGATATCTTCAGCCAATAATATATTAAAAAAAAATAATAATGAAAAATAAAAAATGTATGTATAAATAAAATTAAGATGTACATAAATGTAGCGATGAATAAGAATTGAATTGTCATTATGTTACAATGAACTATTATGTAATAACGATCATTACCTATATATTGTGTTTATATTAATCATATATGGCCCTATGGGCTCGATTAAATAAATTAATGAATAAATAAAAAAAAATATTCGCCGCATTAAGATTAACCTTTATATAATTGCGATCAAAGTTATACCGCTTAGAAAGTAATAATTTGCAGATCCCTACATATTTGTGACAAGAAAAGCTAATTCAGTTATTGTATGCGTGTTTTAATGGCCATAAAGTGTATTTGGTTCAAATAGAACAAGAATAAAAGTAAGTCCAGATTTACACTAAGCAATTTTTTGAGGCATTTTTTTTAATTCTCTATTTAAGTTGCAGTGATATGCGTTCTTTAAAAATAAACACAAGCAACAGCAACATCCCCTCAAAATTCAAGCAAAACCATATTGTATACCCTTCTCGCTTCTCCAACAACAAAAAAATAATTTTTGTTTCATTAAAAATTGCATAGTGTAAATACAGTATAACTTAATGATTGTTGAGGAACAGCACGGCAGCATTGGTAGAGGTGTCTGTGCGTTTTCTAACAAAAAGATTACGAAATATTAAGATTAATCGCCGTCCATTTCATGAACCTAGAAAAATTAATTTCTTTTTGATGAGCTATTCAAAAGGCGGTTAAATAAGATACAACAACAAAAACCTCCCTGTGGGTCTAAATCAGGAAAGAAAAAAATGTGTTGCATGTAGCCGCGGCGCCTGAATATAAAAGCAGCGGATGAGATGTTTAAGAAAGCCATAATTAGAACACAGCCGAGAAAATAAAAGGCGCCTGTGCTGTAAAACAGAGAAATTAGAAACAAAAAAGAAAACAATTGTTATGTACCTGTGATTGGTGAGTTGTTACAACAACAGATAAGACGGTAGAAGTGGTTTAAAAGTACGAAAAAATCTTGGGTTTGAGCACCGCAACAGCAGAAGTGTATTTTCGACTGTTTGGCTGCGCTGGTTATTATCACATGTTTATTAAGAGAGTGAAAACTAGTAGTTCGAATCTCGCTAGTGTAACACAGTATAGCAACATGTATGACCGCTTGTGTTTGTAAAAACGCAATTTAACTTAAGAAAACATGGTGGAAACAAATAAACCAACAGCGCAAGAAATATGAAAAAGAATAAATTAAGTTCAATAGATAAATAGAATAAAAGTAACAAAATGTTATTTTCAATCAAAAGAAGCCCTTCTTTTGAAAGTTACATTGAGGCGTAATACAACAAAATCAATATTTAAATGTATCAACTTATATTTCCATTTATCGCTATATCATTGCGCTATTTTTGACGATCTTTGATTGAAGATCTTTTTATTAAATTTTCGTTAAGTTTAATGATGAATTTTCACTTACTTTAAATTAGTTTTTTTAGACCTGAATATCTACGATTCATTACAAATTTTCTGTCCCGCATAACTTGAACTCGAGATTACCCCAAAAATTTTAAATTATTACAAAAACTTACCATAAAAAACATAATTTAATAATAACAACCAAAATTGAGGTTTTCCAAAAAAAAATCTAAATTTTAACAATAAAGTTTGACTTTAAAAACAACAGAATATCAAAGTTTTAGCAATATAGCGAAATTTAACAAGAAATCAACATTTTGCTTAAGAATCGCATGTAGAAAAAAAAACAACATATTTTTACTTACACTATATAAACTTGCCTTCCATTAAAGGCGTGGTGACACAACACTTAAGCAAATTTTGCAGTTTTGGAAATGGACCAAAAAACAGCAATATTTGTAACAAAATAACATTTCGATCCAAGACTACACATAAGTCCCTGGATAAAATTTACTAAAACAAGATTTGGCAACCCTTAACATATGTGTTTATATCAGTAACAAGAAAAGTTTATATCGCTGGTCTAATGTAAAAAGGCCGTAACTCGCATAATTGTGATCTAACAGAAGAGGGTAAAAACATCATAGAAACTGTATTAACCACAAAGTAATATTTGGAACCCGTTATTTTTGATACTATTGCATGCAAATTTTGATCTGTGTAAAATGTTTTTAAATCACGAAAAAATTAAATTTTGCAAAATTCAAGTTAAGTCCTTTCTACATGAGACCAGCAATATAAAACTTTATTTAAAAGCACGCAATTGCAAACAAAAGTTATTTTCAACTATTTAACTCACTGTTTATAAGGCAAGAATATTTTGGTCATTTATTAGTACTGGGTGGCAATTTTATGTTTAACTGTTAACATTTCTACAGAAAACTCTTGATCATTATATAATTATACCCGCCATAATCTTTTTCATTAAATCTTTTACATTTAAGAATTTCTATTTAAAACTTTACTTACAAAATACTTAATATTTTGTGATATAACTGTACATGTGTATGTTTATAAAGCCTGAAAAACAAAAAACACTTAAAAAGTTACAAAAGTGGCAGCATTTTACACTTTATTAGCATTTGATTTTTTTTTATCAGGAAAAGTGTTCGTGAGTAATTCGCAAATAAAAATTTAATTCACTGTTTGTGTAATATTTTTTTTTCAATATTTTTATTTGCAATTAAGTCATGCGTATAAACGTATGGAAAATGTCGTCGGTAAGAAAGAACAGTGTTACCATAACTTTATTTATTTTTTATAAAAAATCTTTTTAATTAAATTTAATCCAATTTGTTAGTAACAAGACATTTAGTTTAACAATAGTTGATTTGTATTAGAGTAGATTTTCCATACAAAATGAAAGCAAAATCTATTTTGCTACTAGATGTTGATTCAAATTGGGAGATTAAAATTTTCATGAACATTGGGGACATTTTTATTTGATGGTAAGAGCAGTAGAAAGAAAAACAAAATGCCATAGTTTAAATCACAAAAACAAATTTAAATATTTTAAATGTAATATTTCTTTTAAGACATCCGTAGTTTAAGAGATAAATGCAAAAAAGCGATTACAGTTATGTTGCTATTGCACGTTAGTTTTTTTACTTTTATTCTTTTTCCTTTATATGAACATATAAGAACGAGCTTAGACAAATGAATACCTGGTAATTTTTTAGTGGATAAATCGGCAAATTAACAGCTCTGATTGTGTAACAAAATATATTCAATTATATACAATTTGTCTTTGTTAACTGACTTAAAAAAAGGAAGGAGGTTATCAATTCGACTAAATGTTGCTTTTTTATGTTTGTGCCTGCATAACTTAGTCATTTCTGAACCGACTTCGAATATTTTTTCTTTGTTCGAAAGGTTATGCTTGTAGATTTGTCTCGTTTTAAAAACAGTTCCTTATTATAAAACTTAAAGGGTGTTCCAACACAACATACATGCAACATGCATGATTTGTAAGTGTATTATGAACAGTTAAGGGCACCAATCTAAAATTAAAATAAAAAAAAAACTGAGTATCACTAAAGCTCCCATTAGCAAAAGGTTATGGAAAATATATCGAAAATTGATAAGTGTCCCCATAGGGAATGTAAATTGACCTGTATGGTCCTATCTTTACACCGTTATAGAAATACGCTTCAAAATTGGACAAAGTGCAAATTACTATGGTCGTTATAATAAAATTAATAATTAAAGGGTGCCCCAATAGTTCATTTAATTTGATGAATATGGCCATATAACAAAAAGTGTAAAATTTGGATTTGGAAGTTAAAGTGTGTGCCAATAGTTTATATAATTTGATGTATGTGACTATAAGGGTTCAAGACCTTATACAAAGACAGATGCAAATAACAAGGAACATGTATTGCTAAGTCCGCCATAACAAGTATTATATATGGATTTGGAAATAAAAGGGTGCCCCTATTGATCATGTAATTCCATGTATATGACCAAGCTGTTGAATAGTTGTAGACAGACGGTTAAATTTACAAGGAGCTGTATTGTTGAGTCCGCTATAATAGCAAGTATAATAATTTGATTTGGTAATAAAGAGTGTCCCACTAATTAATGTAAATTAATGCATGTTGCCAAAATTTTAAACCGATATAGCTAGACAACCAAAATCTATTTTGAAGTCGGTTCTTTTTTAAATATTTATTATTTAAATAAATTTTAGTACAAATTTAACACAAGTAAAATTTTTTGAAATCATTTCGATATCTATGAATATCATGAAACAGTACAGGGGTCATTCTGTACATGAAATATATTTTTTTTAATTTTGATGTTGTTGTAAATAGTAATTGATATGGAATACAAAACTTCTATTTTTGAAATTTTTGTCTCTCTGTGTTCGCATCACGTAAAAACTGATGGATGGATATGAATAAAATTTTGTGTGGGTATCCTCAAAACCTTGGTTCAAATATAAAATACTTTTTGTTTTGTAAAAATAAGTTATTTCGTAGAGAAAATGGAGTTACAAATGTGAAGTCATCCAATTTTGTCGGCATAATGGTACTCAAACCATTGTCAGCACATTGTGTCTTATAGTTTGAAAGTTTTTAATACTGTTTACAGATCTCAACAACAAATATTTAAAACCACATTTTACTAAATTTTAATTTTAAGAAAAACTGTAAATATCACGCGGACGAAATCGTGGGCTTTGCTAGTATTTTATAAAAGTCAAATATAAAAATATTGTTTTTTTTTTAAATTGCTTTCAAAATGATTGAAATTATTTTAACAATTACGCTGAATTAAAAAATTTACTATTTATGTATTTCACATTCACCTTTGCTTATGCGAATACCTTATGGATATGTCTTGTTAAAAGAATTATAAACAAAAATAAAAAAATTCAAATATTTAAATACATTTAAATACATGTGTTTAATGATTCTAGACTTTACTTAAATATTTTAAAACACATTCAAAAATGAGCAATGTAATAAGAGCAACATCGTGCTTGCTTCTATGAAAAGGGAATAACATACAACGGAAAGCTGAGAATTGCTTTTAAAAGAAGGCCTGTGTTAAGAAAGCCTATTAGTTTTACCGCTGGGATAAATAATATATTAACTTTTTAATATACATTTGCACACAATTATGTACATAAATAAAAATGTATGTACCTTCCCTGTGCTTTAAAATATTTTACAGAGGTGTAGCCACAAAACGCTTTATAAACACTCATGATTTCATGATGATAAGATGTATTACTTGTCTCATAACTACAATAATTTAGAAACCAAAAAAAATTTTAAATATCAAATGATATATGGGTACATTTTTTAAATATTGGTCTTTTAACCAGAGCAGGTGATGACGCTGAAATGATGATCATTTACTTTGACGATGTTCATTTTTCTTAAAGTCGGAAGTCCATTCATTTGTTACTATTCCCTTTGCATTTATCTTACAAAAAAGCAGACAAACCAATATAAATTTGTTCTCATCTATTTTTTTAACACCGTGTCACCAAAAAAATAACTAATTTTGTCACAACAAAAACTGACTGAATTAAAAATAAAATTTTAAGAATTTACATGCTAACACGTAGGTTTCTATTTCAGTTCTAAAGTCATGTTATCAAAAATATAATTAATAAAATACTTTTTCAGTATTTTTAATCTTTATTATCTCTCGTTACGAGTATGTAGTACGAATGGTACATACATATGTATGTTTTGCCGCCTAAATTCAATTTAAGTTTTATAAACTGTTAATATTATTTTATAAGCAAATATTTCCTTGTTTGTTTATGTGTTAATAAAACTATAAATTCTTTAAATATAATTACATTAAATCAATTGCTTTATCCCGGGAAGTTCCGGGAAAGCGATAAATTTTTTCCCGTTTCCCGTAAAACATGTCTAGCAGCCATCAAAATATAAATATCTTCTGTGGGGAAATGAAGTTTCGTGCAAATAAGGTAAGAACTCACTACAAAATGTTTGAAATTATTTTAAAGAGAATTGAATCAAATGCCTACGCTACTGATTAAATAGCAGACGAATAGGCTGATGTATTTGCAATAAAATAATAAAAACTTCAAAAATTAAATTTATAATTATGTTTTTAATAAAAAGTTTTTCATGTTTTATTGCTGATTAGAAAAACCTCTATAAATTGATGTTGATTTAGTGAAATTTTTAGTTTGTTTTAACACGATTTATAGGCGACATCTACTGTAATGCGCTTCTTTTGGATTTTAGCCACTTTAGTGGTTTTTGCTACGGCTGCAAGTTTAAATAAGCAACCAACTCTAAACAACAGTGAGAAAATTCATTACAATAATTACCAGGTGTACAAAATGCACATAAATAATAAAGTTCAATTAGCAAGTGTCGACTTTATAAAATTACAAAATGAAAAGGTAATTGAAAGTTTTTTTTTTAATATATTTTTTGAGTTTAGTTTGTTACAAAATATAACAAGGGTTTGCTGGTAAAACAAATAGTTTTTGATTAAAAAAGGATAATATTCTTTAAGGTTGGGACCTAAAGATCTTTCAAATCAGTATTAGTTACTGAAGTTTTAAGGTAAAGCTTCACCAATCAACAATAATTAAAGCAGTAGCTATAATCTTCAAAGAATTAATTTCGCCAAAAAAAAAAGAAACAAGTAAGAGTGCTTTAATTTTTATACACCCTTCACCATTTATCTAAGTCTAGCTTAGTGAAGTAACTCGAATCAGAAAAAAAAATAAAGAGGTGACAGACCCATTAATTTCTTTGAAGATTTCTTCAAAAGCTTTAAAATACCCATATAGATACCTTAAAAATTTAGAAAATTTTAGAGACCCGTAACTCGGAAAATATGGGCGAGAGCCAATTTTTTAATTGATATTTTTTATTTTTAATTCTCTACCGCCCTATATATTTGTTTTTTTTATTGGAGTTACTTCATTGTTCCAAATGATATAGAAAAATTAGAGGTAGGCGTGGTGTGTTGCCCGCTGCGTCGAAGGACATGGACCGATCTTAATGGTTTCCAATAGCACCTATTTCAACACTCTGTCTGATCGATTGGCGTACTTAAATTTTTCTAGCTGATCTAGCAATATTTTTATTTTAAAAACTGACCTAGTGCTTGAGAAATTAGAAAATTCATAAAAGTAAAAAAGGCTTAATATGAAATTTAAACCCTGAAGTGGTATAAAGGCCATTCCATGAATATGTCAACCACGCCATAATAAAACCTTAAAAGTTCTTCTGAAAATAAGTTATTAATTGATTGATTGACTTTTATCAATTTAAGTTTACGTTACAACAACAATAAACTGCATTTACCGGAGACGTTTTTATAAGTCACGAAAAACGATCATTTAATCGAGAACAAAATATTTATTAAGAGAAAAAATTTTAGCGCACAGTAAATTACGAATGATATTAAATTTAATTTATTATAAAATCTTCCAAAGAGTCTTTTTGTTTCAATGTGATGGATTGTAAAGGACAAATATTTCACTTAGGAGATCTATTCGCAAAAATTCTCATAACTTCGGCCACAGGTTAACAGCTCTTAACTTGCAAAGAAATTCGAATCGGATTATTATTTATTTCAATTTTATTTATTAAAAAATAATTTCAATAGCTTTGTTTTCTTAACATCACCCCACAATAAATATTTCCTACTATTTTATTTTTTGTTTACTTCTCACACGGTTTTGCAACGGAGTAATAACGTTCTTAAAAGTGCAAAAAACATGTTAAGAGTTGTCAACTTGTGACCGATAATATATCTACTTTTACCACCAAGATATTTCCGTTATATGGCACGTTCAATGTCTCCTTATTTTGTGCGATACTATAGACCGAAATGTATCACATGAGCTTCTAGTGGAACATAACGTACTTATGACTGTTTGGATACTTCTTATATTTTTACTCAACAGGCGTACGGTGCCATAAAAATACCCATTTATACGTTTTTTAAGGTCTTAATTATGGTACTTTTCATTATGCTGTTCTGAAAAAAATATATATTTTTCCCTTGTAAAAAAACAATAGAATGAATTTAAATAGTTTAAAGTACTTCAAGATCTTTTTGAATACGTTGAAATATTTGTTAAAGGGGCGTTGTAAATAATAACGTTGTTATAATTAATTATTTTATTATAACTCTAGAACGTTTTATTCAATTTGTATAATTCAAATACCAGAAGTTATTTGATAAAACTACCAAATAGCATTTTTACCTGCCTTAATAAATAATTTAAAACTGTTAAGCAAATAAACAAAAGTTTTTAATAATTTATACCTAAACTTACGACAAAATTTTCTTGCCTTTTCAGTATAATATTTGGAAGGAGTACAATGAAGTCAGTAAAGAAATTCATGTTATGGTTAACCCCCAAGAAGTTTCCAATTTTCTCCAGATTCTTAACCTTAATGGAATTAAAAGCGAATTAATGGTGCCCAATGTTCAAAAGTAAGTTTTATTTTGAAGTTAAAAGAAAGTATTCATAAATCACAAAAACTGCTTAGACTAATCGACGAACAAGAAAACTCCCTTAAGATAAGCAACGACGGTACTAACTTTGATTGGACACGTTATTATAAATTGGATGCGATTGAAAATTGGTTAGATGGTATATTGGCTGCTTATCCCACTGTAACTACCGGCATAACTATTGGCAAGTCTTATGAAAAACGCAACTTACGTGTCATCAAAATTTCATACAAATCCGACAATCCTGGTATATTTATTGAATCTCATATACATGCACGCGAATGGATTACTTCGGCTACGGCTACTTGGTTTATAAATCAATTGTTAACATCCACTGATGCAGCTGTTCGAAATTTGGCTGAGAATTATGATTGGTATATAATACCGGTATTTAATGTCGATGGTTTTGTTTATTCGCATGAAAAGGTTGGTATTATTTACAAAACAAGAAATTTTTTATTTAGTACAAGAGAAATAATTATTATTAACTAATTAAATTAAATAATTAGCAGGTCTATAGAAAATATTTGTTAATATAAAACGTAACATAAACTTTTGAAATTTGTCTACTAAGGTCGCAATTTAACGTTTTGTTTTTACGGTCTGTGACTTTTTGTGAACCCTTCTTAAACTCAGTTTATATTACGATTTTTTTTTTTGTTTTATTGCGATTTTTTACCCTTTTTGGTTTGTTAAATTATTTAAAGAATAAATTTTGTTGTCAACGATTTGAAAATTTTATCGTTTTTATTTTTATCCCCTTCACTACAATATCAAAGATTGTCATCCCGTTTGCAATTTCTACAATATATATTTGCGACCCTACAAAGTATAAAAATTTAGAACTCTTATGCATAGCGAAGTCGATTGAGCGATGTCTGTCCGTATTTATATTGAAATCATTTTGGCAAAGACATAAGACGAGATAGAGAAAATTTTAATACGCAGATTGATAAGACAAAGTTTTGATAATTTCGCTATTGAATAATAGCAATATCAGTTAATGTACTTTGTGGCAACGGGCAAGACACCTCTCCTGCCTCTAATTTTTCTTCATCTGTTTTTTTAACTTTAATTTTAATAACTGCAGGTGCTGTTTATGATAAAATGTTCATGAATTTGATACAGTAACCAGTTTTGTTTTAGAGAAGTAGCACTTCAGGCAACAATGCCTATTTAATTAGTGTAACCGTGCTACATTCTTTAGAAAAGAGATAGAAAAGAGAAAAGACAGGTGGTGAAAGTTTAACCCTTTTGTTTTGTAACTTCACCGACGAATGTGCTAAGAAGAAGTACTGACGAAGGAGGCTGCATGCTGTATTGTTAAATTCTAAATATGTATTTATACCATTAAACAGAAAAAAAAATATTTTAATTTTTTGGTTGCCTCATGGGTTGAACCCTGACTAACCACGTTTGTAGTTAACGTCCTTACTATGATGACTAAAACAGCCTCATTTACTAAGCTGGGACAAAAACCATAAGCCCAACTTACAATTATTGAAAAAATTTTTTTTTTACAGAAAAAATAGCACTTTTGCCAAGCAAAAGCACCAAGTTGTCTAGGCATTATTGTCATATCATAAAAAACCAACAATTTTGTTTTTCATTTTGCAACTTCTTAATTTTTTTTTTTTGCAACTTTGGCAAGAAAGCATACTTGACAGCTTCTAACAACATTTCTTCGAAAATAGAGATAAAGTCTTTTGCAAAAACTGATTCAAAAGCTTAAAATTTTACACACTCAGGTCTTAATTTTGGCTGTTTTTTTTTTTTTTAATTTAACAACAAAATGAAAAGCTGAAAAGGAAGAATAAAATAGAACCACAGAGATCCAGTCTGAAAATTGCAACAAGGTTACATGTTCCTGCAAGAAACGTAATATTTTGCAGTGTAATGACATTAAGATAAATTAAGGTTACATTAAATGATAAATGCCACATAACAGACACAGTAGCCTTTACTTTCTAAAACTACTTTTTTGAGCCCTTATTTAAAAAATCGATTTTTAAGAACTTTCTTATGGCAGAACTGTAAATGATTATTCATTTTTGATTTTAATTTGTAACGAATTAGCTAAATTTTTAATTTTTTTTTTCATAACAAAAAAGAATTGAATGATATTTGAATCAATTTAAACGAATTGCAATTCCTTTTTAATTCAACTGATTTGATAAATTAATTGTAATTCATTTCTAATTCAAAAGAATTTTTAAAAAAGAATGGCAATTCATTTCCAATTTATTTGAATTGAATTAATTTTTTATTTTATTTTAATAAATTATAAAAGCAATTCTAAATATTTTTACTAAATAAAAATTATTTAAAAATGTATGCGAATGTTTTTTAAAGAAAACAGTGAAAATTTAACATTAACAGAGTGTAATACCTCATTTTCTAGATCGCTACAACCTACATCAGCATTCTTCGCATCTGTTTACCTTAGGGTGTGTAAAACATAAACATCATCTGTTTAACCAACAAATTTTGTAAATAGCAATACATCCCTTCATAATCAATCGATATTAATTTGGCTACACTTCTTATGATCATTAACATAATGGCCGTTTGATTCTCTTTGACTTCTGTGTGTATGAACCCTAAAAAATTTCTATGTTCGCCGTTTAAGCCATGCGCAGTGGCGATAATGCCATCAATGTTCCCACTTATTAAACCTAACAGGTGAAAAGGATTGGGTACAAGTTTGTCATTTCGTTTTCAAATTCTACAATATTCATTTTCGATCCCATAAGGTATATGTTTTTGATCCTTATACATAGAGCATATAATTTCGCGAAGTCTGTCTAGCCGTTATCAATTTAGAATAATTTTTGCCACTTCTCCAGATGAGCTACAGAAAATTTATGGCCATAATTTTCTTAGACATGATTCACAAGAAGAATAAATGTTTAAAAGAAGACGAGCGCCTCCATTTTCTTACGTTTTTCAGATTCAATTGTTGGTTTTTCTTTGTTTTAATGAAAACCGAAATTAAGGACTAAACCATCTTAATTACCAAAATTTTACTAAAAATATTAAACTTTGCTAAAAATTGTTTTTGCTTAAAAAAATTGGAAATTGTATAAAATAAGTCGTTGAGATATATATTTTTTTAAGAAATACACCACTTAATGAAAGTGGTAGAATATTCATTTTATTTTTCTGTGATATTGTAGTGCAGGGCAACATACAGCCCCTTAACCTCTGCAACAATAAGTTATAGTTAATTTTGTAGAATAAATAAGTTTATTCTTTTAAGAAAGCCTTTCCTTTTATTTTACCACGTTGATGCCAAAAATAATTGAGTGAGCAAAAGAAAACCGAATTTAATTTATCCTCCTATCATCATTTTGCATATAAAATGAAGATGCATCAGTTGGTTTCTTTCTTCTTCGTATGCAGCAATACCTTATATGTAATTTTTTGGTTTTGAAATTTAATTTTACAAATCAAATTATTTAAAAATGTTATATTTTTAATTTTGACAACAACATTGAACATAAACAAAACTCAGCTGGACTATTAAAACCCCCTGAAAATTAATTCGCCTTGATGAAAAGTTTTTTTTTAACTCTTAATAATATTTTTATTTCTTTTAAAGGATCGTATGTGGCGTAAAACTGTTGAGCCCATTAAATCGCGAAATTGTAAAGGTACTGATGCTAATCGTAATTTTAATATACATTGGGGCGACGATAAGGGGGCTTCCGGCTATTCTTGCGACGAAAGCTTTTATGGTTCTAGTTCTTTTTCTATACCAGAAACAGCTGCTCTCTCGAAATATCTTACCTCAATAAAAGATAAATTAAAAATATATTTAGCTTTTCATTCTTACGGTCAATATGTATTGACGCCTTATGGTTATTCTCAAACTGAATATCCTTCAAATTTCAAGGATCTTCAAAATATTGCCAAGGCATATCGTGATGCTGTTGCAAATTTATCTTATCATACGGAGTATGAATATGGGACCACCTCATGGAGCATGTGTAAGTTGAAGACATTTTATTAAGTTCACAACTTTTTCTTTAAAAAAATATCTTTTAAAGTTTTAGCGACTGGCATGTCTGTTGATTGGGTGTACGATGTTTTGGGAGTTAAAGTTGCTTACACTTTAGAATTTCGTGATAAGGATAATTATGGCTTTCTCTTGCCGCCTGAACAAATTCTGCCAAATTGTGAGGAGCTAATGGCTGGTATGATTGCTCTGGTCAAAAAAGCCAAAGAATTGAAGTATATTTAAAGAAGAAAAACAGAAAAATTAAAACAAGTCATGTTACAAGAGCCATTGATTGTGTTTACTAATAAAGTGCTTTCAATAAATATTTAATTATTTTGATTTATATAAGAAATATAAGAAGAAAGTAGATTATCAATTTTATAACCTTGAGTTGTGGAACAAAGTAACTTCGAGGCGCCTATCATGTTGCCAAAACGTATATGAAAATAAGTATTGCCTGAACTCCAAAAGCTGATGTCACTAAAGCTGTAGGATCTTAAGGTCGTCTATAAAAAATAAAAAATAACAAGATAGAAACAATTTATTGTGCTTTAAATAATACGATACCTTTTCCGTGGGATCTATTATGTGAAAACCTTTACGATTTATTGCCAAATTTATTATTTCGGGCAAAGTGTCATCGTTAGATTGTTTTACCATAAAAAAGGTGGAACCAAATATTTCCTTATGTCTTAACAACAAAAGGAACTGCTTTTTAGCTTCATTTACCTCCACCCCATTTAAAAGCACATTTTTAACCTGGTTAACAATTTGAGTTTTCCATTCTTGAGTTTTCATTATTGGCAAAATATCCTCCGGTACTATTTGTTTCAATATTTCAAGTGTCTTTTGTAAGGGCAATAAATTGTGATCGTATTTAGCTACATAAATTAAGGAGGATAATTTCACAGCATCTTCCTTGGAGATGTTGTAAAAACCAGCCATATATTTGGGTACTTCTTGGGGATAGTGGAAGAAAGTATCAGCATTGGGATCTTTGCCGGGGGTAGTATTTAACCAAAGTTTCTTCATAAAATACAAGCGATAAGGACATTCTTTCTGGCATATCTCTGAGGACCTTGAGGGCACGTTTTGTTTTATCCAAAGCATTATTTCAGTCATGAAGTCGAATATAAAATCGGTTTCGGGTATGGAAAAATAATTTTCGTTTAATTTTACAAATGAACTGAATCCATCCAAATATTTAAGTTTAAGACGACAACCCACAGCCTCGACTAAGTCCAAGCCTTTAGTGAATGATTCAATTTCGAAAGCTTCCACAGTGCCGTCAGGAAAGTAAATCTAAAAAAAATTATTAAAAATCTCTTTGTTAGTTTTTTTGTTTCTTTATGAGTTAATCACGAATAAACGCCCCAATTTGAAACATGGAAGGAAGATGCATAACGGGCCTAGAGGAAGAGAAAACCGTGCAATGTTATATGGCTAAAACGATTACAGTGAAGTTTAAATAATGGACAGTAGGGCTGATAGTTTTCATTTTTTTAACTCTGAATTCTTAAAATATTACCTTATGATAGATATGCCTAAACCTCTGCTGTATACCCTCAACTTCTAGGACATATGGAGGATATTTTCTTTGACCAGTTATGAGCAAACGTTTTATTCTTTTCAAAGATTCAGCTGCTAAAATATGAGGTCTGGTTTTCAGAAAATCTAATAACTCCTTCATAACCGTACCAGAGGGATATATGGTGCCTGTAGCCAAATACATTAGATCCCAACCACGCTCTTCACTATAATGTCCATTGTTATCGGTCAGTTGTTTCATTAGCTGACAATATAATTCATCTTTTAATTGCTCGTGTTCCACCGAAGGCTTGAATATTAAATCTGTATTCATCTGCTGTTTTCTACTCGGTATATCGCCCATGTACTTTTAAAAGGAAATGATAATTTTTCGAAGATTTTTATTTAGATTAATTAAATAATTAATTAATTTCAACAATACCTTTAATATATTCTGAAACATCGTGACGGCCAGTTCAAATAATTTTTCATTATTTTGTAATTGCTTAAGGAGAGGGGCTTTTAATAAATTGCGAGAATGGCGCCAGAGATCATCTACCTCGGAACGTGCATTATGAAGGCTAAACGTAGACTCTCGGCGGGAACTTTTTTTAGTGAAAATAAATAAAAAAAATAATTTCTTTCTTTTTAGTAAAAAAAAAAAATACCAACCTCAAACTATTTCTGAAATGTTCTTTAGCAAATTTTTTCAAATTGTGCATCTTCTTTCTTTGTACAGTATTATATTTAGATAACGAAGGTTTCAAAGCGGCTTCATTGTAAAAATCTCGATAGATTTTTAGAATCTTTTCTGAAGGCTTAGAAAGACACGCCAAAACTGTTACTATTTTTGCAGGAAATTTCACCATCTCATTGCTAAAAACTCCGCCAAACAATTGTTCACTATTTGCCTCCATTATATTTTTACCGGTAACCCCATTCTCCAATTGCACAAGATCACCTTTGAGCAGACAAAAGCCTTTATTCGCTTTCAACAAGCTTTCATCAGGTTTATAGTCTTCCACAACTATAACATATTTTGATCTTATTTTTATATTTTTGCACATAAATTCTATCAATTCTTGGACGTCCTTAGCGTCATAACACTTAAATGTAAAATTTTCCTTTGCTACTGTCTCAATATGTAACAGGTCTATATGAGAATTAATATCATCTTTTGTGTAAGTTTTTGTTATCTCAGCATATGATATTTCAGCCAAAACCTGTTCCATTTCATCTACAAAATAAATTCCCCTGGAGTTGATTGCAATAACAATTTGATCGGACAAAAGCTTAGAACCTTCCACACGCACTGCTTCAAAAAATCGTGAAAATAGCATAGTCCAGGTAAAGAAGGCATAAAGACATATATCTTCTTTGGCTGCTTGTCTAGGAGAGCGCTGTTTGACATAATCGTTTTGGTAAAAGGTTTCACGTATAAGAGATTCCCAAGATTGTAAGGATTTATCCTTAGATATTAATAAGTCCTTTGGCAAATATTCCGGTAGGCATTTGTGAAGAATCTTTAAGAGGAGAAGTAAAAAATAGCATCAATCTAGAAGTTCAGCTCAATACTTAACACTCTAAATAAATTTTTTATTTGTTTAAATAATCGCCTGCATACAAGCTTGAAGAAAATATATTATTTTGAGTTAATAATGATTAGCCCATTAATGGAACCTAAAAGGAACGTAATAACTGATCTTAATTCAGGTTATAAATCTTTTAAAAGTGAAAAGTATTTATTATTAACATCAGCCATTTTATCTAGTAGAGCCTATCAAAGCACAAAAGTGTAATAGCGGCTTAAATTTATAAGAAGCGATACTCCTTTCCGTCCTTGTTAAGCGAGCGACAGGGTCACTAAGAGCAAATGATCACTGTGGCCACGGCGGTGAGGGTAGAAAGAAGACTTCTGATTAACAGATCATTCTGAATTGTAATGAAAATAGCCAAACAAGTATTATAATATCTCCTATTCCTCAGGGTAAGGACAACAATAACCGAAGTCGTAAAAGGCACAATTTATTAGGGAAAGTATGTTTATTTTCATCTTGTGAAATATCCAACAGCTTGATCGGTAGAATTGCTTCCATATGAGAGGCTCTAGGGGTGACTTACTGGCATTCCTTTTTGGAAAAATGGTGTCAAGTCATTCACTATTTCGGCGAAAGTAATGTGGTGGCTTTAGATATTTCCAAGGTGTTTGATATAGTGTGGTTCTCTCATATCAAAACATATCGCTTTTGGTGTCGGTAAGAGCTACTTTCAACGTTTATCAAGCACTCTCAGGGAACGCATTATACAAGCTGTTTTAGATGGGATCTCACAAACGAGTTAAAGGTTAATTTAGGGGTACCGCAATCCGTTCTTTCTCCTATCCTATTTCTTTTTTTCTTATTTACCTTTCACGTCAGACTACCAATCCTATCTATATTCTTGCAGATGACAGTAGCATATGCTATTCATATTTATTATGCAATAGGCCAAGCCTTTCGGAAATTGGGGATATGCTACTTTCTGTGGAAGAAGCATATGGAAGAAGCATGTGGAAGAAACATATTTTTCATGTTTCAGAAGAAGAAGCATGTAAGTGCTTGAGTTTTCTGAGAAGGTGTCACTTTTATAAGATCGAAAAAGAAATATAACTCTTATATATAGGCCGGTGCTCCGAAGACTATTTTGGAGTTACTCGACGCGTGCAGAAGAAAGCGAAGAAGCCTTTCGGTGGTAGTAGGGTATCCAGCTCTATTGATTCGCAGGAGCATCGACACAATGTGGGGTGTGTTGCTCTGTTTTATCGTCACTAGAACGGAATGTGCTCTTATGAAATCAGGGAACTTGAACCGTAGCGCAATGCAACTGCATCAAGTGCGCATTTTTTTGTGGTCGTTTGGCCAGCGAGTTGCACTCGAGAAAAATTTTGATAAAAGTAGATCCTATTAAAGGTCTTCAGTGATAGAATTAAATGAGACTGAGGCTTTGAAGGAGATTGTATAACCATTCTGGTAGCTTTCTTTTTTACCGCATTGTAGGTATTGATGAGCTTTTTTGGGAAATGTATAATTTTAAAAAATCAGACAAAAATTAAGGAAGCGCCAAGTTTTTAAAAAAATTTCAGGTGCGAGGTACCCAACTTTGAGACCACATAGCGCCATCCCTGGAAAGTGTATGAAATCCAACAAGGAAGTTTATTCCACATACGAACTGTTCGGCTTATAACAAATTTTTATTACAATGCGAAATACTCTTTGGAGCACCGGCTCATAAAAAAGAGTTGTATTCGATTTTCGGTCTGATAAAGGCGACATAGATAGCGAGGATATCAGGTGGAGTAAAGTATTTAAATAATTTTAATAAGTTTAAAGTTTCTAAGGTAGTACATTCAGCATTGCGTCTAGCAAAAGTAAACAACACTGAGTTTTACGAGCGTAAAAAATGAACCCTTTTCGCAAGGCCCCATTCTGCGATTGCCAAACGATGTCCGTATTTCTTAAATTTTGCTTTATTTAATTCAAATTTTCCATTGCTTAAGATGATTTACTTACTGCATCCTTCATTTCGCTACCATGCTCTGCATAATATTGTAAAGCACATATCATAGCTACATCCTTCTCGGTAGAACAGCGATATTCTCCACTGTTAAGACCTCTACAAATCTGTAAATAAAAATTAATAAAGCAGTGATTCTAAAAAACCGATTGAATTAAAACCTGTTTATAAATTAAATGCGTGGCCAAATTATCCTGGGTTGGATCATACCAAGTGCTAAACATTTCTTTGCGCAGGTATATTTTCCAAGGTGTCTTACGTTCATTGTAACCCTGCTCCTTGGCATATTGTTCACAATTTGAAATTGCATCCATTATATGTTCTCTGCCACTGCCCAAAGACATGATTTTATCGTTAATCGATATGATTAATGAAAAGCCAAAATAATCTATTAAACCCATATTTTCAGCTAATTGCTGAACGGCTTCTCTAGCTGTTGAAGCAGAATCAATTTGTAACTTTTTTACACCAGCATCCATAAGATGAATTTCCAATGATATGGGCGTTTTGTTTCGTGTCGACTGCAATTCCAGCCACGAAGGAGGCTGTGTACGTGAACCATTTTTGAGGGTTCTATTTAAGCGATCTACACAATACGAACCATAGAGCTCTGGACCATGTTGTAGAAAACATCTTAAGTACGGCTCAAAACGTGAACTGGGTGGAAAGCAGCCAATGCAAAGTGATAATAAAATCCAGCCCTTAGCAAAGGAAATGCGATACGGGTTGTTGCTTAACTGCTTGCAAATTTGTGACAAAATTTCATCCCTGTAAAATTTAAAATACTCAATTTTAATTTACTTTTAAATTTTCACTTTTCAATTTACCTTAAGTTTGGTTTTAAAATGCCATGTCCTATAATAAAATGCAGTTTGTCCAAATTGTTCATTCTGGTACTTATTACTTTCTGGTAATATTCAATTTCATTTGCATTGTTTAAGGTCTTGAGTAAAATGTCCGGCAATTTAGTTTTTCCTTTCAAAGTTCTTCGTATCAGTTTTCTGTGCTGTTCGTTGTTACCCATTGCTGCTAAAGCTTGTTGAAATTCTTTACTCTGCACCGTGGATCGAGATAAAGTTTGTGTTAGTCTTTGCATTACACTAGACTTTATGGTACCAAATTTATTTGTAGCATCATTTTCATCAGTGTATTTCGCTTCAGCCATATCGCCCATAAAACGAAGTATTACAATCCATATGGACTAAAATTTGAAAGAGTTTTTTGTTTAAGTATTTTTGATTACATGATAGTACTTTAAAATATTTTAGCACAATTGTGGTAAATTACCATGTTAATGCATTGTCCTTCATATGAAACGAAGAAATAATTTTAATTAAGGCTTAAGTTCAATATTTTCATATATTTCCACTATTAAATTATTAGATTTGAAAAATTTATCTCTAACTCATTTCCCTTCTATATCGTGAAAAGAACGATTATCGGTCGCATACAACAGGAAAATCTTGCGGAAGCCCGATTTATTTTTTTTTAATTAATTGCCCATTGCAACCCGTACCTTCTTTCCTACTTTTGTTTTTTAACTTAATATTTTCGTCTTTTATTTCCTTGTAAAATTCATCTATACAGTAAAACAGTAACGGGGTCAGATCTGTACATAAAATATATTTTGAAAATTTTGATGTGAGTGTAGATAGTAATCGATATGAAATATTAAATGCCTATCTTCGGAATTTTTGTCTGCCTGTCCGTCTGTTTGTATATGCATCACGTTAAAGCTGCTGGAGGGATTTTATGAGGAGGTCCTCAGAACTTTGGTTCCAATCTTTTTTTTTTTTTGGTAAAAATAAGTTATTTCGTAGAGAACGTTCAAATGCGAAAGCACGCAACTTTACCGGTATAATCGAACTAGAACAGTTGTCAATATATTTTATTTTTAAAGATGGAAAACAAAACATAATTTGAATTTTAAGAAAATAAGAAATGATACAAAAATTAGAAATGTGGGCTTTGCTGTCTTATATTTCAATGAGTGCACACGAGTCGTCACTGCAGTTCAAAACAATTTTTTTAAGAATGATTAGGACTCACCAAGCAAATATTTTTCCTTTTGGGTGTAAAACAGGTTTTTCCTACAGAGTTCTTAAAAATCAAATCAAAAAGGGGAGAAATTGCTTTAAAAAGGGAAAAGGTTATCAATTCGTTTGAATGTCTTTTTTCTAATATTTTTTGCCCGCAGAATTTGTTTTTGAACCGATTTTAAGTTTTTTGTTTTGTTTTCTTTTTTTTATTGAAAGGTGATGCCTACATATTTATCCAATGATTCTTACCTGTCTACTGATTCTTGACTATCATTAAAAACTGGAACTAATAAAAAGTAATTAAACGACGGAAATACTGAATTATAAATTTCTTTTGTTTAATATCATGCTATTTATAATCCTGATTAAATTTTAAAGAACCGATATTGATTATTGAGAGTGAAAGCACGGCTGGTTGGTCATTTTGCTACTGCTAACTTAGCTCTTCAGGAAACTTCTCACACAATCAGTCTGACTGTCATTCTGTTACAGCGCTCTATCTTTAGGACCTCAAATGGTATACTTTTAAAACTTTTACAAAAGGGTATTGCTATTGTCACTAAAATAGCAAATATAAAGTGATTTGATATTCATAAAAATATTGATAATTTTTGAACTGTCAAATTTGCATAGCGCTTGGGAAGTTAAATCTGTAGCAGCAAATATAAAAACGAAATCGCTAAATAAAATGGTTTCCTAATATTGACATAAATAACGTGGTAATGTTTTGTAGTCGCAATAAGCATACAATTTAAGTAAAAATTTAATAAAATATAGAGGGTGTACCTAAAGTGTCATGGTTTTAAAGTGTACGGTTTAAATTTTTTTCACAAAGTATATAAAAATATGTCAGCTATTAAAAACAAAGTATGAAAAATAGCTTTAAATTATATATGTTTTTTATAGACGCATTATAGATTACTATTGAAATTTTTACAAAGTCTGCATTGCTGCTATAAAGACAAGTAAATTGCAAATAAGATTAAATGAAGGGTCTCTCAATTGTATTATGCTTTTTACGTGTATTAACTTTTAAATAGCAAATAATAAAAAATAAACACTAAAATATATCAGCGAGAAAATCTACTAATGAACATAAATGAACAGCAGCGAAATAGACTATTCCTGTGTTATTTATTATTATCGTACTAAGGAACAAACTCAAGGAATTATTTATTATTCGCATTCTGTTGTTATAGAATTTAATTCTTTATAACAAACGAAAATAATTTTACTTTTGAATAAATAAATACTAAAGAAATAAAATATAAACTTCCTTACTATTATTAGCTATTAGACTTGTGTAGTTCAACGAACTAGAGTAGTTCAAACGAACTAGTTTATTTAAACGATTCCATCGATTGAACTAAGTAAACTTGTTCATACTTTTAAGTAAACCTAGTTCATTTTTGAACTATGCTTTGTATTTGAACTACCAGACAAGATAAACTAGAATCCATGTCTTTTTTTTCTTGTTGACTATTTCCGAGATGAAATTAGTGCTGCCACGCATTTAATTTAACATTCGTTATGGCAATGCTACAGTATTGTTGCCATCATAGTTTAAAAAGAACATTTGAACTAAAAGAGCTTTGGAGTTGAACTAAGAGAGATTTTGAATTAAAGAGAGCCTTTGAACTAAATTTTGAAACTTTGAACTAAAAAGAGCGATCACTAAATTGAACTATATGGCACAAGTCTATTAGCTACATTCCTCAATTTTTAATTCGAATATTAAAGAAAATTAAATTTAACAACATTATTTTTAAGTGTATGAACAAGTGTTTTAAAGTGTATATTTAAAATAATTAATTATAATTGCAATTACCTGAGCAGCAATTTCATCCGTTGGCAAATCATGATCAAGCAAAGACTTTTTCAATGGTCTTTTACTGTATTGGCCTGTTACCCCTGAATTGAAGTATGTTGCAGCAAATTTGGCAAAGCTATATTCAGATGCATCAATAATTGGTACTTTCGATTTCGGTAAACGAATAGTACCACCAGTTGAAATTGATTTTCTGGTAGACTGCAATTGGAGAAATATTGTCATGTGAGTTATTTGTAAAGGTTGAAGGAGATACAATTATTTTATTTATTTTTTATCTAAGGGAAAATCCTTACAACTAATGTATGCTATTTTAAAATTTAATACATTAAATTACATTACACAAAAATTACATTTAAATTAAGTATTTAAAAACAATATTATGTTGCGTTTAATAATGTGTACATTGAGAGAAAAATCAAATAAACTATAAAAATTGTTAAAATCGCAACAAATTCTTCTAAAGGGATCACCGTTGGTATAATTTTGGCGAATAAATTGAATGTAAATTGGTTTAGAATTTCTGGTTGGATATACAGGAATTTTGAAATATAAATGTTCCAGAAGGAAGTCCGAATGAACATGTCCCATAATTAAATTAAATAAAAACGGAACATTAGGCACAGTTCTTTGGCTTTGTAGAGACGGTAGTCCAACACATTTCTTAAGCAAAGTAACAGGTATTATTTTTGAACAGACTCATGTGCGATATACTGTGAGTCCTATGCAACGGACCCATATTCTAAAATTGGCCCTAACTAAAGATGTATATAGCTGCTTGATGATATAAATGTTAGTGAATTCCTTGGCGAAGCGTTTAATGTAAGCTTACACTCCACGGGTTTTATTTGTTATCATAGTAATATGTTGAATAAAATACCGAAATCTAGGGTCGAATAAAAAATTACCAACTGATAACTTTCAAAAAAGAACGGACTGTATGTATCAATTCTTCTGAAAAAGTACATATGATTGCACTTGTTTAAACTAAACTCCATTAATTTCATTTTGCACCATACAAAAAAGCTGTTTAGATCCTGTTGAAGGGGATTGTGGTTGTCAAAGTTGTTGTAGCTATGAAAATTTTTTACATTTTCGGCATATATCAGAACATTTGAAAATTTGATAGCTGTAGAAAGATCATTGATAAGAAGCGTTAATAAACCAGGATGGCTACCTTGAGGAACACCCGTGTTTTGAAATTATTTTTTAATTTTTTTCCCCAGCCAGCGGATAAATGCGAAGAATGCTGATGTGATATTTGGCGAGTCTGAAAGCGTCTAATTTTTCTTGTTTTCTTTGAAAAACGTCCGCATACATTTGAAACATAATTTTTTTGTTGTAAAAATTAATTTAAAAATGAACCAAAGCTGAAAAAGTAAATTTTAATTGATTTATAAGGCCCACTGCGTCGAAGGTCATGGACCGATCTTGCTAATTTCCAATAGCACTTCTTTCGACACTATGTCTGATCGGCAAACTGAAATTCAACACAAACATGTACTGACAGATGTACATCTCTCCATCGACTTCGCTATGCATAAGAAGTCAAAATATATACACTTTATGGGGTCGGAAATGGATGTTGTAGAAATTACAAACTTTTTTTATACGTTACAAGCAATTAAATGGTATTCCATTATATACGCAAGTTCTAAATTAAATAGACATTTAACTTAAAAAATGCCTTAAAATTGCGACAATAGGCTTATCAATTCCGGTCACCTAAGCACAACCAGGACAAATAGTCACTAGAAATTACTAGCTTAAACTTGACTTATTCCAATGTCGATATTATATTATTAATGCAGAAAGAGATCTGTCTGTCTAATCATGTTGGGGGACGAGCACTAGTAATAGTCACCCCTTTATCAGTTGTATTTTCAATCGCTATGATAATGTGGAATTTTGTGCGGGAAAGTCTGATAACCTTTCTTCTTTTGAAAAAACGGATACTGAAAGACATCGATTGTGTGTAGAATGCACTACCACACGAAACTTACTTATGAGTGATGGCTTGTCTAATTCAAAAGTATTGATTTCGATTCAGAAAGCAAGGAGAGGTCTGGTCAGCCGAAAATGTTTGAACATGAGGAATATAAAGCAATACTCGTCTAGAATTGTTGCCAAGCGCAAAAAGAATTTGCATTATCATTGGAAGTCTTACAACAAGCCACTGGAATCTACTTAAAAGCAAGATAATTGGATCCCAAAAGAATTGAAACCGGGAGATATTGAAAGGCTATTTTGCATGTAGAAAATGGTGCTTGTACGCAACAAAGAAATTCAGTTTTGCTTCGTATTGATGGTGATCGAAACCGGATAAAGTTCAAAGAGGTCCAGGTAATAAATTTAGCAAATTGGTTAAGCTTTTTAAAAAACTTTAAATTCAATTTTATAAGTTAATCATACAGAGTTGTTTTTAAATTATCTTAACTTTAGCCGTGTGAAGTTTGCAAATAAAAATGTTTCCATTGTCTCCAATTAAAAAAAAAAAGTAAAAAGAAAACAAAAATTTTTTTTCTTATATCATTTTTTTTTTTAAATATGACTCTCATGCAGCAAGGGCTCTTCATATGTGTAATTTAATTTGATACCCATATCAGCGAGAGAGAGAAAGAGAAAGAGTTTATTTCAACACTGCTTTAAAGATAATAAAATTCACTGCACCATTGTTTTGTGTGCGGTAGCTAAATAAAAGACTATAAATTCTTATTATCAAAATTCTATCACCTGATAAAAAAAAAACTATAAACAGTAATAATAAATTTATCGTTTTACATTAGGTCTGTTTCTTTACCCTACTTTGGGATCCCGTGGGATCCCAATTTGCACGAAAAGCGTTCCAGTACTTAAAAATTGGGTAAATGAGAGCGGCCTTGAGAGAATAAAGTTCTTCTTCTTCTAGCACGAAACAGCCCAAAGTTTTTCTTCGTGCAAGTTATTTATATATGTGAAACAGCTGTAAAACATAAACAAAATAAAATAAAAAAATTCGTTAGCAATATTTAAAAAAGGGTAGCATAGTTATTCTAATATAAAAGATAATTTGTAATGGTAAAAGAGAAGGAGTTCAAAAACATTGTTGTAGATTTGGCAGAGAGTTCAAGTGATTCTAGTGACGACATCCTAGACCTTATTTTTCTTGGATGTTTTTTAAATTTTTGAATGCCAAAAGAGGAAGAGCATTCCAAATATTATTTTCCAGCGTTTAATTTGTCTTGTTTTCCTTATAAACGTCCGCATGCATTTGAAAAATAATTTTTGTTTGTAAAAATTAAATTAAAAAAATGAACCAAAGCCAAAAAAATAAATTCTAATTGATTTATGAAATGGTGAAATGATGGCTGGCAAAAAATTATAATAAACTGTTCCATTTTATAAGGACAAAGAATTCAAACAATACTTTCGCATATCGAGAGAATTATATTTAAATTTATTCGCAAAATTTTCAGAAAGTCCCACATATGCTTCTTTGCGAGCTTATCAACGCAACAAATTTGTAACGACTGTTTCTCTTAGGCTTTTTTATATTTATTTTTAAATAGATTTTTTTAATTGAAACAGTTTAAATACTTTGACTTTTTATTTTGTGTTTAAAATTTAAATTTTGTGTTCCCGTACTTTTATACAATTTTGTCTTTTTATGAGAGAAAATTATACTTGTTCTCATTTTCACGAACTTTACCCAAAAAATAAAGAAACACACCTATTATTGTGTTTTGAACACTTGAAGTCATTAAGGCATGAATAAATGCGTTGCTATAAACATGAAAGGAAGTAAATGTCGATAAATTAAATAATAAAAAATTAATACTTTTTTGTTTACTTTTGAAAGTTAACTTGTCGATGTCTATATTAATTAAATAGTTTTTACAACAGGTAGCAGTATCAAAACTGAGGATAGAGGCAAGAGAAGTAAATATGATTTGATTAAAGCTAAGAGTCATACGATTAGAGGCTAAATTTATAGTGAAGTGTGTAGATATTTATATTATCACCTCTGTCTTACGTCTGAAATACTGTGGTCGCCACTTTAACAGCACCGACTACGAAGCGGTTCTTGTCCGTATATGGTAAAAATTAAACTGGCGTATGAATATCAAATGTTTTCGTTTATTTGTCAGCTTATGTGGCTTAAGCAATTATTACTTATAAACTAATGCGGGAGGAACATTTTCAAATTATTAAATCTTTTTAACCCGATACCATACAATATGTTATAGGGTGATACTAACTATTAACTTTTCTATCGTTATTGACGAAATATAGTGTAAGTTTGATAGAATTGACTGTTATAGAAACTACGATACTGGGCCTATTTTTTGACATTTATGATCAGTATGCTCTGGCAAGATATAGTGAATAGATTGAAGGTTGACAAGGCTACCAAATTATCCAGATTTACTTTAATTAGTTATCAATTTAGCCGTCAAATTTTTGGCTTTGTTAATAAACATTAATACAACATTTATAGTGAATCCACTCCATAAAAAAACCAACAGTTTAGTGCGGCTTACAGGCAAAGATACCACTAATCCTTCCGATTTATTTAAATCAAAATTGGCAGGTAAACTGTTTTTTAAAAATCGACCCATTAAAATCGTGCAATTTTCTTGTACTGACAAACTAGCAATAATTATCGCCTTCGAGGTCGACATTTTTTCGTTTTATTTTTAACGTACGGCTAGCATTCCTTGAAAGAGTAGTCCAAATTTTGAAGTCTAGAATGCGCTTGACTAAGCCGAAAGTATTGTATTTTGTTGTTGTTTCAAATTAAAATTTTTTTGTTTTTTTTTCCAACAGGTTTAAAAAATACTCGCTTCAGTTTCAAGAAACTAGCGTGAAAGGATAACGGCTTATTTAAGGGCAACATATCAGAAATAGCGACAAGATAACAAATTATAGCTGCCTGAATATTTTATAGGCAGGCATTAAGAATTTACACAAAAAATGTACAAATATGTCCGCTATAAAAGTAAGTGGGAAAAATTAATTTAAAAATTAAAGGGTGTTTGAAAGGGACCGTTATTTTAACGCATATAGCCTTATTTTTTAAACCGTTAAGAGATATCTTTAAATTGTTTTTAAAGCGTTTAATTATTTGATAATAATTGGAGAAAATAATTTTACATAACTTCTACTGTAAATCTAGTGGTAGGACCGGTAGTCGCAATGCGGCGTCAAACTTTCGACTTGCAAGATGATGATTAGCTAATACAAAAAATCATCAAATGGGGCTTAAAGATAATTTTTAAGAGTAACATTTTGTTTAAATATTGCACGGCCTTATACTTTCTTATCCTTCAAGGGTTTGTAAGTTTAAAAGCCAGTACTACGACTTCTACAAGCCGTATTTATATCAACTGGCGATAATAACGCGAAAATTACATCTTGGGCACTGCGACTGTTCATTTCGAAAGATTGGGGTTTGTCTAGTTATATTTCTAATATGAGTTTCAATGTGATATTGAGTAGACAACCAACTTACTGGCCTTCTCATAGGTAAAAAAAAACACCGTTATTAAATTTTGTTTTCTACGTAACATCGGATGTTACTCATCTATGGTATTATGAATTTAAATTGCCGAGTTTTGCCACTGAGTTAAAAATCGAAACATTTAAAGGCGCCAAAATAAAATATTGGATCACCTACAAAGAATTAACTGTTCCACCAGTTAATACTGAAAATGTTAAAAACGCATTATTTAAGCGTGAACACACAGCAAAGAAAGAGACGTGGCTCTAACCTCAAAAAAAAAAAAAAAAAAATATCGGTGAATTTAATATTTATGATCAGGCTTATAGTTCGATTTAATTTAATATAAATTTCAATAATTTTATTATTATTCCCTTGGTTTAATTTAAGTCTTAGGTTATAATATTTTATCATATTAAGTGTGATATTTAAATTTTTCATTTTATGGCTTCATATTGTGACGAAATGCCTCTTTTCTTTACATTTTTGTTTCATAATATATGAGGCACTTTTCGTATACCGTGTTAAAATTTTGGAAAAGTCCCCTTAATATGGTTTAGTGATATGTGTTGAAATCAACTTTCCCAATGTACACAATCGAACAGACATAATGTCGAAAGAGTTGCTATTAAATATCAGTAGGATCTGGCCACGTCACTCGAGGCAGTGGGCTTATCACCACGCCTGCCTCTAAATTTTCCATATCATGGGAAACAACTAAATAACTCCAATCAAAAAGCAAATATATAAAGCGATAGAGAATTAAAAAATACGAAAAAAACATTAAATGAAAAAATTGGTGCTCGCCCATATTTTCCGAGTTACGGGCCTCTAAATTTTTCAAATTTTTTAAAATATCAAAATGAGTATAATTTTAAAGCTTTTGAAGAGATCTTTAAGGAAATACTAAAATTTTTTAAAAACGCTTAATCGATTAAGAGCAATATTGCTTTTGTGATTGGAGTTGCTTCACTAAACTCGATTTACACACATTGTGAAGGGGTTTAAAATTTTGGCATAGCTGAATATAGCAGTCTCACTTGTTTTAATTGAAAATATTGGCTCGATGAAAAGTATTTTAGAATCAAAAACCATTAGAATAGCTTTCGTAAAGTATACAAAGCTCATGGAATACAACGATAAAAACTTAAAAGAATCTACTAAAAAATGTGTTTTTTTATCGCGTGTTCTTTGAAAAGTCTTATCATTTACTACGAAGTTACTTAATATCAAATAAATGCTCGTTTGTTTCATAAAAATATTTCTCAATTTAATAACTGATTCCAAGCACACCACAACCAAAGTTTACATAAAACTAAAAACTGTTTTATTTAAGAGATAAATAAAAACAACTTTTAGATAAATAGATGTCATGGACAAAATAGTAATTTTATTTACAAAAAAATATACATAAATTTTTCACTAGGAAAAAGATACATTCATACGTACACACACACACATACAACGTATGTTTAGCTTGCAAACCTTAAGAACAAATTTCATTTAATTAATGTAAATATTTGTACAATTTAAAATATGTTTTGCCAGCTTATTGAGAAAAAAACTAAAAATTATATTAAACTAATGAAACAGAGGAAGAATAAATGATATTTTGGATTTTAATATTTCTGAGCTTTTGGTTGTCAAGTAAAAAATTAACCAAAATTTAAGTAAAATTTTTGTAGGTATAATGAGTTGTAAATGTGATGCAGGGAGTAGAATAATGAGTGTTCTTTTTTTATATACATTTGGATTGTGAACGAATAATTTAAATATTTAAATTTAATATAAATTGCATTTCATAAGCCTGGTGTAAGCGAGTGCAAGCTTTTGTATTTACAGACGTGTTTGATTTATATATTTACGGGGCGGTGGAACAGGCGTGGCAGATGATTCGTAGTAATTAACCGGCCTTGATAACAATTTGCTGGGAATAAATTTTTTTTTACGTAACTCTTGCTCAAACATAAGAGATTTTTCTCTTACATTTGGGCCAATAGGACCACTTACATCAGTCTCATCGAGGAAACCAAACACATCGTCCACAACTCTCTTTGATGATTCAATATCAATGTTATTATCGTTATTGATTTCTTCTTGTTTAGCAAAGCCATTTGCATAAGCTGCAGCTGGCATTTTAGTTAGAGGTTCAATGCCCTGTAAACGTTTTTCATAATTGTCTTTCGCACGCTGTTTCCAATTGCTAACTTTTGCCTTGCGATATTGCTCTTCTTCTTGGCTTCTCAGCAATTTAAGTTCTCTTATCTGGGCCAATCTTAAAGTATATTTTGTTTTGAATTCCTTTCTCACCAAATAGCCTCTACAGTGGGCTTGCAATAGTCTTATGCGTGTTCTTAATAAACAAAAGCGATATGTTAACTCTCTGGAAGCTACACAGGCGGCCAAGCGATGGAATCCTTGTTGCATAACAATAAACCTTTTTCGTTGCCTATAACCTCGCCAGGTTTTTTGTATGAGCACAACAGCCTTGCGATACTTATTTAGATAACGCTTAAAGAACACTTTACGAAATCCTCTTTGTATGGTTAGGATAGATTTGAGTATGACTGCAGAGCGTTGCTCTTCTAAAAAGATGTCATCGCTGTCTTTAAGAAATATTTTTGATTTTCCAAACTGATGATCACTACTAATGGGTAAAATTTTTTTACAAATTTCTTTGGTGACATAATGGCAGTTTATTTTTTCATTATGGCCCAGTGAAGGCACCAGGACTCGATAACGTTCAACAAATTCTTTATACGTATGACGTATAGGATAGCCGGCACGACGTATCCGTGCTGTTTCCATCATACCAGAGTATCGTAACTGTCGTATGCAAAGCTCTTTGTCGAATTGCTGTAAGTAGAAGATGAAAATGTGTTCATGTGTTAAAAAATAGAACGACATATAAAATGTTTATTTGGGAGTTTAGCAATTTTTTTAAAGATAATAAATCTATAAATAAAATCAGCCGTTTGACATATCTTTTCGGCGACTCCAGCTAAATATGATTACATTTCAACCTCCGTTGATTTACTAGCACATGTGGGGTTCTGGGTAGAAATCTTTTCTCCATTACTGAGAATTTTATAGATTGTAGAAGTGAGTCTTTGAAGCAACTTGGATGTTAACAAGCTAATAAACCAATGGTTTATTCTTAAAAGGTAATCTTAGGTTAGTGATCCCTTGGCAAGTAGCCTAGAAAGGTGCTTGAAGGCTGCTGTAATCATTGTAGTAAGCACGTTGACTACAAATTAGGCTGGTCAGGGTTCAACCCCTTCGGCAACCAAAAAATTAAAATGTTTTTTTCTGTTTAATGGTACTCAGAATTTAATAATACAGCACGCAGCCTTCTTCGTCGGTACTTCTACATAGCACATTCATCGGCGAAGTTAAATAACTAACAAAATGGCTATACTTTCACCACCTGCGCTTTTCTCTCCTCTATTTCTTTCCTAAAAAATCTTGCGCGGTTAGACACTAATTAAATAGGCGTAGTTGCCTCAAGTGCTACTTCTCTTTAAAAAATCGAGGCATCTTCCGAGAGATATGTTCTTTAGTGACAGATCATGGAAACTCCAAGTGTCAACTGGTCGAAACAAAAACCGAACAAAAATCATGCCTACGGACTGTGCCTGGATGAGGCTGACATAGTAGAGGATATCATTTTGCTTAGGACCACAGCCTGGTACAATTTAAATATGATTGCTAGAGGGCACCTTGGACTTAGAAAAATGTTATCAATTATAAAAGACTCTGGCGATACTTTGGAATCACTGCAGTCTGTTTACTGTCCAAGATTTTATAAAGTTACGGTAATGGAGTGATTCGCTATAATACAAACAAACATTTAATTCTACAAATAATTCTTGTAGTTGCATTAAAAAATTCTTTACAATTTCTGGAACTCCTCCCAAATTTACAGAGATTTAAAGCTCTTACTTTCGTGGTGATCAAATCCTATCCTAATTGACAGAAACATATTTATTTAAAAATTTAACGTATTAATTTTTAATTTAATTTTACAAATTTTTTTGGCAAAAATTTGCTGTGTGCATTCATCGTATGAAGCACAATAACCGCAAAAACAAAAACTACAACAGTAATAATTTTTCAAGTTGTTTACTATTTGTGTGAGCTAATGGGGTGACCATATAAAAAATTTAATCTTATAATTTTATAATTTTTTTAAATTGATATAAAATAAACATAAATAAAGTTTGTAATAAAACTTCACTTGCTGAAATAATTCAAAACTAAAGCAATTCATGTCATATTGTGCCGGTTTGTTCGCCGTCCGCCGGCGTAAGAGATAGAAATAAATCTGTTTTAAATTTTGACTGAAATCATAATCATTTACGTCTCCGCTTTATAAGTTCTTTTATGGCAACGGTTTATGTCTTCTGGCAATTCAATAAGACTTTTTTCACCAGCTAGCAATTAATGCGCAGATTTGAGTCAGTCAGCATGTTAGCGAAGTGTCTGTTCTATCAAACTTTTGGTTACATTTTTATGGAGGACATCAAGCAGTCATTTCTGTAGCACGTATAAAAACCCGTCTCTGCAGGGGTTAGTGGAAGAAGCTTTTACGGCTATAGCGAAATGGGCTACGACCACTGCTCTTAGGGTAAGCCCAACCAAAATCTTGGTGGTTTTATTATAACAGTAGCCACAAGGTACCAGAAATGGTTCCTATCGCCCTACAACGATTAAGGTGTAGAAAATGGTGAGTCTCTGCATTTCTAGTGCGCTTAATTATGATGGCTTGTCTTAGAGAGATACTCTTATAATCAAAAAATATTTATGGGCTTAGTGTAATCCTTAATTCTACAAACAATTATTGAGCTACTTTTGACAAAAAATTAAACATCTCCTTATCTAATAAAACTCAGTAGATCTGGTGAGTACGCAGTAAGGAGACGTACAGATGCTGATGTTTTCGCAGTGGGAAATAAAGCAGAAATTGGGGTATTTTGTAAGTGAAATATTCGCAATTAATGAAGTCATAGAATATCTGAGATACAACTTTGCAACGAGGCGTGCAAAAACACCTTCACAAATATCCGGTTCAAAATTAAATCCCTAAAGAACACCGTTCTGAATTTTAGAATTGCCTTACATTATCGCAGCTGTCTTTATGAAAAGACTAAGCAGTTTTAAATTTTTCTTCTAAGATGCTGGGCTATAGAGACTTTTCGGGTACCCGTAAGTCAAAGAAAACTTTTACGGTAGAAGCTGTAGAGATGAGGAAGGCATAGAACAAACAAAGCATCCACTATCTTAGTGCTCCGGTCCCCAAGTTTAGCCGACTAACAAGACATTCATTTACAAAGACTTTTGTTATAAAGTAAAAAAATAAAAATTAAATTAGTTGACTTCCTTTTACATTTGACAAAATGATTATGAATTTGAACAGTCTTAAAATAAATTAACTTACATTTGCCCTCTTATTTTCATTGGGCTTAATGCACCGAATGAAAAATGGGTGCGCTGTTGCTAAAGTCTTCATCAGCATATCCAAGGAATTGCGAAACTTTACCGACAATGTCAAGTGTTTCTTCATTGTGTCGTGTTTTAATGTTTGTGGAAAAATATCCTTAAGGAATTTATTTTTTGACTTTAGTATCATATCACCCAAGTCCATACTAAAGGAATCTCGATTCTTTTCTAAGAAGCCCTGTGGGTTATACATCACTACGCCGGCATAGTGACGTATTCCAAACGAAAAATTTTTAGATGATTTGGGTTTGATATAAATTGAACGATTGCCATGTTGAACGTTCAGTTTTTCGAGAAGTGTTTGATCGGTGCCTTTGGGAAACTTTGATTCTTCATCGATAAGCGACATAATATTAACGGATTTCATACCAATCAGATCGAGTATTTCTTGATTATCTTGAAATTCAATGTGCTGCCAATTGATATTTTCGTTTTCATATTCCTGCTGTTCTATCTGTGACAAAATTTTAAATTAATTTAGATTTAATTTTTGTATTTAATTATCACATTTTACCTTAAATATGTGCGTCACAAAAAACTGTTGTAAATTTTCATTGGCATAATTAATGCATAATTGTTCAAAGCTATTGTCGATGAAATTCTCAAAACCAAATATGTCCAAAACTCCAATGGAGTTTAAGGATTTTCTAGCATTTTTATCTATCGTTTCATTTATTCGCTGAACAATTCTTTCAAAAATGCCACCATACAAAGACTTAACAAATGCATCTCTACCCTCTAGAGCTGACTCTTTCGATAGTGCCGTCACTACATGTTCGCCATGTACCAAGATGGTTTTTTGTACTAAAGCGGTGCACAAGTCTTCCCTTGTTACTCCCATAAGAAATGAGATCTTGTTAGCATTTATGATATCATGTACCTCGGAAGCTTCCATATTTTGTATCTCTATAGAGCTGATGTTTAAATTTCCTAAATGTAAAATTGCCGCTAACAAAGTAAATATATTCCATATTTCCTCGGATTGGAAGGATAAAACCTGCATGGCTGAACGTATGTCAGCAAAGTCTTTCATATCGTTCTTGCCTTTAAGAGTGGTACAAGTTCCTTCAGCTAAATAATAGTATTTGCTTGCAGATGTTTCCGTAAGTTCTAATTTCTTTCTTTCCTCTGCAGTTAGTCCAGCCAACATGCAATAGAATATATGATAGTTACGTTCATCTTGACTTTGTGATACAATACGAGATTTTTCCAGTAAATACTGTTCAATCTTAGCACCCTGTATATTGCCCGCTTCGGTGAAACGAATGTCAATATATTTGCCAAAACGTGAGGAATTATCGTTGCGCACTGTCTTTGCATTTCCGAATGCTTCCAGAATGGGATTCGCTTCGATGATCTGCTGTTCAATCCACGAATGTTTTCCACTTATAGCAGCCAGATATTGTAATATTAACTTTGTACTTTCAGTCTTTCCTGCTCCAGATTCACCACTTATCACTATGCATTGGTTGGCTTTGTTGCGCTTCATCTCTTGGAAGGCATTATCACTGATAGCAAATATATGTGGCGGCAAATCATTTATTTTCTTTCCACGATATTCTGTTATTTCTTTACTCGTATAGATGGGTAAAACCTGGTAGGGATTTAAGGCTACCAACATTGTACCGGTGTAAGTCTGAAAGAATAAGAAGAGTTTACGATTAAGTATTTATGACATAAAAAAAAAAACAATTGCATGATGGTCGTTTGAGCATTTTTTCGTTTAAATACAGTGTTTTTTATTTGATAAAAGGCAAACATTTTTGTACTTAGCCTTAAAGTACATATGACTCTTTCTGTCATTAACGTAACTTAACCTTTCACCAAAAATAGAAGAGATACAAAAGCTGCCAGTTCATAAGTAAAAATCCTAAAACTTGACAAGTAAAAAATTGAAAGCTAGGAACACAATTGGGACGAACGGCGAATTTTTGAATATTTGTCGTCAAATATAAAACACATTTGTTTATATGAAAATGCACACAATCATGATGTTGGATGAAATTCATCATACGCGGCAAACCTTGCAATTAGTTTATTTGTATTTCTTACGGCGGCGAACGTCGACAAAGCAGTACAATATGATCACGTTTGGTTTAAGTGTCGAAGTACAGGTAAACCTCCTATAACGCGATTTCGCTACAACGCGGTTTCCAAAATGCGAACAAATACGAAAATACGAAAAAATATTCAGTCAAAGTGTAGTTAATTTTTATAAAAAATTTGTGAAATAACTGTTGTTTTTTTCGTGAAATATTTTTTATAAAATTATTTTAAAGCGAATAAGTAAGTTTCTTTTAAACCTTATTTATATGTATATGTTCATATGTAACTTTATTTAAATGCAAATAAATTTTTTAATTTAGACACAAAAATGCCGAATAAAAAAAAAACGCCGTTAAACGAAAATTTTTGTCCATTGAATTAAAAATACAAATTTTGGATCGACTTCAAAATCAAGAGAGGATAAGTGATATTGCCAGACATTTCAACTTAAATGAGTCAACAATAAGAACTTTCAAACAAAACGAAGAAAAAATAAGAAGTTCGGTAGCATCTGGATCCTCTGTAGTCACGAAAGTAACTGCTCGTCCTAGACCGCAGATAATGGAGAAAATGGAGCAATCGCTTATGGTGGGGATAGAAGATATGACAAAAAAACGATTACCCTTAGATGAGAATGTAATTTAGCATAAAGTACTTAAAATATTTAATTATTTAAAGTAAATAGGACAATCGTCTATCAATTAAAGCAATCATCAATTCGTAGCTAGTAATGGATGGTTCGGAAAATTCAAAAAAAGACATGCACTTCACAATTTAAAAATACAGGGAGAAAGTGCATCCGCAGACGCATATGCAGCAAAAAAATATCCAGCAGAGTTCAAAAAAAATTAGTAAGGAAAATAGTTACTTACTTGAACAAGTCATCAACGCAGATGAGACAGGCTTGTGGTGGAAAAAAATGTCTTCAAGGACTCTTATTTCGAAAAACGAAAAAAGAGCTGCTGGCTTTAAAGTTTCGAAAGATCGAATAACATTATTGCTGTGCAGTAATGCGTCTGGTGATTTTATGACCAAACCAATGTTAATTAACCGATCATTAAATCCAAGATGTATGAAACAATGCAACAAAAACAACCCTCCAGTGTATTGGAGAGCCAACAAAAAATCATGGAAATACATTTTCGAGAACGACCCTTTAAGTGACAAAGCAGAAATATTTAAACGAAATCTTTAAAACAATTTAGCTCCCTATTAATAAATTTATAAAGATTTGCGAAGTAAGAGCAAATAAACTTCAATGCACAATTTTTTCAAACCAATAGTCGTCGAAAGGATGCCCGAATTTGATAGTGGATCGAGCTCAGATTTTGAACTAGTACGAACAAAACGTTCGAAACAAATCATCCTAAGTGATGAGGAGTAGAAAGTTATCGTTCTATTTTGGCTTTAATTTATTAACTCTTTCAACTTAAATATTTCACGTAGAATTAAAATTTTATTTTGTTTTTGTTTAAATAAATGGAGTGTTATTAAATTACATAAATGTATGTTCTTATAACTCAGCAAATAAATACACAAAATTATATTAAGCACATATTTTTACTATACAAATTCCAATTTTTTATTGAAATTTTTTTTACTTTGGAACCAAACCACTTTTTTTTGTATTGAATTCATATCTCTTATAACGCGAATTCTTATACCGCGGAATTTTTTTGGAACCTAACTACCGCGTTGTAGAAGACTTACCTGTATTTAATAAATAAAGTTATTTTAATTGAATCATTTATTTTTTTGTAAGTAGTTAAATAAACTACTTTTAGTTTTTAGTTTTGTTTTATTTTTAAGTTTAATTTTTTTAATTTCAATTTTTATATGGTCACCCTATCTTTTCACAAAAAGTAAACAAATTTGGTCGGCGTTATTGCGCTTAATGGCCAATTTCTCTATATTAAGGGCCAATTTCTCTACATTGAAAACAAAAACAAAATCTAAAAAAAATTGTATTTGTTCTCAATAAAATATACGAAAGAAATGTTTGTTCGCATGTTGAGAAACCGGCAGTTAGTTTTTCTTAAGACTGTTTTCTAAACTGATCTTAGCAGCATTTCTTTCTAAGGATTGGCTTTAAGTAGTTTTTAATATCTAGATCATTTAGCGCCCATTGGATTCCTGTAACGAGCCTTAAGAGAGAAAATATGATTTCAATTCGCAATTTGACTTGTAGAAGTCAGTGCTTTTAAATAAAATGAATCTTAAGCATTCCCAAACGAATCACCTTTTTTTAAATGTACGATTGGTTTAAGGCTTAACTATAATATGCATAAGCCACCTTAAGTCAACTTAAGAAACTTTTGAAATACAATACTTATAAATTATGTGTGGCAAACTACAACATACTTAAGAAAACTTTTCGTCGAATGTCATTTGCTTAAGCAAAGTGGTTCACATTCTATACCCAAACAGCTAATTGTTCTTGTTGTTACATTACAGACTGACATTACTAAAATTTTTGTTTATAATTTAAAGAAAATAAAATAAAAAAACAATACTTTCTTAAAGTTCCTGTTTATTTTTGGAGGGAAATAAAACTTCTTTATGTTTTATAAGTGCTTTAGTGCTTAAGTAAATAAAATTTAAAAATATGCTTCTATATGGCACTTTACGATTCACTTAAGAATTATTATTTTTAGATATGCTGCAGTCTCATTAAGATTAACTAATTCAAATTTAGTGACCTGTCTAATGTAGAAAGTTCTTATGTCTGCGATCTTTTCAAAACACAAACAAGATTAGTTTTTTTTTTCACATTAAAAAATGCGATTATACCAGGTAGCAAAGTCTATAATTTTTAAGAGACTCGAAAAGTAATTTATAAAAAAAGAAAATAATAATATTTTCTGTTCTTTAGTTTTTTTTTAACACAAATAGTTTAATAAAACTGATAAGCAACAACAACCCTTTCTTATCATCGATCTACTGCTTTTAATTAAATTTTCACTGTTTTAATAAATTTATACCAGCAGACTGTGAAAATTGTTATCAAATCTATAGAAGCAAAAGTAGTATTTCCTTTAGTTGATTGGTAACTAAAAATTTTTATCTCTCTGTAAACGTTGGAAAGTACAGTGTGGCAGGTGATAAATATTTTAAACTTGCAAATTCGTAACATGACTTTAACTCGCAGCCAATTAGTTTTATTGTTAGTCGGTATTTGAAATTGTTATCAAATGAAAAATTGTTGTACTTACATAAATCTTTTTTGCTCGATATCTCATCTCTAAATTCCTTAATATTGTGTATTCCTGCAAATCACCCAAAGTTATCATATCTTCGACGCCAGTTTGAGACGTTAAATGCATGGCCTTAACGATGTCATCATTATTCACCCAATATTGTTTGTTGTCATCGTCGCACACTAAAGTCCGTGTTTTGTCAGTGCGCACAATGCGCGCACCAAAAGGTACCGCAAATTCGATATCATTAATTTGATGAGGTTGTGGCTTTACCCACACGTATTCTCCCTGCAATCAAATGGAAGCAATTAATAAATTATTATTTATAATGAGTTAAATAATTAATTGTTTGGCAACTTAAACAGAAATATTGACAGTTTTATTGCCATGTTTTATGAAATGTTAAATACGCAAAATTTATATAAATATCTGCTTTTGAATTAAGAGTTTCACAGCCAAAATGCACCATAAGAAAGGATTTCAGAAAATTATCTTAATGGATTTTATTATAGTAGAAGGATCCATAAAATTTATGTTAAAATCAAATTTCGGTCAAATGTTTGCCACAGTTTCGGTGGAATACTTCTATTCGGTGGTCAGTATTTTCAATGACTTTGAGACATATTTGAGATTCAATATCGTTAAAGTACCGAATTCTCTTATGCTTTAGATCTGAGTTGTTCTTATCTAATTCGCGTCCACACTTTCTCCTTAAAGAAGGAAGTCCAACGGTGTCAAGTCACATGATCATAGCGACAAATAGTCAGCACCACGACGTGAGATAACACGTCCATTGAATTTCTCATACAAAAGAACCATTGTTTCGTTGGCTGTATGCCAAATTGCACTATCCTGTCGAATCCACATATAGTTCAGGTTCATTTTCAAAGAAGCACGGCCCGATGCCGCAAGCCAATTTACATTAACCTAAATCCGGCAACTCTGCTAATTAAGGAATCTACTGAGATGAAAGTGAGCATCGGCCCTGAAGATGACATTCTTTGTGAAGTAACCAATCCATTTTGACTGTTCAACAAACCTTTCGAAGAATTAACGACGCTTAAAATTTGCATCAGTAATGTTCAACTGTAGAACACAACGCCAACTCGAGGTTTATGGTTTTTCTGCAATACTATTGCGAATAACAGCAATGTTTTCCAAACAACGAACTAAGATAATGTGCTCTTTTTCTACAGTCCCGGTTTGCTGAAATTTGCGCTTCCAATTGTGAACACATTTAGTCGAATATGCTGACCCATTTGCTACGCCATTTAATATAATTAAATGAACTATCCCTAGAGTAATCGAAGCACTGCGCTTTTTTCAATCTGGTATCTACCGTATAATACTATTTAAAACTTGGAAGTACGTAAAGCGGCTATTAGACGATCAAACTTGGCATCTGTTTACGGCTTGATGACGTACCATCAAACTCGTGTAATAGAGGAAAATTCATGTTTGTCAGCGGCGCTGGATGGTTTTCATAATTTTTTTTTATTTAAGCTGTCTCTCATCAAGCCGTTCTTACGTGCTAAGTTTGATCGTCTAATTGCTGCTAAGTAAGCAAATCGCCATTAACATATCACCACTGTTAACGGCATAGTTCATGGAACCTACAGTAGAGGTGTCGAAGAAATAAAATTGCCTTTCCTAGAGTTTTTATTTTATTTAAGCGCCTTAAAAGGAAAACTTTTTTTAATTTAACAAAAAAAAAATATTTAAATTAAATTTAACTAAAGCAGAACAGACTTTGTTTAAGGACTTTTTTTAATAAATTGGCAGATAATGAGTTTGAATTATTGTCAATAATTTACTTTGGGGACATAACTTATGGATCTTAAGCATAATTTTGAAAATATTTTATTTAATTAATTGAGACAGGTGTAGTAAGGAAGGGCTGACATGGTAATGGCTGCCAGGTTATTCAAAAATCAGAGATCTGATAAAACATGTAGGACAGATTTAGTACTTCTTAGCATATTAAAGAACACAATTTTACAGAAAAGACTGATATTATTTTATTGTTACAATTGGCATTAAATGCGTTTTCCTGCCAGTCTAAAATTATTTCTTTTAGTACTACAAATTTATTACCAAAAGATGTTTTTTCTCTTAAAATTGTGTTGATAATTTATTTAAAATCAATCAATTACAAAACGAGATAGCGAAACGTCAAAAAAATGAAGCGTTAATTACAATAACTTTTTAAAAAATAATAAAATTGACTTTAACGCTACTTTCTGTAAGTGTATGTTTTCTCATCGAACTTACAAAATTATACTGCTTTTACTTTTTTCATATTAACTACATTTCTAATATATTTGTATCCTCGTATTATTTTTTTTTATTTTGTTTGTTTATTTGTGATATATTTGCTTATATGGGCGTTATAAAAAATATGGGTGGGCTTAAAGAGTTAGGTCTTTCTAATTTTTATTTAATTAATTTACAACTGAATATGTGTTTTTGATTTTTAGCACTGATTATAAATCATGCGATAAAAACGGAACAATATAATAAAATTGGGATTTTATTCTTTAAAAAAAAGCTACTTGTTTTGTGATATTAAATTTGCTGCAAATATATTTTGCTGGAGATTTGCAAGCCTTTAAATTAAAGTCACTTTACATACAAGTAACTTAAATTAATAAATATTCTAAAAATAATTTTAACTTAAAGTATTTTATTTTTCAACAAATAAAGTCTGATGCTTTCCATACCAAAAAGAAGTTAAATATTTTAAAGACTCAAAATCATAGTTTAATAGCAGTTGAAGGAGTGGGACCCGTGGGCTTGATTATGTTTAATCTTTCAAAATATATAAAATATGAGTTTTAGCACAGAGGCATTTAATTTTAATGTTTGTATGTAATTAAAGTTTTTACAAACTTTTGGAAAAAAAACGTCCTACTGCAAAAAAACAAAAAAGTCAAAAAGATATACAACTGAAAAAATTTAATTTTTATTATGAATTTGAAAAATGTATTAAAATGTGTGCTCTGATTGACTTAGGCTTTGGAAAAGCCCGTGGTTGGAAAGTCACAAAATATAAAAAAACTAAAATTAATTATAAAATTGTAACAGCAGAATTAAGAATTTTTTCAGGAATTATTTTGGAAGAAAAACAAAACCAAGATCAATGCTAAAAAAAATCACGGATGTTTCTAAGCGCAACGAAATAATTTTATATAAAACATTCATTGTCTTTAGAAATTTATAAAAATTCGCGTTTTTAAATGCATAAGAACTAATTTTTTACACAAATAAATAGATATTAAATGTAGCAGCCTTTTCATTAAATTATAAACAAAACAAGTAAACAAAATTATCAAGTGATTTCAAATCTGCAGTCTTTTAGGAAACCATTTCAAAATTACAGATTTTGTACGTAAAACACCTGTTGCGTAAATTAAAAAAAATTTAAAGAAAAATAGCATCGGCTCTTAATGGGTTAAGCATTAAAAAAAAATTTTTATTTTCTTGAAGATCTTTTCAAAAGCTTTTAAATGATACCCACATCAATATTTTAAAAATTTAAAAAGTTCAAAGGCCCGTAACTCGGATTATGGGCGAGCGCCAATATTTTCACTTAACGTTTTTTTTCTGATTTTTTAATTAGCTATTGTCCCTTACATTTGTTTTTTTTATTAGAGGACTGAGACTCCACTTTTTGTGGTGAAGGGTATAGAAAAGTTATTTTCTGAACAGACCCAATAATAGTGAATTTAAATTTTTCTTAAGCTGGGTCAGTAGCATAAGAAAATAAGAGACAACACCAAGTAGCTAGATGCATCTTGCGAACCCCGAAGAACAATCAGCTGTTGCCTAGTGCCCTGTTCCTGTAATAAAATTAGTAATTCTTTTCTAAGCAACTTATTTATTTTTTATTTTCAATTTATTTTATTTTAAACAATCGAATGACTAAGGAAATAAGTATTTCAGGGGAAATTGATGATACTAATTTTGGCTGCAAGGGGATAGAAAATTTCATGGAACATAAATTTCATTAACTTATCAGGACTTGAGGTGATTGTTTAACACGCTGCTAAAATCTCATAAAATTTAAAGAACTTTCGGTACAAAGCAATTTTAATCTTCTCAAGATAAAGTCCAAGGTTAACTTTTTGTTACAAAATAAAAATTGGACAAACGGAACAACGAGATTTGTTGCAGAAATATTCAAAAAACTATTTTATATCACGATGTCATTGGATTAAGACTATTTAAAGACTGTAATCAATGCTTAAGTAAAAAGAAAATTTTCTTGGAAATAAACTTAATTAAAACTAAAACAAATCAAAAGCGAAATTAATAAACACATTTCTTCCAGAAAGGATAATTGTAGAAAGTATATAAATTGTGAGTTCTTATGCATAGCGAAGTCTATTGATTGATTTCCGTCTGTCCGTCTGTGTTCGCGTTGAAACCAACTTTGCCAAGGCGCTATACAAGCTAGAGAAAATATAAATACGTCAATCGATCAGACATAGTTTCGAAAATGTTGCATTTGAAAATCAGCAAGAGTGGTACATGTCCTTCAAAGCAGCGGGAAAAACATCTCGCCTGACTCTAATTTTTTTTATATCTTTTTGCATTTTTCATTTGTATTCCTGCAGATAGTGATGTGTTTTATGTTAAAAAATTAAAAGATAAGAAAATTTTAGCTTTTACCGGACGCAGCAACCTTTTCATAAACTATGCTGGGACAGCAACCCTAATTAAATTTTGATGATTGGCAAGAATTTCTTATACCGATTTTAATTTAAACTATTCAATAGGAAATCTGCAGTATTCATTAGTTAGAAGAAATATGGCTAATGAGGTTTTTTTTTTATTTAAATGGTTGTCCTATAAACAAAATTGCTGCAGGCTTCATTACATTGAGAAAAATGCACCGTTTGGTATGATTTACACGCTAGTGGCATCATTAAGGCTTATTGCCTCAAAAATGAAGTCGGGTGGGATGTGGTTTTAACAAGATGGCGCTACGTATCATATCATATCGACTTAATGAAATCAATGTATAACGATAAGTTATAAGGCGTAGCTCGTGCAATTAGCTACGCATTATAATTGGCCTCCAAGATCTTACGATGTTAAACTTCCTGATTGCTACGTGTGGGACCACGTGGTCACAGACTATTTCTAATAAATCAGCAATAAATCATGGCTTGAAACTATCTTTTGATTATATTTTTTTTACAAATTATATTTCTATGAGGCTCAGACCCCGCCCACACTTTGCAACTTTTGTTGTGCAAGTCATGAGTTTGTAGGTGAGAAAAGTAAGACGAATATAAAAGGGTACACTGTTTCAAGTGCCTGCTATTATCTTTTGTTTTGTCTACGTAATTTATACAAAATCCAAGCAATCAAGACCGAGCTGAAGAAACGAAATTTAAATGTATGGACACAAATGCAATTACAAAAGTGAATTTAAGAAAATTGTAAAAACAAAAATTGCATGTCTGGACGAGGATCTAAAAAACATAAACGAATCGAAAATATGCTTAGAGCCCATGATCAGTAGTCTAGTGCTCTATGTAGGTTATACTACTATTTTAATAAATTTATTTGCAACAGTGCTTACTGTGCAATATTTAAAACTTAATAAAAGTTGGTCACCCTCTTTTTAAATATCACCAGCTTGAAGTTTTTGTTTTATTTACTTTGAGTATTTTAACAGTTCCAATTTGTTTGTTGTTTTGTTAATTTTTGTTAATTTTATCACAACACAAAAGGAACAAAAAATAAAAAGTTCTGATAAGAAATAATAATCAATAATAATTAAAAAATAAATAAATAAATGCCACATCATTTAAAAGGAATTTATAAAGAATAAATAATACATTTTAAATAAAATAATAAACAAACTCACATGATCGTTTTGAAATGAAGACATTTCACTTTATATTTCTTTTTAAATAACAATAAACACAGTTGTTGCAATATTTATAAAATTGTAAATTTTAATTTAATATATTTAGAACATCATTTTTTTAACTTAATTGAATTAAGAAACTTGGCGTTAAAGTTTTTTTTTTATTTATAACTTAATATTTTTTCACGTGTTTTTAAGTCAATGTTTTTTCTAACAATACAATTTTGTAATTATTTATCTTCTTATTTTTTATTTTTTTCTTAAAGCACAGCAGTTCTACACTGTCGACCGTCTTTCACGCAAATAACTCTCTTTTCTTTCAATGAGTTATAATTAACTGAAAACAAAACAGTTGACAAAATATATTCTCTTTGTAAATTTTTGTTTTCGATGTTTTATTCAATGTCAATATCAGTTGTTGGAATTTCGGATTCTCATTTTAACCCTTAGTTGCTTTTGTGTTTTAAAAAGGAAATCTTTGTGCAATTTGATTAATAGAACGTTAAAATATTTTCCAAATTAATATTTACACTTGTTTTATTTTTTTAGTAATTAAAAAAGTTAAAAAAAATATATATATAAAAACATATAATGAAACATACCTACTTAAGTAAAAATTTGTGATAATGGCTATTCGAACCAAGAAAAAAACCCATGAAAGAAAATCACAAACGTGGTGAAGGTTATACAAGATTCAGCGTAACTGAATATAACACACTTATTTGCTTTAAAGTCGGTTGGTTAATAAGCAACCAATTTCAAATTTAATTAATCTTCTGCCTGATTTGAAAAGATTTCCAAAACTGGTCTGCATACATGTTGTGTGACGCATAATCTACATTGCTTGGTCGTTTTTCATCATATGAAATAGCAATAATAAATATACAAAAGTCATCATCTTTGAAATTTTTAAATTGCGAAAAGTATACAAAATTTCAATTTAAGGCAGATAATATAAATTTTTAACTAGAGGCAAAATAATTAAACTGTCACTATTAATGTTACTAATCTGAGTTATTTTGACTTGTGGTCTTCGTTTTATATATATTTATTAAAATTGTAAAATTGGCACAATGAGTACTTTACTGACGGATATTAAATCAAAGTTTGCTCTCTATTTTTAATCTGCACAAATTCTCCTAAAAGGGTCCGCGTTAGCATAATTAGCCCCAAAGAAGTCTACTGCTAAGGGTACAAAATGTCGTGTAGGGCGTTGTAGTACATTTAAGGTAATTCTGTTAATAAGTAACTGAGTGGAAACATCTCCACTAATCACACCAAAAATGAACGAAATGTTGAATACTGTTCTGCGACTTCTTAGAGTTGGTAGCTTAATAAGAGAATAAGCAGGTAAGTCCAAAGGGTTAAAGTTTAATCCATGGATGCAAATAAGCAGGAACTGTTTTTGAATAAATTCGAGAACATCTGCATATTTTCTATATATAGGGTACCAAATCATGGATCCATACTCTAAAACAGGCCTGACAAGCGACATATAAAGGCTTTTAGTAACGTATGAATCATTAAAGTCTTTAGCCCACCTCTAGCTTTGTTTGCTGTCAAATTTATTTTCAAAATAAAGTTGAGTTTGGAGTCAAGTAACAATCCAATATCTAATATTTTATAAACTTCTTCGTTGACTTAATTTAATTTGTATTTTATTTTTTCCTACCAAAATTATATTATTAAATTCACAAAATACAATTGAAACACAGCAAGAGTTAAAAGGAAACAAACAAGAAGAATCAATTGATAGCTATCAAAGTATTTAACGCTCGTCAAAAGTTAAAAGTTGACCAACTTTCGTATTTTGCGTTGACAGACACGTATTGATTGTGACAATGCTCATAAGAAAACATGTATTTTAACTGACTTGTTAGTTGAATACATTAAAATTTGGCGTATGACAGACTCTATGTGCCCCGGCCTTTACTAGCTGAACTTTAAAATGTTCAAGGTTATAACTTTATCCGCTACTTTCTATAATAAGTTTGATATTATAACGCTTTCCGTTGTTATTATTTTCACTCTTCTAGGCCACTTTCGAAATAGCGTAGTCACCTCTCCCACTAGCCCTCACAGTTTTATATGCTCTCAAAAAGCACATAAAAAATGCTCTCTGTTTAAAAAACTTAAAAAAAGTTATTTACTCAAATTAACAGTTTTTCTGAGTAAAACATATCTCATTTATTATTTACATTTCTGCTTAATAATTTATTAACAATCAGTTATGAGCAAAATAAAAATGCGTGGTTTTTTCTTAATTCACTTGATAAGATTTTGATAAAATTTATCTTATTTTTTCACATAACTATTTATGTAAATAAAAATACATTTACAGTTACATTAAAGTTGTTATTGTTTTAATTTTTAAATCAATGAATTGACATATTTAAACAGACTGCTGGCATAAATTTTTAATTGTTTAAAACGTAAAAGCCCTACGACAGTTGTGAAGTATTATTATGTACATGTGTATGTACACATGTTTTTAAATGTAAATATCCACCAAACAACATGAATTAAAAAGGAAACTTTACAAACTCATTTCTCGACGCCATTGCACTCAGGGTACAAAAGACAGTCATATTCCATCCGAAAACCTTCTTTTTTATACGCTTCACCACAAGTAAAAAAAGGGTATATCAAAGGGTATGTCATTCCGTTTGAAATTTGTCCGTCTGCGTTGGCATTGAAATCAATTTTGCCAAGCCACTAGATGACCGAGAGAAATTGATCAGACATAGTTTCGAAAATTTGGTATAGAAAAACGTTAAGATATGTCCATGTCCTTCGAGGCAGCGAGCAAAACGCCACTCCTGCCTCTAATTTTTTCATAACATTTAGAACAATAAAATAACTCCAATAAACAAAAAAAAAAAAAAACACAAATTGATAGAGATTTATAAAATAAAAAAAACAATAAGTGAAGATAGTGGCACTCGCCTAGATTTTCCGAGCTATGAGCCTCTCAACTTTTCATAGAGAAGTGCGAATGTGCACCATATTTTGTTTTTAAATATCATTTTTTTGAAGAGATCCTCAGGAAATGATATTATTATGTATAACTGTATATTGCATTTAATTTTTTATTTTTTTTTATTTATCTGTTATTTATCTTGATTAGAGTTACTTCACTGAACTAGATTTTTATATGCCGTGAAAGGTATATAAAATTCGGCTTGTTTTTATTAAATTGATTTATTTTAAAAAGCTGCTTATTTATTTCAGACTAGAAGTTCTGTAAACAGTGTTAAAAAATTTCCATTTATAAAAATAAAAGGTGCTGACAACTGTTCTCGTACCATTATGCCGGTTAAATTGGGAGACTTCAAATTTGTATCCCTAGTTTCTCTACGAATAAACTTACTATACGAAACTAAAGGTATTTTATTTATTTTATTTTGATTTGAAAGAAGATTCTAAGAAAATTCTTTTAGCAGTTTTCACGTGATGCGAACACAGACAGACAGACAAAAATTTTAAAAATAATTGTTTTGTATTCCATATTGATTACTATCTACATCAACATTAAAATTTTAAAAAAATATTTCATGTACAGTAATGACCCCGTTACTGTTTTATTATATTTATAGAAAATTTTCTTATTAGATAGATTTTTAGTCTCTAAAAAAGCCGTTGTATGCTTTTACCACAGGTGGACAAATGGTATAACTATCCTTGTCTTTCCTTTTGTAATTTTTTTAAAAATTTATTCCTGACCCCATAAAGTTTACACGTTGCCAAGGCACTAAATGAGCTAGAGAAAATCTTAATACGCCGATCGATCAGACATAATTTTGAAAATTTTACTATTGAAAACCAGCAAGATTTGTATAAGTGCTTAGAGGCAGCGGGCAAAACACCAAGCCTGCCTCTTGGTTTTTTAAATTTTTTTTTTCAATTGGTGAAGGGTATAATTATGGGAAATAAGAACATATGTGGTGGTTTAATAACAAGCAGTTTAAAGGAAAATATGAAATCAGTGTCTAAACAAGTAATTGGACTTTTTAAGAAGCTCTTGATGGTGTATACTCACCATATAGAAAATTATTAGTTTAATTAACAACAGATGTTTTTAAAAGCAAGAAGAGCAAGATATAAACATTTGTGATTTCCTCACTATTTTGTAAGATTAATCCATCTTAAACGCACAGCGAAGACATTTCACTATATAAATGTTTGAATGTCAATAAATGAAAAATGGTTTCATAAGTAAAACTATCTTAGCAAAAACAGTTTTTTTACAAATTCCATATCATTCTTTATACTCGTAGTAAATATCACCTCGTTTTTGAAGAAGAGGATCTTCATAACATGTTTGTGCTACAGCCGTCATTGGAGGGTGCTATAGCAGTGCCTGGTATTGATTTTCAGTACAGTAATAAAAATTTACTGTCTCAACTCTATTCACCCAGGTTTATATATTTAGTGATCATGCAGAATAAAAACAGGGGTTGTTTGATGGCTACAAAATGAATGTTATTTGTTCGATGAGCTTTTCCTTACAAAATCTAATATTATTTTGTTTTAGTTAACAAACAAAACAAAAAAAGCTGTCTTTTCTTTATTATTGAAATCTTATTCCGCTTGTAGAGAATACCATCTGTTCATATTCATACTGGTAATGCAAATAGAAGATGTCGTAAAAAGTAGGAAAATACATGTTCTACTGATCTGTTCTGTTTAAGAGGCCACTTTTGAAAAAAAAAATAAAACAGGTTATAAATTACACTTAATTACACTGCTATCTTTGCTTATTCAAAATTATATTAATTTTGTTTTTTTTTTTAATTTTTTTTCTTTGTATTTTAATTGTGGCGATGAGTAGTATTTGTGATTAAGTTATAAGTGTTATATTTTGATTTTGTGACAACAAAAAGTTATTAGTTTGTCATTTTTAAGTTATATCATGACGTTCAATCATAAAAAATATTTTTGTTTTTGAAGTGCATCAAATATCGTTTTGCAATTAATTGCTTTCAGACAAATTAATTATATTTTTATTTTTTATTAATAAACACACTCAACCTGCTGTTTTTGTTTAAAATTTTTCTTTTTATATCTTATTATAATTTTTTCCAGAATAGGCAATTTTTTTGTGTGCTGAAGAACTCAATATATTTTAATTCACATTTCGCTAGATTTCTTTTTATGAAATTTGGAATGTTATTCAAATTCATATCATAAATTTACGCACATATCACCTCAATTCTGTAGAACATTTAAGATCTAAGTTTACTCCAATACAATCTTATGATATTTTCAATTACTCCAAAAACTTTTATTGGGTGTTTAAAATTATGAGTAACGAATTTTAATAAATTAATATTTAACTTAAACTTTCTAATTTTATTAAGAAATAAATAGTATTTTTCTTTCTGTAACACAAATACTGATTATTATTTTAACTAATCGCAAGAATCCAGAATAGACGCCCTTGCATTTTTTACAATTAATTTTCTCTCTGTTTAAGGCTGTGTTAAGAATTAAGCTCGTAATCTACGGTTGAGTAAACAATCTCGATCAGCGCAAACATTAAATATCAACGAAAAATTTGCATTTTTTTTTTCAAAAATTTAAATCCGCCTTATTATCGGATCACAAAAAAATTATTGTTTCACAAACAACGGCAAAAAATTTTATTATCACAAAAATTTATATAAAACGAAACCAAAAAAAAGCAAATTCAAAGAGACTTTATTCATACCTCAATTTATGACTTTTTTTATTTTTTTCAACAAATTTCGCTATAATGCTATTTAAAATTTCCTTATTCGTAAAATCAGGACAGCAATTTTCGATTCGGCAGTCTTTTGTAATAAATCATTAACAAAAACAAAAGCTTAAAATGAAATATAAAATCCGACCATTGATGCGTTGTCACATGCAGAAAAAACCAGTTCATGTTTCTTTACGGCATTTTTTGGAGAATGGGCAATTCAAGTTTAAATGGGTTAAGGAAGAAGAAGGAACATAGGTTTTTAAAATTTAATATCTTAGCAAGTGCAATATACATTTAGAATTTTATCTATTTTGCGACATAATTTTCAACGACTTCTCTTTACTGCTCATTTGGCTAGTTCACATATTTTTATACCCTTCACCACGAAAAGTGGAAAAAGCGTACAACTTATTTTGTCTTTCCTTTTGTGATTTCTACAATGTCCATTTCTGACACCATAAAGTATATTTATTCTGACTTCTTATGTATAGCGTGTTAGTGTTCAAATCAAGTTTCCGAGGCACTAGATCAGTTAGAAAAAATTTAAATACGCCAAGCGATCAGATATACTGTCGCAAGAGGTGCTATTGTAGCGGGAAAAACACCACGCCTACCTTTAATTGTTCTATATCATTTGAAACAACGAAGTAACTCTAATAAAAAAAAAAAACAAAAATATGGGAGGAGAGAATATTGAAAAATAAGCAAAAAACATCAAGTAAAAAAATTAACGCTCGCCCATATTTTCCGAGTTACTGACCTCTGAAATTTAAAAAATTTTTAAAAATTAATATGGGTATAATTTTAAAGCTTTTGAAGAGATCTTTTAGGAGCTTATGGCATTTCTATGTACTTTTTTTTTAATTTATAATCGCTGTCATCTCTATATATGTTTTTTTTTTTTTTGAGTTACTTCACTCAACTAGATGTAAGATTTGGCATAGCCGAATATGACACTTTTACTTACTCAGATGCAGTACGTAGCTGGTGCACAATTTATCTTGAAAACTGCAATCTTGGTACCGATTTTCGCAAACCAGTCATAAAAAAGCATTTTACGCTGATATATCTAAAATTTTGCCAAATAAAACTTAAGGCCACCTTTATGTCTTCCTTTTACAGGTGAAACATGAAACAACTATATCTAGAGTATCAGGTCCCTCTTTACATTTATTGAGTTTAGTATCATTTGCGGTCTTTTGATGATGCAAAGTTGGAATATGCGAAAGGAGAGTAGTTGCTTTATAAAGCAAAAAAAAAAAAAAAACGGAATACGCCGGTTCTCCCCTAGTTCGCAATTCAATTAGATTACTGCGTATTGTTCCTGCTAGAGTAATTTGTTTTTTTTTGTTGTCTTTTAAAGTCAACTTTTATAACTTTTAGTCACAGCGCAGACTACCTTAAATGTTGTACCAAAATAATAGCCAATGGTTGGAGTAAATATAAAAAGCAATGATTTTAAGAGGCACCATATCATTGCCAGAGTTACTTTATGCTTCACAGGTTAATTTACAGAGCGCAGGTTATGTCGAGAAATTAAAAGTGTTGCAAGGGCATAAATTAAAAAAAAAAGCTGAAACAATCACTTCTCACCTTGAAAATTTCGAAAACAAAAGCTTTGGCCGTTTTTGTAGAAGCTAAACTAACACGAAATCAATACAATGTTGTTAGACAAGCTGCTCCGCAAATATTTCCCTCCTATAACAATATTCAAACTGAAAAACAAAAAACTTACCCAGAATCGACCAGCTTTAAAATAAGCGAGACCTCCGTTGAAGTAACTTTGGTAGGTCTTCTTAATCACACAGCGGAGCAACTAATAGGACTTCAAGAAATTATTGTTGACTCATTAGGCATTACGAACTCGAATGTAGTATTATATTCAAAATGGGGCTTATATGGAAGCTCTGGCCATAGCTCATATAAACAAGCCTTTCATGGATCTGATGATAGTGATTCATCAGTTTTTTTTAAACACAATTGTACCACTTAGGTTTATGTTTGAGGAGAAGGTAATTTGGCAAAATCCACGGTCGTCTTCAACTAGATTTTGCAGACCCTTGAAATTTGAATTTACCAAAGAAACCGCATATGTGTCAATTAGTGAAAAAAAGATTTGAAGAAGAAATACAGAATTTAACTTGTTCAACTGTTACGCTTGGTGGGAAAGTTGTACATATTTTCTACAATTTAATGTTGGCAATGGTAGATGGAAAAGTGTGCAATGCCTTAACAGAAACCACATCAACACAAAAGTGTTACTTATATGGCGCTACAAGCAAGGATTTTAATAATATAGAAGCCATGATCCGAAGACCTGTAAATGTAGACAATTTAAGATTTGGCCTTTTCACTCTTCATGGCTGGATTAGATTTTTTAAATGTCTTTTGCACGTGGCATATAAAATACGTTTACAAAAGTGACAGGCTACAACTGATTCTGAAAAAAGAACAGTAGCTGAAACAAAAAAAGAAATTCAGAAAAAATTTATAGAGAATATGGGATTAATAGTTGACCAACTCAAATTTGGTTTTGGAAACACAAATAATGGGAATACGGTAATACGTTTTTTTTCAAAATGCTGAAAAATCTGCCGAAATAATAAAAATAGATGTTTATTTAATAAAAAATGCACGTGTTGCTTATTGCTGTATCCATTGGCCATAAAATTAATAATGAAAAATTTTAAATATATGCTCACAATACAGGACGACTTTTTGTTGAAACGTATCCTTGATAAAATATGCCTCCCACTTTGCACAAGTATTTTATTCACGAACCCGAAATTGTGTCCAATGTCATTTTACCTATTGAGCAGTTATCAGAAGAAGCTTAAGAATCTCGAAATAAAGATTTTAAAAAATATAGGGAGTTTCATTCACGAAAGTACAGTCACGAAAAATCAAACCAAGACATTATTAATATGTTTTTGATAACTTCTAACCCAATTATTTCAAGCAAGAAAAAATTGCCTACAAAGAAGCTTCAAAGCTTGCCAGAGGAGGCAATTGATTTAATTATACCTGCAGCTCCGAACAAGAACTATTTCAGTGATGTTGAAGTTGCTGCTGATAATGATGGTAACGATGATGATGTTGATGATTAACTTTAAGCAGTATAAAATGTAATGTTTAAGATCTTATTCTGTACTTCTTGCACTATATACACTAATATTTGGCATTATTTAATAAAATTATACTCAAATATACTTAGAAAATATTTTTTTTACTTATTTTAATAGTATTAACTAAAAATAAAGAAAAATTATTCAAATATAGCTTCCCTGATTTGATCCAAGAAAACATGCTATTCTAACCCACTGTGCGTCGTCACTGGCTATTTAATTAGTATGTGTGGCGAGCGCTTTCGATGTGAGAGCATCATTTCAAGTCGCGTTTTGATTAGTACTGTAGAGAAAGAGTTAGGTGTTTGTTTTATAGATAGAAGTGGGCTCAGGTAATTTTGTCCGTTAGGGTAATGTCTATTGAAATTGTATTATGCAGGTAGATTGATTGATATCTGTCATGTTTATTGAAGGTACATAATTTTATTATTTTCATCTTTAATTGATTGGATAGCTAAGTATGATCATCTGTGGTTACTTTTCGTTTATAAGTGTGTTTAATAACTTTAGTGGTGTAAAAATTGTGTCAGAAGTTATATTTACCTGGTCGTTAATAATGTTTTCATTGAAAGTTTGTGTTTAGTAGTATTCTGTTCTATGTCCTTTTTTACTATGATGTAGTTATGTCATACATTCATCTATTTCCCTTGGCTCGTGTCCATGTATGTTAATATGTATTGCGAAGTTGGAGTCTTCTCTTTTCCGTTTATATGATCGTATGTGTTCTGTGAACGTTGTTTTCTTAATGTTCGTCCAGTTTGTGCTGTGTATGTATGGTTGCAGGTGCAAGTAAGTCTTTTTACTCAGCTGGAACTAAATTTATCGGTTGTTTCTGTTGATGTTTTGAGATTGTTTCTAGAGTATTGCTCGTTTTTAGTATTAAATATAAATATAAATCTTCTTTCTAAAAAACGTTAGTTAATCTGTATATTTCTGGTCCTGTGTAAGTAAAAAAGTGTCGTCGTGTTGTGCCGATGGTCTTTTTGTTTTCTTTCTTCCTGTTTTTTGTGTTGTATTGTCTAAGTAGTTTGTCCATAACAGTGCAGTAATTTTAAGCTACAGTGTAAATTATTTCGAGTTCTTTGTTATATTCTTCTGGAGAACGTGGACATATTTCTAAATGCTGTCCTTATTTTTATTAAAGACCTTTTGTGCCACTTTCCGATTTCTAAAAAACCTAAATTTAAAAAAATTGAATAAAAATACTCGTATTAGCTCTGATTAAGCAATTTTTATTACCCGTAATAGATTTTTTAAATTAAAAATAAAACCTTAGTGCGATATACATTTTTATGCATTTTTTAATGTCTTTGTTTACAACATTTTATAATAAAACTAACACAGATGTCAATTAAAACTTTTGTAAAAGACTTTTTCTTCTTTCCTCAGTTATGCCTGAAGATATTAATTTTATTTACTTCTACTACCTTCAGTAGGATTATAAAATCTTGTCTTGAAATATTAGTAATAAATTTTGTTTTTAATTTCTAACAAATTTGTGTGCTTCAGACAGAAAGAATGTTGTATAAAACTTAACATGAACACAGAGTGATTACAAGTGAAAAATGAATGCACAAATACGTTTGTATGTAGATATGTACGCAAGTATGTATCAACGTGTTCGTAGAACTTTAAAAACACGACGAGGATAATAAACTACCACACAAATAAAAGTGTAAATGACCAGCAGGTAAAAAAAGTGAAACACAATTTGTTCTGTAGGAAAAGAGCCAGAGAAGTAATAAATTTCTAGTTTTGTAAGTAGCAAATTTTCTTATTTTTTGTTTATGCGATTTGCTATTTCTTAAGCGGAAGACGATTTACATGCATCTTTCAAGGGATTTCCACTAAATAAATAGTTGCGGTTTATATTTCGAATTAAGAAAAGTATTTGTGGCAGAGCATGCAAAGCTTGTTTTGTTATTTTTTGGAACTTATATATGCCGGCATTAAATTTTTAAACTTTTCTTTTGTAAACTACCAAACTGTTCTTTTATTAAGCCGACCTAAAAAATGGGGTTATAATTTCGACTGAAAGTTGTATAACTCAGTCATTTATGGACCGATTTAATTTACCTTTAGTTCATTTATTAATTTAATTTAAAAAAATCTTTAAAAGAAATATTATTTACAAACTCATGCGGACGTTTTTCCAAAGAAAACAAGACGCTGACATATTGAAATGACGCTGACATATTGAAATGTAAAAAAAAGTCAGCCATATACAGTGTATAAAGAAAAGCAAAATCAAAGTTGATTATTGTTGTTTTTTCTTGAACTTTGATTTTTGTCTTTACTTTATAGTTTAGACAGACATCTGTAGTTCATTTAAAGTAATTGTGAGAAGTTTCCTGAAGAGCTAAGTTGATGGTAGCAAAATGGCCATCGAGACGTGCTTTCACCTCCAAGAATCAATATCGGGAAAATAGCACAAGAAATTTAAATTTTAATTAATTTAATTTAATATTCCCGTGTTTTTTGTTTTTAATTATTAATTCATTTAAAGTCTCCACGGTTCAAATCCTGATTGGGAAATTTTTTTTCTCAATTTGAAAGGCATTGCTTACAGATTGGTCCTTTTTTTAAAACAGTTCACAATTTTAAAAATTGAAAGGTGTCTCCATACAAAATAGATATTTTTTAAGTGTATTATGAAGCTTAAAGCGCAACACTCTAAAATTAAAAAAAAAAAATACTGAATATCAGTTAAGATCCCAATAGCAAAAAGTAATAGAAAAATTATTCAAAAAATTTAAAGTGTCCTCATAGGTGACGTACCTCTTTAGACAGACGGCTTAAGTTTACAAAGTAAATATAAATATATATAAATATACATAGTTAATCCGCTAAAAAAAAATAATAACGTCCACATGCTATTAAGGTAGCGATGGGCACCGAAAATAGTTGGTACTATTATATTTATGACTTCTGACGCAATAAAACAACAATCTGAACATTTCGAAATTCGTTAAAAATATTTGAATAAGTTTTTCAGACTAGAAATTAATTTAAAAGTCACGAATGTCAATTTGAAATAATTAAATTATTTTTATGTTTGTATAAAAATAAAATCCCGATTTATTTAAAATTATTATTTTTTTTTTATAAAATTTGCAATTGCTTTCACAAGTATTGAAAGGGATTTTAAAATTTTTGCCAGGGTTCTAAGAACTACTCACGTTATGAAACACTATCGTCGGTATTATCAAAATCCGCAATCCCAATTATTTTATATGTAAATTAATAAACAAAAATTTTCTTTAGATTTAACACTTTAAGATCATGGCTAAACGTAGAGTAAATCACCCGAAGACAAAATAGATGGCGTTAATAAATCTGTAATAGATTTTCTTTCGTTGTATGATTAAAAGAATGAATGTGTGTTGACAAAGTTTTTAACAAAATGAAGATACTTTTTCTTCCATAAAAAATATGGTTTTGATCAATTCGATTTTTTTTATAGTTTCACTTAGAATTTTGTCAAGAACCGAAAGCATATTTTTCCACGTGTTTTATAAATTTTAAATTTTTAAATTTTTTAATCTGATAACTTACAGAAAAAAACATTTAAAGTCAATTTTGGCCTAATGAAGCTGTTTTCTTGCGTACGCTACGAAGCCACCGAGATAAGATTTATACAGCCTGGCATCTCATATAAAAAAAGATCCAATTTCCAGCTAAGTCTAATCAGCAGTTTGAAAGTTTCAGTTATGTTACTATTTTTTTTTTTTTTTTTTTTTTTTTTGTTAAAGTCCCCATTGTGCAATGTCTATATTATTCTAAGCATTGTAGTTTTAGCACCAGAACTGAAGACATAAGAAAAAAAATTCATTAGCTATTCTTTTGCGTTTGGGGTCCAAACACTTGTATTTAGCCCATAATTAAATTGAACATCAACAGCAGGCTTGTCGCTACCTCAACCTGTGCTGTATTCTAAAAGAGTGATTGCAACCATTTTGTGTCTTTTCATTATTTGATTTTTATTTATTTAACGAGGATAATAGTTCTTTGTAAATTTCGAGTCTTGTAAAGTAGAATCTATCTTTGAGAACATATTGATTTCTACGCTTTCAAGTTGAAACAAAAGTCCGTAACGAAGTTCTTTCATCGAGATTTGTCTTGTGTTTAGTATTATTTCATGTCAAGTTATTTCTTAGGTTGCCAATTCAGCTCCAATTTCTCTTTATAATTTCTATAAGGATTGGTGTTTCGCCTGTTCTTTGTCGAAGGTCTATGTTAAGCCAATATGTTGGAAATATTTTTCAAAAATATCGATTAACAAAAATTTATTTGCAGGAATTTGAATCTATATTGCAGTGTAGAGCAAATATTTGATGAGCAGAGGCACAGCGAATTTTTTGTACAAAATTTGCGGTAAATTCTACGCTCCTGGCTTTTTTCTGCGATTTTCAGTATCGTTAAGCAAGTGGCCCTGGGTGGATACGATGCTTTCTAAATAACTTTGACTTCGGCATATTAGTGGTATTAAAACGTAAAATATTGGTTTTATTGATGTTAAATAAAGGCAAATAGAATGAGCTAATTGATTTATCTCATTCAATTTGGCTGAAATGGAAAAATATAACATCGTAGTCAAGGTATTCCAACCGATTTTTAATACCCCATGTGATGTCTCTTCTAAAACGGATTGACTGCCCCATAATCAAGTCCAGTACATTGTTAGAATACATCCTTGGAAAAGTTCGCTTGTTAGCTTTTAATTTTTACTTTTTATTTTGATTATTTGAATTTATTTTTTCTTTAGGGAAAAAATGACAAATAAAAAAACCCGACGTTAAAAATTAAAGGCAAATTTGTCACTTCAACGGCTAATCGCTTTTATATTAACTAATAATAATCAAATCTGTCTAATTAAAAGAGGTTCTTATGCTACAAATCCTATTGTCTTTGAAACCAAAACGAGCTTGTTTTTTATATAAATGTTACAAACAAAATGACAAACTTAATTTTATTTCAAATAACTTAAAAAGTTATTTAGAAAAATACTTTAAATTTTCTTCTAGTTAAAAGCAAACAAGTTCATATTTTATGCATTGAAAATAACAAGGAGATTTTCATTTTTGTGCAGTTTTCTGTTTTCCTCTGATTGTTTGCCTGTTTATTTGCTGTCTTATTTCTTATTGTTTGTTGCAAGTGCGAAAGTATAAATAAGGATGCAAGAGTCGTGTGGTTGTGCTGTTGCACTTGGCTTACAAAAACAAAAGAAAAAATGTGTGTGCTGAAAGATGATGGTTGTTTTAGTATTTAAAGTGTAGAGTAGTGTACAATTGACTTCAACCATATTTATTAGAAGAGTAATCTAAAAAGGCCTTAAGACTTCAAGGATTCTCCCTACTCTAAGGAGCGGCGTGTGCAAATGGACTGATTCATAGCGGGTTCTGGTCAGGCATCTTAGAAATCTACCGAAGCATTTGGCAACTGTTGAGTCAATATCTGATGAAATTAACGTTTAAAGTAGAATTTAACAGTAACATCGCAATTTACTGAATAGTTGTATTTAGTTTCAGAGTTTCTTAAATAATTCTTTCCCTCTACGCTTATAATGTTCGTGTTAGATCAACTTTATTCGCCCGTAACTGTTTACATCAGCTTTATTGTGAACCCATTGTTTTATAGCAGATGTCAAATAAGATGAATTTTAAGACGCTGTTGAAGTTGGATTTGTTTAATAGGTTTGCCCTAATGGCATTTGATATATTTTGTTGTGAAGTATATTTCAGAGCGACATTGCAAAGTCATTTGTTTTTTGAAGCTTGCAGTCGTTTGACTATTCTTAAGATTAGTTATTGTAAAAATTAAATTATAGTTTAATACGACGAAAACGTTAAAGGGAAGTAAACAAAATTATTAATTATTAACAATAAATTGTTTATTTAAATTTGTGTCTTTTTCCCTTATTAACAACAAAAGTTTTTGTTTTATGTTTCCACATCTTCGGAGGACTCTATACAGGCTTTTGCGGCGAAAATACAAGCAAAAATTAGTTTCCTTAGTTGAACTTTAGACACCAACCGGCTTTAATGTTAGTCGCAAAATATGTGGCTGCCTTAATAATTCATAGTTTAAGACAATTGAGCATAACAGCGTGACGAAAAATAAACTTTGGATTAAGGTCGCTGTCTTTGATTGAATAGTCTGGTTTCCAAAAAACAAAAGGGTTTTGAAATAGGCCTTAAATATAAATCAGATTCAGTATTTACTCTACAGAATAACTACAAGCAGATCAAAGTTTAGGATCTGTTCCCTTCAAAGAACTTTTCATACGACACAAATAAGTTCATTATTTACACAACGTTAAAAAATTTGGCACTCTTGATTAAAATTCGCTACCGGCTTTTTTTATTTAGATGATAATTATCGATATAAAAAATAAAAGAATAAAACAATATGTGACATCTACTATAACGTTATTAATTCCTACAATACTTTTTTTCATATTAATAAAATAAAGAGATAATCTTTGCTCACAACGAATTTCACACATTTATTTTTTATCAATTCTTTTATGATAAATTTCAATTCTGAGTAACATACCTTGAAATGAATATTGACTTAATAATAATGTTAAAATAAATATGGTTTTTTCTATTAAACAGATTTTTTCATTCTCATTGCAACTTCAGCGTATGAAGTGATGAAAGACTATTTTTTATAATAATTTTTGCGAAAAAAAAATCGTCTTCAAAACAGACAAACTTAGAAACATATTTCTTCAGGACGGTAAATTTACATTAATTATATATGTCATAGAAAATTCAGCAGTTATGTGGTCACCCTTTATATTTTACACTTTTTATTACTGAAACAATAAAACAAAATTGTTTAAGTTCTAAGCGTTAGTCTAAAATTGTTTAAAAGATTGGTTATATACATCAAATTGCAACCATAAGGGCACCCTTTAATTTTAGATTTAAAATATTTATATTTGTTTTTATACTTGATATAGTAATGGACATTCTGTGTATTTTTTAAGAGTTTGTAAATAACGATTTTAAATAAAGGGCCATATAGGTCAAATTACATCAGTTATAGGGACACCCTCTATTTCCTTATTTCAATTTTGCTACTTATTATAGCGGACTTAGCCTTAAAGGTCCTGTGCAAGTTTCAATCAGCTGTGTACAACAGTTCAACAGTTTGATCATATACATCACATAACAGCAACTATTGTAACACCCTATAATTTATATTTTTAAGTATTTATACTTCTTAATGTATTAGCTAAAATAGTTATTCTGTTTAATTTTTAGTTGTTTGTAAATAACGGTTCAAAACATAGGGCAATATAGCTCAATTTCCTTAAATATTGGGAACACCCTTTAATTTCTAAATTCAAATTTTATACTTCTTGTTTTAGCGAACTTAGCAATAAAGGTTCTTTGTAAATTTCAACTCTCTGGCCATAACAGTTCAAAAGTTTGGCCACATACATGAAATTGCATTAACTATTGTGACACCCTTTAATTTAAAGTTTTGAATGTTTATAGTTGTTATTGTAACGGTCATAGTAATATACATCCTGTTAAATTTTTAAGCGCATATAAGTCAATTTACGTCACCTAAAGGAACACACTTTAATTTTTAAACTTATTTTGTATAACTTTTTACTATTGGTAGCCATAGAAATACGTATTTTTTTAATTTTAAAAAAGTGCGCTTTACGGTTTATAATACACTTAAAAAACATGTATGTTGTATGAGGACACCTTGTTAGCATAATCTATCAAATTACAAAAAATTTTAAAATCGGATTAGATATGACTGAGTTTTGCAGGCACAAACATAAAACAAAAAAAGCAACATTCAGTCGAATTGATTTTTTTTTATTTTTTTTAAGTCGGTTAAAAATAAACTATTTTTGTCTCAATATTTCCAAAGTGACATTCGTTGACAAATGATTATTATTATTATTATTATTATTATTATTATTATTATTATTATTGTACTTCCGTTAAAAACTAAGACCTTTTTTTTCATTTAAAAAAAGTTAGATCGACGACAGTCAGCCATCTATGTGTTTTGAAATTGTTTTTCTGCTAAAGTTTTTTATTCTGATTTGCCCCAAAACTGTAATGTTTGTCCACTGATTAGGATTATTTCTTGAAACTAGTCAACAGTTGCACACTGTTTGTGCAACAAAATGTTGATATTCCTAACAGTTAAGCTTAATTAAAAATGGAGAACAGCATGTAAAACCTCAGGTTAATATTTAGTTTAGTTATCAGGGGATGAGATATTACTGGCTTGGCTGTCGAGCAAAAAAATTTATTTACAAAGATTTCCTCTTGGTGGTTATTTTGAAGTGATGACATAGTTGGAACAAGCTTTTATTACAGTTGTAAACTAATTTGTATTGATCGTTAACAATTTTGGTTTCAATGATGCCACATGTCATACATCGTTTTAACTAGCACAACTGAATTAATGTTTTGGGGGCTTTTGGAAACGAAAGCTTTTCCAGTAATACCACAATCTTGCACGCACTTAATGAGGATATTAAACGCTGTTTCAGTAAGATTAATTTAAAATTTTTATTTTATTCTTTCAATATCATACTGATTAATTTAAACTCCATTAACATTCCAAATACAGTGGCCAGAGGTTAAACAGCCGATTGTAATACACTTCCATTTGTTTGGAGCGGTTTCTTCCAATAAATTTTTTTATACGGAGAACTGTTTGGTTTTCGATTTGCAATGAAACGATGGCTGCAAACCAGTACTCGTCATATACATAGGTAGCTTTTTCATATCTAGTTTTTTTATATTAAATTCAAGTTACTGCATCTGCCACATTTTCTGATTTTGAATATTTCTATTTATATACCGCTTTTATATTAATTTACCTAAGTGCTGCTTCACATCGCTATAAAAAGGTCATATTGCCATGTGAATTTACAAAATAAAATTCCTTTACAAATATGAAAATATAGGAACAGAGCAATACATATATCAAGGGGAAAACAATTATCCACTTCTGCAATACAGATTAAATGACATTCGAAAAATATAACGAAAAAAATCAACTTAATTTCATTAAAAAAAATAAAAAAAGCGTGTTACTACTTTTAAACGAACAAATTCAATCGAATTCGGTATTTGCGTAACTTAAGTTACAGAACTGATTGCTAAATATAACTAACAAGGCTATAATATTAAGTAGTATTTAGAAATGCCCTTAAATTCCACCCAGGCAACGCCAGGTACAATAAGTCCCGATTTACACTATGCAACTTTTTGAGGCATTTTTTCTTAATTCTCCATTTAGGTTGCAGCAATATGCGTTATTTAGAAATAAACATAAGCTACAGTAACATCCATTCAAAACTCAAGCAATACCATATTGCTTACTCCTCTTGCTTCACCAACAAACAAAATTTGCATGCCAGTTTCATGAAAAATTGCCAAGTCTAAATGCGGTATATGTTATTATTTTAATATTTCTTTAAAAGTACAATATAATTATAATACTCATGTAATAAATATTCCTTCTTTACTAAAAAATAAATCAATAATAATATTAAATTGATGCTTAAATTTTCGCTTCAACCTCGTATTTTAAGAAAATATTCGTCTTACAACTACAGGTTTAAATACGAACTCGTAAATATATTATTTTAGTTGCTGCATTAAACTGGAATAAGGGTAGTTATGGCAGATGTTATATTATCTTGCAAACGTATCCTTGCCACAATACAATGACCTCAATGAAACTATAAACTCTATAAAAAATAGTCAACTCATTGTGCGAGTACATAATTTTTTATATTGTTTAGCTGCGTCTTATATACTTCATAACGAAATAAATATTATAAAGTTATAAAGTCGTAAAATGAAGAAAATTTTATTTAAAGTCACATAAATATTTTACATTTCACAGCACATTGTTGAAAATATAAATTAAGTTTGAATTTAAAGATATTAAAAATTAAAAATGTTCTTTTGTTATTTAAAGGAAAATGCATTTAGTTTCCCTTTGGGTTTAAATTTGTTCTTGTTAATCTATTTATTGCTTTGAGAATTATTTAAAATTTTTATTCATTGCTGCCAAAAGTTTGGTTTCAATTAACACGTTTGTTTTTGGCAAAGAATACAATAAATATTTAGCAAGTTATCAGCTTCAAAGCATGCGGAAATATCTCTCAAGAATTGCCAGATAATTTGGAAAACACTAATGTCAATGCAGCTGCACAGTGGATAAATACAAGTTGTTTTATCAGGAGTTTGTAAGTCGCTTAGAATTAATATTTTAACGTTTATAAAAATAAGAAATTGTAAAATAAAAGATGACAGAAAAGTTTAATTCATTCCAATTTTTCTTTTAATACGACAATAACAAGTTATTTTTAGTCTTTTATGGAAGAAACGAATATCAAGCTGTAGCAGCAACCAGCGAAAAAATTCTTGCGCCTTTTGTTATTCTCCTTGAATAACAACTAGATAAACATTTCTAGTTTTTATTTTTTTTAAGATAGCATAAATAGCAGAATATTTAATTTATCATGTTAAGCAAAGGTTAATGTGTGTTAATATTCATAAATTAGAAACATTTTTTGAACAAATTTTCATTCACATTGGACACTCCGAAAAATTTATAAAAAATTATAATTTTACTCCTTAAGCCTGATCTCCCGACTAGAATAACTGTTAGAACAAAACTGTTAGACAAAAATAAGCTCAATTATTATAAAAAGTAAGACTTAAGACTAACTTTTCTTATTAATAATAAAAACACTTGGACAATTACAAAGAACCTTTTAAATCAACTGATTTCTTTTTGCCGATTTTGCTCCGGTTTTTAAATCGTGTCTACTTTTGAATATATTTTTGTGTTATTCTGAAGAGCTACAATGCTATGTATTGCTGATCTAGATTTTAGATGCACCTTCTTTTACTCCTAAAAGTATGCTATATTATATCCTCATTATACTTTTTCTTACCAACTTTCTCGTACTTTTTGGGTAAAATTCTTAATTATAGGCAAATATGCCGAAAAGTACGGGAACATTAAAAAACATTTAACATTTTTTTTGTATTTGCTTTTGTTTCTTTTTAACCAGCTGATTTTGTTATACGGTTTACATAATCTGTCTAAAAAAAGGAAGAAGAATGTCATTCACTTAAAAGTTCTCCCTTTTTAACCAAACTTATAGTACGGGCACAGTTTTAGGTAACATTAGGACTCGCGGGACCGCACCTATTGTTTTATACATTATTCTAGGGTTGCCAAATTCAAATTTTTAAATGTTTATATTCACCAAAAAATTTATGATTTAACAAAACAAGTTTTGAGAAATTGTCACATAAATACACTTAGCTTCGCATTATTAAAACTTCTATTTTTTTGTTGTTGCTATTATTAATATTAATAATAGATTTCATAATGCAAAGCCATTTTTCGGTCAAACAAATCCTGCTCTTAACCAGCGGCAAGTTGTACTAATTGCCTGTAATAAATTAACTTAAAATTTGAATAAAATATTCTCTCGGTTTTCACAAATCTTTGTTAAAGGAAATTTTGACAAATTTTAAGAAATAATCAGGAATGGGATGGAAATCCAGAGATTTAATTGTTTTAATTAAAAAAAAAATGTTTTCATGCATTTAAAAAAATTTTTATTTTTATTTAAAATCAATCCAAATTCATTACAAGGACTGTTTTCAAATTGATCGCTTTGTATTACAACCCTAAGTAATTTTTTCCTTTTGGTGAGGCTTTACAAAATATTGTCAAAAAACAGTTTTTCTTGACCCTTAATGAGCGTTAAAAATTCTTGTTAAAAAATCAAAATTAAAACAATTAGCAACCCTGATTATTATCCAATAAACTCAAAAGTTGATCTTAAATTTAAAATGTTAAATAAAAAAAATTTTTTAAATTAAACTGGACTAGAACCCAAATTTTATTTAAATGGTTCTTTCCTTAGTGTTTTTTATTTTTTATTTTTTTTTTTCAAATAGTAGAAATAACCTCCGGCATATATAGCATATGATCACTTTTTCGTAAAGAATTTTCGGATCGTTTTGCATAAATGGGGCTGAATTTCATTAATGAATGTTTGGATATTTCGAACGGTTACATTATCGTTAAGATATTAGAAATTAATTCAGACAGTCCCCCCATTAACTTTTCTTCAAGTAGATGTTTTCTACTGGAATTTATAATAATAATTACCAAACCGTAATAGTCAGCTCTCAAATATTTCTTAAACGCTGCAAGTTTAAGTGAAGCAAATTTTGGAACTTACTTCATTTGTCAATATAATTAATTTTATATTTAAAATACGTAGAATTTTATAAGTTTCTAATATCTTAATTAAAATTCTTTACAAGTTGTATTATATTATAGACAAATTCCCTGCTCTGGATGAAATTTGAGCACTGGTCTTAAAGCAGTGCGCTTTGATGTTAGCGTGTTTATTAGCAAAAGTTTTCAGCACTTTGTACCATGTAACAGCAATCTTATCTTAACCTTATCAAAACTTATTGCTTTTGGTGTCGGTGATAGATTTACTCGACTTATATCGAGCTTTCTCAGGGATCGCACTGTACAACTTGTTACATACGGGATCTCACCAAACGAGTTCAATATAAATTAAGAGGTATCGCAAGTTACCGTTCTTTCTCCTACCTACGACTTTTTACGTCAGACGTTCTTCCTTTATTTTGCAGATAATAGTAGCGTATACAATTCATATTCATATGGCAATGGGACAAGCCTTTAGAAAATTGCGGCTTTGCGAAAGCACATGGAGGATACCCTTAATCGCGATCTTTTAGTAATCTCCGAATGGGGCCTTGCGAAGAGAATTTAATTTTACGCTCGTAAAACCCAGTGCTGTGTGCTTTCATACGGCTGAATGAGCTACCTCATCTGTAATCATGAGTGATAAAGATATTAAAGAATTAGAAGCTCTCGATGCTATTGGCATGAAGGTTTAATGCGATGTTCGGTGGAACAAGCATATTCTTCATGTCGTAAAAAAAAGCATACAAGCGCCTAGGTTTTTTGAAACGGTGTAAGAAATACTTTACTCCGTTTGATATCTTCGTTATCTTTGACCCTCTTAGCAGACCAAAAGTGAAAAACAACCCTCATGTATGGGCCGGTGCTCCAAAGGCTATTTTTGAGTTACTCGAACACGTGCAGGAGAGAGCAAAGAGGCTCATCGTTGGCAAAAGGGTATCCACTTCTATTAATTCACTGCGGCATCGGCGTAATGTGTAGTGTGTTTCACTGTTTTGTCGTTATGCAAAGGAACGTGCCCTCATGAAATCAGCGAACTTGTTCCGTGCAACTTGCTCTGCATCAACAGCGCATGCTTTTGTAGTCGATCAGCCAGTAAAGCCTACGCATTACAGAGAAAATTCGTTTTTTTAGCCGAACAATTCGTATGTAAAATAAACTCCCTACAGAGGTCTTTCCTATCACTTTCAGTGTGCAAATATTTAAATCAGCTGTCCAAGAGCACTACTTCCTCTATCCGCTTTCCCACAATCTAATTTCCCAGTTCTGGCACAATGTGTTGCATAATTATTGGTCATCCCCTGAGTACTGGCCCTAATAGTAAAAAGAATATTAATTTCAAATACATGTGAAAAAAATATCCTTTTCTAATTAAACGTTTGACTTTATGTTTGTTGGGTACGGAATTTAATATGCAAACATATCAATTATTGATTACAAATAAATATTAAAGAAGAATATATAAATTGATTTCAGTCTTAATTTTTCCTTATTATTTACGAGAGGAACGAATATTTTCCAAGGTAAAAATTTTTATCAATTATAAGAAATTTCTTTTGAATCCTGGTAACTAAGCTTTATTAAATTTACATTTATTTAAAAAAATTATAGCACTTTTTTTCATTTGCAATACACGGTGAATTTTGCCTGTTATTAAAACAAAAGAAAAATTCTTCGCGCTTTAATAAACATTTTAGCACAATTTTTGGCAACCACATCGGTATTGCAATTGAAACAAACGCAAAAGCCACATGTTTTTGTAAATTTTACACTTTTCGCGTCCTCTGCCATACGCTTTGATTTCACAAACTAAGTCATACTTTCATTTATAAAAATATAATTATGAAATATGTAATCTTGTCTGTTCTTTCTAAATTACAAGACAAAAACTGATATTTGTAATGGAACGGAAATGTGAAACAATTTACACAACCAACTGTTAAATAAGATAAAATAAAATGAACAAAAGCAGACAAAAATATTAAATCAAACAAAAATTTCTTTAGAAAAAAAATTGCCAAATGATGAAAGCCATGTACTTTTAGTGCATTTACTGTCAGTTAACAAAAAAGAAAAATATGTAAAAATGCTGTTATTCATTCAAAGGGCTAAAAAGTTTTTTTGTGCAAAAGAAAAAACACCTGATGAAAATGAAATAAAAAAAGCGAAAAGTCATCGTGAATTAAGAAATTAAATTGAGATTATAGCTAAAAAAAGTTTTAACAGGGGAAAAACACACTTAAAAACACGGTCATGGTATTCACTTTTAAATTTGCAGGACAATTGCTGTTCCTATTTAACATTTTGATTTTCATTTTGTCCGGATATTCTAAAAATTATAAAATTATTTCTACAGGTAAAACAAGTTTGTCATTCCGTTTATAATTTATTTAATAATCAAGGGGTCGTTTATAAAATAAAATTATTCTAGATTCTTAAACAATCGATTTAGTGATTTTCTTATGTCCATCTGACAATCTATTCTTGTTCGCCTTGAAATGTTGTTTCTTAGGATTGCAGACAACCTAAAATAGCATACTAATCGGTTAAATATAGTGTCTTGCTTGTTTTTATTTTTATTGCTTGTTTACCCTGTTGTACTGAAAATCGGAGATTTAGAGGAAAAAAACTCTCAACTACCAGAAAATCAGCTTTTCAACAAAATTTAACTAATAAAACGTGAAATTTACGAAAAATTTACATCTCACAAAAAACTGAAAATGCACAAACAAAAATCTAAAAACATATGTCCAAGATTCGAATATTTTTTTACTCAAGTGCCATAACTGTTAGGAAGACATCTTTTAAAACGTGGATATTTTGGAGCTCAGGATAGATTACAAGCTACATCAGAATGGGTTTCAAGTTTTTCAAATAAAAACCGAAAATGTACTGTGGCATAAAAGGTTATATAAGATTTGTCACGCCCGCATATAGAACTCTAACTTGTTTCAATTATTATTTTTTATTTATTACTAGCAATGCTAATAATTTCGTCTGTATGTCATTTCTAATATTCTTAAAATTCAAATTAAGAAAAATTTGTTTTTAAATATTTATTGTTGAGTTCTGTAAACAGCGTTAAAAATTTCATCTATAAAATTAAATGTGCAGACAACTGTTTAAGTATCATTCTACTGATAAAACTGGGTGACATTTGTATATCTTTTTTCTCTACAAAATAACCGATTCTAAAGAAACAAACAGTATTCTATATTTTAACAAAGATTCTAGGAAACGTCCTCACAAAATTTTATTCAAATTCATTCAGCGGTTTTTCCGTGATAAGAACACACCAAGACAGAAAAAATTCTAAAAATTCGAATTCATATTTTATGCACAGAAATGACCCCGTTACACTTTTATTATATGAATAGACGTGAGACTCATACATATATTTACATGTTTTCAGTCTTAACTGCAGGTGTAGCGTCGAAGATTAATGACACCTGGGGGCAAATTACGGCACTCGATATCGATCGAAATTTACATTTAAATTCTATTGAAATTTCGATCGATATCGAATTCCATAATTTGCCCCCTGAATTGCTGAATTAATTCGAAGGGTTTATAAGTGCTCAATTTCTCTCCATCGCAATATATACAACATTTAGTTATCCCGCTATTATTGACTTAACTTTTTACTGCACTTGTAAGATAAGAAAAAACTTTTAACAAGAGGCTTTTGCCCTTGAAAATACTGTTTAGTGCATATTTACTAAATTTTAAAATAAATTGTGAAAATTTGCTTTTTATATTCTTTTAAATAATCATTCTGCTAGAGTCTGATTTCCTTCTTTTCTGTGGAAATCATCCGCATACATCTGTAAATATTTTTTCACCCAAATTTTTTTTAGAAATTAAATTAAATAATTAAACTTGAACCGAAAAAATAAATTTTAATTTATTTATAAATTCTTTTAAATTATATTTGTGGGACTTCACATATAGTTTGAACAACTACCAATGGTCGTTGGACCCATATAGAAATTTCGGATCCTAAGGACTTTAAAAATATTTCATTAACGGCTAAACTTTTTGGTAACTAAGAAATTGCTGGCGATGATGACCATGAACCTTGACAGGACTTAAAGCTGATACTATCGTACAATATTTGAAAGCGTTTTTAAGACTTAAAAGTTATATCTCGTTCACCGGTTCAACGACGCTGTCGTGAGACCAATTTCCTGCTGACCTCAGCATTAAGGCGATTGTATTTTTAAAAACTAAGGATTCGCCAATATGCGATTTCTTAAAATTTCAGCTTTTAAGAAAGCATAAGCGTATAATGGGTATATGATCTGATATAAATATATATATATATATATATATATATACGAGTATATATATATATAAAGAATTATCCAACCAACAAAAAGACTAACGTTTATCTCTAGGGTTCCACGATTGTTTTGAAATTGAATCCCAAATTAAAAATTGTATCTCCAAAAATTCGCTAACAATAATTTTTTTTTAGCTTAAATCCGTTTAACTATTGACAAAGGTAAACCTCATTAGTACTGTAATAAATTTCATTTGTAAAAATATGACATATTTAATAAGTATTCCAAATTGTGTCCCTTGTCCTTTAGATCAATTCATTGGTGTATATTTTTAGAGTTCAATAATGTAACCCTTTTTTTTTAGAGGTGAAACAATAGATTGTAATACTTTCCATAAAGAAGATTATTTGCTCTCGGAAACATATCATTTACACATGCAGTTCTTGTAGATTATAATAGCAGTGTTTAGACTAATTCTGCCTGACCTTCAACTGGTCAGAATTCAGAGGCATCTTGTTAGTTATTTGGGTTGAAACATTCAGTTAAATCAAGTTGTTTATTTACTTTGAAGAGAAAAAAATAATATTGGGGGAAATCATTTTTACATGTGTTGCAATAAATTCTTTAACATAAAAATAAAATAAATAAAAAAATAAAATTATAATTCTAATGAGTTGCTTTAAATAAAATACATAACCTCTTAAAATGTCTAAAGCCATTCAAATTTCCTTAAAAAAAAACGAAACAGATTTTAACATAAAGAAAACGTCAGTTTAAGACAGCACTGTATCTACTGTGAGATACTGGATCAAATTAGTGTTCGCTACCAAAGGCATGTTCTAATATTTAGAGCTGATTTAAAGTACTTTAAAGCGGCTAGTAGACGGTTAAACTTGCATGGGAGCATGGCTTGTTGACATGCTGGTGTAATAGAGTAAAATTCGTGTTTGTTAACGACACTGGATGGATTTAAAATTTTTTTATATTGAATCCCTTTCTCATCAAACCGCTCTCGCATGCAAAGTTTGACCGTTTAAAAGCCACCTTACACGAATGCAAATTTTTATTTTTCCTAGCCACATTATCAGTTACCTCTACTCATGGCTTATTCAATCACCAAGATATTATGATTTTATTTGCTGTGGCATCTTTGCTGTAGCTTAAAAATTATAATTAAAATTTGTTTATATAAAAATATATTTAACCTCTTAACTAACCCAACCTTCAATTCATAACATATAAATAAATCTTGAGCATTTAAATAGTCTCACAAAAAAATTTAATAAAACTATTATGAAGAAATTTTGAATAAATGGCCCAGTTTTAAATTTATTAACACATATACATACATACACAACTTCGTATACAGCTGAAGATACTGTCAGTGAATACACAATATTTCTAACACACCACTTAAAATTTATTTAATTCATTTTTTATAACATTGAAGTTAAAAAATAACACTCACGATCGAAAATAACAAACACAAAAATCGTACAACAAATAAATAAATAAAAAATAAACAACCCATCTTTATAAACTTGTGTTTCATATTTATTCCCTACAAACATTTTCATGTTTGTTGTCACATGAAGTTGGCATTTTAGTATCCTCAAGATTTATGGTGGAAATCAGCCTTAAGCCTTAGTTTTTCCATTGGATTAAAATAAATAATATTGAATTCTACAAAGAGTTAAGTGTAATTTATTTGTCATATTTCATTTGCTATCTTTAATATTTTATTTAATCGTGCAAAAAATCGATGTTAGTCTTTCAACGAGGGTTTTTTTTGAGATCTCTTAAATTCAATTTAAATATTTTCGCGATGATGTCTGTAGATCGGTGGATGTCTATGCCACTACTTTTGTAAACACACTACAGTTCATATATACTTAAATCCATTTGACATCATGGGCTGTATAGTTTTTGACCATAATAGAGAAGTGAAAGGTTTTTTTGATTCGAATGTTCTTCGAACTTTTATTCTTTGTCCAAAAAATGGTAATCTTTAAAACCGTATTTAACTTTTAAATGAATTAAAGCAATAGTAAATTTATTAAATTGACATGAAATTTACTTAAACGGAAGATAATCCTTTAACATAGTAAATAGTTCAAATATGCTGTCCCGGACGTAGTGTAATCTGAGGGTCCAACTTTCAATGAATTTTTCCAACATTTGTGGCCATATATCGGCCATGTTTTCCTCTGAGTGGACAATCGGCTTATCGGCGTGGACTATCGACTTCACATATTTAACGGCAATAAATCACACGATCTAGAAGGCCAATTCACTGTTCTGAAACGTGAAACTATTGGGTTACCAAACGTTCTCCTTAATAAATCAAATGTGGCACGAGTTGTGTGATATGTTACGCCGTCTTGTTGATGAAAGAAAGAGTCAGTTATCATGTCCCTGTAGCGGTCGTCATTAATCGTAACCTTTTGATCATATTTTTTTAAAGAATTGCGGACCAAGGATTTCAACTGCCCATAAAGCACGCTAAACAGTCAGTTTTTTCGGATGTAACGGTGTCTTAACAACTACTTGAGGATTATCATTACTCCAAATACGGCAGGTAGTTTTGTTTGAACCAAAAGTGAGCTTAATCGCTAAACAAAATTTAATTATGAAAATCAGGATCATCGTAATCTTGCTTTGGGCTCATTTACCAATTTCTATTCATGTTGAAATGCCAAGCCAAATAAAACATAAATCACTTATCAGGTGACAAAATGGCACCAGCTTAACAAGTGTCGCCAACTTAAAGTTCTATACGTCTATTAAAAAAACCTATTATATTTATAAAAATATCTATTTCTCCAGATTTTTCTTATTGCGAACGCGTAGAAGGCCTTGCTGATATAGAGCAAAAAATTATTCACTTATGACCTTCCTGAGAACCTTCTTCTTGTAAGGAATAAAAAATAATATTTTTTTAACGTTACTTTTTCAATAGAAAATGTTTGCAGGGTTATGGTTAGATTCATATATACATACATCCATACTCCATTGGTATTTTTGGTTAAATGCCCCATTATATGTATTTTCGTTTTTATTCATCTGAAAGCTGTTTTTATTATTGTTATCTCTGTGACACTGTTTGCATTAAATTTTCCCGGAGCACGTTGTTGACCTATATTTTTGGCATCAATGAATCCAAACACGAACATCACACCATCACTCCCACAAACACATTAACACAAGCAGCATCAACAAGAGATTTATTAAAAAATAAAAAGACGAAAATAAAAATATTTTTTTAGTGTCAACAAATCTCGTGCACATGCATGCATATTTTTTTTTTTAATTGGAGACGTCGTTTTAGGCCGACTGCATTTTTAAAAGAGCACGAAATATTTATGGTGCTTTTTAAATAACTCTCGCTCTCTTCAATGGCTCCCTTTAGCGGCTCTCTTAAAAAGCCATCGAGAAAATATAATTTATTTGAAAGCTATAGAAAAGTAGAAAAAAAAAACTTAAAATACAGAAAATTTAAAATATCGTCTTTTAGAGAAGTTAAAAATGATAAACTGTAAGGAGGAAGTATTTTTCTTTTGGATACTATGAGTTCTTATCAGGACATTCTACATGTCATGCTGCCGGAAGAATAATAAGAGTTCTGCATTTAATATTACCTGGTCATGTTTTAGCTCTTTTCTGCAATAAAATCTTGTAATCTCATAACATTGCAAGTTCTTATTTGAAGTCGAGTTTTAATGAAACAAAGTTAAAATAACTAATTCAGGGATGCATCAATGCAATATAATGCGGTGATATACGATATTCATAAAAAGGCATATTTGCCTGCCGAGACATATCGTTACTTAAAGTGTTAATGCGTTAAACTCTTAAAAAGACTAAAATGTATAACGATGGCAACTAAAATTATAATTTGTAACGAATCTCTGTGAATCAGGCAAGTATGTGCTATATGCACGCATAATGTTTGCCCACTACATAATTTTTAATATTTTAATTTAATTTTTTTCGAAGCTTCAATTGTAGTAAAAATCGGAACTTCTTTATGAGCAGAATTTAATTTTTTTAATTTTAATTTTTTTATTTATTTTTATAGAGGACACACCTATAAGCGATGAGATGACGCCCTAACTATCGTGTTACTATCGGGGAAACCTCTAAGTTTTATTTATTATTTTCCAGTTATAGTGGATAAAGAGCTTATTTGAACTTTAAGTGCTTTAAATTTACCCCGACGTAATTACCACATCTATATGGTGACACCCTTTGTAATTGTCATTTCGTTTCAAATTTCTTTAATATCCATTTCGGACCCCATAAAGTACTGATATATATTCTGAGTTCTTATGCATAGCGAAGAAGATTGAGCGATGTCAATCTGTCCGTTCGTGTTCGGGTTAAATCAACTTTAGCAAGGCACTACATAAGCTAGAGAAGATTTAAATATGCCAATCGATCAGACTTAGTTACGAAAATTTAGCTATTCAAAATCAGCGACCGCGGTTCTTCTCCTTCGAGGCAGCGGGCAAAACATCACGGCTGACTCTAATTTTTCTATATCAAATCTAGTTTAGTGAAAGAAATTCAGTCAAAATAAGAAATAAACAGGGCAATAGAGAATTAAAAAATTAGAAAAAAAATTAGCAAGTGAAAAAATTAACGCTCGCTCATATATTCCGAGGTATGACCTCTGAAGTTTTGATAGAAAAGTACGATTGTGCACCATATACTAAAGGATATCAATGGGTATCGTTTAGAAGCTCATGAAGCGATCTTTAGGGATATACAATATCTTTTTTTTTTAATTTTTAAAGAATTAAGAGCCGATGACACTTTGATGTAAAATTTTGATGAGTACTTAAAATTTCTCTTCCTTTTTTTTCTTCTCTCTCACTTCAATATTTGTTTTTTTGATTGGAGCTACTTCACTGAGATTCGAGATAGCCGAACGTAGAACTTTTATTTGTTTTAAAAGGTCTTTCTAGTGGACATTTTAACTTTGTAGTGTTTTCCTGAAACGTCTTAAAATATGAGGCAATATACATGAAAACCAAATTTTTATGGGGACACCCTTTAGTTCTTTTTTTTTTTTGAAATATGAAATTTTAATGGCAGGGGTATAAAACCACAGCGCCAGGGTATCCCACAAGTTTTTAGTTATATGTATCTTCTCTCCAGGAACTGCACATCGACCTATACCTTTGTATAGGTAGTGAGGAATCCTGAACAGGATATTTGTATAAACAATTTATTAATTTGTTAAAACGATGGACACTATTAAGTGCCAGTTGAAAAAAACACGTGCGCGTTGCGTCTTAATTTATAACCTTACTTTTTTAAAGAAGGAAATTCTGGTCGCACACAGATGTTCCTCCTTCGAGACAAAGTAGCAAACTCCCCTTTAGTTCTTAATTAATTTTTAGAATTTGTTGTAGAAACGATCACAATGGTGCATTTTATATCAAATTTGTTTGTCTAGCAATTTCGTGAAAGCAAGAGAAATAGGTTTTTGTAACAAAATCCTTGTTTTTGTTGTATATTATTTTATCTTTTAAAGCGCAATAGGAAGTCTCTTTAAATAAAATAATATAAAAACATATCATTAAACATTACAAGGTGACGAATACTTGATACAAAACCGTATGTGAATTCGATTGTTATTTGTAGTAATTAATATTTATCTAAAATCCTTTCCTTAGCGAGGCAAGATTGAATAAAAAATAAATTCTAAAACTACGCTGTTGTTTTTATTGTTTCCTTCTGTTTTAACAAGAAAATAAGATTTTATAAATTTTTGACTGTAAAAAAATAATTTGTAAATATTTGTGTGGCTCTTTGTTTATAATTAAATCACATCAGACTGAATGGTCCATTTTATGGAGGAGTTAATTTTTTTCAAACACTTTATTTTGATCTTAAAGTTATTTAAGACTTCGCAATCATTTGCAAAAAAACATGTTTTAAAATCTTAAAAAGCTGACTAAAAATAACAAAATAAGTCAGAGCATTTCCTTGTTATTTGAACACTATTTTTAATACTCTTTAATATGGAGTTTAATGTTCTAACGTACACATACAATTCCTAAAATTTTATCTTTTGAGTGGCCATAATAAAACTGTCGTGTATTTCCGCTTTATTAAAGAGAGTAAACTGAAGTGTAACTGTTTAAGAAAGTTTCAAATACAAACAGCTGCTGTGATGTATACACCAACAAAGCAATAAAAAAACATATGTTTGTAAAAAGCTTTCCAGCAAAAGCTTTGATATAAACAGAAACCAACTGGAATATAAACAAAACAATTTTTTATTTATTCTCACTCTCTAGATAAGTGCTCGCCCAAAAGATAACTCTGTCAGGCAGCAGCAATAGCAGCAGCAGCGTAACAAAACAAAAACAAAACAACACAACTCTTAGTAGGTGAAGGAATTTTCAACAACTGAAAAAGGGCACAAGTGTCAGTGGAAAATAAAAATAAATGTAACAACTACAACAACAATATCGGAAAAATCACGCTAAATAACTAAAAAAAAAGCTGATGTATATGAGCATCAAAATAATAAGGTCATTTTATTATTTCTTTTGTTTGTTGAAAATAATAAACCAATCCTGGATGTGCACATACATACAAAGATATTCATTTTATTTGATGGTAATATTTTGTGACATTTTTCAATTATTTGCTAAATCTTGAGTGTAAATTAACTGCTGCTGTAACCAATTTTAACTTTTCAAGTCCAGCGCCAAGGTATGGTCTTGTACATCAAATTAAATGAACTACTGGGGCACCTTTTAGTTTGTAATTTTGGATATTTATATTTGTTACTATAACGGTCATAGTAATCGACATTCTCTCCAATTTTAAAACTTTTTTCCATAACGGTTTAAAAGGTAGGGCTATATAAGTCAATATGAGGACACCCTTAATTCTTAGTTTTATTTTTTATTAATTTTGGTATTACGTGTTTTTAGTTTCAAAATGTAAAAAACATGTTTGTTTTTAAAAGGGGGCCAATCTCCAAGCATCACCCCTAAAAAAATCAAAATTCAAAATCGTTTAAGAACTGCTGAGTTCAGCTGACATAAATATTAAGAAAAGCCCTTCAATTTCGAACTTGCAGTTAACGTGTTAATGTCGGGCCTAATTTCATCTCATATTTTTCTACGGCAAACCCGCCTATAAAAAAAAGTGACCTTATCGTATTGACGCGTACATTTTTGGGATAAAAATTTCGTTTCGAAAGCACATAAAAACAACGAATACTAAAAAAATATGCGTTCTTTTCGGCTTTCAATTAATGTTGTTGGTTTTGTATATTTTCTTTCCCTTTTCCTTCTTCATGTTTCTTTCCACTCCTTGTTCATCTTCTTCTACAACAATTCAATGAGAGTAAACAAAATTTGCCTGATAATGTGTGTGTATTTCTTTAAATCTTTTTTCATTTTGGGTGAAAATAAGGAAAAGTTTTCATTTTTCATTTCATATGATTTTTATTTTCAATTATGACAAAATGATTAGAAAAAAAAAACACTTTGAAAAGCAGAGCACAACAGCTTTTCCTCATTCAAGTTGGAGCTTCTTAACGTTACGGTTGGTTTGTGTTTGTTTTAACGATAAAGCGGAAAACAAAAAGCAAAAGTTAAATTCTTCAATATTCAACAAACTTTTCAATGTGAAGTTTTAAAATTTAAAGTGATTTTGTAAGAAGAATTTTTTTTTTTTATATGTAAAACGACAGAAAATTTTTTAATTAATAAAAAATTTAAAATAAATAAATTTAAAAGAATTTAATTTAATGGTCATTGGAAAATGTTAAGTTAAAGTTTTAAAAATAAAATTTAAATGTTCAAATAAATATTTAGTTTTCTAAATATTTATTAAAATTTAAACCCAGAAACTTAAAAGCATTTTATTGTAAAGAAAATACATAGATTTTATTATCTAAACAATGTGAAAATTGTTGAATAAAATATTCATAAATGTTTGCAACATAAAAAAACATATTAAACATCTTCATTTGTTCCTGATTGAGAAAAATATGTAACATTTATTGTGCACTAACCTCCAGCTGTATTGGCCTCCTCTAAACCTTATACTGTTTGTTATTAATTTGCTTGCTCTCTTCTAAGCAGCACACAATACAACAACAGCAACACTTAAACCCCTAATAAAATATGAACTCTTTATTATCGAATAACAAAAAAGAGTCCTTACACGGATACTCTTTTATAAACAAAATAGAAAAAAATATTATTTTGTATACTCTCATCGCAAATAGTTTTAGTAGTTGCCATGTTTACGGTTTTTGTTTTTAATTTGTTTTTATGAATTTGTGGAATTAGTAAACAATAAAATTTAGGTTTTAAATATGTTCATGTACAACAATTGATACAAGTCTTTCTCTTATTAAAAGTAAAGTTTTTGATGATGTTAGATAATATTTCATTCTCAGTGTCTCTAGAGATTATTGTATTCATCGACTGCACGTCTTTCAGTCAGTCTTATGGAACTAAAAATTATTATATATTAGTGGGTCCCTCAAGATGTTTGGTTTTCAAAAAAAAAAAAAAAAAATTCTGAAAGCCAGTTCGCTATCGCTTTAATGGACATTAGTAATTTTAACGAAATTTTGTTTAGAAAATTCTAGATAGATAATTTATAAGCAAAATAAATTAAACGAGCATTTTAAACAATAAATAAAATAAAAGACTACAAAACTTAAAGAAAAAACTCTAAACTAAAAAGCACAGTCGTTATTGAAGTTGTGTTTTATTTTTCTTTTTTATTAGAAATTTTTAATGATACGCAAACGTTCATCCAGAAAAAAATTATGTATCTGAAATCCATCACATTGAACTTTTGCACGTAGTAAGAAGTTTATGATCAAGAATTTACAAAAACTTGCTTATCGTCACAAAGTTATAGTTAGATATAACTATTTTTTGTTTAACGCAACCATATATTGATACAGCAAACAAAGTTTTGCTCTTGTCTCCATATAATCATCATGATTTTTTTCTATATATAATTGAAATTCATATTTTTTAATGTCTGATGTTTAAAGACTTAATGCAATTTAAATTATCAATCTTAACCTCAAAATATCGTTGAGTGACTTATTTCTAGATTAATTTCGAGTTCCTTTATATTAAAAAACACGGCCAACTTTTTCTTAATTTCCAGTTGACACACTTAAATTGTTATAGATCTGCTCATGCTAACAGTGACCTTTTTCATGGCACGTCAAAACATTCTTTAAACAATAATATTTTAAAATTAAAAAATATTCTACATTTAAATAGACACTAATAAATAAAAACTATGTAAGTGTCACAACATAGAACAAAAGCTGGAAACTCCATGCAATCCTCTCATCGCTGTTTTCTTGCATTGGAAAATTAGAAGAATTTTGTGTGGCTATTATTTAACAATTAAAACAACCTGCCCGTTATTTGAGAGTAAAATATTATGATATCAATATATGGTTGTAACATAATAATATATTTATCGTTGTTTATCATAATAGTCATTATTAAAATTATTTAATGAACGAGAATTATAATGATATCGTATAGTGAGACCATAATATGTTCAATAAATCAATAATGATAAATAAAATATTATCATATTATGAACTAAATTCTGTATTCAAAATTTAAAATTGAAATTATAATTATTTATTTGACGCTTAAAAAAGAGCGAAAACATAATATGTTTGCTACAAAAGATTTTAATTTCTTTTTTTCGCTGCAAGGTTGAATTTATTAATAATATTTTATGTTTATAATTCTTGAATTATGTTTTCATACTCGTAGTTAAAGTAATGTGTTTATTGTTTAAATGCTAATAACAAATTTTTTATTGAAACTAAATTAATATTTTAAATATCGTAATGAACTAAAATTGATTGTCAAAACCATATATTGTGGCTCTTAACGCTAGCATAAAAATCCAATTTTGCAGGTACAGGAATTTTTAATTTTACATTTTTAAATATGATTTTATTAAAAACTTCATGCGAAAAAAAATAATAAAGAGAATAATAAAAATAAACAAAAAAATAAAGGCAGAAAACAGTTATAAAAACATATGTAGTTTTAAAAGTTTTATATAAAAATTGTAAAAGTGATATATGCGGCTATGCCCAATGTTATCTTATCCTTCACCATAAATCTCCAGTGTAAGTCTAATCAAAAAAACAAATATTGCTGTGACAGGGAATTAAAAAATTAAAAAAAAAAAAAATAAAAATTTACATAAAAATGTCATTTGCTTTTAATGGGTTAAGAGTTTTAAAAACGTTTTGTATTAACAAAAAATTTCTTTAAAATCTTTTAAATCATATCCATATTGATATCTTAAAAAATATAGTGCACAATCTTTCTTTTCTTTAAAAAGTTCAGAGGCCCATAACTCTGAAAATATGGGCGAACGCCCATTTTTTGACTTAATGTTCTGTTCTAATTTTTTAGTTCTATATCGCCCCTTATATTTATTTTTATTTGATTGAAGTAACTTCATTAAATTTAATTTATTCCAAATGATATGGAAAAATTAGAGGCAGGCTTGATGTTTTGTCCGCTGGCCCGACATCGCTCAATCAACTTCGCTATACATAAGAACTCCCAACATATATATAGGGTAGGAAATTAGAAACGGAATGACGAAGTTAGATATACCCTTTTTTCACCTGTCGTAAGGGGTATGAAAATTAAATCTCTTTAAAAGTTATGAAATAATTTTTTTCCACAACCCTGGCAACTCTAAATATAAAAACATATACAAAACAAAATGTTTTTCATACGCTTAAAAATCTTCAAAAATATTTCTACCACAGTATCCTTTCAAATGTCAGGCGTATAAATCCTAGCAATAATATTCTTTCCATGCATACAAATATAATGAATGGCACATTAACAAAATGTGAAAAGTGAAATTTGTTTACAAAAACAAAGAAAAGTAATTTTTTGAATACCATAAAAAGTGAAAAAAACTATAAATTACAACAAAAAATGATTTAAATAAAATTAAAAGCAAATCAATTTAATAAACAAATCCAAAAGAAGTGATTTATTTGACATATAATCGTAATTAGAAATAATGAACTGTTTTTATATGTTAACCGTAACATGAGAATGCTGTTTTTTAATGAATGAATGAGTGAGTGAGTGAGTGATGAATGTATGTATGTATGTGAAGGAATAAGTAATACTTAGGTCACAAGCAAGCGGTTTTTTTTTGAAATTACATACCTGCTTTTTAACGTTTATTTTAATTGCATTAATAAATAAACTTAAGTAATTTATTTTGTTGTTGTTTTTCTGCTTAAAGTCGCCATCTTCCAATAATTAAATTCGAATGAAATTATTTGCACACATACAAATGCATTTACCGTCAAAAACTCATAGAATATAGAATAAAATGCTCTTGCAAAAACAACGACTACTGCTTGGTTGCAAACCTTTGTAATTAATTTTTTTATTTAGGGCATTTTGCAACTGAACTTGTTATGTCTACCTGTTCTTTATATGGGTTAACACAGCCATATATACTGCAACATACACAAATACATATACAAAAATAAATTGCATTTAATTTATATATAAAATAAGATAAAACATAAAACCTCAATTTTAATTAGATTGTATAGCACTGTTTACATCACTGATTGAAATTTCATTTTATGTTTATTTTTCAAGTTATAGCAAAATAAATAAAAAAAGACAAAAATAAATAAATATAAATATAAAAAAAACAAAAAAAAAAATTCATCCGTGTCCATTTAAAGAAACAGGATATTGAAGAAACAGCAAAAAAAAAATTGCAACGTTTATTTTAACACCACTTTACTCTTGGCTAAATGTGTTACAGGTAAGTGAAAGCCTTGCATACATTTATAATGAACATTTTTCTTTTAGGGTAAATATTTAATCAAGAACAAAATTTTTTTATTACAAACTTTGTTATTTTATCATATTTTCATTGTTGGTTTTTTCTTTAAAAGTCTTATACGTGGTAAGGTTTTTTCGTCGTTGATCATATCACTTCCCTCTGGTTTTAATACAAACAAAGAGTATTCATATACTTGTAAAATTTTGGAAGACCGTATAAACTCGTATAAATAAGTCAAGTGAGAGTTGAATTTTCACACTAATGATTTCGTACCGTGTATGGGTGGGCCATCTTTTAACTTCAATTTTATGGTATTTGTATTTTGTAGTGAATATTGAACGTAAAAACAAAGTATTCTATTTTACGAAAACCCTTTTACTTTAACTGTTAATTTATTTTCATAAATCAATTAAAATTTACATTTTCGGCTTTGGAAAACGTCCACGTACATTTGAAAAATAATTTTTCTTTATAAAAGTTAAATTAAAAAATGCACCAAAGCCGTAAAAGTAAATTTTAATTGATTTATAGAGATCACTGGTCCAACCCCTGGCTGGGAATAAAATTAAAAAAATAATTTATTTATTTTTTTATATACATTTTTATACAGTGAGTAATTTACAAATGTAATCGTTGTCTAAGAAAGAAAAAAAATTTACGTGAAAATCACGTCGTTATGATAACTCCCGTTAATTTTTTCCATTTTTTATAATTTAATCTTGCTACTGTAGCTGAAATAGTACTGCATGCATTGTGTAAATTGCAAGTAGCATTCTGTAGGGGCTTTAAAAAACAAGGCCATATTTGTGAAACTCTCATAATTTTTTGAAAATATTCCTTAATTTTTAATTTTATATTTCTCTTTGATATTTAGTGTGTTAAATGTCATTATGGGAAGACCCCTTTAGTTTTAAAATCATTTTATTGTAGCGGTCATCTTGTATGAAAGTTTCAAATGTCTAGCGAAAGCAATAAGATTATGTTCTTAGCCTTTGCTTACAGAATCCTAAAAACGAGTTCATTTTTGTACGAAAGATACCACGCCATCTGTTACCATCCCGCTCCTTCTATGATGACAAAACATATTATTTCACAACGTTTTCTTAAAAATGTTGATGTCTTTTGAATAAATTCGAATGATTATTTGTAATTATTCCACTTATTTCTATTTAAGTATTAATCGTTGGTAACAAACTAAATACCGATTAGTGTTTGGGATTTTGCGGAGTTTTTTATTTCCAGGGAAATGGGAAAAAATTTCGCATTCCCAGGATCTCCCGGTATTCTTAGGAAAAAAGCAATTCTTGAAGAAAGCAAGTTTATTTAATGAAGTAATAATAAAGAATTCATAGATTTGTAAAAACATAAGCAAACAATAAAAATAATTTCTAAATAATAAATTGAACAGTTTAAAAAACTTAAAAACAATTCAGCTGACAAGACCTACATAAATGTGTACATTTGCATTACATAACAAGAGATAACAAAGATTTAAACACTAAAAAAGTATTTCAATAATTATTTTTTGGAAAATATGATTTAAAAATACGTATAACAATTCAGAAGACATACTATTGCGTGTTTTCGTTGAAAAATTTTCAACAATAGAAAAAACCCTTTCACTTTCTACTGAGGTAGGTTTTGTTGTCAACAATGTGTTACAGAGATTATCCATGTTTGTGTTTCAAATGTAAGTGGCTTCAAATAACTAATTTTTTTTAACAAATTAGCAACCTTTATTTCTACATTATATCCTACTAGCAGTGCACACGTAACATTTCTAATTATCTTAAAATTAAAATTTAGAAAAATGTGATTTTAATCGTTTATTGTAGAGTTCTGTAAACAGTTTTAAAAACTTTTTATCTACAAAAATAAAATGTACTGACAACGGTTCCAGTACCATTATACCGATGAAATTGGGTGGCTTGCGAACACAAACAGACAGAAAAACACAAATCCTAAAAATAGGTGCTTTGTATTCCATATCGATTACTATTTACACCAACATCAAAACTTTCAAAAATATTTCATGTAAAGATGCAGTAGAATTTAAACCATACGAGATATTTAAAAATTTTTAAATGCCACAACTAAAATATTTAAAAATCAATTAGTGTATTTTTTTATAACGCTAACGATTTTAAAGTTTTCTTTTAGCGGGAATTCAGCCAAACTTTTTCCGGGCAATTTTGTATAGCATTCCTTCCGAAAATTCTCGTTTCCTAAACCCTAGTATCGATAAAAGCTCCCAAAATTTAACGACGTAAATCCCTGTCTTCTTGTAGGAATTAAATTTTCTTGCATGCAGCTTGCAGAAATTAGTTAGAAATAGCTTCTCGTATTATATTTCTTAAATGTTTAGTACTGATAACATCTGAATACTAAAGACGATCCAGTAAAATATTATCTTCCTTTATAGTTCTCTTAGTAATAATTCTCTTAGTAATTATTACATATAATAACGAACTTTAGTTTTATTTAATATTAAAAAAAGGATGAAAAAAGGAGCTAGATCTTTTGAAAGCTACAATCACAATTTCAATAGAGTTCTTTTTTGACATAAAAATAAACAAAAACAGTTTTGCTGTGTAATTCTATCGCACACATATTACTTTTGAATAAGTCCATTTCATTTGCAACTGTGAAAACATCATTAAAGAAAAAGAAACAAAACTATTATAATAAAATAAAGGCCCGCGAGAAAAAAAAAATTAGCTTCATTTTGTATGAAATGAAAAGAGCAGATTTTTTGTCAACCAAATCTCTAGAAGAGGCAATATGAAACAGCCTTAAAATATGTTGGATGAAGTTCAAGAAGATAAACTTCACAAAATTTTGCATGAAATTAGTATGAAGAAAAATCCCAATTAAAAATATTTTTTTATTTGGAAAAACGGGAAGAACAAAAACCCTCAGCAAAATTAATAGGTTTTAACTTTATACAACTTCAAGGAGCATAACATGAGAGAAATGTTAGAATATGAGAAGAATATTACTTTATGTACCACCGATTCATCATGAATACTTAAATATGCCAACTCTTAAAGAAAACAAAGTTGATAATATCTTTTCTTTTTTAAAGATTTAACAAAGTATTTTTCATTCGTATACTTTTATCATAATTGAAATAAGTTCTTAATAAGTTTGATTATCGTGTATTTACATATCATTATTTTGACTGTTACTTTTTACATTAAAATTTAATTCAGTAAAGCTTATGTCTCTAAAAATATGGACTAAAATTTGCTTCTGTTTTTATCTCTTCTCATATGTTATTTTTGAAAGTGGTGTCAGTGCATGTAGAGCTAAAAAATTATTTATTTTTCAAATAATTTTAGAAAATTTTATATCATAATAAAACTTAAAATGTGCATAGTTAAAAAAATATTATTCATTATTATTTTCAAATTGATTCAAACCCAAGCTCTTAATATATGAAAAATTGGACTGACAAATTTTTTATGAAAATTAAAATTTTAACAAGAAATTCTCTAAATGCAATGAAAACAGGTTACTTTCACTCTAATTAGTATTTGTTTTCGATAAAATTTTATTCATTTAATATTTAAAAGGTAGCACATTTTAGTAATTTATTAAATCGCTTTTCTGTTTAGAAAATAATTTGATGACAAACATTTTTATAATGTGTCTAATTCTAGTGCAGTAAAACATCACTGTATCTCAGAAACACAATTATTTATTAATTTCTACTTGTTAAGCATATTTGAGATTATTCACTTTTTGCTTGTTACTGTCAGGATGCAAATAATTAGGACAAGAGGCAGAATCATTTATTGCTGTGTGTTGATAATTTTACAAATAACAAGTCATTGGCCCCTGCAACTGACAACTGTATGCTTTTTGATTTGTACGACTGCAACCATAATTGGCTACAACTACTTGTCATATTTCAATGGAACTTATAAAAACAGAGAAATTATGGCATTTGATAGCTGAAATTTATTAAATGTTGTTTGTGGTTGTGTTTATTTTTTTTTAGTAAAGAATGATTTTATAGTTTGTTTGTTTGTTGGTATTATTTAACAAAAACTGCACGTTTGTTGAAGATATTTTCAAAAAATGAAACGTTAAAAATACGATTAGATATTCGTTAGTCTCATGACAGCGACTTTATATACATAAATACGAAAGTTCGTAGAACAGGAGAAGTTTAGATTTGTTTTTTACGTTCAAAAACTTCACTTTTTACGCGACTATAATATGACTTGTAGAAATCAAATTGAATTTGTTTGCCCTAACTTCTTTTAGAAATTCTTCTTAAATATCACAATTAATTAAAGTAAAAACATTGATTGTGTTATTGATTAAAGATCTAAAATCCTTAAAAATATTGGGGTTAACAAGTTGTTATTGCCACCTGTAACGAGTGTTGTGTGTTTGAAATAAACAAAAGGAAAAGTGAGCTAATAAAAATGGTTGCATTAGTAGAGACCATAAGTTCAAATCCCGACAAATCCTTAAGTGTAATGAAAAATAATTGATGTTGTCTAGTCGCTGTGCAGGAGGCGGATATATGAAAAAATTACAAATCTCCCGGAGTTTATTTAGAAAAAGAAAAGGAAAATTGTGTAGATACAATAGTCGATCACACCATTGGCGTTTTAAAAATAACAAAATTTAAGATCACTCACAATTAAAGCTTTAATAGGGACGGAAGGTAACAACATGGAAGCAGGGTGTGACAGTCGTGATTTTTTAAATCTGTCTTTATTCTCTTCTGGTCTTAGTTTTTAATCAAGTTCATCTATTGTTCCAAAGTTTGTATTGCTAATGAAGGACAATAATTTGCACGAGCACTGGCAAAGTCCAAACTTTCGAATCTAAAATATTTGAATTTTAAAAACTCTCGTTTTTTATACTCTCATACAGTGTACATAAAGAATAATAAGAAAAACTCAATCGTTTTATTGCTGATTTTTTGATGACAAATGCAACAATGAAAACGATATAAAACTTAACCCAACTTAAGACAATAATATGCCATAAAAGATAAAATAGACAAAATATAAACGAAACAAGTGATGGCACACAACTTTACATACACTCTGTTTTGCACTCGTTACAACTGGTTGGGGTATCAGACTAAAAGTCAGACAAATAGTTATAAAAGGATACAATTTAGTAATTTCTTGAGCAGCATAAAAGGAAACACTTAACAAAAGCAATAAAAAATATTATTTTTAGAGTAAAAATAACCCCAACCATCTGAAAAACAAAATCATAAAATTGTGACTAAAGACCAAAAGGAAACAAAAACGAAGGAAACTAAATAAATCTTTGAAAAAAAAGAAATAGTCATAAAAACTCAACATGAACTTAAGAAAAGGATAAAATTAAATCAACTGAGCTCAACTCAACTAAATGTAGACAAAATGTTAAGGAAGTCTTATGTGTTTTTAAATGTCAAAAGAATAATTTTTCATTTAAATTGGTTGGTTCTCATTTCTAAATCATGACCTAACTAATCATTCTGCTTATGCCAGTGATTAACTTCCTTAAACTGTAAATTATACTTCTTTAATTTCGGCAGAAATATAAAATTATATTGAAATGTAAAAGTTTCTTGCTGCTTTCAAGCTGCTTAAAAATATTGAATGTTTCATTTGATTAAAATTTTAATAAATAATTAGTCTCTGCCCATGACTTTGTATTTATTATATTGTTGAGGAATTTTTTGCGAAATGAGTTTTTATAATTGTAAAGTTTTTTATATTCTTTCTAAAACTAAAAAGAACGTAGAATTGCACATTATTTTTAGAAGAAAAAGTGCGGTTTTTATAACTCTCCAGTAAAAAAAGAAAATAAATTTCATTTAGTCAAAATAAATAAAAAAATGGCAAAAACAACTAATTTGTCACATAAACAAGAACAAGAATATTTTAAATTGTGATGAAACTAAGTTTTTGCATAAATCATACGCCACTTTTCTTTACTTTGTTTCATGGTGTCCATGGTTGTGAAAATGAAAAATAATTCATTTTAGCTAAGGACAAGTTATGAAAACTGCCTGAAGCATTTCTCTACCGCTCGCTTTATTGAAAACTGTTACTTTTACTGAAAGAATTATTTTGTTTCACTGTAATTTAGTGGTAGTGAAGAAATCTACTTTGTAATCAAATAGTGCAAGTGGGAACAGCCACTATTTAAAAGTTGTAATAAAAAAACATTTTCACAAAACTTTTAATAATAATATGAGTGATGCATTATTTTTGCACAAGTTCTTGTTACACGAATGGAGTAGTTCTCATTCAAATTCTCTCTTCATATTTATTACAAGCAAAGATGCCGAAACTGTACAAAAATACAAGAATAAAAACTCTTGATTCTTCATTTTAACTTCAAAAATACGTTTAGATATATCAGCCATTCTTCCTTAAATATGTTGAAAATGCAAAGTTTATTATAAAGGGTGATGTCTTAAAAGCTATAGGAAAGTTAAAAGAAAAAACACATTAAATTCAGAACAATGCATAAAATCTTTATTTGAATCGATAGTACGGTCCACATAGTTTAATGTTTGAAAATTTTTTTATGCAAATGTTGATATTGACTGGACCTCAAATGGTCCATCCTCTTAGTCCAATTTTGGCCGATATCTCACGAATAAATGCTTCAATGAGTCAATTAAAGCGGGCTTGTCTGTATAGACATGAGCTTTCAGATAGTCCCACAAAAAATAGTCTAAACGCGTTAAATCGCATGATATAGGCGGCAAATGACCGGTCCCGAATGTGAAATAAAATGCTCACCGAACTTGCCTCTCAATAAGTCCGTTGTTGCGCGTGCTGCGTGGCATGTGGCACCGTCTTGTTGAAACCACATATCATGCAAGTCAAGCGCTTGCATTGTGGGTAAAAAAAAAAGTTGGATATTATCTTACGGTAGCGCTCACCATTCACAGTTACGTTACGATTCGCATCATCTTTGAAGAAGTACGGTCCAATGATGCCACCAGCCCATAAACCGCACCAAACTGTGACGTTTTCTGGATGCATTGGTGGCTCTTGCAATGCTTCTGCCACTTCACTCCAAAATCTACAATTCTGCTTATTTATGTACCCATTGAGCCAAAAAAAAAGTGGACTTCGGCTAACTTTCCAAAAGCGCTTTTACCAAAAATTTTACGTTGCGGTAGGTCTTTCGGCTTCAATTCTTGCACCAGCTGTATTTTGAAAGGCATCACACCTAAATCCTTCCGCAAAATTTTCCGCGTTGTTGAGTAACAGAGGCCCTATTTCTGCGAACGGATACGAATCGATAATTGATGGTCATCATTAACACTGGCCGATACAGCTGCGATATTTTCTTCAGTTCGCACTCTACGTAAGCGTGTCGGTGGTTTAATGTCCAACAATGTAAATTTAGTGCGAAATTTAATGACAACAGCCCGAATAGCCGCTTCAGTGGGTTGATTAAACTGACCATCAAATGGAAGAAGCGCGCGATGCACTTTCTTAACAGAACACGCATTTTAATAATAAAATTCAATAATTTGCAAGCGTTGTTCGTTTGTAAGACGATTCATGGTTAAATTATACACCAAATTGAAGATTATTGACAGTAAAACAAAAAACGAAACGTGCGTCAGATGTTTAAATTAGAAGAAGTGCTCGTAGAATGCTCAAATGTTGCCCTAAGCTTTTGGTTAGCTTAATTAAGAAAAATCTTAAGTTTCATTAAAATTGGCCACGCCCACTACCCACCGCCAATAGAACCCAAAAATTATTTTTTGGCCCAAAGATTTTCTTATCTCAATTAAGAATAAAACAAAGTTTCAAAAAATTGGCCACTCCCACCAATCACCGCCGATATAACCCATATTACATTTTTTCAACAACTTTTTGTTTCTTTACCAAAACTAATTATTTTATAAATAAATTTTAATATATGCATTTAAATATAGACTTTTAATCATCTTTCATTTCTGTAACTATATCATCAAGTTCCAGAACCTATTTACGAGGTTGAGACTTAAAGCTACTTTTCAAAAAATCTGACGATACTAGAAGTCGATGAAAAACATCTATATTTGTTGTAACTCAATCACACTTTCTGGAGAACCTTATTCTATAATTTATAATAATAATTTTTTAATAACGCTCGGGCCTAACATTATGCCACATATTTTTGTAATTTTTTTAGATTAAAAATTACATGAATTTGGAGACAAAAAATTATTAATTACTTAAACTTTTTTTTTCGTAGTTGATAGTATGAAGTCTTACATTTAATTTTGCTATAGCGGGAGCGCCTAGCAAGACTGGGCACCTTTTTTTCTACCAAAGAAGTTTACAATCACGGAACATTATAGAACAAAATTAATTCTTTCATATCTTTCAAACCATATAAGCGAGCCATACAATTGTTTTTAAATACGCAGAAAAGACTTTATTTGAAAAAATCACTATTCAAATCAAAGCAATAAAATTATCTTACGTACAAACACTACGGAAGTGCGTAAAAAGTTTTCAATATTTCCGACCAAAATTTACATGTTAATTTACTTTATTATTTCAAAGATAAATAAACGTTTTTTGCGATACAAATTATGGATTCTTCATACTGAACCAATTTTCTAAAAAATTGCATCGTTAAATTTTAAAATTTAATGTGTCGAAAAAATTACTTACTGCACAAACAAATCCCTTTGTGCGACGTCTTTCAATCTCAACACGGATGGATAGACGGACATGCTCAATCGACGTCGTTATGTATAAGAACCTAAAATATTTATACCTTATGGGGTCGAAATAGGATGTTGTAGAAATTACAAACGGAATGTCAAACTAATATATAGCCATTTTCCACCTCTGGTGAAGGATTTAAAAACAAGTTACAACAAGTAATTGTGTTTGGCCTTTTTCGTTATATTACTTTTAGTAATCAACTACATAAGAACTTGAAAGTATTTAAGTTTTATTTTATAATTTTCTTAATGTTTATTGCAATTCCTGCAGCGAACCATTCGCTGGTGAATATTCAGTAGGCACGAACATTGAGAGTTAAGGGATTGCGGAATTTTTTTGCGTTTACTTAAAAAAGGTGTGGAATAATGCTCTTAAGTGTTATTACTCAACTCAGTTAAATTAAAATTTTAAATATGATTATAGTAAAAGAAAAAATATTAATTTTATGGCAATTTCATTTAAAATATTAAATCAAGGCAATAGGTACAAAAAAATTGAAAAAAAAAATTCACCTACGTAGCGATTACCCATAAATTTTGTTTTTTTTTTCTTCACGTGTGAAATGCAGATTCTGTGCACTTTAATTAAAAGCTGATTAATTTAAACAAAGAAATAATAAAATATTGAAGCGATTGAATTCCATTTAAAAATGAAATTTGCTTAAATCATTGCTTATTTTAAGATACAATTGATAGTTCAAGTCAAATAGGCATTTGACTTTAATTTCTCGACAACTAAGAGTTATTCAAGTAAAGAATTTCACCATGTTGCAAGAACGATCGAAACGAAAGTCAAAATAAACTTTAAATGCAGACATTTTTCTTTGTGACAACTTTTTGTCATAAAATAGTTGTTCAGAAAATCAGACAATATTCATTTTTAATATTTGTAAAGAAATATTCTTGATTTGATTTCTCATGCTCTATCGTTGATTCATTATTTTCTGAGGAACTCCAAGAAACTCGTAACAAGGATTTCAGAATCTAAAAAGAACACTTTTTACGTCAATGTAGTAAGAGGAAAAAGCATAATTTAAAAAGATCCTTCGCAAAATTTTCAGCAGGAACAAAAATGAACCAGAAGTTGTTATAAACCTTTTGTTTAACGTATTTCATTTTTATCATAAAGGGGTTAATTTATTTAAAAATTATTAAAATAAATGTATAATTTCTGCAAAACATTTTCATTAAATATTTATTATTTAAAACTAAAACAAAAAAAAAATAATAAAATAAAAGAAAGAACTAAAATAAAAGTAGTTATTCAATCGCTACAGTGTTTTTGTACAAAAGATTTTTGAGTTTTTATTGTCTTTTTACTTTGCTGATTCAATAAAGTTTTCGTTTAATCAATTTAGCTGGAGATATAGGATTTGACTTTTCGATACAAAATTTGGGTAGAATCTCCTGATGAGCTATATGCGCAGTAATGAAATGGCCATATGGATATGAATTTGCGCAGTTATACAACACAATTTTTTTGTACAGTTTTAAGTAATAAATATTTCATAAGAATATTATGAAACCCTAATAAAAATTATATATTTGTTTAAAGAATTCAAGCACAATTGACGTAGATAGAAGTAGAGAGTGTTCAATGAAAAGAAAGAAAATATTAACCGGAATAAAATAAATAAATAAGAAAATAAAAAAGGAGCAGTACGCTATCGTTAGGGTAGAAAAAAAAATCTACACCTTGGTACATCTAAAGCCTTTTAAAAACTATGGCCCATATTCATAGTTAAAATAAAGTCTACTTTTAGGGAGCTAAAGTCGGTTTTACTTTAGAGTCGACTCTAAGTCATTCATAGACAATTTAAAATATACTTTTGGCGTTGAAGTCAACTCTAAATTTAAAAATAGCTTAAGCTGTTTTTAACTCATATTTCTATAATTATTTTATTAGGTTTAAGAATACAATACTCTTTATCTGATTTTTAAACCAAAGTGAACAAAATAACAACATGGTTACTTTTTTCTAATGTTTGATTAGAAATTGTATGAAAACATTTATCAAACTTAAGTTGACACCCAGTTAAAGTCTATTCGACTTAAAGTATGCTTTATTTTCGACTATGAAAGCAAAAAAGATAATAAGAGCTTTTTAGTTTAGAGTATACTTTAGCAAGAGTCGACTTTAGTATATGACTATGAATATGGGCCTATTTATTTAATTATAGTAAAAAAGTTAATAGATAAATAAAATAAAATGTATCAAAAAATAGGTCTGTTTCTTTACTCTACTTTGAGATTCCGTGGGATCCCAATTTGCACGGAAAACGTACCCGTACTTAAAAATTGGGAAATGAGAGCGATTTTGATAGAGTAAAGTACTTCTTCTTCTTGCACGAAACAGCCCAAACTTTTTCTTCGTGTAAGTTATTTATATTTCTGAAAGAGATGCAAAACATAAACAAAATAAAAACAAATAAAAAAAGTCATTAGCAATATTTAAAAAAGGGTCAAATAGTTATTCTAATATAAAAGACAATTTTAAATGGCAAATGAAGACGGGTTAAAAAACATTGTTTGCAGACATTGTTTTCAGAGTTCAAGTGATTCTAGTGATTGACACGAGTTTTGAGATTTTTGAATGCCAAAATAGGAACAGCGTTTTAAATTAATTGAACGAAATTATTTCATCATTTACGGACAAAGAATTGAAACAACACTTCCGCATATCGAGAGAATTATAACTAAATTTATTCACAAATATGATAAACGCAACAAATTTGAACTCGTAACGACTGTTCCTCTTTGGTTTTTTATATTTCATTGAAATTAATTTTTTTACTGAAACAGTCAAAACACTTTGACTTTTTATTTTGCGTTTAAAATTTAAATTTATGTGTTCCCATGCTTTTATACAATTTTGTCTCTTTATGAGAGATAACAATACTTATTCTCATTTTAACGAACTTAACCCAAAAAGTTAAAGAAACAGACCTAATATGTTTTGCTATTTAAAAGAAACTTTCTATTTAGGTTTTTACAGGCATTGAAAACGCTTAAAGTGCGGTCAGATTAGTCAAATATCAGCCCAAAAATTCAAAGCCACGTAAAGCTTAATCTTTTCTGGCATAGTTACGAATGATGATTTATAATATAATAAATGTGTTATCTTAACTTTTATATTAAGTAGAATGTTTTATTTCTTAATAAGTATTTGAGAATGACAAACATATTTTGCATAATTTAGTGGTTACGTTGAAATATTTGATCTTAAGAGTCAGCAACATTTCTTTTGAAACCTCTTTATATTAAATTAAAAAACACATTCTTAGCAATATATTTTAATATTAATTTAAACTAAAAGTTAAGTAAAGTTTATACTAAAACAGGCTTCCTTAATTTTCAGGGAGCACAAACTGCATCTCGCCTAGTTCCAAATATTACAACTTTTGACAATAATGATGTGAATGTGTATATGTATGGATATGTAGATGCTCCAATGATATAAATAAGAATATGCATCGGTAGTTATATGATGGTGATGACGATGTAACGTTATGAATAGAACTGTAAACCATGCTGATAGAATATCAAAAGGAAAGAAAAAGAAATTGTTTGGAATTAGAACATTCACTGTGGGAATTAACTGTGCGCCTTTTCATAGAAAATTGAGGTTTCTTTGTGTTTAAAGTTTCCTTTTTTAAAAAAATAATGAAAATATTTATTTATATGAATAGTGGAATGCAAAAGAAACAAAGGGCATTCCTATAATTGTAGAGTATTGTGTTGTCTACTCAAATATACAAACATCAAATATACAAATATCAAATATATGCGTGTGTGTGTAATTTAGAAATATTTTAACTTGATTGTGAAGCAAAAGTGAAAAGCTAAAAATACAAGATTTCATGGTAAAGTTTTTTTACACTGAATGCAATAATAATTTTTTGATTTTGGGTTTTTATTTGCTGCTGTCAATTAAAGTTATTGTCTTGGAAAGTAACAAAATTATTAAAAACTGAATGCCATGAAAAGAGCTTAAAAGAGTATTTAAAGCTTTTTTGCGTTTAATAGTTTACCAACATTTTAATACGAATGTTCTTTCATGATTAATTAACTTTAAGGTTTTAAGATTGATTGAAAATAAATTTATTAACTTACAGTTAAAGTTATTTAGAGAAACTGAAAATGGTTATTATTTTAATTTATAAATATAAACTAAAATCTGCGAAAATCAAGTGCGGCCTTAAATCAGAATTGCACAAAAACTAAAACTAAACTGAACTTGTAATCGGTTTTTATTTTTCCATTTTTCCCAATCTTGGTGCTTCTATTGATTTCATATACCAGCTATAATTTTTTTTTCTTTCTACTTTGTAGTTCTGGTCTTATTTGTTGTCACTTCCTCCTTTTATTTAAACACGCGCCTTAACAAACGTATGCTACCATCTGCATCGCAACGTGACGGCGCAACTAATCGATGTCCTGTTTAAGAAAAATTATGGCTTAAGCCAGCGCTGCCATTTAAACAATACCTAATTAAGTCGTGGATCCGGCAAGAATCCAGCCTAAATTGTCTAGTTAACCAACATGGCACTGCAGCCATCCCAGCCACGATTTATATAAAAACTCACGTTGTTGTTGCTTTTCTTTCTCACTAAGGTTCCGTTGACTTTTGTTTGACATTTTCCTTGTTTTACTATAAAAACGATTTGACCTTCGCGCTTGCATTTGAAATATACAGACGTCTTTATAAGGTTATCTACAGCGGATAGAAATCTAACAGGAATACAAACTTTATTAGCTTTCAAAATATGTGTAACATAAATTTTAAAATATTTATTTTTTTAATTAACAAAAAATGTCTGGTGTTAAATTTTGGGCATAGTGTTTGTTAGATTATAACATACTCATCTTAATTATGTTTACACTTATTGGAATCAGTAATAACTTGTTTCGTGTTGACGAACATACTATATATGCTGTTAAAAACAGAAATATGTAGGAGGCCATGAGGTGGAAAATTAGGATTAAAAATTCTGTAAACATGTAAATTAAGCTGTAAACACATTCACCACAGCAGCTACCGACTGCGAAATTTCAAAAATAGAAAGCATGTGTGCATACGAGAATTATTAGTTTGAAGGCAGCAAGGCAATAAGGCGAAAGGTTGTTGTCTAGGCTGATTATGCCGTGCAGTCTAATTAAACTAATTTTTATTTTTGTTGGCGACAACAGACAGTTGATGTGTACTATAAGTCATGTAAATTAATAAAAATAAAAACTTAAAATAATAAAATAAATAAAATAATCTTGTGTTAGTTATTAGAGCTTTATTTTATATATTTAAAGGTTAATATAAATCATTTTATTATTTAAGTCTTTTTAAGTTTAGGTGCATGCATACGTATTTTCAAGTATTTTTTTAATAAAAAATACTTCACTCGTGGTGGCGAAATTATACGAAGAATAGCTCTAAACATTTCAAAGAAATGTTTTCGTGTGTAAATAAAATTACAATGCCTTTCTGTGTGGAACCCATTTAGTTAGATATGTATTATCTTTTTTCTTATGACAATTTTAATGTTTCTATTTTTATTAGTAGAAGGTTTCTTGCACGGGACACCTGTTAACTTTTAACAGAATTGTGTTTTTGGTAGATATCATGAAATTGTATGGCTTTTAACATTTTGTTGTTTTGTTTATTTTTTTTTTTATTGCAGTGAAGGGTAACTTCATTTCCATTTAATAAAAGCGAAATGAAAAACCGACGCCCTCTTAAAAAATACTGCTTTAGTCTTCTAATAGCCTCTTAGAAAATAATCTAAATATTTATTAAATCATACATCAGAACTGATTCTTTAAAAAACGCTAAAAAAATATTAAAGTGACATCACTGCAATACAATGTAATTATATTTTTATTATGTAGCTGCTGCGTTCAAAATAATTGTGTAGCTGGCTATATGGCGTCAAATGTAACTAGCAGCATTTGCTATCGTGTGTTCGTGTAGCCTGCTGTGTCGTTTAAAGCATTAAATTTAATCGTGCTCAGTGTTGCCAGTTCTTTTTCGAGCTTTCTCGCCAAAAAGCTTGTCTAATATCGCCAATAAGTAAAAATGCAGAAAATTATAAAAATAACCAAAAATTTCAAAAACCGCCAGGTATCTCGCCTCTCGCCACTTTAAAATATTAATTGCCAACAGATTTTTTATCGCCATGTTTGGCGAGAAATCGCCGTAACTGAGATCAGTGATCGTGCTTAATTCCTCCAAATATAAATATTGCAATAACTATTATTTAAAAACTACGAAATTAAATGTATTACTGCGGGGAAAGCATATCGATCAGGCAGGCCATTTTGCTAATGCTCATATAGCTCACCAGTGGATTCTACACAAATTTTGTATTAAAAACTAGAAAGTCTTATATCTAATGCGAAGTTGATTAAATGAGAACGACACTGAATCAACAAATCAAAAAGACAATAGAAACTAAAAAATGTTTTATACAAAACGAAGCAAACATTCAGTAAATATTTTTATTTCCATTTTTATTAAATATTTATATTTAAAGTAATCAAGCACGATTAAAGTAAATTTGCATAAAAAACTATTCCAAATAATAAACTTTCATATTGATTCTAAAAACATTTTTAAAATGTATCACATTAAAACTGCCGTAACATTACACGAAAAGTGCTAACATATTTACATAAGACCGAATATGATTCTTAGTCTGTAACGATTTGTGATATGAGTATTAAATGTTTTTACGAAAAAAAAGTATTGTATATTTGAACGAAGATTCTAAGGTAGCTCCTTACAAAATTTTATTTAAAAACATCCAACAGTTTTTATATGATGCAAACAAAGGCACATAAATAGACAGAAATTCCAAAACTAGATGTTTTGTATTCCATATCAATGACTATCTACACCAACTCCAAACTTTTAAGAAAATGTTTCATGTACAGAAACAAAGTTTTGCAGAAACTGTTTATCACTTTAAGGAGAACAAAATAGGTGACAAAGTTTGGTAGCGAAATTTAAGAAGGGCTACAAAATAGATGTAATTAAAACTTTGTTATGCGATGACATATTTATTATTTATAAAGACGATTTTTGGATTTCTCACTAGAAAACTTGAGCATTTAATGATGCAACCAACCAGTTTTATAAGGCTGCTCATTTACAGAATATGCCAAGTAAGAACGTGAAAGATTTTTCGCATTAAAGGATATGAATATTTTCTGTAAGATGGAGCAAGCTAACACAAATCGCTGCTCGTAAGTTATAGGCCAGTTTTAAAATTGCTAAATGCCGTCAACTGGCAGATATAATGGTATGGCTCCCGTAATAAGGTTCGAATCTTAATTCAAACAGGATAGTGAGATTTCAATGATGAGTGATGAACTTGAAAATTTTGCTATAGATAAAGAAGTAAAACTCCGAAAAACCTCCAGTTTCTAAGGGCCAATGGAGGAAACTGAAAGTGTGAGAGATAGAGAGAAAGAAAATAATACTTTGCAAGAGTTGGAAAACTTAAGCTTTAAAGACGTTTCTGTGACATTAACCCCTCTGGGAAAGTCCAGTAAGTTGTTTAGATATAATAGCGATACCTTAAGGGGGATGGTTATGGCTTTCAATATTAATTTTATTTCCTGAAGAAGGTACGCAAAAAGTACCGAAATATTGAAATATAATATTAATAAAAAAAATATAAGGACCCAAAGCTTAATAAAATAGAAAATAATTTAGTAAAATAGACTTGCAGAATGTTTCAGAAAGAGGTGCTAAGGCTTACTGACAGATTCATATAAAATGTTGTTGGCCTATGCCTCGAGCAAATATTTGTAATGTGCAGTTTCTATGTTGATAATGACGATTTAGAGCGAAAAATCTTAAATCGAGTGTAAGGTTTGGTGACACCATGACACTCACAACGCAATCATTAAGATTTATCTAAATTTTTGGGTCGTTAAAATAACAATTGCAAACATTTTTCATGAGATTAACCTAAAACGATATAATAACTAAACACATTTTTTAACAAATTTTTTAAAGCCAGATTAAAGAGATGAATCCACACTGTATTACTTTTTTAACAAGTTACTGTTGAAATCATAAAAGTAAATGCCTGAAAGCAGCAACAGTAATGATGATGCAAATTAACAACTATTTTTACAACCGTTAACAATGTTTAAATGTAGTAACGAGCATTCGTATGGCTGGTTTTTATGGTTGAAATGAAAAATATAAAATACTGATTCTCATTGTAATTGAATGCATGTCGATGTGTATGTGTTTGGAGTAAATGTGTGTAAAATTCATATTTACAGTCGTTATGTGTAAACGTTATATTAAATATGTTACGACAGCAGTAAGATACAGAAATTATAGTTGACAGTGTCATTTTCTGATGGTTTCATAATTTTTGTTTTTTGTTTTTCTTCTCACAAATTTTTTTAAGGGTATGAATACGCAGCAGGACATTTTAAAAAGCCATATTTACAAAATTAAAAAGTTAAATATTTAATGAACAGCAAATTTTTAAAGCACTAAAAATTTAAGAAATAAATACTTTAATTTTATTAATCACTCTTTTGAAAGATATTTCAAATTAAATTATATCTGTTATTCGATTCAGGACCTAATTTTGTATTCTTAAATATTTCTTTAAAAAATTTTCGTATTTTGAAAAGAACACAACATATTAAAATAATAGCAGCATTCTAAATGTGATTTTTAAATTTAATTTTAAAAATGAATCAAGTCACTTTATTGTTAAGTCGTTATATACGTGTAAGGGTCATTCCCTTTTATACAGTCAATTATATTGACGCTTATTTATTAAGAAACTATAAATCATTTCGTATACTCGTAGTCATTGAAATATTACTATTTACAGTTGTGTGAAAAAAAATAGGAGTGCCCTTAAAACAAAAATAAATTTTTAGTTTGCTATTAAAAATAAAAATTTTATTTTATTCTTTTTACTTGAAATAAGTTTTTGGTAAATTCTGTAGTTTGTACATAGTAAGTTATCACAATAAAGCTAAAAAAAAACTGAAACAATTTCATGTAAACAAAAAAAAATCTAAATTCGTTGTTCAAAATAATAGGAGTATTGGTTTTATCCTAATAGTTTCGAAACAAAAGGCATTAAATACTTAAATTGTCAAAGAAATAGCTAAATAGATTTAATATTTAGTGGAATAGCCATGGTTTTTTAAAACTTCAGCACATCTACGGTGCATTGAGTCAATAAGATCCTGGCAACGCTTCAACGGTATTCGATACCAGCCATCACGCACTGTGTTCCATAGCTCTTCGGAATTCGATGGTTTTTTCTCTGTCACATACTTCTTAACATCTCCCCATAAATGTTCTATGGGGTTGAGATCAGGTGACTGAGCAGGCCACAACATAACCTCAACCCCATTGACCCGAAACCAATCCTTTGCCAACTTACTTGTATGTTTCGGGTCCTTATCTTGTTGGAAGACCCATTTAATCGGCATATGCCACTCTGCATATGGTAGCATTACTTTGCTTAAAATTTCCACGTAGACGTGCTTATCCATGATGCCTTCTATTCGGTGTATTGGACCTACACCATTATAAGAAAAGCATCCCCATATCATTATTTTTGCTCCACCATGTTTAACTGTCTTTTTGGTAAATTTTAATAATAATTCTGTATTTGGTGGGCGTCGGACATACTCTCTGGAGCCAGTTCCACCAAACAATACGATTTTGCTTTCGTCCGTCCACAATATGTTTCTCCATTTTTCATTCGGCCAGTCGATGTGTTCTTTTGCGAAGTTTAAACGCGCAGTTGCCTGTTTCTTAGTCAATAACGGCACCTTTCGCGGACTTCTTGCAAACAAATAATTTTCAATCAGACGTCTGCGAATCGCAGAGGTACTTACGGGAAGTTCCAGCTCTTTTTGAATCTTATTTGAGGACGCAAAAGGGTCTCCCTTGCTACAACGTACGATTCGCCGGTCATCAACCTTTGAAGTTTTTCGCTTGCGGCCACGTGTTTCAGCTTTATGCATATATTTTATGGCATTAACGATCATTTGAGCAGAGCACCCCAAATTTTTCTGAATTTCTTTATAAGTTTTTCCTTTTTTTTCGCAGTTTTTTTATTAAATTCCGTTTTTCCTCTGAGCAGTGCTTTCCTCGTCCCACTGGTAAAAAAAAATACATATTTTGTTTTTATTTAAAAAAAAACATTTTTATTCTATTTTCATATATTTACTTTTTATTTTCTTCCACTTTTATGCCGTATTTTATTTTTAATTTTTAAGAAATCGATCACACTCCTATTGTTTTGAACAAGTCGATCAAAGGGCGAATATAGAAATGAGTCAATTACATTTTAAATATGATAATTATTTTTAGTCTCTCTTTTGTATTTTACTTCTTACGTACTGTTGTAAATGCCGTTAGAATAAAACTGCGTTTACTAGTTGATACACTAAAAGAAATAACTTATGTAAATATTATGTGTCAGCACTCCTATTATTTTGCACACAGCTGTATATTGCATTAAATTAAGTGATGCCTCTTTTAAAAGAAATAATTTAGACAAACTACTGCATTATTTTAAATTTGTCAAATGTATTTTACTGGAATGATATTTTTTAATAATATATTATTTTATATAAACACATTCTCGCATTTATTTAACAACCCAGCGAAAAATTTCAAAAAAGCTAAACGAGTGTGGAATTAAGCATTTTTCGTGGAAGGACAACTGGATTACCAACCTAATGATTTTAATGAATTTATTGATTATAGCAGGAAATAATAAAAATCATTAGTACGTATTTTGAGGTTTTCTTTTTTAACTTAAAAACTAGTTTAGTTACTGCTTCCTTTGTTTGTGAACTAATGTAATGTCTTTTGTAAGCGAGTAACAAAATTTGGCAATCACGAAAGCAGGTCATTATATGGCAAGTACTTTTTATGGTAATGTCTATTTTTTATTTTTTATTTATTTATTTATTTTTTTTTTTTTTTTGCTGGGAAATTTGACATATCGTTATTCTGAAGTTTATTATTTCTAGGTCGATGACTGACTGAAAATTATCTTTATAACTCACACCACAAGTGGAAAGGGTTCATTTAAGTTTGTCATTCCTTTGTAATTTCTATAATACTCATTTCCGACGTCATAAACTGAATCAGTTTTGTACCTCACCGGCGAAGCTACAGAATATTTGTGACAATCATTCATTAAGATATAGTTTCGAAGAAGGTGCTGTGGGAATTAGGCGGTTTAAAAAAATTCAAGTGTCTGTTTCTTCTCTTCATTTTTCTGATATAATTGTTCGTTTTTTTGCTATGGTTGTTTTTACTTAGTTGAATTGAAAATCAAGATTTCAGAAAGAAGCCTTTAAGTTACCAGATAATTGTAATATCAATAAAACATTTAAATTTCAGAAAAATATATTTTTCATCAACATTTCATTTAAAATCGTAAAGGTTTCACAAAAAAATAAAATTAAAATTCAACAAAAACTCAAATCAAAGCTTGTTTTGCTCCAGGTTAGAAAAAATTGGAGTTTTGCTAAATGATTAAAATATATATTTTCACAAAAATTTTGTTTATTGCTAAAATTGCACTTGTAATAAAAAATTTTTAACTTTAGAAAACGCAAAAAATAATAAATAAAAATTTTGCAAAAAAAATTATTAGTGAAGAGTATATAATATTCGCATGTAATTTTTGAAACTTAGAAACTAACGGCTCATATGTGATAACTAGTATTTAATTGTGTGCTTTAAGAAGCAAACAATTAATTTTAATCCAGCTTAATTTTATGTATATTTTAGTGTTTAAATATATAAGGAAAGAAAAATTATTTTACAAATTTTTATAAAATTTCGAACACTTAACGCTGTTGAAATGTTTGCATTAAAAATAACTAAAAAACAGAAAACATCTGAATTATTATTAAATTTTAAAGTTTTTCATAAATCAATTGTTTACTAATTCTTGTTTCATTTGATTTTATCTTATTGAAGCGGCAATTGCTGACATCTCGTCCACACCATTCTGACCAAATATACTCTTCTAAAAATCCTTTTTATAGAACCATATTGAGCATTATAATTTACCTATTTTATTGCTGCTCTATCAGTTATGGCTTTTATATCATATTAATCCCAAAATGATGTTCGCTGCGGACGACTTTTTAAGAAAATTTAGAATTTTAAATAATTTTAGAAAAAGCGAAATCGTTATGTTTTATTGAGTAAATTGATCGAGGAGCATAAGTTTCTAGGTTCGTGTAAAGTTAAAGTGTTGTGATAGGCACTAATTATAATAAAACAATACGGAGCCAAAAAAGAACACTTGTTAATTCGATGCTTTAACGTCTCGTGCAATTTGAAAAGTCTGATATCAGGATTTCCTTACATTTTTTTATGGTATTTAGGATCATGATGTGCGATGAATGGTACAGTTAATTATTTGTTTTAATAACTATTGAATGAATTTTTCCGCATTAAGGATATTTTACAAAATGGATAAGTGAAGCTAAGCTGTCTAAATACATAGAGAGTTCCACAATTTCGAGAAAAATCCTACTTTTTAAATAAAAATTTTACCCCTAAGGACAGTGTTCCAGTTGAATCTTATTCTATTGAACGACAAATTAACTCAGAAATTTTACACATCCCATGGTCATTCTTGACCTTAGCTGATATAAGGTAAAGCCACTTAGCGGAGTTTAATTCCATCGTATATATTTTGTTTATGTTTTTGTTCATTAGTATTTCTAACCTGATGAAAACTTAAGCAAAAGTTAAAGGTTGCATTACGAAAAGAAGTATGGTCGCTGTATTACGAACTAATTGACATCCAATTAAAATAAAGACTTATATGAGATATAAGAACCCTTGCGCAGTAAGACTAAATTTTTCAATACATTTAATAGAAAAGAAAACGAAGTAATTCGAACTTCAACCTTAAGTCAACTAAAGATAAAACATTTTCAAATTCAATTCTAATACAACCAACAAAGAGATTAATTTTTCTGGTAGATTGAAAATTATGGAGCTCTAAAAGTGCGGAAGGTTAACTTGCTGAAGGAATCTTTTAAGAAATAAACAATTAACAGCTGAAAAAATGTTACACAAAATACGGATGACAATTTAATCTTTTGTAGTAAGATGACGAAGCAGAGCATCGGACGAGAATAAAATGAGTTAGATAATGTTTTAACAGCTGCATATGTAATTAAGATAAAACTGAATTCGATTTTTATAAAAAGTAATTTCTAATAAAATAAGGCTTCCTAAAGAACGAAAAAATATTTATATTCTTTAATAGTCAATAGTTTTTATTACATAAAACCTTTTTATTTACTACATTATCATTGAAGTGTAATCAAAAAATAAAAAGCTGTAAAAAAACCAATTGCTAAAATTAAAATAAACTTTAATAAAACTGATCTCATAAAGCATGTCTTATCTGCCATCTAAACACCACACTATCGAAAAATTACATACAACTAAATTAATGAATACCCACATTTCTTTATTAACATATTAAAAAAAAAGAAATAATAAAAAATATTAGCCTATTTTGGGTATAGAATACACATAACAAAACAGGATAAAATTACGTCATTTAGTTGGAAATAAACATCCAATTAGCAAACACACAAAAAAAAAATAAAAATAAAAGAAAAGCAAACAAAAAATAAACAACAGCTAGACAGCAGATAAGTAAGAGTGCTATATTCGGCTATGCCAAATCTTGAAGGGTACATCACCATGTATGTAAATTTAGTTTAATAAAGTAACTCTAATCAAAATAACAAACATTATGGTGACCGAGAATTAAAAAATTAAAAGAAAAGTTACATAAAAATGCCATTTTTTAAAAGATCTCTTCCAAAGCTTTTAAATGATACCCATATTATTGACTTAAAAAATAGAACGCACAATCACACTTTTCTATGAAAAGTTAGGAGGCCCATAACTCGAAAATGTGGGCGAGCGCAAATTTTTTTACTTGATGTATATTTCTAAATTCTCTATCGCCGATATAATTGTTTTTTGATTGAAGTTACTTCATTGTTTCAAATTATATGTAAAAGTTAGAAGATGCCTTCTGCATCGAAAAATATGGAGCCTCAAAGTTTTACGTACGAGGTGTATTTGATACTTATGGATTTTTGGTTCTTGGCTTAAACGCCTTTTCTAACATCGTTCCTATTATTCATATTTTTAGTTGCATTTTCGCTATCTTAATTCGCGTTCCAAGCAGTGCCTTAATTCCGTAACACGATTTGGTAGGATTGTTCGTCGCCACATTTTGAGTGAAAGTATATGATTTTCAACGGACGAAAATTTTATTTTTTTTAACCCAAGAAGAAAAAGAAAGGGTTTAAAAATTAACGTAAGCCTCTAAGTAATTTTACAACTTGACATATAAAAATTTATCATTTAAATAAACCAAAAGAAAGTTGGATCCCACGTTCTGAAACATACACTCTTACCCAAATACCATTTCTTTTACCACCATTAAGCATTAAGACATAAAAACACAGGTCACAAACATTTTTTTATTATTTATGTTTTATCATACCTAACAATTTCAATCCACTTATTCAATTAATTAAATTAAAAATCAGTTTTTTTGCTTTCTGGAAAATACGTTCAATTTGAAAGTTTACAGTTGGATGAGTATTGTTAAAGGCATAACAGAACAAAGGGCATCAAAATCTCTGGATTTCTTAGTTGTCAAAAAAACCAATCTTTTGGTGAGAGTCACAAATTTAAAATGTACCTCAAAGGCCCTTTATGTCATTTTTAAACAAAAAATAAATTACTTAAGCCATACAAACAAACAAATGGATTCAAAACATCTTGTAACACAAAAATTCAAAAAAAATTTAATGTTTAAAAAATTAATAATATTGACAAATAAAATAAAAAACATTAATTTTTACTCAGATTATAATTAAAAGCTTAAAGTATTCTTGTGTCCATCTCAATTTGTCGTTTGTGTTAAAAACACTCCAGGCAAATTAAATAATTACGCTGCATTTTAATGTTCAAAGGAAAGCGATGGAAAAAACATTAAATACTTTAACAAATGTTTTCAATAAAATTAGGTCAGCTCTCAATACGTTGCTTGTTGTATGAAATTGACGTTGAAGTGCATTTATGCATTAAAAATGAATGTTTAGATAAGATTTCTAATAAAATTTACTTTCAAAACAGAGAGTAAAAATAATTAAGTGATTTAATAAAAATGAGATGTAAAACTTTTAAGGAGCAAAAAGTCTTTTTATTTCAATTTCTTATAATAAAAATTATCGAATATCAAGTGTATTTTTTATCATTTTGATTTGAAAGAAAATAATTCTATTTTGTTTTAATCACAATGGGAACATTCTTTATATTTTGATTTTATATTAAAACTTACTGTAAACTTAGTGTCTGCCTATTGAGATTCAAAAGCAATTGTATGTGAAAAATGCGTCACTTCTGGAACGCCCTCTTTTTGCACTTGCTGCTAATAAGAACACTAGTTTACACATTTGACGAGTCCGGATATCACACTTCATAAAAAATAAATAAAAAATATTTATTACTTTTACGTTACTTCTGAAAAATCTTTTAATTTCTAGTATTTTTTGTTATAGCGGCTTTTGTGAACACTTTAAGAGCCCTCCTATTATGGTTCCAGAGATAGTGGGCTGTGACAGCCCGAAAAACATTGTCGCGATAACAATTGAGTCGACAACAATTTATAGTTTTTTTTTTTTATTAAAAGAGAAGTAGCACTTCGTACCGCTCTACATTCTTTAGGAAAGGGACTCGCCGGCGAATATGGTATGAAGAAGTACCGACCAAGGAGGCTGCATGTTTAATGTTAATTCTGAATATGTGTTTATACCATTAAACAGAAAAAAACATTTTTTGTTTTGGTTGCCACAGGAGTTGAACTCTGGCCAACCAGGATTGTTGTCAATGTGCTTACCACTTTGACTACAGCAGAAAGCAAGAAAGAAAGGCAAATATTAACTTCTTTACGCCTCGTTTATATTACATTTGTAAACGAGGCTTAAAGGAATTCCATGAAGGACTCGTACAGGAATTCCATAAAGCACAAAACGGTAGATATCAAAATTAAACAATAACATCCTTAGAACGAGCTGTATTAGGAAAGTATACAAAATTGCCCAAAAACCGTACATAGGTCGGATGGGAGCTGCAAGTAAGTATAGGCAAATTTTGAAGAAAAACTTCCATTAAGGCAGATAGTTAAAAACGTGAGGATAGCATTGCCCAAATTTGTATTTAAACTACAGACAGTACGAGAAAAAAACACCAGTCCATAGACGAAATCATTGACGCAATTTCATCACATAAACTAAATTGAGCTGCGTGAACCATTAATTATCCTAAGAAAAGCCTTATGTCAAACTGGAAATAAGTAGGATATTTTATTTTCTGTTATGAAAAACTTTTAAAAATACAGCAAAGCTCCTATTGAAGCTAAACGGAGGTTATAATTTTAATGCCTTGTAATAATAAAATCTTTTGGGCTTTTAAATCTAAAAGGAAGAGTATTTCGAGTTCACTTTTGAAAGACTTTAGAGCATTCGCAAAATGAATCCCATTAATAGACTCTGGGTCGCCAAGGTGAGTTCTATAGAAAGCAGAACAGCGTATTATATCACATTTAAGTTCTTACAATTAACAAAAAGGGTGTTTTTTAAGCCCAATAGAACTTTAAATTTAAAAAAATAACAAACAAAAAAATGAAATTGTAACTAAGAATGTTTTTATACGAATGATCTTAACATGACTTTAACATTTAAAATGATTTCGGTCATATAGCCACCGCCGCTGCTCATGACAAAGCGCATTCTGGACATCCAATTTTGAAACACTTTTTCAAGTACTGGTGGCCGTATGTCACGAATAACACGAACAATGTTGGTCTCCAAAGCTTCAATTGTCGTACGACCTTGGAGGATAATTGACAGGTCCATTTCTTAAAATCAACTTGTCGCTAAATTTTGATTTCAATAACTTGATTGTTGCGGATGCCGTATGGCACGTAGCGCCATCTTGTTGTAACTACATTTCGTCCGAATCAATGCAGTAACGATCTCTTTTAGCTGCAACGCGGGACTCGGCCTCATTTTTGAAGAAATAAGGTCCGATAATGCCACCAGCGTGTAAAGCTAAACAAATGGTACATTTTTCTGGATGAAATGGAGTCTGTAAAGTATGTTGTGGATTGGTCTCACTCCATGTGCGGCAATTTTGCTTATTTACAAACCGGTTAAGCCAAAAATGAGCCTTAGCGCTAAACACAAGTTGGCGATAAAACAACATGTCAGTTACTAACTGCTGTAGAGCCTATTCGGCGAAAAAATGACGCATATAATGGTCTCGTGGATTTAATTCCTACACTAGCTGTTTTAAGGATCTCGATTATTTGGATGATGAGATTTCAGGGGCAATTTTAGATAGTTACAAATACTTGTGTCAAATACAAGGAAACAGTTCTTTAAAACCAAGATGATAGAAATCAGTACAGCAAATATAACGCCACCATGCATCATAAAACACAAAGCGAGCATAAAAAAAACGTTGGCCTTTAAAGAAGGAGTTGAAAATTAATTAATAATATTTTTTGAAAGACATTAACAATACAAAAAAAGAAAAAAATATTTTATCGTTATTATTATACATATAAACATTGTTGTATTAATCTTATTAAAATTAATTTTATTTAAATTAAAATCTACTAAAGAAATGTCAGTGAAAGAGATTAACAAAATGACATATTTTATTAAATTCTGCCTCATTGTTAGTTGGAAAACAAAAAGAAATAAACAAATTATTAAAACGAATTTCTGAATGAAAGATAATGACTTTATTAGCATAATTAGTTTAATAAAGTGAATGAAATATAATGTATTTTCTTATAAACGTTAATTATTATACAAATTTCAAAAGTTGAAGGACAATAATGTTGGAAAAATAATGTTATAAAAAGTGTGCTCAGGCGTCAAAGGAGGAGATACATAGAGAAGGTGTATTTTTATTTCTCTATTAAGTTCTTTTACTTTAACCATCTACATGAGGCCTTAGACAATAAATTATTTTTGACAATGTATTATTCAGATTTTGGTAATGAGCTATTAACACTTGTCTGGAAATCAAACAACACGTTTTTTGGCGACCTTTCAATTATATAGGTTATTCAATTTTACCTTAGCAATCCAAAGTTAACACACATTAACATTGTTTTTAAGAGCCTTTAGCAAGTAAACGACTGTTATCGCAATGGTGATGTCCAAAGCGGATCCATTTTGTAGTTCGCTTAAAAAAACATCAAACAAACTCTTGCAGTATGTTGCAATCTCTACTCAAAAATATCAGAAAAACGCCACGGCAATATGGCATCTGTAAGAACACATTTTGTTTTAACTTCTTTTACCATACTTTCGCGAAGGAAATAGTACCTTAAAAAGCTATCAACGTTCAGTTTTTGTATTAAGTACGTCCAAAAGTAACTGATCCAGAATCAAAGCATGGGCCTAAATCAAATAAATGGCAGTTGGAATTTGGACTAATATAGAATACAGAACCTCTGAAGGACTACTTCTTAAGTAATTTGTAATATCAGTGTATCATTAGAGTTGGTCTAGTACAAATTTCCTTTTTTGTAGCAGTCCGTCATACCAGCCTTACATATGTCAATATAGGACGCAACCATTTTAATATAAAGCGCTATTTAGCGTCAAACATCCTGCGACCGCTACTTTTTCAAACCTGAAATTCTTAAAAAAATGAAAAAAATGAAATGCAAAACAAAAGAAAAGAAAATTAAAAAATACCAGCAGCTTTCTTGCTGAGTTAAATTTTGTAAAAAGCATGCAGCTAAAAAAGAACGAATTAATTACAGACGCTTAGAGATTATTTCAATTCAATAGACATTCCAAACAAATGGATAATTGTTAATCTGAAAATAACACAAAAAAGATATATTTTGGCGACAAATGGATTTTCTATTAATGATATTGCATTAAGCATATTTAAAGGAAGATATTATTTATGTCGTGAGTAATCAGTTGTGAAGAAGCATTTTTGTTTATTTTTTTAGTTATTAACCGACTAAATGTTGTTTTTTTATATCTGAACTTGCAGAACCGGTTTTAAATTTATTTTTGTACACTTCTTTTATTAAAAAAATGAGAATTACTATAGCTCTCAATAGTGAAAAGTAATTTAAAAAAAATTTAAATCTACAGTGTGTCCCCACAGGTGACGTAAATTGACTTATATGCGCCTATATTTTGAACCGTTATAGAGAAGCGCTTGATTAGAATGTCCATTACTATGACCGTTATAATAACAAGTATTAACACTTAAAATTATAAGTTAAAGGGTGTCCCAATAGTTAATGTAAATTGATGAATGTTGCCAATCTTTTGAACTGTTATAGACAGAGAGCTAAAATTTACAAAGAACCTGTATTGCTAAGTTCGCCATAACAACAAGTATAAAATTTTAATTTAGAGATTAAAGGGTGTTCCCAAGTTTGAAGTAAATAGACCTATATGGCCCTATCGCTTGAACCGTTGAACACTTGAAAATTAAACAGAATGTCTACTACTTTGTCTGGTATATTGAGAAGTATAAATAATAGGGTGTTACAATAGTTGCTGTTATTTAATATATAGACCAAATTGTTGAACAATTGTAGAGAGTTAATTGAAGTTTACAAAGACATCAAGTAGCAAATTTGAAATAAGAAATTAAAGGGTGTCCCTGTAACTGATGTAATTTGAATTATATGGCCCCATCTTTGAAACCGTTACAGACAAACTCTTAAAAATAACACAAAATTTCCAGTGAATTTATCAAGTATAATAACAAGTATAAATATTTAAAACTGAAAATTAAAGGGTTCCCTAGTGGTTATAATTTAATGTAAATGGCCAATATTTTGAACTAACTAATTTTGTTCTTTTTTTTTAAGTGAAGTTGCACTTTAGGCATTATTACCTATTAAGTTATTTTGGTAAACATGCTACATTCTTATAGGAAAGGGATGGATGAGAGATAAGACAGGTGGTGAAGGAGGGAAATAGAGAGTTATTTATTTTACTTCGCCGGTGAATATTGTATGAAGAAGTACCGACGAAGGAGGCTGCACGTTTTCATGTTAGTTCTGAATATGTATTTATACCATTAAACAGAAAAAAACATTTTTTTATTTTTTGATTGCCACAGGGTTTGTAGTCAACGTGTTTACCATTTCGACTACAGCAGCCATAAAAACTGTAAAAAATGAAGGGTGATCACAGAAATGCTAAATTTTCTTGTTTAATCTGCATTCATATTTTGTTCTACGACATATAAAAAATCCTGACGCAATATTTTTTTTTGAATAAAATATAATTTAATTAATGTATAATTACCGTCTTAAAGAAATATGATTTTAAGTTTGTATGTTTTTAAGTCGGTTTATTGGCAAGAATTGTAGCACTCATGTTCAGAGCTCATATCGTCATAAAAGTTAATAAAATTAATTTATTAAGGTACCTTAACACTTAAATCGTATATAAGTGTAATAAGCGCCGAATATATTTTTATTAGAATTTGAAATTTAAATAAGCGATATATTATTTGATTACTGAATATACGTTCAACCGCACAAATACTAATTTATTTTTGAACATCAAGTAGAACAACTATTTTTGTAAAATTGCCAGTGCTGAAGAAAATAATAAAAACAGGCAATTGATGAAACAAAATTCATTTTTTACGACTTAAATTTTGCAAAAATAAAATTTATTTTTGCTGAATATAAAAGAGAACATATTAATTTGAATTTGTGTATAATTTTATTAACGTTTTAAAGTTAAATTTTAATAAAATTCATAACTTCACTTCAGTATGTTGTGACTTTCGATTGTGAACTGCAGAACACCTTTCAGTTGATTTCAAGAAGCATCGCAAGTTTTAAACAATTTGCGATTGGCAGATCATGCCTGATAATATTAAGTTTGCTGTTTTAAGTCGCTTTTTTTTTTGCAAGAATTATTTAATGTAGTTTTTGCTGGCTTTTTAAATACCTTTGAAAAATCTTCAAGAAAGAAATTAGGTATTGTTTCTTATTTTTATTTTCTTTATTATTTTTCAGCCTTTAAGCGGCAAAACATTTTTTTAATAGCATTTTTTAATAAAAGAGTAAATTTTCTTTAATTCTAATGCATAAATACCTGCTTTTTTACTATTTCGGTAACAGATTTGGTTATCCTTAATACTCTTTGTACCAGTCCTCATTATGTTGTGACCAGTTTTTGTTAATAATAAACATTTGAACACCTTTTCCCAATTACTATTGTTATGTGGCGGTTAGTAAAGATGAAATCATATATTAAATTACTTTATTAAAAACAGAGGCCTTAAAGTGTAGACTCTATTCTAAAGTTTCATTAACCTATTTTAACTTTCATCAGATTCTGTTGAAAGTAAAGGTTGTTTCCGTTTGAGGTTTGTTAAAATTATCATGTTGATTTTAAAAATTATTAAACGAAGTTAATTTCTATTAAATATTGTTTCCAAGCATTCGTTACACAATATATGTATCTTTATTAACAGATAAAACCACAGCAGAAAATTGTACAAATAAGCGAGATGAAGTAATAATAAACTTTCATTCATGCATAATAAATAAGTCATTTGTTGTCTTTATGATGTATTAAAAATTATGTACGAACACATATTCTTGCACACATTATTTATATTTACAAACCTTAACAAAAACAGTTGGTCTGCACTGCTTAATTAATTTAATTTAATGTATTTGTTATAATTCAACGAAAATTTATCAATGAAGTTTATTCTCTTTTTATGGAATCAATTAAGTAAAATGTATTAAATTAAGTAAATGTTGTGTAAATTAGAAAAAGTTTGTTTCTTTGGCCGTTTGTTTGATAGGTTTGGCGAGCCCTTTCGATGTGAAAACATCATTTTTAATCCTCCTTTTGATTTGTACTAGAGAGATACCTAAGACTGTATTTGTTGTATAAATAGTGGTGGGTTCAGGTAATTTTGTCCACTAGGGTTAAGTCTATTGAAATGGTATTATGCAGGTAGATTCTTGATATCTGTCATGTTTATTGGAGGTACATAATTTTAATATTTTTGTCTTTTATTTATTGGATAAGTAAGTGTGATCATCTGTGGGTGTTTTAATAATTTAAGTGGTGTAAAAATTGTGTCAAAGTTCTTGTTTTTTAGTATTCCATGTTTTCAAGAATATCTAGTCTTCGTCCTTTTTTACTAGGATGTAGTAATAGCTCGTGTTTATGTGTAATGCAAAGTTGGAGTCATTAGAAAAGTTTAATCTACAATTTTCGAAAAGTCAAAATAAGCATAAAAGTATTCAAAAACAGGCAATTGGTTCTTAATGGGTTAAGCATTTATATAAAATTTTAGTATTTTCTTTAAGATCTCTTTAAAAGCTTTAAGAGGCCCGTAACTCGGAAAATATGGGCGAGCGCCATATTGTTACGTGATGATTTTTCATAGCTTTTGATTTTCTATCGCCCCATATATTTGTTTTTTTACTTGTTCCATATGATGTGAAAAAATAGAGGTAGGTGTGGTGTTTTGCCTGCTGCCTCGAAGGATACAGACTGATCATGCTGATTTTCAATAGTACCTCTTTCGACACTATGTCTACGCGATTGGCGTATTGATATTTTCTCTAGCTGATCAAGTGCTTCGGAAAACTTAATTTCAACACTAATACGAAAGGACAGTCGCTCAATCGACTGTGCTATGCATAAGAAGTCAGAATTTATATACTTTATGGGGTCGAAAACGGATATTGTAGAAATTACAAACGGACGAAAATCAGCGGCAGTAAATGGCCATTGAGATGTGCTCTCAACCTCAGTAATAAATATCGGTGATTTAATAATTAAATCGGGATAAAAAATACCAGGATATTTTTTAAAAATTAAATAATTTAATTCTATATTTCCGTGGTTATTTTTATTACTTATTTTTTTTTTTTTAATTTTTGTCTTTGAAGTGATTTTATTAATTCAAAAAAAACAAAACGAACTTCATCAGATAAAGACATAAAATATAAAAACTTGGCACACACTAACTGTTATATACTCAACTTCTCCAATTAAAATAAAGATGGAAGGGTGGACTACAATAAAAATAAAAATAAAAGGAAAATAAAGGGATTGCGCTGTAAATCATATCATTACAAAAGAAAAATGAAACTGAAATGTCATAAAAATAACGAGCCTTCAAATATAATGTCATTGTTACACTGTCTTTATGACAATAATGATAATGTCATTGAATGAAGCAAAATGAAATGTTTTAAATTATTATGTTCAGTGTGAAGTTACCGAAAAAAAATTATTTTGTATCATTTATCAAAACCTTGATTTTTTTTATTAAAAGTTGTAAAATCCCATTTCAATGATGTGCGAAAATTTTAATCTCTTTTTTATTTAAACCAAAGTCTCCTTTTTATTTTAACATAAATACGTATTGTTTGGCTTCTCACTTTTCCAACTTGGGGGTTCTTTCAAATAAATGTCACTCTTTTTGAGTTATATGATTTAATTGACCATACTTTGTTTAAATGAATGAGTCATTTTGAATGTTTTTTTTTATGACTTTTCTTTAAATTTAACGTCAAATCGAAAAATTGTATTTTCCCTCAACGAAAGTTGTATGAGTCATGTTTGTTTTTGCAATATGGTAACAACTAATTAAGCCAAATAAAATAAGAGATAAAAGTCCTTAAAAAAATATTTAAGTAAAAAAAATATAAAGACATTAAAAACTACAGTTGGGAGAGACAAAAGTATTTTGCAAAAAACGTACGAAAATACACATTTAAGCAAACTTTTTCTAAAAACTGCTCGTTTCAAATGTGTCAATAAAAGTAAACCTAAAGAATGATTGTAAAGATCTAATAATAGAAAAAAAAAATATTTAAAACGCTTTGATTGATGTTGACTACGAAGGACGAATTTAAGTAAAATCTTTATTTAAAAACTCAAAAGAGCAATGTATTTTAATCAATATTTCAGAAATAGATTCATTTCTATTTTTATAAAGCTTGACAAATCATATTACAAGAAACAAAAAAAAAAAAAGGCTAAAACAAAAACAACACAGTAGAAGCTTATGCTGAAATTTAAGAAATAAAAATTGCTGAAATTAAGAATCCAAACAAATTTGAAATAGAAATAAGAACTTAAACAAAATGTGGCTTGGATTATTTAATAAATTTAAAGGCAGAAGTATGAAAGCAGAAATGTAAATTCCAAAAATTTCATCATGAATTGATTGTAGAATAATTAAATTAACCAAAAACAAATGACAAGACATAACACGATAATAACACTTCGTACAATTTGAATCATTTTGTTTTTGAAAGGATTTTTTTCTCATTTAAAGACTTGATAACGTTGGTATACTTTTAGGAAATTACACGCTTTTGCTTGTGAGTATTTGCTAAAAAAGAGAGAGAAAAAAAATTTTGTCATTAAGAAGTTTCTGTGATCGATCTTGTTTTTTGAACGGTGTTCTTGCTTGAAGTCAAGCTCTTGTTCTGCTTTGTTATTAGGGCAAAAGATCTTAAAATCACAGTTCAAAAGCATAAGCAGAATATGCAACAGTTATTTAAACTGTTTTTGTTTTTATTAAAAAAGAATGACCATTTATAAACAGTTAACAGTGGAGCAGAATTAACAAATGTTAGTAAATAAATGAGGGATCTCTGAACCTCTGGTCCGAGAAACACTACCTTACTCATAAGCAAAGTAAATAAGATTCAAATATAAAATATTATCAGTAACTATTCTTCTTATAAATTTGTTTAAAATAAATTAAAAAAATATTAATCTCGAAAATAAAATGTATATAAAATTTTAAAGAAGGAAAAAAATAAAATTGAAAAATAGTATTTAAATTATAATAATTGATCTTTACCCGTACCCGTTTCTTTTATTCCGAACGCTACACCAAAAAAAAAAACACATAAATCTAACTAAATGAGGAAAAAAAATTGAAGAAAATTATGTTACTATGCAACAAGCAAATTTTTTCTTTTGTTAAGTTTACTCACGTTTTTCGTTAAAAAAAATTATTATTTTAAAAAACTTTGCCATATTTGAGAAATTTCTTTCATTCATTACTAAAAAAAGCGGTAAATATAATAAAAATTTAGTTAATTTAAATAAAATAAATATTTAAATTAGATACTTATTTTAGTAAAATATTTATTTAAATTTTCGAATATGTTAAAATAAAAAATCTTTCTTAAATTAAAAGATTCAAGGAAAATTAAAAAAAATATTACTTTTCAATTTCATTTGCTTAAATGTTTTTCTGACGTTAATTTCGAAAATATTCCTGTTTCTAATCGCCTGAAGTATTGAAAATTAGAAAAAACACGTGAAATTTTAATGAATTCTGAACTATTACCATTCCAATGTGAATTAGATTTATCGTTAATGCATTAAATCAAAATGAATTTTTTTCAATATGGCAACACCTTCGATAATCAACAAGCGGTTGTCAAATTGATTGTTCGTGGTAAAATAGAAAATAAATATTAAAATCAGCACAGCTGCTAACCGTACATTCTGCATTCTATCCATTTGATCGTAATGTAAATGATTACTAAATGCAAAAACTGTCATTTGTCAGAGTAGCATTTTAATTCACATTAACTGTGTCATCTATGCTTTTTAATTGTGAAAAACAATTTAAGAAAAACTTTTTCCTTTTTTCTGCTCAAATTATAAGTTAAATTTAACAATATATTTTCTATTTTGCATGATTTTTTATTCTGTTTGCAAAACCATATGCAATTTTACTTAAATAAATTGTTAAGTTCTAATTCTAGGTGTTATTTTTTCTACTGCTTTTCTACTGTTTTACCTAAAATTTCAAATTTATTATAATAACACATTTTTACAAACCATATTTATTATAAGAGTGTGGTCATTTGAATTAATTTTTTTTTAATTTTAATAAATCGCGTATAAAACTATCTTGGTCCAGTAAAATAGTTTTATTCATTTTAGCTACCTGTCACTTTGTTGAAAAAAAAGGTCTAAGACCTCTTTTACAGCATCGTATGAATACATTCGTTCGCATTTTAAGCGAAATGAGACTAATTTGGGTGTATAAGAAAAACAAAAAAAAAAATGTCTTCTTTTTTTTGCTTAGAACACAAATGAAAGCATTTGTGCACTACATTAGTGAGAAAGTTAGGCTTATGCACATTACGGGGAAATTTCGAGTCTTTCTTATTTATTTGTGAGACTCATGTTTTTCATTCAAGAATTTTATAGGATTGATCTTCTTTGTTAAATCATATAATTCTTAAAATCTTACTTCCATATTATTTTATCATAAATGGTACAAGTCTTAGAACTGGACAACACTTTACGTGTCTAAGCTTTTCGTTAATTTAGTTATTTACATCACTATTTCTTTTAAATTACGTCAAGCTATAAATATTTTGTCCACAAATATAACTTATTTTCATTGAAAACGTTAGCAGCATTGTAGTGCCTTTTTTTATGTCCACATAAATAATTATTTTCTATTCCATTTTTGAAAACAGTAGAAGTTTTAGTTTAACATATACTCGATGTGAAAACTTTACATAACAAAATAACAAAAATCTTGAAGGTAAAACTAAAAAACTCTAAGTTGGCATCACGTAATAAAGAGCCTTCATAGAAATCCTAGTTTTATATATACTCGTCGTGGAACTCGTATTTTTTTTTTTTTGTTTGTTATGTTACATAACAAAGTAACAGTAATCTTATAAGTAAAACTAAAAAACGCTAAATTGGCATCACTGAAAAAGAGTCTTCTTAGAAATCTGAGTTAACTAAAAAACGCTAAATTGGCATTACTAAAAAAAGAGACTACATAGTTTAGCATACACTCGACAAGAAAATTTTACGAGTAAGTTACGTAACAAAATAACATAAATCTTTAAAGTAAAACTCAAAAACAATAAATTGGCATCACTAAAAAAGGAGACTGGTAAAAAAATTGTCCCTTAATCGTATAATTCTGCAGCATTTTTTATTTAAAGTCTATATAAACGTATTTATTTTTCACATGGGTTTTGTTTGTGTGTTGCTTTTTTTTTTGCTTGTCAGTCTTTAAAATTTTTTGTTCGAGATTTTTATTTAATTTTTATATAATAAATGTACATATAAACAACATCTATTTGTGATGTGTGCTTTGAAATTTTTCAATTCTAAGTTTTTATTCTATCGTTTTAGTTTAGATTTATGTATCTAAATAGACAAACAGTTTTCTTAGCTCTTTCAATTCAGGTTTGTAGTTAAGTTTTAGCTTCTTTTGTATATTTTTCAAAAGAGACCTAGAGAAAGGTTTGACATAAAACTGGGTGGCACTTGTAAAATTGATTTAAAGCAAAAAAGTTACAAATAAAGAAAGAAAAGAAATGTGAATCCATTGATATTCTTTAAATATAAAGATGTTTTTCTTAAAAACAATGCCATTTTGTTTTGATTTGTATGAAAATAAATTTTTTATTTTCACTGTCCCTCTGACAGCATATAATGACCACCAGAGTTTTAGAGACATGTACTTTTTTTATGTGTTCGTGACTGTGTTCTATTACGTGAAATCGCATGAATATTATATTTTGATTTCATGACAAATAATTAATCGAGTTAATTGCGACCTAAGATTATTTTATAACTGTTTATAAGCTAAACTTATGACACGCAAATTGACTTAATTATTGCTTAATTTGTACGCTTTTATTACTGCATAATTCTTGGAATCAAAGGATTTTATTAGAAGCCCACCACGTCCTTGTAAATAAGCAATTTATGGGTTTGACATGTTATCACACCTTTTTGTACAACTTAGATTTAAATTTCAACGTTATTTATTCATAAACAGATGGTTGTAGAATTTATAAATCCATTTTTAAATAATTAATAGAAAACAATATTGTAAAGTAATCCGTGCAAATATTTTTAGCTACGAATGGAATTCGTGTTCTGTTCTTTATATAGTTCTTTTAGATATTGCGTATCTAAAAGGCAATCATTTTTTGATATATTTTATCATCTTGGAAAATGCTAAAAGATTATCAATTCACCGCCATTTCAAGTAACAAGTATGGGCATTTGTGACAAATTCAGCCTACAGCAATTTCTTGCCTTTTTTATATCGAATGTATTAGTATTCGGTGTCCAATATTTTTATAAATTGCCTGTTTCTTAAGAAGACTATTTTACCTCTCGGAAAATATATACAATTCCAATCGGGATTTCAATGAAGCTAAATTAATGTTTAAAGGTATTCCCAAAGCTTTGCATTAAAAGCTTTCCCCAATAGTTTTCTTTTTCTACCGCATTCGGCAAAAAGCTTTAGTTCAGTATATTTTTGTCTGTTTTAGTAACAATTTAAAATGGATCTAAAATATGAAGGGTATTCCCACCTTGACTTGACAGACATAAAGAATTTACACAGAGTTTGCATAAACATGCCTCATTTGTCAAAATCACGGCCTGTGATCTTATTTTTTGTTTATTGTTGTTGTAATCTAAGAAGCTTTTGGTTTATTTCTCTCTGAAGCTGACATAATTTTTAATCTCCTCAAAACACTAAAGTATTAAAAAAGAGCACTATTTTTTTATTAAATTAATACCCTCTTTAAATAATAATCGTAAAAACTTTTTCTTTCTTCAGATACTTAAATGTTAAAAACAATAATTTTTTACATTATTTTGTGTGATTTATAATTTTAATTAAATTCATGTTTGCGCAGATTTTAATCAAATTATTAAAATATTTGTCATACTTTTGCATTATTTAGCAGTATAAGAAAAAACTAAAGAGACTTATAGTCTCCTTAAAAATTATTCGAAAAAAAAATAGTTATTACTTTAGCAATTAATAGCGACTATAGTTGATGGAAATATATTTGATTAAAAAAAGCTTTCCCCAACTTAATATTAATTATTTTTTTGAGTTATTAAAAATGTTTTAATTGTATTTAAGTTTAATAATGCACACTTTGATGTCAGCAGTAAAATCAATTGAATAGTAATGCAATAGACTAAAAAGCCAATTTTGAAGGGAAATTTATTTCACACTCGTACCCTTTAAAATGTTGTTGTTGGGTTGGTTTAAATTACAGTTTTAAAGAATTGAAGGGAAATCAACACTTATTGAGACTATATAAATTGAAAATGTGAATAACAGAATCCAATTAAAATAACATTCGAGTAACTTATCATTATGATCTGATTACTTTCAAAAAGAAACTCTTTATCATCTTTGGTATCAGTGCTTTAAAAGTCAATATGCCAAAAGCTATTATGAAAAAGAAGATCTGGCAGCCCTTGACATAAACTTCAACAACAACAAAAATATGTTGTGTATGTACTTAAAAGAATAGGGCTGAAGGTGACAATAGAACAAATCTGTTGTCACTTGTGTGAAGAGAATTAAAAAAAAATATATTTTAGGTTACACTTCATAAGCAGCTGCGTTGACAGGGGTGCATGTGAGTTTGTTAAACAAAAGATCTTAAGTGTGATTTGAAATCCCAATATAGCTTCCAATATAAAGTAAATAATTGTTGTTTAGTAGCTGCAGTTTAAAAGACGAATAAAAAGAATGTTAGAAATACTAAGTTATAATAAAAAAAATATATGTGACAGTGGTGGCTGCCTTGGTTAAGAAGACCTCGTGAGGTCGACACAGTGTGTTGGGATTTGGATGGTTACGGGGTTGAAGGTGCATGTTTGGCCTTTTGACAAGACGTCGAGTAGTTCGTGTCTCGCTGAAGTAACCATAACACTACAGCGTAGATGACTGCATTAGTTTGTGAAAATCACATATAAAGTAAACCAGAGATCGTAAATTTAGCCAGAGCAGAGTCAAATAAAAAATGACCTTCTGCTATTTGCAATTAAGAGAAAAACAAATTAAAAAGATACCTGTTATTTTTTTAGGCATTTTAAAAAAACTGTTAAAAATTAACTTTCTCTCGAGCAAATAAAACAACGAAAGCAAGTATTTGCTGTACTGTCGATATGGTTCATTTTAAAACATTTTTGCTTACTTTTAATGTTCCAAACAATCCGCACCACAATCTTCTTCCCCAGTAGTATGTTGCCTTCCTATAGAGTACTTTTGGTTTATAAAATTAAGAAAATAAACAAGATAAATTTTATTCAAAGTAATATAAAGAAATATTGAATATTGCTAACAACTGCCTAAAACGTTTGATGTATTAAAATTTACGTCATCGCTCACACAGCGTGAAGTTATTGGCAAAGTCAATTACTAAATTGAGGCAATATTAATTAAGCAAAAAATATTTGCTTTAACAAAATCTAAACACTTGAAAAAAAAGCAGTTCATAAAAAACACATTTTTGAGGAGAAACCATTAAATTTTGCTTTTTAGATTTATGTAAACATGGCTGTGTTAAAGCTTCACTTGTACCACAAAAAATATAAAAAAGAAAGTAAATAAAAAGTAAAAAAATATTTGAAGGGAGAAAAGATGAAATAAAGAGCAAACTAGCGTATGAATGAGTGACTTGTATGGAATGAGAAGGATTATAATAGCAAATCGATAGCAGGTCATATATGAATGACTTGAGTTTAAGAGTGTATAAAAAATCCAAGGCTAAGAGTATGATGATGGAGAAAAAACAAAATATACCGTAAACAAATTGAAATATATTTGCGAGGGTAGATATTCAAGGAATTTTTTATTTTAAACTGGCAGTAAAATTAGCTGCTTTGGCATTTGTGTTTCGATTTTCCTTACGAAATAACTTATCTTAACAAACAAAATTCCATTGTTCAACTAAAGTTTAAGGGGACCTCCTTAGGAAACTGTATTCAAATCCTTCCCTCAGTTTTTATGTAATTAGAACACAGACAGACAGACAGACGGATATATAGACATAAAGTCAAATATTTCATAAATCAATTAAAATTTTACTTTTTTGGCTTTGGTTCATTTTTTAATTTAATTTTTACAAAGAAAAATTATTTTTCAAATGTACACGGACGTTTTCCAAGTTAAATAAGAAAAATTAGACGCTGGCAGAATGTAATGCCTCATTTTCAGGACCGCCATATCCATCAACAGCATTCTTTGCATCCATCACCTTGACTTGCGTATATTGTAAATATCATCCATTTAACGAACTAATCAAAATTAATTTGGTTGGACGAAATTCACATACAACTCAAAGCATTTCTTTGTTGTCTTCTCTACAACACGTCTTGTACATTTGTTGCAATTTTGTACTACACCGTCGGTATAGTCACGAAATGCAAATTTTTATTTTTAATCATTCATACTTGTTTTTCTCACAACATTATAGATGCTGTTCCAGTATCATATCAACTGTTGATGAGTTAGGTATGAATGTTAATGCGCTGTGCCTTGCGTATTTTTAAATTATTTTTTTTAATTTTAGTCCCAGCCAGGGGTTGAACCAGTGATCGTGGTCTAATTTTTCTTGTTTTCTTTTAAAAAACGTCCGCGTACATTTGAAAAATAATTTTTCTTAACAAAAGTTAAACTAAAAATGAACCAAAGCCGAAAAAGTAAAATTTTAATTGATTTATGAAGATCATTGGTTCAACCCCTGGCTGGAACTAAAATTAAAAAAATAATTTAAAAATACGTCAAACATTCCAAAAATTAGTGTTTTGTATTCCATACATTTTTTAAAGTCCCTAAAAGAAATGTTCCTGTTCTTGCTTTGAAGAATTTTTTGCCGAATTTTTGAATTACCGAGAGCTTTTACTTTTTTATATTCGTTTTCTTCCTTTAACGAAATTTTAATTTTTCAATCAAAATTTTTTCATTAAATTTTTGTGAAAATATAATTCCATTGTGAATTTTCGATTTTTGGGTAGTCTAGAATTTATTTTTGTTTTTTAATATTTTTTTAATTATTGGTTTTTAAAAGCAACATAAAAAGAATAAAAAAACAATCTTAATAGTAAAAAAGTAAGAGTGCTGCAGTGCCATAACAAATCTTGTAAACACTTTGTCATGATGTAATTTTAGTTTAGGGAAATAACTCCATTTAAAAAAATATGAAGTGACAGAGAATTAAAAAATTAAAAACAATTTTTTACATAAAAATGTCATCGGCTCTTAATGTGCTAATCATTTTTAAAAAATTTCAGAATATTCAAGATCTCTTCAAAAGCTTTTAAATGATACCCATATTGATATTTTAAACAATTTTTAAAATTTCAGAGGCCCGTAACTCGGAAAATATTTGCGAGTGCCAATTTTTTACTTAATGTTTTTTTTTCTTATTTTTTTAGCTCTCTATCGCTGCATATTTTTTATTTTTTTTTTTTATTTTTTTTTTTGATTGAAGTTACTTCCAAGTGATATCAAAAAATTAGGGGCTGTTGTATTGTTTAGTTCGCTGCCGCGAGGGACATGGACCTCGTTTCAAAAAATCTGTTAAATGGGCCCAGCTGTTTGGCTGCGAATGATGTTTTTTTCTTAAAAATAGGGAGAAATTTTATGTTTCGCAATGTAGCAATGATCTGGTGGAAAAAATTGACCCGAGCAACCCGTTCCGACATGCGGATTTTTTGTTTAATTTTTAATTGAATTTATTTTATTTGACATTTTACAGTACTTTGTATTTAATGATCTTAGAAGTCTGCTTAAAAAATCTCTTAAAATTCTATTCTACTACACTCGTAAAACGAAATGACTTTTTAAGCGCAATATTATGGATTGTTAAAAGGACTCTTTGGTTTGAGGTTATTTCTAGTTCACTTTTGCCTGTATTTTACTTTTGTAAAACATTATCTAAAATTTTAAAACATAAATCATATTGCGTTGTTTGAAAACAAAGTTTTGCGTATTTTAGCTTATGGATTATTAGCATTAACTTATTGCCCAATATCCTTTTCTTTATCTTTACAAAAACCCAAACAAAACATTATAGAAGTAATTTTAAATAAATAAGAAAAAAATAAAACTATAGCAAAAGTAATCCCTCACGGCTCATAAATATTTACCAACACAAGCCCAGCAGATATTCTTCATTGTCTTACATCTCAATATTTTCTGCTGCCATTTTGTCTTAATTTATATGTCAACACAGATTGACACAATTTATATTAGACTTCTGAATCAACATTTTTTCTATAGTGTTTGTCAAATTTAATTTATGCATGAATAATTTATACTTCTATTTACCAAACAAATATTTATATAATACGAGTAAATTATCTTGTTTTATAAAATACGTCTTAAGGAAAAGCACTGAAGTACGTGCGAAAATTGTTTATTAAAGCAAGTTTCAAAATGTAAAAAAAAGTCTTTAACTAGACTTTTAACGTACAGTAAAGGGTTGCCAGCCGGAAAAAAAAAATAAAAATTGATGGTGATAGTTTAGCTCGTATGTTCCCGTGGAACTTTTTTTTAATTATATGCACATGAAAGTCTAACTGCCGTAATGAAGAAAGCTGTTTTTTAAAAGGAAAATAATTAGAGCTATGCCATTTTATAAATTTCTATCTCCCCTATTGCAAGGCACTTAATACTGCTTGCAGCACAGAATATCTTCCAAAATTTTTAATTGTCGTCTGTATTTTATTACATTTTCATTTTGTCATATAAAATAAAACATGAACTTGAAATTTAAGTGTTTTGCATTTTGAAGCATATGGTTCAGTAACTTCTGAAAAAAAACGATGAGCAAACAGAGCTAGGAGTTTTTAAGAATGGCTCTTTACTAGAGCCGGCAAAATACTAAGTAGCGGGTACTGAGTATAAGCGTCTTTTTTTGGATACTTTTTCCAGCTCATATACAGCTCAATTTATAAATTAATTGATTGAAAAATATATTGAAAGGTTTTTATTGTTTTGACTTAGAGACTTTAAAATAAATTAACGATTTTGTACGATTGTCTCCTACTTCGACATCGATACAACACGACGACACATTATGACTTACACAGGACCAGAAATATATTGATTACCTAACCTTTTTTAGAAAGAAGGTGTACAGACAGCACTAACGACAAGCAACACTCTACGAAACAATCTCAAGACATCAACAGAAATAACCGATAAATTTCACACCAGCGGAATATACAGACTTACTTGCACCTGCAACCCTAATAACATAGGACAAACTGGACGAACATTAAAAACAAGATTCACAGAACACATATGATCATCCAGACGGAAAAGAGAAGACTCTAACTTCGCAATACACCTTAACAAACATTAACATGAGCCAAGGGAAATACATGAATGTATGACGTTAATACATCCTAATAAAAAAGGATGAAGACTGAACATTCTTGAAAACATGAAAATATAAAAAACACTAACGTTTAGCGAAGATATTATTAACGAACGAACCTCCAAAACAATTTTCACACCACTTAAACTATTAAAGCAAACTTACAAACGCAACGCACCTACAGATGGTCACACTTACCTACCCAATAATAAAAGACTAAAATATTAAAATTATATATCTTCAATAAACATGACAGATATCAGGCAATCTACCTGCATAATACCATTTAAATATACACCATGCTAACGGACAAAACTACCTGAAGCCACCACTATCTATGCAACAAACACCTTACACTATCTAACCAGTACTAATCAAAACGCGGCTCGAAAACTATGTCCTCACATCGAAAGTGCTCGCCTATAATACGAAATAAACAGCCAGTGTCGACGGTTTCACCGAAAGGTATGACAAAAGTAGAAAAAAGTATCTCTGGTAACATTAAATTTTGCTGCTTACATTTATTTTTCCAAAGACAGTAGAAAATTTTCAAACCAATTTTCTGAATATCTGTGTACTTAGACACTACGTACTGCCTCTAAATTCTTTATCATATAAATTTTCATTTGTTTTTATGGCCCAGTCATGCGGTATTTTTACTTGGAAAATTCTTCGGGAGCTTTGAAAATTAAATGAGGATGTTGGATGCGTAGATCACAGTTGTACTTAAGAAGTAGTACCATCGCTTCCCAAAGTAAAGCTGCAGTGATTAACTTCTTATTATGATATCGTTTTCGATATACATCGCGAAGCACTGTCAATGTTATTTCCATTAAAAGTATGTATTTATATTTTTTTTTCTTTATATATGTATGCGCTCGTACGCCGAAACTATAGGAAATTTACTCTACAATTATTCTGTAAATATGTTTTTCCTTAGATATGCATCGAAAAAGAATTATATTCAAAAATATGCTTTTAGACGCCATTTTTCCTTTATGAAGGCGCGAGCGGCAAAGATCCGAACTGGTAAAGTTGAATTCTAAAAAGAGCATGTCAAGATCTAAGAAATTATCAATTTTCAAGACAGCCGAAAAATTTTCCACGTAACATTTTTTTAAATCCACTGACTGTTCAATTATTTCATTATTTTTTTTTCTTGCATTATTAAGAAAAAAACTTTGTTTTTAAATGATGTGTTAATTTTTTTATAAGGAAAACTTGAAGTTTAAAACACGAGCAGATTTTAAAACATTTTTTATCGCTAGATCATTTAGCTATGGGTTCATCCAAGAAATTATCATTCTATATGCAGTTTACATCGCCGTTTTTTCAATCATATTATGTTTAATTACTTTACGATAATTATGTTGATAAGGATGTTTCGCGAAATCATATTTATATTTCTCAGGAAACAGGTAGTCAATAAAACAGTTAAAAGGTTTAATTTTTGAAAACCTTAAATTGTGTTGCTGCAGCAAATTACTTTTTGCTTTACTTATCTAACCACTTAAGGCTGTTATATTGTAACTTGGGAGTACAACTGTTTAATATATAATTTAAAATATGTTGGGTGTTTTTTTAAGGCCCGATAGAACTTTAAATTGTAAAAAATAGCACATAAAATTAAATTGTAATGAAGAATTTCTTTTATACGAAATATCAACAAAACATGGCATAAATATTTAAAAATGTTTTCGGGCAAATTTGCCACCGTGGCTGCTCATGACGAAGCGCATTTTGGAAGTCCAGTTTGGGTCAAGTACTGCTGACCGTATGTCCAAACCTTCAATTGTTGCTGGTTTATCAGCATAAACCAGTGACTTCACGTGGCCCCACGGGAAATAATCGAAAGGTGTTAAATCGCAAGATCTTGGAGGCCAATTGAGAGGTCCATTTTTCGAAACCAACTTATCGCCAAATTTGATTTCAAAAACTCGATGACTGCGGTCGGCATATGGCACATAGCGCCATTTTATAAACCACATTTCTTCCAGATCAATGTCATCCATATTTTCAAACAAGAAATCATTAATCATGGTACGGTAACGATCTCCATTGACCATAACGTGAGATTCGTCCTAATTTTTGAGGAAAGAAGGTCCGATGATGCCACCAGCGAGTAAACCACACCAAACGATGCATTTTCCTGGATGTAATGGAGTCTGTAGAATATGTTGTGAATTGGAAATTTTGCTTATTAACAAGCCCGTTAAGCTAAAAATGTGCCTCATCGCTGAACACAAACAGGTCACTTACCAACTGCTCTAAAGCCCAGTCGGCAACAGAAGGAGGCATAAAATGGTCTCGTGGCTTTAATTCCTGCAGTAGCTGGATTTTATATGGGTGTAGGCTTAGATCTTTGCGCAAAATTTTTCACGTAGTAGACGGACAGAGCCCCAATTCCTGCGACCAACGATGAATCAATAAATTTGGATCTTCTTCCACTCTCTAATTTACAGCAGCGATATTATCTTCAAAACGCACAATCCTTCGACGTGTTGGTTTTATTGCATCCTCAGAGAGTATATGGTACGAAATCTATTCATAGTTCGATGGATAGCTTACTCAGACGGACGATTATATGCACCATAAAAATGACGAAGTCGTCTATAAGTTGCTTGAATTGATGACTGATTTTCAAATTAAACTTCGATGATTTGATAGCGTTGTAAAGCGTGAGTCTATTCATAATGATTTGCCAGAGTTTACTAAAAACAATAAGAAAAAATAATTCAAATTTTTCAGTTTGATGTTTTTTTTTTGGCATTTTTTAATCTTTCATCGAAATAATTTTTATTTAAAAAACTTATTTCTTTGTTATTTTTTAGTTTTAGCAGACAGATTCTTGTGGTTTGGGTATAAAAAATAAAAATTTATTTTATGCTTACATTTAAGTCCAAAACAATTCTTCATTTCATTTATTTTCCTAAACTTATTTAAAGCTTTAATAATCCTCTAAGAAAAAGAATATTTCTCAAGAAACTATGCCCTCCACTTTCCTTGCCTAAATAATTTTTTAGTCTTTGAACTTAAATGACTGTTTTATTACAGTCCCCTTTTCCAAAATTCACTAAAATTAATTATTTTGCTTTTATTTATTTAATTTTATGAGGCACCACAAGAGGTGTCAAGCTTATTTTTATATTATTAAATCCACAAATATTTAAGTGTTTGTTATATGTGTCTGTATTTAAGTTTAAGTGCGATTAAAATGACATCCACTTTGGAAATGCTTTTGTTCTTCATCTATTGTTTTCAATAGATACTTGCAGCCTGCTTTAGTATTTCTCTATAAAAGGGATTCTTGCTATTAGAAAATGTGTTAATGTTATTGTTTTTGTAATTTGTAATAAGGATAATTTATGTTGGCAAAATATTAATAAAAGAATTTTCTTAACTCTCAATAATAGCAAAAAGCAATAAATAATAAAACTTTAGTTAGTGCTGATGTATAAAAAGCCTTTATACTGAAATTGGTTTTAAGTGTCTCCTATGGGGTGTCCGAGAAGCTTCGATAAAAGTGACACTGAAAAACCTTTGTATAAGAATTTGCAACATTTTCAAATTTAACTTAATGGCATGTAATTTAAAAAGAAAATATTTGCCATCTTCTTAAATATGAAATCTTTATAAAATAAATAAGTTGAAGAAACGTTTACAAAAGTACTTACCATCTGGCTAAAAGCAACAGAAGATATGAATTACATGTATCTGGTTTCTATTTCAGCATAAAAATAACGATGAGGAAAATTATCTTGTTAAGCTATTTCGCCAGATTTCTTTAAATTGTATTTTTAGAAGGAATTTTTCAAGATCATAAGGATTGTGAGATAATTCATTGAGGTGGCCTTCATAGTTCTTAAAATTGGTTGGCTTCTGGAGTTTTGCCTCATCAGGTATATGTTTGCAGATTGAATCTTCCAAACAGTGACTCCTGCATTAAATTTAAATTTAATAAGCTCTGCGAACGTTTTACTTCTCCCATTTGGTTATTGAACGTTTTTCGAGTAAACTGGTATAAATTAACGTAAAATCTTACCAAGCCATAATAATTAATACAAAATTAGGCAGCAAATTAAGTCTTAAAGTTAAAGTACATAATACGCGTTGAATTCATCAATGCGTTGCAAGCTTTGTATACTTTAAACGCTTCAAACTTTTTAAGTCACTTAAAATCCAAGCTTGACCGCTTCTTTTTATTTTTGAAATCGTAGCTACTTTTATTGTACAATATTTTATGTTTTTTTATCTCTTCTATTAATTTTCTCTCCTTTTTAGATGAACCTATTTAATTAATTTTATAACAAAAAATGAAAGAAACGTCAGCTGACGAGATGTCTTATTACATACAACGCGCGAAAAGTTGAAAGTTAACCAACTTTATACGTCAGAGACGTTGCAAACTTATTTATGTACCTTATACTAGGAAAAGACTTTATGTCAACTTTATTCGACGGAAGTGTATAACGCGTTAAAGCGCTCAACGCGTGTAATGTACTTTCATCTTTAGTCAGAGATAAATCTTAAAACACATTTTGACATGTAAACATGTTTATCGCTGGAAATAAACGAGGTAAGCGATTTGATCGCAACATATGAGCCGTTTATTTTAAGAGTGTCATAAGTCACATTTTCATAAAAAAATGTTAAGATCTGCTACGGTTATACGTTGACCGAAGTTTTTATTGGGAAAAAAATAAACATCATGAGTGCTAGTAGACATACTATACTCTCGAGATTTAGCCTCAGTTCCTTTCAAACCTTTGAAACACAATCATTTATATATGTGCATTGGCTTAAAAGCAAAGAAACTTATGCCTCTTTCGAAATAAACAGCTCACTTTATGATAAAATTATGAAATTGTAGTAAAGTCATATAATTGTCATACAGACTGATAGTATTGTAGCTGTTAAAGTAATATGTTCGTCTACTATAAAATTAATGTCGTAATCATCAGGCCTGTTATAAAAATCACCCGACTTCAAAACGCAAAACAATTTAAAGTCTCGTGATTTCAACAATTTAGCGCTGTTCTACAAATCACGTGGGTTTAAGTTATTCGGCGTAACTTGAGTTTTTTGAAAACACAAGAACTGAGGTGATTTGTTTGATTTTTTTGTTTTTTATATTCGTGGTTAAAATATTCATGGAAATTTCAAAAATGAGAATCGTTGTACACTTGCTTTACTCTAAACTTTGCAAAAAAATATTTGACTTTTTTCTTAACAACAACTATTAAATTTTGTCTTAAATTACCGACAGCTTAAAACCAAATCTCTGAACTGAAGAAATGTTTGCAACCGAATACTTAATGTTACTAAAATTAAAAATTTATGAATTCAACTCTTCATTGAATCCAGCAATTTTTTGCACTTCCCTTTGCAGTAATCTACATTTAAGGACATTTAATGGTAACCTTTATCGAACGAAACCAAAATTCCGGAGCTTGGGTTAAATTTCCTATTCACTTTGTTTTTCAAATTGTTTTTATCTGGTCGGCCATATAAGGCCGAGCATTATCATGATGTAAAATTATGAATTGAATTTTTCACTGGGTATATATCTCGACCGGATGGGATTAAACAGCTCATAAAAGATGACACTCTTTTATAGCGTTCAATTTACATGTCGTTGCATGAATCCAAAAACTTTAAAACATTAATAAAAATTGAAAAATTTATTCTCAATGCTTATGCAAGCGCTTCTTTTATTTGTCAGGAATATTGAATGCTACCTGTCAGGCACATTAAAGTCGAAACTTTTTGACCATCCTACTAAACTTTCACAAAAAAGTAGTTTTTACAGCGGTGCTTATTGAGGAAATAAGTATGTTAAAACTTTCTTGAATTAAAAATCTTATTTTGAACTTATGTTAATTTTTTTTAACTGGTCACCGAAATCATTCTTAGAAAGAAAAGTGCGATTTCAATTAAGTAAAAGGTAGATTGTTTTTAAATACTAAATAAATATTTTGTTAAAAGAACATTCCTAAATTGATGATTCAGGCTTAATAAGGGCAGCCAAAATTCAAAGTTCTTAGCTTGATATACTAATTTTTCAATTAAAGGTTTATACAAGATTTAGAGATCTAAGCCTTCATCAAGTTTTTGACAGCTTTGCGAATCATTTTTATTTCGGATTACATACCGTTTCGTATTGCTCACTAAAATACAATCCTAAGGCCAATTAACATTTTACGAATGAGAAATATTACTTCGTTAATGGTTAAAAGATAAATATTGTTACGTTTTCGGATTCTTCTGATTGCAAATACCACTGTGAAACATTATACGAGGGCTGCTATATATATTTCTGGCCTGGCAACACTGAGTGCTGCCAAGTGAAATCTGACCTTTCCATTGGAAAGTTTGTCATTTTTAAGCATAATCGCACTCAAAACGTTTTGACGCACGACCATTATTTGTGTTGTTTACAGTGACTTGAAGAAATTAATATAGAAAAAAAATGGAATTAACTCGTGAACATTTTCGTGCCATCATTTTTCACAACTTTCGACGTGGGTTATCACGACAAGAAGGCATTGATGAACTTAAATCTTTGTATGGCGATGAAGCACCGTCCTATATCACTGTGAAAAATTGGTATAATGAATTTAATCGTGGCCGAAGCTCGCTCAAAGACGAATTCCGTTAGGGTCGTCCAAAAACGGCTGTTGTGCCAGAGAACATTGATGCCGTGCGTGAACTCATAATGCAAGATCGACATGCGACATACCGAGAAACAGAGACCTCCTTGGACATTTCTTCCAGCAGCATTGATTCGATACTGTATGAACACCTGGCCGTAAAAAAGGTTTGTTCTCGTTGGATCCCGCACAATTTGGAAGTCGCTCAAAAAAAGGCTCGTGTCGATTGGTGCAAAGAAATGTTGCAAAAATACGATTGCGGTGCTTAAAAAGACGTTTATAAGATCGCCACAGGTGATGAATTATGGATCTATGCGTATGAGCCCGAAACGAAACAACAATCGACCGTGTGGGACTTCAAAGACGAGCAAAATCCAACGAAAGTTGTTCGTGGAAGAAGCACTTCGAAGCAAATGCTCGCCTGTTTCTTCGGCAAAACTGGTCATGTGGCGACTGTTCCACTTGAGCAACGTAGGCCCGTCACTTGTGAGTGGTACACTACAATTTGTTTGCCTGAAGTCATCGGAGAAATCCGAAAAACCAACAAGAGAAAACGAATCATTGTTCACCATGACAATGCGAGCTCTCACACATCGGCTCAAACCAGAGCGTTTTTGACCGGCCAAAACGTCGAATTAATGGGTCATCCGCCGTACAGCCCTGACTTGGCACCTAATGACTTCTTCTTGTTTCCGCACATCAAGAAAAAAAGTGCGTGGTCAACGATTTTCGTCGCCAGAAGAAGCTGTTGAAGTGTTCAAAAACCATGTTTTAGAGGTGTCTCAATCGGAGTGGAAAAAGTGCTTCGACAACTGGTTTGAGCGCATGCAAAAGTGTATAAATCATGCTGGAGAATACTTTAAAAAACAATAGAACCATTTTTGATTATAAATATTCGCATTTTCACTATTAGGCCAGAAATATATAGAGCAGCCCTCGGTATTTTCTTTACTACTCTTTGGCTTCTGACTACACTTCTTGATCCTATGGTCTTTAGGATCCTATTGGTCTCGTATTACTAAACATGCGCAATCACACACGAACGCAGCCATTCACGCTCCACTACTGCGTTACTACTCTGTGCGTCGTTAAGTAACCTAAACCAATCACAGATCAATCACTCCACCTCGCCTTACATCCCAGCCAGTATATTCTATCCACCCTTAAGTCCAATAGTCACAACCTATCTGCCGTACACTGTAATCATGTTCTTACTTTCTTCCACTAACAGCAAGAGCCCTTTTACTTTATTATAAAAGGCGTAAAGGGAGGTGGTTTTGGCACTGCTGTTTCTCAATTTTTCATTGCCTTGTACAATTATCAATTTTCTTTTGTACGCATTGTCCGAAGGTAGGCCTTGAACTCATGATCTTCTGTTTTACAGTATGCACCCCTACCAACTCAACCATTGAGGTTGCTCAACTTTTGTTCAGCTAATAGTCGTATTGTATTATACACACACCCAATAGTGGTGGTGGAAGTAAGTTTATCATCTCTGTTTTTACCACGCACAAACGGAAAACATTAGTGGTTACCAGATCTTATGCTTGTAACAATATCAATTTTGTATCAGTCATGATGTTGCTCTGGTGGATTAAGGTTCATTATTTTACAACCATTTGTTAATACAGCTGTAAAACTTCATTTTATTACTTTATTAATCATTTTTAAACCTGAGAAACTTTTTTAAAGTTATAATTATATTTTCGTTAAAATGTTTTTGTAAAAATGTTTAGTCACTATATTTTTTATGTGCACAGTTTCTTAGGAAGAAACACGTCATCAACATAAAAACTTTTTTTACAACAAACATTTGCTTTAATTTTTACTAATTGAAAGTAATTTTTTAGTTAAACGTAAATCTCTTAAGTTTTATTTAAGTACCTTTTTAAAATTCTTCATCAATTGTTGGTATAAATACTTCAAAAATGGCCTTGGGCTTTATTTACTGCACAAAAAAAATTTTAACTGCTTTTCCAAGTAATTAAAATTTTTTCTTTTCTGGTAAATTTGGCAATAAACTTGGTTGCGTGTAGCAACACAGTTATCACAAAATCTGTAAAAGCAGAATAACATCAACAACAACAACAATAAAAAGACATTGGCTCCAACTGTTTTAACGAATCTGAATCTGAAACAGGAAGAGGAAATCTTATTAATTGTGTTATTTTAGAGGGCGTTTGCATGTGTGAACATTGAAATGAGTGCATAAATTTAAGACTTAGGCATGTGGGTGCGTGTGTGCGTGTAAGCAAGAAAAACATAAAGTTAAACATTAAAAAATACTACATGTGGTTTTGATTACTAAATAAAACCTTCCGCTAAATGAAACTGAAAAAAAAACACAATCAGTGAGAGACTTCTTAAAGGGAAAACAAAAGCTGACAGTTAGCACACCCATAAAAATGTTAATAGTATTGGTGTGCGGAAAGTAAATTGTGCTGCTATTATAGTTGAAAACACCCTCCATATGTATTTTTTGCCTAACTGTTAATTAATATGCATGGAGCTATTGTCTGCGTGTATTCAATACTCACACTAAATGTATTCAAAATTTAACGAGGATTATAGTTTACATTTTTCTAATTCATTATTATTAAATTAAATATCCACTGGAAGGGATATGTAGCAAAAAGAGTTTAGTATTGTTTAACTAATGGAGAGATTAATTTGTGTATAAAAAAATTTTTTTGAAGGAGAGATAATTTTTTTTCTCCACATTCAGCCGTTTTTCAGGTAAATCGATTAGTGTGTGATTTTACTATGAGAATTTTAGAAAACAATTCATTCAATGTATTTTCAGTAAAGTTTAGTAAAGGTTAGTACTCATAAATGGTTCCGTACTGTGTAGGTACGTCAGGTAGAAAAGTCCGTCGTTCAATTTGTAATTTTTACAATTATCATTTCTGACTCCATAAAATATATACTTTAGGTTCTTATGCATAGCGAAGTCGAATGAGCGATGTTCGTCTGTGCGTCTGTCCGTTTATCCATCCACATTCGTGTTTAAATCAATTTTGCCACTTTGGCACTTGATGAAGTAGAGAAAATTTAAATTTAGTTTCGTAGATTTTGCTGTAGGAAAGCAGCAAGGTCTATCAGTGTCATTCAAAACAATGCCCAAAACATAACGACAACCTCTAATTTTTTTCATGTGTTGAATCTAGTTTAGTGAAGTAACTTAAGAAAAACAAGCTTTTTTTGAACAGAAAGATCCATGGTAGGAACAAATTCCTTTTGTAGATTTTTATTAAAACTATTTAATGAGAAACATCCAATAATGTTCATGTAGTTGTACATATATAGTGAAGGGTATGTTTGAAGGGTATATAAGATTCGAAATAGCGGAATGAAGTACTCTGCCTATAAAAGCTTCAAATATGAGACAATATCCGTAAAAATCCCTGCAAAACATTGATAATGTATATCATTTTAAAAAGCCAAAAGTTGATGCTCTCTTATGCAACGAACATGATCTAAATACAGTAAAAAAGCTGTATTCAAACTAATATTTTAGAAATCCGCCAAAGTTATGAGCCTTTTATATGGTAGTTATCGTTATTGAAAATTCGGAAAAGTTTAAGAGCCTAACATGGCCAAACAAAGTAACTTACTTTTGTAGCTATTTTGTTTAATTTACTTGTGTCTTTCTCTCTAAATAAAAGTTTTAAAAACAAACTTAATTTACTGCACCTATAAGACAAAGCTGAATTTTTTAGGGGCGTTCTTTAGTTTTAGATTGATTTTTTTTACTTTTTTAGTTTCATTAACTGTCTAATTAAAACTTGCCATTTCTTTTTAATTAAAAATATGTATGAATAAATCAAAAATTTAATTAAATATCAATCTGAAATCAAATGAAACTTTTTATGGGTGAAAAAAAACTTTTTTCTGTGTAAATTATTATTTAAATTGCTGTAGCAGTCGGATCATGATTAAAACACCAATAAGCATTAAATAAATTAAAAATTAACTCACAAAAAATAAATAAAAATAAATGTATTATATTATTTAGATTAACCTGGTTGTAGCCACAAGCAATCAAACATGAAGTTACTACGCACGATCAGCTAGATTTTAAACTTATAAACATGCAGCACGTATAAGTAATTTTTTACTAACACAATATTATTTATTGCTCATACGTGATGTATCTTTGCTAAGCCTTCACTAAACTAAAAAAGTGAAAAGAAAAAAACAAACTTATACTCGCATTGTTTAGAATTTTTTTCGTATTTCACACTATTAATTTTCATGCAAACTTTTAATTTAAAACTTTCATATTTATATACCAGGAAGCCCAATGCAGTAGCATTTTTTTTAGAATTTATTATTTTATTTATTTGAAAAAAATACTACATTATTTTTGATGAAGAATAACTTAATATTAAGTTAATTGAATTTATTTCGCCAGTAAATACTGTTGTCAGTGACGACGGTCTTCACCGAAAAGTATGACAACATTAACTTAATAATTTAGAATAACAGAAGAAAATACGATTTTTATTTATTGCGTTTTAAATAAGTTTTAAATTTTTAATACAATGAATTTAAAAGAAAAATTTAATAAAATATCTTTTAAATTTACTTTATCTGCAAATGATTAAAAATATATTTCTTTATATCAAGATCAATAAAATTTTAATTTAATTTTAGTTTTAATATCTTTGTACAACAAAAACTTGTATCTTTAAAAAAAATATCATGCTATTTCTTATCCCGATTTAAGCGATAAACCACGGATATTGATTATTGAGGGTAAAACTGCTCACAAATATTTTTAAATAAACTAAAGATTTTCGTCCAAACAATTAAGTAAAGACAAGAATCAAAGTGAGTTAGTTATTGTTGTTTTTGCTTAGATTTTTCTTTACAAACAAAATCTTTAGTTTATTTCAACATTTTTGTGAGAAGTTTACTGAAAAGCTAAGTAAGCGTTAGCGAAATGACCATCGAGGCGTGCTTTGCCCCCAATAATCATTATCAGAGATTTAATAATTTAATCGGGATAAAAAAATACCTCGATATTTTTTTTTTAATTATTTAATTGAATTTAATATTGCCGTGGTTTATTTTAATTGTAAACTTGTATCATTTTTTATGTTAGAAAAATTGTATTACACAGTGTCTTTTTCATTAGTTACAAATCGCATACAAAATTTTATTATTACTCATATTTCTAGTGCAACGAATAAATATTTATAAAAATTATAAATTTGACAATATTACTGTTTGTACTGGTGTAATAAGTTATTAAATAATTTGATCATGAATACAATTAACATTATTTATTTTTTTTTTTTAATTATAAGAAACAGCTAAGCACTCGAACCTTTAAAAATCCCATGAATGTATTTAGTTAGCAAAAAAATATTTAAAAATGTAAGAAAATTACTTTTAATTTAAAAAAAAAACTCAAAAAAAGAGAACGTCAATTGTATATTAAAGCAAATATTTTTTAAGTCCTCGATAACAGTTCTGTTTTATGTATTTAGTAGAGCAATACTTAAATTAGCCACTGCAGTCTTGTGGTATTTTAGCGTTTTTATTGCTTTCATTATTTCTACGTAACAGAAAGGCTGGTTGTTTACATTATTTCTTTGATTGTCACTTCAACATTGTTTGGTGTTGTTTTCATAATCCCAGTTAACTTCTTTTGTGTATTTTAATTGACTATTCTTATTTCGCAAAGGCCTCTAATTAAAATAATTATGATCAGCGATTAATTTCATATGCATATGATTACGTTGGTCTGCTCAAATCGTTGCGGTTTTACACCTCTGCAGCCCTATTTTCTGCCCATTTCCTTTTGTAACTTCTAAGCACTTCGTTTGACCCAATGATTTGTGATATTATACTGTTAAAGCAGATTTAATTTTGCTAGCAAGGTTTTGTTGTTGTTGATACGTAACTTATCCTTCCTTCTATTCTCAATAAGATTTCACGTTTGATCTGATATCCATGGTTCCGCGATTTGAGTTGGATTATTGAGACAATTTTTAGCCGAATCAAGACAGGCATTTCGAACCTTGTGTTTCCAAAACGTGTCGATATTTGACATATTATTTTTAAGTTGTTTAGTTTTTAAGTTGGAGGAGTTGCAGATATGGAATAGTATTTCTCTGTTCATCAGACTCTCAAGGTTAAATCTTATTTTTATCTTTGGATTAACGCGTTTGTTCTCGATTAATTTTAATTGTATCATTACCGTAAGAATATGATGGCATGGCTGCCGATATCACCTCTTCTTTTATTTCTCACATCAAGCAGTGAGTGTCTCCACAGTTAACTTATTGTAGTGTGGTCTATTTGGTTTTCTGTGACCTTGTCATTTAATACCAAGATAATTTTATGCACCTTTCTATAAGAGAATAAGTTACAATGCGCTGTTTTTGTTCATAAGACCAATAATATGCTAGCCAATGATAGACTCTCTGCCATAGTTATCTACCAATCTAAACGTTTAAATTGCCTATCAATAAAGTTCTCTATGAAGTTAAGCCTGCAATATAATCCTTCGTTATCAGTCTTTCTGAAGTATCGGTCGCGACATTGCTTTTAGCTTTATAATGATTATTTTGTCGCCATGAAGTTGCCATTCGATTACACTTTTTTTAGCCCACGTCCTTATAATTTGCTTCATCTTAGGATTTTGATGAATATAAAAATTTAAAACTACCAGGTATTTGTTATATCCTACATCCAGACTTTTCAATACACTCTCAGCCTGTGATAGTTTGGTGAATTCGATAAAGTACTTGTGTTTCAAGACCTAAATCGCTTTCGTGTTTTCAAGCCAATATTCATTATTATGATTTCTGGTCGTTGTGCATTTCTTTACATTTCTCTTATCAGTGAAATTTTAGACAAAGAGAAGATAAGGATATTGCATCCTTGACAGGTCTTGGGGCGCGATCTGTAGTCTTCAGTTAGACGTCCACCTCATGTGGAAGTAAGCAATGAGCTTAAGTGAGGTTGTGTATTTTTATTTCATCTAGTTACCTAAAATGCATCCGGTTACTCTTGCCATTCTGCTTACTCAACTGCAGGCTAGACTTTTCTCTATAGCCTGGGATAAGCGACTGCTTGAATGGCATTACAGAGAATACTGGGCTTGAGCCTTTTAACAGGGGAATCGCTTTTTGCTTTTTTCAAGAATTTAGCAGACAGAGGTCTTTCAGCGCATTTAAATTATACAAAAGACAAATTGATGAGAACTCTAATAACTTCTTATCTTTTGCGTCGATCATTAAAGTAAACAAAGTTCTACATATTCTGATATTTACTGTAGCTTCTGTCCGGCTTCGTTGGCTTAGCTCCATAGCTACGTGTTTCCGTTTGGGGATTAAAGCATCTCGACAATAAGGTACCAAAGTTGGACATATACACAAGAATATCATGCCCCATAAATCTGACTCCTAACTTTATTAGCTCCTAATAATTCTGAGTTTAGTCATAAAACGACAACCAAATAAATCTTTCTGTTGCTAAGGCGTAAATTCAACACTTTGAAAATTTAACAATAAAAAAAGATCACTTTATTCCGGAATGGTTTTGTTTACTTTGCTTGAAACTAAAATTTAGCTGAAATATTTTAAATTTTGATTTTTCCCTTGAGTGAAATAAACATTAACGTTTTGACTATTTAAGATGTTGTGTGAGTATGAAAGTGAATTCTTAGAGCAGATATTTGCAACCAACTCCTACTGATGGGACTAATAATTTTTTTAATTCACCATTGGCAAAGTAAATGATCCATAAACTATGAAAGTTTAATGCGTAAATAAACACTTAAAATGCAGTATTTTTGATATTTAACTTTATATTTTTCAAAGTGCAGTGAAAATAAATGGTACAAAAATTAAAGCTAGAAAAACGTCTGAATTTAAGAATTAATAAAGATATCAATTTAATATATAAATAAAAATATATTAAAAAAAATATTTATATAATAAGATTTCAACTATTCAATAGAAATTTTTTTTCAGACTTAAAGAAAACCTGTTTAAGTGAAGAATTCTTTATATTGACATTTTAATAATTTTAAAAGAAAATGAACGATTTTTCCAAAACAATGGCGTCACTTTTTTTTATCTGCAACTATTTATAGTCGAAAACTGGTAACAGATTATATTTCGGTAGTTAACGTTAAGCTGAAAAAAATATTAATATTCAATCAAATATGTGCTGTAAATTTGATCACAATTTATTTAAATTGATTTAACAATGTATAACCATTAAGCATCGAATGGTCAGTTTAATTAGCTATTAATTTTAGTTGGTCTTTTGTCTAAATAAACTAAAATATTAAAAACCAATTCTTGTGGTCAATTTTAATTGTTCTAAATTATAGCTAAACACGCCAAACACAACCGCAATAATATTTAAATAATTGTTCAACATCTAACGGCTTAAGTTATAAATTTTGACAAAGCAAAAGTTATTTTTTTTAATTTATTTCAGTTCTACTTTATTTCTCAACTAATCTTTTTGGAGCAAATAAATTAAATTTAACGAATTTTTTATTTTTATTTAGTCTGCTTGCTTTTAGTTTTTTAAAATTTGTCTAATTTTATTTTATTTTAATTAAATTTTTTATATTTTTATTTCTATAACAGAAAAATTTCTGGTAACCAAAATAAAATTTTGTTAATTAATTTTATTTTATAATGAAACAAGCACTAGGTCAGTTTTGAAATAAAAATATTGTTTATTATTGTGTTTTTCAAAAACAAAAAAAAAACATACATATTTTTAATAATATTATTTCCTGTTTCCTGAAGATGCCACCCAACGATGTGGCGAAATATTGAAAGAAAAAAATAAAAATAATAAACAATAAGCAATATTTTTATTTTTATTTTAAAACTGACTGACTGACTGTTTCATTATAAAATAAAATTAATTATAATAAAATGTAAAAAAAATAAACATTTAAAATCTTTTTAATTTAAATAAATCTTGTGTAGATTTGAATAAAAATACCCCATGTTTAAATATTTTTATTGTTATGGTTTTATAGAATCTTTTTGTTTGCATTAAATATAAAATTTGGTTGAGCGTGGATGTTTTTAAGACATTCATTGCCCTTTGCATTTTTAAGGCTGTGAATGAATTTTTATACATTTACACTCCTCTCATTTATTGAATCTTTAATATAAATGAATCCTTAAATAATTATTCAGTACATAGCCATGATTCTTAATTAAGTCCAGCAATAAATTTTTTTTGTTGCTGTTAACATTTGCAATTCATCTCTATACTGTTGTTCCAAGAAAATTCTATTTTTCCTTCTTAGTTGGGTTTTGTATTGAAATTAAAGCAACACAATTAGGTTCGTGGCAACCCATACAAATATAACGATGTGTTATGTTATTTTGATATTTTATTTTTATTAATTCACTCTTATTTTATTCCTTTACTTCCTCGTAAACGCTCAAGTAATAAAGTATCCCTTATTTAGTACCTGACGTGTGTTGTTATTTCGAAAAGGAAGTAGCTTCTTAAAATTGAATTGGGTTGTAAACAACATTATGCCTCGATTTTTCCTTTTACCAATGGCACGATCAAAGCTATGTGAAAGTTGGAATTTTTCCTAGCAGCGTTGCTGATCGTTTGCAGAATTTTATCTCGACTCTTGTGCATTTTTGCCAAATATGGAATTTCCGCCATTGAGTTTGTTTATTTATTTATTGGCATCAACTTTGTATGCAAGTGGCATCATCCTTAAAACATTAAAAGAAGGGAATCCCCGTATTGCACTTTTTAAGAAAAATTGTTGTAGACTAAACTAAACTCGAGCTTCGTATAGAACCATATCTTCTGCTAAGTTAAAGAAGTATTGAATATCATTAAAATAAAGAAGGTTTCTGAAAAAAAATGTCAAGGTGCATTTTAATTTTTTTTTACACAATTGATTAAATTTTTGTTGTCATCAGGCATCTAAACAATAACAAAACACTAATATTCAAATGAGTTTATTACACTTTTGTATCGGCACCTAGGAAAATCTTTTCCATTACTCCATTTTCTACTTGCATTGAATATAACCTATATCAAATTTAAAGACTTTTAACAATGGAGCTTTTCGGATATAAAAATACATATATTTTTTAAAGAAACACGTCCCCAAGATTCAAATCAGTATTGAGGCTCTTAATTAATAATTGCTTTGTATTGCGTTGCCAGTCTTGATCTCCTTCATATTTGCTCTTTTAGTTCTCGAGATATAGAATAATTACTAAATGTAAAGACTCCAAAAGACGAAGGTAATAATTTCGTAAAATAAAAAGTATCCGTCTTGGGTTTTGTTTGACAATGCACTTTACTAAATGCCATCGATAGCAACTCTAACTTTTAAGCGAGCAGCTATAAAATCACTACTGTGAATAGCTATTAATGAAAATTTATTTCCCTTTTTTGCAACTACAAAATAATATGGAAAAGTTTTTCTGATTTGTTCCGTCAGTAAATACTATACTCTTGTCATACCTTTCGGTGAAGACCGTCGTCACTGGCTGTTCATTTGGTACGTTCGGCGAACACTTCCAATGTGAGAACATCAATTTCAAGCCGCGTTTTGGAGAGATAGTGTTAGGTGTTTGTTGCATAAATGGTAGTGGGTTCAGATAGTTTTTGAACAAAATCAGTTGATTTTATGCACAGGGCTCATATTTTGATTATTAAAAAATAAATTGTAACATTAATAAATTTGATGGAAGCAAACACGGACATCACAAAGGGACTCTGCTCAAAAGCGGTAGGTAAAAAATAGGAAGAATAAACTACAGAGTTAGATGGCCCAACTGTGAGAAGTACTATAATATGGAAGCGTGTGTGTAGGATCTAAAATGCAATAAAAAAGTTTTTAAAACAAACAAGAATAATGTGCAACACGCATTCAATTCTAAAGAATTGCAGAGTCCTCTATCATTATCGTTTTCATTGTGTTAAAAAAAAATAATGCTATTGAACTCATATTGCAAAAATAATTTTCTATAATAAATTTTAATTGGATATATTCATTTTCTGCACCTTTTTTTTGGCATTTGTTAGCCCTCTGCTTCTGCTGCGAATGCCTACCTATTTACTCACAAATTTATTAACTGGTTTTCGTAATAACTGCTTCAACCTTATTTGAAAAATGTTTACTCTCTTCAATTAGAAAGTAATTGCTGTTCATAATAAACATGCTTATCACACTTTATGTTCCCTCCAGCTTTTATTTTAAAATATAATTATTACTTTTGAGTTTGTATTTACATATTTTAAAAATGTATCCTTTGTTGACAAATAATTAACATATGGCTTAAATAGATCAGCATTTTTGTTTTTAGTTTTATGCTTTAACTATTTCATTGTGGTTTTTTTATCACAACTGTTTATTTGTATTTTTGACCACCTACTAACCGCAATGTGGGCAGTTATAAAAACAATTAATTTTAAATATTATTCAGACATGTTGAAATTCAAGGCGGTAAAATACAAATGAAAAAAATATTTGATTTACGAAAGTATAAACATTCTTATACGGGAAAAAATAATGATTGCAAATATCACAAATATATTCTAATTATAATTTTCTTAAAACCTTGTTATATTGAATGGAAATAAATAACACAATGAAACAATATTCGAATATTTCATTCGAAAAATACAATCTAATATTATTTTATACGCAAAGTCAAATGGAATATGCCTGCGTAATGGAACACAACGCACTCTACTTTGTTCCATAGGCAAAACAACAACAAATAACTATATCTTGTATTGTAACAAAGTTATACTGTTCAACAGCTAACACCCTACTTCGAACCTATGTGAAGAATTTTTTTAAGATTTAGTTCCTAATGACAGCACTAGAGGGTGTTAAGGTGACTTTTTATTGCAAATATTATATTTTATTATTTATTATTAATCTTATTCAAACTAAAATTTAAATAAATTTTAAGTTCGAGAAATTATTAAATAAAAAAGAAAAATATAATATTTGTTTTGTTCTTGTGTTTTCTAACAGTATGGTCAAAGAAGGATATGAAACTTTTGCAGGAATCAAAAAAAATTTGTTTAAAGTACATTTTTAGTTGAAGTTGCATTTTGTTGTTTTCCATAAAATTTGCAATCAGTAAAATGCTGAAGGAAAAAAGTACTGAAATCGTCCATTTTTCTTTTTTTCTGTTGCAAGAAGAGGGCTGAAGTCAGACATTAAGTAGTTTTTTATTGTTTCACAAAAATAATCGCTATTAATTCTGGTTTTGTGTAAGTTGTAAAAATTGAGCTCATACAATAGCTTAGTACATTTTCTATAACATATTATATTATAATAATATTATTATATTTTTTTAATTTTTATAAAGATATCATTTTTATAAATGAAGGTAAAAAATTAATAAATTTTATTGAAAATTATAAAAAAACGGAAAAATATGGTCTGATTGTGAGCCAAACCGATGTTCACCTGTAAACGAAGTTTCATAAATTTCGAATAGTTTTTGTAGGATTTAATACATTTTTCTTTAAAGGACATTTTACAGGATCAAGAAACCTTTCTTTGAGTGCGATTATGATGGGCTTAACAAACCAATGTTTTCACCTTTTATTAATAACATAGCAAAAACAAAAACATTTTGTTTTGGGAACATGAGTGGTAAGCGTGTCCTTGTTACGATTTTACATAAACTTAAATTTTTTAATTAGGCTACATAAAACTGCCCTGCAAAGTTTCAAAAAATAATCTGTGAAAACTCCTTTTATTTTTCCCATCGTTATATGGAAACAAATAGTGCATAGTGCAACGGGCTGTTTTCAGAAGAAATTTAGGAAGTGCTATTTCTTACAAATATCAACATTATTCATTGTTTTATTTGATAAAAATTTTAAAATCTTTGAAAATATTAGACTTTATCGGCGATTTGTAAAAATTTTTTACGATTTTTATTTTTATTTAAATTTTTCTCATACATATGAACGGTTTCCAGTAACAATCTCTATGTAGAAAGTTTTTTTGTATAAAAGATTTTTGAGCGTTAGTTGTATTTTTTCTTTGTTTATTCAATGTAGTTCTTACTTTATCAATTTGGCATTTGATATACGACTGTTCAGTGTTGAGATCAAAGTTTGGGTAAAATCTACTGATGAGATAAATTAGCAGTGGCGAAATGTCTTCAAGCACAATTTTTTTTAATAAATGAATAAATTATATGAAATAAAAACGTGGTTTGATTGTTGCTATTTTTGCTAAGGCTATAATATTTTCGTATAAACTTTCAAAATAATTAACATGTTGTTTATAAAGCGTCTATACTTAAAGAAATATATTGGATTAAGGTTTCCTGGCTTACGAACCCGTTGAAACACGTGAAGATGCCAGATTTTTTAACCAATAAATAAGCTGTATTTTTATTAAAAAATTGTAAGTCTTATTAGCATTATTTTAATAACAAGTGGTGCCAACTATAGTATTAACTCCTTAATGACAGCGAGTGGGCAATTATATCACCTTTTAAAAAGTTTCAAGCCTTGAAAATTTACAGTCAACAAACACGCTAGCAGAAGCATATTTAAATTCCGGTATAGTATTTTTTCTACAGTATGGGGATTACAATTTTCTTTCAAGGTTTATACCCTTAGTTGACTCTGATTTTTCTCTGCAGTTTTTCGCTAGCAACCACTCACTTTTATAACTGATGGTATACATATCCTTTATTATGTTAAATACCTCAAGTGTCCATTAAGTGCTAAAAAACAACTAAGTTAATGTAGAAATTCTTTTTGTGTAGAAACTTTCTTTATTGATTATATTATGCTAATATCTCTTTAACATTTTAAATAAAAATACAATTTATTTGTTGGCTGGAAAAGCAAGTATCGATACGTATTTCGCTGGTTGCTCAAGCCAGCTCATCAGGACACCTTTATCCAATTTTTAGAAAAGCCAAAAACCTTTCTTTTAAGTATAAAAACTTCAAAAACAACATGAGAGTTTTTTCAGAAGCAAAGACAAAAATGTTAAGGCTTTAACAAAAATCGCCAACAAAAAAACCACGTTCTTATTTTTTCTTACATTCCCTTCTGCAATAGGTTGGTTACATGCCGACTCTTAATGCACACGTAAGGCATATTTAAAATTAAAACAACAAATTTAATTTTTAATTTCTCAAGAGAAACAATAAGATAACAATGATGCCAACAGTTTGCACAAGCAATTGCATACGCACTTTCTTTACTTAAGGAAAAATGTCGCGATGTTATTTGGATAAATTTTTTGTTAGTTGATTTAAGAAAAAAAAAATAATTAACAAAAAGTGTAAAGCAGCAGATGTTTAATTTTGTCTTTAAAGGAAACTGATTCGACGTATTTAGTCTCTTTGTTTATTTGATATTTCAGCTTAAGGATGTATTTAATTGGTACTTAAGAGTTATTTTGTCAGATCTTGAAAATTTGTAGCCTCATAATAGATTTTTACGGTAACCAATTTTGTAAGTGCAATTTTTTTGTAAAAGGTAAATAAACACAATAAATTAGCAATTATAGATTTGGAAGTATTTCAAAAATTTATTTCTTAGATAAGAAGTAATTTTGCTGACCAAAGAAACGTATATTTTATACTCCAAATATTGTGTCTTAAAATATGACATTTTTGTTGGGTATCAGAGTTATTAATTTTTTTATTAAAAACTTGTGACCATGAAAATTTGCGAATGTGTAAACTTAAAAACAAGTTATTAAGTTATTTTTAATATTTCACCTAAAAGCTAATTGAAATGAAAATCGATAAAAAGACTAAATTATTGTTGACATTATACTTCTGCATGAAAGCTCAGGCAACGTTAAATTTGTATTCATTAATAATAACGAATTTTTTCCGCTTTTGTGTTTTTTTAAACCTCTTAAATTTTTATATTTAATAAAATTTAAATTTTATTACAAAACATTAAATTCTCTAAAATGCCAAAAATAACTATTTATTTGTATTCAGTGGTCTGAAAAATTAAATTTCAACCACGTTTCCCACGCAGGCACATAAGATTATGTATAAATATTTAGAAGTTTATTCATACCTTTAAAATACCTACAAAATCTTTATTTTCTTTTGTGAGCAACAATACACAAACCATCACATTTATTCTATTTTATATATACTCTCGCAAATAAATATCTGTTAATACCAAAGACAGTTTAAGTTAACCTGGCAGTTGTAAAAATTTGCGAAATTTTCAGTTTTAAATTTAGCGACACTTCAAGTGTAAACAGTTTAAGGGTTAATGTGAAAGTCTTCAATTTAAAACATATGCTTGAATTGGTTCTTCGGTTTTTCAAACTTACTTTGATATAAACTCATTTCTAAGGCCTTTGTCCACAACAAATTATTCAACTTGAGCATTTAATTTTAATTAATAAAAATGATAGTGGTCTACTTGTAGATTAATCTTGTCTTCTCACTTGATATCTGAGATCTAAGAACAAGGAACTGAACAAAACTAAATGAATAAAATTTTTTAGGGCTAACTATTCTAATTAAATTTTTAATTGCTGGAATTATATTATAATTAGATAATAAATAATAATAATTAATAAATTTAATTAAAAAGAAAACAAATTAGTTTTTAATTAAATAAATGTCTGCATCAATTAAAAATTTTATAGAATAGCAATTTAAAAGCCAAATTTTTTCTGTGTAAACGGAATCAAGTTTGTAAATATTTTGGTATCTGCATACTGTGCACTCAAATTTATTAATTAAATCACTTGTAAACTAAAGGAGCTTAACGGTTGAAAAACTTAGGTTGAATGTATGGGTTCTTCAAATTGCGATAGCCGAGAAATGGCCTTTGAAATTTTTGTTCTTTTTAATGAATTCTCTTTCAGAGTACTTTCATTCATTATTTACTTGGAAATGCGAGAATGATTGAAGCAAATTTCTAATTTTATTTAAGGAGATGCTTCTACGGGGCAAAAAAAACTATGTTCTGAGCATCTGTGATGCTGATGGGATTCGAACTCATGACTCGTAATTTTTTTACGTCTAGCCAATGCGGCCACTCAACATGTGCTGCTTATTTAAGACAAAATCCAACATTTTAATGGACAACATTAGCTTGAGTTGCTTCAAATTCTTATTTCTGTATCAGTATTTTAAAAACAGCTGCTGAAAATTATTCATCAGTTACAGATAGAACATCAAAGCAACTAACTTGGCTCGCTATAGCTTTTCTGTTTTTGAAATGCTTTTCACTAAATGCTGTTATGGTAATATTAAATTTAAAAGGATAATAAAATGAATACCATGAAGAAACCAAAGGTTTTTACATCGTATTTCTGTGGGTGATTTTTTTTTTTGTTTATTTATATTGCGGATTTTTTGCTTTCTGTTTTAACCACCCCATTGTTTAACAGTGTTGTTCCCAATTCAATTTAATCAATATTTTATTGATTGAACTTTTAATACACAAGTCAAGCACATATATGAGACATAAAGTTAAATAAATTTAAGCCATTTAACAAAAAATATCAGTAATTAAAGTTTTTTAAATTGAATATTAAAATCGGAAATTGATAAAAAATTTTGAAATATTTTGCAGCAACAGAAATAACTTTGGCTGCATGACAATCTAAAAAAATATTAACATTTTTTTTTAAATTTTACTAAAATCAATTAATTTTTTAACGTTTTCTGTAATCTATGTATGTATGTGTTGTGTTAAGAATTTGTTGAAATCTATTTCCTTGAATTTTTTTAGGCAACGGATGTAGGAAGTTATAAAAAAGGACATTGCAACCACACAGGATGTGACAAAATATACTAAAAGTATTTGAGCAGTAGAACAAACTGCAGACAGTATTTCTTGGTATTTTTTTATTTTTTATTTTTTTACTTTAAATGCGGATATTTAAATATTTTTCCTGCTGCAATAAACAATAAACAAAACAAAAACGAATAATAATGGATTTTTAAATGTAACTAATGTTTCCTCTCATGTTGAATTTATCGCGACAGGGTTTTCCAATTGCTCAAATATAAAAAAGTTAATTAATGGATTTTAATTTAAATTAAAAAAATCTATCTAATTTATTCAAAAATTTAAGATTTCATGTAACTCTGAATAAATTAAAATCTATTTTTATTTGTCAGGTGATTTATTGCCTTCTAAAATGTGTTTTTTCTGTGACAATTGAAAGATTAAATTACCTGGTTATTTTTATTAAAATTTCTTAAAATGTTATATATTTATAAATTTTTATTATCTTTAGGACGAATAATTCAAAAAATATAAATAAAATGTAAAAAGTGATTGTCGTTTATATAGGAAACAGTAAGAAAATAATAAAAATAAATTTTTGACACCTCAAAACACAAAAATACTACGCATGAGAAAGTAAGAAAAACGTAAGCTCTCAGCGTTTTTTACTTTTCCATATTTATGATGCCCTAGCTTTTCTCAGCAACAACCGCTTTATTTCTAAATATTGCTATTTATCCCACTGTGAATTTTTATTTACACAAGTATAAAGTAAAGAGGGGAGATTGTTGCAATTTCATGTCGAAATGCTAACCACTTAGACTTAAATAATAATCCTGATATATTTTTTCTTTTCTCTTTCTTGCGCAGCGGGTGTAAAAGATATAAGATGACCGAACAGAAAATTTTAAGTTGTTCAACTTTATGTGTTTTATGCTCTCCGTTATATGTCGCTTCTATAAAAAGTTACAAAAATTGTTTAACTGTTCATTAAGTTTGATGATTATGTTACTTTACATAAAATACAAATCTTTTAAATTTTACTGCTTGATGTAACATGATTTCCATAAAAAAATTGAATTTTGTTTAGAAATAATAAAACGTAAAAATAAAAAAGTTAAACATAAACTTTTTTCAATGTACAAAAAAAAAAGATAATGGGAGCTATTTAAAAATAGCCCCGACAAATGAAGCTTTACATAAAAATGAATTCAAAATCCAAATGGCATTAAAAATTTTATTTCATTCTTCACTTACATTGGAGTAATTAATTAAACAGAATAATTCCCAATTTTATTAGCATTGAATGATAAAAAATGTCATTGTCCTTGTGTTATTTTAATAATAGTAATGCTTTGTAATGAAAATGCTCCATTGATAATTCATTTAATAATAAAATCAGTGGCCCATAGTTAAAATAAAGTCTACTTTAAAGGAACTAAAGTTGGTTTTACTGTAGAGTCGACTCTTAACTCATTCAAAGATTATTTAAAATATACTTTTGGCGTTAAAGTCAACTCTAAATTTAAAACTAGCTAAAACTGTTTTTAACTCATTTTTCCATAATTATTTTATTTGGTTTAAGAACACAATACTCTTTATCTGATTTTTATACCAAAGTGAACAAAATAAAAACAGGGTTACTTTTTTCTAATGTTTGTTTAGAAATTGAATAAAAAGTTGACACCCAGTTAAAGTTGATTCGACTTAAAGTATGCTTTATTTTCGACTATGAAAGCAAAAAAAAAAAAATTATAAGAGCTTTTTAGTTTAGAGTATACTTTAGCACGAGTCGACTTTAATATATAACTATGAATATGGGCCAGTATCTTTTATAAATGATTACATAATTTTAAGGCTTTTCCATTAATAAATGTCGTATTTTGTTTTGAGCACCAAATAAACATCCTTCAGTATTGTGGAGCCTTTTTTGTGAAGCTTTTTTTCAGCAATATATTTTTGTTTTCCTTTGTGAGTGACTAATCATCAAGTTTTACACCTACACCACTTAAAATTAATGAGCTTAAAAGTTTTAGCTGTAAATCCAATTACAAGAGCATTAAGGTTTATTTATTTCATGCATTTTTTCCTGCTATTTAAAATAATTCCAATGAAATTTTAATGGTAGAAAAATCCTAAGTATGATTTCTCATGAGAATCAGGATTGTTCTAAAAATTACTTTTTGCCTACAAATTAAACTAAAGTCACGTGGTTTAAAAAATGTTAAATAAATGACCTCCGATTCGAAATCACTTGCTTTTTTTTAATAATATGTTTTCTATTAATTTTTGTTGTTTTTGCTTGTTTTATAAAAAAAAATGTTTTTTTATTTAAGGCTGCTAGTGATTTCTTTTTCTCTGTAGCAGTTTGTTTTTTAGAAAGTAATTCTTATTTTGCCAAATAGACACAGTATTAAAAAGGCATTCAAGATTTATCTAGTTTATGCTTGTGTTCCTAATTTAAGAACTGGCTGTATAGTTGGTTTTGTCGGCGAGTGCTTTCAATATGATCACATCATTAACATATTTTTTTGTTATTAGTTATTTTGGTAACCGTGCTGCATTCTTTAGGAAAGGGATAGATGAGACATAAGACAGGTGGTGAAAGAAGAAAGATACAGAATTAGTTATTTTACTTCGCTGGCGAATATTGTGTGAAGAAGTACCGACGAAGGAGGCTGCACGTTTGAATGTTAATTCTGAATATGTATTTATACCATTAAACAGGAAAAAAACATTTCTATTTTTTGATTGCCGCAGGGGTTGAACCCTGGTCAACCAGGTTTGAAGTCAACGTGTTTACCACTTTGACTGCGGCAATAAAAAAATGTTATTTTCTGTTTAATGGTATAAATACATATTTAGAATTAACATTCAAACATGCAGCCTCCTTCGTCGGTACTTCATCATACAATATTCGCCGGCGAAGTAAAATAACTAACTCTCTATCTTTCTCTTTGCACCACCTATCTTATCACTATCTATCCCTTTCCTAAAGAATGTAGCACGGTTACGAAAATATTTAAATAGGCATTATTGCCTGAAGTGATACTTTTCTTTAAAAAATAAAAAAAAAAGAAAAAAAGAAAAAAAAAAACATTATTTACTGGCGTAACAAATCTAATAAGCCCAATAAAAAAAATTTAATCATTGCTGTAAAAAAATTAATAATAGTCAAAAGCTGAGTTAATTTTTAGCAAATTAAGAAAAGATTAAGTGCAAAATTTAACCAAATTTCATCATTGACAACAGAAGCAACTTCCCTATTTTTTTGCATAAATATTTATTTTCTTACTTTACGAATTTTTATTTGACGCCCAGTTTTAACCGCTTCAGGCATTTTAAATTTCTTTAATTTCCATTAAAATTTTAATATGAGTTTAAAGAAGTAAACAAATAAAACACAAATCTTAAAAATCAGTTGTGTTCTTGTGTTTTGAACATTGAAAAACACTCCAAAAATTTTTAAATCCCGTAATTTTCAGAACAGCATGAAATCGTTGAAGTGATTTTAAAACCGTTCGTGATTTAAAATAACTTATTTTTCAGAACAGACCTGAACGTATAGTTTATAAAAGAGAGAGAAGCATTAATTTTAACAATTTTCAAACTAAAAATTTTAAATTAAAATGAAAACAATTTTTTAAAAATTTTTTAATTTTAGAATAACATTACAGGTTCACAAATATAGGAAACCTAATTTTTCCACATCTTACTCATTTGTTAACCGATAAAAAATATCTAAGGCATCAGTATTTTATTATAAGACTAGCAATGCCCACAGCTTCGTCACCATGTCATTTCTAATTTGCTTAAATGTACTATAAACATTTTTTAAAATTTCTTATCTACAAAATAAAAACGTGATGAAAACTGTTTTAGTACCATTGACCGGTAAGACCAAGTGCTTTTGCATTTGTTTCTCTAAGAAATGACATATTTTTACGCAAAAAAAGTATTCTACTTTAGCACCAAGGGTATCAAGGTCTTTCTCACCTTATATTAATAAGTTCCATTTATTATTCTATATCGTGTCTATCTACACCGAAAACAAATTTTTTTTTAAAAATTTAATGTACAGAATCAGACCTATTACAGCTTTATTTTTTTGTATAGATTACTTTAATTGACCTTTTTAAATTTTTTTTAATACACACTGTTCCGGAATTGTGCTAATATACATATTTATGTCTCTTAAATTCCTTCATTTCCATATAATAATCAGTTTAAATCATTACTAGTGTTATTTAAAATATGTTAAAATATATACAAGCGAACAAAAAAACATTTGTGTTTTTATTTTATAATTTATGCAAATAATATTTGATTTTACCTAATCATTGACACTATCAAAAATTTGATTGCCATCAACTAAGTCGTTTTACTAGAAGAATTAATAAAAATTTAAATTTGCATGTTGAAATCAAATTTAAATAAAATAACAGTAAAGCGAAAAATTGGAAACAATGGAGATTAAATAGAAAAAGAAAAGAACTTTACTTTATTTCCTTAATCAAAGCACAAAATTTTAAACATAATAAAATTGAAAGAAATAATAAAGGATAAATATTCAAGTATCAATTTAATACAAAAAAACGTTTTTTACTTGGACTCAGGGTCAGATTTAAACTAGATTAAGCCTTAATTATATTAAAGTGTCTTTTAAATTTATAAATGCAATCACTTCGGTTGGCTTAAGTTCAGATGAAGGTGTTATATTTTTATGTCAACAGATTTGCATTTAAAACCTTAATGTAACTTTTTTGCGCTCCATATATACCTAATCAGAGATTTTCAAAAGAGTTTTGTCAACTTCGAAAAATAATTTTCACATCATCTCTTTTATTCCGGGGTGCCAGATAATTTTGATGAGAAATCAGCATGTTTGCACAGAAAAATTGCCTTCATCGGAATTTATTTTTATAAAATCGGCAAAAAAAATCGGCATATTAAAAATAACCTACTTTAAATATAATTACGATTATTTTTATTAACGTAAACAACAAAATAGAGCAACTCAGTATTAAATAATGTCAACAAGATATAAAAACACACGAAATCTAATTTCTATCACTTCGCAATCATGTTCATTTGGTAGAAAGGAATGACTAGATGCCAAAAATTTGTAATCCATTATATTATATTATTTAATTAAATTTTTATTTATTTATTATTTACATAAATGCGTCTTTTTTATAAATATAATGAAAATTATTTTTTTTTTTCACTTATAACACTTTTATATCAAGAATTCAAGGAACAACTAACTTATTAGCGGTCGTTTCTATATGTAACAAGTAATGCCCAAATGTAATGTATACAAACAAAGTTACCGTAATTTTTGGATAATCGATAAATCGGCAAATATGGCAGGTCTGGTTTCATGCCAAAAAATGTTTGAATTAATAATTTAGTTTACATTCTGCAGGTCGCTAAACGTCCTTGTTACGTAGACTGGCATACATTGAGTAGTCGATGATAGCCATCTTGCTTTTTAATACAGAATTGGGTGCAGTCTACTCCTACTGCACCCAATTGTTGTTATTGAAATTAACATTTCGCTGTCTGTAAATACACTTAACAACGCAGTATTTCTAGTGATACCGTTCTATTTGGTTTATATTCACAATAGCCTTTCTTTAACTTTTATTTTCTTCATCCTCCACATATTGACTTAAGAGCAGTGAATCAATATCGCAAACTGACAATTGTCAACTTCCCTTTCCGCTACAGAGATCCAGATGGTGCCATGTAATATGCTTTGGACGTGATTCTTATTGTATTGATTGACAGCTCTGCGCATTCGAGCGCAATATATGCTACCATCTCAGCTACTCGTGCAAAAATCTGGATTACGCCAAGATAGAGTTCACCTTAACAAGCCCCATTTTCTGGATGTTTGTCAATATAAGTCGCAGTTACACGACAGTTACACGGCTGCTTGCGAGCTGCCACAAATTGTACCCTTAAATTTCTTTATCTATATCTAAATTAGTGTCAAATCTAGTTTATCTTATAAGTCGTATGAACAAATCCTCCTGACAACGAAAGGTTTTTGTTTCTTACGCGAAAACATATTCTATTTGCAGTCTATGTTGCAGTTTGTAGTTTTTTTTCTATTTTAAAAGATTTTTCTCCTCCCAACTAAGCAGATCCGCCCATTTCTCCCACATCTTTCTTGTCCAATACGAAATAGCTCTCTGCTCTATCCTAATCCTTTTAAGTTTTCCATCTATATGGCATATGACTTCCACGAGAGTTAGAATAAAGAAAACTTAGCTGCGTAAAACAAGTAACTCAATATTTAAACTGACATTTCCTTGGCGTATGCTGTTCCAACGTAGGGTAGGATATTATTTAAGAGAGTTCATTTCTCCTTACCCGACTTATAAAGATATTATTACTGACAGAATTATAGCCTGAAAACCTTTCATTTCTATATTTAAACACGAGGAGGGTTATGTCACACTTCATACAATTGCGTCTGGCGCACAAAATCTTTCAAACATCTTTGTGCGAAGCGACAATATTTTAAAAACAAATTTTTATAACAACAAGAAGGTCCACGTCTGACTATTTTTCTTTCTTTCTTTTTGTTAATATTAACAAGTCTTTATTTAAAAAACCATTTGCGTTTTTAAATCTAATTTGTTTTACATCAATTCGTCAAACAGCAAATTGTAAACTTTTTTCGCATTATTCTTATATATAAAGCTTAATCTAAACCTTAACGATTTTTTAATGTTTCTAAGCATAACTAAGTAGAAAAAGAAAAGCTAAGAAAAGTTATGGCTTTCAATATGGATAAAAAATTTTTATTTAAATTCCATTTTGATTTTCCAGGGATATCGAATATTTTGCTTTTTTTATAATTCATTAATTTTTATATTGTAACTTTTAGCCCACTGTAAAGACAAGAAATATACATTAAATTTCAACTAACTCCAAGAAAAGTAATCGTTTTGCATGTCACCTTTTCTTAAAACTTTACAAAACACAAGGGAACGAACACAATTTTATCCATGATTTTGTGTGAGTAATCACACAAGGCAAGGTCGCTAATATTTCTTTTAACATCAAAAGTTGCAAATTTTTCCAACTGATATTATAAGAGCCGTAAAGCTTGAACAGTCACTGAGACATTTAGCAGAGCAAGTGTTAAAATTATTCGTAACATAATTTTAACATTTTTGACATTTTACCTGTAGCGTGCGTGCGTTTTGTTCGATTATTTGAAATTCAGTGTAGAAAATTAATTTTTACATGCAAAGTTTTAATTATTTATTAATAGTTTTTGCACCTAAAGTACGAGGGTTGCTCTCTTATGAAAAAAGTAAGAAAAATTTATTTAAAAAAATACTATTCTGTTTTTTGACCGGTTAATTGGCTGAGAAAAATATTTTCTAAAGGACTTAATGCCTAAATAATCTTAAAAAATTAAATTATGTTTATATTTAAGATTTTCCAGCTTTGGAACTTTCTACAACGACAAAATATTAATTAAAAATCAATGAAAAAGTCTGTGATATTTTCATATTTAAATCAAGTCTGTATCTCATGGTTAAATGATTTGAATTTTAAACTTAAGTTTAAAATAACAAATTAAATAAATGTAATTAATATATTGAACGGTACTACCGCTCAATGATGATTATGTGGAAGTAACAAACGGAATGACAAATTTAGATATATCGATTTTCCTCTTTTTGAGGTGAAGGGTATAAAAAGGTTCTGCTAGCAGGTTATCCGTCACAAAGAATAAAAAATTGGAAAAACTATTACATTTGGGATTAAATTAACGGTGGTTATATCGAAAAACAAGAAAAAATCTTCTTAAAAACTTATTGGTCTACCCTCGTAGCCTTCCTAGTTTGTAACAGAGCAATTTGCATGATAAATATAATCTTAGATGATGTATTTTCAGTTGTTCTTTTTCAAACATGCAATTTATGAGTCTAACAAAGGATTTGTTATGGCGAAAGTAAAAAATAAAGCAATTGAATTGGGCAATGCCGAGACTTTTATACTTTTCATTATATCGATTATTTCATTTATAATATAAATAAAAAAATGCGCTTATAAAAGTAATAATAATTTTTATTGTACTATAAAATTGTTAGTAACATTAAAATATTTTTTATGAGTTTAAAGTTTTGAGTGTAATTTTGCTTTTTATATTAACTGGATTTTTTTCTCGTGGAAATATTGGGTCTTTTATATGATTTCATAATATTATGGAAAATTTAATTTTTTAGTGAATTTGAATTAGTCTCATTTTTCTGTGGTATTTCATTATTTTTGTAATTTCGCAGAGTTTTTTTAAGTTTCGATTTTTTCCTCAAATCTTGTATGAAATTTAGTTTTATAAGTTTTATATTCAAACGATACGAAATTAATCCATTGTTTTTACTAAAGGCCATTGAAATTTCATTAAACATGTATCATGATGTCCACTACAATAACAAATAATAAAAATAAATTTTTAAAAATAAAAGATGCCCCTTACACAAATATTTTTATCTTTAAAACCATAACAGGCAGATACAGGGTGTGTAGCAATAAATAATAAAAATTTTAAAGTGATGGCTTTATCCTTTAAGCTTTTAAAGGCAGAAGCTGCAAATTTACACAGAGTTTGTTTAAAGGAGAACTTTAAATAAAATTTTAAAACATAAAATATCTTCTAACTGTTACAAGCAGACCCCCATAATTCATACAAAGTATTTAGGGACTTCTGTGAAAACCTATAGTAAAAGGAGATTTTTTAAAAGCTGTAGGAAAGTTAACAAAAAACACACATAAAATTCAGAAAAATGCATGAAATCTTTTTTTAAATCGATAGTACAGTCCATAAAATTTAATGTTTGAAGATTATTTCATGCAAATGTTGACCTTGACTGCGCCTCAAATTGTCCATCCGCTTAATCCAATTTTGGCATATTCTTTCCAACATCTCAGCCAGTTTCTCACGAATAAATGCTTCAATGTTGTCTACCAATGCGTCAGTTGAAGCCGACTTGTCTGTATGGACATGAGCTTTAACATAGCCGCACAAAAAATAGTCTCAAGGCGCTAAATCGCATGAACTAGGCAGCCAATTGACTGGTCACGAACGTGAAATGAAATGTTCACCGAACTCGTCTCTCAATAAGTCCATTGTTGCGCGTGCTGTGTGGCATGTGGTACCGTTTTGTTGAAACCACATATCACGCAAGTCAAGCTCTTGCATTTTGGGCAAGAAAAGCTTGGATATCATCTCACGGTAGCGATCACCATTCACAGTTACGTTACGATACGCATCATCTTTGAAGAAGTACGGTCCAATGATGCCACCAGCCCATAAACCGCACTAAACTGTGACTTTTTCTGGATGCATTAGTAGCTCTTGCAATGGTTCTCGCTGATATTCACTCCAAAATCGACAATTCTGCTTATATACGTACCCATTGAGCCAAAAATGAGCTTCATCGCTGAACACAATTTTTCGGTAAAAAAGTGGATCTTTGGCCAACTTTCCAAGAGCCCTTTCACCAAAAATTTTACGTTACGGTAGGTCTTTCGGCTTCAATTCTTGCACCAGCTGTATTTTGAAAGGCATCACACTTAAATCCTTCCGCAAAATTTTCTGCGTTGTTGAGTACGGCGACGAATCGATAATTGATGGCCATCATTAACACTGGCCGATACAGCTGCGATATTTTCTTCAGTTCGCACTCTACGTAAGCGTGTTGGTGGTTTAATGTCCAACAATGTAAATTTGGTGCGAAATTTAACCACAATAGCCCGAGCAGCCGCTTCAGTGGATTGATTAAATTGAACATCAAATGGAAGAAGCGCGCGATGAACTTTCTTAACAGAGCACGCATTTTGATAATAAAATTCAAAAACCTGCAAGCGTTGTTCGTTTGTAAGACGATTCATGGTTACATATTAGACCAAATTAAAGATGGTTGACAGTGAAACAAAACACGAAAAGTGCGTCAGCTGTTTAAAACAGTGTTGCCAAAAAGATAATAGCTAAAAAATCACTCTTTATAACAAGCAAAGTCAAGGGCCGAATTTTTACGAATACAGTCATATCTTTTGAGACCTAATTGGCAGACTCTTTTAGTTTTCAACAAATTATTATAAAAAATGTTTAATTAAACTGTGGGCCACACATAACATACCCTTCATTTTTGAGTTCAACTTTTACTTACAGAACATTAAGTTCTTTTCGATTTTTTTGTTAAGAGTTGAAGAATAGAAGAGTCGATAAGTATTTGTTTTGAAGAAAATTTGCGTTGAATTTCGTACATTTTTCTTTCGCTGGCTGCAGCCAACTAAGTTTTTAGAAAATGTCTTTTTTATTTTTTTTTTTTTATTTTTTTTATTAAAGCTTGGCTCCTGTAAAGAATTATAGTGATATATCGGTCAATTTTATAATAGATAAAATTCTACCTTGCTCCCACAGCGTCCACCACGCAAATTTCTTCGCAATAAGACCAAAAATAGCAGAACATAAAAACTAAAGAATTTTTTAAATAATTGGATAATGTCCAGATTAAGATATTTTCAAAACAATTAAATCGTTAAATACAAGAAAAGAGTAGATTATTGCTTGTTTCTTGTTTAATCTTGTGTAAATAATAATAAAAGCAAATGTGAGTACAAATAGTTGAATAACATTATAAAAGGTAATGAAAAGTGCGTTAAAAATAAAAGATAAAGTAAAAGCGCTATTTTGTATCAAAACAAACATAAATTGAAAAAAAAAATATTTTCCCATCATTCTACTAAACGAACAATTTTGTTCAAAAGTATTTCTGCGATTACACTACATAACAACAATGTCATTTAAAAAAAAACAACAACAATTACTATGGTGTTTTTTATTATTTAACAGCTTTGTATTCGTAATCGGTCTTATTTCAACAATAGTTTAAAAATTGAAATGGATAACAAAATATATTCTCAACGTATTAAAACATAAAACACAAATAAACGTTACGAGCTAATCCAAAGCCTTTAAAATGTTTATAATTGACAAAAGCAATACAACAAAACACCCACACACATACACATGCACACACATACAAAAAATGAATACCTACAGGCTTGTAATCACACCTATACTAAGTCATGGTTGCTTAAACAAAAACAAAATTAAATAAAAATAAAATTAAATAAAATAAAATAAAAGCCACCACCCATCAATTAAAAAATAGACCTTAAAATAAAGGTTAAAATATAAAGCTATTGGAAACCTTATTCAGTTAAGTATCAAGATTAAAAACCCAATAAACGTTCAATGAATAACCTTCAATATAATTACGAATCAAACGCAAATGTAAAACTGTTTCATTGTACACCAGGTGATTAAAAGAGTGGTTACAAAAAAAGCGACTGTAAGATTTTCAACTAGAATCAGTAGAAAGTATTTAAAATAAATATAAAAACATAAACGTTAAAAGATTGAAATTAAGTATTAAATTATTTGTCTTTGTCATGGAACTTATCAAAATTACTTGCTCCCAATTTGGGATATTTTATATAACTTTTCGGAAATTAAAAACCACCGAAAGTTTTTAGTCACTTCAAAGTTACCACTGATATTCTGTACGGTTTAAAATTTTATTATCGAAATGTTAGCTGAAATGTTAACACGCAACGTAAAATTTTCGTTTTCTTACTCCACAATAAGACTTCATTGCGAAGGCAATAATTTCTTTTAGCAACTCAGCGAATTGTAAAAAACACATCTAGCAATATCGGATTAGATAGAGTAGTTGGGCATTACCAGTATGATGTCGAATGTCATGATACCAAAAGGAAATATTTGTTAAATTTTGTTCATTGTGATCAACGCAGGAACAAAAAAAAAAAACAAACTTTTTTTTAACCCCGACAGAACTTTAAATAGTAAAAAATAACACAAAAAATTAAATTGTAATGAAGAATTTTTTTATACGAAAGAACAGAACATGGCAATTATATTTAAAAATGATTTTGGAAAATTGTTACGACGTCTGCTCATGACGAAGCGCATTCTGGACGTCCAATTTTGAAACACTTTTTCAAGTACTGCTTGCCGTATGTCACGAATAACACGAAAAATGTTGGCCTCCAAAGCGTCAACTGTCGCAAATTTATCAGCAAAAACAAGTGACGTCATGCCGCCCCGTAGGAAATAAACGAGAGCTGTCAAATCGTATGTCCTTGGAGACCAATTGACAAGTCCATTTCTTAAAATCGAATTATCGCCAAATTTTGATTTCAATAACTCGATGGTTGCGGTCGCCGTATAGCACGTAGCGCCATCTTGTTGAAACCAATTTCGTCCGGATCAATGACATTCATACTTTCAAATAAAAAATTATTAAACATGGTGCAGTAACGATCTCCATTGCCGTAATGTGAGACCCAGCCTGATTTTTAAAGAAATAAGGCCCGCTGATTCCACCATCATGTAAACCATAGCAAACGGCGCCTTTTTCTGAATGCAATGGAGTCTGCAGAGTATTTTGTGGATTGAGCCTCATCGCTGAACACAATCGAGCCACCTACAAACTGCTCTAGAGCCCAATAGGCAAAAGAACGACGCATGTAATGGTCTCGTGGCTTTAATTTCTGCAGTAGCTGGATTTTATACGGCTATAGTCCAAGATCTATGCGCAAATGTTTCATGTAGTGGACGGACAGAGCCGATATCTTCTTCAGCACGCACATTCCTTCGAGAGTATTTGGTACGAAATCTATTCACAGTTAGACAGATGGATTACTCAGACGAACGATTATGTGCACCACAAAAGTCACGAAATCATGCATAAGTTGCCCGAATAATAACTGATTTTCGAATTTGATAGCGTTGTTCAAGCAGGGGTCTATTCATAATGATTTGCCAGATTTTACTGAAAATAATAAAAAAAAATTTCATCAAAATTAAATTTTTAGTGATATTTTTTATGATTTAAAGTTTTATCGGGCAAAAAACACCCATTATATGCCAGAAAATATTTCAGAAACAGTGGCTGGTTTCTTTTTGATCAAATATTTGAATAGTTTGACTGCAGTTTGACGATTATTGCCCTTTCCAATTTTGCACATTTTTTGACAAACATAAATAAGAACAAAAGACTTCCTTCTAAGTTTCGCAGAATTTCTTATCGCTCAATTTCACAAGTAAATTACTTACTCACGACGCTGTGCAACGCGCAGATTTTTTTTTTTAAATTTCCTCAGTTAATTTACATTTCTTTGTATTGTTTTTAACACTACATTTTTTAAGAAAATGATTTTTGTCTTCCTCTTCATATATAATTGCAGATTATTTGATGCACAAATTTAGACCATTTAAAATAAAATGGGTTTTTAATAAGAAAATTCGATTTTATTTTAAAAAAATAGGTAGAGGAAAACTAGGTAACTTTTCTATTTTTATAAACTCTTAATAACAAAATTAGTTTAAAAAAAATTTACCAAAAGGCGGGCGGAAAAATTTTAGAATGCTTGGCTTTTGATGTTTTTGGTTGTTTTAACATGTTTAAAAATAAACAAAATAAAAGAAATATTTCTTTGCGTTAAGTGCGAAAATCTGATTTCTTTGAAAAAAGGAGGGTCAAATAAAACCCCTCTCCCTTACGTTTTTTACGAACTTGCTATTCCTTTTCTGTTTTTATTTTGTTGTATAAAAATATTTCCTTTTAATTTATTTAAAACACTTTGAGATAGAAAATCCGATTGCTGTATAAAATAAATACATAACATTTATACCAAAAAATTTTTATAGCGTTACTTGGTTTGATAATTTCTTTACTGAATTGCAGTAGCAAAAGTGTTATTTTTGTTAGTGCAAAAAAATCTTTTTGTCTAGAAATAAATGAAATTTTACTACAGAGTGCAACCTCACCATAATGACTTAAAATTTAATTTATATACAGCAACTAAATGATATTAATAAATCCGTCAAGTGCGAGCTGGACTTCCTTTAATTTAAAATTTGAATATATTTAAGGTATAGCCCTCTGAAAATAACATAAATATTGGGATACTTTATAACTTTAATTTTTATAACCTTCACCACAAAAAGTTGAAAAAGGTCATATCCTAGTTTGTCATTCCGTTTGTAAATTCTACAATATCCATTTCCGATCACTTAAAGTATTATTGAGCGATGTCCGTCTTTGTTAGTATTGAAATCAACTTTGCCAAAGCATTGGATAAGCAAAACAAAATTTAAATACGCCAATCGATCAGACATAATTTCGAAAAAAATTTTATTGAAAACCAGCAAGATCGGTCCCTGCCTCTCGAGGCAGTGGGCTTATCACCACGCCTGCCTCTACTTTTTCCATATCATATGGAACAATGAAGTAAACCCAATCAAAAAAAAGCAAAAATATGGAGGAACAGAGAATTAACAACTAAGAAAAAAATAACATGTGAAAAGATATGCCCTCGCCCCATTTGATGAGTTATGGGCTTTTGAAATTTTCATAAAAAATTCGATGATCAATATGGGTACCATTTAAAAGCTTTTGAAGAGATCTTTCAGGAAATGCTTAACACATTAAAAGCCGATGACATGTATATATTTAATAATATATTGTACTTAATTTTCTTTTTTCTTATTTTTGAATTCTCTGACACCGCAATATTTCTTTTTTTGAGAGGAGCTACTTTACTGAACTGAATTTTCACATTTTCACATTTTTTACATGGTAAATGGTAAGTAAGACTCGGCATAGCTAAATAAAGCACTCTTACTTGTTTATGCTCGTTTTTACAGCGAACTATCAGAACAAACTCTGTGTAAATTATGATTAAACAAATAAATCTCATTGCTATCGGGACACCTTAATTTAATTTTATTTATTTGTAATATCTTAGCAGACACAGCAGCAATCACTCTATGCAATTCTTAAGCACCTAACCATGAAGGCTTACAGATATATTTATCCAAAATCATGGCCTCTGTAGAAACGCGCCCAACTTTTAAATTTATTAATCAGACATATTTTTATAGTAAAAAATTGGTATAAGCTCTGTGTAAGTTTCAAATGTTGACGTACAACGGTTAAACAACTAAGGTGATATAAGTTTAAACTACGACACCATAGAAACACCGAAATTGCCTGCCTATTTTGGTTTAAAAACAAGGCGACGTACTTAAAAATCACATAACTATTTGGGCACCTTTTAATTTACAATTTAAGTTTTTACTTGTTGCTAGATTTCACACTGAGGTGACGGGAAATATTATTATTTTTATGAATATACTGGCATTTAATTTTTGATTTTTTTTTTTTTTGGCGGCTTTAGCAGTAAACTTTCTGGAAATCAAAATCCTACCTTGATGGTTTTAAAGATAGAAGTTTGTTATAAACAAACAAACGCATACACTGTAGTGAATACAAAAGGGTTGTGTTTCTACACTTCGTTTACTGGTCCCTAAAAATAATAATAACAATAAAAGTGGTTGTCAATGTTATAAAACATAATAAATTTGAACCTTTTCTCCCACTCAACTGGTTAACTTTGACCTTCTGTAATTAATTTCCTTTTAAATACTAATTTGGTTGTAGATTTTATCTTTAAAAAGTGAATGTTCTTTCGTTTTGGTTTGTAAAACTACTCGCAGATACACATGTTGCGATTAATCCTGCTACACAAAGAAATAATTTATGGAATAAAATATGTTTTTGACACCATACATCTAATTTGTTTTTTTTTTTTTTTTTTTGTTTTTGTTTAAAAATATGAACATGAATGATTATCTTGCAACACCAGCACAATGAGTTTGTCTGTTTTACACAAACACGAAATGTAGTGGTGACATATTTACAACTTCTATGAAAAAGAAGTGTTTATTTTTTGTAATATTGCATGTTAATCAGAGATGGCTTTAGATACGAACCCTACTTGCAAATAAAAATTATTTATAATTATTTAACTCACCGTGTATATGGCAAGAATATTTTCGAAATTTAAATGGTACCTAATAGCAATTTTATATTTAATTTAACTGACCATCAAAATGTTGACGTTATCTTTAAAAATACTTGCCATATAATGACTTACTTTTGTGATTGCCAAACTTTGTTATTCGCTTACACAACACATTACATTAGTTCGCAAGTAAAGAGAGAAGTAATTGAGCTGGTTCTTTAAGTTAAAAAGAAATTTCTTAAAAAACGTACTAATGATTATTGTTATTTCCTGCAATAGTCAATGTAATCAATTCACAGTAATTGATTATAAAAGTATCATATCTTGTTAAAATCATTAGGTTGGTAATTCAGTTGAGAAGTCCTTCCGCCAAAAATGCTTAATTCCACACTCGATTACCTTTTTTTTAATTTTCGGCGGGTGATTTAATGTCGACAGAAAATATTTAATCATTTTGTAAATATACCTGCCAAAAAACTTTTCGCTCAATTTTTTATATTAAAAAGTTTTCAAAAAGTAATTTATTTCCTCAAAATGTAATATTTGAATTTTGTATCAGGCCTAATAGGTAAAACTACTCAAAGAGAAAAAAATGTGGCAGCATTTAATACCTTATTTGCAAATAGTGCTGCTAGTCAGGGATTGTTTTTGTTAGTAAGCATTCGCAAATAAAAAATTAGTTCACTGTTATGCGGCAAGATTTTCTATTCACAACATTTTTTTATTTGCGAATAAGACGTGCGTATAAACGCAGTAACAGTAGACTAAAATAGCACAGATCTGAAAGCCACTAATTCCCTTATATACAAAACGTTTAAATGAGTTTTTTTCTTCTTAAAATTCTTCTCAAAACTACAAAGAGAAAATAAAGTTATGGTGTTTAACATGTCTCTAATGCTTTAAAAACTATTTCTTAATTGGCCTTGCTTTTGAATACATTTTTAGCATGATAATGTCAAACAACAAACAGTGGGGTATTTGACAAAAAAAATGGAAATAATTCTGTAGCATTATATTGAAATTCCACAGCGTCATCATACAGGTAAAGTCATAGCTTTGATTTTCTACCTTCTAGTGCTTGAAGAGATAGCGCAACAAAACAAAGATGGGCTGTGCAAAAATAAAACCGTTGGGCTTTTAAAATAAAACATTTTATTTTTTTTCTTTAAGTGACGCCAAAAGCCTCAGATTTTCTTATTTACAAGAATTTTTTTATGAAATAAAAAATTGGTTAAAAGATTTTTTCAAGGCCATGATTTGAAATATGATTAGAAAATATTAAAAATCTTCAAGACATTATGGAATTAACATTATTCAACTTATTTTTGTTTTTTTTTTTTTTTTTGTTTTAATGTTTAAAATTGTCTTCAAACTTTGACTAAACCATATCTATATGAAGGTTTAACACAATTGCGCTAACTGTTTTATTCATGTTTTACACCAAATACCCCAAAGTGCACCGATACTCTGTGGATACATTTGTTTTTTGACAATCACATTATGAACTCAAAGTGCAAAAGTTTTAATAAATAATACTGCTTTTAAATGGAAAACATTTTAATATTTTACTCGAAGAAATTACATTAATTTTGGCATTTTTAGGAATCTAAAAATTCCAATAAAGTACTAGCTTTAAGATCAATTTTAGTATACCCCTTAATTTATCAATTATCAAAAGTGTTCTTATTGTTATTTCTTGTCTGTTTGAGTATGAACATTTAAAATTAACACAAAATGATTTATATTCAATTTTTATAAAAAAAATCCGTTTCTGTTTTACTTGTATTTGTAATCATGATTCATAAATTTTAACTTTTTTGTATTGTTTCACATTTTAAACGTTAATAAATCTTTGTCGAAACGAGAAAAAAAGTAAATTTGTTTGGAAAATTGTTTTACAATTGCGTTTGAAATATTTTAAAACTAATTTTTAGTTTCGTTTAAATGATGACGTATTTTGCTATAGAAAACAAAAAACAATTAAATGTAATGAATTAGGAAACCCTAAACCAAAGCTTTTCATTTTTACATAAATAATTCTAGAAGGAATTTCTTAACTATTTTACAATATGGGTCCATTTGTCTGCTAAAGCCTTTAAGGAAATAGACAGGATTAACGAACAAACTTTAAATGAAATAAAAATAAACGAAATAAATGAGAACTATTCGTTATCATATTTAAATCTTTACCCAGTCTCAATTAAAAAGCGTCAACATAATGGCGTTGGAATTCTAACAGTAGTTAGTTTGTTGGCTTTAAAATAAGCTAAAACTATATTTAGATCATTATAATTAATACCTTTAACAAAAATATGTTCAAATCAATAATAACCGCCTATTAATCATTTTGTTTTTTTTTTTATTATTATGAGATTGTAATCTAGAGAGCTAAGGCCAGTTTTAGATGACGAGGACACACGCGTGTGTTCACTTTTCATTAAGAATATAACCATTTTTTTATTTATAGCAGCAATTATAGCAAGTTTGAAAGAGCAAGTATTATTAAGAAAATTTTTAAGTCTTAAGCACTGACAAAATCGTTGAATCTTTCAGTGAAAAAGCCATTATGACAGTACTTCGAATAAAAGCATATAAATTCTGAAATTGCTTTCCATTAGCGTTGATACGAAGCTCATAATCAATATTCGAATCATGTATAAAGTGTGTCAACTTAACTGCTAAGAAATTTAAAATTATATGTTGCATACTTTGCGGGATAAATGCGATCGTTACAATAGGCGTATGATTAATAATTTACAAAAATGTGTCTTTTGAGATTTTTTAAACAAAGTACATAATATTACAAAATATATGATACAGTAAAAAATGTGTCATGTTATATAACTTCAGATCTTTTGATTTCCTAGAAACTTAAAAAAATTAATTTCTGCTTTTTTTTTGTTAATACTTATTGCTGTAACACTTTTAGTACAAACAACGAATTTTTTTCTTGCCAATATTTGTCGCAAGAAATAAAACTAATTTACATGTATGAAGTCCAACACAATTAGCGTCAAACGGAACTCTTCATGCGTCACGAATTCTGAGAGAAATTTATTTAAAGTTTTTATGCCGATAAACAAAAAAAAATTTTATTTTGTGTAAATTAAACAATTTTATATATATTTTTGCAATTTTTACTTTTAAGATTATTAATTGATTATGGATACTCTTTGTATTCATATTTAAAAAGTTAGATGATTAAATATATAATGTTTAAAATGTATACAACCTTAGGTGGATAGATAGGAAGAATGCAGATGAACGATGTAGCGACCCATAAAATGCAGCACTACATTCCCTGATGTCTAATTTTACCTTGACTTCTTTGATATTTTCTATTCATTTGCAAGTAGTTTTTCTTTGTTATTAAAAAAATGAAAATAAATAAATAAAGTTTAAAAACTTAAATGGAAATAAACTTAAGCCCAAAATCAATTTAGTTTATTGTTTGTAATATCAAAGCAGTTCAACTAATAGTTTAAGAAAGGAATATGTATTTATTTTTAAAATCTTTTTCAAATGCGTTGTCACTCTATAAACTCGCCCATAAAAAACAAAAATATATTTTAATATTAATTTATAAAAATAATTTTTTCGTCCTGATTGCATTTTGCGTTTACGCAAAAATTGTTTGATGAGGAATTTCTGTTATTGTGCGAAAATGGTCTTTCGTCAGAATTGTATATTCACATAAATGACAAAATTCCAAAAGATTAATGGAAAAGAGTTTAAATCATTTTTTAAGGTGGCAAGGCATTGGGGCGATAGGTAAAAGGTAAGGCGTTCACTTTTACTCCCTGAGTTAAGTGATATTATTGTTGACCTTATCATATATAAAACAGCCCGTATCATGTAGTTAAAATCTCCTTTTAGTGCTCTAAACTGGCCTTCTGTAAGATTTGAAGTCATTAAATTTTTTTATGCCAGAAAACCTTTTTAATATATTCAGAATGAATAAATAAAACACGTGCAGTCTCCTTCGTCGGTACTTTCTCATAGCAGATTCGCCGGCGAAGTAAAATAAATATCTATCTTTCTCCTTTCACCACCTGTCTTATCTCTTATCTATCCCTTTCCTAAAGAATGTAGCACGGTTACGAAAAATAACTAAATAGGTTTTAATGCCTGAAGTGCTACTTTTCTTAAAAAAAAAAAAACCCTTTTTAACAAATATACAACCTTCTGTGCTCGCTACACTATTAAAGCTTAACTAATTTTATATATAAAAAACGTTATGAAAAATTTTGTCAATAGGGTGCATAAAAATTTTAATTCAATATCTGTTTCAAATCTTATAAACAGTTTTAAGCGCCTTTCAGAAAGCGAGTATAATTTCACAACAATCACCATGATATTAAAACAGCATTTTCTGTGATCATAGTAGTATTGGGTGTACGATATCAACAAGTAGAACTGGAAATTAAAGGGGGTATTCATAGATGATGTCTTGAACCGTAATGAACACATTAAAAATTAAAACAATTATGAGTTTAAGCAAATAAAGGGTGTCCTCACAGCTGACATAATTTGATTTTTATAGCAATAATTTTTGAACTGCTATGGTAAAAATTTTCAAAGAATGATGTATTCTTTGTCTACTAACAGAACAAATATAAGTCTTTTATTTCAGAAATTAAAGGGTACTTCCATATTTGTAAATATTTACAGATAAAAAATTGAATTTAAAAAATGCGTAAAATCAGTCATAAAATGGGTTTGTTAACAATATTTTGCGATAACATAATTTCAAGGGAATTATTAAAATAAAACTCCCAAGGTCGTGCATGTTAAAACCTATGAAATAGGATAAAGTTAAGTCACTAGCTTCTGCTTATTAACCACCAAAAATTAACGCTTTTGGTGACCATTTTATTCTTGGCATGTGGCCAACAATATTTGAACAAGTGGCCCAAAATTAAAAGTCCCGAATACGCTGCTTCAAGAAGAGCCATGGCCGAAATCATTTTTAGGTGTCAAAGCCATATTTTGATTTTCAGAACAAAAAATATTTTTTTTGTTATTTTTACGTTTTAAAGTTCCATCTGTGTTACAAAACACCTTTTATCATTAAAACTTTTAAAATAAAAATCCAAAAGTATAAGTCATTAATTAATTGTGAAAAAATAAAACTTGTTGAAAATTAAAAATGGGAACGCCATGATAAAGTTAAATGAACTCACCCACTTCAAGTCTAAAAACAAACAAAAAAAAGTTCTCTCAACCTTACAAAACATAAACTTTTAAAAATCTTTTTGTTATTGCTGTTGTTTTTTCCGTTCAAGTGTTATTTTCCCACACATTAAGTTACTTTATTAACTGGGTTAAATGTGCACTTCAAAGCGTTATAATTATCATTGCAAGGGTAGATGTAAATGTGTACACACATACAAACAATTATTCACCACTACACTCAACACATTCTCTCCTTCTTGTTTATAAAGCGACTTGGAAACGACAGCTATTCAGAATGCTTAATTTGCATGCATTTGTCGGACCGTTTCGGGTACAAATTGGAAATATTTTCCCTTCTTTTAACCTTCACAGACGGTAAAAGGGTAGATCTAAGTTTATCATTCCGTTTGTAATTTCTACAATATCAATTCTGACTCCATAAAGTATATATATTCTGAGTTCTTATGCATAGCGAAGTCGATAGAGTTATGCCCGTCTGTTCATCTGTCCATCCGTGTTCGTATTGAAATCATCTTTGCCAAGGCACTAGATGAGCTAGAAAAAAATCAGACGTAGTTTTGAAAATTGTGTTATTGAAAATTAGCAGAGCGGTCCATGTCTTTTTAAGAAGCTGTTAAAACACAATACCTTTCTCTAATTTTTTCATATTTTTAGGAACAAATATATGGGGCGACAGAGAACTAAAAAAATAAAAGAAAACATCATGTGAAAAATACGACGCTAGCTCATACTTTCCGACAGAACTCTTCATAGAAAAGTACGATTGTCCGTCATATTTTTAAGATATCAATATATGCTTCACTTAAAAGCTTTTGAAAATACTAAAATTTTTAAAAAATACTTAAGCCATTAAGATGATGTCTTTATGCAAAAATATATATAGTAGTACTTATTTTTAAATTCTCTGTCAGCTAGATTTTAGCTTTTGTTTCTATTCCTGCAGGTGGTTGTTGTTTATGTTGAAAAATTGGTGAGTTTTTACCTGAAACAGCTACCTTTTCAGTTAATGAGTTGGGTCAAAAACCCAAAGCAAAACTTACAATTTTCGGAAAAACAATATTTTTTTGGAACAGAAATTTTTTATGATGGGAAAGAATTTTGTATACGTAAGACGCATACCCAAATTTAATCGAACTGTACAATAAGCAAATTAATCGATATTTCATTAAATATTTAAACAGTGAGTCTTTCGACATTATTTTTCATTTGTTGTTTTCACTCTTAATTTGTGTTATTAAAACATTTTCTCATATTAATTTTTTATTTACTGTAACCGCTTTTTTGGGTCATTCTGCAATGCCTTAGTTCCACCGAACCCTTTGCTAAAAGCTACGTATTGGACTTTTACTAAGGTTGCTTAAATACTTGTCATCGTAATCAATTTAATTATTCTTTTATTAAGACAGGTCTTTATAATTTCAATTTCGAATAAAATACTACGAAAATTGATTGCTACATAAACTGACTTTTAAATTATATAAAACTTCGGAAATATTAAATTAAATTAATTATTAAAAAAAATATGGTGCCATTTTTTAGCCCGACTAATTAGTAAATCACCGATATTGATTATTGAAAGTGAAATAATGTCGCAATGGCCATTTCGCTACCGCTCACTTAGTTCTTAAGTCCGCGTCCAGACATGCAATTTATGTTTCTGGAATTTTTTAAAATTTTTTTCTATAAACTGCATCCCTGTTCACACATTTAAATTTTTTTCTGCAATTTCCGGCCTGATTGCTTAGACAAATAAGAAAACAAAAGAGAATTGCAAGAACAAGAAACAATGTACCCGCTTGTACTCGTCTTTTCTCTCTCACCTACAAACTCAAGAATTGTAGTATTGTGATCGTAGTATTGCTGTGATATTTTTTTCATCATCATTTAACTGTATAAAAAAACGAATAAAAGTCAGTGGTATACAGTGGATAAAGTCAAATAAAATCATTGTTGATTATTGTTTTTTTTTTTTTTTTTTTTTTGCTTAGAACTTTAAATTTTTTCTTTAATTTTTTGTTTGGACAAAAATCTTTAGTTTTTTAAAATATAATATTTATGAGAAATGGTTATCGGGACGTGCTTTTACCCCAAATTTTCAATATCGGTGATTTAAAAATTTAATCAGGATAAAAAAATAGCATGATACTTTTTTAAAAATCAACTGATTTTTTTTTTTTTTTTTTTTTTTGTTACTTTAATATAACATAACAATGACCAATAATGTGATATTTATATTACAAAAATCTGTTATATAAAATCCATTTTTTCTTATTAGAATATTAGAATATTAACAGATAAATTTGGTTTCAGTAATTTGTGGTTTTCTCTTACGTTCATCACCAACGATTCTAAGTAAAAAAATCTTTAACAATTCCGTCTGGTAGTAACGGGCCACCAAACGAAATAAAAAAAATAAATTAATCAAAAGAAAAATTTTGTCAAGTTTAGAAATTCCTTACGAAAAAAAGTTATGGGGCGAGCTCATTCTTTCGATGTGATTTAACCCACTCCGCCACTTATCAAACAACTCTTTTACTTTGCACAAAACTTAAGGTTCTGCTTAGATATGAACTTATAATATTTTATTAAAGAAACAAAGTTTCTATTTAAAAACCTCTACAAATGCGCTCAATCAAAAGGAATAAATTCTGCTTAAGTTCTGTCTTCATATAAAAATCTCATAAAAAAAAACTATACCACTTCGGTTATTAGTGTAGTAACATAAAATTATAGCCAAACAAAGGTCATCCAAAAAGCGCGCCTACATGTTTCTTTGACATAAAACACGAACTATTTGCAATTTTTTCAAGCTGTTTTTTTTTATTAAAACTATGATCCATTACAATTATAAGTGGAATAGAATATCATTCAAATGTCCACCATGACTGCGTCTGCAGACATCAATCCGAATATGGAAATTTTCAATGACTTTCCGACATGCTGCTGGTGTTATTTCACGAATTGCAACTTGAATGTTGTTCTTTAGATCATTAGCTTGGCTTGTTAGCATACACTCGACTTTTCAAAAAACCCACAAAAAAAATCTAATGGTGTTAGATCACATGACCTTGGTGGCCAATTGAAATCTGCATTTCATGAAATAACACGTTGAGGAAATTTTGATCGCAAAAGCGTAATGTTTTCTCGAGTTGTGTGACATGTAACATCGTCTTGCTGGAAATAGACGTCAGACACATCAATATGATTTAACTGTGTCCAACATTGATTGGTATCGCTCAGCATTCACAATAAAAGCATTTCCAGCATCATCTTCGAAGAAGAATGGCCCAATGATTCCATTTGCCCAAAATGCACACCAAACAGTAACCAAACAGTAACTTTTTGTGGGTGTAGAGATTTTTCATGAATAACACGAGGATTTTCATCACCCCAGATACGACAATTTTGCTTATTGGAGAATCCATCCATTCTGAAATGAGCTTTGTCACTAAACAAAATTTTGCTTGAAAACAATGGATCTGTTGTTCGTTGTTCAATAATTCAACTAGAGAAATTACGACGTTGTAAATGGTCTCTTTCTTTCAATTCCTGGGTTAATTGAATTTTATAAGCATGTAAATGCAAATCTTTATGCAAAATCCTCCATAAGGAGCCATAAGATATGCCCAATTCTTGCGAACGACGCGAAATTTATGTTGTTGGTTCATTTTCAACACTTTCAGCAACAGCAGCGATATTTTCATTCGTGCGTACAGTTTTTGGTCTTCCACTTTTTGGTTTATCAGTAACACAACCAGTTTCTTTGAATTTTTTCACTAATCTTTGAATTGAAGATTGATTTGGCTGATTATTTACACCAAAAAAATCACGAATTTTGCGATGAATATATTTCAAAGAACGCCAGTTTACCTACGACTTAATCAAGTTGCAGTATTACTATTCCATTTAGGTCGAAATATCGACTACACTAGAGGTACTAATTTGGTATAAGTCGCCCTGCAGATCTAATGTAGAAAACAGATTTTTAAATTAACAAGAAAGTGTATATAGAGCAGCAGACGAGATGGCTGGCTAAGGAGCCTCAAAAGTCCTACAAAACAGCTTCCTTAATCCGACTATTGTTATTAAAATATACTATAACATCCATAGATGCATGGACCTTCTAAGAAAGTTTAGTTCAAACCGGAATCTTTTCTGTAAATTACTAACTTTTAATTTTATGATTTTTTTTAATTTTATGATTTTTGTTAAAACTTCAAAAAAATAGTTTATTTTATATTTATTTTAATGGCACTTTCATTTATCACAGTTTCTAAGTTTAAGTGTATAAGTGTATACAAGTATAAGTGCAACGTTATTGGCAATTGTAGATGTGCGTAACAGCGGAATATATTCTACTTAGTGCCAGGTGCACGCAATTTGTATGTTAATTTTTTGGAAACCACTCAAAAAACATACACACGCAAAGAAAAGATTTCAACAATTACAAACACGTATTATTTCCTTCTATCTATTTACTTGCTTAAACGACCTTAAAGTTTTTACATGTATGTTTTTGGAGGAGGGAGGAAATTCTGACAACAAGTACAACACTTGCTAACACAGCAGGTGATGTTGTGATAAACAAAAACAACTATTTCTCTCATTGTCTTTCTGCTTCATTACAATGAAAACGTTTTACATTTTTGTCTTTTTTTGTTGCATTTTTCCACCTTTCTAGAAAAGTCAAGTATTTTGAAAATTTCATAGGAGGACAACTTACTGCTTTATGTGTTGTTGCAGTAATACAGATGAAAGCAAATTGTTGTTACACAGGTTTTTTTTAGTAAATTTCTTTGGTTTCTTAATGTGTTGCAATTTTTTTTTTTTTGTTTTTTCTTTAATGGCCCCGTTAAAATAATAAAAAGTGTTACTTAACAACAACAAATTCGCACAATTAAAAAAGATTTTTTTTCGAAAATACACTATTATTTAAATTAGTTTCATGCATCGTGTATGTGTTTTAATGAGATAGAATTTAGTTTTTTACTTAAAAAAAGAAAATTATTTAAAATATAGAAAAATTAAATAAAAGGATAAAAATTTTTTACAAGATACGGCCCTTTATAATTAATGAACTGTTCTTAGATTTTCCTAAACTTTTATCGAATTACTGAGAAGAGCCGTGTCGCATAGTGACTCTTATGCCACACACCTGTTTGGGAAATAGGAGATTAAAAGGAGTTACTTTCCATGTGCGCCTTATATTTATATAGAGAGCACACTTCCATTGTCGCTGGTGTTAATGAGACGCGTAAATTCGAAGTAGTTGTTCCACTTTTTAGTTTACTGCACCTAGAACATATTATTATCACAATCGTGGTTTAATGGTTTAAAAAAGCATCTGTAAACATTTGGTTTCTCTCTTAACCAAATTTTAATGGGGCGTATGCTTGATTCTAGCTTAAATTTAACATTACTCATATGTCTAGGGCTGAAAAGGATTTAACCCTTTTACTAGGGTGTTTTAAAAGTGATTTTTAACAAGTTTAAGTGAGTTCTTCGTAAAGACGCGATAGTCAAAAGCGCAAAAAAAATTTAATTCTAACAACAAACAATAAATCTTTTTTAAATATCGTGCTTTTTTTCATATCGATTAAATTAATAAATCATCAATATTAAATAAAATAATAAATCATCAATATTGGTGATTTATTAATTTGATCGGGATGATTAAATATTTTTTAAAAATTAATTTGTTTAATTTAAAATTTCCGTGGTTTAATTTAATAAAAAATTTTATTTGCAATTTTTGGTGTAGATTTTCCTGATATTTAGAACGGATCTCATTAGGAGTTTGAAAAAAACTTTACGCCACCATTTAATTGATTTTCTGTTGTGATCTTAAGTTTGAACTTTTTTGTCAGCTATGTCAACTCCTCCAATGCTCTGATTATAAAAATTTAAGGCTTCAGGACAGTTAACTTTAGCTCTAGGACATTCTTTATGTTTAAGACTGTAGAGATTTTAGGCTTTTGACAGTTATTCATAGCAACCACTTCACGTGAATCTTGTCAACTTGTTACCATCACACTATCTTCAATAACGCGAAATACCCACTCTCCTCTTTTTAATCGTTCACTTATAGTTAGCAAGTTCTTCCTATTTTAAATACATGTTCCAACGTAAGCAAATGGTAAGGTTTTCATCAGATTGTATGATGTAAAGAACCGATCAAAAACTAAGACCGTGTTTGTATAGTAAACAGTTTCCCTCAGTTTAGTTAAAACTCTCTCTCCTAAAGTTCCAACTGTATCACGGCAGTAATCTTTACCGGCGTATATATTGAAGTCATAAATGTGGCCTGTTCTAGAATCTCACCTTTGCCAAATTTTTATATTTTTTTTTTTGATCGGATATAATGAAGATATTGTCTTAGGGACGTCCTGCTTTTGAATTTAGCCATTGATTCATCAATGCTCTGACTCAATCTATCGCTACGATATTTCATAAAAGTATATTTAAAACAACTGGCTATATCTTTCATACAATAAAGCTTAGAAGCTGCTTCTGATCTTTCAGAGGAATTAAAATAGAGCTTTGACATTAAATATTGATTACGATTTCGACCCACAGCATTTTTTTTCAATTTCATTTCCTAGAGATATATTTTGGGACCAACAATAAGAGATTTCAGGAAATCTATCATAGCCCATTATAGGTGAAATACCAAACAAGATTTTAATTTCTAATAAATCGGTTAGAGTAATATTTCGACCTGTTTTACTTTAAGAATGTTCAATTGTTCATTTGTGCATTGGGAACAAATATTTGAAGACTTGCAGCTCAGTAAAATTTCTTAAGATGGGTGGTAGCACAATTGTCCCAATATCCCCAGTAATGGAAAATCCAGGACAAAATAATTCCGATAATAATAAAATATTTACAAGATATTGTTTCCTACTCAATTACAATATAAAACACCTGGATTATTTGCATAATATATTATAAGAAGAAGAAACACTTATGCACTTTGAAAAATTTACAAAACAAGTGCGAGTCTAATGGAAGTTGCTACCAAATAATGTTTATAAAAAAATATTTTCACACAACTAAGACAGCTGATTATACACAGCAAATACCAAAACCTACCAATGGTCCTTTTTCTCATTAAATTTAGCGGTTATTGTAATTTTGGTGATTTTTAAAATTTTTTTTGGGATTATTGATCCCAATGGTAGTAAAAGCATTAAACTGAAATAGCAATATTTTTAGGGGGAAAAATTGTTTTCTGTTTTTTTTTTTTTTGGGAATAAAATCTACTAATATGAAGATTTAACTCGAAAAAATTTTGGGAACTCTCTTTGAATAATGTTTGTTATAATTTAAAAACACTCATACGCCCCAGTGTCACAGCGATTTTGCTATAACGAGAAAAGTCAGTTAAACCCCATTTAGACGATTTTATGCTGCAAATTAGCAGAGCATGATAGGGCCATCAGTCTCATGCAAAAATCTAAGAGCCGTCATGACAACTTGCTGGTGTAAAAAATAGATTTTCTGTTAAATTACAAAGTTAAAAGGTTGAATATGGCTTGCAAAGAACGTTCTTTTTGAAAAGGATTTAATGAAATAAATAAAATAAAAAATAATAAACTACTGCCAGAACCGTGGTGCTCAAAAAGTATACCATAGAAATAATAAAAAGGGTTTTTTTTATTTGATTATTTTTCTCAAATTTCATAATAAACACAAGCTTCACCACTCAGAGTTCGCTTGCATACTGATGTAACTCATGCCGCTCATGAAAATATAATAGCAAAGTAGGGTATCTGATTATGACATCCTAAAATTGATGTGTACAAACGCTTAGACCCAAATTTTGTTTTATTTAATCATGTATTATTCTGAACTATAACACTGTTATTGCGATTCTCTTTGTCCAGTGATTTTTGAACTGAAATGTTTGGGGAATTAAAATAGATGATACATTATTTGGTTGCTGACTAACAGTTTAATAAACTTAAATTGTGCTAATTCCTTTTAATATAAATATTTGATGATATTTTCATGATTTTTTTTTTTTTATTTATTTAAAACTACAAACTGAAATGTATTACTGCGGGGAAGGCATATCCACATGGTCATATCGCTACTGTTCATATAGCTCATCAGTAGATTATACCCAAACCTTGTATTCAAAGCTGAAAATTCTTTTATTCAATGCCAAACTGATTTTTGTGCTGTTTCTGTTTTACAGGCGATAAGCTCGTCTAAAAAATTTGCATGAAAAGTTTTCAGTTTTTTTAATTATTTCTATATAAAGTTTTCAGACGAGTTGTTTGCCTGTAATACAGAAACAGCACATAAATAAGAAATGAATTGAATCAACGAAGCAAAATTTTACAAAAACAAAGTAACCATTGAGTAACTTTTTCTCTTTTTTCTTTTATTTTTTACAGTAATAAATTTTATTTTGTAGTTTTAAAAAATAAATATATCATAAGAGTCAGGCATGTTTTAAATTCTACACAAAATTTTCACTTTTGTATTTTTCAAGGTATTGTTGTTGAAAGAAATAATTTTATAGCAACAATGCCTCGAAAAACATAAAGTAAAAATATCGTGTGGATTTCATGAAATATTTATATTTAAAGGAATAAAGTACAATTACAGTAAATCAACATTGAAAAGATTTTAAATAAAAAATTTTCATATTGACGTATTTATAAAGTTCATTCCGTTCAAAAAAAAAAAAAGAAAAAAAAGACTACTTTCAAATCAGTCACCCGATTGTATTTATTAACGATAGTAACCAAACTCGGCATCTATTTTTTTTTTTTTAGCTGTGAAAATATTTTGCCCATGTGATCATCTCGTAACCTCAGCTACTCTTCGAATTTCTACAAACGCAACTAAGACTATTTTTTTAATTCGATCAAAATTTTAACGATAATCGTCAGCTCAATAATGCTGCTACGTATGTGCCCTGAAATTTCATATATTTTTTATACGGGCCAGCAGTCAGAGGACCCGCACCTATGCATTCCGTTGGAACTAATTAATTAACTTTTTCAAACTCTCCATTAGTAAATTGTTCAGCCGAAGAACAAAATCTCTCTGCAATGTGTTGCACGATTCACTGTATTGCATGTAAAAAATTGCAGATTACAAAAACAAGTTTGTTGATTTTATTAAGGCAACACCTATTGCTCATTGAGGCGACGCGTCAGGCGAAAAGAATTAGATAACTCGGACTGAGACTTTTCACTGTTCTGTGGGAGAGGGAGTAAAATATACTTTGGAGGTTGTACAAATATTAAAAAATCAAATGGATTTTTCATCAAACATCTCTGTATCTCTGTATAAATAAAACAACATGATCGCCCGTGCGAATGTCCCTTATCTCAAAATGTTATTGAATGCATTTGAAAGACAAATATAAGTGTCATTTACGGCAGAATAGATAATGTTGAAAGTTTTGTTGAATAAATAAGGGTGCTTTGTTCGATTTGGCCAAATGCAAATTAGGGAAGTAAATCCAATCAAAAAAAACAAATATTGAGGTTACAGAGATTTGAAAACTAAAAAAAAAAATTAAATAAACCTGTCACCAGCTCTTAATGGCCTAATCATTTTTAAAGAAGTTTAGTATTTTCTGGTAGACCTCTCCAAAAGCTTTGAAATGATATGCATTCTGATATCATAAAAAATATGCTGCAGAATCGTTCTTTTCTATAAAGAGTTCAGAGGCCCATAACTTTGAAAATATATGTGAGCACAAAATTTTTTAATTCTCTTTCGCCCCATATATTTGTTTTTGTTTTGAAACATTAGAGTCAGTTGTAGTGTTTTGCCCGCTGACTCGAAGGATATGGACCGATCGTGCTGATTTTCAATAGCAAAATTTTCGAAAGTATCTCTAATAGACTGGCGTATTTGAATTTTCTCTAGCTCAGCTAGTGCCTTGGCAATGTTGATTTCAACACTAACACGGACAGACAGAAGCATTTCGCTTAATCGACTCGCTATGCATTTAAAAAAGTACGAAAAAGTGTGAAATATACTATTTTTGATTGATTTCTATGCATGAATATTTCAGTTTAGTTCAACATAATTACAAAATTCTGTTTTGATTACTTTCATATTTTAAAATTTTATATTTCATGCTAAAAAACGTATGAGATTTAATATGAAAATTTATTATTCGGAAACTTTTTTATGTTAATTTATTTATAAGAATTAGTTTGAATTTTTTGCTGCTAGCATTTAAAGCCATTTTTCCTTAAAGATATTTAAAATATTTTATTTAATTTTACATGTGCTTAACTTAACTCACCTTGGATTTAATTTCCTTTTCCTTTCTTTTTAAATTATTTTCAGGATATAGTGTAACTGCAACATTTGCTTGGAATAAAATCTAAAGTGCAATGCAAGTGGATTTAAGAAGACAAACAGGGGAAACACATTTTTGGATTGTAAGTAGTTTTTAATAAAAATAACAAGAGAGATACAAGAAAAATATGAATTTTATATTTGATTTAGTATTATGGGAATAAACTGCTTCTTTAACAAAACAGAAGAAAATACGTTCATAAGCTTCAAGCAATAATTTATAAAATTACTCAAACAGAAAAATAAATTTTAATTTTTCCACAAGTTTAGCATGAAAAAATCATATATTTTGTTAACTTAATATTTTTATTTTTAAAGTTATTAAACAAACTCTATTAGTGTTTTAACAAATGAGTAATCTTTTTTCATTTGTTATTTTTTATTTATATTTATTAAGAACGAAAAGTAATTATTCACTAAAAAATGAAATGTAGTATGTACTAGATCGCTATATCCGTCACAAGAATTCTTCTTAATAAATTTAAAAAAATTGTAAAATTAAGCTTGATAAACTCAAGGACTGACAGTTCGCTACTTCTATAAGAAGCTTTTATGAAAATATCACTTCTTTGTTTCTTTAACTTATTGACGAACTCTTGTCAGGATCGCTACATTTCTTTAATATAAGTCTCAAAAATTTTAAACTTAATATGTTAAAGTAAGCTGACGATAAGTTCATATCCCAACAGAGCCTTAAATTACTTGAAAAACAATTGTTATTGAATAGCCGCAGTAGATAAGGAAACGTTAGTTTAACCGCAACCTTGACGCAGCTATAGCTAGAAAAGAAAGTAACAGTGTGGCTGATTTGGTTGAACAGGCTTGTGGTAAAGACAACATAATTGAAGTGTTTTGTTTTGAATGCCTGCATTAAAGGAAAATACTGGGTATTGAATAGCCGTGATTGATAAGTGTCTTAACAAGGCTATTAAGAAAGACAGACAAATGTTTAAACCTCATTGATGTCTACTGATCCAAACCTGGACGAAGCTTTTGTTACGAACATAAAATCTGGCAACCTCAATTGTTGTTGCTGTCCGTATGTGCATGATAAAAAAAGAAGTAAATAAGTAACTTCCACCACCATTTAGTGTGTGTATAGAATAATAGACAATTATCCAAAACAAGTTGAGCAACCTCAATAGCTGCGTTGGTATGGGTGCGTACAATAAAACAGAAGATCATGAGTTCGAGCCCACGTTCGGTCATGCGGACAAAGAAAGCAAAGAAAACGAGAACTAATGTGTGAAGCCATGGCCAGATAATAAAGTGTCTATTTGATAACAGTATCAGATATAATTGTCAAGACGCCCTTTATAATAAAGTGAAAGAGCTCTAGCTGTTAGTGGGAGTAATTAACAACATGATTACAGTGTAGGGCAGATTTAAGTTGTGGCTATTGGATTTAAGAGGATATGAAAGGATTGGAAGTAAAACGGTGGAGTGGCGTCTGTGGATCGCTTAGGTTACGAAACAAGGCATCGAGTAGTTAATGTCTTGCCGGAGTATCACAGTAGTGTAGCGTAGATAGCTGCGTTTTTAATAACGCATTGTTAGTAAATACGAGACCATAGGACTCTAAAAACCGTAGGATCAAGAAGTGTAGTCAAAAGCAATAGAGGAGCAAAGAAAATAGCGAATTTATAATGTTTCACTTAAAAGAATCCGCCGCATGTTTGTATAAAAAGGGAAAAACAATTACATTTTAATTAGATATGAGAGTAACAAAAATATTGTGTTGCAGTCATGGCTGATTTACGGGCTGGTTGGTAAAGACAACATAACAGGTGCGACTCTTGTCGAAGCCTTGAAGTATTGTGGTTTTTAAAGTTTGAAAAAATTAGAATAGCAAAGGAAAATGGTATGATAAAGGCTAAAGTGTCGAAATAGATGATGGAAGGAAAATTCAAATAAAGTTGCTGGGGCTTTTCAAAAAACAAAACAACTTTTTCTTAAACTAAATCTAACACTCTTTAACCGACTTTAAAGAAGAAGGAGGTTCCCAATTTAAATGTACTTTTTTTAAATTTGTGCTAGAAAACTCCCTTATTTCTGAACCAATTTGGAAATTTTACCTCATTTAAAATAAACTCATAATATTTCTTTCAGACCGTGATGCATAGACTGCGAGGGTATGTTTTATTCTAAATATGTCCCGCCTTTATTTGAACCATTGTCAAACAGACCAGCACGAATCTATTGCTCTGATTATTCTTTATTTTAATATCTCACATTATTCCGTTCCTCGGTTTTAAATTGTATTGCAAATTTCTGCATCATATTTAAGTTTTTTTCAAAATGAGCTGCAGACTTAAATATGTTTTCAAGCATAAAAGTACCGATTTTTCAAAAATAGTGAAGTGATTTGATTAAAAAAAATGCTTTTAAAATGTATCTAATTTTTATGATTAACTGCGATTTTTTTTAACAAGTAAAGAAAGTACAAGCAGAATTATCCGGCTTCAATTTAAAGCATTTCTACTTTAATTAACAAAAATGTATGCTTTAAATTTTCTCCTACCAAAAGTGAAATAAAATAAATATTCATCTGTTACCACTAACCCACAAACTGTTTAATAAAAAGAATAAAGTAAACAAATTTATTGCCAAATTATTTTTCCTCGTTCTTTAAAAATAAACTTTCATTTTCAATAATATATCTGGCAATATGATGCTAAAAAGTTTGTGCTGTAAAAAAAAACTAACACCGGCAACAAAAGCCAAAATTTAGTTCATCAAATATTTGTAGACAAATATTTAAATAAAGTGGTTGTGTTGGCACGCAGCCAACCACAAACCATACGAATTTTGATTAAAAGCTACGTAAAAGACAATCAATTTTTTCACTTCGCTCAGCCATAAATAAAATTTGTTATCAATATTTTTTTACAAAAACACAATGAAGCAAAAGGAGCTTTGAACCAAAAGAATCACACACAATCAAATTTTCACAAAAAAAAAACCAAGAGTATGAAAATGAAGATTATTTTTGTAGTTTTTCTATGCTACAAAGTTATTGTTTGAGCCTTAAATACACACAATAGAAATTTTATTGTTTTAAAATTGTAAAAAAAAGAATGATATACAACAACAAAAGTATTTTTTTTTTCTTACACTTTTCATTTCTTAAAATTTTCTACCAAAGTTTTTTTCTCTTTTGTATATTTTGCCTTAAGTTTTGTGTTAAATTTCATCAAAAATGTATTTGTGCTTTATTCCCACACAAACTGTAATAGAAATTTGTGTTGTTATAGAGACCAAAAATTATGCTACTACGAGGGTAATTAAACATGTTCTTACAATATAGAATACATATTAAAATGGAACCTGCGAATGAAAACCTTATAGGATTTTAAAAAGTGTTAAAAAAACTTTAAAAAAATATTAAAGAAAAACTGTCATTAAAGTTTTTTAACAAACGATTATTTACAAAAAAATTTTAGCTCTCGAAACGCCCAGCATTAAAAGAAATCAAAGATAAACGAAATAAGGTTTAAAGAAGATTTCAGCAATAAAAGTGCAAAAATAATGATCAGAAGGAAATTTCAAGGTTGATAGCAGTTGTATCAAGCATTCCTACAACATTCTTTGCCGCAACTGCGGAGATCGTGATTAAAAGGAAACGCTTTTTTACTTTCTTTGCGGAAGCCTCGTATTACAAAGCAGAGCATATACATATTGGATAACTTTTCTGAGACATCTGAAGTTGAAGAGGGAAACCTTGTAAGATATTTGTATACAACAGGGTAGACCTAGATTTCTGTGTCAGACTGTACTTTATTGTTGGCATAAAATGAACCACAATGCTCCTCGACACACTTTTAGATATTTGGACCAAAAATAGAACCAAACTTTAAAACTTAGAACAAGTGTCTTATATAGAAAGAAGCTTTAATATAAATAGAATAGAACAACTCAAGGATCTTATAATCTTACACTTTATATGGAAAAACAACAACAACAAAAATAATAATTTAAAGAGAAATTTAGTTTTGTTTTTAAAAGACTTTTTAACTTTCCTTCGTATTACATTTTTTATATTCAATATCTTTTTTGTTGTGTATAAAGCTACATGTCGCATTTTTAATGAAGCCACAAATATATTCTTGATAATAAAGAAGCATAAATAAATTCCTTATCCTACAAGGAGAAGAATAAATTTTCCTAATTTATATTTATTCGAGCGTTTAAATTCAGTCTGATTTGTTATGACGTTAAATGTCACATTTTATTAACATTTAATGAAACGCAAAAAAAAATTTTGCCAAGTTTGAGACTTTTGTTTTTAACAAAAAAAAAATTCAAATCTTTTTGTAATAAAAATTGGATAAGTGATGAGGGTTGAGGTTAAATGTCAATTTAAACCAAATATATTAGCGAAAAGGGACAATGGGGGATTTGATAAAATAATAGAGAACGCGTTGTGCGTACGAAATTACGTTTTTCAGGAACTAGTTCCCTGATTTTCTGAGGTCACATTTCATTTTAGTTAAAATAAAGCAGTGAAACACATCTCATGTTGCGTCGATGCTCCAGTGAATTAATACAGCTGGACTCACTACACTGTCACCGATGATCTTCTTCGCTCTTTCCTGCACGCGGTCGAGTACCTTCAAAATATACTTTGGAGCACCGGCCCATACATAAGAGTTGTATTACATTTTTGGTCTAATAAAGGGAACATAGATAGCAATGAGATCAGATGGATTGGAGTATTTCTTACATCGTTTCAGAAAACCTAGGCACTTGAATACTTCTTTTGCGACATGAAAAATATGCCTATTCCATCGAACATCGCATTGAATTTTCATGCCAAGATTATCAAGAGCTTCTGACTCCTTGATATATATATAACCCATAATTACAGATGAGGTAGCATGTTCAGCAGTACGCCTGTGCGAAAGCAAACAGTACTGGCTTTTACGAGCGTTAAATTGAACCCTGTTTGCAAGGCCCAATTCGGAGGTGACCCAAAGGTCGCGATTAAGCGTATCGTCCATGTGCCTTCACTTAGCCCAATTTCCGGAAGGCTTGGCCTTTTGCGAAATGCAAGTGAGTGGCATATGGTACGGTCATTTGCAAAAGAATAGATAGGGTTGGAGTTCCGACGTAGAAGGTCGTTAAAAAAAATTAGAAATAGGGTAGGAATAAGAGCGGAATCTAGCGGTACCCCTGAATTTACCTTAAACTCGTTTGATGAGATCCCGTTTATAACAAGTCGTATAGTGCGATCCCTGAGAAAGCTTGATATAAGTCGAGTGAAGCTATCACCGACAGCAAAAGCAATAAGTTTTGATATGAGTGCACAATGCCACACTTTATCAAACGCCTTGGAAATTTCTAAAGCCACCACCTTACTTTCGCCAAAATGGTGAATGACTTGACACCATTTTTCCGAAAGGAAGGCCAATAATTCACCCGTAGAGCGTCCCCTACAAAAGCCGTACTGCCGGCCATTAAGTAAGTTGTTGGACTCCAGATATTTCACAAGATGAAAATTAAGCATACTTTCCATTACTTTGAAAAGTGCAAAGCAAATTGCGATTGGGCGGTAATTTTCAGGGTTGCTAGCCTCTTCCTCTTTGGGGATTTGTGTTACATTAGCAACCTTCCAACATGAAGGGAACTCAACAACATGGTACAAGAGACTGAAAACTTTTCTTAATGGACGCGCTAACGTCGAAAAGCACTGCTTCAAGACCAATGCTGTAATTCCATCCGAACCAGGGGACTTGTTTACGTTGAGATCTGCTAAAATTTTTTAACTGCACGTGCTCGAGAGAATATATCTGGCATTGTTACTTATAGTCTTTCCAGTGCGGGCAGTGGTTGATTGCTTGCCGGCAAGTAGGAGTTACAGTTAAACCTCGATTAACCGGCTCGCGCGGGACCGGGACTAGCACGGATAATCGAAATACACGGTTAATAGAGGTTTTATTAAAACGTATAAAATTTCATTTTTTTTAATTGTTTTTATTCAAGAATTCAATTTATATATTTATAGATTCAAATATACCACATATTTTAATTTAAAACATACAACTATTCGTTTATTTAAAATTTTCTTTTATATTAGTTTGTTTCATTGTTTTTAATTGTTCCTTAAATAAATGGTTTTGAATACGATGCATCTGAAGTTTATCTATTTCTGATATAGCTGGAGAATTTTCTACGAACTTTAACAAAACATTACAGGCCTCTATTGCCTGTGATAAAGTTGGAGTTTCAATTTCAGTCTCTTCATCTTCGGAATTTGAGCTATGATCACTCTCCTGAGCTTGATTGACCATATCAATGATTTCATTGTCTGATAAAATAGCAAACGGCATAACATCAGTATCGCACTCCATCCACTCTGATAAATTATCAATGGAACAACCAGCCGGTATTTCTATATCTGATTGCTACTTAGTTCATTTTCAAAAGCTAGTAAATTAGACCAAACATTGATCAAAACCTTGGCGGATACTGCATCCCAAGAAGCAGCTGCTGTCCACATCGCTATTTTTATATTTAACGATTTTACGAATTCATGTCTGCTGTTTGCACATAAGAGTTTCTGCACAATTGACTTGCGATAATTGCATTTAAAACTTCGAATCACTCCTTGGTCCATGGGCTGAATCAAAGATGTGCAGTTGGGAGGAATATATTTTACTACAACGTTTTCAGACATCATTGCGTCCACATCTGGGTGAGCTGGGCAGTTGTCCAGAAGTAAAAGAATTTTACAATTTCTTTCGAAACCACTTTGTTCCATATGTTCTCTAACTTCTGGTACGAAATTATTATCGAACCACTCCAAAAAAATTTTTTGGGTTACCCAAGCTCTTTTATTGGATTTGTAAATTACAGGAAGGCTCTTAACGTTTTTTAAAGCTCTTGGCTTCGCACTTCTTCCAATAATCATTAATTTACACTTATGAGTCCCAGCTGCATTGGCACATAATAAGGCTGTGATTCTTTCCTTAGACTCTTTGTATCCCTCAATGGAACGTTCACTTCCACAGGCTAAGGAATATTGAGGTAAACATTTCCAAAATAGGCTGGTTTCATCCGCGTTGTAAATCTGCTCGCTTGTAAGTTTTTCCTTCTGAATATATTCCTTTAAATCCTCCACGAACATTGTAGCAGAAACATAGTCAGCACACTCTTTTTCTCCCGATGACTTCAGCCTTCGAATTCCGTTCCTCTTTTTGAATTTCTCCAGCCATCCAGATGAATAACGACACTCGGAATTAATGTTTAACTCAGCATGGAAAAATTTTGCTTTTTCAATAATCATCTCTCCTAAAGTTTAAAAAAGTTGTTGCTGATTCCATACTACACCATTTTAAATTGTAAATGAGAAATTTAAAGTTGAAATAGAGAATTTTAAGTTGAAAATGAGAAATTTTTAATTGAAAATGAGAACTTTTCAAATGAATTCAATTGAAAAATCCTCATTTTCAATTCAAAATTTCCCATTTACAATTTTAAATTTCTCAATTAAAACTTAAAATTTCTCATTTACAATTGAAAAAGGTATATGTGCGCCCTGCTTTGAAGTAAACTTACCTGAAACTGGTGTTCCCTTAAATCTTTCTTGTCGAAACCATTCACTTAATGCCAAATCTACTTCCGGATTTTCAGAATTTTTGAGCGTATATCTATTTTTTAAGCCATCTATTGAATCACTTTTAGAACCATAAAGCAAAGTTTCTTCTTTCTTTTTCACTAAATCGCGCACAGTTTGCTTACCAACTCCATACTGTTCAGATAGTGACCTTACAGGTATGTTCTTATCGTAATCGTTAATCAAAGCAATTTTGTCTTTAATTGAAAGAACTTTTCTCGCTCTCTTTGGCAATTTGCTATTTGAAGGAGCCATCGTCCCAAAACAAGTGCTAACAGATCAAATTTCGCTTACATAATGAATTAAAATAGAAGCACGTAGTACAATTGTGTCCACACATTAAAAAGGGGAATCACCGGATTCAAATTAATATATGTAATAAAAAATCATATGAATGCTGCACGGATAATAGAGGTAAAGCACGGTTAATAGAGGTAAATAACCAAAGCACGGATAATTGAGGTAAAGCACGGATAGTAGAGGTAAAAAATCAAAAAGATCTGCATGCCGGTTAATAGATGTAGCCGGTTAATAGAGGCCCGGTTAATAGAGGTTTAACTGTACTTGCAAAAATTTCAGCCAAGAGGTTAGCTTTATCAACCGCGTCTTTTATTATTTAATCATTATCCTTTACTCTTGTAAAGCAAAAGCTTTTGCTACCCAGGAGCAGTTAGAACTTTAACACGAAAGCGCTGCTCCTGCAAAGTTTTTTTCGCACCTCAGTACTTTGGCGCACAGAGATCTCGTGTTTTTGCGTAGGGAAACATAAACATTTGAACAATATAATTAATATTTTTTCCCCGCTTGCTCCAGTTTATACCAGGGAGCTTCTTTTATTGAAATCTCTTTCAGCTTAAATGTACTACACACGGTATTCGTTACTTAATTTCAAAACAAGAATTTAATCTAAAATGTTTGCCTTGTGTTTTTAGATACTCGTTTAACAAACTTCAAAATACAGCTTAGAAGTTATTTTGTAACTAATTTTGTTTCCAGGAACAGGTTAAGTTTATATTAAGTTGTTTGTAAAAATTTAAGGGATTTTAAAGAATTTTGGTAGATTTTCAAAAAAATGGCAACGCTGTTTGCTAGAGTCTTCACATGTATAAAAAAGCTTTAGTCATTTTTATTTTAAGTTTTTTTATTTAAAAATATGATAGAACATTAGTTTGATGCACTACCCAGTTTTTCGGTCAACAGTGACAATCAAATTATTTAAAAAATGGCCGACGCGAGTCTAATTGAAACTGTCTTTCAGCTTTTACTATATTGCAATATTGATCACTTTCCAAGAAGACAGTTTCCCACCGAAGCCCGCTCAAAGAGAACCACATTGTTCTAGCACTTTAACGAATTTCGTTTCATTTTTAATAACTAGTAATTTATTAATTCATGAAAAAAACCTTTAAAAAACAATGCTTTTATATTTATTTCAGAATATTATCTGGTGTGCCTTGGGAGCCATTTTATTAGTTGGCATTGCGGTCATCTCATACTGGATAAGAAGATGCAGGTATGATTACGCATATTAAAATAAGACTAATTAAAAATATACCTTTAATTTTGCATTCTTTCTTGTTATATATTTTAAATAGAATATCTTAAGAATAATTTTTATAATTTTTTCTTTATGACTCTAAACCACTAGGACCATTTATAATGAAATACAATATAAAAACTTTGTGATATAACTAACCAATATTTAGTTATTTATAACTTTCGACAAATTATAATAAATATAGTTTGATGTTGCTGTACATATCGAATTATTTTAATTTATAAAACAAAAAAAACCTTATAAAATATAAGTACAAATTGAACAAAAAAATATTGTGGTAACATTTTTTTTAAAAAAACAGAGCTGAGTGATAAGTTGATAAATAAAAACACCTCAAGTAATTTTTATTTATATCACAACAGTCCTATAACCAAAGTTACGGTCATATTTTATAAATATTTTCCTAAAATTTGCTTACTCCTGTTCGTCCTTAATTGTTTGAAAGCCATACAAAATTTGTTTTCTGATCACACTACGCATTATTATTTGCCTATTTTTGTTTGTTCAAACAGCTATGAAATAATGTCAAATAAAATAAGGGCAAACATGTCTTATGTGCGGCCACACTTAAAGGAATACTTGCCTTAAAAATATTTTAGATTAAACTGTGAAAAAACATAAGTTTATTTGCCTAGAAACTGCTGTGCATGCGATGCATGTTGGAATGTCTTTATTAGCATTCAATTTCTTCGGCATTATTTCAAAGTAATTGCAGACAAAACATATAACAAATTATTAAAATGTCGAATTATTAAAACACTTATCACAGAACTAAAATCCTAGTTTTTGATAAAAATGGAAAATATTATGTTTATATACAATGTGGGCAGAAAACTTATAATAAACAAATTTCATTTATGAAAGTTACAAACAAAGCCATGCAAAAAAGTTTTCATATTCTATGCTATAAAGGCTATAAAGGATTCACTATCATATACAATTGTACAGTTTAATCACACAAACATCTGACAGAATTCTGTTTTACTTTACTATTATATAAAAAATATGTAAAAAACTGATGGTTTTACTATTTTTTTATTGTTGTTGTTGTTGTCTTTAAAAAAATTAACTCTGATCCCATAGAAAAAAAACATTTTATGAATTATTTCAAAAGATTGTTTAATCGTACAGATCAGTTAAGAAGTTTACTTTTTGCGCACTCATGCAAGTTTTGACAGGTCGTAGGACTGACTGGAAAGTCAATCCTGCCCTTAAAGTAGCATCAAAAGTTGTTTTCGATAAATAAGAGAAAAAAGCTAAATAAGAATTAGATTCCTCTTCTTAAGAAAAAATTTTAATATCTAGTGATTTTACATATTTTTCTACCCTTCACCTTAAAAGGTGAAAAAATTTATAAATAAGTTTATCATACCGCTTGTAGTTTCTACAATATCCATTTCCGACCTCATAAAAAATATATACACTGAGCCCTTGTGCATAGCGAAGTCGATTAAGCGACGTTCGTCTGTTTGTTCGTATTAGTTTTGAAATCAACTTTGCCAAGGCACTAGATGAGCTAGAGAAAATTCAAATACGCCAACCGATCAGATATAGTTTTGAGACAGAGTGCAAAACACTACGACCCTTTATGCAGTTAAAAAGTTTAATTTACGTTAGTTAAAATTACGGCTGACTTTCAAAATGTTTAAATACAAAGTTTGTATACAGTTTAGCTGCGGCATTTAGATCTTTTTCATACACAAAGTTGCAAAACCAAGCATCAATTTAGAAACTGATGCGCTAGTTACTCAGTTGCAACGTTTCTAATATTTGTCCGTAACATTTTGGAATGGAATGCATTGTAAACATTTAGTACCACGGCATTATGAAACACAATTGGTCGAATACAAAGCAACTGACGTTTTGGAAGTCAGCCTACCCTTCCTTGGTAGAAGAAAAGAAGAAGAAGAAAAAGAAGTCTAGCATAGCATTCCAAAATAAAATAAAAGTTATTTATGGTGGTAGAATGACTGCTTCAAAAAAAAATTCTAAGAAAAACGTAGTCGCATCGCTTATTTTACAAGTTATATACCCTCAAAGTTCAATATATATCAAGTGGTATTAATCCAAAGCCAATACATATTTCGAAAAAAAAAATACTTATTACATAAAAAAAAAATAATAAATAATATTTTGAAAAATTTTCAACATAATTTACTGCTTCATTTTCCAATGCTTAACTCAATTTATAAAATTAAATTTAATAGTCCCCATTAGAAAAAAAAAACTTTTTAAAAGACAAATTTGAAGCTTTGCTCCACTCTGTCGAAGTATTCAAAACTTTGTAGAAAAGTTTTATGATATATAACTCGAAAAATATGCGTTTCCACTAAATTTTTTTATTTAACTTTTCTCTTTTAAATTGCATTTAATAATCGGATAAAAACTTGTCACAGCCCAAAAATCTCCATTTCACAAAAATTACAACCATGATAAATTATACCGAAAATTTAAATGCAATGGAAATATTCTAACACAAAACAAATAATATTAGTTTAAATGTTTGTGTTTATATTTATGTCAACTTTTAATATCTTTCTGCCCAAAACTTTATGAGTTTAAATAATAAACAAATAAGATGACAAATAAATAAAATTTGTTTAATCAAATATTTTAAAAATATTGACAGCGGTGGGATTCGAACCCACGCCCTTTCGGACTGGTGCCTAAAACCAGCGCCTTAGACCGCTCGGCCACGCTGCCTTTTTCTTAATGTTGCTAAAATAAGCAGACAACGTTTTATGCTTTACATTTGTTTTCATTTATAATTTTAAATAATTAACAAAATACTGTTAAATTATCTTGTTAAATTAAATTATTGTTAAATTATCTTGTTAAATTAAATTATTCCTGGCAAGATATTTTTTTGAGAAATAGCTTTTGATAAAATTAACAAGTCATGATAATCCATAAATGTTTTAAAATTTTTTTTCTTGAAAAATATTACTTTCATTACAACAAAACTTAACTTAACTTAATAGAAGAAAAAACTGTAAGGAAAATTACCAAAGCTGAACGTTAAAACTTGTTTTTTTAAACATTTCGCAATCGTGTCGTAAAGCACATTATGTGGCAGATTATGTGGTATGACCCCTATACTCTCAACTCAACGGGAGTTTTGCAGTTCTTTTATTCACATTAGAAAAAATTATTAATAAATTTTAGTAGAACAAACCTGCCCCCTTTTTACATAAATAACCAAATGGTAATACAACTGTCGAAAATTAATGCCCAGGTATACAGCTTTATCGTCGACTGACTCATAAGAGCCATATAGAATCAAAATTACACAGATGCAATTGGAAGCAAAATAGAATAATAATAGAATTTTGAAAACGCATACGAGTATTTTAAAAACAATAATTATAGTAGGAAATAAAAACACCGCATAAAAATAAAAAATAAAATTATTCCGCGAAAAATTCAAAAAAAATCTAAAAATTTATTTCTTATAAACGTCCACTCATTCACAAATGTTTACTAAAAATAAAAAAACTTTGTTCTATTAATCACCTACCTCCGTTTTTTTTTTTTTTTTTATTATTTGTCAAAGTGTCCCTTTAACAACCTTAAGTGTCATTGTTAGTAAATTATTTAAGACATTTATTTAAATTTTGTTATGAACGATTAACTAAAGGGCATCAAGGTTAAAACAGAAATATAAAACTGCTAAAACAATTTTAACGAAATTTTTTCTTTCAACTTTAGTTAAAGGTCTTTTACCTGTAAATTACCAGTTTATATAAATTGTAACAAACTGAAATGAACAATTATTTTTATTTTTTGTTTATTTATTTATTTATTTTTTTTAGCTCTCTGTGTTTGTATTTACCCCTTTCTTTAGTTTGTCGTTTTCCAGTTTGTTTGGTTAACATGAAGGCTTTACTTCTCTTCATGTTAGTTACAAATGTGGCGCTACACAATTCTAAGCGGTTTTATTTCTTTAAGTCATTAATATGTTGCCAGTATTGACTGTTGCTAATTTTTTCGAAATTAACTGAATAATATTTAGTCCGGCTTAAGCTCACGTATATTTTTGTATCTAATTTTTGCAATACATTTTCTAGAGACTTTTTCCCTCTCTTTGTTAAAAATTTATAACTTAATTTTCAGATTAAAAATTATTCTTCAGGCAAACAGAAGTTCATACATACCAAACTACTAAAAAGGGATCCTTTTGGGAAGGAAATTTTTGTATGAAATTTAATGATTTTCGGTATTTCTTGCTTTTCTCTTTATCTCGCTCCCTCTCTGTCTCGCTTTTAAGCTGCTGAAAGTAAAGTTTAGAAATTTTTCAAAAAATGCTAACTTTTTATCAACTTTTATTAAAACCCTTGTTCTTTGCTACTCCAAACGCTATGAGATGAAAAAAAAAAATTTTAATCAGAGAAGTGCCTCATGCTATTCTCCAATAATTAAATTTTTGGGTCAACTGTGAAAATTTTGTGTAGAGGTCCCTTACAGCCTTAATTCATTTATCGAATATTTTTTATTTCATAAAAATTTGTCGTTTCGTAGAGAAACACTCATCTCTACAACAAATGTTTAAAAACACTTTTTTCTAAATTTGAATTTTAAGAAAATTATAAATGACACGCGAACGAAGTCGTGGGCACTGCTAGTCAGAAATAAAGTTATTATAATTATTTCTATAAGAGACGTATTATATACTGTTCCATTCCTATACATTCTTGAAATATAACGAAAGTTTTCTCCGACACCAAGCCCAGTATCTCCATTCAAGTTTCGGTCAATCTTCACTCGTTGATAATGAAGTTCTCAGTACCACTACATGCAACTTTGTTATTTATTATTCCTAAAAGCGTTCTTGCAAATAACGTAACAGCTATCCAGCCCATTGTTTAATTCCAACTAAGCCTGCTCTATCCGTTTGCTTCGAAAGGGGGCTACTCGTAAAAAAATTAAATACTCTTTTTATAATAGTACTTTAGCTAAATGAAAGTCAGTATTAACTATGAATAGAAATTGACACGCCCACTTAAGGCATCAAAAAATATATAACCTTTACATAGCTTCCGGCAACAATCTGCGAAAATTTCACGCAAATGGGTACCACTGTGCAGTATGTCACAGCTTTTTAGCAATTAAAAAAATATTAATTCCTAAAAAAACACATAAATACAGAGATGATTGGATAAGAAGATAATAAAGCTCCATATTAAATATCTCTCATTCCTAATTGATGAGCCGATAATAATGGCAAACCATCAGAAAAATGCTTGCAGATTTGTGTTGGTCGATTTGGCGAGAAACTTTAACTTCCAGTATTCAAAAAAAAAATAAAAAAGGCAAATGTTATTTAAATAAAAAACTGAGCTTTGTTTCTGAAATATAATAATTATTAAATTAAATAATAATTAAAAGGTACTAACAAAAATTTGTATTATTTTAAACAGAAAAAATACGTTGGCTGTAAAAATTCATTTTTTCATCGTAATTTGAAAATATTTAATTAATGTATAAATCCAATGCAGCTGGAAAATTTGATCAACTACAAAAAAAATTCTTAATACCAAATACCATATAAAACAATGTTTGCTGAATTTCCATTATCTATCCGCTAAGCTATCGCAATCCTATCTCCATTTGTAAGGTTGACTGCGCACATATTTTTCCATTATTGGGTACCTGCGGTAAATTAAGAATAAAATCCCCATTTGTTAACCGATTTTCATGATTCATACCTTATTTTATTCTTAGAATATTCAGCTCTCAGAAAAATATGCAAAATAAAAAATATTTGCTTTTTTGTTTTTTCTTATTGCGTTTATAAACTAAAAAAAAAGGAATTTTTTAAGAAAACAAAACTCTACGTAATGTAGAAAAATCGAAAATGGATATGAGTTTAGCACAAAAAAAACCATATGGTCCATAAGTTTTATTGAAAGGAATCGTCGAATTTTTAACTCCGAAACACCTGAAGTATAGTTTGATGTTTATCGACCATGATCTTAACATGCAGCCCATCATTAATGAAGACATACTCTTTGCAACCATTTTTACCGCTTCATACACGTCCTTGCTATACAACCTCATTTTGTAACAAATAATGTCGTGTAACGACGGCATTATGTGTTATTGAGAACGTTTTTGTTTTACTGTTTCTTAGTTTCTTCATACATTTATAAAACTCTGTAAAAGCGCACATTTCGGCTTAAACTTTCAATTTATTTATTTTTTCTTTGACATAAAATAAAAGTTGCCCCAATATTTATTTTTACATGGTCACCATAAAAATTTAAATTAAAATATTTATTCATGTCCATTTACGTTGGAATCGAGTTATACAACTTGTTGAAGAATCAAAAATGTTTTATGTATCGTACATCCAACATACAACTTCATACAATAAAGCAAGTTGTATCAGCGGTCGGTAGTGAACATAAGGCTTCAAACTTTGAGAAGCCTACGCGACTTTCAAAAATCTACGATCCGACAGCAATAGCTTCTTTGGCTTATTTAATCAAAAATAGTATCCAGGTAGAACTTTTTTGTGGAAATAACGGGATACAATTTTCTTTGTTTCCTTCAATCCACAGTACTAAAATTTTGCACATATACTGTTACCAACAATCCGCATGCTATTAGAAGACCCCACTTAACCAAAAATTTTTGAATAAATTTTCTTAGTCCGACTTATTACTTTTCTATTTCTTCTAGGAAATTGTTTTCCTTGGGAACTGCAAGGAAGTTGGTATCGAACTACTGTCCATATAAAGTGGAACTATTTTTTTACCTAATGAATACACAATGAATTTTTTGAAATTTTATTCTATTCGACTTATCTGAAAAGCACAAAATAAAGCGATTTTTGAAGAACTTAGAATTAGAAATATTTTTCACTCTAAGATCAGCCGAAACATAAAATTCTCATCAATTCTCATCAATACAAAACTTTAAATGGTAAATGGAAAGAAAAACATTAGTCCGTTCTAAAGTCCTTCGGACCAAAGACGAGACATTCTTCAACAGTTTAAGGCTCTGACTTTATTACCGATATTTTGAGAGAGCAGCAGCCAGCAGATCAAAACTTAAACAGTTAGTTTCTTCTTCTTTATTTCAGATACTTTTGGAAAGTATAAAATTTCTACAAATAATTTTTTTTAACAGATAATCAAATTGCTTTTTAATAAATGTGTAGGGATTTTAAATGCGACCATTATCGATTTCTTAAATTTTGTTTTAACTTTGTATTTTTTTTTATGTCATATTATTTTTTTTTGTACTGTTGAGCGTCTTTTTGTTTTGTTTTCGTTCAAACCCCATAAAATTGCTGTCGCCATAACAATCAACACAAAAATATCAATGACAGGTTGTAATTTTTTATTTTCTTGTAAAACGGTGTTCATTAAATGCAACACTGTTCAGTACAAAAATTTATGTGTATGTGTGTGTGTGTGTATGTGTGCCAATTTGTTTTAACCGTGTGACCAATAAAGTCAACACTTTTACTGTTTGAAAAAAATCTAAGCGAATGACTGTTTAATGTGACAAACAATAAAAGCAAGTAGAAAAACCTTTTAATAAAAAATATTTATATTCTTTTTTATTAGTCTGATGAAAATTTTAAATGTTTTTATAGTTTTTGCTTATGGTTTTTATTTACGTTTTGTGTTCATGTTTATTTTTTTTTTTTTCGAAAATGTAAAAATGAAGCAGTTGCAGATGACAGACTTTGAAAGTCGTAGGTGTAAAAGAAAACTGCGGCAGTAATAAATACTGAAAATGTAGAACAAAAAGTAACCGTTTCCGGCTACTTTTCCGAATTTTTACTTATTAAAACAAAAATCATAAATTAGTTTAAAATTAGTTAAATTAAATTCAAAAAAAATTTATTACAAAACCAAAAATAACTGCAGTCTTTCGCTGAGGCTTAATTTTTCTATATATATATGTTATATAGTATCACTGTCCAGAATTTTTTTAATTGAATCCTGTCATGCATCGTAGAACTAACTTGAGTTTAAAACTTTCATAGTCATGTAACTCAAGCGGAAAAAAGGGGGGATAAAAAAGGAAAAATAGCAAATAATAGTAAAGAACTGTTAAACTAAATCGTATTTGGGCCACATTTAATTTCTGAAATTATACTAATGCGAATGCGGCAAATTCTATAAATGTAGCTTTACATCGACTACCGTAGTGGTAAAAGTTTCATATATATAAGTTTCATATATATAAATTGTTCATATACATAAACCATTATGCAACGTTTCTTGGCGACATAAGACTACTTAACCCTAATTATTGCTGACGACCCTACCATGTTCATTTTTAGAGGATTTTGTTATTCTACGAAATTGCCGCAAATGGAGTGAAACCAATTCACAGTGTACCCTAAAGGCTCTATTACATTAAAGAAAAAAAAAACAATTTGGTTTGATTTACATCATTGCACCTGGTGGCATCATTGCACCTGAGTTCTTTGAAAATGAAGTCAGAGGTCGCATTATGGCCGGTGTAAATATTTAAAATCAGCAACAAATGACACCTCAGTGGCCATCATTAAAAAAATATCCTGAATTTGAATGAGCAGAATGTGTATTTTAAAAAAAGCCGCGTTGGATACATGTCTAAAATCATTTTCAAATGTTATTAACTTGTATTCATAATTAAGTTCCTATCAGACATAAAAATATATAACATTGACATCAGATAGATCCCTTATAAGGGATTCACTCTTTCCTCTTTCAACTGGACGTAATTACTTTTTCAGTTAACAAGACCCACAACCGGCTGTGCTAACTACTTAATAAGTTAATTTACGGTCAGACAAGATACCAATATTAAAAAGTCCTTTTTGTTTATCAGAGTAGAGGGGCAGTATGCTTTACGCTTAGCCGTTACCATTCACGAAACCAGCAAACAATTTCAAAAAAGGTAATCGAGTGTGGAACTAAGCAGTTTTAGCGGAAGGACTTTCCAACTAGATTACCAAGCTAATGATTTTAACAAGGCATGAGACTTTTATAATCAATTACTGAGAATTGATTACATTGACTATTGCAGGAAATAATAAAAATCATAAGTACGCATTTTAAGGTATTCCTTTTTAACTTCAAGAAATAGTTTAATTAGTGCTTCCTTTACTTGAGAACTAATGTAATGTGTTTTGTAAGCAAGTAACAAAATTTGGCATTCACAAAAATAGGTCAGTATATGGCAAGTTCTTTGCAAGGTAATGACCAAGTTTTTGCTGGCAATAGTGACCCACCTTCAATATGTCATCTTTTTAGCCTTGCTCTGAATTTTGAAGCCAACAAAACCGGTGAAACTCCATAAGGCAGCGCCGGGTCTAGCCACCTTATCAACCTGTATTTTTGTGTTTTCTCTTTGTGCAAAAACGTAATATTGAACTGTTGAAGTTTTAGTGACGCGTTTGTATATGTGATTCCCGCTACTTAAGCTTCTTTCTAAAACGAGTTACAACTCCTGATATAAAATTCCCATTAATCATCCACAGATTAAAGAAACCCTACCCAGACGACGTTGGACCTTCAGCCTAGCAAACCTTTTCTTGATTATTAAAATTTCTCTTATACTTGTTCATCGCTCCTATTATCAAAACAACATAACTGCAGATTTGAAGCACAAAAGATGAAACAAATGCGCCAAATTTAAATCTATTCCATGAAAATTTCAAAAGAAAAGTAGTTTCCTATATTAAAATTTTTGAACGCTAATTAATTGCCCCAAACAAATATTTTGTGTCAAATCAAATACTTCATAAAAAATGCTCTGAAACTGACATATTACCTTTCCCAAAATCGCCTCCGAAATAATATTTTGCCAACTAAAATGACGAAATTATATTTCTAGCAATAAAGGTTTTTGGCCTTAGCTAATAATCAATCTATTTCGTTTGTATAAATGTCTCTTTTTTATACAATAATTATTCATTTTAGAACGTTTAAACCAAATGACAAAAAAAAAAGCTTAAAAATCAATTTTTTTTTAATCCATTTAAAAGAACAACATCTTAAAAAACTATATAAACTTGTCTTATACGAAGTTTATCGTACACTGGTCAACAAGCTAAAATAATAATAAAAAACTATTACAATAACAAAAATGTTTAACAAAAACAAGCACAAAGAAAAAAATATTGTTGCTGTCAGTTAGCTGCAAGCAACAATAAAAAAAAACTACAACATAACAGTAAATACATGTCCTAACCTTAAATAATTGAAGGGCTGCTAACTGACATAAAATCAAAGAAAGAACCAACACACAAACACTCTCTATAAACGAGTATTTTTACAATGTTGGACAAAACATTTGCTAATAAAACACATTTTCACGAACCGCTTATTTCCTTAATTCAAATAAAAAAAGTAAAAGAACTGCACTGGAGCCCAAAATAAAAATTGGGGTATTTGACGCTTAGCTTTTGTTTCTAAAGTTTAGACTCGCAAGGTTATTAAGTCATTAATACTTTTATGCCAAAGATCCAAATGGGAAATTATGGAATGCTGTCCTGATATTTCAACTCCTTAATTCATTTTCATTCAATAATTAAATTTACCAGTCAGACAGGTATTACACATTTTGATTACTTTTCAGTCTGCTTTTCTTGCATCCGAAACTTTTGAATTCCTTCTCACGCTTCAATCCTTTATAGTGACACAGCAAAAATTGAGAGAAGTATTTTCAAAGAAATTGAAATTGTTGAAATTGTTAATCATCGTATTACAACTTCTAGATTTTAAAAGATTTAAAAAAACACACGACTTGGAAAGAGTCAATTAACTTAAACAAAAAAGGTTTAAAATGTTTTGATGACTACTGTAAATGTCTATGTAAGTTTGTCTAGTGGAAAAAGTGACTGATTGCCAAATACAAATAATTAGAAAAAAAAAACAAGAATCTAAAAAAAATAAAGCCGACAAAGGCAAAATGAAAATAAAACAAGTTGTGAGTAATTTGAGGCACTGCTTGCATAAAACCAAAATAAAAAAAAATATAAAAAATACACAACCGAAACCAAATTACACGTACATACTTACAAATACTATTACAAGCACATAGCAAGCAAAAAAAAAGCAAAAAAACAAAATAAAAAACGAGGTAAAATAAAATAAAAAAATAACACAAAACAAAAAACTACTAAAGGCATCCTGGCTGTAAAAATATGTATTCGTAACTTTTCTTTCGTTGACTTTCGTTTAAGAACTCTAATTTAAAAGAGTACTTAGCAAACCGTCATCAGATTCTTACTCCGTTAAGAGAAACCGATTTTCTAACGTGTGCCTTGACTTTACGAAATGACTTCTTGACATGTTGTTCCGCCATTTAATTTTTAAAGCGATAACATTTTCCAAAGTTGTTTACAAACACAAATCCTCCTTTAATTGTGACAAGTACTTTTAAAATATTTTACAGCTCCGATCGACTAGAAGATAACGTTTTTACGATCACTATACGTTTGAGATCGAAAAAGCCAAGAAGATGATTTTAGACATAGGAGTTCAATTCGCTTCCTCTTAACTTAAATGGGAACAAGCATATTCTTCTATATTCTCATTCTTTCTTTAATAGGTTGCTGTAATTATCATTCTATGTCCTTTGATGTGGTCTGTGCACCTTTATTGGCAAAGATATGATTAGAGTACCATATTATTGAAAGCTTCAAAAGCACCCTAAATCGATTTAAGCGATGTCAGGTAAATCCCATTCCTTTGATTTCATCAGCTGTTTTATGGGACAAGAACATAGACACAGAATGTGTTCTACACTCCTGTCTTATTCCAAATAATTATAACTTTGCTGAAATATCATTAAACACGGCTTCAACCTTCAAACATGCCGCCCTTTGAGAATATGTCCGGTCGCATTTGAAACTAATCTCTGATCGCTAAAAGCAGACGGGCAGTACGGCGCGGCTATAATTGTCAGATAATTCACTCTTACATCAAAACACCAGCATGCAATAGAACACTGGTATAACTTCAACTTCCTAGACCAATGAAAACCACTGTTAACTAATCCTCCTTAGTGATTCCCGTGCTCAGCGTCACTGTGAACCCATAACTCTTCTGTCATCTACTTACAAGGTGAACGATAGCTGAGAGCTGAATTTATTTTAAGGAACTATAAGCCAAGAATTCAACTTCATGATTACACCATAGTGGAGACTTTCAAAATAAAAGATGATTTAATTCCTTTGATTTAAAAAAAAGGCCAACAGCTTCGCGTAATTTAGTATCACCTGTGTGTTTGTTCAAAAATCGGACTCTGATCGAATTATAAGGTACACTGTCCTCCTCTGTAGGTGTTTATGTATCACCGCACATTTGATATACTCTCTACGATTTCACCATCCATAACTTCAGACTAATGAAAAGTGGTTTTTCTTGACTGCAGATAACATCAATAGTTGTGGTACTTAGTAAAGGAGTGTATTCAACTCACCCATAGATGAACTTCAAATCAAACAATACAAAAAACGCTAATTTTGGCATCAATAAACTCGTTAAATAGCAATTAAAGTGATGAAATGTCATATTCAGATATCAAACTGGACGAGAGGGAACGGCGAAATTTGAGTCGCATAAACAGCCCTTTTGATATTGATTCTGTTTCCTTGATATCTAGTTCTTCTTTTAAAAAACATTGTTGACTCTTGTATTAACTCTCTCTAAGAAATGCTATAGCAATCTTCAAGTAACTTTGACTGCAAACAAAACTTGCACGAAATACCTTAAGCTTCTGTTCATAATCATACGATAATCGAATCTCATGCAGTTCATAAATGAGGTGGAAGCCTGCCTAATTATGGCCATTACTTACAGTGTTTCCTCCTCCTTTGCACGTGCTTTCACATCCCGGCTCCATTCGATTTGAAAGACCGTTTCTTAGGACTCTAGTAAGTTTGCCTTTATGATGCCTTCTACAACTTAAGACCAGAGAATGTAGAATCCGTAACACGTTGTAATTTGATGTATTTAACTGAAGTCAAAGTAACGACCGATGGGGTTGGTGCAGTGAGTACTTTGCTGACGGATATTAAGTCAAACTTTTCTTTTTATTTTTATTCACCTTTAAATTTAATTTGTATTTTATTTACTTGTTAGTTTTATTTCATTTGTATTTTAAATTAAAATTATTATCTTAAAGTCATTAAAATCACGCTCTACATTTGAATCATGATAAGAGTTAAAAGAAAGCAAGAAAAAGAAGCAATTGTTAGCAGTCAAAGTGTCCAACGTACGTCAAATATTGACCAACTTTCATATTTTCGTTGACGGACACTTGATTGTGACATTGCTCATGTATTTTAACTGATTAAATATGTGAAAGTTAAACGTATGATGATTTCTATGTGCCCTGGCCTTTAAATAAGGCTCGGTTACATAAAAAAAAGCAGCTGAGTCAGCTCACTTGGGTGAACGAGCTCGATCTCATTGTTTTACCTGCATTAAGGTAGATGAGAGTAATAAGGTGTTAGGACAAAAATAGCGATCCTTGACTGTAGGTGCATAACCATTGTAATTTTGAGGCTCAGGATTTACAGAAATAATTAATCAGTCGAGATAGTAAACACTACTCCTACTAAAAAAAACTGATACCATACTAATATACCTCGAATTTATGACGAAGGTCACTGAAGATTCTATGTACCATACGATGTTTTAGGACAAGAGTCTTTATAATTTTAGTCACCTTCTCTGCCCTGATTGCTTGCAATCAAATTATTCAAAATCAAAGTCTTTATTCTTTCAAATAACTTTTTGTTCTTGCAAATACAAAAATAAACGATTGAAATAGACGATGTGTAGTTAAATATATTAAAAAATTAGTACACTTTTCTAGTCACATTAACATACATTCACACTCTATGGCCAATTTGACATGAGCCTTAGTCAACATGCCGTAGTATATGTGAATTTTTATATTGAACAGCACGTTTTGTGTTTGTAGTCAACGTGTTACTCGTACGGTTAACATTCGTCAAATTCTACTTCATTGTTAAATGAAACGTAGATCGTAAAACATTAAATGTAGAAACACAGTAATTAATTCAAATTATTTATTTATTCTAATTTAAAACACAACAAACAAGCAAAAAATAAAAATCGCGCTACGCGCTTTTTTCTAGAAAGTGAAACCTTCCTAAAACAAAAAATTAAAATGAATTGATTATTCATGGAGAAAAAGTGGAAGAAATGAATTTTTAAAAATTATAGAGAAAGTAAAAAAAATAGGAAAATTTCTTTTGAGTTCAAATAAAAATGTAAACCACAATAAAAATGAGAATAAGAATTTTGTATTTAATTTAATTTTAAATCAATAACAGCAGTGAAAGTGCTTAACAAAAAGGATTTATATAAATGAAATTAAATTACGGTAAAAGTCACTCATGACTCTAATTAAATGTTATCATGACAACAGGAAATACAAATATTGAATTTTATACTTAATTTCTAATAACAATGGAAATTAAACAAATTAAAGCAATAAAGTTATACACCAACTCCTTAAACAAATCAAAAAAGTCAAGTGATTAATAAAAATCAATTAAAATTAAAAAACCAAAAGGGATGTCCTCTTCAACACGTTAACTTGTGCAGTTATAAAAAGTATATGTTTTTTGTAATTTTTATTTAAAATTTTTAAACCACAGCTTTTTGCATTTCAATTTTAATGTCTTTCACTTCAAATATCATCAGATAATCACAACTTAAGTCGTGTAAGAATAATTTTTTTTTATTTTGTTTCACATTGTACACTATTTCAAATGAATCGCACAGCACAACAAAACAGTTTTTATAAATTCAGGTCAAGTTTACGAGTGCCATTGAAGAGATGCAAAGGCTGTTTTAAGATGCAAATATCAGATTTTCACTTTTAAAAAAATCATCAAATAGCGAAAAAAAACTTTCGCTGCAATTTCATTGAACAACTTGAAACAGATTCCTTAAATAGATTTAAAATGCCCTCTATAGGCGCGATTCAAAGAAATTATTTTAAATAGTATTGAAAAAAAAATTAAAAAGGAGCCGGTATTGTTGGCCTACTGTGAGGCATCTTGCTGGTAATTTCTCCACAGACCACAACCATCGTCGGGTTTTATTTCAAAACACACAACCAAAGTACTTATTTTTCTGAGTCGAAAAATAAAAGAAAACTTAAATTAATATCAAAAGAGTTATTCCTCTTTTTGTGGCGATTTCTAACAAAATCTAGATCCGAAATAACTGCGCTGCTCATTCATCTTCTAGAGTTTTGTTAGCAGCGGTAAAAAAAGTAGGTTTTTTTGGAAAAAGAAGAACAGATGCATTTTTGGATTTACAACATGAGACTCCCCAACACGTTGCGGCTAAAATACCCCTAATTCCGAAAAGTGTTTTCGCAGTAGCCGATCGCAACCGTCAATCTTTCTTCTTACAACAGTCTTTGTCCATGCTTTCGTCTCTTCATCACCAACAACTTTACGGATCTGAAAGACTTTCTCACAATATTTAGCAATGACTCGCTGTTTCGATATAATTTATGACCGTTAATAGTCCCACGTCCCGGAAATTCTAGAAACAATGAAAGCTTTTGTAGACTGTGTACTCTGCGCCCACTCATTGTCATTAAAGCAATAAAACAATTTTAATTTCTCCATTGCAGTAGTACATGTGAACTCTAAGGATTTACGTCAAGGTTATTTTGCGAATCGTCTACCTGTACAATACCCTGTATGCATTTTCGATGGGCCCTGTTATCTATCTGCGTTTGCGGTATTGCATTAATCCTGTTATCTCTAGAGGCTACTTTGTCTAACCTGGTCATTAATTCCTTCTTCCGCCTTTCTTGACGGATTTATTATTATCTCATATCTTCGACACTTTAAGTGCAGGGCTACTTATATGCAAAAACAGTTGGTTGCTTCCATCAGTAGTTTTTGCCTGTTTGGTAGTAGTTTGCTCTTATATGCCATTGGTTGCTTTAGATGTTCTAATATTGTACATTCTTTGCTTACAATATAATTATTCAGACCTGATAACATCTACTTGAGTAAAACCGAAGACTAAGAAAGTTCTCGCATCTCTTTTCGTTATAATTTCTTGCCCATAAACATCTATATCGATAGGTATGTAAAGTCTTTCGAGTGAGGAGGCACAGTTTTATGGGCAGCCAGTTGAAAACCATTTGTCATTACACAGCCTCCTTCGTCAGTACATATCGCATTCAGTTGGGCAAAGTAATATAATAATGGTCAATAAAATAATAAAATTTTTAGTTCAAAAAAACATTTTTTTTTAGTTTTTTAACGATCAGAAATTAAAGACAGTTTTTTGGGTCATTGCATCTTTGAGTGCAACGAAACTGCTGAAGAACTAATAAAATTGTACTCGGGGGTGATCAATATGGAAGGATAATAAGGATAAAAATTCAACCCTGGAAGATAGGATTGTAGGGACTAGCGTACCGTCTAACAAGGAAGTACTCCATATAATGTAATCTACAGAATGCCGTCGGCTTCATCAAGAAAGCTAAGAGCCTAAGGAATGGGTGGTAAAGGTCTACTGACTTTTAGTTTGGAAATCTGAATGAAACCGAGTGAAGGTGTTTCTTTTTAACGGGCATTGCCGTATTCTTACCTAACATTACTTGTCTCCTAAAGAATATGTATTTAATTAATTTCGTGAATTTTGTCTTCGTTTAACTTTTTGTCTAATTTTCTTGTCTTGGAAGCCACCGATATCACCCATATCCAGCCAGATGTTTAACGAATAACAAATATAATAAGCGTCAAAAAACGTTATCACATCAGTTTAAAATTCATTCAAATAAGTTTTATTGAGGAATATTAATAACCTTTCAGTTTAACCATTTCAAGAAATCAATTAATTTTTATTTAAATATTTTTACTCATAACAAAAGCCGGATAACATAGACAAATTACCGTCTTTAGTAAACATATACTAGAAACGCTTGCTGCAAATTGTTCAAGTATTTATTTGTTTTATTTAATTATTTATTTTTTCTTTATTTGGGACGTTTAAAAAATAATTCCCCTTTTGTTGATGTAGTTTCTTTACTTTTAAAACAGAGGTCTGCATCGAGTACGTTTTTGATGTACATGTCAAGTTTATTTCTTTTTCGATTACAGTATATACTTTTTTTTTTATTAGAACATAAATACCTAGAAGCATGTAGTCGCAGCCAAATATGTTCCTTAATAATTTCACACAGAAAAGTATGAACATAAAATTTTGTCAACGTGAGAAAAAAGGTACTGCTAAGATTATGTTCCTTTTCTTGGTACAACGTATTTATGTAGCTGCTGATGGCATTTACAACGTTAATTTTATATGTAAGCATTTATGTATAAAAATAACATAAAAGCAATTCTTTAGAAGTAATAACTTATTATTGACTTCTAATTATTGTTTCTGAGTCTTTTTGGAGTTTAGGTTTCTTAGTATGTTTTAGACATAAAAGCGTAAAGTTTTTCAATGGCTATAAAGTATTTATGGTAATTTTACTTTCAATGAACAATAGCAACAACAACTCAATTATGCATTTTTAACAATAATCTTCCAAGTTTGTTGTTAGGACTAAACCAAAAAGGACGAAAAAAATCGCACACATATAAATTTATTGCACATGTAAAAGCGTAGAAGTTTCTGAATGAAGGTCAAAAAATACTTAATATAAAGTATACCGATAACCAACAGTAAATCACAGGTAGATTAATACTTGAAATAAAAAAGCAAACAGAATAGAACACTGTTAAACGAAAGCAACAAAATCTACCCGTATATTTTCTTTTTCATGTCATAATGACTTGAAGATATTTGTGGGCTATGAAAAATTAATTTTTGCACCTTCAATGTTTTGAATTTCATAAAGATAGCAGTTTAAATATTTTTATTACAACTGAAGGAATACTTTTTTGAGGAAAATATTTTTTTAGTTTTGATTTTGCATACGGAAATTTGCTTTGTTTAACCCTGTCCTCTTTTCTATCAAACTGAACAAATATTTCATTTAGAATTTTTAATACATAAAGTCAAGAAGAATAGAGAGGCAACTACAATAATTCAATATGTAGTTGTCAGCTTGTATCATCTTTTTGACACAAACGCTTAGTACCTAAATTTAACATGGATCTTGTCACATATTCTTTAAAAAATAACGTTCAGTTTTAAAATCGTTTTATGTGCTTGACATGAGTACCTAAATACAACATGAAGTTTTGAGTTTGTGACATGTTCCTCACACGAACGCAACTGTGTATCTAAATAATGGTTAAGTTCGTTATATGTTCCTTACTCTATCATACATTGTACCTAAAAGCGATGACCACATACTTAATGCAATCGAGCAAATGCGAGTAACAACATTAGCTGTTTCATAGCTTTGCTGTTATAAGAAAATGTACCTTATTTTTTTGATGCTTCGATTAAGTGTTCATACTTCGTCACTACACGAGTATTTCATGTGTATAATAATATATTTGTGCAGACCTCTATTTAAAAAAAATTATTTCTGCTTTTCTTAAAATAGACGGTTTTTAGAAAATGAGATTTCGCTGTCTTTATATCGTTCCATGATTTTTTTATATAATAACAAAGACTTTCTCACATCTTTCTGGCATAATCTAGACTTAATTTCAAAAGAAATGTTTACCTATGAGTGTTCAAACTGAATTAAGCTAATTTTTGAAGATGTGTAACATATTTAATTCAAGTTTAGAACGCTAGTAGAACTCTGTATATTGTATTGATACAGCACGATGCGCAGGAGCCGTGCTTTGAGTAGAGCATACTCTTTTCCTTGTTGTTACCAGTTCAAAAACATTTGTTTGGTCTTTAGATTATTTCCTTGCTAATACAGAACATAAATTTTTTTGTTCATATGGTCTTTGTGAGAATTTTATTCTATCGAAGCTTAATAAAAATTATTTGCTCCTTAAGGCTTAAGCCCACAAAACACAAATGTTATTCAAATGCCGTTTCGCGAAGCCAAAGTATTTTTGCAAATACTTTGCATATTTCTAATCACTTTTAAATCTAAATTGTTTCTTTTAAGCTTCAACGACTAGCATAAGTTTCAGTTGACGCACCAGATTGTATATCTTTGAAACATGTTTGTCGAACGAAACATCAAAAATGAAAATTAAAACAAACTTTCACCTAAAACTTATATAAATAATTAATTTATTATTATTATTTTTTATTTTTTTTTTTTTTCATTTTATATTAATGGCTTTTTTAATAAGAATAAACAAATTTTTAACTTTATGCTTCAAACCTAAAATAATATATTATAAATCATGATACAAATATTCATCTTTTTGTGTGAAATACTGTGCATATAAAAAGTTTATAATAAATTATTAAAAAAAAAACTAATGTTGCTAAATTTTAACTCTGTTAATTTTGTGAAAGGCCACGAAAAATATTTCTTTTAAAAAAGTTGTCAACTTCCAAACAATATGAGCAGCCTTTATTTCGCTTGGAGTTTTATTCCAGAGCATACAATAGGTTTGCAATAAAGGAACGGAATTCAACAATACGAAGGTTATCAATTCGTAGGTTTGTTTAATTGTTGTTATTTTAAATGTACGTTTTTAATTGTAGAGTAATTTTTGGGTATTTTTTTATCTCATTGTAAATGAAAAGTAAATTAAACAGTTTTAAACTGAAGGACGTTAGTTTAAATTCTTATAAATATGGTAATAAAAAATAAACTTTTATATTAAAAAGTGTGACCATAGGGACGTAAGTTTGACAAATATGGGCTTTTTTTGAACCGTGATAATTCGAAATCTGGAATTTATACACTAGAACAGCAAGTGTTTAAAATTACTTGAAAATTTAAAAGGTGCATAGGTAGCACCTTATTTTAAAGTATAAACAAAATATTTATATTAACTCAGACTATGTATTGCTATATCCGCCTTAACTTCAGGCGTAGAAAGCAAAAAGTTAAAACGATTTTCCATAGCGACATAATTTTGGAGTATGAACCAATTGAATTTTAAGGACAATGTATTTTTTTGAGCCATTGTTCCAATCAGTGTTACCGTTCTTCGACTAAAGTCGCATATTGATACTGTTTTTATGACGGCCTCTGACATTTTTAAAGACTCTTCAAAATTTTTGCGACCTTTTTAATTTTGTTGCGCATTTCTTTTGTAAGTTTAACCACAAAAATAAAATTAGTTACCCACTCATTGCAAATATTCTTATTCTTATTTTTTTACAACTTTGTAAAAGGTCGAAAGCACGAACACCGCTCTAGACTGGCCTCGTTAGCATAATTTAAAGGCATTTTGCAAATTCTTAAACTCTTTTTTTAAATAATTTTGAAAAAAAATTCTAGACAGTATTTTAATAATTATTTATCAACAAAAAGAAAATTTGGAAAAGAAGTACAATATTAAACTATTGATATGTGGTCACAGTGTGAAGAAACTAATGAGTCTGAGTCGAGAATTTGTAAAAATATTATTAAACATGTTATGATTTGTTATTTGTATTGGAAACTCAAATTCAAATGACTTAAGTAAGACGTTTCGTTTTCTTAAATGGAACATTTGTGTGCGAATTTTTGTGCAACATTTTGAAAATCTTAGAAAAGAAGTAAAGCCTATTAAACTCTTATTTAAAGGGTGTTTCTCACAAAATGTTATTTTAATATATGTCTATCGTTAATACATTTTTAAAACGTGCCAGATTCGCTATCACATCAAGCATAAATATCAAATAAAATATAGAGGGTGTTTTCATTTTGATTTTCATATTTAAAGAGTACCCCTTTATCCTTTTTTTCTTTGATTCGTGAGACCTATAATTTTAAACTTTTCTTCAAAACTTGTTGGCATTTAATTACTTCCCTCAGATTTGGTGACCCTTTGCCCGTCTAAATGTTTTTTGCTGTAACGGCCTCTCCAAAACAAACACTGTTAAAGCATTGCACTTTTTTTTTAAATAAAGGGTGGTTTTTATTAATAAAAAATGATTTCGGCCATATGGCCTACCCGACTCCTTATGACGAATAGCAGGACAGGAAATAATCGAGAGGTTTCAAATCACACGACCTTGGAGTTCAATTGACAGGTCCATTTCTCGAAATCAACTTATCACCAAATTTTTATTTCAACTTGATGGTTCGCTCGCCGTATGGCACGATGCAGTCCGATGATGCTACCAGCGTGTAAGCCACACCAAGCGGTGCATTTTTCTGGATGCAATGGAGTCTGTAGAGTATACTGTGGATTGTTCTCACTCCATATACGACAATTTTCCTTATTATGTGCACCATAAAAATTATAAGTTGCTCGAATCGATAAAATAAACTTGGATGGTTTGATAGCGTTGTTCAAGCGTGAGTCTATTCTTAATAATTTGCCAGAGTTTACTGAAAATAATAGGATACAATTTTTCATCAAAAGCTTAAAAAAAACACCCGATATAAAAAAAATATTTTTTTTTTAATAAAATGTATGAAACAGCTGATTACGAATTGGCCCAACAAACTTATAATGCTTTAAAAAGTCAAGGACTTGAATTTTATTTTCTTATACTAAAAAGCTAAAATTCTGCATTCGCAACAAATTTTAGTTAAATGGCTTAAATGAAATCTTTTAATCGCCCTTCACCGACTTACATTCGCACACAATTTATTTACACTTATTTTACTCATTATGTTGTTAATCTCCAACTTTTAACCCACATTTATTTGCAGCACAAAAACAACAATAATAACAAACGCCCGTATAATTATGTTTTTCTTTCTTTTATATTCTGATTTTGTTTGCTTGTTTGTGGGTTTCATTTGACTTTTTGTGTTTTTTTTTTTATTTCTTTAATATCGCATTATAACATGTGTTTTTTGTTTCTTGTTTCACATTCCAATTCATTTACACTTGCTAATACTCGTACACATACTTAAAAATTGGTTTGTTAACATTGGGGTCATTTGGTTGTATAAATATTATGTGTGTGTGTGTGTGTGTGAATGTTTACCCATTGATAACTTGACCTTGAAACCATTTACAAAATTACTTGTGATTATTGGTTTTTAAGTTGTTCTACTATTCTTTTTTTAGTTTCTTCAAAGGTAAAACTTTTATAATCATTTAATGGACACAATTACAATTATATATCTGCACATTACACTAGGACGTGCTAAATTGTGTTTTGTTACAACCCTTAAATATTTTTCTATTGACTTAAATGTAATTTTAAACAATCCAAATGTAAATAGCGGCAGTTTTGGTTTTGGAACATCCTACGAATAGCTTATTTATTTACAGGTACACGGGGGACGAATTCTACTTATAAATTGCATTTAATGAAAAAAAAGAAAAGTATTTTAGAAATTAATGATTGCAAACAAGCTTAAGCTAGGCTTCAATGATTTTTTTTAATTAAATAGTGCAAGGTACCTGGACTTAAAAAAAAAAAAAACTGTTTAAACTTTTCAATAAAAGAGTGACCGATCTTTGCATGAAACCATAATTTAAAACACAGCGTCGGCAAAAATATTCCATAAGAAACAGTTCATATTATTGTTAAATAAATAACTCTTAATTGGTAACACTTTTTCCAGAATCTAGGCTCCGGTCCATTGATTCGCCTTTTTAAACAAATATTAATTTTTAATAAATTGTTATCGCTAGTAGGAGTTGAACTCATGATCTTATCTTAACATGGTCTTATAGCTCTTCTTTTTGTTCTCAACAGTTCATACTTTTCTTAGTGGTAAGTAACAAATTTTTCACCACAGTTTTACGATACATACACGGATAACGACAACATTAGCTTTTGTTGTTACAGATTAAGTGACGATTTAAACCAAATATAATTTCACAAATTTTTAAGCTGTTTGTATCGTGTATGGGAGAGTTTTTACCTTTTCTTAGCCGTTTGCATAAACTTCAGAATTTATTTTCTAATGGACATTAATACATTTTTAAGCCTAAATTCTCTATCCCCACGTAAGAAAGTTAAAATTCTTAAAATCAACAAAAAAAATATTATTAATAAATATTAGTTCAGTTCTTATAGAATTCTGTTTCACTAACTTCTCTGCAGATACTGTCTCTTCATATGAACAGATTTTTTTGTTATTAATAAAAAAAATGTAGCACAAATTTGTACCTGAGTATACAGTTTTTGAAAGATTTGCTTAATTGGTTAAAAAATATGATTGATATTACTGACAGACAGTGGGCATAAATTTATCTATCGACCTCATTTCAAGGCCCTTGCATGTCAAAATTTAAAACATAAAAACACTATTGAAGTGGCTGGACAATATTTTGAGCGACACAGCTACAAAAAAATAAAACTTGATCCAATTTTTAGGTTTAAAAAGAAAAACGCAGAAATTGTTTTTTTGAAATTTTTGCAAGAAAGATTCAAGGAATTTCATAATAACTTTTGTATTGCCGAAAACCGGTGTAAAAATTTTCGCAGATTTGTATGTAAAACTGTAAAGTCTTCTATTCTTAATTTTACCAATTTCAATTAAAACCTTAAAATTTCTTCTCCCTATTCATCAATTATTTTATAATTTCTGATGCGGTTGATTAGACGAGCGATTGTTTACAATTGAAATCATTGAATCATGATTTTCAGGCTAAAACCCATCCATGCGTCATCATTTGCGAACGTACGGACAATTTTTAACTGATTAACCCAATAATAGCTGAAAATGTCACATTGCTGATTTTACCATTAAATAAGAATGCCAGGTTGCCAGACTTATATTTTTTGCTTCAAAAATATCGTTTAAATGAAACAAAATAAAAATCATTTGGTAACTCTGGTTGGCAAAAAAATAATTTTTTTTCATTTTTGAAAAACAAAAAGTTGTCTTCACTAATTTACTGTTACAAAAACAAATTGAAGACGGAATTTTCTTATAATTTGAACAATTTCTTGGAAACCTCTTTTTCTTATATTTTTTTGAGTACTTTATCTGCTTTGGTAATGACTTATTGACTTTAAATATTCTAAGAAAGGACAAGTGTTGTCGTGAATTTTTAAATATATTTTTATTTCAAATTTCCATCTTAAAAAAACTTTTTCGGATTTGTTGTTGTGGGTAAAAAAAACCAACATTGCAACGAGTTATTACGGACTTTCGTTGAAAATTCTTTAGGAAAATAATAAATGCTGGCTTATAAAGCAAAAAAATTTTCAAGTAAACTTTAAAAGTAATTTATGCTGCAAAAAATACCTGGCTAATTTATGATAAATGGAAAAAGCTTTTATTTTTAATTTGATTAATATGTCTACAAAAATTTCCTTTCAAAACAGGCTTTACATTAAAATTCAACAATATAACAAAAAAAAAATACCTTTCTTGCTGTAAAAAATATTTAATAGTTGTTAGCTAAATTCAACCGAGTGTCAAACAACGATTTAAGAAATTATTTTTCAATAAATGTCGTGATTTATGTTAAACACTCATCACCAAAACAGCAAATAGACTCGTGTTTTATTTCTAGTAGAACATGTTTCAAACAAATGTCCAACAAAGAATAATTTTTGTTGATAGAAAAAGAAAATATTAAACTAATAAATACAAAGAAAAGACAAAACTATAATTTTGCGTATAAAATTATCACTTGTAAGAATTTCAAACGAAAAACAATGCCAATACAACCTTAAAAAAACGTCACCTTAAGCCACTTTTCAAACGTAAATTACATTATGATTTTGTTGTTTTTTTTTTTTTTATTAGTACATCTTACTTTCGCTATTATTGGTTTTACTGACATTATTAACTTGTTTATTTTATTGTCATGTTATATTTGCATGATTTGGCCTTAAGTCCACCTGTCTATTATTTGTTAATACTTGGGGGAACATTTTTTGTACTGCCAGCTAAAATACATAAATCGATGTAAATAATTTATATTTACATACAAACATAAATGTATATATTCATATATAGGTGGCTTTCTGCTTGTACAAATATTAACGACTGTCTTTATAGTTGTAAAAAAAATGTAACAAGTCTCTATTAGTACGAGGCAGGCCTGCATTATCCGCGGAAATCACAAAAAAATTAAAGAAATATTTCTTTATTGTTATCTTTCTTAATATCCTCATAATATTCTCATGAAAAATTTATTATTTTAAACTAAAACAAAATGAAATGTATCACTGCGGGGAAAGCATATCCATATGGCCATTTCGCTAAGGCTCACATAGCTGCATTTTTGTATGAAATATTTTTGAGCTTCTATTGTCTTTTTGCTTTGTTGATTCAATGTAAATCGCATTAAATCAATTTGGCCTTTGATATAAGACTTTTAGGTTTTCCACACAAAGTTTGGGTAAAATCCACTGATGGGCTATATGAGCAGTAGCGAGATGGCCATATGAATATGATTTCCTCGCAGTAATACATTTCATGTTGCAGTCTTAAGTAATAAATATTTCAATAGAATATTATTCAATTTTTATATATAAAGATATATTTCCAAAAAATTGGATAACTTTCGTTCGTCTCTAATAAAACTGGATATTAAGGACAGTTAGGATTTTCATATTGAATATGGAGTAGAAAAAAATTTCATAATATGAAGCGAATAAAAAGGTATTATTTTTGTGTAAAAGCACGTTTGATAAACAGGATATCAAGAGTTCGAATCTCAAAGAAGTCACAGAGTAAAGGACCCTCTTATTCCACCCTTTACGTAACGAGCCAAAAATACTCCCTCTAAAGTAGTATTCCAGGTAAGAACCAAGTCCGATGCAGCTTAGACGGCTTTTCCCCTAAATTACTGGCTTCTTTACTTTTTTTTACAAAGGACTGAGCAGTTACAAACATTTGCTTTAGTGTCAGATCCGCCAGATCATCCATCCAGTGAGAAACAATTTCCCAAGATGTAGCCAGTTAAACATGCCTACTTAATATTGGCTTCCGCCTTCTACTCAAATTTATGAAGTCCAACCATTATGTAACCCCCAAAATAGATAGTCTGTCTAAACTCAGCTTTGGGTGCCAGACTAAATGAAAGTTCTAAATACACTTTTTTGAAGTAAAAGTACCAGGGTTAGTACTTTTAAAGGCCAACGTTGCAGATCAACAGTGTAACGCGATTTCAGTTGGAGAAACAATACGTCGTGAATTCAAATCTCGCCAGAATAAAAAGAACTCTTTACATTTTTAAATCTTTTAATTAATATTATATTTGATTTTATAATAAAATTCAATTTTTTTTTAATTAGCAACATTTTTACTTCTCTTACAATTAAATTTTTAACGGAAATTATTATCTTTTTAAAGCTAATAACAATTTAAAACAAAATCATTCAATAAGGAAGAAAATTTTCATTGTACATTACGATAAAGTTGTACTTGTAATCTTCCGCCTAAGTGTCGTCAAGTAGTCTAATTAAGAAACAGCCCATGTTTTTGTAGCAAAAATATGTATTGAAAAAAAAAGCTAAACAGTTATAAAAAGAGAAAAATAATAAAAATAAATTTAATACAATAATCAATACTTTCATAATGTTTCCTATAAAATTTTTATACGATAATTTACACACAAACATGCAAACACAACAAACAGAAGGCAACAGAAAAATATTATTATCGGAATAAAAGATACACGTAACACTGCTCTACAAAAAAAAATTTTGCTTTCCTTAAAATAAAACTATGTGGACTATATGGTTTTTGTTGTGAACTTAAAACTGTTTTCGGTTTTTCTCCATCACGTAGGCACGTAGGTGTTTTTTTTTTTTTGGATAGGCTTGGCAAAATTTTCCCTTAAAATTAGTCAGGTACGCAGATATATTTTAGCCTAACTCGAGAACGACTCACCCGATTTTAATAAACAAAACACCCAAAGATACGTAACAAAATTATATTGAAATCAAAGAAAAAGCAAACATTTTTTTATTTGGTACAATTTTTTGAGAGCTAAATATCCCAAGAATAAAATAAAAAAAATAAAGTATAAATCATGGAAATCGATTAAAAAATTTGAATTTTATTCTCAACTTACCGCAGGTATCCAATATTGAAAGAATATGTTTGCAGTCAACCTTACAAATGGCGATAGAAGTGCGTTAGCTTAGCAGATAGATAATGGAAATTCAGGAAAAGAATGTTTCGTGTGGTTTTCGGAATTAAGAATTTCTTTGTAGTTGATCAAATTTTCCAGCTGCTTTGGATTTATACATTAATTAAATATTCTTTAAATTACGATGAAAAAGTTAAATTTATATAACTTTTATTTATTAATTTATTTATTATAATTTTTATTTCAAAACATTGTTAAAATAAAAAAGTAGCACAGTTTTATTTAAATAACATTTGCCTTTTATTTTTTTATATTGCCAGTTTGAGTTTCTCGCAAAATTGCCCAACAAAAATCTGCAAGAATTTTTTCTGATGGTTTGCAATTTTAACGCTTTTCCATATGAAACATATCTTGGTGAAACCTTTCTCCATGTTCGTTTGATACAGCACCAAATTTTCTGGAAAAAAAAACTATATGCAAGACCAAAAATGAATTCTTAGAGACATGTTACATTTAAGAGCTTTGTAGGCTGTAAGCAGTTCTTCAATAATTTCATGGTAGTTTTTAGCCTTTCTGTTTTCCAAAAAACTGTGACAGATATTCACGAAAGCCGTTCAAGCTTTTTCTTCCACATCGTTTAATTTTGTTTTAAAGATTACGTCCGTAATAAGCTCGCATTTGTAGACCTACAAAAATTTCTTTTTTTTTAATTTTACATCGCAGATTCTAGAAAATTTGCTCTTAATGTAAAGAAAGATTTCACCATTCTTGTTCATTGCTTTAACAAAATTTTTCATTAGGCCTAGCTTTATACGAAAAGCTGGTAGAAAATTTTTTTCTTTTTAAATTTAAGGTTCTTCTGATACATTTTTCTCTCCTGGAACAAAATTTACCTAAAAGAGGATTTTGCTGCTGAGCAGTATAATCTAAATTTGTCTAACTGAAAGTTATTGTGCCTTCTTATAACCTTCACCACAAAAAGTTAAGAAATGGTCTCTCTAAGTTTGTCATTCCATTTGTAATTTCTACAATATGCATTTCTGACCCCATAAAGCGTATATATATCCTGAGTCCCTATGCCGAGCGAAGCCGATGGAGCAATGTCCGTCTGTCTGTTAGTGTTGAAATCAACTTTGCCAAGGCAGGAAATGAGCTAAAGAAAATTTAAATATGCCAATCCATTAGACACAGTTTCTAGTTACTTGCTATAAAAATCAGCACGATCGTTCCATGTCCTTCGAGCCAGCAGGCCTCTAATTTAATAAAAAAAAAAAAAAAACAAAACTGGAGCGATAGAGAATTAGTAAATCAGAAAAAATCTAGTGAAGAAATTGGTGCTCGCCCATATTTACTGTCAATATGGTCAATCAGGGTATCATTGAAAAGCTTTTGAAGAGATCTTTCAAAAAATGCTAAAAAAATTTTTAAAAATACCAATTTTTTTCTTATTTTATAAGTCTCTCTGAACTGAGTATTTATTTTCTTTTTATACCATATTTTTTTATTTGGGACCATTTCCAAACTACACTTAGTTTTCCTGGAAGAATAATAAGGTCCAGAATTGTACTAACTACAACCTTTTTTGGTTGCCGAAACCGATATTAGTATTAAAGTATTTCAAAAAATAGTGCCATGTAAAAAATCAAGTTAGTACCAATGCCTATCATTCAGAGAATAGCTGATAATGAAAAAAGTTTTGTGTCACCTTTCTTCCTGCCACAATCTTTAGGTATTTAAATACACTTAGCCTCAGGATCAGATTTAGAAGCAGATGTAAATTAATTTTATATATTACAAATACTTGCTAAGTTAAAATGTGGTATTAAACAACTGTCATCATTTAATAAAACGAAAATAGAAAAATCAATAAAATATAAATCAAAAGAAAAAAGCGTTAACGTAAACTTTGACCACTAAACAAATAATATGACTGACTGCAGGTAAATACTGTAATATTTCTGAGAGTTGAAAACAACCACATTGCAGAATAATAAATATGGATTAATAATTGATTTATTTAACAATTTTGAGGTGAAGAAAAGTGATTGTTAACTGCTGCAAAACGTGAAATCCAACAAACTTAATTTAGTAATTCTGTATGAAAAATGTATTTACTTCATTTTCTAATTAGTTCCCACTAGCAGGGAGTTTTGTAAAAGTAAAATTGTAGAAAACTATAACCCAGGCATTTTAGGATGAGATATTTCATCTGGTGTCTTTTCTAATAAACTTGATATAATTAATTTATATCCCCTTTCCGATGAAAGCAGAAGACAACGATATGACCGCAATACTGTCACTCAGCTCTTATGCTTCTATGCCTATTTAAGCCAGCCAATGTAACAAAGAGCTGATAAGGAAGAGTCGGCTTTGTGCCACTCTGCGAACGACGCTTAAATTTTTCGAGTGTGGGTGACCATAAGGGCCCATGATAGACAGATTTAATCTTTATTTTTTTTAGTTTTACAGCAAGCAGGAAATGGGCGCTAGGGACGCTCGAGTAATTCTATGGCCGAGCTATAGACTCACAAAGCATCCAGCAACCCTGCGCTCTTATCGTTTGATGACCCTTATATAATTTAGTTAAAAGAAAGCAGCGTATTTTCTAGCAATTTTGTGTTAATTTTTCCATCATAAAGCAACATATGGCATGTTTCACAAACAGCACGAATTAAAATGACGGCTTGTATAAAATAGCTAATTAGGCTTTCCTTCGAATAAATACACATTTGTTACACGTTGTTGTTATTTAAATTTACGTGAAGTTGTATGTTTTCTTAGAATATATAATTGCATATAATCCAATAATTTTTATTCGAATAATTTTACTACATCTTTAAATAATATTTGTTTGAATATTATTTAATTTAATTATATTTTTTTGAATAGCAGTCTTATACCTTTTTTCTCAAGGAACTACTTTTCATATATATTTGTAATTTTTAACTAAAATTCCGAAAAATAAGAGACAAAAATCCCTTTTTCCGTCAAGTTAAAAAAAACAAGTAACAGTGCTATATTCGGCTTTGCCAAATCCTTTATACCCTTCACCATTTATCTGCATAAAAAATTTAAAAAATAATTTTTAATATAAAATGCTCTTAATGGGTAAAGCATTTTTTTAAAAAACTTTAGTATTTTCTTAAAGATCTCTTAGAAAGCTTTAAAACGTTATCCATATTGATATTTTAAAAATTGTGAAAATTTCAGAAACCCGTAACTCGGATAATATGGGCGAGCACCAATTTTTCACTGGATGTTTTTGTCTTATTTCTTAATTCTCTATCGCCACATACATTTGTTCTTTTTTTAATGGAGTCACTTCTTTGTTTCAAATGATATAGAAAAATTAAAGGTAGGCGTGGTATTTTACCCGCTGCCCGGAAGGATATGGACCCATCTTGCACCTATTTCGATACTATGTCTAATCGATTGGCGTATTTAAATTTCCTCTAGCTTAACTAGTGCCTTGGTAAACTCCATTTCAACACCAACACGGGCGGACAAAGCTCAATCGACTTCGCTTTGTATAAGAAGTCAGAATATATATACTTTATGGGATCGGAGATAGATATTGTAGAAATTACAAACTAAATAACAAAATTAGTTACAACCTTTTTCCGCTTTTTGTGTTGAAGGGTATACAAACTACATTTTATCAAATAAAAATTTCCTTAAAAATAACGAAATTTTATTAAAAACGAAAAAAATAGCTTAAACACTGTTTGAATATTAAAAAATAATTTTGTTATATTAAAAGTCATATTTCATGGCACCAGACATTTATCTTGGAAATTATTTAGCATTGTTAAACGGCTAGAATTATTAAAACAAAATTTCAATTGCTAGCAAAAACGATCTTTAGTCCATATTTTCCTCTTAGAAAATATATCGCATTTTTCATATTTCGTACATTTATTTTTGGTAAGAAACAAAATTTTTCAACAGACCCATAATGTTTTTCTAGTTTTTTAAAACGCAGCATTATATAGATAATTAAAAAATGTTAAGCCATGTACTAAGGTTAGGAGTTAGACGGACCAACATTTAAAAGATAAACGTCTGAGTTTTCTCTTGTTTCTTCATTCGCGCTCACACAAATGAATATATTGTCGGCAACGTACCATTTTTTTGTACTTGTTTGCTTTTAAACGTATGAAAACGTCAACAAAGCGTACCGAACACAAAAATTATAGTTTCTTCCCTTTCTCTACTATGCTGCCAAAGTAAATGTTTCCTCGTCTTAACGCTCACGACAAATGTGCTGCCCTGAACCTCCTTGAAATCAACACTGTGCCTTTCTTAGTAGAAATCCTGCAGAAAAAATCTGGCAGATTATAATTTTACATTATTACAAATCTTTTCTTTATATCAAGTTTCAAAATATATATGTATTTATATTATGAAGAGTATAACGAAGACGGAAAAATCTTTTCTACATATACTGCTGGCGAATACGTAGAAAATCTATTGCCAATATCAAGGCAAGGAAAACACATATTGTCATTAATAAAATTTATTTTTCTTCTTTAGGCGTTAGATATTTGCACAAGAGGTGCATTTATAAATAAAAAAAAGTCCCGTATGAAAACATTTTCGAAATTGTTTGCTTGTTTTTCCAGTTTATTACTAAATTTAACAGTTCTTGTGACAATTTTGCTGCTGTCAACAGTTTTTCCTTTAGGAAAAAACTTTCGGTTTGTACAGCTGTTGCTGGGTAGACAATCTTTGGCCGAGATAGACTCGGGTCGATCCGGAGCGAAGATCCAATTGTCGTGGGAACAGTTGTTGTTATTATTTAAATCTGCACTTATAATCATACTAATTTAAGATTTTTATTTCTTATATCCATAAATTATATTTAATTGAATTCATGCAGGGCTACAAAAAAATATTTTTCATGGTGGTTATCGTCATCTTATATTCACCACTCTAGAGGATTATTAAGAAAAACAATATCTTCCCTTTTTTAATCGCATGTAAACGACATCGAAGTGAACTATTTAACTCTTTTAAGAACACCTAGTTCATTTTAAAACCATACTTTGTATTTGCACTGCCAGACAAAATGAACTAGAATTCATGTCTGTTTTCCCTTGTTGACTTTATCGGACAAGATATTAGTTCTGTCATGCATTTATTAAAAATTCATTATTAGCAATGCTACGGTGTTATTGTGTCTTAACTAAAAGTTGAAAAATAGGAATAATACGTTAACAGAACATTTGAACTAAAAGAAATATTGAACTAAAGAAAGCTTTTGAATTAAAACTTGAACGAGTTCATTTTCAAACTTTGAACTAAAAAGAGCGATCACTAAATTGAACTATATAACACAAGTCTATTGATAACTGCGGACTAGTGGTTTTGAATGTCTTAGAAGTTTCGGTACACACGCATATTTTGCGATTTTTGCTTAAATGATTATTTTGACGCCTTCAAATTTTCTCCAAAATTGGAGGCAATGCTTCTTAATTGAACTCCATAGCGCTACATTGATTACAGCATCAATCCAATTGCTAAGATATACTTATGATTTTTGAAGATGGAATATTACTTAGGTTTAAATTAAAGTAAAGCATATATGCGTAATTATTTATTTATTTATTTTAAATATATTTTATAAATCAATTTATAAAATATACAAAGTCGCCGGGTAACTAGACCATATGCGCACAATAAAGAAACATGCTATTTTAATATTAAAAAAAAATAATAATAATTATATACTAAATGATTTTAAATTATGAATATTGAACTATCTAAACATCTTGAATACCATGCCTTCGAAGACTATGCCTTATATAAGGTAAAAACGCGCAAGTCGTGCAGTCCATAATTTCCTCCAGTCGATCACCAATCTTAGAGATAGGACATTCAGTCAAAAGGTGATCTACGGATAAAACAACACCACAGTTAAAACACCTTGCCGGATAAGTATGGTTAAAATAATGTTGTATATTGAGGAGACTCTTACCAACTCTAATCCGACTTAACATGACCCAATCGGATCTAGTAAGGTTAGAGTTATATGTGGGTCTTGGCCCACACTTCGAAACTGATTAAAAATTACTTTTGATGTACATGTAACGTTAGTTTTTTCTTAAGAAATTGAGCACTTCTGGCCACTCTGTCCGCATACTCGTTACCTTCAATCAATATGTGATGGAATCCATAAAATAAATATCTCGGGATTATCGCTGGGCAACTTAATGATGGAGCTGTAAGTCCCCTTATGATTTTTCTCAAATGTCCTTACAACACTGAGACTGTCAGTGCAAATAATTGTTTTGACCTTTTTCTCACTTGCAAAAGATATGGCGGCTTTGACAGCCTCCAATTCAGCAACAAAAACTCCCACATTGTCTGGCAAACGTGCTTTAAAAACCACCTTAAAACGTCATAGTCCAAGTTGCTTAACCACTGAATGTGTATTTACGCCATTATTAAAGGAAGCATCCGTATAAATAATCATTTCAGGACTAAAAGATTTAATTTTTTCCTTAAGACTTTTTTTAACCAAACTATTTATGTGGTTTTTGTTATAAAAACTAAAGCTTGTATCCGTCAAAGCAACGTTGGATATCAAAGCTGCCCCATTAGGTTTAACTGGTAAAAAAAATTATATGCCTCTTAAGCAGCATGATGATATTCTTGCTAGATGAAGAATAACAAATTTCATGGGACTGAAGATATTTCCAAAAAATGTCATGCAGTCCACCTGATGGTAGCGGTGTAGCTCTTGATGCCATTCTGGCAGAACTTTTTTTTTAAATATGTCTAAAGTTTTGGTAACCAGCCTCAGGACGTAGTTGTTCTAAATTCGTTGATCTAAGTACGCCAGATGAAGTTCTGTAACAGTTATTCATAGCAGCGTCTAACATTTTAAGATTTTTCTTTAAAGTCCATCCGTAAACTGTGATTCCATGTAGTTATATACCGGTAACCAGAGAGCCACATATTTAAGTGCAGTATTAAAATGTGGCTTTTTATTTCGCAAGCAAATTAGTTTAAGCAGGTTATTTATCTTACTCATCTTTGATAAAAGATATTTCAGATGTGTGGTCCACAATAAGTTCCTAGTGAACAATATACTTTACACTCTCATTTGGTCAGTAACAGTAATATCGGTGCCTCTGATATTAATGGTATTGATAATTGATGAATTGCAGGAAAAGCTGTTTTATCATCAGGAGTTGTTCTAAAGAGAGAAATATAGCTTTGCATGTGGTATATACACAGCAAGATGCTATCCTGGGAACAACTAGTTAGTCCGTTTCATTAAGTAGAACAAGCTTTCTGCAGTGTTACGTCATATATTGCTTGCATTTTAATAGCCAGTCTTAAAGTCAAACCCTGTCAACTGCTAGTATGCATCAATTTGAAGTGCAGAACAATTGCTTGAGAAAAGAGCAAATGACTTTTGTATAAAATTGATTAATTTAAAAAAAATATTCAATAGTGTTGTGTTTTCTTAATGGTGATTAGTGGTAAATACATCCAATCTCGTTCTAAGTCAGAGATCATCTTTGATTGAAATATGCGACAGTAAAGTAATATTTTAAGGAAAGGTTATCACATTAAAGAGAAAAAAATTAACATTGATGTAACAGAAAAAAACTGTCAGTAAGCTACGATCAATTTCTAATCACACCTCGCTTTTCTTTCGACTTAAGTAAAATAATAATAAAATATATTCAAGAAACATATGTTAAGACTCCAAAAAAAGTACCCATATTTTGCTTTGTCGCTTCAGAATTAATTTGAAGCATTTTGATTGCCTGGCAAACAATTTTTAAAAACCAAACATTTTATTCTAAAAGCTCTTCATTGTATGTTCCTTTTTTGTTGTTCTTATGAAAAAATAAACTTTAATAATTCATATGTGAGAAAAATTTTAAATTAAATATTTCATAAAGAAGCAATTACTTCCATAAATAAGAATGTCACAATTTTGTACCTCCGATTTAGCAAGTGTGTTTATTTTAGACATGTATGAAAGTAACGTAAATAGATTATTTAAATCTTATGAAACTTATGAGTGGCAGGTAAAATTTGTAAAATAAAAACGTAACTTGTTATAAGTTTAAGGAAATTAAGTTAAGTTTACAAAAGCAATTTAAACATTAAAATTAAAAATTTAAAGAGAAATAAAGAATTACTAAATCTATACAAACATACAACCATCAGAGAAAAGGTATACATTTTTTTGTGACTTATTTTTGATGGAGTATTTCTTTAATAGTTTAGAAATATTTGTTGTGTTTGTCGGCATGGAGGTCTGCTATCCGGTTTTTCCGAAAACACAAAGCAACCGAAAGAAATTGATCAGAACAATAGCCACTCAAAGGTCTCTTTAGTTCTTCTATTCACAGAGATTCTCATGCTCTTAATTTTCAGCCATTGGCTACTGTTTTTGATTCCACTGATATCCAATCTTGAAGCCACTATCCGTTTCTACGTTTCAATATCACTTTATTTATATTTAAAAAACATATGCCCAAAGCAACCGAGCTTATTACACCTCTATGGGTGTTACTAACCACATCTTAAACAAATTTATCAATTTTTTGGGGTTCATTGAAAGAGTAACTGCCCCCTCTCTGATGTTCTTTCATTCATATCGTTGCAAAAAGAAAGCATAGTAACTTAAACGCACAATCTCAAAATTTGGCCCCTAGCCCTCTCCTTTGGTGTGCATTGGCCTGCCGGATTTCCATTGGCATTTAAAACGTCCACTAACTCCCACAAGGTTTGTAAGCCGCACAAAAGTCAACTTGCGTCTTCCAGAGTCCACTAGGACCCGCGACTACTGGGCTCTGTAGAACCCAAGCTCTCAAATGGTCTCTAGACTCGAGTAGGGCTAATAAAATAATTACTTTCTACAACATTGAAAACAATATTAAAGCAATAGAAATCTGAAAATGAGGAATAGAAAAATAAAGACATGCCTGATTAATTGATAGCAGATAATTTGTGCTGTGGATATATAAACGTAATGGGATCGAAGTTAAATACTACAAACGGTAAAGGATGTAAAAATATATGAAAGATAATTAATTAATTAATTAATTATGTCTCCACCAATAAAAAAAGATGCACCAAAAATATAAAACAAAGCATAAAATTCTTATTAAATCGATTGGTTAAGACAACTTTTCACATAAAAAATAGAAAAAGTTAACTTCGTCAAAAAATAAGTAATCAAAGATAAATTATATGAAGCGTTTGGTCATTTCTATACAATTCTTAATTAACTTTAGCGACAATACGTGCCCGCCTAATTAGACATGGATTTACTAAAACATACAAGAAATAAAAAAATGTGTAACTTTAAGTTAAAGAGAAATTAAAAACAAGTAAGAGTGCTAAATTCGGCTTTGCCGATTCCTAAGCACCCATCACTGCGTACGTAAATCTAGTTTAGTGAAGTAGGTCTTATCAAGAAAAAATCAAATATTGAGGTAACAGAGAATTAAAAAATAAGAAAAAAAAATTAGGTACGAGGCCCATAACTCGGAAAAAATGGGCGAGCGCAAAATTTTTTCTTATCTTTTAGTTCTCTATCGCTCCATGTATTTATTTTTTATTTGATTGAAGTTATTATATTCTTCCAAGTGATATGGAAAAGTTAGAGGTAGCCGTGGTGTTTTGCCCGCTGCGTCGAAGGGTAATGATTTTCAATAGCATCCCTTTCGTGACTGTATCTGATCGAATGGCGTATTTTTTTTTCTAGCTTACCTAGTATCTTGGCAAAGTTGATTTCAATACTAACACTAACGGAGAGACGAACATCGCTCAGTCGACTTTGCTATGTATAAGAAGTCAAAAAATATATACTTTATAGGGTCGGTTATAAATACTGTAGAAATTACAAACGAAATGACAAACTTGCGATTTTCAGATTAACTTTTATCATGTGTGAAACGATTAATGTGGAATTAAAACCCTTCTGATCAAAGTGTGTGACTTGCATAATATGATACAGTCTGCAAAGTGTCAGCAGAAAAATTATCTATCTTATGTCAACTTGAATCAAAGCATTTCACCGATTCATTACCAATGATCGGAGAAGGCTGATATATATAGTTTTCTCAGCGACTGCGACACTTTTCTATATAATTTGGAGCTTTATACGGCATTGAAATTTTTATGGGTTAGTGAAGCAAGCAAAATTGCATAGTGCATATCTAGACTTATTGATAGCATTTATCACAGTCTACGGTGGGAAATAAAAGAAATATTTTAGAATTAAATCATCAATACAAATTCAAATAAAATTTTTCAGATTTTGAGTTTAATTTTTTCAGACCAGCAGCTTGTTATATTTTTTCAGCAAATTTTAAAATTTCTGTACAGTTTACAAGCTCTCAATTAAATTCAATATTTTATATATTTAACCAATTAGAGTAAAAAGAGTATAAATACAGATTTAGACACATTTAACCCCGAAGTTCCCAAATCATGCAACAATATCCCAAAATTAGAAATTTGTAGTCTTTTGTCCATAAAGTCCTTATTTGGCTCCAGGGCGGTTGAGTACTTTCGTAAATATTTAAAGTCTTCATAGTACCGGTTGCATTTTTTATTCAAAATTTAATAGGTAGAAGATAAAGATACACTAAAGGAGTCCATTTTTATAAAGAAAAGGTTTGATGTTGCTTCTTAAACAAAAATATAGGAAACTTTGTCATTTTTACAAATTTGAACGTGAAAATCGCAATTTTTTTAATGTAATAAATATACGGCACTTAATTTTTTTAAGGCTCCAGTAATTTACTAGAACTCTCAATTTAAAAAATAAGAAAAATTTTTACAATTTTTAAATGCAAATACCTTATTAAATAAAGATGATGGCTACGGCTATACTCGATTTTGCATAAAAAAACCTTAAAGCCTTACAAAAATTTACATGTCTAAAGTAACGCTGTAGCATTCCTTTTGTAAGATCTGAAAAGATCGAGCCTGTAACACTCCCCTGCAACCAGCGTAACGACCCAGCCGCTAAGAAATAGCTGATTCATTTATTTTTAACATAATTTGCTTTTTTTTTTTTTTTTTTTTGTTGGTTGAAAACACAACTCTGTTTGTGATTTAGTAACTGTTTTAAGTAACTCAACAGATCGTAATTTACTAAAATGCCTTTTATGTTTAAATCTTTATTAAACAAATTCTTATATTTAAAATAATTTTAAATAATTTAATTTTGTCATCAAGTTATTAACAGATAAATTTTATATTAAATATTTTAAAAGTATGTGTCTGTGTATTAGCGATCTTTATCGCCAAAGGACTTACAATAATTAATGCTTCAAAAAGCGGTAGGTAAATGTGAAAGTATTCAAAAATAAATTTTAATTTTTAACACACTGAAAAATAAACATATAATATGTTGAAATCGTATTAAAATAATGGCCTAAGTTTTCTATGGAGAATAATTTCAAGAATTTTTTAAAACCATTCGGCATCTTCAATTATTTGATTTTTTCTTTTTGTTCATTCTCGCTATTGGCTGCACTTTGAGTTTTTTTATTTATTGGTTTAAGTTGTTTTTGTTTTATTAAACACATTTTTGAAACAAGGCATGTTACTAAATTTTTATAAATTCCACATTATAATTTGTGTATTATTTTGATTTCTTTAAAATGCTTTTGTGATGTCTTTATGATTTGTTAATGAAAGTGTTAAGCACTATGAAACAGTTTAAAAGTTGTTTGAATGAAATTGAAATGCAAAGGTAAAATATCTGTGTATGTTAAAACTGCAAATGGCTGCTGTTCAATTTTCATTCATTTTTACATTATTAATAAAAAAAATTATCATCAAATGTATTTGTCCCGCCCAATAATGTAGGCTAATCGTTACTGCAACCCCTCCAGGTAAAAGCCAAGCAATTTTCAAACTTACAATAAATGTTCGGCTTTGAGGAAACCAATTGTACCCTCCAGCAAATACTTTAATAGGGAAATTAAGCAAAATTTTACAGCTAATGTGTGATTTTTAAGGATTCCAAAAGCTGCTCATTAAATCAGTTCTAATATGCCGATGAATTGAAAAGCAAAGTTGGCTAATAATAACATAGTTTAACTTCAAATCGTTGTTACTGTTTCAAATAATTTTTAGGTAAAATATTTTTTCTGATTTCGTTTCAATTTGGTGACCAAAACGGGGACCAAAAAATATTTCGTTCACATCTCTCAAACTTTAGAGTCAACTTTAAATGCAATAAAGAGCAATAAGAATTTATAAAAAAGAGACTTCTGTAAAGTTTCACTAAAAGGCCTTATAGACGTTTAAATCTTTGCCTGCCCTCAAACACCTTGTTTAAAGCTAAATTGGAAATATATCAACTTGAAATTTTGGAATAAAGAAGATATCTAAAAGATTTCAAAATTCAGAAGACGAATTCAAGTAATGTTTACTTTACATTTTTGTATTTATTTTAATAATTAATTGGCTGAGAGTTGTTATGTTTGGAAAAATCAACCTTTTATGCTTACTTAAATACCTACGACGATCGTAACTAATTCGTAAAAGAGTTGTAACATCCAAAAATTAACACCATAGATAAGTTCACAAGCATATCCAGCACAAGTGCAATGTGAAAAAGCAAACGGCATGCTAGGGAATTAACTCAATCGCATGATTCTGTTGAATATATAAAGTCGCTTTATCTCCATGCAGAAGAAGAAGAAAAAGTTTAAAAAGACCACTCTAACTCTACATGAAGAAAATACACAGTATTATAGTGTACAAATCTCCTTTTAAAAAATAAAAATGCCAATGCAAGCTTGACTGAAGAAACTGAGTGCCCTTGCGCTTCTTCTAAAATATTCAAAAAAATAAATACTAACGACGAAAACCAGAAACCTTGCAATCTTAAAAGAACTCGTGAAAACAAGGAAAATGATAAACTAAATTTATTAGAAGAGCAAGCCGGACTCCAAACAGACTTATGTAAGTCTAAATATAAAAAATAAGTGATCTGAAATAGAAAGGTGCACAAGAAAAGTTGAGACTGAAATAAAAAAGGAACTTTTAAAAATTCAGAAAATACGAACTTTAAATAAAACGAAAACGAATTGAAATTGAATTGTTAAAAAACAATAAATAAATAAATTTATTAATTTTAAATAAAATTATAAATTTTACATTTTTCAAATTGCGTGCCACGCGAAATAAAACAAAACAGATTTGATTTTTGACAGTTTCAATAACAAGCTGCATCAAAATCAAATATAATTAGGGCATTTGTTGAAGTACGATTATTTAAAAAAAAATTTCTTGGTCGAAAATTTTACATGATACCAATGAAATTTAGATTCTACTACGACTACTATAGTCGACTAAATACGACTACGCCAACCACGATAAGGGTGTACATTTTAAATTTTTGCCACATTCACCACTACGCATTTTTTACGAAAAAATTGTTATTAGTTTTCGTAATTTAGCTTTGTGATGGTAACTCAATAATATGTAATATTTTTTTTTACTTAAGGCTTTGCTCTGCTGGGATATAAACTCATGATAATTTGTTTAATAATAATAACAGCCACGGTGGTTGCTTTATCTTTGTAGCAAAATTTTCACTTGCTTTGATTAAGCACATATCATCAGTGATATATAAACTAAAGTAGTAGTGATCCCATACCATAGTTTTGTTATTACATAATGGACAAAATACACGTCATCATATAAATATGTAGAGCCTGTGTCAAAAATTTACCAACTTTTACTCCCACTTTACAAAATTCTAAAAACTCCGCTGGGAATAAGGCTGAGGTAATTGGAATACCACTATTTGACCAGAAATTAAAATGCGTGGTCAAACCTTAAATCCATTTTTATTTATTTTTAACGGCAAACTCAGGAAATATTTAAATTTAAAGGGAGAACTTCGACAAGATTTTCGCTAGTTAAGTAGAAGCCTTTTGTTAAGCATATTATCACGTAAGAGACAGTCATCAATTTTTTTGTGTTCAAAAATGCTGATGGTATTACCACCATCAAAAAATTCAAATTCACTTAAAACTAGATTTTTTCTGCAGCATTTAAAATCATTAACCCAAGCACAAATCTGCTTACCATGTGAACTAAAAAAATAGAAGAAGGATATTATGAAAAATAATAAATAAAAGTTATCTAAAATAAGCTGGAGGGTATAATCACAAATAAATATCATCGATTTCATCAGCACCCCAAACTAATCATTTAAATCATGGCTTTAATATTGTCTTTATTGAGTATTGTGCAGATTCAAAAAAAAGCATTTTTGAGACCATGTTAAGCTTAAGTTAACCAACACTCACTTTAAAGAAAAAATTAAAACATGGAAAATTCTTTTTAGAGAAAATCAAACTGCTTAATATTTAATGCCTTAATGTATAAGAATACTTTAATAACTTTTTATTATTATTTATATGTTCAAGTAAATGCGTCCACATTTTTAAAATATTTGTCTGTCTTTTGTTTTTTTTCTTTCTACTTTGTTTCTTTTTGTGAACAATCATTTTTGTTAAACAACTGCAACTCACATTAAAAATAAATACTTCCACCCACAAACTACAAAAAAAAATCCAAACACTTAAATCACCTGCAAATCACCAAAAACAAAAAATTTACACCGTTTAAATCATAAACAAAAATGCAAAAAAAAAATATCCAAAATGTTAAAAATCTACAGGATATTACAAGTGAGATACCTCCACTGCAGCCAGTCTGCACTGAGGAAGTTATTATCAGCTGTCGTCAGCAACAAAATCATCAGCTACCATCAATACAACTCCAACACAACCAAGACTTTCAACAGCAGCTACAACAACAGAAACAACAAGAACAACAGCAGCAACAAAAAAATTTACAATTTACAAACAACAAAAATTCGTCTACAATTAGCACAACAAACACAACAACAACAACATCAAATTTATGCCAGCAGCAGTTTCAGCAACAGCAGCAACAGCAGCAGCATCAAAATAATCAAAAAATTATCACACGATCACAATCATCAAAAGTTATACAGGACTTTCAGCATCATCACGCATTACATCAACTAAAACAACAACAATCGTTGCCTACACCTCTACACGGCCATGTTGGTACCTCCCCCAATGTTCACAATCATTCCAAATCCGTTTCAATACTGGTCTATAAAACATTGAATACAGTTTTTAAGAGCAGTCGAAAAATTATCGTACGAGTTTGTGAGGTAGCGAGTGTTAAGAAAAATTTCAACATGTTTAAGTTCAATAAGGCATCACAACAGCACCGAGCCGATGCCAGGGCTAGTGAGTGTACGGGACATGATCAGTTTGTTCGACCGCCAGTATCGGAAAAGTGAGTTGAGTGAAAATGGAAGAAGTATTTTTTTTTTCCTTTTCAATTTTTTTTATATGAAAACGTAAAAGAAATAGTGGTGATTTTCAGGAAATAATTTTTCTTTGTTAGGAATTTTTCTGTTTATCGTTACTTGTTAATAATATAAGAATTAGCTTTTTAAAGGGAATTTGGCCAAATCTCTAAACAGGAGCAATGCGAGTTTTTACAGTTATCAATACCCAGGTATTTATGTTTTATCTGCTCGAAAAGTATCTCTTAAAGTTTTTTTTTAAGCCCCACTGAGTTATTTTCTTTTTTTTTAGGGAAAACACATGCAGGTTTTGCAAAATATCGGGCAGCATTTTAAACCCATTTCTGTTCAAAATTTTATTTACGGAAAACTTCAAAAAACTCATTAATTTTTTCTGAATTTCAAGAGATATTTGGGGTTTCAATCAATCAAAATGGGCTAAGGTTTGCTTTAATGAACTTGAGGTAGATGTAATCGTCCTTGACCACATGGTTGTGCTGCCGTCAGATAAATCTTAAATTATTGTGTGATATATATCAAATTTCTAGACCATGGGGTCATGAGATTTTTCCTCAAATTGTTGTCGTCACCAAGTCAGATACAAAAGCACTTAAGCAACACCTTTCCAGTGCCAGTCATGAAAATACAACAACTCTTAATGGAGATCGTTAACAGGGACTGAAAACTAAGTTAAGTCTTAAATATAATTTTCTACAATTGTACAAATGTTCAAGTATCTTTCTAATAACAAAAATTTTGAACAATAAATCAGCACATTTTCAAAAGCCTGTGCACAGGTTAGATTTGACGCGGAAGTAAAAAATAATCCAGATACCTTTAATTGAAAATCCAGTAAACTAGTGGGATTGCTTAGGATTTCTGCCGAAAGAATCCTACAGATCCTGTACAATAAATAAGCTTTTCTTAAACCAATCAATTCCCATAGAGGATTTGACTGTATCATAGGGCTGCAATTTTCTAAATTGACCTATCAATCATAGAAATGTTTCTGAGGCTTAAAAAGCTTTTGGTTAAGCAATCACGTCCAGAGACAGATAACGTGCTTTTTAGTTTTTAGCTCTTCTTTACGTATCTTTAGAAAATCATGGCTGTTACTCTCCGATAAAGTGGCGCTTGGGTTAACGTCAAGTTTTCCTTCGAATTTTTTTATCCAAGCCTAAAAGAACTTAAGTCCCTGCAAAGCACGCTTTTGTCAAGAAGGATTTTGAAACCATGTATTTTTTATACTTCTCCTTCAGGATTGATCAAAATGAGTACCGTGTAATATTTTTGACTGATAAGCAGCTAAAACTATGTTTTCTAATTCACATTCCACCCTCGTTGCAATACCTGTCTGTTATTATATCAAATGCACTTTTTTCGCTTACCCAGTAGTTCCTTACTGATGCCGCAACACTCTTCTGACTTTCGATTATTTATTACCCCCAGTTATTTGTTCAGACACTTATTCCATGACGTTAAAAATCAAAAATCCCTCATAAGTTGTCACCAGCTCCAATGTCCCTCTAACTATCCGTAAAAATTGAAATCTACGTTTTTATCGCGTTCTCCGGCAAGTGGTGGTTATTTGTTAAAATTGTTTCCTGTGACCCTGTAGTTCCTTAATCTAATACTTAATAGTTTAAAAACTAAATTAATCCAGGCCATACTTTGGTCTTACGTAAGTTGATTCATTATTTTTTATAAAACTTTTCCAAAATTTCCATTGTGTAATAATTGGGGATTAGTAGCCTGAGTCAGGGCTTAATTTAACATTTTGTTAGCTGTTAACTATAGGATAGCAGGCATTGATGCCCGTAATTACTGTGTAAACCACTAGTGTCTAAAACCGAAGTATTTCCTGAGTCCCCTAAAGTAAACATTGTCAAAATCAGGAACATTTTTATCACTCCCCGATTGAAATTACCTTTGTGTGCATAAAATCCCATTTTCCCAAAGAAACAATCACTTGATTACCTGCCTTTGAGGTCAGTCTATTCATTTGAACATGAGCTTAATGGCCAACCATAACCTCACAAACGTCAAAGACATTATTAAACTCATCAGGATAATGGTCTATACTAAATGGGGATATTTGGAAAAAATGCAGATCTATGGCAGTAAATCAGTGTTGCCATATTATTGTTATTGTTATTATTATTATTTGTTGTCCCAGCTTTTCGAATTGACCAGTAATTCACCACTATTTCTTTTAAAGTACTAAAAATTATCATTTAACCTAAACTTTTAAATTTATAAAATTTTCTAACATGCAATAAAAAAACGCGCAAAATAAAAACGAAAATAAAATTAACAAAAAAAACAAACGAATTTAAATCTAAAGAAAAGCCAAACATTTAATCAAAAAATTACAAAAACAAAATGGATTAAAACGCTCCAATTCGGCAATAGAATTTGATGTATCAGCATTAACAGCAGCAAATCGAAGACATATCTACAGTAGGTAAGTAAACTGCCAATTAAATAATTTAATAAAATTTCCAAAAAAAAAAATAAAAAAATGAAAAATATATACATACAACAAAAAGAAAATTTTAAGAAAAAAATAACTACAACAAAAAACATTAATTTTTTTTTAACAAAAAAATAATTGGCAGTTATTTATTTAAGTTGATTTACACAATACTAATTGTGCCCACTAACTGTGGTTTAAATTAAAATTTTGCTTAATTTTTTTCCTTGTTTCTAAAATAAAATTTCTTTTCTTTCTATTTATTTTTTATTCAATAACAATTTTTACACACCAAAAAAAAAAAAAAAAAAAAAAAAAACAAACACACACAAACAACAAAAACTAATTTTCATTTACAGCAACCGTTCGGCAAGCTCAGAACAAGATAATTCAGATCAATCTGAACATTCGGAGAAATCACCATTGGTTAGCGCCAGGTTAGACAGTTTGGCTAGGATATTTTTTAGCAAATCGATGCCAGCGGAAAACGGAAGTAGAGATACCCTAGAATCAGTGCTAACAACAAGGTTGTCTCACAATGATGTTTTATCAAAACCGTTTTTGTTTTTTTTTATACATATTTTTTTCTCTAACTTTTCAAAATTTATCTTGTTTTCGTTTAAGAGTATTTTTTTTTAATTAATAAAATCCTTGGAAATTTCTTAGTTACTGCTGTGTTCTGTATCTTTTTGCTGCTTTTTTCTTACATTTGAACAACTAACAATTGAATTACTTTAACATAAAAATGCTTTTAGTTTTTGTTAGATAAAACAGAAAAACGTTTTTTTATGCTTGAATTGTTTTTTGTTGGTCTTTTTGGTTTTTTCTTTTTTTTTTTTTCTTTCTTTCTGAGCAAATAACCCAGCATTATTTTTTTAGCTTTTAGAAAATATATTTGCACTTAATTTACTTATCAGATGAACACATGTGCTAAATAGCCGATCTTGTTGCCTACTGCATCATGCTTTTTTGCATGTTAATTTTCTTTTTTTTTTATGAATGAATAAAAAGATCTAAAACAATATTACAATATTTGCTTAAAAGCTTTTAAGAGCAGTAGCACTACAGGCAACAATGCGTATTTAATTAGTGTAATCGTGCTAAATTCTGTAGGAAAGGGATAGAGAAGAGAAAAGAACAGACGGTGAAAGTATAACCATTTTTTAGTTATTTTACTTTGCAGGCGAATTTGTAATGTAGAAGCACCGATGAAGGAGGCTGTGTGCTGTATTATTAAATTCTGAATATGTATGTATATGAATAAAAAGAAAAAAACATAACTTTATTTGTTGGTTGCCGCAGGGGTTGAACCCTGGCCAACCTGATTTGTAGTCAACGTGCTTACTAACGTCAACACAGCAGCCTATTTAACTTCTAGCTATCTTCTATTCTATTTAACTTCTAGCTTCTATTTAGCTTCTAGCTGCAACAGTCCTAACCTAACCTCATTTTCGCAGTCTAAAAGTCTGGATTGGAGCGATACTTAAACTAACTTTTTATCAAGGCCACCGGATATATGTGTCATTGCAACCGGTTTCGATGGCCAGTAATGTAGCGTCTATGTAAGACAGATATTCTCTTTAATAGCACGTAAATGTCCGTTACGGCATCGCCTTGTAAAATTTTAAAAATACTTGCCCTTCACTTCAAAAAAAATTTATTTCTGTTAGTCAGTCGATAGCGCTTTTTTTGGCAGCAATGCCAAAATTACTGCTAAAGAAGAAATAAATATTGCTTCTGTAGAAATTTTTGCTCGTTATTTTGGAGAAAAGCGAATTTTTTCCTTTAACACATAAATCCTCCAGTAGTTTGGGGATCTTCGCATTCTTGCCGGCACAGTATTCTGACAAACGTTTTCATTTACACAATATAACGTCTTAGAATCTTTGCTTTGACTTCTATGAGGCTTCCATACAGAAACAAAGTAATTATCATTTAGTATTTTTCTTATGTGTTTACACACAATTTTTACAATGTACTGAGTTCCATACTACAAAATAAGACTTAAAGTCTCGTGTATAGCACATCGAAAATAAATAAAATTAAAAAAATATGCAGTCGCTTATCAACTGAGGCCATCTAACGTAATAATAATATATTTAGTATCCAACTTTTTAAGGAGAGGTTTTTAAGTGGTACTTGAAACTAAAATTTTATATCGCTTTGTTAGCAACTAACGATTAGAAGTTTATTCAATACACAGATTTTATGAATATTTATTATTGCTAAATATCCAAATCAAAAATCTCCAAAGACTTTATACTTACACAATTCGTATCTCGCAAAACAAGGGAACAAAACTGATCATATAAACATTTGGCCTCGTATCACGAGTAAAACCTTCGCAACATGGCATTTAATATTTTTTCTTTTGCAGACTTAAGGCGTCTTGCAGGTACTTACTTTGATCTTTAAAATATAAGTCCATAATATCAGCTAATGTTTTTACAAGAAAAGGTGGATTTTTAAAAACTTTATAAAAAAAATAATTTTTTTTAAATTATTTTTTGCCAAATTATGACAACTGATGCTACAAAATACTGAATTTATATAACCATCACTTTAAGCGTCCAGTCTTAATTATTTTTTAAATGTGAACGCCAGGCTTTCATTGGCTTTCATTTTCTCTTTAAAAGAAATGACATATAAAGCTTTCAAAAAATGATTTTAGTCTTCACATCCCAACTAAAAAATAAACAGGCTTAAATCGCAACAAAAAAACATATAAAACTAAAGGTTTTAAAAGTTTTAAAAGTTTTATCTTAAAAACCCAATATATTCTAACCATGCAAATATATTGAACTTAAGTTTTTCGTTTAAAGGTTTACAATTTTACTGCGACGCTGTGCGATGAAAAAGAAACATTCATGCCATGGTCGCCAGCGACGAGGCTCCAAGTTTTTACCTCGGGCTTCGTAATTTGTTAGCGTAAAGCGCCATCTTAATATATCGCCAGTTAGCATTTACCAATGTCTTGCCACAGACAATCGATAAACTTCGCTCTATCTCCCCGGGGATACTGCAAGTCTGGTCGAGATTCTAAGGTTTTGAAACAGGTATTATCGTAGAATAGGGGGAACCAGCCCCTCAGTTTGCAGGCACCAAATCTGGATAGACAAATTGGGTACTTGTCGAAGGGCTGACCAGTGCCCTTAAAGAGACTGGAGCCACCGGAGCCGGTAGCCCATATAGAGAGCCGCCCATTTAGGTAGCCGGTTGCTGTGATGCAATTTACAACAGTTGTTTAAAATGAGCAGAAATTTTTCAAATATTTCTACTAGCAGAACCCACTTCTTCGGTCGCTTATCGTTTCTTATTTTCATAAAATTCAAATTTAGAAAATGCGTGTTTAAATATTTATTGCAGAGTTCCGTGAACAGTGTTTAAAATTTTCCATCTACAAGAATATATTGTGCTGAAGGCTGTTCTAGCACCATTACACCGGTAATATTGGGTGCTACAATCTTTAGAAAAGGGATAGAGGAGGGAAAAGACACGTGACACAGACAGATAAACAAAAATTTTAAAAATAGATGTTTTGTATTCCATATCGCTACTGTCTACACTAACATCAAAATTTTCAAAAAATATTTCATGTACAGAAATGATCCCCTTTCTGTTTTATTATATGAATGTATGGATAATATCCCCACGTTTAACTGGCTTGAAACAATGCCTGACGGAACAGCAAATTTTACTGAATATTTTAACAGCTGGATATTAATGGCAACCTTGGCAACTGCGAAGTATTAACCTTTAGCTAGTCAAAAATTTTAATGCAAAAAAAAAACTTTAGCACAAGTTTACTAATTGAAGTTCACATAAAAAAGAATTTTTGATTAATTTTAATTTATAAAATAAATTTTAATTAAAACCTACAAAAAATACTGCTGGGTTAGAAAAAAACGAAACAAAAATATTTTATTTTGTATTTTCTTGGCCTGCATTATATTTAACAGCCACACACGATATCAAGGTCCTTTACATATTGTATTAAATACGCTTTCGAGTATGTTTTTCGTTTGCATCTGTAGCTAAGCATTTAAACACAAACGCTTGTATGTATGAATATGTTTTATGTTTAAAAATAATTATTTTCTATTTTTTATTTTGTGATCACAATCTAAATGACTTTTTTAAATGTTTTTATTATCCCACAACTACTTTCAGAGCATTTAAAAATATTTTAATGCTTGTTATTTTCAAATTAACTAAATGCATGTACGTACATATGTATTTGTGTGATATTTTATATTTTTATCTCATTATTTATGTAGTTGTTTTTTGTGGTTCATGATGTATTTAGTTTGTAACAACTAAATTTTTTATTAAATTATTTAAAAGCTTTTATTGTTGCTTTAGTATTTTATATTTAATAATTTCTAAACGCATCCAATAAATAATAATTTCAAGTTCAAAATATACTTTAATATATAAAACCTTATTGACAATTTAAATATTTTAGATGATAAGTTAAGAAACCTCAAATGAAAACCTTAAATTTTTTTTAAAAATTTTAAATTTTTTTATTTGATTATAAATGAAGATTTATTATCATGCGATAAATTATATTTAAAAATTATTTAACACTTCTTTCTTTTATTAATATGATCAAGATTTCTTATAAGAAGGTCTTTGTAGCCCCTTATTTTGAGTTAAGAAAAACTAAAATTACTAAAGGAATTAAAAATTTATGTTTGACGATCAGTAAGTGCTTTCCAAAGACGTTAATTTTAAGTGTTGTCATGACTTAAATAAAGTCTATTTAGTCGTTAAAGTCTTCAATGACGTTAAATTTTTCTTACTTCTATTCAAAAAAAAAAAAAACCGATAATCACTACGAGAATTGGTTTTGTCGAAATCTTTGCCTTAAACACTTTGCCTTAAACAGAAATAAGTGTACAAAATTTTATCGACGTTAGGTTTTTTATAAATGAAACAGCTTCAAACAGCTTTCGTTGCGTTGCCGCCGCGTTATTTTGGCATGCTACATAAAAAATTTACAAGCATGAGGACTTTTGACACCACAAAACGCTTTCCGCTTTTGTTTAGGCTTGTCTGTTAGAACTTAAACAAATTTTTCACAAAACAGACACTTTCTTCTAAGGCTGAACAAAACTTGTGAGAGTTTACTTCATAGATGACGGCAAAGTGAAGCTGGGCTGTATAAAATAGAAAATGCATGATGCGTTTTTTTAACTCGTAATTGTATGCATATTGGCAGGTTAAAAAGATTTAATCTTCTCCACAATATTCAGTGTGGCTGGCAACAAATCGCGAAAACAATAAGAAACAGTTTTTCGCCTTCATTACGAATGTCTTGCCTTTAGTACCACCTGGAACAGATTTTGAAGCATATCCATATTTGAAGACCTTTCTGAGAATGCAAAGAATGGACTTGAATATTGAATTGACCTGGTAGCCTTAATTCTATTGGTTATCGTGATGTCGTTAAACGAAGTCCCTCACTCTCTGAAAGAACAACAACAATTTCACTCTTACAAATTAAGAGAATTTTTCTAAGGTTTTAAAAGCAAATAAAAATTATTTAAAATTCTTGAAGAGGAAGTAGAAGGTGTGAATTTTAGCCTTTAGAACACTTACCATTTTTTTAGATACCTAAAAATCAAGGAAGAAATATACTCAATTTAATCTATTTTAGATGATTTTAATAAATTGATGTATATTAAGACCAAAATTTCTCCACTGGATGAAGTTCGCTACAATTTACAAGTCGTATATTGTTACATCTATAACAATTGTCGCTTTTTAGAAAACGTTCCCCTTTTATTTTCTTTAACGTACTTTTCGTCATTCATATAAATGCAGCTTTAAAAAAAGTTCAAAATATTTTTCTTCATTTCTACAATTTTGTACTTCAATCCAAAAAAAAAAAGTTAAAAAGGGACCATAATTTCTACTGCATTTCTTCGTTTGATCGCAATATTTTTAATTTAAATTGTAAAAAGTTTTTTTCTTTACATAGTTTTCTTTGAAGCCAACCAACGACACGATAAAGACAACGCACCAACTCTAGTTTAAAATAATTGGAGCTAAAATATGTAACTCTCACACTCTCTACTTCTATAATTTCATAATTAGTATTTCTATTGCCACAAAGTGACATTTTTTAATCAAATCATAATGAGCGTAACCTAATATACACTAAGAATTTTAAATTACTGCCGCGAGATGCATCACCTTGAAAAAAAAGGGATTCAATAAATGTAAAATGCAAGAATCAATTTAGTTCCTTCTAAATGTGAAAATCCTTCAGAATCATAAGGGCCCAATTCTGCGAATGAGGATTTCCAAAATTTTTCCGTGGATTTAACACAAGCAAGAACTGAGTAATACAAAAATATTCGAACGTTCTCTTTTCTGCTCGTAGTCACGTGTGTAAAAATGTGTGTAGTTAAAAGTTTGACATCTTCTATGTATAAAGCACAAAACTTGTTTGTTTGTTTTTCGAAAATCTATAGCTACCTACACCATCGGATCCATCTTTCTTAAATTTTTACAGTTTTTTATTAACACGTTCACGCCGGCGCGGGTCACCGGTGGCCCGCACTAAACTGTCTCATCGGGCGGCGCGGGCCACAGGTGACCCGCACTAGACTGTCCCAACTGTCCCATCGGGCGACGTGGGTTACCGGTGACCCGCACTAAACTTTTACAAAACTTGCACAATAAGATCTCACTGTACTGCAGGTAGGCGGTTGGTAAAATAAAGCATTTTTTTTTAATTTTCAAGTGGGTGTTGCACCTTGAAATATTTTTCAAACAACCCTTTTATTAACATGCTCACTGTTGTGATAAAAAGTGGCTGAATGGGCATGGTTCCTCCCATACAAAGTGAAAAATTATTGAAAACTACAACAGGTAGAATTTTTAAATTTTGCACAACTAACTCTGCTTTTAATAATGTGCACAACTGTAGAAAAAATTATATAAACTGAAATAGTAGGCGTGGTACCTTCCAAACAAAGTAAAGAAATATTACCGTGTATCTAGAGAATGATAGCACATAGAGCCCTTATGCTAAGTATTAGAAACTTTCTTATTTTCACATATATTCTAGCGATATTTTGGATGGATTGAGTCAGTGCGCGTGGAACCTCCCATAAAATGTGAAAAGTTGTTGCCGCTTACCCAGGAAACTGTAAACGGATGGGGTTTAAACATCGTGCTAGTATAACCATTGGGGCAGCGTAGCCCATCGGGAATATCTCGTATAAGATATTTACAGAAAAAAATATAACTTAAATTTAACTTTTCCTTTATCTAATTTGTACCTCCTACACACAAGAAGTATGTGGCAGTTATCTTGAATTTGACTAGTTATAAATGTATGCATGTATGATCTCATTTAAAAGATATCCAAGTTTTTTACTAATAATTTGGCAATAAGCAAACTTTTTTTTAATAAAATTCTTCTTCTTATTATATGAAAGCTATTTATGTTTAAGTTAAACAAACTTTGCGCATATAAATTTTATGAACCACTATAATTTTTTAAAGATTCAGAGGCGTTAGATGAATAAAAATAAAAACTTACTTTCAAAAAAAAGAATGGAAAATTCTTTAAAATTATTTACTGAGATATTGTCTTTTGTCATAACACACAAACACAAAAACTCATAAACGTCAAAGTCTACGCCTACTGCCGCAACATAAGATCTGCTAAGAAAAATAAAGTTAAAAAAGATAAACCAAAAAAGTTTTAATATGTAAATTTTATTACTTAAAATCCTCTATGATATACAATAGCGGCCAAAACATTACAAAATGAAAACATACTTAACATCCTCAAAAAAGAAGTTTTGTTGTCAGTACCTTGCAAAAAATTATTCACTGAAAGAGACTGTGTCTTCGACTGAAGTCAATTAAATTATTCTATAAGAGTCACTTGAGCCTGTCTATGTATTTCGTCCTACGAGATCCCAATTCAAAACAATTACAGAGTCCTAATCCTGCGTTTTACAAAATATTTATTGCATGATTCCCGTATTGCTGAAGCTGGTTATTCCCAACATTTTAGTATTTGTTGAATTCACTCGTTAATGTTGCCTGATAACAAAAAAATGGTTTTTGTCATATGAAAAATTAGAAAGTTTTTCTCTTTTTTTTAAGCAATAAAAAGAAAAATATACACACGTCTAGTTTGGTTACAAAATAATCTTAGCAAATCTTAAATTTTGGCTGAAAAAAACTAATGCTAGTTTGTGGCTTTGCTAGACAATACACAACTGAATTTTTGGTTACTTGCGCAACTAACAAATAAAGTATAGTCGGCGTGAATAGAATCACAAAAAGTTAAGTTTGTAAAGGTGTCTGCTTGTTTCAAGAAAGAATATTACGAGTCTTGAGTTCATCGGCATCATGTTGTGCTGCTGTTCAAATGATTATAAAATGTAAAATAAAATTTTTAACCTCCCTTAGTCAGAGTTAAAAAAAGAAAAAAAAAATTGTTGTTTAGCCATGGAAATTAACCCTACAATACATCAGCATATGAGAGGTTTAAGGCGACTGTTGTATAAAAAAAAAGAAATCGAGACCCAAGAATTAACAGAGAATTGTTAATGAGAAAATGAAATAACATTGAAAATAGTGTGGCAGATTAAATGCGAAAGAACGTGAGTGTATTGCAAAATAAATGGCTGCTCGTGATAAAGGCTTAAGTTTGCTAAATAAGTTTGCTAAAAATTAAACAAGAATTACGTGAAAAACAAAGAGTTATCAAAAAGATATAGAAAGTAAATAAAATGCCACACAAGCAAAATATTCCAAAAGTTTAAAAAGGGAAAAAACGAAACAATATCTTACGATATCAAAGTTTAGCTTAACAGAGGCTTTTGTGGGTCAGCACGAATGCTAAAGTTTTTCTTTAATTGAAAAAAAAATTTTTTGAAAGTGGTAGTACTTCCACGAAGTTAAGGCAGCGGCTTTATAAATTGCTAGTTAAGTTTATGCAATGGATTCAAGTGTTTAAGATCCGAATCAGAACAATGCAAGCAACGATTGAATCACGAAAAACTGTCAGCCTTAAATTGGATCTGTTGCACGCCTCTAGGTTTTATTGCTCATACCAAAGAAACATTGGCTATTCTGGGAACTCATTTCTCTCTCTCTCTTCTGGCGCTTTACCCATCAATAGCATCCATTTAGCTCTAGAAGACCTACTGTCCACATCCATGTTTTATTTTTCATGGTGATTAATGGATCCATTGCTTCGCAAGCTTAAAGACGCTAGCTGAATTACACTAGACACTATAGAGATTTATTTTTTCGTATGATCGTTTTTCAAAAAGCATTGGACAGTACCCACCGGAACTGGATTAGCTATAACTTACGAAGTTGGAAAAAAAGTAGAATTTTCTATCGCGTTGAGTTTTGTAACCAGTGTTCGAAAAAAAACTCTAAAGCACGCAACGTTTATATACCTTACTGATCGTCATATACAAAGAACGCAAGCACATTCACTACAACAAGAACAAAACACTTCGTTTCTCTTTAAGTGTTTACGAAAATGTACACAAACTCTAACAAAACGTACTGAACAAAGTTCACAAACACTATTTCTTAGTGTTTGTGTACAAAGTTCGCTAAAATGATCAGTACAAAAAGAAAAAATTGCGTTTTAGTGAACTTTTTTGCGTACACTAACATTTTTTTAGTGTACGCGAGGTTTTTTATTTATTATTGTTTGTAATAATAGATATATTTCGCCTATTATGAATTATGAATAATAATAACAAATGTCGTTTAGTGAAATGCAAATAAATGTCCTTTATATTCTAAAAATTATTATTTTTCTATTTGTAGTATTTTTAAATAAAGTTTAAAAAAAGAGACATTTAGGAAATAAATTTCAATTTTTTATGATGAGTATTAAGGGTTAATTAAGAATTAAAGGGATTAATTCGTTTTTTTTTTTGCGCAAGCAGCAAAAAAGAGCGAAAAGAAAGACACTGTATTTTCCAATTATATACTATTAAACATTAAAAACAGTATATTTGGCTTTTCTATATCAATTTATTTCCCAATAAAGAAAGTTTTTAATTTTCAATCAAAATATACTATAAATATGCTTGCAATTTATTATATCAAAAAAGTTATAAATAATATATTCAGGTATATACATACATATATACACTAATATATGTATGCATATGTATGGATAAGTAAATACTATACTATATATTACTATGCTTAAAATGCTATCCTTTTAATTAATTTCAGCTGGGGAGCTCGTAACTGTATTCTATAATTGTATTATGATATTCTTTATCACTTAGTATACTTAGATTTTATTGCTGTTATGTAATATAGCCTTGAAGGCTATTTATTGCATAAATAAATAAATAAAAAAATTAAATAAAATTATTAATAGATTTTAATTTTCATAATTAAACTTTCCATTGGCTTTCACCATTAGTATATGTTCGACATTAGTTGCCGTTAATCTGTTTCTCTGATCTGATAAAATAAATTTGAGAGATGAAAATAAGCGTTCCACGCTTACTTGAGTAGAAGGTACTGCCAATATTATTACAGCTAAACCTGAAAGAATGTTATTTTTATTATGCCAGTATTCCAAAATATTGCAGTACAGCGGAAGCCTTGACTCCCGCTCATACATCATAAAAGCGTTTTCCAGGTCAGAAAGATAAGACGAACTGCTTTGGATTGTACAAGGATCCAAAATCTGCAAATAATCGGCGAAGGATTTTGCACTGCCACTCAATCGAGTTATCAAATTGCTACTTAGGTCCTCAAATACAATTTTCTCAATTACAATTTTACGTTTGTAAAGAGCTATTATATACTCTTTTGCTTTTTCCTTTTGTTCTAACTCCAAGCAAACTCTAATGCGTGAGCCTAGGTAAATTGCTGCAGTAAACAATTCATTATCGAACATTTTAGCTTTTCTTTCATTGATGGACTCTATTGGAATCTTCGTTAAATTGTTAGGCTGCACATTTTCCAGTTGGAAAAGAATATCCATAATAACTATATAGAGTTGACTTAAACATTGTTGCTCACATTGAATTTTTTTCGTGGCTTCATACATTGGTTTAAATACTTCAACAAAATATTTGATGAATATCCAATCCTCATCACTAATATGTAAATTTTGGTTTTCAGTGCTTAACATACCAAATATTTCCTGAATTTCCAATAGGCGAGCAAGCATGTCGAATGTAGAATTCCATCTTGTTGCACAGTCAAGGATCGGTTTTTTTTGAATTGCTGCTTTTTAAAATATTAAAATAATTTTGAGTTCGCAGTTTTTTTACAATTGATCTGCATAAGTCTAATTTCATCTTTATGTATGGTGTTGTTATTACATCGTGCACACAAAGCTGGATTGTGTGAGCACTGCAACGTACACCAATTATATCCATTTATGTAAACTTCATTCTAAGTTCTTCAATTTTTGAGTCAAATTGATTGTCACCACTATGTTCTTCTTCTACTGTGACTTCGTCTTCATCCAGAAAAGTCTGTAATTCATTGTTAAGGTTTTTTACAGCTTTAATCATATTGGCGCTATTGTCGGTGGTGATGGAAATAATTTGTTTCAAATCAATATTTTAGTCCTGAAGAACTCCCAGATTAATGGCTTTTAAATATTCGCCTGTGTGGCTTGCTTTTAGCTCCTTGACCGCCAATGTCTTTATATGAATACATTTGTTTTTAATGTACTGCACATTTACTCCAAGTCTTGTCTTGTAGCTGCATCAATTTTCAGTGATATTAATTTTTTGTTCAAATCTCCAATAATTTCTTCTTTTATATTATTAGAAAATGCGATTATTTTTTCAATGACATTATGCTCATTCACGGTTATACCCAAAGCATCGAAAACAGGTTGGACAAGCACTTTGAAGGCACGATCTTTCGCCATATGTAATGGTCGTCCATTTTTGGTAAAAAGTTCTACAATCGCTTGTTCGATGTTAATTCGATTTACATCACTTACTCTCACTGTAGTTTTCAATGTTTTTGAAACAGCTTTCGAAGCACACTTTTTCGGGATATACTCAGCATACAATTTGGGATGGCATACCTTTAAATGCCTTTCCAGATTTCCGGTATGCTTGGATAATGTTTTATTATTACAGTTGTCGTTGTTGCAATATACTTCGTTTTCGCCATTAGCAAGGTATATATTATGCAATTCGTTATTTTTTGGACGCGGCATTTTGAAGTGTGGTTTGTACGGGGGTTAAAAATTCACTGAAAAATTGATTGACACTTATCAGTTTATATACTTATTTTTTTTTTTTTTTTGCACAAGTTTATATGGGTTTTTTAGGAAGTGCCATCATTAGATAATTCCGGTACCTGTTGCTTCACAAATCCATTTTTTTAAGGCCTTATTTTTTATTTTACACTGTTTCGCCAATCGGTCACAAAAAAATTTGCATACCTTTTAATGTGTAAAATTTCCATAATATTCTTTTTTACCTGTTGAAATTTTGACTATCCTTTTACAATAAAAAAAAATTCACAACATTTTCTTTCAAGTGTTGTAATTTTACATTTATTCTCAGGTAGTTTTTTAAAAACATGCAAAAGTCTAGCTGAGTCATTTTGAACACTTTAAGTAGGTATGATAAAATTTTTCAAAAATACTACAAATAGAAAAATAATAATTTTTAGAATATATAGGACATTTATTTGCATTTCACTAAACGACATTTGTTATTATTATTCATAATTCATAATAGGCGAAATATATCTATTATTACAAACAACAACAAATTAAAAATCTCGTGTACACTAAAAAAATGTTAGTGTACGCAAAAAAGTTCACTAAAACCCAATTTTTTCGTTTTGTACTGATCATTTTAGCGTACTTTGTACACAAAAACTAAGAAATAGTGTTTGTGAACTTTGTTCAGTACGTTTTGTTAGAGTTTGCGTTCTTCTTTTTGTAGACGTTGTGTACGTAATGGGTACACATGCAAGCTCACAAACACTAAAATGGAATTTTAAAGTATTTTATCAGTGCCGTACGCTATGGTTCGTGTACAGTTTTTTTCGAACACTGTTTATAACACAAAAGGGTAATGCAGGATATGTAAATAAAAGATCGCTAACATTTTACCAACCACAGTACGTACTTTTTTCAATATACATTTCTCACTCGTAGAAGTTTTGCCAAATTTGAATTCTTAACCAAAAAACTCTTTATAATCGTTGTAAAAATGTGGCAAATAAATTTAATTCATTTGCGAAAAAGTTTTTAAGGTTTGGTTAAAAAAAGTATGTCGATTACTACCAAATGAATTAGTTAGTTAAAAACAGCCATACATACGTGTGATTGCAATCAAATATGCAAATAGTTTTGATAATAATCTTTCAGTCAGCCTTTAAAAATTAGAAAAAACACTATCTGATCAGGTTAAGGACATAAATTAGCATAAAAATTATATGAAGCACAGTTTCTGTTATAAAAATTGAAAATTGAACTTTACAAATAACACCATACAATGAAAAACATATCAATGCACAGTGGGGCTTTAGCCGAAGAATCGAAAAATAAATCTGAAGTTTTTAAATGAAAAATTTTATTGTAGAAATGGAGTAGTCAGGTTAAGCTCAAAGTAGAATAGTACAAACTTTTTATTTTTCAACCCACTTTTACTTTGATTACAAATTGTTTCTTTTCACGAGGCTGGTCTACAGACTGGACTTAAAAAATCCTCAAAATTTCTAATAAAAAAAGGAGTCTGCTACGATGCCTTCAAAGTATATATATCAACAGAGTATAAATAAAATTTATTTTTAATGCTGTAAAATTTTTTATTATAAATTTTATGTAATGAAATTTTGAAATTTTATAAAAATTTATACAGTAAATAGAAGTATAAAAAAAGTGATAATCCCGCAATGACCATAAAAGTTTTCAAAATGTCCAAAAATGGGATTTTCAGTAACTTGGACCTTTAGCTATACAACGAGCCATGGACAATTTTCCATATTATTTTTTTAATTTGATAAAAAGTTAGCTCGACTTAACCTCTGCTATAGTCGTGATTAAATTCAATACAGTTGGGCTAGCCGGTAAGAAACTGTAGAATTGTTTCCTTTCTTTCAAATTCCCAACTGTTTGACGCTTAAAAATATTTTAAAAATATTCTCCATTAGATGACATAAGAACAAAAATAAGAAATTTTGTTTTCATTTTTAATATAAACATGCATCAGAAAACTTCGTTCATATTTAGAGAAATAGGCAATTAACTCACTTTCATAAAAATTATAAGATCTCTTTTATATGAAGGTTTTTAAGTCAGACGAAAGAAGTCTTAATAAAGTATCCCGCTTTCATTGAACTAAAAAAAAACTCAAAATTTCGACATAACAGAGCACATTATTATTTTTATTTTTTTTATTTATTAGAGCTGTTAATGAATCATTTATTTTTTAGTTAATTCGCGAATCATTCATGCAGTTCATTTCCAATTAATGTGAATTTAATTAATTTTGAATTAATTGAAATAAATTTAAAAAAGCAATTTTGCAATACATTACCAACTCCTTAATCGAAATTTGAATTTATTTTGCAAGTAAACACGCAGTAAGCATTTCCATGTTTTCTTTGACCTTTATTCATTGAATTTTTTTTTAGCTTAGTAAGAGAAATTATCATTTTTCATTACCCCTGGATCTGCTCTCGAATTTAATTGATTGTAATGTACTTTTAATTTCATTTATTTGAGTGAAGTCATAACCAATTCAATTTAAACGAATTCGAAATCAATTGCAATTCACTTAAGCAAATTCGTTTAAACTGAAAGCGAATTGCAACTCATTCTGCAAATTCATTTGAATTGAAAACGAGTTGAAATTCATTTCTGCCAAATTCATTTTAATTGATTCAAATTTCATTCAATACTTTTTTGTTGTAAAAAGAATTAATTCAAAATTTAATTAATTCCTAACGAATTAAAATCAAAAAAGAATGACTAATTTACAGCTCTTTTTATTATCCAACAACCCCGATAAAACTTAATAAAGGGTTGACTTTCTTTTTGACATTTATAATCAGTATACCCTGGCTTTTCATCATGACTAAAATGACATTTGCACAATGCTGCAAAATTATCCATATTTACTAAGAAAATCAGTCATTTATCGTAAAATTGTGTTCAGCGATTAGGCCTTTGTTTGGCTGAACGAGTTTGTTATTAAACATAAGTGCCTTAAATGGCATGAAACCAATCCCTAGCAGATGACGTTGATCTGGGCGTCATATGGGGTCTGCAACCATTAACTTTTTGAATTGGAACATTGGTGATGAGTTGGTCGAAAAATAGACCTGTCAAGTCATGCGATTTAATGCCACTCAATCGTTTCCTTTGCGGCCACTTAAAGGCACCGGCCTATTCTGATATGCCAGCAACAATTGACGCCTTGGAAGTCAACATTGTTTGTGTTACATTCGTTTTTGCTATTTTTTACAATTTAAATTTCTATCGAGTTTTTTAATTAGTAATTGAAATGTACTTTATTCTTGGTTATCGCCACCAACTAAAAGACTACATACTACAACAGATTATCGCTGAAATTACTAATAGAAGGAGTATTACAAAATTTTGCGCACTTGTCATTTAAATTAAATAAGAAAAATTGTTCCTGAAAACTTTGCGTTATTTGATAACTAAAATTAAAATCTTAAGTATTTCAGTCAGCAAAAATAGTTGTGAAAATTTTCACTTTTATGTGAAAAAAGTTCAAAATTTTTACTATCATTACCCTTTTACCCTAATTTATGTTTAAGAAGCTTAAAAAGAAATTTTAATCGTTTTCTATTTCACGAACCAGCAAAAAATACACAACGACACCATGTGAACAAACTGTTAATGCCAAAGTGAAAGTTTCCTTTTTTGGATGAAGATGTTGATGGCGATAACGAGTTTAAAAAAAGAGAATTTTTCTCATTCCTGCTTTTTGTTAGTTTTATTTTTTAACAACAGGTTGCTGTAAAGCGCATAAAATAATCTGCATATTTATTTTCCCAGCTAAAGTTGAGCATTTAGTTTTATTTGTTTTTGTATGAATTATTTCGTAAAACTGTGCCGCAGTTTGCTTTAAGCGATAAAGTTCAGGGTTGTTGACAACATCGAAAGGGGATTTTTTTTTCATTTATGAACATTAAAAAATAATAACTACCAAAGCAAACGAAAATTATTTCAAAAAGTTTTATTTGAGTGTTTTTTGCTATAAATGTAGGAAAAATTTAATGAGATTTTATTTAATTTTTAAATATATAAATATTTTTTTAGAAAAATGGAAAGTTTTACGTGCATACAATCAAACAAATATTTTTTAGTAAATTCCATAATTTCATATAAAGCCATTGTTATGCAGTGTTTTTCAAATGTGTTGAGTCTATAAAACAGTTAAAAACAAAAAATTATTAATTTACTTTAATTGTGCTTGATTCCTTCAAATATTAATATTTCATTAAAAAAGAAAGTACAAAATGAATGGTCATTTCTCTATTGCTCATATAGCTCATCAAAGGATTTAACCCAAATTTTCATTTCAAAACTAAAGAGTCCAAGTGTATCCAATTCCAAATTGATTAAATAAGAACTAAATTAAATCAACAAAGCAAATATGCAATAAAAACTCAACAATTTTTTTTTAATTTAAGAAAGTGCGTACCTATATCGCTCCCAATATCAAAAAATAATACAAAAAAAATCCAGAAACTAAAGGGTATCCCACAGGTGTCGTAGTTTGACTTATAATGAACTATCTTTTGAACTGTTATAAAAAACGCTTAAAAATTAGACAGAATGTCGATTAGTAGGATCGTTATAAATATTCAAAATCATAAATTAAAGGGTGCCCCAATAGTTCATTTAATTTGATGTATATGTCCATACTTTTGGTTAGTTGTAAACAAACGGGTTAAGTTTTAAAAGAACCTGTATGTCTAAGTCCGCTACAAAAGCAGATATAAAATATGGATTTGGAAATTAAAGGGTGTGCCAATCATTAATGAAATTTGATATATTTGGTTAAACTTGTAAGTAGTTATAGACAGATAGCTAAAAATTTTAAAGTCTCTTTTTTTTGTTTTTAAGAATTATTTAATTAAATAATTAATTGATTTAATTAATAATTTTGTTAGTCAATTTTTATTAATTCAATTTAACTTAATTCAGTTATATATTTACTTTTTAAATTCTGTATTTCTTTCAATTAATTATTTCGTTGCATCAATTAAAAATTTTATATAATTTTAAGCTGCAAGCAATTAAAATTATCAATAAAAGCAAAATTTTTTGCTGTGTAAGTCAGAATAATAAAGACAAAAGCAAACACAAAAATCGAAGTTTGAATAAAACAACAAAACCAACGAAATATTTTACTTTTCTTCTTCATACGGTTGACTTTCTTCGGAACTTTGAATGCTGATCTTTTTGAATTTAACATTTTGGCGATTTTACTTCAAACAGACAGAACTGTATAAAAATATTTAATTTTGTTGATCTGTAGTCGTTTTTTATGAATTGTTTGGTTTTTCAAAGAGTTCACAGCTTAGTTTTTCTTTAACAGTAGCTTTTCACATATTTATACTCCTGCAAACCTCTCTTTCCACTCCACAAAAACGTTACTACTTACTACAATGCAGCTGTTCATACTCCTACCAAATATCTAGAAACTTCGGTAGGTCTTTGCACGGCAGATTATATTATCTTAGAAGTGGTAAAGAAGCCAACTGATAAGATATTGAATTGACTCACCAATTTCCAACAGCTTTCAGTTTAAGTCTTTAGTATAATTTGTAGTTCAGGGACAGTCGTTTGCATACTTTAATACCAACAAAAGCTTTATTTTTACTTCTCATTTACGTGCAAACATCCAATTGCAATAATACAATAAAAGTTTTTCAAGGTTGCTGCAAACATTTTTGCTTTCATTCAATTTATTTCACGTCCTTTGCAGAAATGCCTGCCAATTTTTGTTGAAAACAAAAAAGAAAAATAAGCTGAAAATTGAAATGGGCATTTCTTTTTAAAACTTTAAACGACATCAATGCGCAACTATTTACACACATTTATATATTTTCTATTCAAAGCTATTCAGAAAACTTTAAACAAGGATAATATGAGCCATTGTTGCCATTTGTGCAAATAATAAAATCACCGTCAGCGGGTAAATATTGCAAAAAATATGTCAAAAAACGGTTAAAAACACAAACCGACATCTTTTTAATTTTCATTTTGTAAAATTAAGGTATAAATTATTTTAAAAAATTACACAAAAAATCTAGATCAAGTAATTGAATTTATTAATATATTATCTCAATTAAATAAGAATTTTTATATAAAATATTAAAGAAGCAAGATTGCTATATTCGACTACGGTACATCTTTAAAACCCTTTTTAGCTCCATTAAAAAAAACAAATATAGAGGTGGCAGAGAATTAAGAAATTAAAAAAAAAAAAATACATAAAAATGCCATTGGCTCTTAATAGGTTAAGCATTTTTAAAAAATTTTAGTATTTCCTTAAAGATCACTTCAAAAGCTTTAAAATAATGCCCATATTGATTTTTTAAAAATTTTCAAAATTTCAGATGCCCGTAACTCGAAAAATATGGGCGAGCATCAGTTTTTTCACTTGATTTTTTTTGTGGTATTTTTTAATTCCCTATCGCCCCAAATATTTATTTTGATTGAAGTCACTTCATTATTCCAAATGATATAGAAAAATTAGTGGTAGGCGTGTGTTTTGTCCCCTGCGTCAAAGGACATGAAGCGGTTTTGCTGATTTTCAACAGCATCTCCTTCGACACTATATCTGATCGATGGGCGTATATAAGAATATAAATATTTATGTGGTCGGAAATGGATGTTGTAGAAATTACAAACGGAATGGCAAAATTAGTTATACCCTTCCTCCACTTTTTGTGGTGAATAAATCTAGTTCGGCTTAAGTTCACGTATAAACTATTTACAAATTATTGTATTTTTTAAAAACAAAAACAGGAAATAAAAAATATCAGCAGAATACAATACTGCATTTTTCAGATCGCTTTTTAAATAATTAAATTTTAAATGAACTTAAGCCCAATTAAACTTTTTATTTTTTATTTATATTTTTTTTTTTTTTTTTTTTATTCTAAAAGTTAAAGCAGCTTCTACTGTGATGTGAAGGATAAAGTACTGACAATTTACAAAAACATATAAGTTTGATAATTTTCTTGGAATTTGTGCAGACTTCGTCTAACCAAAACTACATTGATTTATTACGAGTATTCTTATTTATCAAAACAATTGGTAAATTACGTACACAACCTTAAGCAGATAGATGCCAAAAATAGTCGGGAAGTGATCATAAAAACGCTATATCTATTGCATTTTTGCTATTTCTTCAAAAATTTACACAAAAATTTGTAAATCATTTTTCTTTCTCAACAAATTTAGAAATTAATATATACGTGAACCTAAGCCAAAAAATATGTAAAATATATTGAAGCACACTTAATTTAAACGTATTTTCTGTGGGATCAGAAATCAAAATTTTTAAAAAAGTGAAAATTCTTTCACTTCTAATAACAAAACTTTATAGAAAAAAACTAAGCTTAAAGAATAAAGAGTGTCCCCAGTGTAATTTAATATATATATAACCCTATTTCCTGAAGGACCATCGAGAGACACTTAAAATTTAAACAAAATATGTACTACCATATCCACTAATTAAAAAAATTACAAATCAAAGGTAATACCCATAGAACACACGAATATGACATGTGCATGTGCCTTTATCTTTTAAGCTGTTATTAGTGTATACTAAAAATTTGCGTTGAGTATAAGCTAAACGAACTATAACTGAAAGAATGAAAACCAAATTTAGGTTTAAAGGGTATCCTCCAGGTATTGTAATTGTATATATAGAGGTAGTCAGAAGTATTTACCTAACGGACATTTTTTACGTACTTTACATCAGAAAGTCCTCATTTTCTTTCTCTATTTCTTGAACTTATCCAAAATTGTTGTGGAAACCTGTACTTAACTTTAGAATCGATATGTTAAAATAAAATTTTGTGCGTGATTAATTAGACATATCGCATTTCAAGATTTCCAAATTGCTTATAAAAAATTGAAAACTGGAAGTTTTGAACTTTTGCCCATAAAATTTACATTTGACGCATGTTTCAAGAAGTAGGGCGAGTTTGATGGTGCTTATCTGACTGTTTTTTTATAACTTTGATTAGAAGATAACTGAAAAGAATTAGAAAAATTTTTTTGAGTAATGTAGAATTTTTTAATATAAAAAAGCGACTAATATCTTGGGAAAATTTAGAATTTTCATTTAAAATGCATAACTGTACTTATAACTATACGAATTCACTTCGTATGGAAGGTCCCTTTAAAATTAAAATCTAATGAAAAAATGGCAATCTTTAGTTTTCTAATTTAGGTCTCAATTGTGCCGCTGCTAAAAGATCCGAAAAGTTCAAGCTCAAAACTTAAGCAGAAATGCTCTTAGTTACTGGAATGTGGATCTTTGTTCCTGTCGGTCCGTCTGTTTACAAATTGAAGATTTATCTCCAAAATAATTCGTTCAACACTACTGATCACATTTTTTTTTCGCTGGCAGCAAAGAGTTGAAAATTTTACAGTCCTTTTTTTAAATTGATAATCTTTATCCAGATGTTATTTTAGAATTTAGAAATATGCAAAATGGTGATATTAAGATCATGAGAACACGGATAGAAGGAAATAATTTGAAACGTAAGTCACTTATTTCTGCGTTTTGTACTTTTGTTTAGAGATGTTAGGGAAATAATTATAATACATTCCAGCTTTAAATACTAGGAAGAATTGGAAATTTTATTGACATTTTTTTTTCTTTTTAGACGTTAAGATTGAAGATTTTTTTTCTCTATTTATTTGGTCTCCTTTTTCCATCGTCGCAAATCATGTAAAATTTTAAAACCTCAGGCCCATTTTACTCTCTTTAACCTCTTAGGAGCAGGTTTATATCTTTAAACTATTTCATTGACTTATGTTTCATTTCTGCAAAATAAAATTTATTTGTTATTTTTTGTATATTTAATTCCACATCGCTCGATACGTTATCTTACTCTTTACTTTTTACAGTATTAATATTTTTTTCACCTTTGGTATTACGTTATTTAATTTAATATGCAAGAGTCTCCTGAAACGTTTGCTATTTCAAAACCTCTGCAGTTTAAGTGTAATTGAATAGACTTTTAATTGTACTAACGACGCTGGAACGGTCTAGGTTTTGTATTTATATGGAAAGTCCTTCTACTAAATATCATTGGATAATGAATTCAACGGGCACTGCATCCAATAGAATTAAAGAGCGTTGTGCAGTTTTTTCCAATTTTGAAGATTTCCTGTGCAGCCTAAAAGAAATAAATAAAAATGTATGAGCGTGAGAAAGTGCCAATCATTCTTAAGAAAAGAATGACCAAGAAAAAATTAATGTGAGAGGAAGGACATATTAATGGCTTCTTGCTGATTAAATATTTATGCCAAATCTCTGTATCATCTGCGAAAAGATTGGCACTGAAGTGCTGTACCTTATAGTAAATCTTGAACTTTACTGATAAGATTCCATCTATAAAAACGCTTACAGGGTAACCACCCTGAGAAAGCTTGAAATATGTAAATCGAGAACAGCTGTAACACACACCCAAGTATATCGAATCATTAAAAAATATCTTCTACATAGCTTTTGATACTCCTTTCAGCTGGACACTGTTCGATTAACTTCCGGCAGTTGAAAATTACTTTTTATTTTTTTAATCAGGAAGTCAGCATTGTTAACCGGTTAAGTAAATATTTGATCATCCTGTGAAGAAATTAGAATAAGAACACAGGCACCTTCCTTCACTATATTAGCGAATAACCGAAAAAGCCCTTCCTACCCTTAGAAGTACAGCGAAACCGTACCTGTGTTTTTATTAAATCGGCAGGTAGTCAATGATTTCTTGCTGGATCTGAAATTTTTGTACGTCTGCTAAACCCAGACTTCGAACTGGGGTTAATCTGGAATTTCGTTTGTTAGACTGAAAGCTTTTATTCTTAGAAAATTAAATTTCCAACAATTATCGCCACAGCAGCAATGTTAGTGTTTTGGAACAGAAGTTTATAATAAAAAATTAAAAATACCGCAAAATATTTTGTGCGCAGCTTAGCGAGCGTTTTCAGAAACTTTTCAAAGCTCTTAAATTTAATTCATTCACTGCAGCCAGTTTCTTAGTTTTCTTCAAGGCGAATCAATTACTAAGTGGCAGCGGAGGCGAATTCATTTATTCTTTCCGTGAACATTTCTGTCGAACTCCATATATAAAAAATATTTAAATATTTATTTATATGGAGCATGGCGAACTCATGTACCAGATGGTGGCAGTGACAAATTCATTTATTTTCGCCGTTGCAAAAAATGTCAAACTTCATTAAATAAATTAACGCTGATTTTTTATGACATTTCCTACAACGGCGAAAATGAATGAAGTCACCACTGCCACCCTCTGGTGCATGATTTCGCCATGATATGGAGTTTAACAACTTGTTTTTCTTACTACAGTTTTCATTGTTGATATAAAGAGACAAGAGGCGAAAAATTTCATTATCAAATATTGCAATCGGACTTACACATGTAGATGATTTAAAAAATTTCTTAATATCAAAGTCTGAAAACTTTATTTTAAATGAACCAGTGGGGGGAAAATGCAAATGTTTTATGCGTGCCTGTTAATATATGTATGTATTTGTTATTGTAAGTAGATGTGCGAAAATGTGTCTCTAGTGTAAAAACAAGGTCGTTGGTGTTTTAGTCGTTTTCATTTTATTTTTCTACACTGTTGACCAATTTATTTCTTCTGCAGAAACAAAAACAACATCATCTCTGACTTTTAAACAACATGCACGAGCACTTTTGAGAATATTTTATATGTTTGTTTGTTGTTAGTTGTGTTTCTTGTTCATTGTGTGTTCATGCGTGTTTGTATGAATTAAAATTCTTTTGTGTGCGTTTTTTTAACAAGGCCTAAAGGGTTCTTTTCTCTTTCTACTTTTTACTCTTTTTTTCATTTAAAAAACATAAACGACCCAAAGTATGGCAATAAATTTTGAAAACATACAAATAAATTTAAACAGGATATAAAGAGTTTGCTTAAAACTTAAAACAAAAAGTTTATTCACGAGTTTATTTGCAAAAAGAATGTTAGGGCATGTAAGCCAGTGCATTTAAAAGAGTAAAAGCAGATTCTGACTTCAAAGGAAATTAAATAAATAAATGAATTCATAAGCAATGACATTTAAAATTTTTATCTGAAGAGGCACTTTAGTAGTAGTTTCAAAGTTCGACTATGGCGAATCGTAAATACCCTGTATGTAAATATAGTTAAATGAAGTAACTCAAATAAAAAAAACAAAACACAAGTATCGGGGTGAAAGAGAAGAGAAATAATATTTACATAAAAATGTCATCGGCTTTTAATGGGTTAAACGTTTCTGAAGATGTCTTAAAAGATCTCTCCAAAAGCTTTTAAATGGTACCCATATTGCTATCTTCAAAAATATAGTGCAAAATCCTACTTTTCCATGAAAAGTTCAGACGCCCATAAGTCATAAAATATGAGCGAGCACAAAATTGTTCACTTGATGTTTAATTTCTTACTTTTTAGCTCTTTAATGCCCCATACTTTTATTTTTTTAATTGGAGTTTCTTCAATAAACTAGATTTGTGTCAAATGTTTTGAAAAAATTAAAGGCAGGCGTGATGTTTCGCCCACTGTCTCGAAAGACATAGACCTATGGCGCAATAATATACGGTGATAGCGATGACGAATTCGTAAACTTTCGCCGTTAGCCCGAATGTCAAAATACATATAAAAAAATAGTATACAGATTTCTTATATATGGAGTTTGACAGTTAGGCTACCGGCGAAAATCGATAAATTCGCCATCGCTCCTACCGTTTATTTATTTGCCTTCCATGGACCGATATTTTTGATAATAGCAAAATTTTCGAAGCTATATCTGATCAACTGGCGTACTTAAATTTCCTGCTGCTCTAGTGCCTTGGCAAAGTAGATTTCATCCCGAACGCGGACGGACAGACCGATATCGCTGAATCGATTTCGCTATGCATAGAAACTCAAAATATATATTTTTACGGGGTCGGAAATGGTTACTGTAGAAATTACAAAAGGAATGACAAACTCAAATAAACCCTTTTCCAATAGATCAGACATAGTTTCGAAATTTTTAGAATTGAAAATCAGCAGGATTGGTCCAAATCCTTTGAGGTAACGAGCAAAAAACAAATATACCAGGCGATAGAGAATTAAAAAATAAGCAAAAAAAAAAACATTAGGTAAAAAATTTTGCGCTCGGCCATACTTTTTAAGTTATGGCTCTTTGAATTTTTCATAGAAAAGAACGATGGTACGCCAAATTTTTTTTTTAGGATTTCATTATGGGTGTCATCTGAAAGAGATCTTTTAGGAATTACTAAAATGTTTAAAAAATGCTTAACCGATTAAGAGCTGATGACATGTACAATTACATATACAGAAATTAGAACTACGTATCTCAATGTATTGGAACCTATGGTTCTAATTTTACAGAGTTTTTTTTCTTTTTAGTCTTTATTTATATTCTGTTTTTTAGTGTAAAAACCCAATTTTAACGCTCTAGAACTTGGGACAGTTGATAACCGAAGGTCCAAGTAAAGTGTTTAGCCGTGTAAAAGTTAAATAAAAAAATACCAAACAAACGTAAAAAATTAAAGTAGTTAAGATTTTAAAAAGACCTAATGAAGTGGTGAGTGGAAATCGTTTAGCTCTGGAATTATATGTGGCAAAATCTTCCATCAAGTACATAAAATTAAAACACAAAAAATAATGGAAAAAAAGATCTTTACATAAGGCAGAATATGTGGAAATGGTCGAGCGCCTTGATAAGTGGGTTTTAAATCAACATGAAAAGAAGAACACAGTGACAGGACCCATATTAAAAGCAAAAACTAAGTCAATTTTTAAGGAAGTATACCCGGTTCTAAAAGTGATGGATGGTTTTCCAAATTTAAAACCCGTCATGAAATAAAAAAAAACAAAAAAAAATCGGTGGTGAAATACTCTCGAAAGTGAGGTCACTTTATTTCTACTTAAATTTCGTGCATAAGTCGAGGAAAAGGAAATAGAGCTTACATATCTAGTTTCATGTGTTATAATCACTTTCTGTAAGAAAAAAAAAACGTTCAGAAATTCGAACTTTTCAGAAATTCGAAATACCCGGTGCACAAAGTGGTTCTAATTTATGAAATTCCACTGTAATTCTTATTTTTTTCTTACTTGTTAATTCTCTGTCTCCCGAATACTTGTTTTTTTTATTGAAGTTACTAGATTTACATACATGGTAAAAGGCATTTGGCTCTTTAGCGCTATTACTTGTTATAAAAGGACCTTTTGTGACAATTTTTGAAAAACCTTAATGGTAAGCAGTGTTAATAAAAAAATTTCCGAAGCAGCGTTCTTTTGTGTTTCTTATTTAAAACGTAATGTAATACCATTTATGGATCGCTACATCTGTCACGGACAGTTTTCGCTGATACACACTTGAATAGTCATTATAATGACTAACATCAAGTTAACCCATTAACTGCGAAAACAAAACCAGAAGCTATAATTAACTTAAAAGTTTATTATTTTATTAATTATATTAAAAACTAACTTACTCGTAAAAGTGAAAAAACTTAGAAAACAAAAATAAATTTTTGGAATAGAAAGTGTGTACTCAACTGCTTACAACGGCGGGTTACACGTGAAAATTTTTGAAATTTTTTTTTAATGCATAATGTTTTTAAATATTTCCTACATTGCCAACGAACTCTTGTATTGCAAAATATTGCTGATCGTAGTCGCTTTAACATCTTTTGGAGGTAGTGACCCACACCACCTTGGGCCTCTCTTATTTCCTTAATGTTTTCATACATTTTTTAAAATAAAAGAAAATGGTTGCTTTATTTTGCTTAATTTTAATATGAAAAAATTTTTTATTCGAAATCTTTTTTATGTTCTTAATTATATTAAAAAAAATAAAACACCTTATTTAATCAAATTGTGTTCTAAAACAAAATTAAATAAATGGTGAAACATTTTGAAAAGGTTTGTTTATATATGATATCTGAACATCATTTCGGTGGTAGTTAAGTACAGATTTGTTTAGTTTCTTATAAAAAGTAAGAGACAGAGAATCAAACTGCACAAAATCAAACTAGAAATGAATTTTTGACTGATCATTCAACATGTGTACATCAAAGCGCGCAGCACACGTACACAAACTCGACAGCCAGCATTTTGATTGTAGATAGACCGCTTTAAATTTAAAATCGACTTTAATGCCAAAAAAAAGTATACTTTAATTTGCCTATGAAAGAGTTATAGTCAACTTTAAAGTAATACCGACTTAAGTTTTCTTAAAGTATACTTTAATTTTGACCATTATTTAATTGATATAGTTGTAACTTAAGTTACTTGTGTAACGCCTGATATTAAAAAAGTAAAATAATTAAAATTTTTTAATATTAAAATTTTTAAACAAGTTGCAAAAGTTTTGTATGTTTTGTAATACCCATCACTTGCCTTAAACCCACCAATGCATCAGCACGAGGAAGTAAATAAATTCTAATCTGTTTCAGTTTAAACAGTAGAATAAGATTTTTTTTCAATAAATTTAAAATCAAAATTTATAATATTCTGTCTTATCTTTTATTAAATTTTTGAATCATTAATTTATTTTATGCTTTGTATTAAACGAAAATATAATATGTTATTTTTAAACAATCCCTAATTGTAATAGGAGAAAAACTGAAAAAACACATAAATTTATACGTTCTAGTAAATAAAACTTTAAGCAACCAAATGCACTTTTTTCATCGCACCCATACAAAACTCTAACCCAAATGCACCAACACAGCACAGTATGGCACACTTAATAACAACAAAAGACCAACAAGCCAACAACTACAAATATAAAGAAATTTATGTTCACTTTTATTTAATTTTAGACAATAAGGTTTGTGATCGCTAATAATTTTCGTTTTCTATTTTTAAATTTATAAATTTATAAAGATATTTAAACACAGCAAAATCAGTTACCAGAGAGATAAAACTAAAACAACATCATTAATAGAGGCTGCAGTCTAAAAATGGAAGACAGCAAAAATAAAAGAGATTTAAATTTCAACAAAGTATTTTCCGTTTCCGCTGTCACCAGGCATTAGGTTTTCAATATGCAACATTTTCTAATATCATCTAATTCCGGTTTATTTTACAAAACCCCTTAACATCTACAATAACAACAACAACTTAAGTAGCACTTTTAGAAAGTTACAAACAAAAAAAAACCTAAATAGCAAAATTATTATTTAAAAAGAAAAGAAAAAACATTTGAAATACAACTGGGGAAGCTTTTTTTTTTTTTGTTTTAGAACAGTATGCTTTAGTAGTTGTTTAAAAAAAACATGTATGTATGTATGTTGGTATATGTGGCATGGCAAGGGTCATATGTATATATTTGCATACGTGCTTACGTTGACTAGAATGTGTGTATGTTTTGCAGACACAAAAAATATATAGAAACCATACAGAAAATCTTTTTATTTATGATGTCTTTATTTACACTCATTGGCTTTTATCTGAACATAATGTTTGATAATACACAGTTCAGAGCAACGGCAGTATATTTCATGCATAAGAAATGAAACAAAAAACACAATGACCCATAATCATTACGACCCATAATTATAATCAAGCACTAAAGTTGGTTTCTGTTTTTTATAACTTTAAATTATAAACATTTTGTTAAAGATTTTAAGAAGAGTCAGCTTTAAGTGGATGGCATCGAAATTGTAGAAAACATTTTCTTATAGTCTGTAACTAAATCTAAAAAGGTGGGGTATCCAGCTCTGACCAGCTGCCACTTTGTTGAAGGCTAAAAACACGAATTAAAATGTAATTTTTGAGAATAAGAAATCTTAAAGTAGAAAAAAGTATAAAGTTACTTTTTATAGGAGTACTCGTCGAACCCTTCCGTTCTTATTTAAACAACAATCTGCATTAAATTAAGAGAGATTTTACGGTTCTCTATAAAAAAAGTTAATGAGGGGAGAAAACCCGCCTTCTTCTCCTTCGCGTTGGCTATTCGTATTCTCTAGTCGGCATATAATTTTCTAAAAAAAGACATTATAAAAACCTTACGGACCTATACAAGATATAATTAAAATTTAATTTAGTCCAGATTTACACTATGCAATTTTTTGAGGCATTTTTTTCTCAATTCCTTATTTAAGTTGCAGCGATATGCGTTATTTAAAAATGAACATAAGCAAAAGTAACATCTTCTCAAAATTTCAGCAATACCATATTGCTTACTCTTCTTGCTTCTTCAACAAATAAAAATTTCATGCAAGTTTCATGAAAAATTGCATAGTCTAAATGCGGTATTAATTGATTTTGGATTTAAGGCCATCAAATTAATGAGCATTTGCAAAAGTATAATTTGTGCAAAATTCTCAAAAATTATTTTGGCATACAAAAAAATAATTTCCAATAAACAAAAATAAAAATATTTTCGCACAGTTGGACAGATACGAAATATTTTTGGGAAATATTTAATTCCCAAATCTCTGAACTGATAGAATTAGATGTTCAGATTTCAAATACTACCATCACAGCTCATTTTTTTAAGTTTGAGCTTTCCAAAACTTTTGGGAGGAGTTAGAGATTTTTAGAAAGCGGAACAGTTGCAAATTTAAATAACTTGAATGCAGAATTTCATGCCTTAAGAGTCGAAAATTCCAACATTAGAATATTTTACAAGTGATTTAAAACTTTTGGCTTCAGGTTAATTTTTTAATTTATTTTCTAAACACTTTTTAGAAAGAAAAATTATTTACAAATGTATGCGTACGTTTTCCAAAGAAATCAAGAAAAATTAGACGCTGGAAGAATGAAATGCAGCATTTTCTGGATCGCTACATCCTTCATCAGCATTCTACGCATCTATCTACCTTAGAGTGTATACATCATCTATTAAACCCTTTAAGAACATTTGACGAGTTCTATTTGAATAAAAGTCTCCAAATTATTCAGTATTGAAGGGGTTAACCAACTAATTTTGTACATAAGAATACGAGGAGTATTTATATCAATATTAATTTGGTCAGACGAAGTCGACATACAATCTAAAGTATATCTTCACTGTTCTCTATGCAACTTGTCTTTTACATATTGTGCATGTTTTTGCTATTGTATCATTCATCGGTTGATCACAAATGCAATATTTATTTTTAGTCATTCTTACTTGTTTACTCACAAAAAAATAAATAAATAATTTTCCCTTCTAAAAATGTTGAGAAAATGAATTAAAAAATGAATCTTAAGCCGAATAAGTAAAATTTTAAATTATCCATAATATCCAAAGTTCAAATCCTGATTGCGAAAAAATTAAAAAAAAATTAAAACTATTTTAGAAGTTTGACCATAAAATCCATACTTGGGCTGGTTTTATTTATGATAGACTTTTAAAAATAGGTGAAACCGTGTAGGGCTTGTTAAACCGCTCACCTTAAGATTTTAGAGCCTTTTCAATAAAAAAAAAAAATTTCGTAAAAAATATATCATGTTCCTGCAGGCCCAGTATTCAAGTGCAGAATGTCTACCAACTTAGAGTTGTCAATTCTTTATTACTTAAATCTAAAAAAAAATTTATTTTAAAAATTCCTTAATTTTGCCGTAAGGGCAACTGTAATTAAAATTTCTGCAGCTTTTTGAAAATTGTCTAAAATTTAATTTCAGAATTAATTGACATTGAAATTTAGATAATTTCTTGAAATTTAGATAATTTCTTAACTACAGGTTATAGCTTTGCAATTTACATTTTATTTTAATGACCTAAACTGTTTTTTGACTCCTTCGCAGCACTCCCGAAAGGCCTGCTTCGAAACCCTGGTCCAGTTTTTTCTATCCTACTATTTCAATCGGTCCAGTGGTAAGAAGTTCCTCATTTTTTTCTAAGATATGTTGCTTCTGCCTAATGAATATCGTTAAAAGACCAGCTAGAATAGAGTTTTATTTTTGCAGGGGACTCTGTTAAGTCTAATGACACGGCTTGATTGCAATTAATTTCCATATTTCCATATTATAAACTTAAAGGAACCCAGTTTTTTCTGAGCATGCCTTAAAATGTCTTATGCCATGACTCCTATATAACAATCGAATATGATTCCTAATAATAATAATAATAATAATAGTAATAACAAGTAAGAGCGCTATATTCTGCTATGCCAAATTTAATATACCCTTCACCAACTACCTAAATCCAGTTTAGTAAAGTATCTCCAAGCAAAAAAATTAGAGGTGACAGAGAGTTAAGAAATTAAAAAAAGAAATACATAAAAATGCTATCGGCTCTTAATGGGTTAAGCGTTTTTAAAAAATTTAAGTATTTTCTTAAAGATCTCTTCAAAAGCTTTAAAATGATACCCATATTGATATTTTGAAAATTTTAAAAATTGCAGAGGCCCGTAACTCGGAAAATATGGGCGACAGCCAATTTTTGCACTTGATATTTTTTTCCACATCCAAATGATGTGGAAAAATTAGAGGTAGACGTGGTGTTTTGCCCTGCGTCGAAGGACATTGCCCGATCTTGCTGATTTCCAATGGTACTTTTTTCGACACTATGTCAGATCGAGTGCCTAGGCAATTTTGATTTTAACACTAACACGGACACACAGACGCGCTTTGCTTAATCGACCTCGCTATGCATAAGAAGTCGGAATATATTTATTTAATGGGATCGGAAATGGATATTGTAAAAATTACAAACGGAATGACCAAATTAATTATACCCTTTTTTCACTTTTTGTGATGAAGTGTATAAAAAAGAGTATGTATTTTCAAAAAAAAATTAAGAGCTCTTTAATTTTGCCCAGTTAAGTGCAAAAAAAGCTTTAATTTCTGAAGGTTTTTGGATGGCAAATTATTGTTTTTTAAACTCTATGAGCAAAAGCTTCTAGAAAAGGTTTAGGAAGTTTATTTTCTGATTCTTATGGTTTCCTAGGATTATTTATTAATGTTGATAGCTATCGGTTAAAGGTCCATAGCAAGAACCAACTTGTTTAACTTTCTCAGTCGTGTAACTGGCAATACGAATTTGGTGTAAGTAGGTTTGTACTAAAAAACAGATTTGATTGACTTCAACAAAAATCTTAACAAACGCTAAAAATTATGCCTCTCTACTTAACACTCTGCAAATAATGAATGCAAAAGAAACTACTGTTAATTGTTCAGAATTTGTGTAAACTACTTAAAGAATGAAACTGAAATTTTACAATAGTGTAGCGCTTCAAGGTCTTTTAATATTTCAAATTTGATCAAATAATTTATTACCATTAAAAAACTAATAAAAAGTTTTTATTCTACGAATGAACCAACAGTGCCAACATAATTAATATTATAGAGCATCTGGGGAAAATTTTCAATATCCAACTGTGCATTTCAATAAACATATTTTAACTGAGTTAAAAAATTTTTTTAATTAATAGATGATATTTAAAAATAAGTTATTTTGTTTTGCATCCCCCCTGTGTTGCCAAAGAAATGCATATTTGCATATTTTGTTCTAGTCAGTAAAATTAAGAAGTCATCTTCTATTTTGTGATCCCTCTTAATGTTCAATAATAATTGTGAAAACAAAATTCTAAACGATACAAATGTATGCAAGAGAATTATTTACGAATTTAGATGAGACATTTGCAGAAGAAATATTATTACAGTGTGAATCTCTAATACTTTTGAGGATTAAAAAGTAAACAAAATCAAATAGACACAATACAAATAGACTATGTAAAAAAAATGTATGTGTACACATGCATAAATTTTTAGAATGTAAATAAAAATATATTATTTTGCAAATGTCTATACGAACACACCATTCATATACAATTTATGATATGATTTTTTTGGCAAAAAAGATTTAAAAATAATAAAAAATATTATGAGTTTATCAGTTTAAAGCTAGTGCACCGCTCTTGGGACATTTTTGAGCATTGTTTAACCATTACGTCCGCAACATGAGTTCCATATTGGAACTAATGGAAAGAACAATGTGTAAAACAAAAGGAGCTCAATAAATCTGTACAAAAATATTGTAATTAAAAATAGTTTCATTTTGGTTTTATGTATTTCATCAAAATATTGTACTTTGTTTTTTTTTTTTAGTTCTCTCAAAAGTCCTCATTAAAAATAATAATGAGATAACTAAATCTGATACTAAAACATCTTCGCTGCTGTGATTCATAATTTTGATATATTTTTAATCATATTGCCACTTGAAGAGACTTCTGTGTAGAGTCGCGCGGCTACCAAATCTTCTTATACGTTTCCTGATTACGGCAGGGTTAATGGAGCTGAGCGTTTCCTTATGTAACCTAGAGAGCTTCGAGATCCACGAATGAGAGAAGCTATTCTCAGGCTTTGTTAGTAAACAAGAACTTTCAAAAGCTTCGGTAAATCGTTTCTAAAGTTTTCCCTCTATTTCTTCAAAATAAGTAATCAGAATTCAAGAAGTTAAACTTAAATGAGTCGCAGAGGCAACTTCCCAATTTGGTGTTTTAGGATACAGCTAAAGTCAAACCAACTTTCTTTTTGGTTCGTAAAATATGTCTAAAGACTAATTTCATTTTATATAAAGAAAAGAAACGCCACTAATAAATTGTGTTACCTGTTTTTAAGTGATAGAGTAGATAGAGAGATAGAGTTTTTCTCTAGCCCTGGCACATTGCGATATTTTTAAAAAGAAAGTGTAAATATTCTGTATTTTCTAAGCGAAAAATTCATACTTCTGTCGTTTCACACCTTTTTACATAAAAAAAAGCATTTACGCCTGTTAAATTAGTTATTTGCTTTCGGATTGGAGTTTAATTGAATTTTTAATGGATTCAATTATTTATTTGATAAAAAAAATTATTTTTAAATTAAATATATATTTTATTCTATTAACTATTTAATTACAAAATTTTGTAATATTTTTTTTAATTAAATATATAATTAAGACTACTAAAAATTTAATTAAATTTCAATCTGAAAACAAATAAACCCTTTGCTAGATACAAATGTTTCTTCTGTGTAAAAATATAACACTATTTCTATTTTTTATTAGGACCAGCACTCAGGGGATGAACCCTACTTATGCAATGTGCCAGAACTAGGAAATTAGGTTTTGGGAAGAGGGACAGAGGGAGAAGTGCACATTGAAAGTGACAAGAAAGACCTCTGCAGGGTGTTTATTCTACATACGAATTGTTTGGCTAAAAAACGTATTTCCTCTGTAATGCGTAGTGCGGTTCACTGGCCAATCGACCACAAAGGAATGCGTTCTTAATCGTTTTGCATTTGTTGCTCGTACGAAATTTCAGTTTTCAGTAACAAGTTTTCTTATTTCATAAAATCAATAGCGCTGGATACCCTACTAGAGCTTCTTCGCTCTCTCCTGCAAGCGGTCGAGTAACTCGAAAATAGACTTAGGAGCACCGGCCCATACATGAGAGTTGTAATCGATTTTTGGTCTGATAAAGGTGACATAGATAGTAAGGAGAACCGATGGAGTGAAGTATTTCTTACACCGTTATAGAAAACCTAGGCACTTGAATGCGTCTTTTGCAACATGAAAAATGTGCTTGTTCCAACGAACATCGCATTGAATTTTCATGCCAAGAACATCGAGAGCTTCTGATTCCTTAATATGTGTATCACTCCTGGCTACAGGTGAGGTAGCATATTTAGCGAAAGCTCACAGCACTGCATTTTACGAGAGTTAAATTGAACCCTATTCGTAACGCTCCATTCGGAGATTACCATTAATAAGTTTTGTCCATGCACTTTTCTGAAGGCTTGGCCTATAACGAAATGAAAATGAATGTCATATGCTACTTTCATCTAAGAAAGAATAGAAAGCGTTAGAAGTTTGACGCAAAAGGTCGTTAGAAAAAAATAAGAAACTGAGTAGAGAAGGGACGGAACCTTGCTGTATACCTGAATTTACCTTGAAATCACTTGATGAGATCCAATCCCTGAGGAAGCTTAAAATAAGTCGAGAGAAGCTGTTACCGGCACCAAAATCAATATGTTTTGATATGATTGAACCATGCCAGACTTTATCAAACGACTTGGAAATATTTAAAGCCATCACCTTACTTTGGCCAAAAAAGAGAATGGATTGATACCATTTTTCCGAAAGGAAGGTAGTAAATCATCCGTAGAGCGTCTTCTACGGAAGCCGTACAGCCGGTCACTAAGTAAGCTGTTGGACTCTTAACATTTCTCAAGATAAAAATGAAGCATTATTTCCACTACTTTGGGAAGTGCAGAACAAATTGTGACTGGGTGGTAATTTTCAGGGTTGCTAGCCGCTCCCATTTTAGAGATTGGTGTTACATTAGCAACCTTCCCACATGATGGGAACTTACCAATAGTACAAACTGCTGAAAAGTTTTGCTAATAGATGCGCTTATGTCGAAGAGCACTGTTTCAATACCAGTGCTGAAATCCCATCCAGATCAGGGGACTCGTTTAAGTTGGAATCAGTACAGAATGTTTTATTATAATGCCGTCATTTCACTTTAAAAATTGTGAAGGAAGATATATAAAAATTCTTCTTCTTTTAAAAGATACTTACAATTTTCCGAATACTTTTGCAAAAACATGGAAGAAATGTTTTAGTTAAGATTTTGTGGAAATTAAATAAAACTGACTAATATAAGTCGCACAATTCCCAGAAAACCTTTAGAAATTTAAAGAATTGGATTTTTTTTTGCTATATTTACCATAAAACGGACAGGAGGAGAAATTTAGCTGTAAGAGAAAGAGGGATTTTTTTAATTCCATTTAAGCCATGATTTTTTTTGTTATCAATCTTAATTCAAGAATATTTACAGCAAATTGATAAATTGAATATAACAATTGATAAATGCAATTCCTACAATTCCCAGAAAAGTTATAAAAATCTCCAAAAATGGGATTTCCAAGTTTTACTTTACTACATTTACTATAAAAAAAGCTAGGAAATATATTCCAACTGTAGGGCAGGAAAGGGCATATTGGAGTATTTATAGTACGTTTTCGTTTGTTGTTTTCATTTACTCCATAAGAGAAAATCTGATTAAGGTTGATTCTGTAGTCCATTTTAGAAGGCTATAACAATAGATTTCAAAGCAGTATAAACATTTTATACTTTTGGTTATAAGTTTTTGGATAACTTAGAAAAAATTTATAAAAAATTTTGGCTTTAAAAATTAAAAAAATCGAGTTTTTTAATTTATTTTCGTATAACTGTAGACCTTGAAAACACATCACAGTTTTTTCTCCTGAGTGCTAAGAAGTTCGCTGTCAACGCAAAAAATTAATTTAAGAAAAAAGGGTTGGGTTTTGCCTCCACTAGAATTAAAAAGGTAGACAAAGGTAGGACAAGATATACAATTTTTAATTTTAAAATCTGAGGAAAAATAAGAATTTGGACACGGTATTTATTTTTTAAACAACTAAGGAGTGCTACCATAGTACACACAATCGGGTTACTACAGAATTTTTTCCATTTTTTTTTTTTTTTTTTTTTTTGTTATCAACCACTTTGCAGTGTTAAGTTAATTTTTCGAAGAGTGTTGCAGCGTCTCAAACGAAACTGTTACATTCATTTTTGTTTTTCCTATTTCTCAAACGATGTAGAGTAACATCGGCAAAAGAGGGCTGGTCTGGGAAACGAACCTAGGCCAACCAAATAATTACATGATCAGTGCTTAGCATGCTGATGTTGTAACTGTTAGTTACAAGTGTTTGAAGACAACTTTAAGTTTTTTTATTAACGCTTTTTTTTACAAATTTGCCTGTCGTCTGAAAAGCGTAATTTGTTTCAAATTCCAAATTTCTCTTTTGTTATAACGACAGATATCCTTTTATATCTGTTGAACAATTAAGAAATGCAGTTGATAACTTCTTTTAGCTATTTTTCCACATAAAGAGATCTCAACAAATAATCAAAACTTTATTTTACAATTCCATTTATTACTTTTAGCTACCGAAAGTAACCAGAAAATAAACTTGACTTTACATTGACGTAGTGACGCAATTGTTTTCAAAAATACATTGTGTCCTTTTATCAGCAAAATTTTCTACTCTGTTGGCACTAACATCTGTATTAAATTAATGGTTCAGAAAATTCAATCAAGTTCTTAGTTAAATTTCCAACAAAAAAAAACAATTTCTTATTCTTAGACATTTCATTGTTATCAAAGACACAATTTGTTAGAACTGATGTTCCTTTTTTTATAATCATGAATTGTAAAAGACAATTCATGAGAAAGTTACAGACGAATAAGTAAAAAAAAAAATTATCATAATTAAGCGCTGTGCTATTGTAGAAATGAAAGTAAAACTTAAAGATTCATTTTTGCATTTTAGACTGTAGAATTTTCATGACGTAGCATTAGCATTTTCTTGTCATTAAATAATTATTTATGAGATTTTTAAAACTTAAACATGCAGTCGTTTAGTAAAATGATACAAGTGTCCTTCTAAGTCATTATCCTTTTTGTATTCTTGCTTATATTCTTGTTAAGTTTTTTCATTTAAATACAAACACATACACATACACAGCTAAAGTTTTATATTTGGAAAATTTTCTTCATTTGGTTGAATTTTTATGTAAGTTTGTATGTATATATTGTTATATTTAATTGTATTTAACACACCCACATACATACACACATATCAGGCAAAGTAGTTTACTTTAAATAAAATTAACAAAGTCGGCTTGTGATATTTTATTAAAAAAATTTAAGTATAAAATAGTCGTAGATTAAAGTAAAACTTGTATACTTTCCACAAAAAATCAAAATTAGTTTTAAATTTAAAAAGTTTTAATAAAAATACTCTTTAAGCTAATAATTTATTAACAATTCATTTTGCAGACCCAATATCAAATATCAATATTCCGCTTTAGATAGTGGTAATGGCATTGTTGAACGTTCACCCCGAGAGCGGGCTGCACGAGAAAAGTCTCTCAATGCTACCCAGGAATGGATACAACAATCAAACGGAAGATATGAAGTAATTGCTCATTTAGATGAAATCGGTTCGAGACATGGCAAGAATTGGTTTCTAGTCAACGATGCCTCGGTAAGTTTTTAATCATTCCAAAACCACTTTGGTGAGGAAAGTACTCGCAAAATTATAAAAAAAATTTAAGAGATTAGAAAAAGTTAACAATTTTAAAAAGCCGGACATCCCTCTTCAAGGTAAAAATCCCGAATGTCAATAAAACAAAAATTTCCTGTAAAGGCGTCATTTATTCCCATCGAGCAATATTTCTTGTGTGAAAGAAGGCAATAGAATTTGGAAAATAACTCACTTAAGGAATTTCAAATCGTGTTTTTTTGCCATTTAAACTCTAAAAGAATGCAAGCGATATTACAAGACAAAAAAGGTTCTTTTCACTAACTTCAGCGCTTAACTAGATCCCATTATAAAGATTTATTTCTGCTTTTCCTTTACTAAAGATCTTAAAAATTCTCTAAACAAATCAAAAAAATCATGTAAAAAACTATGTCTTGTGAAAGAAAATTTAAGGGACTTTAAGGCCATAAGAAATTGTCTAGAAACACAAAAAATTAAATTTTAATCAAACATTTTTTGTACTCGAAAGATCATTCACATTTGAAACTGATTTTAGAACATATGGCCACCTTGGCAGTTCTTTTGAGCAACTTTTTCGAACATTGCTGGCTGAATATCAGAAATAATTTGAAAAAATGTAACTCCAAGTCATTAACTGTTGCTGGTAAATGACTTCACGTGGCCCCATAGAAAATAATTGACCTTTGAGACCAATTAACAGGTTCATTTCGCGAAATCAACTTATCGCACGTATCGCGTTTCTGTTAAAACGACATCTCGCCCAGATCAATGTCATTCAGTTTTAAGCAAAAAATCTATTTCTATGGACCATAACGCGAGCTCCGACATTATTTTTGAAGAAATATGTTCCAATGAGCGTGTAAAACGTAAAAGGCTTATTTTTTCGATATTATGTACCCTGTGAGCTTTGCTGCAGATTGGTTTCTTTCTAAATGCAGCAATTTTCTTTACTAGCAGACCCCTTGAACCTCAACCGTTAACACAATTTTGCAATAAATTTACTGATTTTTAAAGTAAAACTGAATAATTTGGTAGAGTTGATAGAGGGGCAATCTATTCACAAAGATCTGGCAGCCCCTGTTGTTGTTGTCCATATGTGCGTGGTTAAAAACAGAGGTAAACAAATTACTTCCTGTAGTAGTGTGTGTACAGAATAATACGACAAATAGTTAACACAAGTTGAGCAACCTCAAGGGCTGCCTTGGTAGAGGCAATTGCTGTAAAATAGAAGATCATGTCATTAGCGGGAGTGCACAAGAAAAATAATTGTAGTAAGAAGTCATTGAAATGGGAAATAGCAGTTAAGCCCTTCCGCAATAGAAAAACAAGGAAGACAATTAAGAACCAGATAATTGTTAAGACGATCTCTACAATAACAGAACGAGCTGTTAGTAAATAACAACACTGCATGGCACATGTGTGTTGCGGCTATTAGACAAAAGGAGATGACTCTCTTGGAGGTACAGCGTTAGTTAACTGAGGATGATTTAGTTTCCTAAACAAGATGCCTTGTAGTTCATCGTCTCGCCAGACTAAAGAAGAAATGTAGTGTGAATGGCTACATTTCAAATAATGCGTGTTTAAAGTAAGCAGGAGATAGTAGGATTAAGAAGTGTAGCGAAAGATAGAGCCACAGACTAAAAAATATGGAACTTAAAATGTTCCACTGTCAAAAGAATCAGTACGTTTGCCCAAAGGGAGAAAACTTTTTAATATTTTAAATTCACCGTTATGTTACAAGGTGTGACTGACTTTAAGTCGACATAAGTTGCTTCAAGGTTAGTCATAGAATTCGTGCTCTAAAAAATGTTTCTTACTTGCTTAAATGTAAACTTTTACCTTCAAAAAATGAATTTAAAAATTTATATATAAATAATTCTAACAATAAATAAATAACTATTTTTTTAGTTTCGCACTGATCGCCTAATGACGTTATTAACCCTGCCTCCTGACTGTGTTGTCTTTGAAGATCTGCCGCCAAATGAAAGTCCTCGCAACATGTTAATGGAACTTTTGGGTTCCTTGCATCATCCTTACATATATCCCGTTTTGGATTTGGGCTTTTTAAATACCAACTCAAGCAACTATGCCTGCTTGGTGACACCGTTTAATTCGCGAGGAAGTCTTAAGGATTTAATATACAAGGTAAATGTCAGTTCAAAAAAAATTAAACATTTTTTTGTAAGAAATTTCACTAATCGAAACAATGCGATATTTAAAAATTAAAAAAGAACTCATCATTTTCATTGCCATTTATATCATTTTCAAGGAAAATTTAATAAGAAATGCACATCTTATGCTTGAATTTTGTTTTTAGTTTAGTTTCTTCATGCATTAAACTGTCATTCTGTTTGTAATTTGTTCAATATTTGTCTGTGACCCGGATCATTTTAAGCATTTCTGCCTGTCCTTCTTTTAATGCGACTTATTTTCTTTGAATGAAATTTCAGTTTTAGGTAGAATTTTTTTACGTTTTTTGTATGAATATGAAATATTGAAGTAAAGAACCGTTATTTAAATGGCATTCTAATATTTTGATCATGGTTTGGAAATCTAATTTTTTATAAAATTATTTATTTTTTTATTTTATTTTATTTTTTGGTTTTAATATTTAATTTTTGGCAAAATTTCGCCAGCCCTACTACTATGGGGAAATTTTAAATACCGCCTTCCAGCTGAGGTGAAGGGTATCAAAAAAAAATCAGTCGTTTGCAAATTTACAATCCGCAAAAAACATCATGTTCAAATTTTCTAAAAAAAAACACATTTACTATCCCTTCATTGCTTTATATCAGATTTTAACATAAAAATTTCAGCAGCCAATTTGCATTGTAATCTGTTTTTGCACTAAAGATATTTATGCAGTGTAATGAGCCTTAAAAAACATAATTAAGAATTATGACTTTTTGTATTTTGCCTTCACATTGGAAAATTTTAGGTTTTTTAATTTCCTATAAACTCCGAGACCTCCATTATAAAAATATACAAATAAAAATAACTCATTATTTTGCTTGTAAATGTGTTGATTTAAAGATTATTTTTATTGTTTGCTGTAATTAAAATGCTTTTTATTACTCTCAATAATTAACAGATCATCTTATTATTTATTTTACTCAATTTATTTATTAAGGCTCAATGGAATGAACCATGGTCACGTAAATATACACGAAAACCAAATGGTTTGCCAGTCACGCAAGTACAACGTTTGGGCAGACAAATCTTAGAGGCATTGCTGTTTCTGAAAGAACGCGGCTTTCCCTTGCATGGTCATTTGCATAGTGGAAATGTGATTTTACAAAATGGTGCTGCCAGGTAATTAAAATTTATTTAAAAAAAAGTCAAGAAAAAAACAAACAAAAAATGTAATCAAGTACGAGTATTGACACATTATTTTCCCAGTAACTTTTACTTATTTAGTGGAAAATTATTTAACAATTTGTAATATTTAACTTTTTCCTTACAAAAAAAAAGATAAAAATTAAATTTCCATGAAAACATTCTATGCATCACAATTTTCTATTCTTCTATTCTTCATTTAAAAGTATTTAAACAGATTGTGTTGTAAGTCACAAAAGATATTTTTCTTTAAATAAAAAAAAAATATTTTAATAAAAAAAACTCAAAAATTATATAGAAAAATATTTATTTGTTAAATAAGAAAGGAATTGTTTACAATAGAATTTGAATGTGAATGTTTTTATAACAAAGTGATTGTATTTACATGCAGTGTTGCCACTTTTTTTCAAGCTATCTCGGCAAATTGCTTGCCTAATATCGCCAATATATAAAAATATGTTAAATTAGTTATAGAAACAATTTTTTTGCCTTTCTTGTTTTTTATAAAACAGAAAAAATGCATTTCTTATAGCAATCTGAAAAAGTTTTAATTTAAAAACATAAAAAGAAAAAAAAAACAAAACATTAAAAATAAATATTTTAATAAATTTTAAAAATAAAAAATTGATTTAAGAACACATACGAGGGCTGCTCTATATATTTCTGGCCTAATAGTCAAAATGCGAAAATTTATAATCAAAAATGGTTTTATTGTTTTTCAAAGTATTCTCCAGCATGATTTATACACTTTTGCATGCGCTCAAACCAGTTGTCGAAGCACTTTTTCCACTCCGATTAAGACACCTCTGAAACATGGTTTTTGAACACTTCAACAGCTTCTTCTGGCGATGAAAATCGTTGATCACTTATTTTTTTCTTGATGTGCGGAAACAAGAAGAAGTCATTAGGTGCCAAGTCAGGGCTGTACGGCGGATGACCCATTAATTCGACGCTTTGGCCGGTCATAAACGCTCTGGTTTGAGCCGATATGTGAGAGCTCGTATTGTCATGGTGAACAATGATTCGTCTTCTCTTGTTGGTTTTTCGAATTTCTCCGATGACTTCAGGCAAACAAATTGTAGTGTACCACTCAGAAATGGCCGTCCTACGTTGCTCAAGCGGAACAGTCGCCACATAAAGTCTTTTGAAGTACCGCAATCGTATTTTTGCAACATTTCTTTGCACCAATCGACACGAGCCTTTTTTGAGCGATTTTCAAAGTGTGCAGGATCCAACGAGAACAAACCTTTTTTACGGCCAGGTGTTCATGCAGTATCGAATGTATGCTGGGGAAAGAAATGTCCAAGGATGTCTCTATCTCTCGGTATGTCGCATGTCGATCTTGCATTATGAGTTCACGCACGGCATCAATGTTCTCTGGCACAACAGCCGTTTTTGGACGACCTTCACGGAATTCGTCTTTGAGCGAGCTTCGGCCGCGATTTAATTCATTATTCCAATTTTTCACACTGCTATAGGATGGTGCTTCATCGACATACAAAGATTTAAGTTCATCAATGCACTCTTGTCGTGATAATCCACGTCGAAAGTTGTGAAAAATGGTGGCACGGAAATGTTCAAGACTTAATTCCATTTTTTTCTATATTAATTTTTTCAAGTCACTGTAAACAACACAAATAATGGTCGTACGGCAAAACGTTTTGAGTACGATTATGCTTAAAAATGACAAACTTTCCAATGGAAATGTCAGATTGCACTTGGCAGCACTCAGTGTTGCCAGGCCAGAAATATATATAGCAGCCCTCGTATGAGTTAAAACACTTCAAACCATTACAAAAATGGCATTTTCGGCATCTTCACAAAAGTATAATTAAACAAAAAAAAGTTGACCCCAGATTCTTTCGGGTTCCGAAATATGATGTCATAAATGTTGTAAAAAATTGCAAACGTTTGCGTATAATAATTTTTAGTTCAAAACTTTCATACACATTTTGTTTAGTGTTATTATCTTTTTTATCCTTACTGCGGTACATTTCATTTGTTTTTAAGAAATTAGGGTCTCCAAATCTCTTAAAAACTTCTTAAACTGGCAAAAATCAATTTGAGATACAGACTTACAGGATATTTAAAATAAAAATTTGACAATTAACTTTACAAATAGACGTGTTTTCTGGAAGCCGATCAAGCATTTTTCAGCAACTTTTTTTAATGAAGAAAACAACTTTCTTTTAGTTGATTTTAAAACAGTCTTGTTAAATTCAGTTTGAATTTTTATGCCAAAATCAATGTTTTTTTTTATTCAAAAATGAACATCCATTTGACATTTAATTTAAAAAAGTTATATATATTTGTATATACGAGGCAGATAAAAAGTTATGTCAAGGAGTCAAAGCATTTTAAGTCAAACTTAAACAAACAAAGCTGCCAGTTTTCTTTTTTCTTAGATGCAACGTTATCATAGGGAAAATAATAAAAAATAGCCGAAAATATCGCCAAGTGTTTTAAATACCTTCAGGTATCTCGCTTTTCGTCATTTTAAAATTCTTAACGCCAAAAAAGAAATTTATCGCCATAAATTGAAACACTGTTTACATGATGTAAAAGCATTTTTTCAATCGAATGGTTTCAAACTTAAGAATCTACAGATTTGGGGGATTGGGGGATTGATACTTCTTAAGGAGGTAGCTCCCCACTGCTTTAAATTAACACATCTCGGTTGTGTAAAAAATTAAAACCTTTCCCAAGTGCTTATTCTACTGAGATTTTAAAAATAAAAAATTCTACTTTGTTCCTTGCTTTTTGGGAATTTTGGGACTTACACTATAAAACCTTAAATTTTTTTATTTATTTATTTTATGTATAAATTTGTTAATACTGCAAAATTTTATTTCTTATAAAAATATATTGTGAAAAAAATTTTACCATTAAAAAAATTTAGAACCCAAAAAGGAAATATTTCTTCCCGGTTTTTGCAAATAAGTCTTCTAAAAATTTTTATATTATAAAAAATTATAAGCACTATTTAGGGAGGGCAAAATTGTTCAAACTTTCTATGTCTACCTCACCTGTTTAAAATTCGTTCAAATACAACGCCTTGCACTGAAATTGTGTTACACTGCGTATACGTCACAAGTTTAAAATATACATATCTTGACTAATATATTTTTTATTTCTTTAATAAAGTTTTAATTCTTAAAAATAAATCAGAAAAATCTGTTTTACAGAATTATTTCCAGCATTTTACCAAACCCCCACAATGGAACGCCTTATAAACTTAAAATTTCTTGTCAATGATAAAATTCCAAGCAAATTCGTCATGTCATTCTCTTTTTACTTTTAATGGACACTCAAAATAATGGACACTTGCATGTTAAAGTTTAGATAGCATTCATCATAAATCTTTATCCTATTTTATGAATTTAGATGACTCAATTTCAGTAGGCCAGAAAGGTCTGTCAAATCACTTCTTTTTTTATTGTTTGGCGGAATTTTTATAATTAGACAATTTAATTTCTAGAACTTAAAAACGATCATAGTTCCAAAGAGTACACAGCAGGCGCTTGTACAGTATATTTACTCAACGTGCTTGATGTACGTCTTGGTCTCTGTAAGATACAGCACAAGGGCTTCCTAATAAGTACCGTTAGTAGAAACGCGATCTACTAAGAATCCGTATCAGATCATGTTAAAAAAGTTGCCTCTGTTTAAATATGCTTTATTTCATTTTTTATTTATTTATTTATTTTTTTTATTTTTTTATTTTTTTGTTTTGTTTTTTTTTTTTTTTTTTTTTTTTTGAAACATTGAAAACATCTTTGCTTTCTTTATTGAAAGAACTCGATTGGTTAGGAAATTTCAACTCAGATCTGGCAAGTTCTAAGTTGGTCATCTGCATTGTGCTGCCATTGTTTATCCCTCCAAATGCTAAAGCATGTTTTATTAAATGCTGTCTTGTATCCAAGATAACATTTTTCCATTAAATTAATTCTCAAAGCACCCTCGCTGTAAAATATTTAAATTCTATACAAAAGAGTTTATCATTTTTATGATGCCCAAATAAATTACAGAAAAAGTAGATGAGTGTTAATGTGCGATTATTTGAATAATCATTGTAAATAGCAAAAAAAAACCTGAAATCTTACAATAAAGCAGAAAATAATCAAACAAAAAACATTTTCAATCAAAAACAAAATGTGTTTTACATTTTTTGCTGTGCGTTTTAAGATTATTTAATTTATTCAAATACATTTGTAAAAATCACGAATATTTAAGTTTCTTGCCATAAATAATTTCGAAGTCAGTTGAAAGATGCAAAACACGTGTTTATTAGTGAAGATTATTTTTTTTTACTTAAAATGAGTGATTAAAATAATGAGAGATTAAAATAATGTTACCAAAACGAAAAACTCCAGCGAAGAGAGTCATAGTAATAAAAATGTTAACAGCTTCATCTTCTATTCTATGCTTTATTAAATCACCCACTCTTAATGCAAAAGTTAAGAAGAAAGTTAATAATAAAATTTCTAATAAAGTTTCCAATTTCTCCCTAACCTTGCACATACTACAGAAATCTGATGTGCCGACTACCCATCTACTGATCCTTATTTTCCTTAGTACCTCGAGCAGTAGTTTAGTTCCTATATCTGAAGTGAGTCATGCATGACCAATGTGTTCTGTCAAAAACCCAGCTATCTCATATCGCAAAATAATAACCTATCGGTAGGCTTACCGACTCTACCCCTCTGATGCCATTTCGTTCCGAGCAAAGGCTTCCAAAATCGTTGGCATATTTATTACCACTAATATGATAATAGCCTTAAATTCAACCTTTTCTGTCTCTATATTTTTCCAGTATCACATTCAATTTACCTCCCAAAAAGCTGTGGGCTAGCTGCTAGCGTACAGAATGATCCTGTTCTTCTCTAAGTTGCTCCGAAAGTCTGTATCAGACTTTAGAAAGCATTCAGACACTTGTAATATTTTTTCATATTTTAGAGTTCAAGGTTTGTGATTGGTCATGATTTTAAGTGATTGTTTAATTTTTATAATCATCAATGGAAAAGCTTGCACGGAAAATCACTTAGATCTAAAAAAATTTTTGGAAATATCACAATAAATCGCTGAATCATTCGTTCTTTCTTTTTCCTCGCTTAATAGTCAGTAGATAGCAGTTGTTAATTTAATAGAAATTCAGAAATGTTTTTTAATTCCTGGCTATCGAAAAGAGACATTCAAACAAACGCTAAATTGTCCAAAAAAAACTTTAAAAACTAGCACTGAACGATGACGAAATCCACGCTGCGTTTAAACAACAGTGTTCTACGTTCATTAAACTGTTATGGCCCGCCCTATTGGTTTTTTTGAACTGTCAAACATCTTTCTGTACTACAAAACTGAATTTTAATATTAAAAATGATTTTCACAAAAATGTTATCCAACCTGTATAATCTTAATCAAATAATAAAGTAGAATTGCACATCAGGTGATCGGTAAACAAAATCGCCCTTTTTTTGTCGAAATTTTTTACGACTGTTTTGCATAAATAGGGTTCGCATTCATTGAAAAAGCGAATAATTTTTTTTTTCATTTCACAGTTGAAGCTAGTGAATGTAGCCGTTTGGTCTTATTTGATAATAATTTTTTTTCGAGATACCAATCCTGAGCTATGAATAAAAGGAACAAATGACAAATGAAGAAAATGCCTCAAACTGTAAATGAATAGCAAAACGGGCAGTTTTTGTATATTCTTTTTTTTTTTTTTTTTTTTTTTTTTTTTTTGAAAGGGAGCTTCATATCAATATACATAACTGCACCAAGGCGGTTTATACACGATCAAAATAATCATCCATCGTTACGGTAGTAGTGGTAGTATTCGTGGAAACGTATTAGTATATGTTACACAGACGATGATAGATCAAAAATCAAAAATTTTGATTTTTGGCATGCTGAATGTCACACGTTGATGAGTGTATTGTGTTTGTTTTTCAAGTGCGTACAAATTTTTTATTTTAAAGTTTTAAGTTGTGTAGTTGTCAAAAATGTCTAGTTTACTAGTCGTTGCATGCACTTCAGGACATAAGAAGTAAATAGCTAGTGACCCTAATTTAAAAGAAAATCAATATGCAATTTCTTTAAAATTTTGCAAGAAAAGAACCTCCAGAAGCAAATGTACCGCGCCTGAATTGTAGAATAGAGTTTTAAAAGGAAAAACAACATTTTTGCCACTCTCTTATCCATAAACGTTTTTTTCGAGATTTTTTTTTTTTTTTTGTAAATAACAGCTCTATTTGTTTCTATGTACGAATAATTTTTATGCTAGTGTCATTTCTGTATTTTATGATGAAAGCGCAGCATTGAAAACACATTTCAAACTAACTAAACTAAACTAAACCTGCACACGTACACGACTTTGACATCCGGCATTTTGATCGTGTATAGACCGCTTAATACATATTATCCAATTACTGGTATCACAAAACAAATTTAGCCCATTGGTAATTCCAGTCCTATAATTTCACCGAACATTGAAAGGGTTTAAAAGCATTAATTTTTAGAGATCAGAAATAGGTCTTCTAAATCCGCAATGCATCTATTTCAATCATTATTAAAGCCAATGAGATAAAAATTTATTCTTGCTATTTCTGAAGTATTTGTCAGCAACGAACAATTCTCTTCTCACACACAGGTTTTGTTCGACCCAAAATACATAACAACATTTTTCCACAAAATTAAATCCTACGGGGCCCCTATTAAAATCGTTGGCACGTTATAACGTCCAAGGAAAAAAATTTCTAAGTTTTAGGTGCGAACATTACGACACTTTTATTAGTGACACTATGTCCATACTAAAAACGACGCAATGCCAATGGACATTATGACTTTTTCAAAGAAACATATAATGTTCACTTTTGAATGCAACATGAAGTCTATGGACCATAATGTCTTTGGACGTAATGACATGCCACCTTAAAAATCTTAATTCGCTCGCTCAATCTGCCACAGTTGAAGGGACATAAAAAAATGGTGAATTTCAATAAAAAAAATTTAAATCAAAAATTTAAAAATTTTTAAACAACAAAGCCACAATTTGTTTAAAAATAACGGCGGAAACAAAATTGTTTACATAACGGAAAGCCTTAAAGATGACTATGGCAACGCAAGTTACAATTTTCAATTAAGATAAAAGTAACTCATCTTGTGCAACTACTTTTTCGACACGTTTTTCTTAAATCCATTTCCTATAGTCATCCTTGTTGTGCATAAAGAAAAACTTTGTAAAACTGGATGTCACGTTTCGTGGCGTTACTTTTGTTTAAATGAAATAATTGCCATAATTACATGCTTGTTCCACATTTTAACTGTCACATTATTTTTAAACGATAAAGAATTTCAAATCTTTTATATGAAAACGAATGTATTTTATTGTAACACCACATGTTAAAATGACAAAAGACAAAGAAAACAATGACAGAGAGAGACAGAAAAACTTTGTAGTGAAGAATTATTGTAAGTCTTATCTGAACACTGCCAAAAAAAATCATTTTTTAATGAGATGGTTGCTTGTTAATTAAACAAAAAGGAGATACTGAGTTCAAATGCAGGCACATGCTTATTCTTCTCCCTTTTTACCTTAGGTCTACGTTTTGAAAATAGACTTATTCTAATTCACTTTCTAAATAAATATCTGTTTACGATTTAAATTTTATTAAAAACAGTTCAGTCATTAAGCAGTGACTGACGCACAAACAAACAAATTTAATAAAGGTTTTTATTCACCCACTTACGTTAGTGTAAAGCGTGACACACTGCACTTAATACCAAACATATTTATGCACAACAACAACAATGCACAATTAAAACTTGTAATTAAACATTAAAACAAAAAGAAAAAGAAACGTTACGAAAGTTTAAATTCAGCAAAAAAAAAAACAAAACAGAGACAAAAAGAACTTAACAAAAAAATTTAAAGAAGAGGAAGCTTCATTAAGCTACTTAAGACAACAAAGAAATGAAAAAATATGTAAAGAAATGAAAATAATTTTCCTTTCTTCTTTTTACGCACAGATTATCTGGTCTAGAAAATGGTTTACTGGGACTGTCATCGCGCATTAACGCCGTTATGTGGTCACGTTCTACAACAGACATTGAAAATGTTGATATAATATGTTTTGGCCATCTGCTTTATGAAATGTGCATGGGCCAAGAAATGACAACACCAAAACCGTCCATGAGAGTGTTAGAAATGGAAATGGAACAATTTCCACAGGTAAAAATATATAAAATAAATAACGAAACTAAAAATAATTATAAATTATTTTTTAGATTTTAGATATTTTAAGTTTAATATTTGAACCAGCCAGTGGAGCCTGTCCCTCGGTAGAGGAGCTGGTATTATGTGATTTATTTAGATCAATAGATTTACGCGAGCTGAGAGGTCCTTGTTTCAATGTAAGTAAAAAAATAAATTAAAAAAAAATCTTTTTAAAACGACATTTATAAAATAAATCATTTTTATTTTGATTTACTGCTTGGCTTCGTTAAATTTAAATATTTTATGATATTCTCATTAAATATTTTTTATTTAAAACTACAAAATGAAATGTAATACTGCGGGGAAAGCATATTTATATGGCCATTTAGCTATGGTTCATATAGCTTATCAGTATATTCTACCCAAGTCTTAAATCAAAAGTCAAATTAATTAAACGAGAATTACATTGAATCAACAATTGAAAAAGACAATAACAACTCGGAAATATTTAAAACAAAAACAAAGCAAACATTCAGTTAAAATTTTTTTTTTTTTTTCATTTGATAAATCGTTTCTCTAATTAAAGCAAAAATTTTCTCACATGAAAATATTATAGTCGTAATGCTTTATATAGGGTGAGCTAGAATTACAACATTTTTTTATAATATAAAATAACAAAAAACAATCTTTAATTGTTCAGCTTGTATAAAACATGATGACTACAATATTTTTATGTGAGAACTTTCTCACCTAAGTTACAGAAATGAGGCACTGGTTTTAGTTTTTGAATGAAATAAGAAATATTTCTAAAGTCCTCTTTACATGGCTTATTATCCATTAGAAATACCTGTGAAATAAGTTCACGAGAGAGAGAGAGAGAGAGAGAGAGAGAAAGAGAGAGAAAACAACAAAGAAATGTATGGGAGTTATGTGGACAAATTAATATTGGTTGATTATGGATACTTCTTGTATTCTTATTTACAAAATTAGTTGGTTAGAAATATGATGTTCACAATTTACACAACCTAAGGTAGATAGATGCGAAGAATGCAGATGGTTGATGTAGCTATGCAGATAATGCCACATTACATTTTGCTGGTGTCTATTTTTTTCTTGTTTCCTTTAGAAAACGTCCAGACACATACATTAAAAAATAATATGTCTTTTTAACAAATTTTTAGAAATTAAAATAAAAAAGAACTTGAGCCAAACTTAAATTAATTTTCTAAGATTCTCATCATTCTGGTGATGTATCAAATCGCCCTCTTTTGGTGATATTACAGCATTAAATAGTCAACAAAAATCAATTAACAGTTTCAAAACTATAATGCACCTTGACATTAGAGGCGCTCACAGCCTATTGTAAATTGTATAAAATACAACAAGAGTATTTGTACACAGGATGTTGTAGTTTCTGTTGTTAAACTTTGAATTCATGAAAATCTTAAAAATTTATGCAACTGATTTTATACAAGTAACCTCACTTATCATTAATTATATCACAAGCCTAAAATAAGACAAAACTATCACATGTAGAGCATCGCATTTAAATTTTATTACGATGTTGAGATGTTATAAAGTTTTTAAGAATTGTTTTTTGTTTTCTGCTATGAAATTTTATTTAATTTTTTGAAAATATTTAATGTTTTCTGTGTGTGATATTCTGCTCTTTGCGATTATTTGTTATGAGATTTTTGTTGTTATCGAATAACCCATATCTGGAGTAAACTTTGCGGCGAAGTTTTTTCTGTCACATTTAAACTTGAACATTTCTAAAGGAATATCCAGTAACACCTTTTCATCTACCCGCCTTCCGAAAGCAAAACTAAATATCAGCACCGAAAATGTAGTAATCGATAACATAAAATGTTGTTATCGATAACAGAAGCTTTAATTCTCTAATAATAAATTTTTGCCACTGATAGCAAAACTTCTTCATTTAAAGAGTATTTTATCGATAACGATATAATAGACATTTCCATATATAGAATAAACTTCTAGCTGAAAAAATTATTTATTCAGCAAATGTTATCGATAAAAGTAATTTTTACGCATATATGCTTATGATATAAAAAAATAGTTTCCTGGTTTAGCAAATATTGTTTTCTACAAAAAAAATATATTCTGGATATATTGATATCGATAAAAACACCTTTTGCTTGTATACACAAAAATGTTGTTATCGATAATTTTTATATACCCTGTACAAACAATGTCGTTGTCAAAAAAGAAACAAAGATTTTGCTTTAATAGAAAATTAGAAAATGTTCAACTTTACAGAAATATGACTCCCGAAGTTATCGATAAAAAATATTTTTGAAAAAAAAAAAATATTAAGAACAAAATACTTAATAACGGAATTTATATTTGTGTTGATAATAAAAATTATCTCAATATAAAAAAATATAAAAATTATAAATATCATTTTGTAACCTTTGTTTGTTATCGATATCAACAATTGGCTATGTGAATATTCTCTAGTCTAATCAACATTAAAATTATCTTATACTCCCTTTTTTTAGACTATTAAACCCAGCCTTAGTAGATCTACGTTGAACTTATTACAAGCCGTCAAAAAACGCCAATGTGCTGCACTGGGAAATTCTTTTAGTGAGATAAGTTCCCCATGTACACCACCCTCAACACCAAGAGATCGTAGATCAGGGTAAGTTAAATTTTATTATTTTGCACAAAAAAAAAACATCCAAATAAATCCATCTTTAAATAAATGTACAAAAAATTAGCTGATAATAAGAAAAAAAATTATTAATGTTGTAATTTAACAAAATTATACTCTTATGTGTCCCAACAACAATATGATAATTTCAACTGATTAAAAGCTAATCGAAATTATTTTAAAATACAAATTTTTAAAACTTTCATTGCATTTTGAATGTATTTAATTTAAAATTAATGTGTAATTTAATATTCTGATATTTATTATAATTTGGGACTTTTGCCAATTTGAACATATTTTGTTCCCAATCTGTTTCCTTTATTTTTAAAGTTTTTGTTATTTATAAATCTGTGTGTAAAGAACCTAAAAATATTAAGAACAAAATACTCTGTTCCTTTCCTTTTGTTGAAATTAATTATAAAATCATTATATTTATTGTATCATTTACATTATGTTTTTCTTTTTAATACTAAATTATGCATAAACAGACATAATGTTAAATTTTACTAAATATTTTAACTTTCTTACTGCCTAATGACCCTCACTCCCATAATAATATTCTTTTTTGTTAACAAATATTTACTCGTTTGGATCTTTTTTTAAAAGAATACAGATTTAACTAAACAAATATACTTTTGTTAGCGCATGTTTTTAACTTTATCAATTATTAAATATTTAACTTAAATAAAAATAAAAATAAAAAAGATTAATTAAAAATATAATGTGCGCGTCAAACTGATAAGGACATGTTAAATTTTTTTTTTTTTATTAGTACCAGCACTCAGGAGATGACCCTACTTATACATGCATTCTACCAGAACAAGGAAATTAGGTTGTGGGAAGGGGGATAAAGGGAGTTGTGCTTTATTTAAATCTTTGCACATTGAAAGTGCCAGGAAAGGCTTCTACAGGGAGTTTATTCTACATACAAACTGTTCGGCTAAAAAACGAATTTTCTCTGCAATGCGTAGTGCGATTCAGCGGCCAATCGACCACAAAGGAATGCGCTCTTGATGCAGATCGCGTTGCGCGTATGAAATTACGGTTTTCAGGAACAAGTTCCCTGATTTCATAAGAGCACATTTCATTGAATCAATAGAGCTGGATACCCTACTGTTACCGATGAGCTTCTTCGCTCTCCTTATTGCACGCGGTCGAGTAACTCCAAAACAGACTTTAAAGCACCGGCCCATACATGAGAGTTGTATTCCATTTTCGGTCTGATAAATATCACATATTCAGCATATTCAACCGTACGTCTGTGCGGAAGCATACAGCACTGGATTTTATGAGCGTTAAATTGGACCCTGTTTGCAAGGCCCCATTCGGATATTACCAAAAAGCCGAGATTTCCTGAAGGCTTGGTCTATTGTAAAACGAAGATGAATGGCATAAGCTACTGTCATCTGCGAAAGAATAAATAGGGTTCAAGTCTGACGCAGAAGGTCATTAAGAAAAATAAGAAATAGAGTAGGGGAAAGGACGGAACCTTGCGGTACTCCTTAATTTACCTTAAACTGTATATAAGCCGAGTAAAGCTATCACCGACACCAAAAGTAATAGGTTTAGGTACGAATGCACCATGCCACACTTTATCGAACGCCTTGGAAATATTTAAAGCCTCCAGCAGCCGCCGAAATGGTGAATGGATCGACTTCATTTTTCGAAAGGAAGGTCAGTAAGTCACCCGGGTCGTTAATTATTTGATCATCCCTCAAAAGAGGCGGAATTCAGGAACTAGCATTATCCTTCACTCTTTTAACGAATGACCAAAAGCCCTTGCTACCCTGAGGAGTAGTAAGAACTTTAGCACGAAGGCGCTGCTCATATAAAGCTTTTTTGCGCCTGAGTACTTTGGCGTACGAATATCTCGCCTTTTTGTGTAGCGAATCAGTACCTTCGTTTTTGTTACACCGCTATGTACTGAAGCTTCCTCTCTGGATCTGACTGCATCTTGTAAACCGATAATTCTTTCTGGGCTTAACGCGGATTTGCTTAGATTGAATGAAGGTTTTCTTTTCAAGCAAAATAGTTTTCCCAACCATTTCCGCCATGGCATCGACATTATTGTCCAGAAAACAAAGTTACCAATAAAAATTGCGAAAAAAAATCGTTGATTGTGACATTAAGATAATTAATACTACCGCTAACTTCAATATCTTCAAAACCAAAAGTGGATACAATCATTCACAAGTTAAACGCTTTTATTTAAGCCACCAGCTATTTCAAAGCTAAAAATTATTTCGGTTAAAAATTTTGATAGATTATAACGATCAAGAGGATCTTTTACACAGCTATATACCCTCTTCCATAAGAGATCTTCCATTCTGTGGAATCAACAGAAAATTACCTAGAACCTTCCTTCCATGAGACCCTAAATTCGTAAAAACTATTGTAATGTCTGACAAGCCATCTTGTAAGTAGCCACAATTTACTTTCATTAAGGGTCCACAGCTTATGATAAGGCGATCGGCATGTCCGAACTTAGACTTAGAACTGTAAAATAGTTCAGAAAGCAGTGCTCTCTTTCAGAGAAAGGAAATGCAGGCTTTTATCCTCTACAAGTGCTTTTACAATTTCCGTTGCTATCAACACTTGTATCGCCAATCTACCCGTTATGATCAGATGTCTAGATCAGCAGCATTCTGGTGTCGGTAATAAGTTTTCCTAAGGATACTTCTTATGCGAGCCGAATGTTCGACATTTGAAACACTCCTCAAAACAATTGAGGTTAACGCAGACCTATTCCTGAAAAGTCGTTGGAAATTTTCCTATAAAAATTACCCTTTGACCGTTTGGGCCAAGAAAACATGTCACATTGTCGCCAATCGCCTATTGAGAAGAATTAGTAAAAGGTATCGTCAAGGCACCGGCGCACATCATTAATAAACAAGCACACACAATCCCTTATCCCAATGCGCAGAGCATTTCCGTGTACGTTCTACAGCGTTTTTCATCTTCGACTCGGAAATTATCGTATAGGAAAGGTATTCCTAGTGATAAAGAAATAAGCGCAGTAACAGTCCTTGTCAAATGCAGAGTTTTTGTCGCCTATTCAGCTTTCGCCACCACTAAAATCAAACACATCAATATCACACTCTTAGTAGAGGTAAAAAAACCAATTAATTCTTCTTGGTTTTAACCATCACGTTTTACCAAAAGCATTAGGTAAACACAAGTTGATCTTCTGGCCTTCATAGTTGTGTAAAAAAAATTCGTCTTGAGTTTTTTGCAAATAAAATTAAATTATTTGGCTTCAATTAAAGACTCAATTATAGAACCGTTTAAAGCCAGTTTAATTAAGCTGAGGCTACTGCAAATTTAATTATTCATAAAGCGAATATCATCCGTTAGGGTTAGAGGATTATGTTTGAGAGATAAGAGTTGAAGCGCAATGGTGAAGATAGAACATCATTCTAACAATCGTTGCAAATATAAATGTTTATAACTCTGCGGCCATACTGGTCTTGGGATCCTGCTTTCCTTAGAATTCAGCGAAAGAAATAATAAGATGTGCTGCCAGATATATTTTTCTTTTGAGGACCTAAATTCTCATATCGGTAATGGCGTCGGCGTGTATGGCTTTTAAGAGCCGTGTATAAAAATGTCTGTCTTAATTGTTAGGTTGCTGATAATACAGCATTTTCTGGGTCCATAGACAAATTTTTTATGAATAATAAGCGGGAATTTACCAGTAGTGGTCAGCCTTACCAAGCTTACATTAGCCTTTGCTAAGACTCCAATTGGTTATTCAATGAATCTTGCTAAAATCAGGGTTCCATCATATCACAATGCTTCTTTTCGTCTAAGTGTGTGAGATAAAGGATTTTAAACAGCCAACTTAACCTGTCAATATTCTTTGTACTTTTGCGTAAGACATTCGACCTTAAAACGATCTCATCAAAAACAAAAAAAAAAAACAATAATAATAAAAAAGAAACGACCTTATCAGTTTGACCTGCACCATATAAAAATTAATCAATATTTCCATTACAAATATATTATAATTATTATTAAATATATTATAATTATAATAAATTATATTAAAATTATACACATATGTACGTTTTAATCATAAACTATAGTTTTCTTTAAATAATAATGTTTCTTTTTGTTAACATTATTTTATTTTAGAGCAACAACTTTTTGTACATTTTATTTTTTATCTCCTTCCCCTGCAAGAACAATAACAAACTTACAACAAAAGGCAGATAAAAACTTGATTTATTTTAAACATTTTTATCTGCCTTAAATATTTAAAATTGTATCACAAAGGAGACATTGTATAACGAATTTTTTAGTTGACAAATATGTAAACTCCACTGAATTTCGATGAGTGTAAAAATTTGTTTTAAAACAATTATGGAGCTTTCAAATGTAAACCTTTGAAACTGAAATTGATCTGACAATTAGTTATAACAAATTATAATCGATATGGCAACTGAAGCATTCAATTATGACCATGTATCGAAAATTTTTGAACTGATGATTTAGACTTGTCTCAAAATTAATTTTTACATCCAAAAAAAATTTCGAGCGGACAATAAGCAAATAACTCTGGTTAAAGATAAATAAATAATATTTTTATGTAGAACCAGTGTTATCGATAACAATATTGCAGCTTAAGAGAAAAAATCTAAAAATTTTATTATCGCTAAAAATCATTCCTTTATAGATTTTCGAGTTAGATTTTGAGATTTACAGAGCCGAAATAAAAAGTCATTGCTTTATTAGGAACATCCTCTAAATGTGTTAAATTTTGCGACCGTAAACTACCTACAAAATTCACCTTGTGATTTAACGTAGATCCATCCCCTTTTCTTTCAAGATGTAAAAAATTCAAAGTTAGTTCAATATCACACTGCATTCCTGAAAGCCTTAACAATTATTAAGTGAGTTTACCTACGAAGACGTCTAAAACAAAGAATAATTTCATGGCCTTCCTTTCCCAATTTATGTTGGCCCAGAAGCTTTGATTTTCAATGCCAAACTTCAATTCATTTATATCTTGTTTCCACAGCACCTGCTTCGCTCTCTATTCTTGCTTCACACTCAAATCATGATCGAAACAACTTGCTTTGCTATACAAAATTTTGAGAGCGAAGCTGGTAGATTCATTTTGAATCTATTTGTGAAGCATGAACAATTTCTGTCTTCTCTAGTTTTTATCGCAAGATTGTCTGAACTAGCTGCATAAAATGTTAACAAAAATAGAAAAAAAAAATTTAAAAATGGTGTGTGGATAATATCCACTGGATATGTGTAATATAATTAATAATTATTTTCATTAAAATTTTAAATGTAATGAATTACAAACAAACAAAATTGTAACAAAAAATAATTTTTTAACAATTTATTGGGCGTCTGCACAAAAACTGAAACAATAGTTTTTGTGCAGACGTCCAATCGAAGCATGTATCATGTGTCGTATAAACGGTATGCTTCGCAATCATGGTTCGAAGAGCGAAGCAAGTGCTTTATTTGTCATTTTGTGGGCCTAGTGAAACGCTTACTTTAAATGTTTAAACGATTATTATATTTTGTTTTCGATAACTCTTTTTCTAAATAAGAAAAATGTTGCCATCGATGAAATAATTTCAGAGTCAATAATAAAAAAGTGGAATTAAAGCATACTTTCAGGCGTTAGAAGTAAAAATGTTTTTAATAAAGAATTGAACATCAGCGATGCGATCGATAATTCAAAGATTTGGAACATTTTTAAAATTAAAGTATGGAGAAGGTAGAATTTGAACTTTGCACAACTTAATGAACACCACAATCGAAGACGTGGGCTGCAATTGTAGAATAAAGTTATTAACCAGTATCTATTTTTTTTTGTGAAGGTATATTGCTATTATCGATAGCTATTATATCTCATCGATAAGTAAACTTTTTGATTGCAGAAAAATTTTTTATACTCATTCGTATCAAAATAATTTCTCTTACGTGAAGAAATTTTCACTTGCATCATTCAAAACAAATAATAGCAAGAAAAAATTTTTAAAATAAATGTCTCTTTAATGATATAATTTTTTCATAATTTAAAATATTTTTTTAATAAACCTTTTTTCTTACTTTTTTTTAATTTCCAAACACAATCCAACAATGTTTTTTTTTTTTTTAAAAATTAATTTTTATCACACTAAACTAGAAGTGTCCTACCAGCGCCTTATGAAGTCTTTCGTATGTACTAAAACCCGAAGCTCGTATTACTAAAAAAAAACAAACACAAATAAAATTGTAATAAAATCAAAAATTGTACTGGAGAAATTTTTTCAAAATAAAATTTCTCAATTTATGTAAAAACTATGTTAAATTTTGTACAAAAATCTCAACATTTTCTTTCAAAAAAAAAAACTTTGGTAAGTTTTTTTTAATTATTTTATTTCATTTTTCCCTTTTATCTTTAAAATCAAAATACGCCACAAACATTTCCTTATTTTTAAAAATATTGAAATTGGTATTTGTTTCACTTTTGTTTTAAATTATTTAATTCGATAAAAATTATAATTAATAAAATACAAATAAACAACCCACCCACAGAAAACTTTTTAAATTTTAGTACATACACACATACACATTGTAACACCACACCCACACATTTAACTTTTAAGAAAAAAACTGCACCTTAATTACAGTTATTTGTGATCTCGCAATCCTTAACCTTTTAAAATAATTTCAGTTTTTTTATTTCTCTGCAAAAGTACCCACCTATTTTTAGTTGCACAGTGGGGTAGAAAAAAATTATATTTTTAATTAATTTATCAATTTCTAAGCGGCTGCACGGAATGAAAGAAGATTTTACATGCTGCTTATAGAAGAGTTTTGAAAATTAATTTAAAAATTTGTGCTCTACACCTTTTAGAAACGGCAAAATAGGATAAAAAACTGGGCACCCTGGACATTTAGCTTTTCTTTGTTGTTTAAAAATTTAAAAAATAATTATTAGTCGTTATGTTGTGTCGTTAAAGTGTTCTTAATATCTAAAAACTGGTAAATAGTTTTTTAAGACCTGGGTCCAGTTTTCAAACTTTACCCTAATATCTTTGTAAAAATTACACATTATGGATCAAAAGTCTACCTATTCCTTCCCAAAAAAGTAATAGAATCTATAACTGTTTTCATTATTATAAAAGGCACCGGCATAAAAAATTTTGCCTATTAAAAAATTTATATTTTCGCCCGTATGTTTTAAAATCTCAAGTACAAGAACCAGACACTAAAAGAGAGTTTTAAGACCTCTATAAGCCTTTCATTACTACCAATAAAGTTTCAAAAGCCAAGAATTAACTGCGAGTTTTACAGGCAAAAGATTAAGAAATTTTAAACTAGGAGTTTTAAGTGCAAGATAATCTAAGATTTTCTGAATTCGGTTTTCCTCAACTTTCATTTCATTTCTTAAACTGACATGTAAGCGCTGCCTCGTGATCCTATTTTGCTTGTTCTGAAAGTTCGTTCCAGCGGTTTAGATATTTCAAATTTGTTTCAAAAATATTTTGTTTCTGTTCCACTGTGCATTGTGCTGTATGTTAAATAATTTATTATTTCCTAAAAGTCTTTGATGCAAGTTAAGGTGTACCGAACACTTCCTTTGGTAGCACTTAAATTTATTTAACTTGTTTGTAGAATATTTATAATATTTGCTTTTTTTAACAGTTTTTTTTAATTTTTTAAATGCAGTTCTTTTTTAAGTTTTTTGTTTTATAGTTTTATGTTGGTGAAAGTAGTTTAAAAAGTTAAGATTATAAAAGTTTGCCAAGAACTTTGTCTCTAATGAATATGAATTTTGTATTTGTACTCCTAAAATGATGCTGAATAAAAAACGCTTTTATGATAAAGGGAATACAGAAGAGGACGGCTAACTTTTTTGGTATTTTTTTAACCAACCTTACAAAAATTTAGACCGAAAATGTTGGCCTTTCTACTCATCATGACATCCCCCGCCACGCAACAGTAACCTAGTCTAATCTAGTGTCCGCTGACCGACATTTTTAAACTTTGCTTTTACTAACAAAGTCCCAAATGGTTGCTTCATACTGGATTCAATCTTAGAACTTATACCTAATATACTTCTAAAAGTAATCGAAAAGTAGATTTTTCCTCACGGCACAGCCTACAATCATTATTTTCCCCAGTATTCGTTTTATTGATATCCCATCACCAAAGCAGTTATCCTGCTGAAAGCATTTCGATTGTATCCAGGTACCGTCTTCGCTTGCCATTTATACAGAATTTTGTAATCCAAACATATCTGGCTTATAGTCAACAAAACGTTGCAACTGATCCCCTTCTTATACTCTTCACCACAGGCAGAAAAGAGTACATCTAAGTTTTTATTCCATTTATAATTTCTACAATATCCATTTCCGATCCCATAAAATGTACATATTTTAAGTTCTTATGCATAACGATGTCCGTCTGTCCATCTGTCCACGTATCCATCCGTATTAGTGTTGAAATCAACTTTTCTAAGGCAATAGATGAGCAATGGAAAACTTAAATACGCCAATCAATCAGACATAGTTTCGAATATTTTGATCTTAAAAATCAGCAAGATCGGTCCGTGTCCTTCTAGGCAGCGGGCAAAACACCACGCCTGCCTCATTTTGATCAATGAAGTAAGTCCAATAAAAAAAAACAAATATATGGGGCGAGAGAGATTTGGGAAAAATTGGCGATCACCCATTTTCGGAGTTATGGGTGTCTGACCTATTTTATAGAAAATTGCGATTGTGCACAATATTTTCTAAGATATTATCATTTTAAAGCTTTTGAAAAGATCCTTCAGGAAAAGCTAAATTTTTTTTAAATACTTAATCCATTAAGAGACGGTGACATTTTTAAGTAAAAATTATTAAGTACTTAAATTTTTTTTTTGTTGATTGGGATAAGTTCTCTTAACTAGATTTACACATATTTGGAACAGCCGAATATAACATCCAAAAAATGTTTATATATTGAACTCACGCAAGCAAATATCTGTGATTCACTTCACTAGAATCTACAATAAGTCCTTTAATTTTCCTAGATCAGCATAATCTGGCAACTGTCCGTAAATATTGTGATAAACTATTAAAAACGGCAAAATTTCCCTTTTAGCCATTTCTTGTTGGAACTTAAACATAAATAGATTTTTAAGTTCCCTGAGACTTGCTAAATTTCTTTAAAATATTATTTTTTTTATTATATGTTAATCACTTAAAGCAGCATTTTGTTTGACGATCAAAATGAGCATAAAATAGACTTTATGGAAAACAGCTGTGACAATTTAAAGTTCTCAACAGCCCAAAAAGAGGGCGCGAGAAAATTCAAAGTAAGACACAACATTAAATTTAAAGTCTTTGAATAAACCAAATAACTACTTTGTGAAAAAAGAAATTATAATCTTCTTTTGGAAACCAACTTTTTGCACATCCGTATATGAAATTGTTTAACCCTTTAACAAAGAATCCCATCACACAATATGTTAAGCTTGAAAGCACTGTATAATGAAGTTAAATGATAAATAGACATATTGACCTTAGTTTTTGTAACTTTAGAATGTATATTTGTATGTATGTATGTCATAATGTTAATTGCATGTTTCCTAAATCCTGTCTCTAACTAAACTCAAATCATTTCGTTCGTATATAACCACAATTATACACACATATTTGTTAAATATTAGTGCATCATCTGTCATGCTTTTTGAAAAACAATTGGCAGTCATAATCAAGCCCTAAACATATGAACCTATTCGTACACTTTTACTAGTGCTTTATCTGCATCCACTCATAATCATGATAACGATGATGTTTATGATGTTGATGGAGATGAAGAACATACAACTTACTAAAGCAATTGATAAAAAAAAATATTCATAACCTCAAAAATACTTGACATCATTAAAAGTAAACTAAAACAATTATGTATTTTTTTCTTTTCTTTTTTCTCTACTCTTTTTTCTTCCTTTTGATTTTATGTTTTGTTATTAACCAACGAATGAATATTTTCCGGAATTGTCTACTACGACTACATACTATGCACTTTGAATATCATAATCAACAATAGCTTAAGTAGAACAATGGAATCATTTGATGATTTTATATCAAGTGATTCGGAAGAAGGGCTACTTGATGAAATCATAGTGGGATGTAATTTTCAAGCAAAGCAATTACAACGTATTAAAAATCATTATCAAAAACAGCAACAACAATTGAATCATCAACTTTATCACCACTACGAAGAGCATACTAATCATGGCTCACAACATGCCTTGGCCATAGGTTATTATCATAGTCAACCGTATTTATATCAAAATTCTCAGTATGATCCCATGGAGTCACCCATACATTATTGTGACAATACCACCCAAGTGGAAGAGAACTCAACAGAAGAATTATTTAACATTCAAGAAGTAGAAAAACAGGCACACGAAGAAATCCAACAGAAGCAAGAGCAGCAGCAGCAACAACAACAACAGCAACCTGCTCAGCCCATAATACGTTACAGTTCTACTTGTGATAGTGATTTAAACTTAAAAGATGCCGTTTCTGCAAATAGAGGCAGCATATGTTCATCGGAAAGTGCCACAAGTGTAACAGCCACTACTATAGTCTCTCATGAAGACACAGACCAATCTTCTATTGCCACCCAGTTGGAGGTGGCGGATTACGAGACCATTAATTTAAAGGACAGCCTGGGAAATTTAACAGTTAATCATAATCAGCCAGGCCAGTTACATGGCTCTTCATCTTCATCGTCCTCATCATCTTCTTCTTCATGCGCAGGTGGCACCTCTCTCAATCATCAGTTGACAGCAGATATGTGCAATTTTAAGAACTCGAAAAGCCGACGCTTGGAATATTCATTAAAATGTTTAAAATTTGGTCGCAGCAATCCCTCCCAGGACTCGGCTTTTGGTTCATTAACTGATAATGAGCTATCTACTTCTAGTTTTCGTTTAAGCAGTTTCCAATCCATTTCTTCACCAATAGATGAAGGAGTAGAGGATGTAATAATAGCGTCTACTACGGCCGGTCAAGAGACCTGTTTAGAATTGGCTACGATACCTCGTAGTATGGTGTCCCAAGATTCAGCGATATCCTCGCCATGCCGAGAAGCTTCTCCAAATAATTTTCTAAATATAGATGAAGGGACTTGTTCTGGAGCGTCTAGTTCCTCAGGCTCTACTGGCAATCTTAGACCACAACATTTTCCAGTATCGCTGTCGCCTAAAATTTTAGTCACCGCCACTACAAACTCAAGTAATTCAAGTCTTGCATCTAGTTCTGGCAGCCAAGCTCAGCCACAACAAAATCAAACACAACAATTTGATCCTCCCAAGATATTGGTGAACGACCAGAATTCCATCTACACTACGTCACCCTCGAAAAGATCAGGCACCATTGAAGTCTTTTCACAGAAATACAGGGTCAGTTCTTTTGAAGACATGTCGCCCTTAAAAACAGGCTCTAATGCGGACAAACTACATTTAAAAAATGTCAATCGTCTGGCTTTCCGGTCTCTAGAAGAAGAAAGGCGCATAGATAATGCCTTCATGCCCATAACGGACCGTGTTCATTCCGATAATCGTGTGAATGTTCAAAGTGAAAAATATAAAAAATTAACTCATGCTTCATTTCGCATAAGTAAAACCTCTAGTCAGCTTGTGATGTACGATACATCTCCGGGTCAAATGACAACTTCATCACCCGGTTCCTCGCCCATGTTGGCACATTGTAGCGCCTCTTTGGAACTACAAAGACCAGATACAGCTTCAGTTTCATCTACTTCTCGCCAAACAATGTGGCGCGATAGCAAATTTTATCGTAAAAATCGAATAGCTAAATCTGATGACTCTTTACTAGAGACTTCCCCAAATCATGCGGCACGCCGATCTCCCTCCTCGTTGAGAGACAATCACTATGATAATGCTTTTTCGTATGGTAGTCGTAGTCACAGTAGACAATCCCTAAATCGTGGTGGCTCTATCCACGAAATTATGAGTTCCCATCATATTTTAGGACCTGAAATAACAGTCACCACAAGCTTTTGCAATAATCCACCCAACGGCAGTAGACGCTATTGCAGTTCTAAAAGTGAGGACTTGGGCGATTCATCGGACTATCTTAGAGTGATGGATGCACGTAAGTCTTACTCGGAAAGACATTTGGTTACTTTTGAGACGACCCTGAAACAGACAGCCATTAATAATACCATGCCTTTGGATGGTTCAGATCCCTGTTATCTATCCGAAGACGATACTAGTTTCAATGAAGACAATAAAATTCAAGGAGGTCATTATCAAAACCAAAATATACCTCCACCACAATCAACTGCAACACAAAGATCAACTAGCAGACATCATCAGAAGCATACAAAATCCAAACACGGTTATGGAGAATATTATCAACAGCAATTACAGCAACATTCCACAGCTACTTATTCAGCTAAATCTGGCACATATACAAAGCGTTCCCACCCAAATCAGCTAAGCTGGAGTTCATGCTCTTTAAATCGCTTAAAAACGACCAATATTAAAACCACCTCTTTGGCAACCTTATCCTGCCAACAGAATTTAACTAGCCCAGCTGGTACCGCTTACAATCTCAGTCCCCAACATCAGCAACCATCGTCTTCGTCTTCTTCTTCTTCATGTTATTTGGATAAACCATTCTCTACTTCCTCGACCCCATCACCATCATCGAACGTCCATAGCGTAGATACCACCTCGAGATCTCCCAAAAAATCTTCGCGCAATTCTGTGTTCAAAACTTTGCTAAACACTGCCTCCTCCAATACAAACACCGATACCAGTAGCGATAACGGTACTCCAAAAGACAGCATAACTCAAGATAATTCATCGCCTGATGAGTCGCCAACAAGATGCTCCTTTAGTGGCATTGAATTTGCGAAAATTTTTTCCATGGACAGTACTACTGGTTCTGGAGGTTGTAGTGAAGAGAAAACTCCGCTGCTGGACAGTGTTGAAATGTCACCTATAAGTCCTACCGATCCCGACAATGACGACGAAGATGATGACGATGGTCTACAACAAAGAGCCGATCAAATGTGATATATTAATGAAGATGTACTGAACGAAAGAAGGAGTGACAAAAAATAATCATGATGCGACCTTTAGTAAAGAGAAAAATAAAATCAAAGGAAACTCTTAGCAGCCTGCACTCAATGAAAAGTTTAGGTTTTATTTGTTCCATGGCATGTAGTTGTTTATGATCCCGTTCAATATAGTTACAAACACAATTATTATTATAATGCTTTAAAAATTAGATGTAGGGAAAGGAAGGGAAAGAGAGATTTAGAGAAATCTATTTATCAATTTCTAGCAGAAAATTGTTATCAATTGTGTTAGCTATTCTTGTTTCCTCACTTATCAAATTAGAACTGGTGGCAAAAGTTGTGAGGTGTGAAAGAACCCATCACGTTTAAATTATAAAAAATGTATCCAATTTAAATATGGCAGACTTGTTATCAATAAATTAAGTCTTGAACAATTTTTTTAAATTAGTCCACGAAAGTTGGGCAATTATTAAGACCGTTGATGATTTTTCTTACATATCGGACCATCACTTAAAAATATCAGAAGTGAACAGGTCACTATCGCCTTAAAAGTATTATAAAATGATAATATTTTCTTGTGACTTAACATAAACTTTGCTTAATGCTTTCACACATTTCGCAACTGCGATTTCTATTTATGAGCGAGTTAAGACGACTATTTGTTTTAATATTCAAAGATCCGACAGCTCTTTTCAGTTGTTTATATCCTTCACCATTGTCATTCCTTTTGTAATTTCTACAATGTCAATTTCCGACCTCATAAAGTATATATATCTGTGTCCGCAAGCAATAACAGCTAAAGTCGAGTTAAGAACAAATTGAGTTATTGCTAATATTATACTTCTAACACTCGAATCTGTAATGCAAGTCAAATTTCATCTTTTTAGCTTAAAAATTGAGTATTTTTTACTAAAGTCGACATTCACTGATTTAACGCAACAATATTAAAATTAAAAATGCTGTTGTAAACTTCCAAAAAACGAGTTAAGCGGTTATTGCTTGTGACCACAGATATATGCTGACTTCTTATGCAAAGCGAAGTCGATTGAGCCAAGTCCGGCTGTCCGTCCGTGTTAGAGTTGAAATCAGATTAACCGAGGCACTTGATCAGCTAGAATAAATTTAAATACGTTAATCGATCAGACCTAGTGTCGAATGAGGTGCTACTGGAAATCAGCAAGTTTGGTCCATGTCCTAAGAGGCAGTGGGCAAAACACCATGCCTACTTTTAAATTTTCTATGCCATTTGGAACTTTATTGTTCCAAAAAAACAAAAAAAAACTATTATATTGTGCAATAGAGAATTAAAAAATATCAAAAATAACATCAAGTGAAAAAATTGGCGCTCGCCCAACTTTTCCGAGTTACGGGCCTCTGAAAATTTCAAAATTATTTAAATATCAATATTGGTATCATTTTTAAGCTTTTGAAGAGATGTTTAAGAAAATGCTAAAATTTTGTAAAAATGCTTAACCCATTAAGAGCCAATGACATTTTTAAGTAAAATTTTTACCTCAAAAAATATATATATTTACATACATGTATGGTGAAGGGTATGTAAGATTCGGCAAAGGCAAATATAGCCCTCTTAAATATTTTCCTTCAGATGATTTTAAAAGCAACTGCTTGGTTTCACAGATTGATCCCCTCCCATACTGCTTGATATGAACTTTCTGTTAATTCTAGACTATCATATCATAATGGCTGGTCCCTAAAATCCAATATGGCTACCTGCGATTGTTCTATATTGTAGCATTTACCCGTTTTATACTGTTATTTCTAACTGTCTTCAGATGTCTGCCTTAACCAACACTAACTACTCGCACGAGTATCCCTGAAGCGTTCTTCTAAACTTAAGGGCTTCATTTTTTTTAACTGCTTTTAGCCGTTAGCTTGATTCGCCTTGCATTTTTTTCACGTCAGCGACAAAAAACTTCTTTTCCACATAACTTTCAGTCTGAATTTTATAAATCTCTCTTTCTATGCATTTTAGAAATCTTATGTAATAAAACAAAAAACAAGTAAACTTTATTATTAAGTAAAAAGCTTTCTGCAAAAACAATAATTTCTCTATTAACAAAATAATTAAATAAAAATAAACAAAAACTCTATACAATTATTGAATTTTACCTTTACAATTATTTAAAATATTGTATTAATATTAATGAAAATTAATAAATACAAAAAGGTCCATTTAAAAAAATTCAATTTTTTTATTATACTGTTAAGGATTTTATTCTCAAGAGAAATTAAAAAAAAAGAAAACATATAAATAAATTATAATTATCTAGAGTATAATTACGCACTTCGAAATCACTCACCTCCATCCTTATGATTAAATTTTAAGGATTTAAAAGAAAAATTAATTATATTTAATAGTTAAGTAAATAAACAAAATTATAACGCAGAAAATTAATTTAAATAAAAATAAAGAACTTTAAAATATTAATAAGACTTAAGCTTCAAATAATTAGCGAAAAAAAAAATATTGGCAAAAATTTTAAATAAGTTTAGCTTAAAAAAAAAACGAGGAAAGAAATTTCGAATATAAGTAGATTTTAGGGAATTTAATAAATGTTTAAAGAAAATTATCGTAAAAAAGGGGAATAAAACAAAACAAGTAAAAGAAACGTTTAATAATTTAATTAAAAAACACAGCAAAAAAATAATAAAATAAAAAAGTGTTTTTAATATATTTAAGACAAATAAAAGATATGAAATTATAAAAGCCTTAAAATAATTACGTTTTTTTAGCACATTAGTTTTAAAATAGGTTTCGTAGAATGAAATGAAATTAGTTTAAAAACAAAATAAATTTTAATGTCTTTTCAATTCAGGCTTAAAATCGTAGAAATTTTTATTTTCACGAATATTGATTTTTTTTTAATTAAAATAAAAATATTACAATTAGCAATCTTTCAATAATTTTTTTTATTTTTTTTTTAAGATGCGCGTTAAAAAACTAAGGTTAGTATTTGAGGAAATTGCACTCAAGTTATTGCACTGCTTAACATAATTGCCTCTCAAGGCGAATTGAACAGGTGACTGCATTAGATCATGCGGTCAACATATATTTTAGCTTTTACTGAATTTTGTTTTTGTAAAATCTTATTGAACTGTCAAAAACGTCTGACGATATGTGTATGTATTTGTAAAAAATTAACAAGCTACTAATACATACATACATATTGCCAGACATTTTTGACAGCTCAATAAAATTTTACAAAAACAAAATACACGTAAAAGCTAATGTAGGCATCCGTTGTCAATTCGCCTTCTTTGCCTCTTTTAAGCTTCATTTCTTATTTCTTCCATTCTCTATAAACTACAGCTGTGAGAATGAAAATTAAACTTCACAGAGCTCTCTGTATTACACGTGACTAGGCTTTGCCGCCCAATTTAGTTCCAGTCATTGCCCCTACTACAAGCACTCACGTCGCTTCGACTCATTACCAAATTGCAACCTTGTTTTTTTTTATTGAATAATGAGTGAATTTTTACCTATTATTTTATGTGATACTTTTCCATTTTGATGCAAATTTAAAATAATGTTTTGTTTTATTTATTTAATATTTTTATTATAATAAAAATATGGCTAAATTTTCGCCCTAAATATCGCTAATTTTTAATTAAATAAAATGAGCTCTTTAGTTTGGAGAAATGTGATGGCTTGGCAACGAACAATCGTAGCTTTAAGAAAGGTTTGTATTGAATCTATTTCAAACATCAAACCAAATTAAGAAGAGTAAATTTCGAAAATTTTAATAAGACAGCATAAGAACCAGAGGAAAATGGAAAAGGACCAGGTATAAATATTTAAAAAGCACATTAAAATTATAATTTTATAAATATTCATTGGTTAAAACACACAACCCATTAAAAATAATTAATTTTAATTTACATACTTAAGTATTATGAATTTAAATTATTAATTTATATTTTTTAAAAAAGAAACATTTAGAAAATCGTAACTGCAACAGCAAATCACAATTTTTAAAAAATAAAACAAAATACTAAAATCCAAATCCGAAACCAAATCCCTTTACCCCATACAATTTTGGAACGTTAAACCAAATATAAAAAAAATTATTAAATGAAAACCGTAAATAAACACAATATTTAAAAAATTTAAATTAAAAAATAGTGTTATAAATAAAATCTACAAACAAATAAATAAAAATAATTAATAAACAATCAAATTGACGTATATAAATTCAATACAATATATCAAAGAAAATATATAAATGAAAACTAAAAACCTTAGAAAATTTAAAATGTAATAGAAAAAATGTTATATTAAGCTTTTTTTATAAAATATAATTTTATATATTTTACTTTAATTTATAATTAATTATTAACAGAAATAAAAGCAAATAAATGTTTTAATCTTATTTTAATATTTCACATTAAAAACCATTAATTTAACTTTAAAAACTTTTTAATAATTTTAAATTTTAAATTTTTTTAAATTTTATTTTTTTTAAGAAAATATAATTGAAAATAAAATCGGTGATATTTTTAAGTGTATAAATAATGTTATTTAGAACATGAATAAAAAAATATAAACCTAACAAAAAATTTGTTTGAATTAATCAAAAAAAAATTAGATAAAATTTTGTTCTATGAAAAAGTCGTTTTTACACGTAGTGGAAAACATCATCAAAGCGGTATATACACGATCAAAATGCTGGCTGTCAAACTCATGTACGTGTGCTGCGTGCTTTGATGTACACATGTTGAATGACCAGTGAAAAGTTAATTTTTAGTTTGATTTTTTGGTGTCAACAACGCGCTTTCACTATTGCGAAAATGCAAAAGAAAATAAATGGAAAGTAAAAACGGTTATGGATGAAAGAGTGGTAAGATAATTCTTGCAAAAAAAACCCACTTCACAACAGACAAACTTAGACGATAATTATACGTTTATTATATTATATTCGAGAAAGATTGCGTCAGGATTTTGTATTTTTTGTAGAACAAAATATGAGTGCTGATTAAAAAAAATTATTTTGCAATAACAGCAACTATTGTAACACCTATAATTTATAATTTTAATTATTTATATACCAGACAAGTAGTGGACATTTTATTTAATTATCAAGTGTTTGCATATAACGGTTAAAACGATAGGGCCATATAGCTGAATTTATTTCAAACATGGGAACACTCTTTAGTTTCTAAATTCATACTTTACACTGGTTGTTATAGTGGACTTAGCATTAAAGGTTCTTTGTAAATTCCAGTTGTCTGTCTACAAAGTTTCAAAAGTTAAGCCACAAACATCAACTTACATCAACTATTGGGACACCCTTTAATTTATAATTTTTAAATGTTTATACTTGTTAATACAACGTTCATAGTAGTCGACATTCTGTCCAATTTTCAAGCGTTTTTCTATAACGGGTAAAAGATAGGCGCATATAAGTAAATTTACGTCACCCATCGGGACACTCTTTAGTTTTTAGATTTATTTTTGTATTACTTTTTGCTATTGGAAGCTATAGCAACATGCATTTTTTTAATCTTAAAGCAAAGGTCTTTACGATTTATAATACACTTAAAAACATGTATGTTGTATGCAAACACCCTTTAATTTTTAAGATTATGAACTGTTTTTAAAACGGGACAATTATAAAAAAAAATTCAAAATCGGTTCTGCAATGACTAAATTCTGCAGTCACAAACATAAAAAGCAACATTCAGTCGAATTGATAACCTCCTTTCTTTTTTTTAACCCTTTCAATACTGACGGGACACATGTGTCCCATTGAGTGTTTCCATTTTACTAAAACACAATTATTACCATATATTCCTATACAATTTCATCCAATAAATTTTTGCAAGCAGAATTTGAATTTGTGCATAAACAATATTTTATTTTCCAGTTGATTGGGGCACGTGCTAGTTTATTTAGTAAAAAAGTTGTATTTTTAGGGAATTTACGGTTGATTTAGCTTAGAACTCACTGAAAAATAATGAGGTACGTTAATATCAATACAAATAATAAATAATTTACTAAAAATAAAAACATATATATAATATGTTCACAAAACTAAATCTGGGTCATATGTATCCTATTAGTAAATTTCACTGGGCCACATGTGTCCCAGCAGTAACGTACTCGTATAACAAACGATTTCTTTGTTTTTAAAAATTAGCGAATTTCATTCAAAGAGGAAGCGCCGGAGGTTGTTTGATGTCGATGAGATACGAAACCTTTTTGACACTGATAGCTCGTCTGAGATACAGGAGACGCAAATTAGCAATGTGGTATGGAACAACAGCAATATTAATTTTCTTCCTCGAAAAACAATTCCTTGTTTTGAACAGCCAGTTATTTGTGCAAATATTGATAGGGGTTCAAAAGAACTTAAAATTTTTTTCAAAGTTTTCCCGAAAAGTTAATTTATGAAAATTTCTGATTGCAAAAATAAAAGAATTAAAATATTTAACAAAAATATTCAAAATAGGAATAAGAAACTTATTGGTAACAAAAAAGTAAAACTGCCAATGCAGGCTACTGATCCTTATGAAATGATGATTGTTGTCGGTGTATACTTGATCATGTCTTATAACCGTTTACCACACATGCACATTTACTGGTCTTTGGGTAATACTGTAATAAAAAATTGTATAAGTCGAGATCGGTTCTTATTTTTGTCTTCCAAGCTATATATTAATGACCCAGAAAAGCCACCAGATGCCACAAAAACGTACTATGTTGATGAAATGGTTTCATGTCTAAAATTCAGATTCAAAAATTGTCGGACTGATTCCGTCTTCCAGTCAATTAATGAAGCTATGGCAAAATTCAAGGGTAGCAATATAATCCGATGAAACCTATAAAACGAGGCATCAAGATTTGGGAACGATGTGATTCCACAACTGGATATACCTATGATTTCGATATATTTTGTGGAAGGGAAAAAATTTTATGCGCTGGCCCTCTTGGAGAACGAGTTTTAACAAAACTTCAGCCGTTATATGTTGTGATCGATTTTTTACTACCGTCAACTTAGCGCAGAGTTTAGATTTTGGTTTATTAGGAACAATTGTGAAAAATAAGAAACTGTTACCAAATCTCGAAAGCTCAAAATTAGACAGAGGTGACTACGTTTTTAAATTTAGCAACAGTGGTACTATGATTTGTAAATGGCAAGATACAAAAGAGGTTTTATTAATCAGCAATTGTCACACTAATACCATAGTAAACGTTAAAAGGACCAACAAAAAAGGAGGCCATTGCATTCTACAATAAAAATATGGGCGGTGTGGACCTTTCAGATCAGTTTTCATCTCTTTATGATCCTGACAGAAAATCCGGAAAATGGCGAAAGAGAGTTTTTTGTAAGTTGCTTATGATTTGCGTATCTAATGCTTGGATTCTTTTTCAAGAAACACGACATAGACAATCACCATTAATTGGTTTCCTCGTTGAATTGGCAGAGCAACTTCTTGCTTTTGGAAAAGAAAGAGCGAAAATTAAGCGTCGTAGCACAAGTGGGCGCGCTTCCATACGATCAAAAACACTTTCAGGAGTTGGAGAACATCTTCCTGTTGAGGGAAATACACGCCGCCGTTGCAGAAGCTGTGCCGATAACAAAAAAGAACAACGTACGAAAATGATTTGCGTTGCTTGTAATATTCCCTTGCGCAAGCTGTGTTTTGCTAAATACCATTCTAATTAACTTTAATTTGTATTCAATCTATATAATTCATATTGAATTTATAGTTGTTTTTCTCAATAAATCAGTACAGGATTCAATTTTCTAAATTATACGATTAGAACTCTTTTATTTTGTATTTTCCTTATTGTTGCTATTGGGACGTAGGTGTCCTATAGTAATTTACTGATGGGACAACCCTTTCCCAGGACATTTTTATTGTCCTGGTCATCTTTTACTCAAACGCACCTCAAGGAATATTTTTTAAGCCATTATCAACTAAATACATAAAAAAAAAAGTTTGTATCCTTAAAAAATTTCGTGTTAAAAGGGTTAGGGCGGTTAAAAAAAGAAATTGATTTATGCATACAAATTTGTTGATAGAGTTACGAGGATTTATTGAATTTATTATAAATTTAACATTGAAAACAAATTTATTGTTAATTATTTAGTTTTAAACTGTTGTTTTTTTTTTAATATTTGCATATTTTTCCCGAATACTTACTTCAAATGTTGATATGAACGCACTTGGAGTCTCAACGTCTCTTAATAAACTAATGCCATCAAAATAGTATAGAGAGTAATAGAGGGTTGTCTCAAATGAATCAGCAACAGCTCCACTTATTTCCAAATTTTTTTTCTTTTTAATTCCCTCTGAAAATTTGTACCCTTCGGATATTGTTTTCTGTAGAATTCTAACAAATTTAAGTTTTGTTGTTTTTAAACGACTTCAAAAAAAAAGGAGGTTATCAATTCGACTGAATGTTGCTTTTTTATGTTTGTGCCTGCAAAACTCAGTCATTTCTGAACCGATTTCGGAATATTTTATATTTGTCGCGTTTTAAAAACAGTTCATAATCTTAAAAATTATAGGGTGTCCCCATGTTTGTTAAGTGTATTATGAACCGTAAAGCGTAATTCTTTAAAATTAAAAATAAATGCATATTACTATAGCTCCCAACAGCAAAAATTAATTAAAAAATTAATTCAAATATTAAAAGGTGTTGCCATAGGTGATGTAAATTGACTTTTATGCGCCTATCTTTTTAACCGTTATAGACAAATGCTTGAAAATTAGATGTCAATTACTATGACCGTTAAGTAAAACATTTAAAATTATAAATTAAAGGGTGTCCCAATAGTTAAGGTAATTTGATGTATGTGATTAAACATTTGAACTGTTACAGCCACATAATTGATATTTACAAAGAACCGTTGTAATAACAAGTATAAAATTTATATTTGGAAATTTGAACCGTTATGCACAAACACTTGAAAATTAAACAGAATGTCTAATAATACGTCTGGTATATCTTTGAAATCCTTACAGACAAACTCGTGAAAATTAGACTGAATGTCCACTACTTTATCAAATATAAATAGAATGGAATAGAATAGAATAGAATAGAATAGAATAGAATAGAATAGAATAGAATAGAATAGAATAGAATAGAATAGAATAGAATAAAAGTGTAAATATTTTAAATTAGAAATTAGAGGTTGCCCTAATGGTTGCAAATTTATGTATATGGCTAATATTTTGAACAGTTAGACACTAACTCTTAGAATTAAAACAGATTTTGTTTTACTATGTCAGCAATAAAAAGAGTAAAAAATAAAGGGTGACCACATAATTGCTGAATTTTCTTGTTTAATCTGCATTAGACGATCAAACTTTGCCTGTGAGCACGGCCTGATAAGAGAGAGTATTTTGCTATTACACGATCAGGCAAAGTTTGTTAAACATCAGTATGCAAGCAGATTTTGAGCTGTGAATTTCGCATTTGCGATGGCGCATGAATTAGTTGCAATATGTTTATTTTATTGTAAAACTTCTATTGTTGCATTCGGTTCTATTTTTTTTTTTAATTTTTCTAAGAGTTTTTCATTAAACTTTTGTTTTAAATTTCTATTATTATAAATATCACTTTTATTTTTTATTTTTATTTAAACTTTTATTTAGACGTTAAAAAAAGAAGGTGAAACTTAAAACTAAACTTATACATTAAATTATGCTTATTTATACTCTAATTTGCATTTTTTTAAAAAGTTCATTAAGAACGAAAATGCAATTATAAAAATATGAGTGCAATGTCATTTATTTAAAATAAAGTTTTAATTTTACTGTTTATTTTACTTTGAGTAATAAATAATAATTTAAATATTACATTTACCTATTCTAAAAATTTCTCAATATTATTTTTATATGTAACTCGTGCGCTCTAACCATGCCATCTTCACCGTTCGCTTGCAAAAACACAAATGAAATTTACACTGTGTTTGACAAACACGCTATTAAATGAGTTGGGTGGCCTGATGACAAACACAAAATATCAAAAATTTTTAATTTTCATCCAGCGCGTCTGACAAATACGAAATTTACCCTATTACACGGGCTTGATGGCTTGGCACAGGCCTTGCTTACAGGCGAAGTTTGATTGTCTAATGGCCGCATAACAGCCGCATAATATAATAAATGTATAATTTCCGTCCTAAAGAAATATGATTTTAAATTTGTCTGTTTTGAAGTCGTTTTTTTTTAAAGAATTATTTTAAATTACGATCACTATAATCTGCACTTCTTAAGTCGCAAAGTGAAGTCAATAGCTGCTAAATTTCGATAAGTTCCAAGATTTATTTTCTTTTTTCTGACATCTTTTTGATACCCGCAGAACTACACAACTGAAAATCTCGTTTAAAATAAAAATCTTGTACGCGCTGGAAAAACAATCACAATACACATATCAAAATGTGACATCCAGCATGCCAAAAATCTAAATATTTAGAATTTTCATACATCATCGTCTGTGTTTCCACACATACTACCATTACAACCGTAATGATGGATAAGTACCTTGATCGTGTATAGACCGCTTTAATGCGGTAATGTTGACATGGATATTTAAAGTGGCTTAAGGGTGACCTTACAATGACCGTGATGCTCAGGAGTTCAAGAACATTTCTGATTTTCTATTAAATCACCAATTGCGCTTTACTGATTTTTAAACGAGGAAAAATAAAAAATAATGATTCAGTGTTTATTGATTTATAATACAATTTGCATTTCTGTGGCATAAGAAATCCACAAGAATTGTAAAAGAAAGGCCATGAACGTTGAAAGATATTTCGAAAAATCTATTTTAGACCTAATTGATAGCTCTTCCATTGATGATTATAAAAATTTATCAATTACTTCAAATCATGACTAATCACAAAACTTGCAACTCTTAAATATTAAAATATATCACAAGTGTCTGAATGTTTTTTGTAGTCTGATTCAGACTTTCGAAGTACCTCAGGAAGAAGAGGATCATTCTGCACGCTAGCAGCTAGCCCACAGGAAGTAAATTGAGTGTGATACTGGAAAAATATAGAGAGAGAAAAGGCTGAATTTCAGATCATTGTAGTATTGGTGGCAATAAAGATGGCAACGATTTTGGAAGCCTTTGAACGACTAAACAGATTTTAACGAAATCATAATAAGCATTTGTTATCATGGTAAAATAGGGTATTTATATTTTCAAACAAGGGCTAATCATTTCTATCTAATGTCGATGCTTTTTTTGAAAAGATTGATAATTGTTTTTATATATGAAAACAGATGGCGCTTCTGTTTGCATTTGCATTGAATGTGCCAACAAAATAATATTTGTTTATTGTTATTTCACATTCTAATAGATGGCGCCCTTAAGTGAATTTTCTGTTAGCACTTTCTGACAGTGAATTGTTTGAGTAACTAAATAAAATCATGTTGGTATCCGTAGTTTCAAAACAAAATTCCTTTAAAAATGAACTAAAATGAAAGCACCGAGCAATACATATAACAAGATAAAAAACTTTTAATGAAGAAAAAATACAGCTTCATTGAAAGAACAAAAATATAATAAAAAAATTAATAATTTTATAAAATGTGTGATCCTTTTTTTTTCTTTTGTAACCCATTAAATTCTGTATTTGCGTATTTTTTGTCATAGCATTGATACTCTACACGATTATTGCCTCCATTATATATCATGTTCAGTGCAATTTACGGGTACATCTAAACCTTGAATTTTAAATGTTTTGAAAACAAGTAAATTTATTAGAAAACAGATCAAAAACAGCTTGTTTTGCACTTTAACACTTAAAAATTCCATAATAATCAACATAAACGTCATTTACTTAAAAAACATATGTAAGAAGCAATCGCCAAAATAAGTGTTTTTGTTGATAAAAATGCCTACTGGCATCTCTGTTTTCAATGATAAAAGCAACGATTTAAGTTTACTTCGGCGGCATCTAGCGACAACAACTGAAAAAGCGTACTCGTTAATTTTACAAATGATAGCAAACGTCAAAAAGCAACCAAAAACAAACAGTACAATAAAGAAAAGGCTTAAAAGATAAAGAAAAAAATTATTTCACACACAGTCATTGTAAAAATATCATTTTTAAAATAAAATTCAACGAGAACGGTGCCAATAAGAATAGTCCCAAAGTTTGCGATAGAAATTTATAGCTACAACAACCACACGGTCTATACTGCATGATATAATTGAGTGAATTAAAATGCAAAATAGTGAAGTGATGTGCGAGATACCATGAAGAAAAGCGCGTTTTTCTGTATGATTCCAAAAAAGTATATAAAATTACAGCAAAAAATTAAAGTTAGTAAAGTAGCTGTTCCAGAAAAATCGATAGAAATATAAACTGTCAGTGATTAGAATTTCAATACAATTTGTTTAAAGAAATTAAAAATATATATTTAATTACATAATCTTTATAAAGATTTTCAAAACAAATTGAATGCAATGAATTCAGTTTTCGGTGGGCACAATTGCATATAATCGAAATAAAAAAAACCATAAAAAGCCATAAAAAAACTCTTGTATAATAAGAAGTTCCCAAATAAAAGTCTTTGGTCAATTATTATTTTCTCTTGAAAAAAAGTCGAAAAACTTGCTAAGCAAAACTTCATACATATGTATGCACATGTGTATGTGTTTATGGACTGTGCCTTTTATAACAAAAAAAAAAAATAATCCCAATATGCAAGCCACCAAGTGGGTTTAGAAAAGTTACAAAATTTTTACTAAAAACTCCCAGAGATTATTTATTAACAAACGTTTAAATAAACATTGATTTTAGTAATTAATAATCGGAAAACCTCCAAAAGCAAAGAAAGAATTGTCAATTTCACTTGTGTTTAAATATTTACTGAAATAATTTCATCACGTTAAGAACAATTTTATCAGAATTGCACTTTCGTCTGTTTTAACAATTTACACTTTTCCACATTTTTTATTGCTGCCTTGCTTTGATAAAAGTAGAAAAAAGTATTGAGAGACTGCTCAAGTTTTGCAAAAGCAATAAAAACAAAATAGTGTTACTTCTTTATTTACCGGTTGTTTTTAGTGTTTTTTATTTTGTTTACTCGTCGTGTTTGCTTTTGATGTGCGCATTCGTTTTTTTTAAGAAGCCGGGTTTCTTTTATTTTTATTTACATACAAAAACGAGCAAAAATACATTGATTTTATTGTTTTGAATATCAAAAACAAAACAAACCATATTAATATTCTTTTCTTCTTCTTTGTTTTGTTATGTAATAATTTGTATAAAAAAAGAAACACTAAGAAAAATTTGGTACTATTTTTAATTGTGTGCACACTCATCCATTTTAATACATAAACTTACAAAATAGCAAACGGATCGCATATTTAATTTGTTGGATAATTATAAAAGGATTCAAAATATATTATTTAGCATGTCCCAAGGACAAAGGGATACAATCATACATTTAGTAGCTGGCGGGTAAGTAAAAAAATATATTTTTATGCTAAATAAAAGTACTAATGGTTATATTCTTGTTTTTGGAATGTACACTCACTGGAAAAAGTATGTGTACCCTATTACTTCTATGCGATTTTGATTTGAGATTCATTGTTTTATATTTTATAGGTATTTTTAAGGATGTCAGTATATTATATTACAATAAAATACTGCTCTAATAGTTTTACTTATTAATAATTTTGTCTTTGTTGCTCTTTACTTTTTAAATTTAATATTCTTATTCAGTGAATTTCTATGGACAACAATCTCTGGATTATTTAAAAATTTTGAGATTTATTTACTAAGAAACTAAATTATCAATATTCTTGAATTTTAAATCATTAACCGTGTAAACTTTATACTGATTTTGAGAACTTTCAGCACTGAGTACTTTGTTGGAAAACAGAAAAAAATCGTCAGCAACTTAACATATTAAAAAACATGTAAAACAAAGTTTCATCAAGTGAATGAAACAAATTATCACACAAAAAAACTCTTTTGCATATTCTTTGAATAAAACGTTATTTAATAAAACACTAATCAGATTTTAAATATAACAAATTTGAAGATTTGAAAACTGCAGTTGTAGCATACAAATATTGTCTAAATGCCGGCTTCTTCTAACCAATTTTTAGTTCTTTCCCATACCTAGTTATTATTGAAATATTCTGTTTTTATCTTTGCTCTTTTGAATACAAAATTACTAAATAAAAATGATTTTTTTTTTTTTTTTTTTTGCTTTAAAAATATTTGTTTATCATGAAAATAGAAGCAAAAAATGCATGCACACAGACTATTTCAAACTTGTCTACATGAAAAAAATTATAATAATAATAAAAAGCTAAGAGCAGAGAATGGCATGCAAAACCAAAAATAATTTAAATCAATTAGATAAAAATTCCTAGTGATCGTCATTTAAAGTTGGCACTGAATATCAATAAAAAAATTGAAATGAGAAAATAATTTTTTTTTTTTGAAAACATATGTAATTTTTTTCATTGAATCAAAAATAGAATTATGAATTGATTTTCACCAGAATTCGCAAAAAATCATTTAAGTTACTCACGTCACCAATTGCGAAAACGCGAAAAATTAAAACTGCACTAGTTGACGTGAGCACACATTTTAGCAACAAAAACATACGGTCTATACTTAGGATGAGATTTGACAAACTAAATCCCAGAGATTACTTTCTTACGTGTGAACCACGCAAAGCCCTGCAATGTCTAAGAAATGTGTATATTCGCAAATCACATGTAGGCAACAATTTAAATGTGCTCATCATTAAAAAGCTTTATTCGAAATTAGAAGTTTCTTCATTTAAAACGGTTTCAAAACAAATTTTGATACGCTTTCAATGAAAAAAAAAATTAGTTTTATAAAGCTTGTGTTCAAAAAAAAGAACTTATAAATCGTCCATATTCTGAAAAACGCGTTTCCTAATTATATTACTAAAAATATATACAAATATTTAATAAAACCTGTGCAGTTCTGAAATCTACAATGCTGTGGCTTTCGCCCCCAATAGGCCGGTAAGTCGCACTTTTTCCATTTTGATACATTTTTTTGCCTTTTGATAAATGCCTGTTAGGGAAAGAAAACAATCATGAGTTTTTCTACCTCATTTTAGAAATTGTTATATTTTGACTTTGTATGTTATGCTATAAATATTCGAAATTAAAGTGTTATTTAAACACGGAAATGTTTAAAATAATTCAATTCTGTTAACTTAACATTTTTTAAACTTTACAACAGGATTGTCAAAAACGAAGCTAACTGATGGAGCCATCTACACACCTTAAAAGTATATTAAATTCGTATCCTTATGCACTTGGTAATCGGTGTGGGATAGTCTGTCCGTCCTTGTTGATACCGGATTTTCGAAGGCTCCAACCGACTTTCAAAATTGTTAAGTTTATTTAATCAGCAACAAATTCTTTCGATATGGTCCAACAATATCGTTTCATAAATCGTGAAAGTACATACAATCAAGAAAATAAGAAAAAAGCAATTCTACTTAACTATCGAATCTTCGCCTGAATATCGCATTTTTCCCAAAAATTATTTTTAAAATTTAGAAGTTACATTCTATAAATTAAATCTTAGAAATTCAGAAAAAAAAACTGAAACTACACTGAACTATCAAAATTTAACCAAAATATTTTAAAAAATATTTAATATAAAAATTAAAATTAGAATTTCATCAAACTATCAAAAATTCACCGAAATTATTTATTCACAAAAAAATTAAACTAAGAAATCTTAATAATTCTAGTTCGATTCCTGACTGCGGCAAAGCGAATTTAATTTTTCAGCTTATTTTTTTGTATTGTATTTATTAAACAAATTGAAAATTCACTAATCGACTCTCGAGTCTTTTTTGCCTTTTATTTTTTTTTATATATCTGTAAAATTAAAAATCAAAGCCGTAGAGTAAAAACCGAATATATACGGCTGTGATATTGGGAAGCAATATTTTATTTCTCTAAATAAAGGGCATAACATACGGCATGGCCGAATGCAATGGTTTTACTTGTTTAATTTTAATAACTACAATAATATAGTGAAATGATATTTTTGAATATGTACCGCTTCAAAACATTTTTAAAATGAAATCAAAATTATTTTTTTTTTAGTTTGAAATTTTTTAGTCTAAGATTTTGTTTAATTTTTAAAACTGTTCCCTCGTTTCTGTTACTGAAGTGAGAAATTTTTCACATAAATTTTTTATTGTCAACATGTTTTATAAAGTGCAGACTAGAGCCAATCATGAACCTTACAATAAAATGCAATAAAAAAGTGTTTAATTCTAGGCCATCCTGTGCAAAGCAGGGAGTGAAAAAAAGATAGAGAGAGAGAGAGAGAGAGAAAAAACAAATAATAATAATCCTTTATATAAACTACTTGCTAAATCCATATTCACGTTTAGATTTTTACATTAGCGGAAATAGGCCTATTTTCCGAATTATTGCTTTTCAAATAATTTTAAAAAAATGTAACAAATGAAAACCAAAGATGAAACTGAAAAAACGAAAGTATTTAAAAAAAGAAAATAAATCAAGAAACAATAAAAAATATGAATTTTTGTTTGTAAAATGACCGTATTGCGTTATTTTACATTTACTTGATACCATTTTAATTAATCTGTGTATTAATTGCTGTGAAATAGAAGCAAAATGTCGAAAGATTTCAAAGAAACAATTATAAGACTGTGGAAAAAAGGAAAATCATTGCGTGAAATCAGAAATATACTAAATAAAACTCTAAAACTCGTAGCACAATCCATTATGTCATTAAAAGTTTTCAAAAAAGTGGATCTTGCGAAAGAACTAGCGGATCTGGTCGTCCAAGAAAAAAAATTACTGTCCAAATTGAACGACAAATCTGTAAATATGTTTAAAAAAAGATTCAAATATTTCCGCTTTAAAAATAGCCAATTAACTTAAAGTTGGCGAAATAGTTCATAAAACAGTACAGACTATTAAAAACTTTTTCCACTCGCAAGATTTAAAGGGATACTCTGTTCATATGAACCCTCTTCTTTCAAAATGAAAAGTTAAATAACGATTAGCTTATGCGAATTAATAATTTCACAAAGACAATGCTTTCTAGAACACAGTAATTTTACCAGACGAGTCGAAATTTAACATATGCAGCAGTGATGGTCGGAACTTAGTGTGAAGGAAGCAGGGCGAAGCCCTAAAATCACATAACATTGCACATAGTGTTAATGTGGAAATGTAATGGTCTGGGATGCCATGGGCGAAAACGGCGTAGGTAAATTTGTTTTTATAGAGGGGACTATAAACAACATTGATTATTTAAAAATTTTAAAAAATAATTTAATTCAATCTGCTAAAAAAGTGGGCTTGGAGGAAACTATTTTGTTTGTTCAAGACCCAAAACACTGCCGTTGTAGTTAGAGAATGCCTGCTTTATAATACAAAAAAGGTTTTACATCACTCTTCCCAAAGCCCAGACTTGAATCCCATAGAGCATTTGTGGGCTCATATGAAAAGAAAAATAAATGATTCTATAACTGAAGAGGTTACAAGAAGCCTTGTTAATTCTATGCCAAGAAGATTCCAAGCTGTTAAAGAAGCAAAAGATCATTACACAAAATACTTAGACGGAATATATTTATTAATTTTCTACAGTTTTTTTCTTTATATAAAATAGTTACAAAAATGTTTTCTACCTGTAACTAAAATATGGATCTCAGGTTTAAATTCCACTTTAATAAACATATATTTCTTGTTAAAGATAAATTTTTACGCTTTTATTTATTTTGATTTTGTAAGTGTACAAGTTTTTTTTTTTCGTACCTGTATAAATATATGAACATTTGATTCATTATTATCTTAAATTTGTGATTTGTAAAAAAAACCTTGTTTTTCGTTTAGTAAATAATAAAATAAAATCTGCGAGTAAGTACAAAATTTGCCAAAAATTACGACACAATGATCATGCGTTCTTGACGTGTTTTCTTCATTATTCCATTTTATATTCAAACGCTGAAACTTGTATAGATATGTGTATATTCGCACAACATTTAATTCTCAATAAAAAAAATCTTTTAAAAATAAAACAATTTTCAATTAAAACAAGTAAAAAAACAATTGATAAAGAATAAAATAACAAATTCAGTCAAAAAAAAATTTAAAAGAGCCTAAACCAAATTTAAATACATACATACATACATACATACATACATACATATATATATAAAGCACAAAATGTGTTTGTTTGTTTGTCGGAAAGCTGTAATTGCCTACACCAGTGGAACGATTTTCTTGGAATTTTCCCAGTTTAAGCACTCTCAATAACTCTCTTATTAAAATTTATAAAGAAGCGAAACACAGTCTACATTGAAATAGTGGGCGTGGTGCCACCCTTACAAAATGAAAAATTATTCTTGTGTAGTTAGAGTTTTAAAATTGTGCACAGCTTACTTTATTGTTAATGAGAATAGCTGGAGTAAAAATTTTTTTAATTGAAACAGTAGGCGTGGCAGCTCCCACTTAAAATTAAAAATTATTGTCGTGCATATAAAGAATTGTTATACTAGAAAATTTCGTATTATAAAACATAGTTTAGCGAAATATTGGATAGATTGAGACAGTGGGCGTGGTATCTCCCTTAAAAAGTGAAAATATGTTTTCTTTTATCTAGGAATCTGTGAGGAGAGTGGTCTTGAATGTAATCAAATAAGAAACTGGTTGGATTTTAGGAGTGGTCGTGGTATGAATGAGCCCATTGGCGAGTAGCTAGTCAAAACATAAAAGGTATTCGCGTCACCAATTGGAAAAATGAAAGATTTAGTAGACGTTAGCATCCATTTTAGAAACAATTACACATACAACAATACATACTAACAGACGTCATTTGTTAATTAGAGCTGTTAACACATCTAAATTAAACTTTCAAAAAACAAAAATAAAAAACAAACAAAAAAATCAAAAATGTTTATTAAAAATGACAAACAAATTATTAACGTTTTTTATTAGATTTTTAATTGAGGCATAATTATTTGAAACTGGAAATACATATATACACAAGGACGGCCGTGAGTATATATTTTCATAGCAATGACTTTCGCTGATAACCAGAATATCGAAACAGCAAATTTTTAAAATGCAGTTTCGTCTGGACAGCTGTGCAAATGAATAATCATCTGGTAAATGATTCGCTATGGTTTTCTACTTGCTGACCGATCGTAAATTTCAAAAGTATATTGCCAAAAACCAATGTTGTGCGATTGTGTCGTTACATAATTCTGTTAAATTTTCAACTATAAATTTCAATTACAAATGGAAGAGTTTGGGAATACAAGGGAAGACTTACAAATGTACAGAAAATACGAAATATAACTGATACTCTAAGAGTCTACCTGACATTAAAGCCCCAATTCTTGACTGCCACATGTCTCCTAAACAGATGGCTGAGCAGTTTAACATTACAATTTTCTGGGTATCCAGCTACAAGAAAATTTTGTGGAAAATCAGGGCGTTTGACCTTGCGAGACCTCGCGCTACTATTCGTGTTTCACTGGCCTTAAAGGATGTAGGCATGTCAATAATATTTTGTAGGTGAAAAGTATGTAAAGTTAGCTTCGTTATTGACAATCCTGCTATACTTCTTTCCAAAAAAATGTAAGTTAACAGAACTGAATTATTTTAACATTTCCTTGTGAATCATTATTTTTTGATTTTAATTCGTTGCGAATTTGCTAAATTTTGAATTAATTCTTTTCACAAAAAAAAAAAGAAAAATCCAACGAATCAGGCAGAAATGAATTTCAAGTTGTTTCCACTTCAAATTTATTTTAAGAATGTATTGCAATATGCTCTCAATTTAAATGAATTTGTTAAATTGAATAGTGTAAAGAATTAATTTTAAATTCATTCAAATACATTACAACAATGAATTGCAATTCAAATCAATGAAACTAAACATAAGTTGCAATCAATCAAATTCAAAAGCAGATCTAGCGGGAATGAAAAAGTCAAAGTCGTTTAAAACTGATTTTATGCCACAAAACATCGATCTGTGAACTGATATTTGCACTTCATTACATTTGATTTTGTGTGAACATTTAGTTGTTGATAGGTGACGAGTCATCGATAAATGCTTATGAGCCAGAAACGAAAATAGCAATCGACCGTTCTAAATCCAATAAAATTTGTTGGTGAAAGAAGCACATCAAAGACAATAGTCGCCTGTTTCTTTGACCAAATCGGTTATGTGACTACTGTTTCATTTTAGCAAAGTAGAATGTCAATTCTGAGTGGTAAACAAATTGTCAGAAGCCGTTGGAAAAATTCGTAAAACTAACCACCGAAGAAAAATTATTCTGAGTTGGCACCCAATGACTTCTGTTTGTTCCCAAATATAAAAAGCATACTGTATTTTCTTTCACTGTAAACTGGGTTTAAGTTTTTTTTATAAATAATTATTGTTTATCTTTTATATACAAATACGCATACATACCTATTAAAGAATGAAAAAAAAAACACAGAACAACATCTGATAAAAATGTGTACAAAATAAAAAAACGTAAATATAAAAGAAACGAAAGGCAATTCCCCCTAAACAAATATTTCGCCCGGCACAACAAAAACAAAAAAGGCAAAAGTATTCGTGAAACAACAATACTTAATACATTAGAAGAAATATGCACAGCGGAAATAAGAGGGCCTTCTGACAGGCCTTTGCAGTGATTATAATATAATCTTTTAAACCAAAGTCCGTATAAATATTAAAAGTCAACTTCTCTTCGAAAAAGCACAAACAAAAACAAATTCTTTATATTGAATATTTTTAGTCTTTCTTTAAGCTCGATGTACTCCAGACAGAGATTATTCTACTGTGTAAATTAAAAAAAGGTTGCCGCTGAAGTATAGTGTCTAGTTGAATACTAAATAGTGATGGTAAAAAATCCATCTCATTTTTAACTGTTTTAGTTACTCCTATTGTCTTCTTAGTCTTGAAGTTATTCTAAATACTTACATGATTAGCGAAGATCGTTTGGGAAGCATATGCGACATAACGAACTCTGAAGTAGTGCTGGCAGAGTATTGAGTAGTGGGTACCGAGTATTTACACTATTTTTGACACTTAATACTCAAAATTGATCGACCCATACCATTTAAGCTGCCTTTTTTACTTTTAATTTTACGGCTCAAATGCAACTGTGTTAGAAACATAATCTTCTTACTTGTGTGTAAAATAAAGATAAATTCAGGGATACCACAAGGCTCTGTTCTTTCCCCCACCCTATTTCTTATTTTTCTGAATGAACTTTTTTGTCACTCTTTAATATGAATGATACACATAGACGTTCGACTGAAAATGGTGCTTCATCTGTAAGTTTGGGTGGTATAAGTATTAAGGAATCAGAAGCTCTTGATGTTCTTGGCATAAAAATTTAGTGAATGTTCGATAGACTTAACACATTTTTCAAGTCTCAAAACAAGCTTTCAAGTTCCTCGTTTTTTTTAATATTTCACGCTAACTGATCTCCTTATTATTTATACCACCTACATTCGATTAAAACAATTTTAAGGTAACTCGACCACGTCAGAAGATAGCGAAAGGTCTATTGGGTATCGAACTCTATTCACACTCTTAAATATCGATGCAATGTGGGTTGTGTTTCACTGTCTTGTCGATATTACAGTGGAATATGCTGCAATGAGATGAGTGAACTAATGAGATAAGAGGCACATTTTTGTGTACAACATGTTTTTCATAAAGAGCTGATCCATTTGTTCGTTTATTAGACAATCAGTTTGTATTTGGAATCATCTTTCTGCAGAAATCTTTTTAGTCATTTTCAATGTAGGAAAATTCAGCAAACCCTGCTCCCGCCATCCTCCTTCCCATAACCTAATTTTGTACTTCTTGAGTGCTGGTCAGAGATAAAAAATAAGTAGGCGTACAATTCTCAATATAACGTTAATAGACGTAAAAAACGAAGTAACAAAAATATAGTTTTGTAATAATAAATATTTTTCTTCTTCTACTACGAAATATCAATTTAACCAATTTAACAAGTTAATTTTTAACGAATGGAGTGTGCGGCGTAAAATAAATGAAACGAAAAAAAGTCGCTTAACTAGAATTTCATGATGATAGTGATTTTAGCAAAGCTACTTTTATGTTTTGGCACACACTGCAATAATACTAACAAAGATTTGCTTTTGAATGACCAAAAGTCTCTTCATGCAAAAACCAATGATCTGATAAATGTTATTAGAAATATACTCTATCGACAACGATACTTATGAGGTGATAATCAGACTTTGAATAATACGCACAATGATTACTCTACTTTTAGTGTTGTCCCAGAACATCGGAAAAGTATTAAAAAAAATTTTTTTTTTTCAATCGCACAAACAAATACGTAAAAATATTTGGAGGCTCTTTCTTTGGGAAAGTTGTGGTTTGAAAACAACTCATAAAAAACAATTCCTAACGCTTTTTGAAGTGGATTAAAAAAAAATAATCACAATATTTATTCTAAATAAGTCACAGTGGATGAAGCATGCCTCCGTATACTAGTGCCTTATTTGAACAGGACGTGCACGTAATTTTTTTCCTCATTCTGCTTCAAGTTTTAATTCTTTAAAATTATCTTCATTCTTTTAAATTATCTTCATTCATTTATTACTAATTGAGAGCAAAATTTACGTGACTTAATCGCGGTATACAATCATTACGTACCGGCATACAACTATAAATCTTCGAGCTTCTATTATTTGCATGGGAAATAATAAAGAACTTCTGACAAGCTACTAGCGTCGCTAGCTTAAATTTTCAATAGTTAGACATGCAAAAACACATTTCGCACTGGTTTCTCTAAAGCAACGGTTCTTAAACGGGGGTCCATAGCAACCATCCAAGGTGTCCGCATGAAGAACCGAAAAAGTAGTGTTTTCAAAAATAATAAAAGTTTTATTTTGAACTTGGGCTTTAGAGGGGTTCGTGAAAAAAAATTAGTTTACTAGGGATCCGTGAGCAGGAATTCGATGAGAACCCTTGCTCTAAAGAGAGTTAATACAAAATTAAAAATTTTCTGTAGAGGCAAGAAATTCCTTTTTTTACTAAAATTTTTTTTTTTTATCAAGGAGAGTCTTTAAAGGAAGAAACCAGTGCGATTTGCACTAACAGATTTTGGATTAAAAATTTACGTGTTTGTCACCCGCCTTATTAAGCTTGGAATACATTCAAACCCATTAGCCGACAACATAGTAAATAATCGGGATAACATCGTTTTCTTGGTCGAACATTAGGGATATGAGACGTCTGAGTGATAACAGCTGCAGCCATGAAAATCTTTTGCACAGCACTAGCCAGTAGAACGTAAGATTATTTATTAAATCTAAGACTGAATACTTATTGTCAGTTAAGTTATACTGAAAATTTATTTTAAACATAAAAATATATTTTCACATATTAATGACATCTTTCGATCTAAAAACTTAGGCCTTTAATTTTTGGCCCGCTAATTTTGTATCCGCACATTTTTATGCCCACAAACGCATTTTAAAGAAATAAGTAAACAAATATTTAATTTATGTATTTAAACAAGTTATTTTTAGTTTAAATATTTAAATTTACAATAAAAATTCTGTTAATGCACACACTGCATTCATTGGCTGAATGTTGCGGGTGGTGGGGAGATAAATTTTTCACAAGTGCTTTTTATTATTTTTACTTTACTTTTCAATGTTTAAAATCACAATCGCATTTTTTAAACTGAATTTAACGTGAGCAGTTTTTCTGTCTTTAATAATTAAACACAATTGTGTTTGTAATTGTAAAAATCACGCTCATTAGCAGAACGTGACTAACAAATGTTATTTGCATCTCATATATCACTTCCAAGAAAATATTTATAATTGATAAAAAAAAATTCTAGATCAACTTTCTTGGCACAACAGAATGTTTTTCATCAACTATTCCAGAAGCCTATAAAGTGTAAACAGAATTTGTGATAAAACTTATCTCTGCAAATAGTTCTAGGGTTTTACAATTTGGGATTGTACTGCTAAATCATATGATCTTGTCGTCTTTTGTATTGCCTTTATTTAGCTATCAATTTATTTAGTTACCAATTTAAATATCAGTTTTATTTAGTAACGAACGCCTAAAGAGTGACTTGTAGGCTGGCGAAATAATTGTTCCATTCATTTCATTTTAAATTTTATTTTGGAAATTTTTTACTCTAGAAGAGAGAGAGAGACCATTTAGTGAAATTTTTTTTTATTTTCTATTTATCTTCATTTTATTATTTATTGTTTTAGCAGCCGTAATAAAAGAACTTCTGTAAATCCAACAGACATTACAGCGATAAAAATTTCGTTACGGAATCCTGAAATCTTTGATAAGCACAATGTTATCAATGGTGGACGGTGTAGAAACAATTTGACCGACATTAATCTTGCTGAAAGGTGGCTCCAATCACACAGAGTCACATGTCACAGAGCGTGCGATAAAGTTGATTTAATCAACAAAAAAAAATGTGATAAATGATTAATTTCAGTTATTAAGACATCAATATTGTGCAATCTAACCCCATTAGATGGTCTTCTATAAAGAAATGTCATCTCACTTGCTAAGAACATAACTAGAGACGATTAAAAAGTGTGTTGAAATTGGACATTCAGATTGATCCAACCAAATGCTACTCGCAACGATCATATTGCTGAAGTCATATTTAAATACAAATTATATTAAATAAAAAAAATTAAAAATTAAAAATTTTTTTTATTTTATTTAAATTTAAAACTGTTAACGTTTTAAATAAAATCTTCCCTTACAGCTTGCTTTCGTGCAAGGGACAGTGTTAAACAAGGCGCTGGTCGCCAATAGCTTTCTTTCTTAATCTTATTTATTTTCGTTTTCTTTTGCTAAAATTTGTTTTAAATGATCAATTCACATAATTTTTAAATTAAATAAAAAAATTTCAAAAATAAATACAAATTAACAGATGTTTATTATTGTTACGCAAACACAAGTCATTTAATAAATTCCTTATGTTTTTGAAATTATTTTCGTTGAAAATAAGACCAACATCAGAGGCCTTGTTATCTTGTTTTCTATATAGAAAACTTAAGAGAAATGTAAATAAATAATAAATTTGTTTTAAGTGTTTATGTATAAAGAAAGTGTTGATGTCATACGTATTTTAATCGGTTATTTGATTCTATAGTAGCGCTGTTTTTGATATAATTTTGATTTCTTATAATAATTTAAGAGTTTCGGTTTCTGAGATATATCTGTTTCTTGTAAAAGTTTTTTTTTTATAATTTAAATCAATTCTAACATTAAATTTTTTCTTAATTTTATTTAAATTTTGGGTACATTTATCATTTAATTTTTTTTAGCTTTCAAAAACTTGAGATTTTTTCCTAATTTAAGTTTTTTAGCGCTATATCATTCGTACTTTGCTTTTTTTATAGCAAATTTTGATTTTAACTAACTGTGTGAGCTTTAAATTTTTGTGGGTTTCTCCTAAATTTTCTTTTTGTTTTATGTGATATTTTGATTTATTACGCATTTACGCATTACGCATTTTCTGTTTTTGTAATGACTTTATTTATCAGATTTTTTTTCTAAAATTTAATTTTTTAATCAGTAAATGATTTTAGACAAAATTCTATTCTTATTGAATTTATGAAATTTGTAAAATTTTCAAGTTTACTCTAAAGTGAAGCTGAATTTAGATTTGTTATGAATTAGCTAAATTGTGAATTAATTCTTTTAAAAACAAAAAAGAATTGAATGAAATTTAATCAATACAAATAATTTAGACAGAAATAAATATTATTTCGTTTTTAATTCAAATGAATTTGTGAAAACGAATAACAATTCTCTTGAAGAGATCGTTCAGAAAATTCCGGGATTTTTTTTAAATTCTTAACCCATTCTATGTAAAATTACATATATAAATTTTTTTTTTTTGTCTTATTTTTGAATTCTCTGTCACCCCAATATTTGTTTTTTTGATTAGAGTTACTTCACTTATCTTAATTTGTTCCAAATAATATGGAAAACTTAGAGGCGGGCGTGATGTTTAGCCTACTGCATCAATATCAAAATTAACGAAACTATGTCGGACGGTTTTGCGTATTTAAATCTTCTCTAGCTCATCTAGTGCCTTGGCAAAGTTGAATTCAACACTTAAACTGACGAACAGACGGATATTGTTCAGTCGCGTTCGCTTTGCATAAGAATTCAGAATATATGTACTTTATTGAGTCGGAAATAGGTATTATAAAAATTACAAACGCAATGACAAAAATACAGGGGACAAATTACGCCATTCGATATCGATTGAAATTTACATTCAAATTCTATAGAAATTTCGATTGATATCGAATGCCGTAATTTGCCCCCAGAGTTCCTCAGGAAAACCAACGAAGAAATATAAATCGTATTTTAAAACAAAACCTGTCAGGCATAATTTAGAAAGAAACTAGAAAAAAAGTTTCACCAGGATATCAAGAAATAGTGAAAAATGTCAATGTCGTCGAGACCTTCATATGTTGACACACGACTTCTGGAACTTTCAAAAAAGTTGTTCTGACAAAAAATACTGCAGAAATTTTGGCGCAAAACTATTTTCTAAACGTTGGATAACATTTTTTGTTTTAAGTAAATTAAACTATAGAAGAGTTTAAGCCACAAAAAGAACAATGTTTTCCTAAATTAAAGGCCCAACCCTAAACAGATTTGGTTAAATGCTGTACAGTGGACGTTAAATTCCTACGCATATTTTTTTTTGTTGCTATTAATTCTATTAAAAATTAGTCATAGAATATAGTGGATATTTTAACATTTAATTATAATTTTTAACTAATTTAAGTCACATTAAAAATAATAATTTATTTTATAAAATAAACCGAATCAAATACAATTTAAAAAATCATTAAACTTGGTAAAAAAAAATATACAACACCTTTTAAATGTGTTTTGCTGTATTTTCGTATGTTTTTGTTTTTCCCAAAATCATGTTGTGAAATTTTGCATATGGCGCTTTGCAAAACAATTTAAGACGTAGTAGAACATACCGTTCAAGGTTATGTAACAAATAAATGACATTGGAGCCCAACAACTTATTAAATACTTGCTTAAAGATTTGACTTAATATTGTTTAGTTATTACGCACTGAACTTGTCTTTAGGTCAGTGATGTTCGGAAATAAAATTGTTGTTAAATTGGTGAGAGAAATGTAATTGTACTGGGAGAAATTTTGAGTAATTTGAAAGAAAATTAGTATTATTCAAAATTGAGGCAAAAACTGTAAATAAAAGTAAATTTTAGAATTTCAGCATAATGTTAAAAATAACTAATGAATTAAATTATAACAAATGATATTTATCAAGGATATTTATCAGAAATGTTTTTCAAAACATTCTAAAGAAAATTACTTCTAATGGCCTATTGATGAGTTGAAAAATTTTTAAGTTGCTACACTGAAATTGAAAGACAATAATTAAACAGTTTTTATATGTTATCTCTGGTGCTAATGCAAGTGTTCTCTCCACCTTGCATCCTATTGTTAACGTAGTGGTTCGACATATTTATAGTGTTGTTAGACGTGACCATACCTGTTTATGTTCGTCGCTTCCTTGGCTGTTCTTTTAATGCATACCTTGAGGTACGCAACGTGCTTTTTTTCTATAGGATTAATAAACACGGGTTTCCTATTTAGCTGTACTCCAAGTTTCATTTTTCTCATTCGACTAGAAACCCCCAAATTTTAATTCCCTTGACAAATAACTCATCGTATGAAAAATCTTTTGTTGTTAGAATGAAACCTTCTGCCCATGGAACATAAACTTTTCTCCTATTCGAATAATGTTTTTCGTCTGAAATTGCTTTTACACCTAAACAGTATACAACGTTAAAAGCTTTTGAATATCATTTATACCTCTCATTCAAATTACCAATTTAGTTTTCCTGTTGCAAAGTATTGGGATCTACCTCTGTTTGTACTGTAGCTTCTTTTCTACTATTTCTTTCTTGGTTGGGAGCCATATGGACTTAAATGCTAACGGCCATATTCATAAAAGGTATTTTTGGTTTAAAGAGGGTTCATTAAACATTTTTTATGAAATTTGTAACCTTTATAAGACAAAGATATATTTCTTGTTAATTTGGCCCTAAATATTTCTATTTTTATTTTATTTTTAATCAGGCTTTATTGACTTTTTTTATATAGTTTAATTGGCCTAATGTGGCTTTTATATTACTATGAATAAATAAGTAAAATAAAAAAAAATAAAAATTAAGGTCTGGCAGCCCCAACATATCTGAAAACAACAGAGGTGAATGTAAGTAATATACACTAGTGGCCTCTGTACAAAATAAAAGCACAATTAGCAATTATTATTAGGTAAATAAATTCAATGCTGCGTTGGTAGAGGAGCATTCTTGCTGTAAAAAAGAAGATCAAGTTGAAGATTTAAAAATCCAGTGCTTTGCACTCCGAGAATTTTAAAATAATTTTTGAATTATGTTTTAAAATTGACTATGTTTGGATAGGGCTGGACGGAGAATCGTTATAATCTTTAATCCAGTTTTCCTTTATTCGCATTTGCTTTAGGTTGCCTTTTAAATAGTTTAAAAAAATTTGCTAGTGCGTAAGAAAATAATGCCACTTATTTTTGGAGAAAAATCTTTTACATTTTCCCAATTCAGAGGCTGCTAGCTTCTTAATGAAAAGCGTTTTCATTATAAAACTCAAAACCTATTTATTGTAAATTTTATTAAGAATATAGAAAATGTCTAAAGGTGATAATCCGACCATTAAGTTTACTACGCCAAAAATACTAAGTTAAGATCGACAAAAAAATATAATAATAAAAATTGTAAGACAATTTTCTCCCAAACTAAAGGAGATAAATGCCCTACACATATAAGCAAATTTTTTATAGATTATTAAAAAGCATAATAAAATTTAAAAAACCTTAATATTTGAGTAAAAGGTAAACTTTTTATGACTACCAAAATATTATAAGCATTAGGTACCCGACTTCGGTGGTCTACCCAATAGCCCCCCTTTACTCCCGACCGTTTGCAGCTCTACTCAGAACACATTTGCTTTGCCTCTTTGAATTTTAATTTAAATTTCTTCAGTGGCTCATCAGATACCGAATTATGTACAAAATAAATATTTTTTAAACCACTGTGCAGTGATATTTGCAACCAAAATAAGAACCCGTACATAATTTAAACAGAGAAAAACGTAAGAATATTAAGCTCAATACATTTATTTTTCGCTTTTTGTTTTTTTTTTTCTTGTAAAAAATTTACTTTTTCTGTAAATTTATTTAAAAAATTAACATTTATTTATTATTTAGGGTTATTCTTTCAGTGCATCTTGAAAAAGTTCGCTCAACTAACATATCACAAATTTGCTATGGTTAAACATCAATATTTTAGGTTAAAGCCGGCGCTCTTTTGGTTATTTATTACGCACAAAATTTTTTTACTCACACCCACTCACGTTTGATTCATTTAATTCGAATTTTTGTTTGTGTATTTTCTACCAAAAACGTATTAAAACTCAAGCGTTAAAAATTTTATTGGTTTTATTTTAAGAAAAACTATTAACTTTTCACAAACATCTTGGGGCGTTATTTAAAAATTTTTGAGAGGGGGCGATCAAATGTTGAATTAATTTAAAATGAATTCTTTTTGTATTTCTATTCATACATTTATTGTTTATCTTTTTTTTTTTTTATTTATTATTTTTATTTGTTTTCTTAAATTTTTACCCTGACTTTTTGTTTAAAACAACTTGTAGCTAATCTTATCTTAATTTAAAATCTTTTTTTTTAATCCTCATTTATGGTGTTTTTATTAATATAAACAATCTTCACAGTATTCTGAAGTCTTGAAAATACTTGAAATTAAAAATTTAAATTAATTTGATCAAATTTCGAACGTTATTGAAACGATTTTGCAGGTGTAAATTGATATAAATAAGAACAAGTAAGAGTGCTCTATTTGACTATACCGAATCTAATATGCACTTCACCATATATGTAAATCATTGTGGTGACAGAGAGTTAAAAAATAAACAAAAAATAAGTACGATATATAATTTTACATAAAAATGCGTTCGGCTTTTAGTTGGTCGTGCATTTTTGAAAAATTTTAGTATTTCCAAATAATTAGGAAAAATAAGAGGTAGGCGTGGTGTTTTGGCCGCTACATCGTAGAACAGGGACTGATAAAAGGAAAAGAAGAAAAGAAGTTTTTTTTTTAATATTAAAAAAACCTCAATTTAAAAATGAATTTCAATTTTAGCTGTTGATTAGATAATAACTTGAAATAAATATTTGTTTTCCCATCGAATAACAATACTTACCGATTTCATCTGAGAGCATTAAATAAAACGACAAATTCTTCTTTAGGTTTATTTTTGACGTAATGACTGTTGGCTATAGAACTCTTTACTCATCAGAAAAACTTGCAGAATCATTACCATTAATAAGGTTGGCTTTTTTGAAGCATTTCCTACTTACTGTTTCCATTAACCAGTGAGTGAACTTATCCAGCTTCCAGTGTTCCCATCATATCATTTTTTGGTTTCCTTCTTAGGGAAGTGAATCGTAAGCTCCAAATATTTTATACCATTAACTAGCTCAATTCTCAATTTGACTTTTACGACGATTAATAGCGATTTCGTCAATTTCACTTCTCATTTCTCTTGTCAGTAGTATCAGGCAGAACCAAACATCGCCCAGATAAGTCTGTCTTTTTATATTATATTAACTTAAAGGCCTCTGATATTCAGAGTCTGCATACTTGCAAATAAGCTTATCTTGGCGGTGCTACCCCTGTTCTTTCATCATAACACTAAAAATTAAGAGATTACTTCTCTCCACAAGGTCTCTCTTAAATTTTTTCTTCACACAATATTCATCAATACTATGCAGTGTTGTCAAATTCAGGAAATTATTCTTAAAATGGAGGTAAAAATGGTTATATTTTAGTTTGGTGATTTTTTTTATAAACTTTAAATGTTTTGAGAATTTTTCGTTGATTATATTTTAAAGCATTTTTAATATTATTGCAGTTTGATAATCATCTTATTTATTTAATACTTTTATTAAAAAATCTTTCAGTATGACAACAGAAACATTACTTAAGATAAAAATGTAAAAATACAATTAAATCAATTAAGCTGGATCCAGTATATTTGCCTTTAAATTTAATGGATTTAGATTATGATTTCGAAAAATAAAGTCTGTGGTTTTGGCTTAAAGAAGAAAAATTCATTCAAAAAACAAACTGCAAAAAGGAAAAGTTTGGGCACATCATCATCGTCACTGGATCTTCTTTACGAACCTACAAGCAATGTTTGTGTAAAAGTGGTTTTCTCGGTAATGAACTTATTTAAGAGCTGAGTTTAATTTATACAAACTGAAATAATAATTCAATTTGAGGCACCTTCAAAAATGGTAACACTGATGTTTAACTCCAGTACTATTTACCAAAGAATTGGTTTACGATGCGATTTGGAATGCAACGTTTTGATTTTGATAATCAAATACTTATTTAACTTATATTTTTCTAAATGAAATATATTACAGTTAATGATGAAAATAGCGGCAAGAGATGTTCTTGTTATTGTAAAAATAAATTTGGTTTCTAGAAATATTTAAGTTTTGGGATTTAACAATCCTGATGATATGTACTCGTCAGTCGACGATCAAGATTTCGAGTTTTCTTTGGTAACGGCTAAGTTTTATTTAAATAATTAAATGCTTTTTGTTTTAACTTAAATTGTTTTCAGACTTAAGACACGTGTGTGCATTATTGGAATATCTTTAAAAAAAAAAACAATTTAAAAAATTTAGGATGTGTTAAAAATAGCATGAATTTGCAAGTTAGAAACTCGTCCCTTTATCCATCTTTCAAAAGTTTTAAGAAATCCATTACATATTAAATGGTTACACCGTCAAACCTTAAACTTTTAGCTTTTGTTTTTTTGTTCGGTTTAGTCCACCTATTATTATAAACTCTAGTGTACGAATTTATGTCTATGAAAAGAAATTTTTTTCTTGGCATGCATTTCTATAGTTGTTGTTTTGCTTTTAAATATTTATTTAAAAAAAACAAAACTAAAGGTTTACAAACCTTTTCTGGCACACTGACTAAATTCAATGTTTTCGATTTGACAGCCATTAACACAAACAACATTAATTAAAATAAAAATACATAAACAACTAACAGAGTATGCAGCCTCTCCTCCTCCCCAAAGACAACGAAATAGTAAAAAAAAATGCAGTAAAATTTTAACAAGCAAACGAAAAAAAAACAGTCGTAACAAATACAAAACTCAAAACAATTATAATAAAAAAATAATAAAGAAATTAAAATAATAAAGTGCAATGTCAACAACATATTGACTTTGATACATTTGACATGACAGTGTTTACAAATTTTATACAACACAATAAAAAGTGAAATTTTTTCTTCTAAAAGAGGAAAGTCATTACGAGAAAATTGCAAAAAAATCATGTTTTGAGTGATTTCTTAATTATTTTTTTTTTTAATTCTTAATAGCATCCTTATGGATCGATAGATTTCATTCAAAAATTTAAACCTTTTTTAATTCTTTGCATAATGTTGGCAAACTTATTTTAATTACACACATACATATGTACGTGATTTCTTTTTTAAAACTGATCATTTATTTATATCATTGATTTTAATTATTTATTTTTAAATTGTTAAGAATTATATTTTGGCCAAAGATTGGGACTTGTTTACGACTTTATGTCTGCATTCAGGTAGAGTTGTGGTTTTAACAAAATTGTCTTTCAGAGGTACAACTTTTCATACAAGTTATATTTAAAGAAACTCTTTTGACGATTGAATTGTAGTAGCGTTTGTCTTAAATAAAATTCAAATCTTTTTAAATAAAATTGAAATAAATTTATTCATCTTTATATTAATCCTTTTCATCATGTTTTAAACTTGAAAAAAAAACACAAAAAAATCTTATTAAACTAAAAATGGTGCAGATACTCGATACTTTGCCTGCACTGCTGTGTGAAAAAAATATTTTTTTAAAGTCGCTGAAATAGACCTTATTGGTTAATTGCTTATAGTTTCAGGTGCATTCAATTATTAGAAAGTCTTTACAAATTTCAGAAATAATTTCTCTTATGAAACACTTTTAAAAATCACTATACGCGCGGTTTCAACTACTTTACTCGATTTAACTTTTCGCCCAATCAATTTGAATTTTTTTAAACTTTTGTGGAATTTTTTGGATTTTTTTAAGAACAATCTTTTTCTACAATTGCATATTTTCCTTTAAAGTCATATTCAGCTCTATTGCATTAGTCGTTGTCGAAGTCGTTGGCGATTTTTAGCAACAGTCAATCTTGGTCGATGCAGTCGTCAACTCGACACTCAGTTTGTATTAGTTTGCGCGCATGTGTTAACGTCGACATGTTATCGATAATTTTGAAAAAAAAAAATATCATCTCCATTTATTTTTATAGTTATTTAACATATTTTCTTTAATTTTTGTAGAAAAATGTTTATGTTTGAATCAAGTGAAAGCAGTGATGAAGAAAACGAAGAAATGCTTAGGGTTCGGAGAAAATTAGGGACAAATTTTATACATTTTTATTTTGCAGGACAGCACGTAAGTAATCGAACAGTTTGCCATGTATTTGTAAAACAAAGTAAACTTTTTTATTTTTGTGCCTTTTTAACAGTTTTGTTGAATATTTTCGACTAAATAAAACAGGATTTAAATTTTTATTAAAAAACATTGAGTCTTTAATGCGATGCGCCATTCGTTTAACATCAATTTCCAACACGTTAAAGTTAGCTACAACATTGCGGTTCTTGGCTCAAGACTTGGTATGAGCCTCGAGTGTTGGTAATGACTTTAATCTTGAATTATCGCAACCAACTGTATCCTTAATTTTGGAAGAAATACTCGATATTTTAGAAAGATTCATCTGCGACCTTTTTATTAAATTTGAAATGACTAAAGAAGAGTAGGCTGAATGTAAGTTTTATTTCTTTAAGAAAGCGGGATTTCCTGGCATAATAGGCTGCATAGACGGCTGGCATATAAAGATTCAAGTTCCTAAGAAGGATGATCAAAATAACTTCATGTACTATTTAATACAATAGAAAGGTTTTTTTTATTAGTTTAAATGCCACGCTTGTAAGGTAAAAAAAACTTACTATGTCGACGCTAAAAACTTTGTTGACAAAAACAAAGTCAATTCAAGTTAACGTCAACTTAATATTGCCTTTATTAATATAAATTTGCCGACAGTAAGTGTGCCGTCGACATCACTTGTAACGACGTCGACATTCGTAATAAGGGTGATTGACTTACTCGAACAATAGTGTAAATACTTGAAGCATATTTTTGGTGTCGTCAAATTTTTAAATTCTTTTAACTCTTAAATTACTTAAGCAATAAAAGTGAATTCAAAAATATTTCAAAATTTTTATTTAGTTAGTTTATTAACGCTCCTAAAAAATAAAGCATAAAATTATTTAAGTTATGACAAAAATACCAACAAACAAACTACGTTTTAATTTTTTCCCACATTAGGCATGGGCAACACTAAATGCAGACGTACAAAATAAAATAAATCAAGTTATCCCCCAGTCAATTAATTTTTGCTATTCAATGTTATTCAATAATATTAAAATAACGAAATATGTTTTTTAAGTTGATGATTTTTATGCATTTGTTAGCCGATATTTTGTGCAGCATCTTGGGAGGTTGGCAATTATTAGTCAAACAATTTATTTTAATGTGCTTTGGATAAATTAAAGGAAAAACCTCTTAGATAAGTTTTCTGTTGAAAAAATTATATATGGAAATCTTAATTATCGATAAGTCTATGAATTTTATTTTTATCATCATTATTCGATCTTTTTTTCTTTATATATTTTTAAAGAATTACAAGCCACTAGACTTGTGCAGTTCATAAACGAACGAGCTAGTTCATACTTTTAAGTATACCTAGTTCATTTTTGAACTAGACTTTGTATTTAAACTACCAGACAAGACGAACAAGAATCCATGTCTATGTTTCCTTGTTGACTATTTCGGACATTAAATTAGTGGCATTGCTACGGTGTTGTTGCCATCATATTTAAAAAAAACATTTGAACTAAAAGAGCTTTTAACTAAAGAAAGATTATGAAAAATGCGTTAACATTTAAACTAAAAAAGATTATAAACTAAACAGAGCCTTTAACTAAAATTTGAACTAGTTCATTTTCAAACGGTGAACTAAAAAGAGCGATCACTAAGTTGAACTATATGGCACAAGTTTACATGCCACAAGGCCAAATGAACGACAATTTAACAATTAAAATTTAAACTTATCATAAATATTATTTTAAGTTAATTGTATTCTCAAGAAATTTAAATAAAATTCCATATTCTTATATTCCGAATTTATTTTACTAAATGAGAATTACATTCAATTAAGAAAGCAAAATGGAAACTAACTTTATATTAGAAAAAATCGAAATCACAGCATGAGAATACCTGTGGAGAAAGTGTCTCAGGATTCGCTTTGAAAACACCTTTGTATTATATGGCAACGATTGCAGTGAAGTACGCAAGAATATTGTAAACCGTAACTATTGTTGCCACACAAAAAAAATCGTTAAAAGTCGTTAAAATTATATTAAACAAAATATATTAAAATTAGCATTTCCTATTTCCTAATGAATTCTCTCGTAAAATCTCGATGTGCCAAACAACACTAATACTTTCTTCTACTCGCGTCTTTATTTGCGGACATTTCTCTAGAATAGTAACACAAATAATCAATATTAAGTTACAACCCAAAACTGGTTTCGTTGCTCTCTTTATTGGTCTTAACAATTTTATGGTCATTAATGCAGCAACATCTTTGAATTATGACAACGTATACAGCGAAAGAATGCTAGTGACAGATCCACAAAATGATGCATTACATTCCACTAATGTCAAATATCTTCTGTTGTCTTTAAAAATTAATGCAATTTTTAAAAAAATTAATAAGTTTTCTCTTTATCAATTTTTAAATAAAAATATACGCGAACTTAAGCCGGATAAAAATTATTCATTTAGTTACATTGGTAAATAAAATATTTAATGACGGTATGTTAATCTATACATATAAAATGAAACTGTAACAGGATCATTTCTGTACATGAAATATTTTTTAAGACTTTTGTTGTTGATGTAGATCGATATAAAATACAAAACACCTATTTTTTGAGTTTTTTGGCTGTCTGTTTGTCTGTTTTGTGAGTAGGTTCCTTAGAACCTTCATTCACATCTAGAATACTTTTGTTTTTTGTAAAAATGAGTCATTTCATAGAGATAAATTAGCTAATTTTACCGGTATGATGGCTTGTTTTTAACACTCTTAACAGAACTCTACAATAAATATTTAAAATTAAAATTTAAAGAAATAACGCGCTGATGAAGTCGTGGGCACTGCTAGTTAATAATAATATTTTTTAAGAGTCACACTTGCTTGGGGGAAATAATATTTAATTAGTTTATTTACTCTTCTAAAAATAAAAAAGAAGTAAAAAAAAATTAAATAAGCGTTAACAAAAATACCAACAAATGAACTACGTTCTTATATTTAATATGTATTTCCTAATTTTTTCCTAATTGGATTGCTACAATTATTAAGTTTTATGTCAGAACTATAACACTGGCATAAGAGAAGGTTAAATTAAAAGTTATAAGCAAATTGATTTTTATTATTTAATTTTATGAATTAATGTCACTAAACCAACCAAACAAGCTGTTATTATATTTCTCTTCTCCTTTGTGTAGCATCTTTAGAAAAAGCTTTCATTTGTTGATAAATTAATAAAAGACCTCAAACTTAACAAACTGTGTTGTTTATTGTTAAATAAATTATTTTATCTAGATAAAATTAAACTATTCATAAATTAAACAATATTTTGTCGTTGTGCCAAACAAGCGTTTCATACCCATCATCAGTGAAAAATTACTACTTTCGTATGATATTTCTATTAAAATGCATAATTTTTAGCAGAAGTTTCTTCTTTATGATGGCTTGTGAAAAATAGGGGTAATTTAACCCACCGCACTTCATTCTTAGATAAGACTGGCGTCAACTTTCAAACACCGTGACATGTAATTTTTGTTTTCTTCTCCTCTTTAATAAAATCCCTTATCAGAGCATTGTTATTTTTTCTAGTTTTGTTGCTTTGTATAAACACAACTAGAACGAACGACGAATTCCGCGCAGCGAATCAAAATAACTTTTGCCTAAATTCGTTGACTGAAACTCAACTAGCACTACAAAATTATTTATAAATTAATTTGAAAATATATTTTTGCTTACATCTGCCACTTGCTAGAGCGACCATGTATTTAAAAAAATAATATTGTCTTTATTTAAATCATTTCTTTTAGAAATGACTTTCTTTTTTTTGCATTTCTAATTAAAAAAATATAAAATTGTGATAAAAGAGGATAATTTTTGTAGTGTATGGAAATAATCTATTTTTTCTAAATAGTGGCATAAATAGAAAAATGTGCAGTTGATAATAACATTGCAGATATATACGAAGAAAACCGACGAAGGTTGTAGCGAAAGAGAGAGTGCATTTCATTCAGCAGCAGGTATTTAAAATTTATTTTTCCTTTTTACAATTTATAGCAATTAATTGCCAAAAAGCCAAAACAAAAAAAATATATAATAATAATTCATTTAAAAACAAATATTTAAAAATAAAAGCAAAAAGGATTTAAAATTAAATATGCTATTAAAAATAATATATTTTTCGTATTTGTGCTATAAATAGAAAGAAAATTTGATTTTGATTAAAAAAGAATTAAAAAACTTAAAAAAGTAATTAAAAAAAACTTCAGCCACTAAAAAATTAATCGTCGTACGTGGACTAAAAAAAATTGTTACGCACAACGAATTTAATTCGACGCACCAATTGTGTGCGAATTAACGCAACGAAAAGTTCGTCGCTCGTCCCAAATGTGTTTACTGCTTTATACGTTCATTCGTTTATTAATAAAAATATTAATAAATTAATATAAAAAATAATTCAAATTAAACAAAATTATTTAATTCAATTAAGAGGATTTTTTATTTCGCTATATAATTCATTAATAATCGAATGGAAGGATTAACATTAAAAAACAAATCTCTCTGTTTATTAAAAACGATTAAAGGAAAAATTATTTCTATAAAACAAAAATTATTTTACATTGCACAATGGGACAGAATCAAAACATTTTGGAAATAACTCAGCCATTTGTAAAGGCTTTAGCATAGCAGAGGAGCATTCAAGCTTAAGTTTTAAAGCTGGGTATCATACACTTTACGAGGATGGCGCTATATGGTCTCAAAGTTGGGTACCTCGAACCTGAAAAATTTTCAAACGCTAGGCGTTTTTTTTTAATTTATGTCTAATCGGCCTAGCCCTTTACAAATGGCTGAATTATTTTCAAAATATTTTCATTCTGCCCCACTGTGCATTTTAGCAAGTTTAATATTTTGTTTCATTTTTATTTGATTTCAATATTGATAAGCACAAGTTTGCTTTAATTTAGTTTAACACACTTTCTTTTATTTTCTAATAAAAATCTAGTTTTTATATATTAAACATTTATCTTCGCTGCATGTACTTTAGTTTTATTATAGTTTTTTATTTCGTGTGTCGACCTTGACATGGTTGTATTAATTATAAAAGTTTATTCTTATTTCTCTCTTCTTCGGTTTTTTGCGCAGTTAACTTTGTGTTTCAATAAAGAATATAATTGAAAAGCATATATGTAGGAAGCTAAATTTAGCAAATTAGTATTAATGTATAAATAAAACTAAATTATAAATATTTATTGTTACTTATGAAAATTAACAACGTCTTATTTTTGCTGTATAACCTTTTTCAAACTCGAAGCAAATTCAGGGTGAGCACATAAATATGTATAATGTCACTTAAATATGTACTCACAACAAAAATGTTAAATTTATTCAACACACTGCTAGACGAATTGTTAAGATGAAATATAAATTTTTTTAATAAAAAAGATTTACTTAATATTGCCATATTACTCGCAACTGCGACTTTTATTTATGGGCGAGCTAAACCGTCAGGATTGTTCTAATACTAAGAGATCTGGCAGCTTGTTTCAGTTGTATTTTTTATACTTTGTTTATGTACGTGTGGGTGTGAGCCATGAAATAATATTAAAAAATATTAATTTATGCTAAACACACCAGGCTAATGGTGGTTGTTTATATTTTTATTTATTTATTTCACGTCATTTAAAAATGCATCACTACGCAATAAAATTTAATTATCAGCCCAACAAAAATTCTGCGCTAAATCTTTTACCCTTTTTATAGATTGCGAAAATTAAAACAAAAAATTTGAAAGAAAAAGGTATAAAAGAAAAATCATTGTAAATAAGAAAACACAGCTCCCTTCAAATTACGATGATGCCAATTTTTTATATTTTTTTGTCTCTAACGAACTCGTAGTATATTCATGATTGGGCTGTATATTTTCTTCCTGGTATCTTTTCCCCCTTTTGTGTGAATGCTTCGGCTTTGGAAAATTTGCTTTCTTATTTATGTGAACACCAGAGTATAAGAAGAACGCATGAAATAATATTTTGCTATATAAAAAAAGCACTGAACACTAAATAACAACAAGGTGTTAGCTTAAAATTTCTTATTCAAGATTAATTCAACCCACAAACGAGTAAGCGAAAGAAAAGAGAAAATTCTTAGATGAGATTTTTTTTTTCGAAATATTCAATAAGAAGAAATTTTGTATAAATTTGTTTCTTCATTGCAGACAGTCGATTTTAAAACCTTGTCCTTCTACTTTTATATTTTTCAATCCAAATAATCATTATCAAAGATCTGTTAATTTTTTTTTTTTTTGTAAATTCAGTGAAAAAATTTAATTTTTTTAATCTTCACTAAGCATTTTGTCACTGAGGAAACATCTGTCCTCTAATAAAATAAATTTCATTTAAACTCCTAATTAAATAATAAAATAAAAATCAAGTTTATACAAATAATTTATTAACATGTTTTGCAAATGTTTGTATTAAGAATAAACCAAACACAGCTATTTGTTATTATTATTTGTATTGCTTAAAAAATTCATAGAATTTGACCGGCCGGCATGTTTAAACTATATACGTATGTACATAAATAATTAACAAAATATTCCATTTAGTAAACAAGTTTTAATGCTACACTCCATTGATCCAAAACGTGTATACGAAGGGAAGTTCACCAATATTATCAAAAGTGAGAAAAAGGCTGCAACTATTTTCAGAGGCATAAGAAAATTAATTTTGGGGGGTTTTAATTTTAATTTGAAACTGGGTTCCTTTTAACTCGATAAACTTTATGTAATGATTCTTCAACTATTTTAACTCTAATAGCTTCTGTGACTAAAGTGAGAAAATTCTCATATGAAAATATAATAGTCATCTTGTTTTAAACAGAATGAGGTAGACTTTTTTATGAAATATAATTAAAAGTGATGAACTCTATAAGACTCAAGATGCGAAAACTAAAAAAACTAAATAAAAAAAATTTAATAATCACAAATATTTTTTTCCTTCCTTTAGGAAAAGACCAGATAAATTAATATTACTTTATACGTTTACTTTCATGTTTAACGTTTAACTACACTGGTTTCTCTGATGTCAAATTTTTGTTGACAACATCGCCTGTAGAATGTATAAGGCGGCACCATCCGCCTAAGTCTGCAAGCGCACTTTTAAATTCAGACCGTAGCAAAATATAGGTAGCGGATTTCAGGCTCGTTTTGCTGTTGCTATGCAACAGAAATCGCCTCACAGCGAGTTTATTATAAAACCTAAATTTTACGAAAGAGTTTAAACAAAGTGTGTCGTTACGAGCTCTAACTGCAGATTACACTAAATGCGAATGAACACTGCTTTCGCATACTGTTATTGAAAACAAAAACAAATTTATATATTTTGCTGTTGGGATACCTTTCGGTGAAGACCGTCGTCACTGGCTGTTATTTGGTACGTCAAGGTATGACAACAGCATAATATTTGCTGGCGGAACAAATCCGATTAACTTTTATATTTTGTTTTTGTTTTCAAAATAATTATGCGAAGAAAGTGTTTGTAATATCGGCAAGAAGTAATTGGTTTATATTCCTTTCACATATTGTTGATAACAACGCTTAATTATGACTCCGACGTTAATTTGTATTAAATCTGCCCGAGATAATTTACAGTGTATTACAGATTTGACTGGATATCGATATTAAAAGTTTTATAAACCAAATTAGTCACTTTTTAGATTTATATATTTTTTTATTTATAAATTAATCCACCTTTTTAGGTGGTTCAATAAATTACAATCTCTTCATTTTAATCATTTTCAAATCGAGTAAACAAAACTGGTTCAAAGTAAATCGAGTTGTTGCTACAAAAACTTGCTAAATCAAATTTCTTGATTTTTCTCTTTGAAGTTTAAATAAAATGACGAGCTTGCAAATACATTTGTGTTTAAAGGTACTTAAAGGCAACATCCTTTACCAATATGTTTTTTATATACTTACAGCAAGTGACACAACGCCTGCCTGGCTTGCAGGAAATTAAACAATTTTCACCCTTTTTCACTGTTTTAATGTAAAATTGCATGCTGATGTTTTTTTTTTTTATTTTATTTTAGATAAATTATTATCGCTTGTTATACATTATATCTTATACATTAATGTGCTGTTTCTGTATTACAGGCGATCAACTCGTCTAGAAAAATTATATGAAAATAACTCAAAAAACTGAGTGCTTTTCATACAAATTTTTCACACGAGCTGATCGCCTGTAATACAGAAACAGTACATAAATCTCTCGATTTGCCGAACACCAATTTGTAAATTGTTTGTTTTCAAAAATTAATCGATTTAGATATCTAGTCAATTTACAAAACAGACCTTGGTGACTTTCAGTACTAGAACAAATATTTATCACAAAGTTTGATTCAGTTCTTCAATTCACAACCTTTTGCATGTTGTATCTAACATAGTTATAAACACAATGCTCTAGTTTCTGTTGTTAAACTTACAAAAAGTAAAAACTTTAAAAACAAATCTATACATGTAATAAAACAGTAACGGGGTCATTTCTGTACATGGAATATTTTCTGAAGATTTTTATGTTGGCGTAGATATTTTAATCAAAATGAGTTACAAAACAAATTACAAATTTTGTCTGTTTGTGTTCGCATCACGTAAAAACTGCTGGACGGATTTGAATAAAATTTTGTGAAGAGGTCCCTTAAAACCTTTGTTCAAATATAGGATATTCTTTTTTCATAAAAATATGTCATTTCGTAGAAAAACTAGAAATATAAATGTAAAAGCACCTAATTTTACCGGTATAATGCTACTAGAACTGTTGTCAGTAAATTTTATTTTATATGTGCAAAATTTTTAAAACTGTTTACATATCTCTACAATAAATATTTAAAAACAAATTTTTCTAAATTATTATTAAAAAAAAATTAATGTCACGCGGACGAAGTCGTGGGCACTGCTAGTAGCAAATAAAATAATGTTTTAACCGCTGAGTTTTAATTATATTAATTCGAAAAACAATTCTAAAAGTCAGAAGAATATGTAATTTGAGACTTATTTATACCAGTTTCTATAGTAATTGCATTTATAATACAAAAAATAGTAGAGAAATTTAATATTGTCGGTGTTTATACTCGTAATAATATCGGTTGGCAACCTTGCCGCTTTTTTAATATTTTCCTCATACTTTAAATTTATTAAGGGTAAATATTTTTAAAAAAATTTTCACAACTGAAATATTATTTTAAACCACAAATCAGCACAAAATAAAAAATACTGAAATGTGCAAATAATTTCTATGTAATTTAATTTTATAATCATGACAATCATAAAATCCCACTTAACAAAATACTTTATTATTTTTAATTATTACATGAACATAAGAAATGCATGTTTTATTTGTATTTGTATTTTTATTTTTTGCATAATACTCAGGATAAAAATATATTTTAATGGCTTTTAGGTTGTTGCCTCTCGTGTAAGAGGCAACAAAACAAAACAAAATTTATGTTTAAAATAAATTTATCCTTTTGTTCGTTTACAAAGAGAAGGAAGGGTCAATGCTTTTTTTTTTATTAAATAATATTTCAAATTGCTTACAAAAAAAATATAAAACACGAAAATATTCTAAAACAAAGCTTTAAAAAACTGGCCTAAAATCTCATTATGCTTTACCATCTTTGTTGTAGACAAGTAGGGAAGAAGTTAACAGTGGGCAATAGAGTAAAGAATGTAAAATTTTGGCGCACTTACCTTAACAATTTTGCTTTTTCGTTTTTCTCCTATTCGCCACAGAATTCTATCGTTTACCAAGTAACCACAATTTGTGCCATTCTTAAAGGCTAACATTGCTGAAAAAAATCAATAGATCTGGAACTAAATATTTTGCAAACAATTAAAATTCCATGAAGAAAGCACAGATGTGCAGTGCTCTGGAATTGATCATTTTAAGAATATTTTTCTTCTTTTAATTCAATGTCATAAATTTAAAGTTGACTAATAAACTTTTTGTTAAAGACGAACGTAGTTTTGGATTAAAAAAATTTTTCATTAATCTATTTAAAGGGAACATATACTACCATGAGTATTTACTGGGGAAAAGTTGCTTAGTTTTCGAACAATACTGTATATCGAGTGGTTTAAATTTACATACTTGTGGTATCATTTGATTTCTCATGCGAATAGGAGGGCATGAGTCTGAACGTCATTCCTAATGATACGTGTTAGAAAAGATTGAATAAACATTTGTAAAAATAGTGGTTACATTTTTACCTAAGCATTTGACTAATCTGACCGCTCCTTATTAAGCATTCATGCCAGAGTTTGTCACTCGCTTGAGATATGTATATGAAAGAGGCGGAACAATTTTTCTTTTCTCAAAGGCTTTGTAAGCTACGTGAACAAATCTGAGTATTTAATCGATTGTACGAAGTTTCCCTCTAAATCCGAATTGATGGTCAGGATTACATCCTCTCTTGCTTAGAATTGGGTTCAGGTCAGTTATTAAAATATTTTTAAACTCAACTAACATCATCTTACTTGTTTTATAAAAACTATTTCCTATAGCAGTCGATATATTTGGGGTAAATACCATTTGTTTTTTTTTTTTTTTTTTTTTTTTTTTTTTTGTGAAGATAAAAGTTAAGGACCAATTAAGTTTTAATTTTGACACGTAGCGTATAGAGCTTTGAATATATATAAAAATTGCTTGCCTCTGTTATTAGTGGAATTATTCCAAAAAGCTTCACAGCAAATCAATATTATTCTAGTTTATATATAATTAATCATTCAAATTTTTACCAAAAACTTAGTGCTCTGATTTATTATTTTTTTTTTTTTTAATCTTTATTTATTACCGTCAGTTTTTCCGTTTGCCGCGGAGATGAAAAATCGCTTAACAAAACCATTTATACTGTAGCCTTATTCATTAAGAAGGAAAAATATAAATAAATTATTAATATTTTTAATAAAAACGGCTGAGGGCTGCTTTAAATATTGTTTAAAAAATAATTTTTTTGTTTTTGTTGATGTCGATATACTTAAATATTTTTGTAAATATTTTGCATTTTTGATGAATTAATTAAAATAATTTCATTACGTTTTTTCTTAAATTGTGACAATTTAAATATTTTTAATTTTTTATATGAAAGACAAAAAGCTGGCAAAACGACAAAATAGATATGCAGCATGAGAAATAAATTATCTAAATGAAGGAATTTCGATTTAACAATAAGAAATATTTATTATTTATCTATCGCAAACAAAAGTTTATTTCCTTAATCGAATGATGACATGCTATTTTTCTTCCCTCAATATTAAATCAGTTAATAATTTGTATTTTTAGTAAACGTTTTGAATGACATCTCTGGATTTTCTGATTGTTTTGTATAATTCTTGTACAGAATTCAATTTTGTTACTTTACTTACTTTACCTTACAAATTAAACTTTAACCACAGCCAGATCGTTAGAAATTGTAAAAATTGCTCTTTGTTTTATACAAAGTGTTTATTTGAAGGTGTAGAAGTTAAGGATTTCTTATGAAATGAAGGGGCCGAGAGTTATTATGGCCAAACAATGAATATCTCTATAAAGAAAACCTCACTATTGTTTAAAATTTCTCACGTTAACCACAATGCATGAACGATCGTTAGGTTTCTCGCCAGTTACAAAAAAAAAATAATAATAATAATAATAATAATAATAATGAGCAATTTCGCAATTTATATTTATTTGCATGAGAGTAATTTCAGCAAACACGCAAATTCCATCATAAATAACGTAACAGTTAAAATAGAACTCTTATAAATGATAGAATAAAATAATCATTGTCAATACTTAATCGAGTATTTATCATTTAAAAGGTTCCGTACTCAAAGGGCAATAAGGTACCGAAAACTTTGTAGTGAATTATATTAAATATTTTTTTTTTGTCGTTATTTTGTTTTTTTTTTTTTTTTTAATTTCCACATGACTGTTTTTCGTTGAGCTTAAAAATTGTTCAGCCACCGTTTTAAATGGCATATTAATTTTTCAAATTACTTCATTCGAAATTCTTAAAGCTCTTCTTTACTTACCCTCGTACTTCGAAAATCTATGAATTTACTTTTTAAAGTCAAAAGATTATCAGTGATTGAGCTATATTTAAACCAGAAACCACTGGATTTCCACTACTTTTTTTTGTAACTAGAGATTGTTAAATTGTCATTTTAATTTTCATTGAATTTAATTTTTATTTAATATAAAAAATAGCCATTTAACTGAAATTATATACATTACAAATGATAATTCCTGGCATATTTACCTTTGTTTATTTACGAAAAAAAAAATAAATTATTTAATTATATCAATTTCATAATTTAAAATAATTACAATGAATTCATTGTTAAATTTCAACAATTCTTTTTTTGGAAACGTTTTCATGTTTACAAATAATAATCGTCATTTATTTATTGATCAAACTTGTAATTTTTCGCAATGTCTCTTTGTATGTGATAACACGCAACGACATAATGATAATAATTTTAAACGGGCTTTTTATTTAAATTATCCTTTATTCATCCTTTAATGGTTTTATAATTGGGTAAGCTTTCGCTATTTGATTTTTAAGTGAAGAATTTTTTTGTACACACCCAGCTAGAATTATCGTTTCATCAATAAAATTCACGAAAAAAGCTTCCAAGCTTCTTTGAGAAAATTTTTTTATTTCTTCTGAATAGGCGAAAGGCACAGCTGGTTCTTATATATGTTGTAGAAAAACTGCTATGAACCCATTTCAAAATGAGAACTAGTTAACAAATCTGCGGTATCTGAACCCCCAGACATTTTTTTCTTCAGCTCTTTGAAGCTAATGTAGCTGGGATATATAAGGGGACCATTCCCCACTGTTTACAAGGACCTTAAAATGCTAGTCGGGGGGCTAACTACTGGCTAATCCCATGAACCCAAGTCATGGAAAGTGCACTCGATGTTCCGTTGTGTTGCAGCAGATCCTTCGTTACTAATATATATATCCAGTTCTTCAGTCAGGGATAAGAGTAACCTACTTTTTACCCAGTATTAAGCTACACACCAGCTCTGACATGAACATGTTACTTGTGATGGATTTTTTTTTTCGCCTCGAATTTCACTAAATTTCTATTTTGGGAAGTACTCCAGAAACCGTAGTAACGAAAAGCACTAACATTAAGGGTCTGTGATTTAGTTCGTCCTCAATAATTTTTATTGAGTGTCGTTCCGTCATTTGCCATTACTCTTGACTGTAGCGATGTCAAACTGTCTTTCTTCTTCCTTACCATAGAGTTTGCCACAATAGTTAAAAATTGTCTGAGGCTAGGGTCTCCCTCAGCTTTCATATTTAATATATGTGTGCCCTTGATCCCCAGCCTAATTCTAGTAAAAACTAATCAGTTAAAATTGACTTTTTAGACTTCTTGTCAGGGGCTATTGCCTCAGCTTTTAAAGATTAATCCGTCTATCTCTTATAAGCTATACATGTCCTTTATTCCCTGTTCCTTTGATAAAAGAAAGTAGCTATAAAAGAGACAAGAACGTGTTTTCATCGTTGAATGATATTTTTGAAACAATAAAAATGTTGTGATCACTTCTTCGATAAAAGCCAGTCTGAGCAATAATGAGGGTTTTCATATTTACGGCTTCACTAACCGTCAAAATTTCCTGGATCGATGACTTAATACCATTACGTTTGCATATATAAATGTTAATGATTCTTTATCACCAAAAAGTTCTAGTGGCGTAATTAAAAAGTTTCTACGCGCTGAAAAATTAACTAAAATAAAATTATCAATAACCAGTCATTAAAGTAGTTTTTATTTAAATTTATTCTATTCTTTTAAATCTCGTAAGTTCATTTTAATTTCTTATATTATAGATTTTTATTGTGTCTGATACAAAAGCAAAAAACACTGATAATTACATTTTTAAACGTAGAGAGATAATTAAGGGGCAAAGACTCTTAAAGAGCTGTTTATGCCTTTTCCTTCCACAGCAAAATTGATTAAGATTACTAGGCGGTTTATAAAGGGTGATTTAGTTAAGGACTTTAAATTTAATATTAATGAAAAGCATAAGTTTCACAAACTAAACTGCTGATTATTTATGGTTGTCATACTCTTAACAGCAGGTTTCCTAGGGGCCCCTAATGAAGTACAGAAAAGCAAAGAAAAGAAAAAAGCTCACTTGTTAACAATAGACCCCACGTTTCTGCAATTTGAACTCAAGAGGGAGATAAACAAACTAAAGGCGGTGCCAAAAGATTCCAAGGGGCACTATAGGGGGTAATATGGAGTTCAGCTTTTGCGAGTTGTGTTATACTTTCGTTTGTTATGATGTGTACTAATGAAAGGAACCTCAAAGGTTGATCAGTCGATAACAAGTGCGGCCAGTGGTTCATAGGGGTAGGCAAAGAGACGACAAAGACGACAAATACGACCTTTGGACTTAGGAGGTAAATATTCTCGGCTGGTGCAGTATGTTTTCTAGAGGTCAGTGTTGAGCTTGTTTTATTAAATTAATAAGCTTTTACAATTTTTTTTGTACACTTGTAAATACACATCTTTTAGCGCAATCTGCTGGATAGAGAAATGCGAAAGCCGAAATTGTTGCAATAAAGTCGAAGTGTCTAGTTCATCAGACACAATTTCTTTGACTTTGTCCTTATTCTCGTACGACTAGAATGCTGAGGTTTTCTCGGGGCCCAGTTTTTTTTTTTAATTTTTAAACTAATACGAGCATGTACTTTGCGAAACGTCTATTTCTATAATTCTCTTGTGAATTTTTAAAACGTTCCTCCGTGATATTTAATTGGATATTTACAGTCAGTTAAAATAAAAAAAAAATCATTTTGTTGATGATGATTTACCTAATATTTAAAAATATTTGCAACTGTCATATTAAACCTCACCTTCAATTGCCTATTATATGTTAATTTACATACCCTTTAAAGGAAGTTTCAACAACATTTTTACTCATTTTATTATTTGTAGTACGAGTAGCATAACAAAATGAAATAAAAAAAAATTTTGTTATGTATTTAGCGTGCTTAGAGGACCTCACTTGATCTTGTGTCCCATGGTGGGTTGTTTTGTGGGATGTCCACAAATACCTGAAGTACATGCCAATATTTTGTGCTGACGTTGATTATTAAAATATAAAATAAAAGTATATTTGTTATTATCTTAGCAGAGAATTACATACTTAAGAAGTTTTTAAATCATTAAAGTACTTAAAATCACGAAATGGTAGCAAAAGTAAATAAAATTAATATATTTCGTCAAAACTGTAAAAGTTTAATTTTCTTACTGTAATTTTTGATATTTTAATTGTCTTTTTTAATTGAGTTGTTAGTTAACAAACTAAAAAAGCATTTTAAATAATTCTTAATTTTATTTAAAATTTATTTATTTATAAAATTTATAAATTTATAATTATAAAATAAATATTTATTATTATTTTAATTATATTATTGTAAAATAATTGTGTCTTAAAATACACCTCTAAATTTCAGTGTCGTAGTTATAAAATTTAAATTTATTAATTTTTTATTTGTATTAATAAACATATCCAAAAAATTGATGCTTTAAAATCAAGTGAAATTAAATGCTTTTAACAAAATTGCTTAACAAAAAAATTGTTTATGTTTCTGTTTTTATAATATGAGGTATGAGTCATAATGGTCATCTTGTTTAATTTTTGGTTCTGTTTGCTCGAAAGAACAAAGAATACTTTAAAATATCGACATAGTTGAAGTTTAAAATTATAGTATGTTAAAGTAGTATACGCGGGTATATAAAAAATTTAATTTTTTTTTTGCTCTGATTTTGATAGCTCCTATGGATTATCTTTTTATTTTACCTTGGTCAGCACAAGCTGTCTTCACATGTTCTACATTACAAAAAGAATTTTCCGGCTGTCCTTCAGAGACGAGAATACTGCATATTCACTTTTATTGCTCATTCATATGTTCATTGCTTTTGCCATTCATTGAACTGCCTAAAATGATCAATGCACTTGCTTGTGTTCAACTCTCCATTTGCTTTGACTGTTTTTTTTCGCACTACTTTTATTATGCCAACACAAGTTAATCAACCATTTCATTCATGCCATTTAAAATTTTTGAAAACTGCTCGAGACTTTGGTACTTATTCATTGCTAACCATCATATTTCATAGTATTCACCATGGTATTCACAGCATTCATGCATATATAAAGAAAATAAGAAATGAAAAAATCTATGCTTGCACGAACAAAAACCATAAATTGTGCGTATGTACATACATGTATATGTATGTATATTGTACATACACAGAAATATAGACAGTGTTGCTAATTTAACTGATTTGTTTTTAAATACAAGCAAGCCTAATGTAATACGCTATTTATGTATCTAATTTTTTATTAAACCTTGTTTTTAAACCTATTTTGTATAATCGCACTTATTTTCTGTAATACATTTGACAGTTGACAACACTCATCCTACAATACTAAAATTCTCTTTTATGTGTTTTAATTTAGTTTTTAGTACCCTTCATTCATGGTATTCACAAATGATTCATGAATACAGCGCGGTATTCATGAATCTTTGTGAATGTTTCTTGTCATTTAGGTAACACATGCAATACACACATCATATTTCATCATACGATCTCTGTGTGAATGTGTTTTCATTCGCTTCATTAGCCTAGTGTGTAGTAATGTCAACAACATTATTTTTGTGTGAATGTATTCAAAGCAATAAAACCAAAGCAATTTCTTTTCTCTGCTGTCCTTCAGCACTTCATTTCATGTTGTTCAAACAGTTCTTTGTTAATCTGCTAAAGCTACATATACCAGACTTGTTTTTTCCATCTGGCATGTCAACTTTCCCACTTTAAAACACATACATAACGTGTAGGGATGTTGAAATATTGCTCTTTTAAAAAACATGTGAAAAGTCATCAGACAAAATTTCATTAAGAACGTGTTCTATTTTGATCTGACAAACCATCTGACATCTGTTGTTTTTGTTGTTCTAAAAAGTATTGCCAGAAACCTATGCCGTATGAAAACAATAAACGGCGGTTGACCATTGACGGTAGCATTAACCGACTGAAGGATATATTTTTTATGACCAAAATCTGAAAATTTCTTTTAAATATTTGATAACAATTATGTAAACTTTGTTTCACTATTTAATGCAAACTGATTTTCTTTATAATTAAAGCAAAAATAATAATTAATATTGGCAAGTCTTCCGTAATTCCGTAACGCACACAAAAAAAATTTAAGACGGCAAAAAGCCATTTTGAAACCGAAGGGCTTGGATATCTGTACAGTGAAAAAAGGGAGTTAATTAAAAAAGGATTATTTTGATTATTTGTTATTTATTGAAATAATTCTACACAATTCAATTCTTTTACTTTTTTAATCCATTTTTCAAATAAACACTTTTAACAAAAAACGATTTTAATAAAATTTGCAAGCAGATCAGCTGTTGTAAGCCAATAATAGTTATGTCAGAGGAAAATGCTCATTTACGTTTGTAACCAAATATTAAACGTCTTCTTTAAAATACCAACTTTCACACACAGGCAGATTTACATATGACGCACACAGAAAAAAAAATGCTGTGTACATTTATTGCACCGCTATTTTGCTAAAGTAAAAATAGTAACAAACATTTTGCTTTGGCAACGTGTACTCAAATAAAGCAACAAAAGCCCAAGGCAAACTATTATAGTAGATATATTTAAAATAATTTTTAATTTTATACGGAATTATTATTTAACATTATTAACTTTAATCAAGCTTGATTGCTTAATTAAATATTATCTGCCAGCAAATTATTCTCACAAAATATCATCATACGATAAACAAATTAGCCAAATATACGCTACTGTGGGGAAACCATATTTATATTGCTATATTGCAACTGCAACTGGATTTTGCTTTAATTTTATTTAGCTACTCTAGATACTAATGCCTAGAACTCAATCAATTAAATAAGAATTATATTCAAAACAAAATCAAATGTTTTTCAAAAGAAACAATATAACTATCAAAAATTTACAAAGTAAATTTCTTTTTCAATTCTGCATTCGAGCATCTGAATTTTATAATTACAATTTAAGTATGATTCCGAGGTGACATCTATAAACTTTTTATATAAAATATTTTTAAATGTTCTCTTTTTTGCAAAACTTGCTGTTTTTTATCAATTCTACACACTCTGTTACACGAAAAAATAAAACAAATTCATTGATTATAAATATGCAAATATAATTAATTCATAAAAAAATCACAATTTACGAATGCATAGTATATGTTGCAATAGAATGATATTTTCTTATCTATAGATTCATTTCAAAATGAAAAAACTATTTAATTTAATATTTTTGCATTTTTTTGTGCTATCAAATGAAATAAAAAAAATAAATTAATCATGTGAAAACTGGTTCAGGTGTTCGTGCATTTCATTACGAGGTCAAGTCAATGAAAACTGTCAATGATTAACTTTTCTTGGGATGCCCAGTTAAGGCAAGTGTATCTAGGAAATCATCGAAGCAGTCCACAAAATTCTTAATTAACCGATGGGTTAAGCTTTTGCGTTTGTTCACAATCGACAGCCAAGACAGTTATTTAATTGATTTAATGATCTGCCCCAAAACATGCAAAGCCTGTAAAATTGTTGGATAAGGTTAAACTGCATTTGACGGGCACTCTATTGACATCTTGGGAAACACTAATGTCGAATATGATTCATTAATAGAGGAGCAAATAAGAAAAAAAGTAAATAAACCTTAAAATAGCAACAAAAACAAGTAAGAGTTCTTATTTCGGCTATGCCGAATCTTATATACCCTTCACCTTGTTGTAAATCTAGTTAAGTGAAGTAGCTCCTATAAAAAAAACAAATATTGCGGTGAGAGAATTAAAAAAATTAAATAAAAAAATAAAAAACAATTTATAGTTTTACACCAAAATGTAATCGGCTTTTAAAGGGTTAAGCATTTTTTTCTAATTTTAGTATTTCCTGAAAGATATCTTCAAAAGCTTTTAAATGATAGCCATATTGACCATATCGAACTTTTTATCTTTTTTATGAAAATTTCAGAGGCCCATAACTCGGTAAAAATGGGCGAGCGCCAATTTTTTCACTTGATGTTTTTTTTTCTTATTTTTTAGTTCTCTTTCGCTCCAAATATTTTTTTTTTTATTGGAGTTATTAGAGGCAGCTCTTTCGATGCTATGTATGGACGATTGGCGTATTGAAATTTTTTCTAGCTCATCTAGTGCCCTGACAAAGTTGATTTCAATACTAGACGGACATTGTTCAATCGACTTCGCTATGCACAAAAAAGTCCGAACATATATACTTTATGTGGTCGGAAATGGATATTGTGGAAAAATAAACGGAATGACAAACTAGATATACCCTTCTTTCACTTTTTGTGATGAAGGGTATAAAAAATTTATTTTTAATTAAAATAATCGGGTACACATTATGAAATTTTGAAGGTAAAATTACGCGATTTAAGTTTCGAATTGTTTACATATCAACCAATGTTTTCCCAAATTTCGGAAGTTTTCTAAACAAAATTTTATTCGAATCATTAATTTTGATGATCTCTTGAAACAGAGATGGCAATATTGATACAGCTGTAGCTTTTTTTTAAATAAAAAGTACCGTGTTATGCCAGTTACTGACATTCAACCTTTCAGGTTCTTTAAATTGTCAATCTTTAAATGTATAATTCCCAAGTTGTTATCACAAAATCCAAAAGATTTTAAGATATCTTGAAACAACTTAAGAAAATATTATATTTAAAATTATAAGAAACTAATTTGTTGTTATTCGTAAAAAGTGTATTTAATAAAATTTTAGCGGTCGTTTGGTACAAATTTTAAAATTCCTTTACCATTCAAATTTTGACAGGGACTTGAAAAAATTCTGTATGAAGACTATTAAAAAACAAATGGAATCAACAATTCAAAATTTATCTTTCTGTATTTATTAAAAACATGTGTTGCTCCATTTTTAAATATTTGATTATTTTTAACAAACAAAAATTTATTACTTATCAACAAAAGTTTTGTGCAAATATATATGTGTTTTGCTTCATTTGGTTTTTTTTTATTAATTAATTTATAATAGATTTTCTGATATTTATTTAGTTTACGATAAGTTTTGCTATCAATTTAAAAACAATTTCATTATTTTTTAATGTATTTAACTACCGATGTTTTGCAATAAAATTTAATTGCTACTGGCTCTGTTATTCATTTTAAAACGGTAGTTATAACAATGTTGATGGCGGCTCCCAAATTTCCCACAGGGTACTTGCAGGAAAACATAAATATTTTCTTTCATATTGTCTCATTTTTCCTGAGAATATTAAATCATTTATTCTACCAACTTTTTAATAATAAAAACGCCATTTTAAAATAACGCTATACTATATTTTAAGGTGTTTATGTAGTGTACGAGGGCTGCTCTATATATTTCTGGCCTAATAGTGAAAATGCGAATATTTATAATCAAAAATGGTTTTATTGTTTTTTAAAGTATTCTCCAGCATGATTTATACACTTTTGCATGCGCTCAAACCAGTTGTCGAAGCACTTTTTCCACTCCGATTGAAACACCTCTAAAACATGGTTTTTGAACACTTCAGCAGCTTCTTCTGGCGACGAAAATCGTTGACCACGCATTTTTTTTTCTTGATGTGCGGAAACAAGAAGAAACCATTAGGTGCCAAGTCAGGGCTGTACGACGAATGACCCATTAATTCGACGTTTTGGCCGGTCAAAAACGCTCTGGTTTGAGCCGATGTGTGAGAACTCGCATTGTCATGGTGAACAATGATTCGTCTTCTCTTGTTGGTTTTTCGAATTTCTCCGATGACTTCAGGCAAACAAATTGTAGTGTACCACTCAGAAGTGACCGTCCTACGTTGCTCAAGCGGAACAGTCGCCACATGACCAGTTTTGCCGAAGAAACAGGCGACCATTTGCTTCGAAGTGCTTTTTCCACGAACAACTTTCGTTGGATTTTGCTCGTTTTTGAAGACCCACACGGTCGATTGTTGTTTCGTTTCGGGCTCATACGCATAGATCCATGATTCGTCACCTGTGACGATCTTATAAACGTCTTTTGAAGCACCGCAATCGTATTTTTGCAACGTTTCTTTGCACCAATCGACACGAGCCGTTTTTTGAGCGACTTTCAAATTGTGCGGGATCCAACGAGAACAAACCTTTTTTACGGCCAGGTGTTCATGCGGTATCGAATGTATGCTGGTGGAAGAAAAGGATGTCTATATCTCTCGGTATATCGCATGTCGATCTTGCATTATGAGTTCACGCACGGCATCAATGTTCTCTGGCACAACAGCCGTTTTTGGACGACCTTCACGGAATTCGTCTTTAAGCGAGCTTCGGCCACGATGAAATTCATTATACCAATTTTTCACAGTGCTGTAGGATGGTGCTTCATCGCCATACAAAGATTTAAGTTCATCAATGCACTCTTGTGATAATCCACGTCGAAAGTTGTGAAAAATGATGGCACGAAAATTTCACGAGTTAATTCCATTTTTTTCTATATTAATTTTTTCAAGTCACTGTAAACAACACAAATAATGGTCGAAAGTCAAAACGTTTTGAGTACGATTATGCTTAAAAATGACAAACTTTCCAATGGAAATGTCAGATTGCACTTGGCAGCACTCAGTGTTGCCAGGCCAGAAATATATATAGCAGCCCTCGTACACAGACAAGAAATGACGTTTATTTAAACACATAATCCTTAGTCAGTGATAATGATTTTATTTCTATAAATAAAACCTTATAATATGTCACTTTATCTTCTAACTACTATAAGCAAACCACTTCTTGTAACTCCTATTTTTATTTATAGGCGGGTTAAAACGCTTAGATAATTCTAAAATAAAAAGATCTGGCAACTTGCTAAAATATTAGATGTAGAACTTATAGTAATCTTTATTATTTATTATTTATTAAATATTAATTTGAGGCTTGCGCTAGACATGCGCAAATTAATGGTTAATATTCCCACATTAATGCATCACGTTCTGTTTGTTTAATAATAAGAGCAAGACTTGTGCTTGAGAAACCAATGCGAGGTCCTTTTTTTTAATTTTTTTGACTCTTTAACCAAGACGCTAAAAATGCTTTTTTCAAATCTTGACAGCATTTTAGTCATTGAGCTATCTGACTATCAAGGTTACAATTCTTGTTTTTTTCTTTTTTTAATAGAGAAAACAATGTTCAATCTTCCTCTTATCATTTTGACGTATATACACCTTGAGTATAAATAAATAATAAAAAAAAAAATAACCTATCAAAGTCTTAAAATACTTCCACTTTTAATAAATTTTGTTGTTTTTATTTTATTTATTATCAACATATTGTTTTTAATAAAATAATTACCCTTGACAATGATTTTGTTTAAATTAAAAAATTTGGCAAAACAACAGCCGTTCGCCAGAACGGCAAACGTAAACAATTCAACAATAAATATTTTTTACACAATTGTTATTTTGTTAAAAATCAGAAACATCAACATCAACAAACTTATTTACATTTTTTAATAAAGAAAAATATCTAAATAAATAAAATAAAAGTTTAATTAAAATATTTATGTTGTGTTTTCTTGCAGAACTGCTGGTACAGTTGGTGCCGTTGTAACATGTCCCCTAGAAGTTGTCAAAACTCGCTTACAAAGTTCAACAGCAGCATTTCAAACAACATTACGAGCAGTTGAGAATCCAGCTTCCACAAATGCAACCTCCGAATTACTCAGACCTGAACAGAGACGTAAACTTAGTACAACGATATTGCGTAACAGGTCCCAACCACAGGTGATTGGGGGTGTTCGTAGGGTAGTACCAATTTATTGTTCCTTTTTATTATTTTCGTCCTATCTTTTCTATATATATATTTTTTTTTTTTATTTCTTTGTATCAATTTCAAAATATATTTTGTTACTAACAACGTTAATGAACGTTTGTCTCAAAATGTTAAATAATGTTTTTAACAAAATATTTTCAGATAATGGCAATTTCACATTGTGGCATCTCGTCAAGTTCTACAAAAAGTATGAGCATATTGCAGTGTCTGAGGTAAGTTTAGTGTCGCCGCTTTTAATTTATTAAAATATTTGAGTGGCAGAAAAATTTTGAATTTCTTTTCCTGTGTTTATGTGTTTTGTGTGTTTGAGGCTAAATCGCTCGGGCCATTCATTAGATAGAGGCAGAGACCGTCAACAAAGTGTTAGGGAACGAAACTGGACTGTGGACCGACCGATGTATATTTTTCGATCTAAAACTGTGTCGTTTAACAAATATATGTATGTACATGTGTATCTTTTCCACAGAAATGGAATATTAAGTACAGTTGACATTGCTGGTTTATTTCGAATTTCAAAAATTCAAAAGCTCATAATTATAGATAATAATTAGAAACTACTGACATTCGAAAACCTGTTAATAACTTTTTTGCTACTAAGTCAAGTTAATGCAGGGAGGATGTCACCTTAAAAAAAGAAAATGTTTCCACACAATCCGGTTAAAAACATCATTAAGAAAATTATTAATTTCTAATCAACTTTTGATATTTTTATTAAAAACAAAAAAACACAAAAGTAAAAAATTAAACTAAACAACTTTTTGTAATTCGTTAAAATTTAATTCCAACAGAAAAAGTAAAAAACGTAAGATTTATTTCATAAGATTGTTTTGTTTTTAAGTCTTGAGTCAGTTTATAACAACTTTAGTCGGATTCGAATTTAAAACAGAATTTTATAATGGCCCACAATACTCACACGATAAAGTCGTTAAATTTTTAACCAGTTATTAACTTTTCTAAGACTATAGTCAAAACTAAAGTGCATTTTAAGTTGAACTGGCTTTAACAATAAAGAATATGTTTGCATACAATTTTTAACAAAATACAATTGTGTAGTGATCTCTGCTGCTTAATATTTCTATGTTTTGTTTTATATTTAATATTCTTAATAATATAAAAGCCTCGTTTCTGTAACTAAACATGAAGCTCAGTTCATAAAGTCACAAATTCTTTGAATTATTTTATATTGTAAAGTTTATGTTTATGTAAAACAGTAAAACTTGTAAAAAGTTGGCATAAAAGTATGAAGTTGGTGCCGTATATCAATTGCTTTGTGGTTATTGTGATGAAAATAGGAAAAAAAAATTCAATAGATTTAAATTTTCGACCAAGTGGTAGATAGAAGGTAACATTTGGAACTAAACATAGACCCAATTTATACCATGAAATTTTTTATAAAACTGGTTTTATAAAATGTTTGTTTGTTGGCAAGAAGTGGAGTTAAGCAAGCGCGGTCAGCTAAATCGTATGGCTTGAATTTTGAGGGAGTGTATTAATCCTTTTATTTTCGTTTTCTTGTTTGTGTGTTATCTAAAATAAAAAAAATAATTCTTGAAAAAAAAAACACTTTAAAACAGACAAATTTAAAATCATATTTCTTTAGGACGGTATTTATACAAACATTATTATTATTATATTCAAGAAAATACAGCAGTTCTGTGGTCTCCCTTTATTTTTACACTTTTTATTGTTGACATAGTAAAACGAAATTTTTTTAATTTCTGAGCGTTAGTCTATAACTGTTTAAAAGATTTTCCATATACATCAAATTACATTAGGCACCCTTTAATTTTTAATTTAATAGGTCAAATTACATAAGCTACTTGTTATAGCGGACTTAGCAATACAGGTTCCTTGGAAATTTCAACTGTCTATAACGGTTCAAATGTTTGGTCACATACATCAAATTACATTAACTATTGGGAGACCCTTTAATTTATAATTTTGAGTGTTTATACTTGTTATTTTGACGGTCATAGTAATCAACATTCTGTCCAATTCTCAAGCGTTTGCCTATAACGGTTCAAAAGATAGGCGCATATAAGTCAATTAAAGTCACCTATGGGGACACTCTTTAATTTTTTATTTATTTTTACATTCCTTTTTACTATAGGGAGCTATAGTAATACGAATTTATTTTAAATTTAAAAAAATGCTTACACTTAAAAAACATGTATGTTGTGTGGGGACACCCTTTAATTTTTGAGATTATGAGATTATGAATCTGTAAGCATAATCTATCAAATTACAAAAAATTTTCAAAATGGGCTCAGAAATGACTAAAGTTCGTTCTGTAGGTTCAAACATAAAAAAATTCGGCTAAAAACAACGAATATCAAATTAAAAGCGAAAGGTACAAATTCCGATGTCATGTAAAATTTCCTCGTTAAGAGACGCGATGAAACTCGCTTAAAATGGCATGAAAAATGTCATCGTATAAATTTATACATAAACTAGCGTATTGTACCCAGCGTTGTCTGGGTATAATTTTTTATGTCAAAAAAATCACATGTTGTCATGAAAAGTCATAACTCACGACCGAAAAAAATACCAAATATATGTTTTGATAACCACGCCATCTATTTACCTGAGACCGACTTAGCGTTAACAAAAATTGGTCTTTATTGTCAAAAATAGATTAATCACAACTGTCACTTTGTCAAAGAAATATTGGAGGGAAGATGTTTTGTTACTTATATCAAGTGTTTTATAAAGACATCATCGAAGTTAATTTAGTAAAATTTGTTTTGATGTTTCGGAGCTCTTTTTGCTTCTTGTTCAGTTGCTAAGTTGTCTTCTTCTTACGTCTCATGACCTTAAGACGAAAAATGTTCCTCCCTTTCACTTTTTCTTCTACAGATATTCTTAATCGTAAAATATTTGTACTGATACAAAAATTTATATATTGCAAATTTCTAGTTATGGACTCAGTTGGCCATTGCGAACAAGCCATGTATCAAGTTTCGCCGTAAATATGTAAACGTACTCATTAAAGTATTCATCTTATTTTAATTTCAGACACATAGTACAAAATGAAGGGCCAAAAGCGTTATTTAAAGGTCTTGGACCGAATCTCGTTGGTGTTGCACCTTCACGTGCCATATACTTTTGCACATATTCACAAACCAAAAATTTTCTCAATAATTTAGGGTAAGTCCTTTGATATACTGCATACATTCTCTTAACTTTTCATCATTTTATTTCGCTCTTTCTTTATAATTGTATATTAGATTAATACATCCTGATTCACCACAAGTTCATATTGTAAGTGCAGCTGGTGCCGGTTTTGTTTCCTCTACCATAACAAATCCGATTTGGTTTGTTAAAACACGTCTGCAATTGGACTATAATTCTACAGTTCAAATGACCGTTAGACAATGTGTACAACGTGTCTATGCTCAGGGCGGTATTTCTGCCTTCTATAAAGGCATAACCGCCAGCTATTTTGGCATAAGTGAGACCATGATACATTTTGTTATTTATGAATTTATCAAATCTAAATTGGTAAGTTTTAATTTATTTTTTTCCCTTCATTTTTATAACCGATATGTGTTTATTTTAATATTAAAATTTTATTTAAAACAGATTGAACAACGAAATCTACGTCTTAACAAAACTCATAAGGATACTTCAAAATCCTCTAGAGATTTTCTTGAATTTATGATGGCTGGTGCCATATCTAAGACTGTTGCCTCATGTATTGCATACCCGCATGAAGTTGCGCGAACGCGTTTACGTGAAGAGGGTAATAAATATAATAAATTTTGGCAAACATTACATACAGTATGGAAGGAAGAAGGCAGAGCTGGCTTATATAGGTATGTGTGTTAAAAGAAAATTCGAAATATGTACAAAATTCAAGCAATTGTTTCTCTTATAGCCACTATACAATAAATATATTGTATTAAATGACCTTAACAAGAACGATTAAAATATGCGGGACAGCATAAATTGTTCCAATAAATTATTGCCACAAACTGTCCACTAAATTTTTGTAATCGCCTGGATCAATACCGGTCCACTAGGTTCGCATACTAATCCGCAATCTATCCAAATGTCCATGCCTCAAGCGTGACCTCTTTTGAGAACTCCCTAAAGGCGTTGAATGGGGTAAAGATCAGGTACTGAGACAGTCAATCACTAACATTGGACCCGTTATCTTTAAAGCTACCTATACACGACATGTTTTTTACATCTGACATGTCAAATTTCCCACTCTAAATCACATACATGTAGGGATGTCAAAGCATTGCTTTTGTAAAAACTATGTGAAAAGTCATCTGACAAAATTTCGTTTTGAATGTGTTCTATTTTGATCTGACAAACCATCTGACATCAGCTGTTTTTATAATTCTAAAAAGAATTGCCAAAAACCTATGCCGTATGAAAACAATTAACGACGGTTGACCACTGGCGGTAGCATTAGCCGACTGAAGGTAATATTTTATATGACCAAAATCTGAAATTGCTGTTAACAAAAAAGAAAAAAATTAAAATTTACAAGTCTTCCGTAATTCCGTAATGCACACAAAAATAATTTAAGACGGCAACAAGCCATTTTGAAACCGAACGGCTTAGATATCTGTACAGTGAAAAAGCGAATTAATTAAAAAAGGATTATTTTGATTATTTGTTGTTTATTGAAATAATTCTACACAATTCAATTCCTTTAGTTTTTGAATCCATTTTTCAAATAATCACTTTAAACAAAAAAACAATTTAAATTAAATTTGCGAGCAGATCAGCTGTTTTAAACAAATAATAGTTATGTCAGACGAAAATGTTAATGTACGTTTGCGATTAAATATTAAAAGTCTTCTGTAAAATACCAATTTTAACACACATGCAAAATTACATATGACACACAATTAAAAAGTCAGATGTAAAAAACATGTCGTGTGTAAGTAGCTTAAGACATTTTTGCGCAAAATTACCGAATTTTTCTGCAGTGGCTGTAAGATAAATGGCTAAAATGTCTAAACTAGGATTGTGCAGTCATTACATCAACTATTCTGTTAGCAATCATGCAGAGCCATATCTTCACGAACTACACCGCCAAAATTTAAAATTGTTTTGACATAATCTACCATTTTTTGTATTCCCTGCCATTCGACTCACGATGGTTTATTTTGGACTCATTACACCAAATCACCTTTGCACAGTCCTTTGCTGCTGTCCATACGATTTTTTTTCCAAATTTTCAACGGTTTCTTATGTTTTCTGGTAAGAAGCGGCTTTTGTACGTCCCTTCAAAATAGCTGACAGCAGTTCATTTTCTACATTTTCTACATAAACTTGAATATTTTCACATTTTGGAAGCTGTTTCCGAATTTTAGCTTTGTTTTCTACATTTTGCTGCCGAAGATATCTTTAAATGTGCCGTTATGTGGATTAAAATAATATTCTCTTCTTCTGCTTTTTGGAATAGAAGTGGCAAATTTTTTAAAAACTTCCGCGCCCCTTCTTTCAAAATTTTATTGAAAATTTTAAGAACTAGTGAAATCTAAAAGCAACTCTTGTTTTAGAGTAAAAACAAGTTAATTTAGTTCACTTTTAATGGCGCCAATGGGCGAACCATATTCAACTCAAAACAACCTTAAAAAGTGAATACAAAAAATTGAACATTGAGTTAAGTTAGTTTTCCAAGAAAAATAAACTTGCGAAAACTTTTATATTATTTTGAATTTTAAACGACGTGTGGCTTCCACATTTTGCTTAATGCACGATTAATTGTGGGCTTCTTTGTATAGATCCATAAGAAAAACCTTATTATGTTGAACATACGATCTCAAGGGCCATTCCAATAAACGAAACGACAGAGAGAGTGAAATGCATATAACACCGTTTTAATAAAAACACATAATGTCCATATAATTTTATTTCAAATCAGGCAGAAACTACTCTGTTATCATGTGTTTCTGTTGTTTTACTTCAACCCAAAAAAGGAATCAAACATCACATTGTGAATGAATTTGTTTTCCGAACCATAAATGTTTTATTCTCGAACAGCAAGATCATCAAGCTAAAAGTTTACTTAATCGTTGAGTGTGCTCCTGCACCTGCTTGATGGTATTCAATAGTCCAATAAAGAGATGTTATTTTCCTTGAAACCTTATAACACGGCAAGATAGAGTAACGTAATTTTTGCGACTTCAAAAATCGTCAAATATTTTATAAATGAAAACTAATTTTAATAAAATTTTTAAATTTGGAATTCTGGTACCTTCCACTTCTCATTTAATACATTTCTTCAGTTAATAAACCCTAAAGTGAAGGAGTTTAAATAAATAATTTTTTTGTATGTAATTTTTTGTGTTAAATAGGCAGAGATCCCTTTAAAAATGGAAAAGTGAGCTCGTATAAAATAAAAAAAAAGATGTTACTCATTAAAATGATAAAAAGTCAGTGTAGATAAATCATTTCATTTCCATCCCGGAATACCCGCGGCCACTACATTTTTAGTCCGCTTCTATAACAGTTGGATCTTCACTCCGAAACGATAGGCAAAGCTGTTGAACAATCTAGAAAAATCCATTGGATTTACGTTTAACGGTTGTATACTAACGCAGAAATTTTTAGAAGCCGTCATACGACTGCTTTGTTTCTAAATATCTTGCCAATAAAATCTTAGTATCGCAAAAATTAATTTTCCAATCGCTCAAGACTATATCGTTACAATTATTGTTAATTTTAAATAGAGTACAATTTGCATGTACGGTTACGTTTAAGTTCCATGCTTGGGCCAACATATCGTTATGTTTTTACTTACCAAACGTTAAGATTCTTTTTTTAAATTGCAAAAACTAACTGATTTGATTTTCCTCTGGGACAATTTTCTGTTGGACAATTAACAACAATACTCTTAAATTCCAGTCAGGAAATTCCTGTTTTGTTCTTTATTTTTAAGGCTTCGACGAGATTTGAACTCATGATTATCTTTTCTTTCTATTCAATACTACAGCGAGGTTTGAAATCAAGATCTGCTGTTTTTATTTATAATAACTATTAGCTAACTTTTGCTTTGTTTTGTTTGTTTTGTTTGTTGTACAGGAGGTAAATTAACTTATTCAAGTGTTTTTATCGAAGGCTCAATCCAATTTTTTAACGGACAACAGCTTCTACTTAAAAAATAAAATAAAATAAATGAGTCACTTTATCCAAATGTTTGTCCTATAAAAAATATTAAAACTTAGAATCAACAGTAGGTTACAAAATAGAATGATGGTTTGAGAGGGATATGATAGATCATGGATTAGATGTTCTCAAAATGAAGAACTATATTCCTGGGTATAAAAATTGTTTAGCCTTCTTTCAAAATATGTTAGCTGACTAGGGTTTGTGAAACAGGAATTCCCGAAAAAAGCTGAATTCCCTAGAAACGGGAAGTTTAAAATCATTACCACTTTCAAAAAATACACTGATTGTTTTTCAAATATTTTGGTTTTGACATTAAAAATTTTCAAATATCACATTTCGTGTGAATTCTACTGCATAAGATATTAAACAGAACAAAAGCTTACTTATTTGTTGAAAAGAGAATTTGAGTTATACGAAGCCAATAACATTCGAACAACGAACAAGGATAAACTTTATAACGCAACTGCTGGAATTTTCGCAACAAAAAGAAGTTACAGAATGTCTAGTGAATTGTTCAACACACTAACAGTTCTAAAACTAAATCTTAAAAAAAAATTAATAAAATACTTTTTCAGTATTTAATCTTACATAATATGTTTTGTCACCTGAATTGTGTTTAAGTTTTTTAAACTGTTAAAACTATTATTTAGAAATTATTCTTTTTGTGGCGTCATTTCTGTACATTAAATATTTTTTGAAAATTTTGATGTTAATGTAGATAGTAATCGATATGAAATACAAAACACCTATTTTTGGAATTTTCGTCTGTTCACATCACGTAAAAACTGCTGGATATATAAGAGTAAAATTTTGTAAGGAGGTCCCTTAGAATCTTGACTCAAATAAAGGATATTTCAATTTTCATAAAAATATGTCATTTCTTAGAGAAACTAGAGATGTAAATGTGAAAGCACCCAATTTTACCGGGATAATGGTACTAGAACAGTTTTCAGTACATTTTATATTTGTAGATGGAAACACTGTTTACAGAACTCTACAACAAATGTTTAAAAACATATTTTTCCAAAATTTTAATTTTAAGAAAATTAGAAATGATATGCAGACGAAGTCGTGAGCACTGCTAGTGTTTTAATAAAACTATGATTTTTTTTTATATTATTTATTCAATCAAACTTGTTTTCTTTTTTCCCGGTAATCCCGGGAATGCAATAATCTTTTGCCCTTTTCCCGAGAAATCCCTATTTTTTTACTGTAACTTATGTTAATATCGAAAAAAATATATATAATAATAAGAACAGTGATGGCACGGTCGCATGTGACCAGCTCAGGGCTTTTATGGCTCTTTACGATGCTAATTGTACCACAAATAGTACCTTTCCTTTTTTCTAGTTTTTTCTTCTTTTTTATAGTAATTTTAATTTTATTTTACTTGCACCTTTGTGTTAACTGTTGTTTGACTAGTTAGTGGCGAAGGTATAACACTGCTCACTAAATAGTCACAAAAGCATGAGTTTTTACAGGGGTGTTAGTATTATAAATTAAACAAAAGGTTTGAATCTTTGTATTTGTAATGACAGGAAGATTTAGAATCGATTTCTGCAACATACGTAGGTTAGGAGCGAATTTCTTTTCTGTGTATGCACACAGTTGTCTCCATCGGCCTGATATTTTCGCCTTATTTATACCGATATATCGGCGATGCTTCTGGTTTTTCGATATATCGATATCGGTGATATTTTACTGTCGATACGCCGATACTTCTTATGTTTTTCTTTAAAGTTTTTTTTAACAAAATATTCAATTTTAAACTATTTTTTTTTTTGCATGACAACTATGAAAAATAACATATTACAAGCAAAACATAGAATTCTGTCGCATCTGAGAGACCATTTTCCACTGTACGTCTGCTTCAAACGGATTTGAGAAATTGTCTATCTCCGCAAAATTTGAGAACACTTTGTTTTTTAAACAAAAATCTTATTAATATCAATTTTAAATCTTTAGCCGATCTAAACTGAATGCCATCGTTTATTTTGTAAAATCATAAATATTGCAGAAGTTTTGTAGTATGAAAATTTGAATTTTAGAAACTGAAATGTATTGAAAATTTTGATAAATTGAATCGCACATTAATAAACACTGTTATTTGGTATAAAAGAAGAATTACTCTACTTGTGTTTTGTTAATTTTTACTTGAGCTCAATTTCAATATTTTGAGTATCGGATCGGCGAAATGGCGTATCGTTACATCTCTAGTTATTTTGTCTCTAAAAGAGCTCTCACATTTTTTACATGCACAAATTTAATAATTGACTGGAGAATGAATTTTATAAATTTTAGGAAGTTATTTTTATACCCTCCACTACAGGCGAAAAAAAGTATATCTAAGTTTGTTATTTTGTTTGTAATTTCTACGATATCCACTTCCGCCCCTTTAAAGTTCTTGTGCATAGCGAAGTCGATTGAGCAATGTCCGTCTGTCATCCATCTTTGCCGAGGCACTAGATGAGCTAGAGAAAATTTAAATGCGCCAGATAATCAGATACAGCTATTAATAGTTAGCAAGATCGGTCCATGTCTTTCAAGCCAGCCTGCAAAACACTTCGCCTGTCTTTAATTTTTCCGTATTTTTTTTTTCAACTTTTGTTTATATTTCTGCAATTGGGATTGTTTATAATAAAAAATTAATGAAAAATTAAAAAAAAAATAATACTGCAACCCTTTCATTTACTAAACTGAGGCAGCAACCCTAGAAAATCTTTCAATTTTCAAAAAAAAAAAAATTTCAAACAATTTAAAAAGGTTAAAATTGTAAATTTTATAAAATTAAATTTTTAAACCAAAAAGTATAATATGAGAAATTGCTGCATACACAGAAAAAAGAAACCAACTGGGTACAATTTCATTTAAAGTACCAAATGATAATAGAAGGATATCGGCTTCTTTCTGTTCAGTCAGCTATTTTTGACTTCACCGTGGTGCTCTACAACGGCGAAAATGAACAAATTCGCCATTGCTACCACTAGTTTTTGATTTGATTATTTATGAAAACATTGAGTCTATTTAAAATATAAATAAATTCAGAGGACAAATTACGGCATTCGATATCGAACGCAATTTCCATTTAAATTCTATTGAAATTTCGATTGTTATCGAATGTCGTAATTTGGGCCCGGCAGTTTTTTATACATTGGAAAAATTGAAATTTTACAATTAACAAATATTTTGTTTTCTTTTGTGTTTAATTTACAGAGGCTTGGGTACGCAACTTGTTCGACAAATACCAAATACTGCTATTATGATGGCAACTTATGAAGCTGTGGTCTACGTATTAACGCGACGTTTTAATAATAAAAGTAATGAATTTTATGATTTTTAAAATAACCACTTTCTTTACCCTTTAGCTAGGCTTAACAAAATTATAAATGATAAACTTGAAAAGTTTGTTCGTTGATCCTAATTTTTTAAGTTTTTAAGTTTTTTTAATAGAAGAAGATTTATGTAGAGCAAAAAGCAAAACTTTTTAAAGAAGTAAAACTTTTTATTTGGTCTTAAGACTTTTATATTTTGAAACCAAAAGAAAAATTATTTATAAAATTATAGATTAGGAGCTCTAAATTGTAGTTTTTAGTAAGAAAAATATTATACATCTCAAAGTTGCTATGCAACTTTAAATGTTTAAAAAAATTTATTTAAATTAAAATTAAAGAAAAATCAAGCTTTTCGAAAAAGATAAATTCTGTATATTAGATAATTATACCAACGAAATTAATATTGATCTGATTTTATGAAATTAATTTGAATTCAAAAAGAGAAAAAACTAAACCACTAAAAGCACAAAAACCTAGAAAATGCTTTTAAAGTAAAACGTTTTGAAAACGCACGAATTAGTTTTTAAGTTTTATTTAAATGTTTTTTCGCTAAAAGCTCCTTCTTGTACCATGATTTTTCTTCAGTTATTTAATTATTTATTAATATTGTATGTAAATTTTTACACATAAATGTCATCATCACTGGAACTAACTTCATTTATTTATTGGGGCTGTACGAAAAATCATTATTTTCTCAAATATTTTTATATTTTACTTTTGTTTTATTAATTGTTAATCCTTGTGGCTTTTCCTATCTTTTTTACAATTAATAATTCGCCATTTTTTGAGGCCACAAGCGAAAAATATTTAAAAAGAAGCGTAAACCAATCAAGTAGTTCTGCTTCAATCAACAGAAATTTAAATCAAAGATGAGGCAAGGTCTAGCTATAGCGTAGGTGAGGTGTGTGAAACTATTCTTATTCTAAATCACTGTCCATCACTTTCAACGGTAGACACCAATCGTCATAAACTTATAAAAAAATTCAATAAATTTCTACAATATTCTTCACCAAAAAATGATTGAAGCAACATTTCCAGCAAAAGCAGTTTTCTATGTTCAAAATTTTTTAATTTTCTAGTCAATAGAAAATTTATTCTTTTATTATACGGGCTTTGAATTAATTGATATTTAGATATTGTATCTGTATTTTTTTTTTTTAATTTAAACTCTTAAACATTTAAAAATTGTTCTGTGTAGCAGCTATCACTCACATAGAAGTGATAACAAATTTTTACAAATTTTCGCTTACAAAAAATCAAGTAAATAAAAAAACTAAAATAAGAAGAAACAAACAAATTTCATTTAACGTAACAAGTGTCTTTTGTTTCATCTTAATATTTTGACACAAACACATTAAAAGTAGAAATTAAAATTATAATTTTTTTTAAAGTGGTTCCAGGAAGTTGATTAACAAATAATTTTTGACTTGAAAAATAAGTGCGTAAAAGCTGAAACACTTCTCCCCAAGAAACTTGTTCCTTTAAAACTCTGTTGAAATATTTGAAATAATAATAAAAGATGGTAAAGAAAATCCCAAAAATTGCAAATTGCTAAGAGGATGTAAAAATTTTTTATTGGAAATAAAATTTAATTTAATTACCCAAATGTGAACAAAACATGCTAATTTTTAAAATTATTATTAATAATTATTGAACATGTTGTGATCCTAATTAGATTTTTATTATTTAATTTTTATTTTTTTTTTTGTAGAGCTAAATAATAAATAAAAATTCAACTTGTTATTCTTACTGTTATAATTATTATCAAATACCAACCAATTTGTCCTTATATACGATACGAAAAAATAATTTTATTGTAATTAAATATTTAAGTTAAATAATAATAATGGAAGAAATACATTTTTAGTTTTTAGATTTTGTGTTAAATCATTAAAATATGTTATATTATCATTATTTAAATAAAATAAAAAGAATAAAAATTAAAATAATTTTATTTATGTTACATATCGTTACCTTAATATAAAAAGGTCCTAACTAACGTTTGCCCTTCTTTAAATGATAAGGAAAAAACTTGATAAAATGTACAGTTTTGTAGTTAAAGATTATTTATTAACGCATTGTGTAAATGAATAAATTCTTTAAGCAATTTAATACTGTTACAATTATTTGGTGCATTAGAGAATTATTTATCGAAATATGTATAAAACTTGAATTAAAAAAAAATTAGTTAGGGCCTTTCTACATTAAGGTTACGATATTTATGTATGAATGTATGTATATGGTATTTTTTAGTTAAAAGAAAAATAAAATCAAACTATTGAAGTTCCTTCATTATTTTGCATTTTTATTTAATTTCAATTAAATTTTTAATTATTCACAGCTTTTTGCATAACAAAACGTTAACATAAAGTGAGTCTAAAGGTTAAACTTTTTCAAAATTATTTCTGACAGCAGCGAATTGGAAGATATAAAGTTGGGATATTTCCAAACACTTTTTAATTATCACAAGCTCTCTTACTTAATGGGGATACCGTGTTTATATTCCAAGAGAAAACTATTCGAATTTGAATGGCTTAAACATTGTGTTTTTTAAGTTTTTTCTTTCAAATAGAAGAAGAGAGTATCTATCCCCCAAGGTTTGCATTATTTTATACACTATAAAAGAAAAATTAAAATAAACAGGCATGTTCTGGAATCACAGTGATTTCAATTCACGAACGATTTTGAAATCACGAGAGTGATTTTTGGGTGTTCTGAAAATCACGAGATTTTTAATTTTTAGTAGTGATTTTCATTGTTCTAAATCACGAGCTAACAGCTGTTTTTTTGTTTATTTATAATTAAAATATTTTGTATGTTCAAACAAATTATCAGAACAACTGCAACTGCAGATTAATTTTTGATAAACATTACCAGCTGACTACTACAATAAAAAAAGTAAATCACGAGTAATGTAAACAAAAATAAAAATGCTTGCACAAGAAATACAGCGTCTTCCTAAATTTGTTAATTTTAAAGTTCTTATGTGTAAAAAAATTAATTTTATTACTTAAACAAATTAAAAACATCTCGTATTAAGTGCGTGTGATAATTTTATTGTTGAATTCAAAGAAAAGACCTTAAAAAAACCTCAAGTGATTTGAAATCGTCAGGCTGTTTACTGCCCGGTTTTAAATCACGAGAACTCGAATATTTTTGTGCGCAGAACACCTTTTACGTAATTTCAAATCACTTTGATAAAAAGTGATTTTCAGAACAGGCCTGTATGTCTTTTTAAAACGTTAAATCACACGATTTCTTAATTATTTAAACACTAGGTCTCTAATTTTAATTTATTTTTTTATGCAGTACGAGAAGAGAAATATCGAAAATTTATATAAAAAATAATAAAAACTTAGTGCTGAAAAAATTAAATAAGAAATAATTAACTTAAAGGTCAAATAAAAACTATATTAATACATTAAAGCACACTTTATGAGATCTTTTCCTATTTTATTTTTCATTATGTCTGTTAAAATAATTTTTTGAAAACAAAGTTAAATTAAGATAATGAACTTTTAACCGGTTTTTATTTGTTTTTATGAATTCCGACTTTGAAAAAGGTCTTTCATATAAAGTGAATGATTCGCTAAAATATCATAGACACTTAAAAATTACCTAGTAATTAAAAACATGTAAAATTTTATGTCATATCTTTCTGTTTGATTGCTTGTGGTTAACATCGGTTTGCTGGCCTTTATTGGTGTATTGTTTTTTCATACCGTACAATTTGTAGATGTAACATTTAATTTCCAAAGCCACAACAATATTTTTTACTAGTAAAGCGTTAATATACCTTTTTAGAATTGAAAGAATAATTTTGAAAATTTCTATTTAACTCTCTCGTTGCTAGTTTTTACTAGTAAAATTACTTAACAGACCTATAGTACGACAGCAATTTCTTTTGTAATCATTCTTGGGAAAGGTCACCAATTTATATAATTAATGTGTTAAGTAATTTATTTCGTCTATCAATTATACTAGATTTTAAACAAACAGTTACATTTTTTGAAAAGGAGAAATTTGTCTTTTCTAAATTGTTAAAAAAAACAATGATGCCTTTAAAATCAAATAATTTTGCAGAATCCTCTTAGCTCTTTAACTGCTGCAACAAGCGATTGTAAGGTACTACTTGCCGACGATGCATTTATTTAGATTTCTGTAAAAACTGGTAGTCCAAAATCTGATAGCACATAATTTACGCATTAAAAATTATTTTTAAACGAACAAGCAAGAAGTTAAAAGTGAATCGCTATTTAAATTAATTTTCGCCGATTAACCGACATAATTTGTTCAAGTTATTTTTTAATCGAAATTTGCAGTTTTTCTTACTCCAGCAGTTAGTCGACTTAAAATCCTCCAATTAATCAATCAATGATTGATCAAGTGGATACTTTAGTATCGATTCAACTGAATGTTGCTTTTTTTATTTTTGTGCATGAAGAACTTAGTCATTTCTGAATCGATTTTGAATTTTTATTGTAATTTGTAAGATTATGCCTTTTATTTTTAAGATAAAAATTAAAGGCTGACCCCATGGAACATACAAGCTTTTTTAAGTCTATTACGAACCGTAAAGCGCACTTCTTTAGAATTAAAAAAATGCGTATAACCAATTGCAAAAAGTAATACAAAAATAAATCTAAAGCTTAAAGAGTATCACCATGGGTGACGTAAGTTGACTTACATGCGCCTATCTTTTAAAACCGTTATAGGCACACGCTTGACAATTGGACAGGATATCAATTACTATGACCGTTATAAGCATTCAAAATTATAAATTTAAGGGTGTCCCAATTGTTAATGTAATTTGATGTATGTGGCTAAACTTTTAAACTCTTATAGGCAGACAGCTAAAATTTACAAAAAAACCTGTTTAGCTAAGTCCGCTAAAACAACAAGTATAAAATTTGAATTTATAAATTAAAGGGTGTCCCCATATTTGAAATAAACTGAACCTTTGTATGCAAATACTTGAAAATAAAACATAATGTCCACCACTTTGTCTGGTATATTAAAAAGTATAAATATTTAAAAGTATAAATTATAGGGTGTTACAACAGTTACTGCTACTTGATATATATTACCAAACTGTTGAACAGTCGATTAAAATTTGAACAGAACCTTTATTGCTAAGTCCGCTATAACAAGTAGCAAGCCTGAAGTTAGAAATTAAAGGGTGCCCCTATAACTGATGCAATTTGACTTATATGGCTCTATCTTTAAAATCGCTCCAGACAAACTCCTGAAAATTAGACACAATGTTCATTACTATATCAGGTATAAGAACAAGTAAAAATATTTAAAATTAGAAATTAAAGGGTGCCCTAATGGTTGCAATTTTGTGTATATGGCCAATATTATAAACAGTTAGAGACTAACTCTTAGAATTTAAACAGATTTTGTTTTACTGTGTCAGCAATAAAAAGTGTTAATAATAAAGGGTGACCACATAACTGCTAAATTTTCCTATTTAATTTTGTTCTACGAAATATAAAAAATCTTAACGCAATCTTTCTCAAATATAATTAGTGCATAATTACGGTTCTAAAGAAACATAATTTTAAGTTTGTTTTGAAGTCGGTTTTTTTTGCAAGAATTATTTGAACCAATCGTAATAGGCTGAGACTATAAATTTAAGCAGCGTTTGTATTTCTAAGTCGCTATAATTTTAAGTTCGCCGAAAGTATGTTTTAAAATGTCCACTGTAACAATTTTAAAAAATAAATTCAAAAAGTAAAGAGTGATGAGTGAGTCAAACTTAAACTTGACCAATATATATATTTCATTTTCATCAGTTTATCAGGCCACCCTTATTATCATTATATGGAACTATAAAAATAAAAGGTTCCCTACTATCAAACACAACCATGATTAAAGAAATATTTCGAACCGGAAATCTCTATTATTAATAACATTTAATTTTTTATCTATTACAGACACGAACCACTTTACAATTGCTCTCAAACTACACAATCCAAAAAACTAATCTTTCATAGAAGTGCTTTCATAAAGCAGCTGAAAAGCTTTAACTTCTTTTTTGTAGATTTTTGTTTTTATTCTCACATATTAAAAAATAATTTGCTCAAAATATTTGTAAACAAAAACATATGGAACATTTACGTGGGTGCTTTAAAACAACATTAAATCAAAAAGCAAAGTTTATGTACAAATGTCCTTTTTAATCTGATTGTGCGCAGAACAATGTTGAACTAGATATCTTAGGCGCCGAAAAGACTGACTGATATACACACACATCATCATCACATCATTATAACTGACGACTGTTTGGCGCCAAAAATTTCACTTTAAAGCTTTTACTCTCCCTTTTTTAACAATACAGCTAGAAGTATTGAAGTCCTTCTAAGATTAATATTTGTATTTAGTAACGGAAAATTTAACTTCTAGTAAGATGGTCTTGTATTAGTTGTTGTAGTGTGATATGTAGACATGTTTCTATGGATGCATGTTTACTACAAGAGAAAAAGAGGAAACTGTTGGCGCGTCTTCCACCCTTTTTCATAGTCATCAGTTGCAAAACGTTAACGAAGGATTTTTACTTCATTTTTTTTATTCAAATACGTAAGAACTGACATCATCTCATTCAAAGAAAAACGAATGAAAAAAAATATTACGATTAAGATTTTCCCTTAGCTTTATTCGTTAGAGCTTCTTCCATCATCAGAAACAGCTTTTACAATCAGTTGCTGTTCAATTCACTAAGTGTTTGCATCGTTAAAAAGAATTTCAATAGAATTTCAATAAAAAAAAGAAGGAAATCTTAATTAAAGAAATTTTATAAGAAATAACAATTCTTTAGTTTGTGTTACAAGGTGCAAGATTACAGTGAAAAGATTTTTATTATTATTAAATTCTCTTTTAAATATTCAAACAGGAATTATTTTGCCCTCGCGTTAACATAGTTCTCAACTTTGTGGAAGTGTGATTTTTTTTACAGTTATTAATCGAAAGAGCAGTCAAGCTTATTGTCTTTGATTAAAAGAGAGCAAACAACTTTATAAATAAAATAAAAAGGAAAATTCCACAGAAATAAAAGATGTCCAACATGAAAATATTGATTACAAGTTTTATCGTTTTGACAGCTGTTTACAAAATAAAAGGTTGGTAAATGTTTATTGAAAAAATTATTTTTTAATTCTTCTTGTACCCGTGAAGAAAAACAATCGCAAAAGGGTAAAGGAATAGAATGAATTCAAGAGTTAATTTTTTTTTAATTCACACTTGAACGAACTCTCGTTTTGTTATGCGTGGGTTGCATTTGCCGCCTACCCATGATTATCCTCATTTTAAGGTTATTTCAAAGTCGCTTTGGCACGCGTAGGTAAGAAAAATTGAATGATCCTTGAACTAAAAAGTTTTTTATAAGAAAATTAAAGCAGAGCGATGTTTACTTGACCTGATTTTTATATAAAAAAATTCCAGACCGTCTCATAAGAATTTTACATATTATTAAATGACACTTCAACTCAGAAACTAGATTAACAATAAGTTTTATAATTTTTGACAAGATGGAAAAATAACGATTCATATAGTGAAAATGTTTTTTCGCTGAAATTTGTGGTGAGATATGAATTGTTGCCCTGTAAACCACAATCGCACAAAGTTTTTTTTTTTACTTTTAAACCGAGGTTTTCAAAGTATTGCTGATGTTGAAAAAGAACTAAAGCTTAAAATTGTAATACCATTTCTGACATGTCTTTTCTTTTATTTTCAACCTGGTATTCCTTTTCATTTTCATTAGAATCGGTAGACAAAATGATATTTAGATATTGAACGACAAATTTAATTGTCCTTTTAACAATAAGTATTCTTTTTATTCAAGTTCAAAATTATTTAAAAGAGAAAAGAGGAATTAATTTATGAAAATAAAATAAATTAATTTTCTTTCTGTGTTTTGTGTAATTATTTTAACCAAGAGTATTTTAATAAAATTTTAAAAAAGTGTTTAAAATGTTCAATTTACTATTTAATATTGTTTCAGAACACAATTGTATTAAATAGGGATTTGATTTTTTTTTGTAAAAGTAAAAGAAAATAATAATTTTTGCAAAAAAAAAACGACTTCAAAACAGACAAACTTAAAATCATATTTCTTTATTATTATATTCGAGAAATATTGCGTCAGATTAAACAAGAAAATTTAGCATTTATGTGGTCAACCTTTTTTTACACTTTTTATTGCTGACACAGTAAAACAAAAATTGTTTTTATTCAAATTAAAACCATTAGGGTACCCTTTAATTTCTAATTTTAAATATTTATACTTGTGTAGTAGTGGACATTTTGTCAAATTTTCTTATTTCAAATTTGCTACTTGTTATAGCGGACTTAGCAATAAAGGTTCTGTGCAAATTTTAAGCAAGTGTCTACAACTGTTCAACAGTTCAAACAACAGTAACTATTGTAACACCCTTTAACTTACAATATTAAATATTTATACTTCTTTATTTTCAAATGTTTGTGTACAACAGTTCAAACGACTTCAAAATTGGGAACACCCTTTAAATTATAAATTTAAATTTTATACTTGTGTAATAGCGGACTTAGCAATGCAGCTGCTTTGTAAGTTTTAACTGTCTCTCTAAACGGCCACATACATCGAATTACATTAAGTATTAGGACACCCTTTAATTTGTAAATTTGAATGTTTAAACTTGTTATTTTAACGGTCATAGTAACCGACATCTTGTCCAATTTTCAAGCGTTTGTCTAACGGTTCAAAAGATAGACGCATATAATTCAATTTACGTCACCAATGGGGATACCTTTTAATTTTAAGATTTTTTAGGTTTTAAAAGCTATAGTGGTACGCATATTTTTAAATGTTAAAAAAGTGCGCTTTACGGTTCATAATACAATAAAAAAACATATATGTTATATTGGGACACCCTGTAATTTTAAGAAAATGAACTGTTTTTTAAACGGGAGCAATCTGTAAGCATAATCTATCAAATTACAAAAAAATTTTAAAATCGGTTCAGAAATGACTGAGTTCTGCAGGCGAGCAAACAAAAAAAAAAAAAAAACAACATTCAGTCGAATTGATAACCTCCTCCTTTTTTTTAATTCGATTTAAAACAGCTGTTTAAGGTTACCACTTTGTTTTAGAAAATTTTTATAAAAATTTAGACAATTAGAGTTGACATCCATTTGAGGTCGGTTCAACTTAAAGTATTGCTTAGTTTTGAACACCTATGAAAGCAAAGAAGATAATAAAAACTGTTTAGTTTAGAGTATGCTTAAGCAAGAGTCTAAATATTGCACAACTATTTATAAGAAAAAAATCTTTTGTAAATGATATATATTGGATCATTTTATATGTCATTGACATTTTTTATTAAAATTTTTATAGTACTTGGTTTTTTTCTTTCTTACCTTTTTAAATTTTCTGTTATCCGAATATTTGTTTGTTTTAATGGAGTTACTTAATAAAACTGAATTTACATACATGGTGAAAGGCATATAAGATTCGGCAAAGCCTAATATATCGTTCTTACTTGTTTTTTAACTAATTTATTTGGTTATTCAAATTAAGGGCAGTACTAAAAATAGATAGGTGTTATCTATCATTAAAGCCAATGAAATTAACACACAAAAGTTTTTGCACCGTTTTTAAATTGTTACTCAAAGTTTTTCTTATTTGTTGTTAAAAAATAAACATATTTGTCAAAATCATGGCGTCTATAAGTCTAACTTTTAAATTTATTGTTTAAATTTATTTTTATATCAGATATATATGTTTACACTCTGTATAATTTCTAACTCTCTGCTTACTTCACGTCACTAAAGTAACGCCTTTTTATTAATTTTTTTTTATTTTTATTAAATTTTATTTTTTAGAAATTTCGCGACAATAACTTGAAGCTTCAATTTTCTTTGAATAACAATTCTTTCCAGTTGAAATATAATGTTTAACATACATTTAATTTTTGTCTAATAACATTTTTTTCATATTCCAGCATTTAACCCTTTCCTTAAAAAAAAAACTCTGAAAATTTTTTTCTCTCTACGACTGACCACGTAATTTCGGCATAAGAGTTCAAATAAATTCAATAGCTAAAATTAAACACTTCAATTATTTCGTAATTAGATTGTTTGTGCTTTTTTAGTTTCTGTAGTCATAAAATCTGTTCAAATTAGGTTAGCAGTATTCACCTGGAAGGCATCTGATTTTAAATAAACCGAACAACAACAAAAAATGGATAAATACATTCAACAGGTTCGAACTGAGTGCGTATAAACACACTCAAAGAAAATTTATTTTTTTGTTTTTATTCAATTTTAAAATAATATTTAATTTAATGAAAAAATACATTTTTTTATTGTTGCACAGTGGGGTTTTTTTATCAAAAAATTAAATTAGCTTTGTAGTTTATAAATGGCTAGACCGATTTTACTAAATCTGCACTCGTCTATAGTAGAAGTCTACTTGAGATAAATTCTTAAATTTGGAACTTATAGTGCTTAGGGAAATAAATTCGATATGCACTAAATTAGAACATGTCGGGAGTTTTAAGAAATTAAAACCGTTGAGAAGTTCTTAGCTTTGCTCTAATTTTGAAAATTCAATATAGAGAAAAAAATTTTTTTTTAAATCGGAAGGGTTTTGACCCTGCTAGAGCAAGAAGTAAGACCAAGGTAATAAATAAATATTTTTTTTATTTCAAAAACCAATTACCTCCAAAGCCATATAGCGCCAATATCACGAAAATACCATTAATGACATATATGTATATTGGAATTTTCTTTTGGATGCAGAGTTGTATGACGGCCTCTAACACTCCGTTTTAAAAAACATTTAATCAAAAATAATATTAGTTACAGAAATAAAAGCTATTTCATTTGACGTAAGCGACATCTACATATTTTTGTGATCGCAAAAATAACGGAAGTGACAAAAAATTAGGGAAATAAGCAAATGCACTAATTATCAAGACTATTATTACTTACATACATATATATGTTACATTGTCTATCAGTTAGTGGTGCCTGAAATTTTCACAAAAAAATCTTTATTCGTCGAAAAAAATCTTTAGTAATTTTTTATTCTTTATAACGTGTTGTTATTTTTAATATGATTACCATAAATACATAAAAGAAAAATATACATACAAATGTAAATAAAAATTAACAAGTAAAAAAAAAAAATTTTATATATTATACAAACAATTTTTATATCCTTCACCACAAGTGGAAGAAGGGTATATATAATTTTCTCAATCCGTTTGTGTTTCTACAATGTCGGTATTTCTAACAATGTGAGTAAGATAAGAGAGAAAATTTAAATACGCCAATCGATCAGATACAGTTTCGAAAATTAAAATAAAAATCATCAAGATCGGTCCATGTCCTTTGAAGCAACATGCTTCTAATTTTCAATATAATTTGGAACAAATCTAGTTTAGTGAAGTAACTCCATTAAAATAAAAAAAATCAACAACAAAATGTGGGGCAATAGAGAATTAAAAAATTAAAAAAAACTAAAACTAAAAAATTTGCGCTCGCCTATATTTTCCGAATTATTGGCCTTTGTACTTTTCATAAAAAAGTACGATTTTGCACCATATTTTTTAAGCCATCAATATTTAAATCATTTTAAAGCTTCCGAAAAGCTTTTCTTTCAGGAAATACTAACATTTTTCAGAAATGCTTAACACATCACACACATGATAAAGGATATATAAGAGTCGGCATAGCACTCTTGTTATTTTTACTAAACTCAATGTTAAAGGCAACACAATTATCAATGAATTCATTTGACTCAGTAGCATTATACCTTACAAATATTAACGTTTTAATTTTTTCAAATATTTATCAATTAGCATCAGAAATTGCAATATTAGCTTCAAGCAACTAAATCGAAAAATATCTCAATTATGGGAAAAAGATTTTCAAAGCTTATTTTGATTAAAAAATCTTTAAAATTTAGGTAAAATCTTTATTCTGGCATCGCTGCTATCAGTTATTTTGTTCTAGAAATAGAACTCTAAGTAACTTTACACTTACAATCATGCGCACTTTCTTTATGAATGTACGGTACGTTCATGCAGCTTCGCATGATCATGCGTAAACTACAAAAAAATTTTCGTGTGTGTTAAATTATTTTTGCGGTCACATTTTAATCTTATTTGCAAGAAATGTTACTGACAAAGTTGTTTTTTCTAAACAAAAAACTAACATTCTATGTCATTGTTGGGTAACATTTATTTTTAGAAAAGAAAACGCCATAAAGGTGAAAATACATAACACGCGTTGAGCGCTTCAAATCGTTTTACAGTTCTGTCAAATAAAGTTGAAATAGAGTATTTTAATAGTTTAAAGTACATAAATAAGTTTGCAACGTCTCTGACGCATGAAGTTGGTTTACTTTCAACTTTTTGCACGTTGTATGTAATATGACATCTCGTCAGCTGACGTTTCTTTCATTTTTGTTATAAAATTAAATAAAAAGATTCATCTAAAATGGAGGAAAAATTTATAGAAAAGATAAAAAACATAAAATATTGTACAATAAAAGTGGCTACGATTACAAAAATAAAAAGAAGCGTGCTGAAATTGGGTTTTTATAACTTGAAAAGTTTGAAGCGTATAAAGCATACAAAGCTTGCAACGCATTAATGTAATCAACGCGTGTTATGTACTTTTACCTTAAGGTAAAATTTATCTCTTATATAAGATCATACCGTTGACAACGGTTTAATATTTTATACACCAAGGTGTGCTACTTAAACGCATCACGCTGCCGTTCTTCTAAGCACCATTTGGGTTAAGTCATAAATAGAAACTTTTATAGCCGTGTTTTAAATTTTTTTTATATTGTTTTTTTTTTTTTTAATAAATCCACCCCTGTGCGCCGTATTATTAGTGCATGATCATAACATTCTTAGTTTTTATGTAAATCCCTAAACAAGTAAATTACGAGTATGTTAAAGTTTTAAATTTTAAACAGTAATTCAAAATTGATTTTGTTTTTTAAATAAAAACAAATGCTATTATTTATTATGAAAAATTTGGTAGTTCAAGAGATAGTCGTGCTACTGAATAAAATTATGGGGGAAACTTTAAACCAAGTTGTTTTATTCAGGAGCCAAAAAATAAAATTACATCTTTTTGTCTCTTGTAAAGCGACAGAACATTTCTCCGTCAACTCTTAAAATAAAACTGATTTAAAAATCACAAACGCCTGAAAAATGTAGACTTTATTAGTATATAGTTTTGTTTTAAATTTTGTTTATATTTTTATTTTATTTTAAATCATAATTTAAAACAAAAAAATCTAATGGACATGAAAAGCGTATTATCAAATTCGCGGAAATATAAATAAATAAACCTTTATGTTTATTCTGGCAATGAAATGAATATACAAAAATAAAAATAAAATATATACAGGCTGCTGTTGCATGTTGTTCAATTATGTATAAAATTGATTTTAATCATTTAAACCTATTTCACACTATAAAGACTTGCATTGAATTTTGTTAAAAAGTAATCAAATCAGAATTATCGTGTTCGTGTAAAATCTAACGAAACATTACATTTTGTTTTACCACCACCACAAACCCTTGTATTGTGTAGCACTGTAATCAATTATTAAAAAAACAATATTTCTTCCAAAAAAACCGAGTTCATAACAGACAAATAATCAGACAAATCAATTTAGCAAATCAAAATTTTGTCCATATACAATAAATTATATTAACTATAGGGACACCCTTTAATCACTTTAAATTAAATTCAAATTTAATTCTTGCTGTTGCAGCGAACTTCAGATACTTTGTAAATTTAAGCCGTCTTTTCATAACGTACGCAGCAAGCTACAACAACTATTGTAACACCCTTTAATTTCCAAATCCTAATTTTATACTTGCAGTTATAGCGAACTTAGCAAAACAGGTTCTTTGTGAATTTCAACTATCTGGCTATAATAGTTTAAAAGTTTGCTAACATACATCAAATAACATTAACTATTGGGACACTCTTTAATTTATAATGTTGAATATTTATACTTATTATAACAGTAGTCGACACCCTGTCCAATTTTTAAGCGTTTGTCAATAAAGGTTCAACAGATAGGCGCATATAAGTCAAATTACGTCACCTATGGGGACACCTTTTAATTTTTAGATTTATTTTTATTTCCCTTTTTGCCGTTGGAAGCTATATTAATAACAAGTTTTTTTTTTAATTTTAAAGTGATGCCCTTTACCGATCATAATACAGGTAAAAAGCATGTATATTGTATAGGGACACCCTTTAATTTTTAAGATTATGAACTGTTTTTAAAACGGCACCAATTTGTTTAAGTATAATCTTTCAAATTACAAAAAAGAATTTCAAAAACGGTACAGAAATGACTGAGTTCTGCAGGCGCGCAAAAAAAAAACAACATTCACTCGAATTGATAACCTCCTTCTTTTTTTTAAGTCAATTAAAAATCAGAAAAATTCTGTATTTGTTGGTTAATTATCAAGGCGAATTTATATAAAATGGCAGCGGCGCTGCAACAATAAAAGAAAAAAGGCATTTAAGTGTATGGTAAACCTTAGAACACAGTTTATTACTAAACTTCTCGCCCTTTTTAAGAACATTTTTACAAAGATTCGTTTCTGAAATTGATTTAAAATTCTTCTTATAATTCTGTTTTAACAAATAATAAAATAAATAAATAAATTTTGTAATATAAAATCATTTACTTATGACAACTGATGCAACGATGCCACCTGGTAAAATTAATTATTAAACGCAGATATGATAGCGTAATAGAAAAAATCAGAAGGAAAGGCTTTTGGAGTTTTAATGGTTTGGAGTTGCTTTATGTAGTGAGATGTTGGTCCCTTGTATAGAATAAGTCAATAAATAAGAAAATATATCTCAATTCTTTAGATATACAGCTGCCTGATTTCGTGGTAGAATGTGCCTTTGCAGCCGAAGAAATCATTTTTCAACTGGCTGCAAAATTTATCATTCAAAGTTTTTACTGATCAACATAATGTCCTGAACTTAACCAAAATATGAACATATATTAGGCGGAAGTTGTCTTACTACAGAAGTTCACCCACCTTCTAACATAGACAAATTGTGGCACCAAGTGTAGATGAAATGGAAAATATACCACACTCAATTATTTAAAGTAAGTGGAAAGTACGCCAAGACATAGAAGAAGTTATATAAAAGGAACGCTTTATAAACAAATAACTAAAAGCTGCAAGAAAGTTAGAACTGTTCTAATAATAATTTGATAACTTCGACAAACATAACGACAGTATAGCTCTCCTTTGTATGTATTACGCTGACTTTCTGGGCGCTCTTTGCTGTTTAGCTTTTGTTTTCACCAAAGTTAAACAAAAAACAGTACACTAACATAGCGTACTGTTTGAACAACACAAACTCTAAGTTTGTGTTAATTTTTTATGAATCTGTAACACCGAGTTTACACACGTCAATTTTTTTTGCAGGAATTCTGAATTTACATTTTACAAACAAAAGGTTTAAAAAAGTTTACCTAAGCCCTTTGGACTTATGGGAAATTCAGTCGTTGTAATAAAAGCACACTTTTTTCTAATAAGAAAATTGCTACTGAGAATTCCTAAAAAATCTATCTTCGATGAACATATTGATTTACAAGAAGCTGGTATTCGTTTTATAACGCAGAATTTTAAGTAAAAGGCTTATAATTTAAGAATATAAAGTAATAAATATATTAATGTACATAAGTGCAATTTCATTATATACATATATTATATTTATTTGGACCTATTCTTGACTTAAAACTAGCAAATAAATTTTATTAATTCTGAAAGTAGCTAAGTCGTGGTGGAGTTAAAAAAACAAAGTTCAAAGAAGGCAAATAGATACGGCTGCAGTGCTTAGTGTAAAAATGCAACCTTACCGATACGTTCAAAGAGTCCACACTCAACTAAAAACTAATGCGTTTGTGCTTTTTTATCATGCATCTAAAATGCATCGAACCGATTTTAATAAAATTTAATATATAGGTACTTCCTCGTCTAAGACCGACTTTAATGAAACTTGAAACATTAATGGATCCTTATCTGGAAGATGTAATAAGATTGCAAGTGTTTATAGGCAAAAAGAGGAAAAGAGAGCTATTAAAAAAAGTCACGTGTTACGTGTTTTTCTCCGCAAGAACATGACAAAATTTGTCTCTATGTACTTTTAGTCATTGAAAATATCCATTTTTACCACATTAATTATATATAGTTTGAGTCCTTATGCACAACGAAGTGTATCATTTTTTGCCAAGGCACTAGATGAGCTAGAGATATTTTTAAAAATTTTACTATTGAAAATCAGCAAAATCGATCCATGTTTTCAAGGCTGCAAAGAAAACACCGCGACTACCTCTAATTTTTCCATATCTTTTATAACATATCTAGTTTAGTATGGGGCGATAGAGAATTAAAAATAAAAAAATTAGATCAAGTGAGAAAAATGACGCTCGCCCTCTGAACTTTTCATTGAAAAGAAAGTACGATTTTGCACCATATTTTTATGATATCAATATGGGTATCATTTAAAAAATTTTGAAAAATCTTTCAGGAAACACTAAAGTTTTTTAAAAAATGCCCAACCCATTAAGAGCCGATGACATTTTTATGTGAAATTATATATAGTACTTAGTTTTTTGGTCTTATTATTTAATTTTCTGTCACTAAACTAGACTTACAAACATGATAAAGGGTATATAAGATTTGGCACCGCCGCATTAAGCACTCTTTCTTATTTTTAATTTAAAATTTTATCCCAAAATCGCTGTCAGCACCTTAGACTCTAAGGTATGTTAGGAATATATTATGAGAAAATAAAAAGTGAGTTAACGATTTTAACAGTCATTTTAATCATTTTAAAACAATTAAGTAAAAAACATTATTTTAAGTTTTTAATAATAATAATAATAATAATAATAAGTTTTATTTAAGTTTTTTATTTAATTTTTTTTTTCTTTCTTTTTGGCCAACGGAAACTCTTATTTTTTCATATATTTTTTTATATTTAAAGCTTAAAATAATAGTTTATTAGCTTATTATTTTCTCTATTTTATTTATATTTGTTCAGCAGTTTTTTTATTGAAAAACAGCATGTATTCACTGCAAGACAGTAGGGAAAATTAATTTCATTACTTAGGGAGTGTCATTAAATTAAAGTTAACATTTCAGTAACATTCCATGCTCTGTTTATTGCTAGACATTATAAAATAGCAGGTAGTAAGACGATTGAATAGCAAAGATAAAAATTTAAAGAAACTCATAGAAGAAATTACAACTTGTAGTGATGACATTGTTTCCTACAATTTTAAAAGTATTTGCTAATTTTTTTATAATAAATGTAGTAAATTAAAAGGAAGCCAAAGAATTAAAAGCTATTCACTTTCTCTCTCTTTCTCTCTCTCTAGTACAATTATAATCATTATTCTATTATTTGGCAACAATTAAAGGTCATATTGCTTTCTTAGCTGCAAATAACAACAACTTTAAATTTTTATAATAATCACATATCTGTATTATTTTCTTTATTAAATTTCTAGATTTTTCTTACTAGCAATATAGCGCCTGTTTTATTATTGTGATTATGCCTTTATTTAATTTCATTAAAAATCCTTTAGTCAGTCACAATTAAGTTCACACTGTCTTATATTTATGCTTGGCGCCATGCAGCCGACTGTTCCAGATAATAATACTTTACTAGACAAATATCAAATTTTGTTTCACTCTACACTCGCCCAGTCCTTGGCATCATTTTTAAATATTCTTTTAAAAATATTTGATATAAAAATGATTTTAACAATCCATTGAATTAAAGGCTTTTTTCTTTTCGTTTGACATTTGTAATCGTTGCTTTTGTTGCATATACAACTAGAATAGAATATTAATAATGCTGTTGGTGTTTGCTTATCTTTGATTTAATAAATATCCTTGTACTTTCCTTAAATATAAAAAAAAACTTCAACTTCTTAACATCTTAGAAAAGCATTTTAATTAAAGACATTATATGTTAGCTGCTAGAATGAAAAAATAATTACTGTGTCATCAAATAAGACCGCCTTGTTACGAAATAAACAGTAAGATTTCGAAAGTAATCTGATAACAGAACTTATATTTTTGCATTTATCCGTATAATTTTTCGTCGACTGTATTTGTTGGATATGTAAAGAGGACGTTTTTTTATCTCGAATATAAAGCTTCTGCAAGTAAGAAAGTAAACCTACTTTTCGCGTTGTAACTTACAGTTACATGTCGTTAGTAGAAAGGCCTCAACTCGAATTTTTATGAAAATTAGTTTTTTTCGTGATTCCAAAAATGTCACACAAGTACATTTCGTCACAAAATTTAATGCATTATTATCAAAAATAATACCAATAATTGAACTGCTGATCAATGCACAGGCACTTTAGTGTTTTTGTACATCTGTTTCATTATATTTAAAAGTATCACCTGTGTCTTTCTGTATGGAATTTCTACAATATCCATATTCGAACCCATAATGTATATATATATATATATATATATATATATATATATATATATTCTGGTTCCTCATGCATAGCGAAGCTATAGAGTTGAGTTATAGGCCTCTGAACATTTCATAGAAAAGTACGATTGTGTACCGTATTTCTAAAAATATCAATATGGAAATCCTTTAAAAGCTTTTGAAGAGATCATTAAAGAAATACTAAATTTTTTTGAAAATGCTTAACACATAAAGAACCGATGACATTTTTATGTAATATTATATATAGTACCGAATTTTTTTTTTTTTCTTATATTTTAATTCTGTGTCACCCCAATATTTGTCTTTTCGAGTGGAGTTACTTCACTTAACTAGATTTACATAGATGGTGAAGGGTATTTAAGATTCGGCATAGCTGAATATACCACTCTTACTTGTTTAATTTACATTTTTTGCGCCATTACGTTCTTGTTTAATGAGAATGGTATATAATAAAAAACTTATTGAATGAACGAGTTAACTTTTAATATTTGATGAAAACTCACTGAAACGCACGATTAGGCGCAAAGCTTGTATATAATAACTTTATCATCAAATCTGTATTATTAAAGAAATTAAGCACAATTAATTTTAATTGAATATAATAATTATTCCAACTAACAGCACGTATTCATATCAAAATCATTACTAATTTGTACAAAATTTGTATTCGCTTTTTAAGGAATAAAGATTTTATCTCACCTATAGTAAGTTACCATTCTTCCTCTTAAGGATTCTAGTCTTAAGGCCTCATTTGTTTTTACTTTCTGATGCTGTTCTGTTCCGTATCGTTTTACGTTTTATTTGTTTAGATTAGTTCTTCTGTAACAACATATCAACTGTTAACAATAAACAAATAAAACAAACCAAATAATTCTTGCAAAAAAACCGACTTCAAAACAGACTTAAACTTAAAATTATGATTCTTTAGGACGGTAATTATACAATAATTATATTCTATCATATTCGAGAAAGATTGCGTCAGGATTTTTTATATGTCGTAGAACAAAATATGAAACAGATTAAACAAGAAAATTCAGCAGTTATGTGGTCACCCTTTACTTTTTACACTTTTTATTGCTGACATAGTAAAACAAAATTTGTTTAAATTCTAAGCGTTAAGCTCTGTACAGACGGTTGTCAGATCTTACAATATTGTCAGCAAAATGTACAGAAAACGTCTAACAATCGTGTGAACTTACAATTGTGTTCTGACAACATTGTCAGAAAAACCATTGTCATATAATTGTCAGACTTCTACCTGAAAATAATATTGTCAGATATCTTACAATTGTGTGAACACTTTTATTTGCATTGTCAGAACATTGTCAGTTCAAAATATATTGTAATATGTTGGGAATTTTAAACATCTAACAACGAAAGCATTGTCAGATAAATAAAAAAAAAATTAGAAAACTGCTTCAAAAAATTTAAAATAAAAAAAGCCAATTAAAATTATAGCAGAAAAAAGAAAGTTTAAATTAACAAAATAAAAAAAATGACGGAGAGGGTATTTTGGTGGTACGAAAGAATTTAGATGCTTAGAATCACTTTGTAAATGGCATATAGGGCTTCCGGAACAAAGTTTGAATAGTTAAAACTAGAATACGGAACAAGAATTGACCTAAATGGTACTATCTTTTGAGCCTTTATAAACAAACGTTTGAAGACTGGACAGAATGTCGATAACTATGACCATTATATTATAAATAATTAAAATTATAACTTAAAGGGTGACCCAATAGATTATTAAATTATATGTATATGATGGTTGTAAAGAGACGATTGATATTTACAAAGAACCTATATTGCTAAGTCCGCTATAAGAGCAAGTATACAATTTGAATTTAGAAATTAAAGGGTGTGCTCATGACTGATGTAATTTGACATATATAGCCTTATCTTTTGAACCGTTATATATAAACATGAAGATTAGACAAAATGTCCACAAATTTGTATGATATATCAAGAAATATAAATAGTTAAAACTAAAAAATAAAGGGTGCCCCATATAGCGGATGATCGTGGCTAAACTTTTTGACCTTTATATACAAACAGCTGAAATCTGTTTTATGTGGATTTTTTTGCAAGGATTATTCTTCTTGATCCTTGCTAAAACCGGAGGCTATTAGAATCGTTGCAATTTCTTCGTTTTGATTCATATCCAATTGTTTTGATAAAGATTTATTGTATAAATTTGTATCTTTTATAATAATTTACATTCAAAAAAATTGTCTCTTGAATTTTTTAATTCTGACAATAAATTTTTGCCACCTGGCAATTCTTACTACCGTGTGAACTAACAATTTTATGTCTGACAATGTTTTCAGATAATTGTCTTACAATGGAATTGCCAGTTTTCTGACAAATGCCTTGCAATCGTGTGAACTGACAATCTACATTGTGGTGACAATTTTCTTTTGCCTTTTCATTGTCAGCACATTGTTAGGTCTGACAATATTGTAAGATGTGACAACCGTCTGTACAGAGCTTTAGTCTATAACTGTTAAAACGATTTGCCATATACATCAAATTACAAGAATTAGGGCACCCTTTCATTTCCAATTTTACATATTTATACTTAGTATTGATATACTTGATATAGTAATAGATATTGTGTGTAATTTTTAAGAGTTTGTCGGTGACGGTTTCAAAGAAAGTGACATATAGGTCAAATTACATCAGTTATATGGACACGCTTTAATTTATAATTCCAAGTTTGCTACTTGTTATAGCGGACTTAGCAATAAAGGATCTTTGTAAATATCAACTATTTAGCTACAACAGTTCAAAAGTTGGGCAAAATACATTATATTACACTTACTGTTGGGAAACCCTTTAATTTATAATTTTGAATGTTAATTCTTTTTATTATAACGGTCATTGTAATCGACATCCCGTCCAATTTTCAAGCTTTTGTTTATAACGGTTCAAAAGATAGGCGCATATAAGTCAATTTACGTCACCTATGGGGCACTCTTTAATTTTAAGATTTATTTTTGTATTACTTTTTGCTATTGCACTCAAAAAAGTGCGCTTTACAGTTTACAGTACACTTAAAAACATCTATGATGTATGGGGACACCCTTTAATTTTAAAAATTATAAACTGTTTTTGAAACGGAACTAATTTGTAAGCATAATCTATAAAATTACAAAAAATTTTTAAAATCGGTTTAGAAATGACTGAGTTATGCAGGCACAAACATGAAAAAAGCAACATTCAGTCGAATTAATAACCTCCTTCTTTTTTTTAATTCGGTAGTAGGTTTGTTTACAATTTTGCACTCACACTACCAAACAACTTTCAAATAACTTAACGTTGAATTTTATTTTCTACTATTTTGTACGGAACAGAACAGTACGTCGAAGCTTAAACAAACCACAAATAAATAATTTTCATTAAACAGAAACTGATCAGCTGATTTATCAGAAAACGGAATGTTAGATCCAATTCTTCAATTTCATTTAAAAATCGCATAAAAATAATTAAAATTCGCTATGAAAATTCATTCCATAAAAATTTCTTGGTTTTTTAAAAAAACAATTGTTTTTCAGACGAAACCCATTTTCACTTGTCGGGGTACGTCAAAAAGCAAAATTGCCGCATTTGGGCTTCTGAAAATCCTAGTTCATTATTAAGAATGATTTGCATGTATAACGGGTGACTATTTGCTCTGGTAGCGTTAATGGGAAGTTTTTTTTTCAAAGATGAGGCTGATAATGCCGTAACGTAATTAAAGTGATTATAATCTTTAACGATGGAACCAACGACTGTCAGTATAGTCGTGGTGGACATTTAGCAGACATCATTCTTTATTTATAACTGTAAAAGTTTTCTCTTCGTAATACAATAAAAATTTGAATCATCTAAGTTTTATTTTGTTTTAGAAAACAGAGTTCTTGTTGAAAACTTTTATTAAATTAATGTTAATTTGACTTTTGTAGCACTTGAACCTCATCTTCAATGCTGGCATTGCAGCTCTGATACCATAGGAGCTGAAGAATTTTGTGGCAATGAATTTAAGGAAAGTAATATACCGGATTTACTCAGGGAACGCAATATCAGCATACTGCGCAGTTGCAATAGTACTATCAATTCGGAACACGAAAGAGCTGTCTGTCGCAAAACCATTGAGAAAGGTAAGTTATTAAGCTATACATACATACTTACATATGTATGTATGAATGTATTTACAAGAAGAATATTAATTGAAAAAATTTTCGATTACTTTTAGTCAATGGCAAAGAAGTTGTAAAACGTTTCTGTTACTACACCAATAAATCCGATACTGTTGATCACTGCATTAAAGAACCCACCGAAAAGAATGTGTTTCGCGTGTTTTGTGAAGACTGCCTGACCGACAAATGTAATGCCGCTTTCAAATTTAACATTTCATCAATAATACTTACAGCCGCATCTTTGCTAACATTAGTCTTAGCAAAAACAAACAAAAAGGTTTAGATTTTGAAATTATGTATGTAATTATTTAATGTTTGAAAAGTATATTTTAATATATGCATATGTATGTGTGTATATACATATTTATGTAGGTATAACTTAGCTGCGTTCAAAAAACAAAAAAAAACAGCAGTACTACAAGTTTTCAGATATTTTATTGTATATTTTTGTAAAATAATTCAACAGATTTTCCTGAAGATATTGTATACAATACACTTAGGATGATGTTTAAATTAGTTTATTAACAAAAATAAGTATTAGTTAAAAAAAAGTGAAAAACAGACGGCCAAAAAATACCACTAGTTTATTTTTCATATTGAATTTTTAAGGTAAAATTTATTTAAAAATTGTATATTTAGATTTTATATTATAAATTCCAAGGAGTATTAATATGTTGAAACATATATTTTGTTGCATTTATTAAAAAAAAAACTTTCCCTAACGTTTTGAAGCAATTAATTCTGAACACCTTTTCCATGATATTGAGTACCATAATTGATATGCAGCAAAATATGCCTTCCTTACGCAATTCAACAAATTTTTCCAATTGACTTGATTTCATGAGACAAAGCGGTTCACTTCATTACGTTAATTTTGTTGAGGGCATATTTTTAAATTATTTTCCTGCTGTAGAATTAAAACCAAGCGCGTTGGCTTAGAAATACGATAACGTAATATCGACTTAAGGACAGGCACATAGAATCCCTCATACATTGTACTCTGACGTGTTCAACTGAAATCCATGGCAAAATCATGTACCAGGTGGTGCAGTGGCAAATTCATTCATTTTCGACGTTGCAGAAAATGTCAAACTTTATATTAAAAAATGTTCGCTGATTTCTTACGTATGGAGTTTGACATTTTCTGTAACGGCGAAAATGAATGAATTCGGCACTGGCATCACCTGGTACGTGATTTCGCCATGCTGAAATCAATGTAAAGGTCGGCACAGTGACAGATATTATTATTGTTTATATTCACTTTTAACTTAAATTTGTATTTGATTCACTAGTTAATTTAATTTGTATTTTATTTTTAGACACCAAAATTATAATATTAAAATTACATAGTACAACTAAAACACAACAACAGTTAAAAAAACAAAGAAGAAGAAGCAATTGATAGCTATCAATTATTCAACGTACGTCAAAGTTGACCAACTTCCATACCTTACGTTGATGGACACGTACCGATTGTGACATCGCATTTAAGAAAACATTTATTTTAACTGACTTATCAGTTGAACACCTCAAAGTTTAACGTATGACGGATTTTATGTGCCCCAGCCTTTATATTTAAATTTAAATTATTTAATCCTTAGTGGTAATAATTAAATTAACATTATAAAACATAGCATTAGAAGCATCCCATTCCAGGCTCCATCTTTGATCGTTTTTTTTTTATTGTTAATTTTTTTTTTTGCTCTTCTACTAAAAAGTTTTTTCAGAGAAAATTTTATTTATAAATGAAAAGAACATTTTTCAATTGAATAAAACGATTTTTTGTTTTTGTTGAACATATAAACAGTTATGTGAAAAATAATAAAAACAGTGTTATACAGGAAAAAAAATTAGTACTGGGCATAATACAAAAAATAAGTGTACTGCTACTTTTGCATGAAAAAACATTTATTTGATGTTTGGCTTTTTTAAAAAACTACAAAATTTTTAAAAATAATTTTTTGAAAAAAAAGAAACGACTTGAAAATATATAAATCAACTATAGGGACACCCTTCAGTCTCAAAATTCAAATTGTATATTTGATGTTATAAAGGACTGAGCAATACAGGTTCTTTGTAAATTGAAGCTGTCTGTCTATAGCGGTTCAAAAATTTGGCCACATACATACATATATCGAATTACATCAACCATTGGGACATCCTTTAAATTTTTAAATTCAAATTTTTGGTACTTGTTGTTAAAGCGGATTTAGGAATGCAGGTTCTTTTTAAATTTCAACCTTCTGTCTACAGCTGTTCGAAAGTATGGCCATATGCATCAAATTAAATAAACTATTGGGGAACCTTTTGATTAATATTTTTGAAATTATACAATTAAAGCTGACATTCCGTTCAATTTTTAAGTCTTTGTCTATAACGGTTTAAAAGACAGGCCTACATGGGTCACCTATGGAGACACTCTTTAACTTTTTAATTTATTTTTGCATTAATTTTTAGTGTTGGGACTAAATATTAAAGTGGTACCCTTCACAGTTTATAAAACACATAAAACACATATATATTGTGTAGGGACACCCTTTCATTTTAAAAATTATAAACTGTTTTTTAAACATGACCAATCTGTAAGCATAGCCTTTTAAATACTAGAAAAAAGTTTTAAATCGGTTCACATATTGCTGAGTTCTGCAGACATAAACAAAGAAAAAAGCAACATTCAGACGAATTGATAACCTCCTTTTTTTAAGTCGGTTAAAAAATCAAATAATAAAGGCCGGAATTCACTATCATACACAATCGTACGATTTAATCACACAAAAATCTGACAGAATTCTGTCCTTCTTTAAAAATCGTTTGAAAATGGCGTCGTATTGTACAAAAAAGATGCAAAAACAGATGCTTTTAATATTTTGTTGTTGCTTTCTCCCCATCTTAAAAAAAATCAACTCTGATCGCATAGAAAAAATCATTTTATGAATTATTTCAAAAGGTTATACAATCGTACAGATCTACCAAAAAGTCTGTCACACTCATACACTTTTAGTCCACACCAGAGACCTGCAACTTGTATGATCGAGCCGTCTTATTCACAGTAGTTAAATTTTAAGAACAACACCAACAAGTATTACATCAATTTAATACTTGTTGCTTTTTATACACAAACACAAAATGCAACAACAAGTGTAAATCATTTTCAACGTTAGACTCGAACAGATTTGTATTGAAACAAAAAAGTCTCGTTAACAAGAAGTTATTTTTTGCACAACGTCTTTATTGTACATGATCTGATTGGAGTTTTACCCAAAACAATCGAGCCACTTGAAAGTAAAAAAGCGCTATGCAGAAAAATATAAAAACAATAAGAAAAACGTACAGATGTGCATTTTCTATCTATATAACATATGAGCATTTTCTTAATTCTAGCTGACAGTGAACAAATTTATTCGTAGGGTATAGAAACACTTTAAAGGTGAAAACAGTCTTCAATTTTCCAAGTTGAACATTTTTTCACTGCATCATTTTTGTCTTTTATTGAGACTTTTTTTAAAGTCTCACAGTCTTTTATGTTCCTGCAGCATTTGTGACGTGTTAGGTTTGACGTCTGGCTATTAGAATATTTTAATACTTTTGAGCATCGGCGACAATAAACGAAGTTTGATACTGCAGTTTCGTCTGGCTTTAGAATTTCTGCCATAATATTCCATATAAAACTACGACTTTTCCGCCGCCCTGACAAACTACAGTTGCCTTTGGCAATTTCTTTAGAAATAGATTGTGTACACTCTTCCATTTAAAACTTTAAAACAATCAATGTTAATTATATTACGCAGCTAAAATTAACTTTTACGTTAAAACAACAAGAGAAGAAAACATCGAGTAGAAAATTAATTTACAACTGAATAAAACACTTGTTCCGCTAACAACAAGTTGGCTTTGATGCAAAAATAGATTCAAACCTTAAACAACACTATCAGAATATTCATGTTCGCACAAAATGGCGAATACATAAAATGAATGTTTTAAACGAACTGTTTTGAAAAAAACGATTCGACTCATAAAAAACTAAGTGCTTGTTTAAGTAGACTCGAAAATTACGCAACCGAAACCGATCTCTGGTCCACACTATCATACATTTTGAGCACACATGCAATTTTTGACAGATCGTACGACTAAGTAGGATAGTCAATCCTGGCCTTAAATAGAACAGAGATTTTAAATTGTGTAGTTATTTTTGTTATCTGTTTTTTCAAGTTAATTCAATAAATGAAAAGTTTTATTTAAATAATTAAATTATTAAACTTAGAATAACATTTTGTTGTGTTGTTAAGTTTTAAAAAAATTACACTAGATTATTTGGAAAAATAATATAATTATTTGTATATAATCAGGGCTTTTATGTTTTAGTTTTTTTTAAATGATATAAACAAAAAGAAACCTTTGGAAATATTTTTTTCCAACATAAATTCGCTATTCTTTAAATGACTTTTTATATAATTTATCTCCGTATTTAATGAACGGTTAAGATGTTGATATATTGGTTTAAAAATTCCACTCTCTGACATTAGTGAAATTTTTTCCTAAATAAAGTCTTTAACTTTATTTCGCGGCAAATATTTTTCTTTTGCATAAATAGTTTCGAAAGAACTCAAAAAAACTTAATGTCCAAGTTTTTTGTTAAAACGCCTTGAGCTGAGACATTTGTAACATATACAACTCATTGCTATTAATATAGTAACTGTATTATTATGTGTTTTTTAAAGAAAAAAATATATTTATATAAATAAATTTAAAAAATATTCTTTCAGTTTTTAATTTTTTTAGTATCACCCTGTGATTCTCTTTATCAATCGATACGCTTTGCTGTTTATGTCAAAGTCTTCATGTCACATTGTAAATCTCTTGTAATTATCAAACTGATCAACATAAAAACCTCATTCCAAATAACTTTGTCAAAATAATTCCAAACCACGCAAAAGAATCTCTGCTCACTAAATAAAATAAAATCGAGTGATTTTGAAATGCTCAACTAAATTAGTTGCTTATTTTTTCTATCTACTTCATTTTGAGTTTTTAATAATTAATTAACAATTATTAAAAATGTATTTCATTAGGTTTTTTATACATAAAAAATTTGATTTGATTGCTTGTTAAAAAAAATTTATTTTGGGTTATTTAGCAATGTTTTTGAGTACCTTTTTCTAAGGTAGCAAAATTTAAATAAGATTTTTCTAATTTATGCTTTTGTTCTCAATTTAAAACAAAATTGAATTATTGTTGTTAAACAAATAATAATCAATAATAGAGTTATTTTTAATCAAATTTGCAAATTCGGAAAATAGTAAAATAAAGGCAAATTTTTAAGTAAAATTTCAGCGCTTTATGGATGAACACAAACAAAAAAATTTACTAATTTGTTTAGGCATCAGGTATTTTTATTTTCCAAAATTTCCATTAATATTTTTTACAAACCAAATTGCAAAAAATCAGCTGTTTTCGAAAATCATTTGTGTGATTTGAAAACGGTTCGTAATTTAGGACTAAAGGTTCCGTTCTGACAAACATGTGATTTCAAATGACCCATAGTTTTTAAATCACGCAAACAATTTGGAGCTTTTCTGTAAATCATGAGATTTTAAGTTTTTGTCGTGGTTTTGAAGGTTTATGTTTTGTTTGGTAACTTTTTTAAATTCGTAATTAAGCTGGACTGTATTAATTTAGCAACTTCACAATGATTTTTGAAAAATCAAGCCAGCTAGATTCTAAAAAGGAAAAATAAATCACGAGCATTGCTAAGTAAAGCTATATTCGGCTATGCCGAATCTTTTAATACCCTTCACCATACATGTTTATACATATGTATAATCACATGTGTAAATTTCCTATACTCGTAGAATAGTTTAAATAAATTCTTGCAGAAAAAAACCAAATCCAAAACAGATTTCATTAAATTGCAATAACTATTGGGACACCCTTTAATTTTATATCTAAATTTAATTTTTGTTAGTACAGCGGACTAAGCACTACAGTTTCTTTGTAAATAACAATCGTCTGTCTTGCTATTATAGTAGACTTAATTATCCGGTTCTATAAGGGTTCAACAGTTTGACCATCTCTGTAAGTCAAATTACATCAACTATTAAAACACACTTTAATTATTAATTTAAAATTTTTATTCGTGCTGTTATATCAAACAAATTAGTTGACATTCTGTAAAATTTTCGAGTGTCTGTATAAAACGGTTCAACAGATACGGCCATATAGGTCAAATACCATTAATGCTGGGAACATCCTTTAGTTTTTTTTAATTCAAATTTTATACTTTTTAAAGCGGTCTAAGCAATACAGATTCCTTGTAAATTTTAGCTGTCTCTATATAACGATTCTAAAGTTTGAAACATACATAATATATATTAATGAGTGGGACACGTTTTATTTTCCAAATTTACATTTTACACTTCTTGTTATAGCGGACTTAGCAATACAGTTTCATTTTTTGTCAATTTCCACTTTCTGTCTACATTTGTTCAACAATGTTGCCAAATACATATATGAAATATCATAAACTCTAGGGGAAGCCTTTAATTTCTAATTTCAAACTTGCTGTCCGCTAGACTTAGCAAACATATTTATTTTGAAAATAATCGGAGACAATATTAACTTCTTTTATCACCGACCTTATTATTTTTCCCACAACTGTATATTGACAACAGTTTTAAAATTTGTTAAATTTTATTCTATGTCTGATATTTTAAAGGAATTAGTGTTTCCTTAACAAGCTCTTTGTACAAATTAATTTAAACTTTAAAGTTATAAATTTAGCACCATTTCAACTTTAAGTAATTTTAATAAATAAATACAACCAGTTAAATATCAAGTACAAAATATTTTAAGTTTTCCATTCATTATTAATAATTTTAAATTAAATTAACCAAATATTCTTTTTGTTTTCGATAAATATAAAAGCTAGAAATAAAAGTATTAAAAAATAATATTTTTATTATTTAGAATCATCTTTAACATTTTTTATTTTAATTGTGTTTATTTTCTTTAAAAATAAATACTTCATGATACTCTCATGAAATATTTACTTTTAAACAATAAAATATGATATCTCTTACTGTGTAAGCTAAAGCGTAAAGACTAAATGGTTATGCCTTCCCAGCAGTAATACCATATAATAATAGAAAGTAGTTCCACTTTATCCTTTGTGCTCTTAGTCCTTTTTATATACATAAGTTTGAAAATTCGATTTTCTGTTTTTTTTTATATGAAATTCATAACAAAAATAATAAAACGAAAATAAAAAAAAAAACTTATTCAGCCTAAATTGAGCGATTAAGTAAAATAAAAAAAAAAATAAATTAAGAAAATTTAAGACATTACACAGTCTAAATGTATTTTTAATTTTAAAGTCGTCTCTATAAAACTGTTGCTTTAAAAATTAAAGAATTTATTTCTGTACAAAAAACTATATTTGTGCCAAAATATATTTTTATTTTATTTATGCAACTTAATTATACAAATTACACATTTTTTTGTGAATATTTTCAAAATATTTTTCTTTTTTTTATACATATGGCAACCCATATTTTGTTATTTAAAGGAACTACGTTTCATATATAGTCGTAAGAAAAAGAGAAAGAGAGAGAGAAAATCATACAATGTTAATTTTTAAAGGAATCCAACACAAACGTTAAAAAACTTAAAAAGTATTAAAAAAATTGTAATTATTTTTACATACATAAGTGTAATAATTTAAGCAAATTAAATAATATATTAAAATATAATAAAATTAAAAAAAAAAACTTGTAAAATTAGTTCTGTTCCACAGTTTTAGAATGCCAAAATGTCAAATACTGAAGTATGTTTTTACTAAGGAAATGTTTAAACTTAAATTTATTAAACGATCAACTTTCTTATTCGCACACTAGTAGTTTAGCTAACTTTTAGTTGAATTTGAAGATTTTAATTTTTGAGACTCATGATGCGACACTAAATATAAAAAAGGTTTTGAAAATTACTTGAAATTTGAATAAAAATTATTTATAAGATTTAAAATATAAAAAATAAAAAATATGTTGATTTATGTATGTAAATTAAATACAGTTTGAGAAAAATGAAATATTTCCTAATAAATGAATCACAAACAAAATAAAATTCTAAGACATGATATGCTATTATATATATAAATGGCAGTTGAAGAAAATGTCTGTTAATTTAATTATTAATTACATGTCATATTATTAACAAGTGTATGAAAACAAGCAAACCGTTTCGCAAACGCTTCATGCAAAGTCATAAGCTTTTAAAAAATTTGCAATCGTTTTGTACATGAGAAAAAAGAAATACTTTTTGAACAACAAAAATCGTAAGGGAAACAATTGGCTGTTTACTCATTTACGTGCTTTGAAATACTAAGGTTGTTTAGGCGTTATGAAATAAGTTTTTCTACATAAGCGCTAGTACACTGAAACTATAAACGAGAATATCAATATGCAAACGTTAGCGAGACGTTTTTTTAAAGCTTCAATTTATTCCTGTTATTTTTTTCTGGCAGCGTACATAAAAGACAAAACTGAATAACACAACCCTTCTCCTTGTTTCTATTTGTTTATACCCTTCACCACACAAAGTGGAAAAAGGGTATATCAAAGTGTGTCATTCCGTTTGTAATTTTTACAATATCCATTTCCGATACCATAAAGAATATATATTCTGAGTCCTCATATATATATATGTCGATTAAACGAATTCCGTCCTTGTTAGTGTTGAAATCAGCTTTGCCAAATCAGCAAGATCGGTCCACGTCCTTTGAGGCAGTAAGCCAAACACCACTCCTGCCTCTAATTTTTCCATATCATTTTGAACCATGAAGTAACTTCAATCAGAAATACAAATATATAAAGCGATAGAGAATTTAAAAATAAGAAAAAACATCAAGTGAAAAAATTGGAGCTCGCCCATTCTTTCCAAGGTATGGGCTTCTGAAATTCTCATGAAAACGTTCGATTGTCATTATGGATATCATTTAAAAGCTTTGAAAGAGATCTTTGAGAAAATGCTATAAAATTTTAAAATGGTTAAGCCACCGGCCCACATTTTTTTTATTTTCTGTCACCCCAATATTTGTTTTTTTTTTTTTTGATAGAAGCTACTTCACTTAACAGGATTTACATACATGATGAAGGGTATATAAGTTCGGTGTAGCCGTATATCCAGTTTTTTACTTAACATAAAAACATAACAAAACAAAAGAAATTGTTTCACTTTGTTAATTGCCGTACTCTGATAATAACACCTTTGCTTAAGCTGACTTAAGTCAACTTATGCACATTATGTTGGCATCATACAGACTTTAACAATCAACCCAAACAATTTCAGGTGATCGTTTGGTTTTCAAGTAATGTTTTCAATCATTTTCAAGGCGAATCAATTACCAGGGTGCTGCGTAGGGAAGCTGCTGTAGTCAAGGTGGTAAACACAATGACCACAAATCAGGTTGGCCAGGGTTCAACCCCTGCGGCAATCAAAAAAAAAATCTGTTTATTTGTAAAAATACGTATTCAGAATAAACATTTAAATGTGCGAATATGCTATAAAGAAGTACCAACGAAGGAGGGTACTTCTTTATAGCATATTCGAGGGCGAAGTAAAATAACTAATAAAATAGCTCATATTCATCTATTTTTCTCCTTTCACCGCCTGTCTTAACTCTATTCCTTTCCTTAAAGAATGTAGCACAGTTATGAAAATAACTAAAAAGGTATTAATGCCTGAAGTTCTGGCTACTTCTCTTTAAAAAAAAAATCATTCATTTTCGCCAAAATACTACTGCCAAACTCCATACATAAAAATTAGACACAGATTTTTTTATGTATGAAGTTCGTCAGTTATGTTTGACATTAAACTTATTGTTGGTCTTAATTTTACTTGATGTTAGAAAACACTTAAGCAAACATATTTTTATTAATTTTAAAAGAGACTCTTCATAACTTTTAATACTGAATACCTTTTCATGAATAAGTGTTAATATTTTAAAATTAATGAAAAATATTTTTTAAAAACGAAAAAAGGATCGTTAATAAATTTTTCATGCCAACAAAATACTCCACTGCTTTTACTTTTTACGCATTTAATATTTTGGTATTTGTAATATTTTTTAGATAATGATAAATAAATCAAATAAAGTAAATTAAAAAAGTGATTTTCCCCAATATATGTAAATTATGTTCAATGTACACTAAAAAACCGCCGAATAATAAGTTCTAATATTTAAATTTTAAAATAAAGTTCATTTAAAATGTCCTAAAACAAAAATGTCAAATTTCGTATTGGAATGACAAAAACGTAAGTATTTAACCTGGGAAATAGTAACTTAAAGTATATACAACCATTTATATTTCAGCTGTAATGAATCTACAAAGCTCTCCTGATATTATTATTATTATTATTATTATTATTATTATTATTATTATTATTATTATTATTATTAACCCAAAAAAGAAATAATTTTACGTATCATACATGGGAGTAATTAATTATGTGGACCATATAGTTGCCAATTTTATTTGGTTTAAATTATAAATATAGCTAATGATTTTTTTCGCATTTTCTTTAGTGAAAATGTGAAAATGCTTTTTAACGAAAAGGTTTTATTGATAATTTGTTAAAGAACAAAGCCATTATAATTGACTAATGATTAAGTGGTTTCAAAGCATCACCATTAACAAACGTCCCTTTTTGTCTTTATTTACGAAATAGACATTATAAAACATAATAAATCATTAAAATTGGCGTTTTTTACAAAAATTCATTGAAATATAACGGTACGTTTTAACATTCTCAGAAAAAATGGGACACTATGGAAAAATTTTTTTTGTTTGCTTTTTTGTAAGTACTACGAACTGTAAGTTACGGTTTTAGGTGAATTTAAATATAAGACATCAAGTTTTACGCTTATTTCACTGATCTATCTAAAAAAAATGCTACGATTATTTGTTTTATGCACAGTTCCTTTTGAAGATTCGGCTATCATAAGTTTATATTTCATAAAAAGAATTACTTTTTTCCAATTGTAATTAGTAATTAAAAAGTTTCATTTTAATTTCATCATTAGTAACAACATTTATTTATGGAGTCGGAAATGGATATTGTAGAAATTACAAACGAAATTTCTATTATGATGTCATCGTCTATTAAGATGACATTTCGAGATGCCCATCGACGTATACTGTTGAAGTCAGAATTGAGTTTTGTAATGTTCTCTTTAATTGAGGATACTGGACTACTTAGGTGTAACTAAACATCATCTGCGTACATGTGGATATTACAGTACAATAAATCCTGATAAATGAAAATAATATTGGTCTCTAAATTGAACCTTGTTGTACACCTTTAGATAGTAACAAGAGACTAGATGAGATATGACGATATACGTTTTATGGATGTAGTGTAGGAGAATTTAAACAGAGACCTAAGCTTTGACAACAGTACTCGGTGGTGAACTGCATTAAATGTCTTGGGTAATTAAGTAGAACCGAAAAGTTTATTTTACTATTATCAATTTCTTACCGTATATTCTCCGCGACATCAATGAAAGTGGTTATGCAATTGTGTTTAAGGCAAATTCCTGACTGTCTATCAGAGAGTAAATGATTATGATTATATAAATACATTAAATATATGAGGTCATTTGGTGGTGCAACGAGCTTTCTAAGAGTTTGGACAAAATGCAATTAGACGATATCCGGCGTCTGATTTCGCAATTGGAATTATTTTAGCATACTTCCGCTTCTCTGGATAATAACTTTTAGCAATTATGGTGTTGAATAGATGGGTAATATATTTTAAAATACCTGGTAAAATAACTCTGATGAATTTGGGATAAAAGTTATCATATCCCCTTTAGCCTTGGATTTTGTTTGATTAAAACTATTAAAAACATCAACCTGGCGGACGCATGAAAACTTGAAAAACTTCCGTTAAAACACATTGATGTTGTTGGTATACCGTTGAATTACAAGAAAACATGTGATTGGAGTTACCAATTTACTTGTAAAACGTTTTCGTTTAGCAGACTGTAATTCAAGTTTTTGAAATCTTAAAAAATCATATGCAACAAATATTAAATCATGTTTGGAAAAATAGAAAGCTAAAGTTTGATCTTAGAGCTGATGTATTTCCAACGAAAATAAAAACTAAATGTGTGTTATAGGTTTTAGTTTAGTGTGTGATGCTGTAGTATCATTAGTAGATGGAAGTCCTATTGATTCCATACTGTCTCTGAAAGAAGTTTCCGTTAAAAGTTTGGAATTAAAGTCCCCAGCTATAATTATATCACTGTAAGGCATAATTAAAGTTTCAGTTTTCGTTATAAAATTAGAATAAACAATAGAGCTGTTAGGTCTATATACACAAGCCAGCAACATATTTTTTCTTCCAGATTATGAAACTTTAACGAATATATGTTCGATAATGTCAGATTGTTTCGCTTTACTGCAGACTTTACCAGTTTTATTGTCTTTGACATATGTATATTGCAACACCGCCACTACCTCTAGCTAAACTACTAGATCTAAACACCTTAAACCATTTATTACATTTATTATTAAGTACACTTTAGTCTTAAGAAAGAACCATGAATTTATCTTGAAGCGTAAGATTTCTATAAATGAAAATACATTAATGGTCTTTGAAGAGTTGAAACAAAATTTAAAATTAAAAGCAAATTTTAGTTTGAGTTTTTTTTTTTTGTGTTAAGACTCTCTTGCAGCAACGGCTCGATATACACCTCTGTTAGTTAATTAATTACTCTTACCATTTGCCAAATACAAAGTACACAACTCGGTTTTTTGAGCTTTTCATTATTCTATTTGTTTCGTTGCGTAGTTTTTAAAATAAAGATAAACGCTTAAAAATTAATGACAAAGCGTGAAGCTTTTAGAAAGATGTCACGTCTTAATGTCACACTTGATTATGTAAATTAGCCAAAGAAGCATAGGAAGTAAAAAATTTAAATTTAAACGTAATTAAAGTTTGACAATAAATTTTTTTTACAATAAAAGAATAAAAATTTCTTTCAACGTTTGAGCTTAAAAAACAACAAACTTAAATATATGTACCTGGCCATCTGTAGTGAAGATACAACAAAAAGGTTGATTTACGATAACCATTAACTGTAGGATTTAGTCGTTAAATTTATAAAAAAAAAATTAATGTTTATTGGAAAAAATGTTTAAAGGTCTTCAGAGCACAGGTTCATTTTTAAGTCTTTTGTAGCCTTTTATATCCTGAAGTTGCACTCCAAATATAGCAGAGTATTAAGGATTGGGTCCAATCTATAAGGTCTGTGTAAAACTGATATATTTAGATAATGAATTTGTCGCAATGAAGGAATTAAAGTATTTATTCTATACGAAAATTTTTAAACTAGACTGTCCTGTGTATTCTAATATCAAATTCAAAGTAATTAACAAATGTTTCTATTTATTACATCTAGAAAGTTAACTTCTTCTAACAAATTTCTTGCAAAAAAGCCGATTCAAAACAGGCAAACTTAAAATCATATTTCTTTAGGACGGTAATTAAACATTAATTATATTATATTCAAGAAAGATTGCGTCAGGATTTTTTATATGTCGTAGAACAATATATGAAGACAGATTTAACAAGAAAATTCAGCAGTTTAATGGTCAGCCTTTATTTTTTACACTTTTTATGCTGGCGCAAAATAACAAAATTTGTTTAAATTCTAAGCGTTAGTCTCTAACTGTTCAAAAGATTGACCATATACATCAAATTACAACCATTAGTTTCTAATTTTAAATATTTATTCTTTTTATTATACTTGATATTGTAATGGACATTCGATCTAATTTTCAAGAGTTTGTCTGCAACGTTTTCAAAGATAGGGCCATACAGATCAAATTACATTAGTAATAGGAACACCCTTTAGTTTATAATTTAAATTTTGCTACTTGTTATAGCGGACTTAGCAATAAAGATTTTGTGCAAATTTCAAGCAACTGTCTACGACTGTTCAACAGTATATATACATAAAATGACAGCAACTATTGTAAAACCCTTTAATTTATAATTTTTAATATTTATACTTCTTAATATACTAAACAGAATAGTGGACATTCTGTTTAATTTTCAAGTGTTGGCATATAACTGTTCAAACGATAGGGCCACATAAGTCAATATACTTTAAATATTGAAACACCCTTTATTTTCTTAATTCAAATTTTATACTTGTTGTTATAGCGGATGATTGTCTATTAAGGTTCAAAAGTTTAGCCACATTCAGCAAATTACATAACTTTTGGGACACCCTTTAATTTATTATTTTAAATGTTTATACTTGTTATTAAAACGGCCATAGTAAACGACATCCTGTCCACTTTTCAAGCATTTGTCTATAACGGTTTAAAAGATTGGCGCATATAAGTCAATTTACGTCACCTATGCGGACGCCCTTTAATTTTTAGATTTATTTTTGCATTACATTTTGCTATTGGGCGCTATAGTAATACACATTTTTTTAAATTTTAAAAGAGTACCCTTTACGGTTCATGATACTTTTAAAAAACATGTATGTTGAATGGGGACACCCTTTAATTTTTAACATTATGGACTGTTTTTAAGACGGGACCAGTTTGAAGGCATAATTTATTAAATTACAGAAATTTGTAAAATCGGTTCAAAAATAACTGAGTTTCGCAGGCACAAACACAAAAAAAATCAACATTCAGTCGAATTGATAACCTCCTTTTTTTAAGTCGGTTAAAAAGGGCAAAAGTTTACTGAAAATATTAAAAATTCAAATTAGAAAGAAAAAAATTAAAAAAGGAAAAAAAAAAACAAAAAACTGACATCATCTCCTAAACAAACAAAAAAACGATATAAAAAACAAATGGAGAACATGCGCCTAATTTTTTTTTTGAGTAAAATCATTAATAATTAGTTTCTCACTTGCTGTGCTTGATGGTGAGATTATCTCAGATATTAAATGCTGAAGCAGTTTTAATTAGACAAAAAAAAAAAAAAAACAAGTTGTTCTGCCTTAAGTTTAATTAAATTAAATATTTAAATTACAAACAAGTTGACCGGGTTAAACAATTTTGTTTCAGTTTTTACGCCCTCATACTCTACACAATTTCAATGCCCAAGTCTGGCGTAAACGAACTTGTCTCATGTCTCATTGAGCAAGTAAACTGTACAAGTTTTATTTTTATTTAACAATCATAAGTGAAAAGTAGAACCTGTATCTATTCTGCGTTATTTTATAAATTAAATCAAGTATATTAAACAGAAAAATTAGGACAGGTATTTTTTTTAGCTAACACTAACACTTATTCACTGTAGAGAAATGCAAACTTACGCCAAATTATTATCCAACTGATTTTTATTTAATTCACTGCGTAAATAGTACAAAAATTGTCATTTGCCACACAAACGCACTGTACAGTGCCAGACTTTTGCATTGAACTTGTATATTTTATGGCCGGCATTAGTTAAGATTTTTATTTCGTTTGAAAAAAAACGACATGTTTCTTATTCTCACTAGATTCGATCATCCACTTGAAAGCAAGCATTCAAATTTTTATTTAGAAGAGAGAAATTAAAAATACACACAGTGCGGTATAAAAGTGAGACCAATATTTAAAAAAATATCTAATCTGATATCTATTTGTGTGTATTTTTAAGTCCGATAGAACACAAAAATTAATTATGGCTACCGCGGCTGCTTATGACGAAACGCATTCTGAACGTTTAATTTTGGGTCACTTTTTCAAGTACTGCTGTCCGTATGCGACGAATAACACGAACAATGTTGGCATTAAAGGCGTCAATTGTTGCTGGTTTATCAGTCTAATCGAACAACCTTAGAGGCTAATTGACAGGTCCATTTCTCGAAATTAATTTATCGCCAAATTTTGATTTCAATAACTCGATGGTTGCGGTCGTCGTATGGCACGTAGCGCTATCCTGTTAAAATCACATTTCGTCCGATTCAATGTCATCCATATTTTCAAACAAAAAATTATTAATCATGGTGCGGTAACGATCTCCACTGTTAGTAATGTGAGATCCGGCCTCATTTTTGAAGAAATAAGGTGCGATGATGCCACCAGCGTTTAAACCACACCAAACGGTGCATTTTTTTGGATGCAATGGAGTCTATAGGAGAATTTGTGGATTGGTTTCACTCCATATGCGGCAGTTTTGCTTATTAACTAACCCGTTAAGCCAAAAATAAGCCTCATCGCTGAACAAAATTTGGCGATAAAACAGCGGGTCAGTTACTAACTGCTCTAGAGCACAATCGGCGAAACAACGATTCATATAATCGTCTCGTGGCTTTAATTCCTGCACTTGCTCGATCTTATAAGGGTGTAGACCAAGATCTTTGCGCAAAATTTTCCGCGTAGTGGACACAACCCCAATTCCTGCGACCGATAACGAAACGATAAATTTGAATCTTCTTTCACACGTTCGTTTACAGCAGCGATATTCTTTTCAGTAAGCAAATTTCTTTAACGTGTTGGTGTTATAGCATCCTCTAGAGAGTATGTGGTACGAAATCTATCCACTGTACGACGGATGGATTACTCAGACGGACGATTATGTGCACCATACAAATCACGAAATTATCTATAAGTTGCTTGAATTGATGACTGATTTTAAAAGTAAACTTTGATGATTTGATAGCATTATTCAAGCGTGAGTCTATTCATGATTTATGATTTGCCCAAGTTTACTGAAAATAATAAGAATTTTCTTTTATCAAAAATTAATTTTTACTGTTAGTTTTTTTTATAATTTAAAGTTTTATCGGGCTTAAAAAAATACCCGATGAAACTGTAACAGGATCATTTCTGTACATGAAATATTTTCTGAAAATTTTATTGTTGGTATAGATTGTAATCGATATGGAATACAAAACTCCTTTTTTAAAAATTTTTTTTCTTGTAGATAGAAAATTTTAACACTGTTTACAGAACTTCACTCTAAATATTTAAAAACACATTTTTCTAAATTTGAAGTCATGGGTACTGCTAGTATAATATAAAATATTATTTTGAATTGCATTGTTTGTTTGTTCGTGCGTCAATCACGACTAAACAACTGAACCGATTTGAGTGAAGTTGAAAACACAGGTAGATATTTGTCTTTATGATAAAATAAGGTATTTTTATTTTTAAATAGCGGACAAGGAAGAGAGAAAGCTGGCATTTGTATGCTTTTGAATCAATTTAACAAAGTCTCGGCTAATCGATAATAAAATTTGAATTGTAGGTATAGATAGGTACTCATCTATAGGGGAAAACAGTGATTTATGGCTGCACAGATTACAATAAAATTTAAAACATAGTTAAATATGTATGTGAAGGGTAGAATATTGTCTGCAGGGAACAGGAGGGTGAGTGGGAAAGAAAATAAACGCGCAATTTTATACATCTGAATCGATCTTAATAATATCACATTTTAAAGAATTTTGAAATATAGATATGGTCTGATCTATGAGACTGATTAGATGACACCTCTTCTGTGATATTTAATGTTATATTCCCGAAATTACTCCTTCGGTTACAGAAAGGCCCCAAAATTAGATTTGGTCAACACCGGATACAAAAAGCTAGTAAACATTAAATCTAAATTACTTCCTTAGACGCTTCAAACATGTGAAACAGAATTTAGTTGTATTTGCTTTCTTTATGCAGAGGAAATCTTGTAAATATAGAGCTCTTCTTTAAAAAACAGAACGTCTTAGAGGTCTTAGAAAAAAAGGTGTCCGCATGTATCGAAATAACAAACATAACAAAAAGGCTAAGTAACCACAAATTTTATCGCAAATGAGATGTTTTAAAGACAGGTATTTTATGCAAGAAAATCTTCATCTAAAAATTACCGGAATTAAATCAGTAAATAATACAAAAGAAGAAAAAAGATAAGAAAACGTCATGGTTCAGCTTCTGATGATTATAGACCGATAAGTAATATCCCCTGCCTTGCTAAGGTTTTTGAGCATCTTATGGTAAATTGATTTAATAAATAATTAACCAATAACAAGCTACTAAACAGTTATCACTTTGCTATCCGGCAGAGATATAGTACCTCTCTCTCTCTCTATTTTTGACAGATAGGATTAGACAGCACCTTAATAATCAAGGTGTTGTCATTTTAGTATCATTGGATTCATCCAAGGCGTTTCGCATTTTATGTTTTATAAAGCTGCAAGTACTTTAATATCTGACCGAAAGACAGCAATTTGTTTCAGTTTGTAATAACACCTCCTCTACTTTAATGTGTCGTAGTGGTGTTCCACAAGGAGCTCTTCTGGGGCTTCTGCTTTTTTACGATTAACAAGAACGACTTTATTAATTATATTAATTTGTCACCTTCTGATGTATTTCTATATGCAAATGATTGATTGATATTCCTAAGCGAGAAACAATTCCTTTACACCTTGGCTTAACGAGTCAATTATTCGTTGAACATTGTTGATTCTTGGATGGAGAGTAATTTTGTAAACATTAATATCAACAAAACTAGGGCTATTTCCTTCGGTATACATAATAAGTCCTTACTAAAATTGCAGAGGTGTGATGCTAATATCAAACTAGTCGATGACTTGTCCTGCCTGGGTATTATTTTATTTAGATACTAAACTTCATTTTGTTAAACAAATTAACTTAGTGAAGTCAAAGGTATGTTTTGCTTTGAGAAAACTTTATTGTTGCTAATTCTCTTCTCCTGTCAATTGTTAATTATGGCATTGAAGTCTATTCCACTACAAAACGTACTTCACTCAAGGAATTTAATAAAATAGTTATTAGAAATGTTTCGCAATGTTTGTCCAGCTTAGAGTTATTCTAGCCTTTTGAGGATTATCTATTTTATGAAACTAAGTCAATTATACAACAGCTTTGTTTATTCTCATTAAGAACGCTCTCCTCAAATTCTTATTAATAGAATTCGTAAGACTGCTTACGAGCATTCTTTCGTTGCCAGAGTCTCACCATCTTTACATTATTCACATTATTTCACATATTCAAAATTTGATTGTAATTTACGCTTAGTTTATAATTCTTCTCTTTTGTAGACACTTTTAACAATATATGGCCCAATGAAGAGCCCGGTTAGTTAAACGAATAAATAAAACAAAGTACTTAAGCAGATACTACTAACAAATTTTTAGAGTCGAAAATATGACACAACCTTGTTTTTAAAAGTTAGTAAAGAAAATATTCAATAAAAACTTTTGAAGCTTTAAGATGCTCTCAAATTATGCTATAGCTACAAAAATCGTAAACACAAAAGAAGAAAATTTTTAGAGTATTTTTACACCTCGAAATACCTAACATACAAAGGAGGATATCTTATGAGCTTGGGATTGCAAAATGAGATATTATTCTATTTTCTTTTAAGTATTACAATGTAATGCAGTTCCCGCATACCGTAAAGTTACAACTTAAAAACAGAGGTTGTTGCGATGGCAGAAATAAAACTCAAGATTTTATAATTCATACTAAGAGATGCCTCACTCAAAGCTTTCTTGAAGGATAGGCATCCATATAAACTAACAATTAATAGGAGGGGATCTAACTGATCAAGCGGTAAAAGAGCCTACAAATAAACAAAACATATAAAAGACATTGCCAACAAAGATTCAAAAAATTGTCTTTTTAATTTTTTTTTTTAAAGCTGACAAGTAAATCATCGGATAACTGAAAATATCCTCGGTTTTCATCAGTCTATTTTTATAGTCCATGCGATTTCAATTATTACTGCTGTCGGTATTAATATTATTAAAAGGTTTTTGATCAATTTTAAAAGTATTTGCCCAAAAAACCTGTCAAAGTTTTAAACAAAATATAACCTGGAAAGAAATTTACTTCAACGGTACACTAAATTTTGCCCCATGGGATGAATTTAAATTAAATATCAGTTCTTACCAACTAGAAAGCTATCAAAGAAAAAATGGAAGTGTAGAAATAAGGATTAATGACGGTTTAGATGCACACATACTTGCATGTTTTTACGCTTTAGAGTAAACAAGGAACTTTTCAATATGTTGGCGTTTCACTAGATTTATTTTATTCATTCTTTTATCAGTTAAAAATTAATTAAATAGCGTTTCCAACGCTAATTAAGAAAACTCTTATAATAATCAATTATCAATCAATCATCAGGTTTGTAAGTGCAGTAGTGTTTTTGACATTTAAAATACATATTTTTTGATATAAAGTTTAAAATCGAGGATAAAAAATTAGATATAAGTTAATGCACCATTAATAATAAAAGAATGACTAACTTAATAGATAATAAATACTGAGATTAAGATAACTTTTCAAGAGTTGGGTTATTTGTAGATATTTCAAACAACCGTTTGCTTCTGCATGCCGATGATATTGTAATATTGTCAATACACGAACTAAAAAGTTTGGCTCTATCCCCTCATAACTTTAAGGCAGATATAATTTACATTTTGTGTAATGTACGATTAATTTATAGTATGGGTCACTTTTATTACAAGTAAAGGTGCTTAAATTTGGTGTACAAGTATATAGTATACATTAAACAAATAATTCTTGATGTCCAACTAATCAGACCAGACATTTTTATCTTTAACTACCTTTACGGACGTCGCATTATTGGGTTCTATGACTATTTTCCTAACCGCAAATTTTTTTCTAGTGATACATTATTACTTTTTCATAAACGCAACTAGTAAAATTTTGACAAATGTCTCAGTATTGTTGTGGTTACGCAAAAAGAAGTAAACAACTAATACGGAGTTAATAACTTGTAAACATACGTTTAGAAAGGAAGTCTATTTAGAATTATTTTAAATATACGCATGTGACGTATGAGTCATGTCGGAGAACTTTGTTAAATTAATCCACCGTAACTCTCCCTCCCTTTATAATTTAAGGTAAAATGAAATAACCTAAAACATAAAGATAATACACACATACATACATACTTACATACAAACACATACGTAATTAGGGTGTGTTTAGAGTTAGAGAAAGAAAAGAAACTATGGGAACAAAATGCCAAGTCAAAAAAGTTTTTTAAAACTTTGAATGTACAGTGGGTTCTAGTTATGATTCTCATAATTATAGGAAATTACAAGCGTTAAATTTAACGGCCGTATTTATAAAAACTTAAAACAGGTTAATACACCTAAAAGAGGAATATTTCGGTACAACGATCAGTAATCGTAAGATACCCTTGAAAAAAATAATTTTTAATTAAAAATTTTATTTTTCTTTAAACACGCAAGGGAATAAAAAGTAGATAGACCGGGTAATTGACGATTTCATTAGCATTAAGTAATGAATTATGCAAATGATTTTGTAGCATTACCATTATTTTTCACTAATTGTAGTAATGCTTTTTAATTAAAAGGTTTTATTGATAATTAGTAAAAAAAAATAAAATAATTATCATTGACTAATGCTTAAATGGTTTCAAAGCATTACGATTATTTTGCGTCATTCCTCGTCTTTGTACACTAGATAACCACCTAAAACATTAACATAATATTATTTTAAAATTATATTCTTACAACAAAAATTTTGGTTAAATATATAACAAATATATACATATTTAAAATAAGAAAGTTTTTTTTTCTTGTATGCCTCAAGGCGACTTTAGATTCAAGAAATCAAGTTCTACACCCCTCTCACAGCAAATTGAAAATTTAAAAATTTATTTGCTTTATGCAAAGTTTTTTTTAAAGATTTTGCTATCGTAAATTTATAAAAAAAAAATAATTGCAAATAGTTAAGCTCTTTTCATACTATAATACAGAGTATTAAGCTTTGAACTTGAAAATGTGTAATAGCAAATAAATTGTTAATGTCAGCAAATACGGAAATTGTTATCCAATAATACAAATTTATTTTCAGAGATTTTTCTCTGATTTTCCATTTAATCAGGGTTGTGTATCTACAGAGCTATAATTATGAGAGCTCTTTCAGCGGCAAAAAAAATATTGAAAAAAAATCTTTTTTGAAATAAATAAATAAATTATTAAAAAAGCTCTCATTTCTAAAGATTTTTCGGATGACAAGTGATTCTTTTTTATAAACTTTATTAGTGTTAAAACTTGTTTGAAATTTAAAAATTTTAAATTTTCTTGGGGTAGAAATATAATTTATAAGAAGAAAATGGAAAAGCTGTAGGCAGCCCATTTTATAGAGTCTTGGAATTCAACTAATATCATCCAATGACAGTTCTAAATTTCGCAAAATATATAAATAACTTAAGGGACCCACAACTCTAAAAATAGGATGTTTTGTCGCCTTAAAATCAGTTTTTTATATAAGTTAGCTAATGGTTGCGGTCACCGTGTGGTACTTAACGTCATTGTGTTGAAATCAGTTTTCACCTGGGTAAATGTCACCAATATTTTCATCCATGTTTTAGATCGAAACGTAAGCTCCTGCTTAATTTCTAAAGAAATAAGTCCAACGGTGTATTTTTCGGAATGTCATAGATTTTTTCTGGTCTGTTGTGAATTGTTTTTACTTTGTATGGGTGATAAAATCTAGCCAAAGTTTAATTGATAACTGGCCCGGATGAACGATTATGTGTGACGTAAAACAAAAAATTGATGTGAGTTGCGCGAATTGTTAACTGATTTTTAAATTAATTTTAAATAAATCTGAATGATTTTAGGGCGCTGTGCAAGCGTAAATTTATTGATAATGATTTGCCAGACTATACTGCTTCAAAAAACATCCGATATACAAATGGCAACAGCTCGCTACGCAACTTATTATTTAAATATTTTTTATTGGCAACTCGAAAAACCCAAAATATATTAAGACCCATTATAACAACTTGCCTTTAAATTTTATGCTAGTTAAAGCTAACTAAAGCTTACGTTAGAAACAAAGTAAATTTTAACTATTGCTCGTTATTACAATTTTCTTGTTAAAAAAAATTTATATTTCTGAGAATATGGCAGCAACAGAACGAAAACCAAAAATTACTCTTGACAAAATTATTTGCCTCTTGAAAATGCATAGTGACAACGATACGACGAGCCGTTTGTTTACCCGCAACAAAATTACTAACATTTTGTGCATATTTAAAAACAAGTAAGGGTGCTATATTCGACTACGCCAAATTTTTTATACCCTTCACCATTCATATAAATCTAGTTTATTGAAGAAATATCAATCAAAAGAACAAATAAAGAGGGGACAGAGAATTAAAAATTAAAATAAATTAAATAAAAATGCCATCGGCTCTTAATGGGTTAAGCATTTTTTTTCAATTTTTGTATTTCCTTAAATATCGCTTTAAAAGCCTTAAAATGATACCCATATTGATATAATAAAAATTTTGAAAATTATTATTTTTTAATTCTCCATTGTCCTTTATATTTATTTATTTTTTTTATTGAAGTTATTTCATTGTTCAAAATGATGTAGAAAAAATTAGTCGTAGACGTGGTGTTTTGCCCGCTGCGTCAAAGAACTTGGAGCGATCTTACTGGTTTTCAATAGCAGCTGTTTCGAAGATACGAGGATGACACTTTTTTATTATTTTGATTCCACGGAACTCATAATAAGGAATCTTTTCTTGAGAAAAATTTTTTTCCGTAACAACGACAATTGGGATATTTTAAAACTTTTGAAAAATAAGCTTTAATTAATTTTGCTCGAAAATAAATTCACAGCTCTTGATGTACATTCTATAATCTGCAATCATACGAATCAGTTTCAAATTAGAAAATTTTAAAAATTTCTTTTAACAATTTTGTAAAATTGACTGTCTGTCGACTGCTTTCGTAGTTAACAAGTCACAAGTTTTTTTAATTTTGTTACGTAGTGTAATTAGCTCATCATAATAAACAAATACAAGTATGATGTCAGAAAATAAAACCAACTGCGTTTTTACAAATAAACAGCAGCAAAACAACATGTGGACATCTATTTTACTCTGCTCCGCACAAACATTTGAGTAATATTTTTTATTTTGAGCTAAATGTTTGATGATACAAAACAAAACTCATTTGACAGTTAAATAATAACAAAAAAATTTTATTAAGTCAGTAGGTAAAGATCGTTGGTCATTGGTGGAACTCAGAATAGAAAAAAAATCGAGTGGAAATAAATTTATTTCAAAATTAAAAAAAAAAAAAAAAATAAACATATTTTCAATTAAGTAAAAAAAATTACAAATAAAAATAAATTTAGTACGATGTCGTCTATGAAGTGTTTTTTGGCTTTTGCAATTATTGCCACTTTGGGGTGCTCCAGTACGTGTAAAACCTTTTTAATTGTTTAAAATATTAATTTAATTATTTAATGTTTTCAATTAGAATTTGTTCCAACATTTGCTATACACTGTTACCAGTGCGAATCTTTATCGAATCCAAAATGTGGTGAGAAATTCGAAGCTGATGATTCTTTTAAATTCGACTGCGCTCGTCTGTCTCCACCGCGGTTCTTGCAAAATTTCTTACCTGTGCGTAATGCGACTGGTTGTATGAAGAAAACCTTAGAAGCTGGTAAGTTTAAAATTAAATTAAATATATTTCTAAAATAATTAATAGAAAAATACAGTTTAAATAAAATAAAAAATTTTTAAATGATTTTTTTTATTATTAAACAATTTATTTGCTAGTGGCTGTATTTTAAATAAAATATTTGTTTGGGTTATTTATATGAAAAACAAACACAAAATTTAAAGACTTTTTTGTTGTTTTTCAAATAAATTAGCCAAACGAATTTTGTATTTGAGACAAAAAATACAGGCAGTATTACTTAAGTTTTTTATTTTTATAATATTTATTTTTTTATTATTCTTTTTTTTGCATCGTTTTTTATGTTGTTTTCGATATTTTATTTTTGTTTGAATAAATGACATCATATTTGCGAAAAAGATTTCTTGTTAAACAAGTTATTTGATGAAAACTGTACAAGTAAAAGGTTTCATTGGATTCAAGCAATTCCCATGAATTATTATTGTTTTGTAAACTTAAATCTTTCTAATACAATTCAATGGTCATGTGAATGCTTAGCTTTTTTTAAACTAACAAAAAATAGTAAATTTTTATGAAAAGCACAATTATACAAGCATGTACATGTAATTATTATTAATTTTTAAGTTAATCTAGCAAACCTTCATTAGGTCTAGAGAATTAAAAGTTTTTTTTTTGTGAATACAAGCAACTCTCCCATAACGCGGCAGACACGTTCCATTATAAGTGTCAGTTTAATTACTGCGAAGTAATTTTCTCTTCAGATTATAAAATAAAATTCATGTATGATAAAAGAAAAACACTTATTTTGACTCTTATTTTAACAAGCAGGTTATACAAACTTCGCGTCGAAGGCCGTCAAATATGAAAGTCACAAAAAAAATTGTATCTCAGTTTTTAATTTTGAAATAAAAGTTTCTTTCCAATTACCGTGCTTGCAACATAATATTGTGTAAACAAAAATCTAAGAGCCACTTTACACCACGAAATTCGTAAAACTAGTTTCATTAAAGTTTTGTTTGTTGGCAAGCGGTGTAGTGAAGCAGGCAGGGTAGGCATATGGCATATGCTCGTTCGCTGCATACGTTTTGTTGCTTGTTATTATTGTTGTTATTATTATTATTTAAAACAACTCAAACAACGAATATCAAATTAAAAGCGAGATGTATAAATTTGAATGCCACAAAAATTTCATCGTATGGGAATGTGATTAAAATTTGTTGAAACTTTAAAAGAGTTTTAAAAATTTCATGAAAAAATGGCATGTTGTAAATATGGACTAAGTTTATTTATTTATTCCTTATACCCTGTACTACAGGTGGAGAGGGTTAGTTTATGATAATTTTTACAATTCGAACATAATATATTCCGAGTCCGTCTAACAATTTGGTATTGAAAATTAGCATGATCGGTACATGTCCTTCTTTGCAGCGGACAAAACTTCACGGCTGTCTCTAAATTTTGCCATATTCTTTTTTTACTTTCGCTTGTATTTCTGTTTCTTTCTATTCACCTCTTACCACTTATTGATGGCGAATTCGTTAATTTACGCCGTTGGCCCGAATGTCAAACTACATATAAAAAAAAATAGTATACAGATTTTTTATATATGGAGTTTGGCAGTTAGGCTACCGGCGAAAATCAATGAATTCGCCATCGCTTCCACCGTACTTTATTTCGCCATGGTGAAGAATATATAAGATTCGTCATGGCCGAATAAACTAATTTTTATAGTATTATCGTCAAGGCGAATCGATTACCAGGTGGCAGCGTAGGCGAATTCAGTATTTTTTGCTGGCGTACACCACTGTCAAACTCCATATATAAAAAATTTGTGTATATTTTTTATATATGGAGTTTGACAGTCGTGTATACCAGCAAAAAATACTGAATTCGCCTACGCTGCCACCTGGTAATTTATTCACCTTGATTATCGTGTTATAGGAGGGTTGTCGCAATATTTAATTCGTTAAGAGAGGCTTTCCGCACTTTCACTTTTTTCTTTCATTTTCAATATTTACTTAAGTAATTAACGACATACAACAGTTCAAACAATTAACTTTTATGGAGCGTAAAGCCTCTTATATCTAATAAAAATTATCATTTCTTGACGTGCCGTTCAAATTCTAAACAAGTGAATTTGAGTCAAAACATTACAATCTCACACTACTACAAAGGCATTGAAAAATGTACAAAATAGAAATACATATCGTTAGCTAAAATGAAAAAGTCAAAATTGTTGTCTTTATTTCAGGAAGATGAATTTTCATTTAAAACACAAAATTTTATAGAAAAACTGGTTTAGATTTTTTTCGTTACAGGTAAACCTAAATTAGCGCGTTAAGCGCAATCTATCCGTAAAAATTCTCATGTACATGCGACATGTTCGAAGCAAACCATAATAGAGCGACGTAAATGCTTAGTAATTGTTAAATAAAATTTTAACAGCGCGTTAGGTAATGAATTTGGCTACTTTTTTGTTTGTCTTGTTTTTAGATTTGTCTGTTAGCTTTTTTTGAAGCACACGATATGTAGATATTTGTGTGAGTGGAGTTGCGTTAATTAATCTTAATTAAAACATCTATTGCGCTGTTCTGGAAACCAAACATTTGTACTTCACAAAAATAAACTTTTTTGTTGTTTTTGTATTACTCGTCTAAAAAATGTATATGTATTACAGAAACAACACATTAATAAGTTTTTTAATGTTAAATAAAATTCAGCATTTCACAGCTGGAGTTAGTTTACACACTGGCATTTATGGTCTAAGTTCACACTAATTTAATGAATTTTTGTAGTGAAACTATGTTGTGTGTCGTTAGTGTTGCCAGTAAAACCACAGGCAACAACTGATAGTGGTGGTGGGCTAAAACACGGTGGCCAGATTGTTAGCAGGGCTGAAATGATAGCGTAAGCTCGTGCTCGCCGTATAGTTTTCTTTTCAAAATTTAATTACAGTCAAATGAATGAATCTATTTATATCATTTTTTCTATTCAGTTTCTGGGAGTCTCCTTTACATAAAAAAAAATTTTTTTCACATATATGTTCCGACAAAAAAAAAAACAATTCGTTATGAACACCCATAAAATTAGTTGAACTGTTTTTTATATAACGAATAAATCAAATTGTTTTTGCTTTAATTTCATCCCATTTTACTTTCTAAAATTTTTTATAATTTTTATGAAATTAAAATTATTATACGTTTGTAAATAATTTTTTTTTTTTTTTTTTTTTTTTTTTAAAAAATAGAAAGTAAAATGGAATTAAATTTATTATTTTTTATCATTTATTAATATTTTTTTTAGAAAAAAAAATAATTGTTCAAAACCGGATTTTATTGAAAAAAATTTAAATTTCAAGATCCAAATTATAATCTAAAAATAAAAAAAAAAATGAAGTCGACGTTGAAATACGACGTTTTTTAATTTCTTCATTTTTGTTATGATAGTAAATTTATTTAACTCGTTGGCCATATTGTGTTAATTAAAATACATTTTGGTAAAGGATAATAACTGATTTTAGAATTTAGCCAAAGCTCCTTTCGTTTTTGCAATTTAACACATTGCCAATGAAATTTTGGCTCACTCCTTATCAAATTTTTACAGAAATTTCGAACTTTCTCCGAGCCTACATTGAAAACATACGAGTTATTTTATTTTATTTTATTTAATTAACTATGAAATCATAACTAGTTTTGTATTTTTATATTTTTTATATCCTTTACCACAAAAAGTAAAAGTGTCATTTCATTTGTAATTTCTAACACATCCATTTCCGAATACATAAAGTATATATATTCTGACTTCTTATACATAGTCCGTCCATGTTAATGCTGAAATCAACTTTGCCAGGGCACTAGATCAGCTAGAGAAAACTTAAATACGCCAATCGATCAGACATAGTGTCGAAAAAGAACAACAAATGAAAAAATTGGCGCTTGCCCATATTTACAGAGTTATGGACCTCTGAAATTTTTATTAAAAAGTTCGATTGTCAATATGGGTGTCATTTAAAAACTTTTCAGAAGATCTTTCAGAAAATACTAAAATTTTTTAAAAATGATTAACCTATTGTTATTCCTCTGCAACTCGTCTTGTACATTCGTTTTTGCTTCGCACCAACCTACGGTACGGCTACGACATGAAATTTTTTTGTTTTTTTATTTATTCATACTTTTTTTTTACAACATTATAAATGCTGATCCAGTATCATTATAACTGATCTTGAGCTAAGTATGAATGTACATTCGCTGTGCCAATTGCATTTTGTAGCCATACCTTAGGTTGGTATGTAACAAAAAACAAATGTACAAGACGAGTTGCAGAGAGAACAACAAAGAAATGCTGTGAGATGTGTACTGCCTGCGTCTAAACAAATTAATACTGACTAATTAGTTGATTAAATAGAAGATGAACGCTAATGAAGGATGTAGCGATTTAGAAAATGCTGCACATCAAATGCCTTATTTTTCTTGTTTTTTTTTGGAAAACTTAAATATTTTTTCTTTCTAAACATTTTTAGAAATTAAATTAAAAAATCAACCCAAACCGAAAAATAAATTTTAATTTATTTATAATATCCACTGTTCAAAACCTGATTGGGAAAAATTTTTAAATTCTTCTTCTTCTTCTTATTATTATTATTATTATTATTATTATTATTATTATTATTTATTAACTAGGTTGCCTTTATTGTAGTCACGTTGCGATCTTGTCATTTAGATACTACAACAATAAAAAAACTGGTTTTTTAATAACAGCATTTCATTATAATTTTTTAATTGCTTAAAACAAATATTTTAAAATTTCTATAACAAGAAAATTCTTTTTTATATTCCATTTGCAGTTAGCGGTCACCCACAAATCATACGTACTTGTTTCTTCGGTGAAATTGCCAATACTCAAAGTGGATGTTCAGCCGATCCTTCCATGCCATTTGTGAAACAACTATCGTGTGATGTTTGCTCTAATGATTTGTGTAATGATGCACCAGCAATAGCGCCCATTGCCTTGTCAATTTTGGCTTTCTTTGTCCTGGCTCGCATATTTTCCTAAGCCAAATTTTTAATAAATATCAATAAAAATCTCTTTTACTTATTTTTATTCTCTACTTTGAATTATTCACATATTTATACTGAATTTTGTAAATAAAATGACTTTTTTATGTGCGAAATAAAAGAAAATACTTAAATTTGTTTCATGTTTGTATGCATTCTTCTTCCAAATATTAAATGGTTGACGCAGGGTCTTCACTAGCCATCAAACTGGTATTAATTTATCCATGTTCTGGTATGTGGCGTAAAACGTGTTGATGTTAATGCTCTGTCTGAGCATAATTTCCTGTTTGTTGTCAGGGTTGTTTCAATGTTTTTAACAAGAAAGAGATAGTGTATGCACGCTTGATCAATATATGGCGTTAATTCGAAATGGAGAAATTATGCTAATAGTCATATTTGTTGGCGAACATCATTGCTCAGACAAATGTATGGCCAACGATGGTTGAACATGAATGAAACGTGAACATTGAGATTCTTAATTCGTGTGCGACATGATGTTCATACCAAGTTGAAGGCTATTGGAGACGTAGGGTAAAATATCGCTAAAAATGCCACAATGTGTTCCTAAGAATGCCAAATCTGTACCATACAGTAGTTTTTATTCCGATAATATCGGATAGTAATTTAAATTACCTACCACCTCGCATATTTAATCTCTAAATTATTGAAAATGAAATGCTGCCTTTATACACTTATCTGGTATTGACAAAATCAGACGGCCCACAAAGATCGTGACCGCACCTTGATCAATGATTTTTTGTTTTAAAATATGAATGACATTGATCCGGATGAGATGTGGTGCCAACAGGACGACGCTGTGTCGTACGACGACCGCAACTATCGATTTATTCAAGCCAAAATTTGCCGATAGCTTGTAATTATCAATTGGCCTCCAAGATCACCTTTGGATTATTTAACTGGCTTATGCTAATAAACTTGCAACATGCGAACCCTTAGAAGCCAGTATTATTCATGATAATCTTAGCATAATGCTAGCAATTGCTGACCAACTGATAAGTCCATTGTTCCAATATTGTGACAACTGTTTTAGTACCATTATACCAGTAAAATTGGGTGTTTCACATTTGTATTTCTATTTTCTCTACAAAATTATTTATTTTTACAAGAAAAAAGGTCCTATATTTGAACCAAGGCTCTAAGAGACCTCCACGCAAAATTTTATTTAAATCCATTAAGCATTTTTTACGTGATGCGAACACAGACAGAAAGATACAAGTTTCAAAAACATTTACTGTACAGAAATGATCCTGTTAATGATTTATTATATGTGCATATGTATGTATAAATATAGATATAAAAGTCCTTTTACGAAATATAGTAATTTCTTGCATTTATTCAATTATCTTGAAGAAGGACTTTGAAAGTCATTTAAAGTATAGTTTTTAATTAATCACATTTAAAAAATTGATAACATTAAAAATTTAAATCAATATTATATATTAACAAGTAAGAGTGCTATATGCGGCTATGGCGAATTTTATATACCCTTCACCATGTATGTAAATCTAGTTTAGTGAAGTAGCTCCTATCAAAAAAAAGCAAATATAGAGGTAACAGAGAATTAAAAAAATAAGGAAAAAAAAAATACGATATATAATTTTACATAAAAATGTCATCGGCTTTTTCTGAAAGATCTCTTCAAAAGCTTTTTAATGACCATATTGAAAATTGAAAAAATTTTAGAGGCCCAAAGCTTGGAAAATATGGGCGTACTCCATTTTTTTCATTATTATTTTCATTGTTCTTCATTGTTCAAAATACTTCATTGTTTCAAATGATATGGAAAAATTAAAGGCAGGCATGGTGTTACACCCACTGCCTCGAGTGAATGGACCGATTAAGCCGATTTCCAATAGCACCTCTTTCGACACTTTGTCTGGTCGATAGGCGTATTTAAATTTTTTTTAGCTGATCTAGTGCCTCGGCAAACTTGATTTCAGCACTAACATGGACGGATGTCGCTCAATCGGCTTCGTTATGCATAAGAAGTCAAAATATATAAACTTAATGGGGTCGGAAATGCATATTGTAGAAATTGCAAACGGAATGACAAAATTAGTAATACCGTTTTTCCACTTTTTGTGGTGAAGAGTATAAAAACAAATCTATGCCATTCTTCATATATGTAGGTAAGTACAGTATGTATGTAAGTAATTAACAAGTAGTCACAATTAATTACTGAAAATAAAAAAAATCACACATGTGTACATATTTATTAATAAACATATAGCTAAGCTCTTAAATAAAAATGTTCCATTTATATTTTAATTCAAACACTCCCAATGACAAAGTAGTCGCCTAATTACACACACTGACCAAAAATGTATCCAGCATAGTACGTCAGTTATGTAAATATGTATGTATGTATGTATGTATGTATGTATGTGTGTGTGTTGTATGTATGTATGTATCTTACTTTACTTTACAGGGTACATGAGTAAAATCCATTTCATTCGTTTTAATGAACATGAACTGCGGGGCAGTTTTGAATGGAATTCAATTTTTACTAGCGATACCGTTTTGTTGCATTTTTGCGTTTTAGCCATAAACCTTACTTATGGTAAAATATTAAAAAAATTTTAAATTGCATATTAATCTCTTTCCTCATTGAGCAAAGTGTCAGTTTATAGCTCTCTGCATTTGGAAATATGTCCTTAAGAGGCAATACAATAATCTGTTCATTAAAATAGATCATAAAAATGTTTTATCTGTTATCTTATTTAAAGTTCGCTTTAAGTAAGATTTGTTTACTCAAAGCGAAAAAGAACCCTTTCTTTCTTCAGACAAAAGAAATCTTTACTTTTCGTTCCGTGACGAATCAGCTGATTAGTTTCTGTTAAATTGAAAATATGTATTTGTGATTTGTTATTACTTTGACGTTCTGTCCTGTTCCTGAGTCAGTAGAAAATTGAATTCAACAATAAAATAAAAATCTATTTTTGTTATTATAATTGTGGTTTTTTGTTTTGTTGCATTGTGCTGTGTATTGTTGCTTTTTTTTTTGTTAATTATAACCAGCTGATATGTTGTCACAGAAAAACTAACTACAATAATTTAAGAGCAGAACGGCACGGAACAGAACAGAAAAAACTAATGAGGCGTTTAATTAATAAAAAGATGTACTAAAAACCGCTACTTTTAAAATCTTTTCCTGGCAACACTTACTTTCCAATATGTGTTACCTTTTAGGCATACAAAAGAGCTGCCAGACTCAGAGTTTTATTTTTTTTTAAATAAGTGACAGGTGTTTTGCTAAGAAATAAATCAAAACTTTATTATTACTAACTGCTTAATGCTTTTAAAATATAAAAAAGCTTAAAAAATTATTTTAAATGAAATAACTTTCGAAAGGGAAACGCTGGATTCTATTTGATAGCTTAAGTGTACACAATGCTACTTAAACCATTAATTTTTTAATAAGTATGCGAAATAACGCCTGCAGTCAAAAATTCACACTTGTTTTAACATATGAGCGATCTAAATTAAAAACGCAGCCAACCTCAACATTTAATTAAAAATATCCAGAACAAAATTTGCTCAATCTTAATGCATTTGTTTAGAGTCATTAAATAATTTAATGCATCCTTTTGACTCTGCGCAGTATTAAAAGCGTAGTCATCAGACAGCGGTTATTTAAATCACACATTGATTTTTAATACCTTCTGAACAAATCGCTGTAATACTTACGCAGTTTTTATATGGTCTTATCACCTGATATTTGAAGCTTACACATAAACACATAGAAAAAATTAAATAATAAATATGAGGGTCTTATCTTTTCAACCATAATAAGCAACCACTTTTAAATCTCAATAAGATAATTTAACATAAAATTAGAAATTTTAGAGTGGCCCCTTCGCGTGTGATCCCAACCCGCTCTTGCCTGATTTAATTCAGTTGTTTTAAAACTGTTGGGTTGAACTATGCCCACCTTTATTTCCACTTTATTTAATTTTAATGATTTTTGGAAAATAATACCAAGACTGACGATTTTTATCGAATTGTATCTGGCAGCGATTTTTATACCCTTCCCCACAAAAAGTGGAAAAAGGCTATATCCATGTAAGTTTGTCATACCGTTTGTAATTCCTTTAATATCAATTTCCGACTCCATAAATTATATATATATTGTGGGTCCTTATACATAGCGAAGTCGATTAACCAATGTCCGTCTGTCCGTGTTAGTGTTAAAATTAACTTTTCCAGGGCACTACATGAGCTAGAGAAAATTTAAATACTTCAATCGATCAAAAAGAGTTGCTATTGAAAATCAACAAGATCGGTCCATGTCCCTCGAGGCGGTGGCCTTAACAATACGCCTGCCTCCAATTTTTTCATGTCATTTGGAAAAATCAAGTAACTCCAATCAAAAAAGCGAAAGCATAGAGCGATAAATATTAAAAATAAGAAAAAAAATGCATCAAGTGAAAAAATTGGATTCCGTCCATATTTTCATAAAAAGAGATTGAAGAGATCTTTCAAGAAATACCAAAATTTTTTAAAAGTTCTTATCTCATTAAGAGTCAATGACATTTTTACGTAAAATTACATATCGTTCTTAATTTTTATACCCTTCAGCACCTAAAGTGGAAAAAGGGTATGACTAAGTTTGTCATTCCGTTTGCAGTTTCTGCAATAACCATTTTTGACCCCATAAAGTATATATGTTCTGGACCCTTATGAATGGCGAAGTCGATTGAGCGATGTCCGTCTGTCCGTCCGAGTTAGTGTTGAAATCAAGTTTGCGGTGGGATTAGATCAGCTAGAGAAAATTTAAATACGCCAATCGATTAGACTAGTGTCGATAAAGGTGCTATTGGAAATCAGCATGATCGGTCCGTGTCCTTCGAGGCGGCGGGCAAAACACTATGGCTACCTCTAATTTTTCTATATAATTTGAAACAATGAAGTAAGTCCAATAAAAAAACAATTATATAGAGCGACAGAGAATTGAAAAATAAGAAAAAAAAACATCAAGTAAAAAAATTGTCGCTCGCTCATATTTTCCGAGCTACGGGCCTCTGACATTTTAAAAATTTTTAAATACCAATATGGGTATCATTTTAAAGCTTTTGAGAAGATCTTTAAGGAAATACTAAAATTTTTTAAAAATGTTTAACCCATTAAGAGCCGATGGCATTTTTATGTAAATTTTTTTTAATTTTTGAATTCTATGTCACCTCTATATTTGTTTTTTTATGATTGGAGTTACTTCACTAAACTAGATTTACATAGATGATGAAGGGTACATAAGTTTCGGTATAACCGAACTTGTTTTCTATATAATTTAATATTGGTCAAAACCAAAATATTTAATACAAAAAGAAGTGTTCTCATTATTGTTTACGTCCAAGCTCTTAAAAGCATCAATAAAATACAATTAAAGCGACCAGCTGCAAGCTACTTACCAACCGGCAAGATCATAAAAAAGCAACAAATTTTAGTTTGGAAATAAATTTAAAATAATTTATGGATTGGATTTTAACAACTAAATTTGCGCTTAGTCTAAAATAAAGAAAAAAGAAAACTTAAAAACCTCAAGTTCTAAAAAGTAGTTGTGTGAAAAAAGTCATTTATCACAAATATACTTATGTTTATGTGTACAAATGTGTTTTACATATCTTCATACATACATATGTACTTATATCTATTAGTTAAGTGTATCGCAATCGTTTCAATTTTAATTAAATTATATTTGGCGTTTACACCAATTTGGCGCTCCAAAAATATAAATTCATGTATTTGTATATGTGTATGTATATATTTTTTACTAAAAGAGGAGAATTTGGAAAACAAATTTTAAGAACATTTTCAGTACAAAATAAAGCGCCGAAGACAAACGTGTGTGTAAAGAATGTTTTTTTTTTTTAATTATTTTAAAAATAAAAAAGTTATTAAGTATTAAAATCGCAACATAAATACGCCGCAGTATTGTAATAAATAGAGAAATATCTTAAAACACAAAAAAACTGTATGGAAGTAGAAGTTAGAAATAAAAATAAAAACTCTAATAAATTAAAACATGAATTCAAAATATATGATTAACCTTTTCAAAAACAAATAGACACTTTTCAACGCAAGAACATCTAAAATTAGATTAAAAAAAATTCTTTAAACAATTCTTTAGTAATATTTTAAGAAGAAATTCAAAAAAAATGCTCTGGGTTTTGATTCCGACTGTACTCATATCTTCGATAATTACAGGTAGGTTTAGTTTTAAAAATTTCCTTTTTTTACTTACGCTAATCGTAATTGTAACTTAAAGAACCAGCAAACGCCATTCAATGTTACAATTGCGAATCTATATCGGACTCAAATTGTGGTGAAAATTTTGGCATGGAAGAGTTTTTTAAAATTGATTGCGACCAAGTGGCACCACCGCGGTATCTTACTTACGATTCAGAATATCTTAATGCAACAGCTTGCATGAAAAAAATTTATAAAGGTGAGTTAAAATGTATGACGTTTTTAAACAAATAAAAAAAATTATTTTCTGAATCACTTAAACTTTCATCATATTTATTTTCTTTTCCTTCAAGGTAATTATCAACTATAAATTTTTTATCTTTAATCATTTTTTTAGAAAAAATAAATTACGAGAATAATTTAAAAATTTTTCATACTTACATATTTTTTATATTTATTTACCTTTACATAGACATATTTTTATTTCTTATTTTTACGTTACGATACAAATCTCGTCATTAATATAATAACTGTCTCATAACGAATTCGTTCGTCAGATGTTTTATTATAACATAATTTCAAAACGCGGTTAAAGAAACTTCAGGTTTTTGTGACTATTAAATGCTTCATAGCAAAGTAAAGGCCAGGATTGACTTATACTCAGTCGTACGATCTGTCAAAAATTGCATGTGTGCTCAAAAAGACTTTTTGGCAGATCTGTACGATTTTATAATTTTTTTAAATAATTCATAAAATGATTTTTTCTATGCAATCAGAGTTGATTTTTTTGAAGATGAGGAGAAATCAACAACAAATTATTAAAAGCATCTGTTTTTTGCGTATTTTTTGTATAATAGTGTGGCACCTACGACGCCATTTTGAAACGATTTTTAAAGTATGACAGAATTCTGTCAGACAAAATTATATTGGATATTATTTAATGTGTTTTTTATCAATGGCAATTACTTTGTTTCATTTCAATTTATTCGATGTTAAATTTTTTCTCCACTGTTCGTAAAACTTATCTCTAAAGAGAGCCCGCAGTTAGGGTTTGGGAAAAATTCCAGTAGGGAATTTCCGGAAAAAGCTAACCACAATTTCCCGGAGAAGTTTTGGCTAAATTCCCGGGAAACGGTAAGTTTAAAATATTATCACTTTAAAAAACACTGATTGTTTTTCAAATGTTTTGGTTGTGACATTTAAAAATTTTCAAACATCTCGTTTTGTGTAAATTCTACTACATCTATAAATCTGTACATATAATATTCCTTAAATTTTGGATGTCGTTGCAGGTGCTAATCGATATGGAATGCAAAACACCTATTTTTGGAATTTTTTCTTGTCTGCTTGTGTTCGCTTCACACAAAAACTGATGGATATATTTGAGTAAAATTTTGTAAGGAGGTCCCTTAGAACCTTGGTTCAAATATAGAATACTTTTTTTCATAAAAATATTTTATTTTGCAGAGAAGTTAGAGATACAAACGTGTAAGCACCCAATTTTACAGGTATAATGGTACTAGAACAGTTGTCAGTACATTAAATATTTGTATATGGAAAAATGTTAACACTGTATACAGAACTCTACAACAAATGCTTAAAAACAAATTTTTCTAAATTTAATTTTAAGATAATTAGAATGATACGCGGACGAAGTCGTGGGCACTGCTAATAAGATATAAAACAAAACAAAAAGTTACTAATTAGCTTAAAAATTAATTTGAGTTATTCGAAGCCACTAACATATGAAACACGAACAGGGATAATCTTTATAACGCATTGTTAACAACAAAATCTACCTCAGAAGAAAGTGGAAGGGTTTTTTCTACTGTTGGAAATTTTGTAACGAAAAACAAGCAACAGTATGTCTGGTGAATTGTTAAATGCAGTTCTGAAATCAAACAATTTCAAACAATAATTAATAAAATACTTTTTCAGTATTTTTAACTTTGTTATATCTCGTTATATATGTAGTACAAATGTACATATGTATGACTTGTCACCTGAATTCTTTTTAAGTTTTATGAACTATTATTTAACAATTATTTTTATTGTTTGCTTATGTTTTAATAAAACTATGAATTATTTAATATTATTTAATTAAATAAATTTTTTTCTTCAAAAATTGTTTTTTTCGCCTTTGAAAGTTTTTTAGGTACGAGGTACCCAACTTTGAGACCACATAGCGCCATCCCTGAAAAGGTTATTATACCCAGCTTCAAAACTTAAACTGGAATACTTATCTACTACGCTCTTGCCAAATTTTGCATCAATTGACCTAGCCCTTTACAAATGGCTGAATTATTTCTGATATATTAATATTTTGCCCCACTGTGCTGTGGTAAAGGGTATAAGAGTGTTATTAATAATTTGATAAAAATATTAAGAAAATCATGATCTTATGTTTGAACGTGCAAATCCAATTAAATTCTTTATTTGCCTACCTTTAGTCGCAGAATTTATTGATTAGATTTGATAGGTGACGCATTTTTGTGATTTTTAATATCTTATTTTGAAAGTTATTTTTTTAATTACGAACAATAAACAAAGATAATATAATGTAACGCCTAGAAAGGCCGTAAAAATCAACCCAGGCAACGCCAGGTACAATAAGCAAAAAAGCAAAAACAAAAATTTTTAAGTACTTCATATATATAATATTAGGTAATAATGCCATCGGCTCTTAATGGGTTAAGTATTTTTAAAAAATTTTGTATTTCCTTAAAGATCTCTTTAAAAGCTTTAATTTGATACCTATATTGGTATTTTAAAAATTTGAATAATTCAGAGTCCCGTAACTCGGAAAATATGGGCGAGCTCCAACTTTTTCACTTGGGCTTTTTTTATTTTTTAATTCTCTATCGCCCAAATATTTATTTTTTTTATTGGAGTTACTTTATTGTGCCAAATGACATGAAAAACAAGGGGTAGGCGTGGTGTTTTGCCTGCTGCCTCGAATGGCATGGACCCATCATGCTGATTTACAACATGTCTGATCGATTAAGATATTTTTTTCTAGCTTATCTAGTGCCTCGGCAAACTTAATTTCAACGCTTACACGGACAGACAGACGGACATCGGTCAATCGACTTCGCTATGCATAAGAAGTCAGACTATATACATATACTTTATGGGGTCGGAAATGGATGTTGTAGAAATTACACACGGAATGACAAACTTATATCTGCTAGTTTTCCACTTTTTGTGGTGAAGGGTATAATTAATAATTACTACGTAGATAATTTCTATTATTTTCAAATAAAATGATGGCATTAGATATAAATAAATAAATATAGATTGTTTTTCAGTAATAAACTAATTAACACATGTACATTTGCACTTTTATTTATTTACAGAACATAAAGTACTAAAATATGTTCGCAGCTGTTATTTTGGTGATGGCAATGAAACTGGTTGCCGCATGGATCCTACAATGATGGATTTTCAAGACGTTAAATGTTTTGTTTGTGACAATGAGAATTTTTGCAATAGCGCGTTAACCAGTAAAGTTCTGAGCAAATACCTACTGCAATATTTAACTTTATTACTATTTATTACAGTGGCAAGGCATTTTACATAAATTATAGTTATCATCCTAAAACTGGAATTTTGCTTCTTTATTTAAAATTTAGTTACTTAATTTTGTACACACACATATTTTTTTTTAATTTAAACAAACAAAAAGATAAGTTTGTCAAATTTCTATAAATTAACGAGTATTTTTTTTAATAACTTCACTTCCCTGTTGATTAAAAATACATTTCTAAGGCTGTTTTTAGACGACATATGTTTTACATATGACTTGTCAGTTTGAAAATATGTACATATGTAATTCCGCACATCTGTTAAAATTCTTTATATAAAAACGACTTTTAATTCTTGCGTTTAAATGTACATACATGACAATTACATTTGACATAACCTTTTTTGTTTTGGCTGATGTCAGATACTTTGTTTAAAACAAAATAAAACGGAAATTTTACACAAACAATGTTTATTCCCAAGGCATTTACATTTGTAGTGTAAAGTTTGACAATTCATATGTAAAAAACATGTCCTCTGAAAGCAGCTTAATACTGGAATTTTGCTTCTTTATTTAAAATATAGTAACTTAATTTTATACACATATTTTTTAATGTCAAGTTTGACAATTCATATGTAAAAAACATGTCCTCTGAAAGCAAGTCAAACGAACACTAATGTAAAAATTGTTAACATTTAACAGAATGTAAGTTAATTAAAAGAATATTAATATATTTTTAAATAATAACCAAACAAATATGTAATTTATCAAGCTTAAGTTCACATTTACCGTCGGTTCTTTTTTTTTCATTTCATGGCTACTGCTCCAGCGTCATACTGAAGGAAGTATAGATGCGCGGTACTTTGTCTATAAATTTGTAAGCAAAGTTTTTTTTTTTTAAATTTATAAATTAAAAGGAGCTTTAAATGAATTAATTAATTTATTCCACCTTTTTATTATAGTTTTTATAAAAGTATACCAAGTAATTTACAGTTGAACTTTTAATAAAAAAAAACACCGTCTCTATCTGTCAAATTTTCTTAAGTTCATAAAAAATAATGAAGCAAAACCAGAGCTTGAAAAATACACAACATGTATGCAAAACTCGAACATAAATGTTATCGAATAGACATATATATTTGGGGTAGTTTTAAATATTTTGTTGTTACGCGAAAGAACATGCAAGAAAGAACATGCCTGCCAGAATTTTAGACAGCATTTGAAGATAGAAGTCACTTCTTCGTTACTTCTTATAATAAAAACTCATTTTAACAAAATACACTATTGTCCAATTTAAATCTTTTTACAATTACTATTTTGTCTCTACCAGAAATTAATTGCATAAAAAGTCCCGTTATATTAATACAAAAGCACTTCCCCTTAAATTTTTTATATTAAGAGTAACTTTTTCTTATCTATCAGATAATAATAAGTTGATTGCTCAAAAATTTACAAAAACAAATTGCATGGGCATCACATATTGATCTCTTACAGGTCACAACTTCGACTTACTATTAGTGGGTTAAATGATGCAACGGATAAACAAAACCACTAATGTCATTTAGTTTTACTTGGGCAGTGCTCGTTAATGTTAAATATGTGTGAAAAATGTTAAGAAAAATTACAAAAAATAAATTGATAAAAATAATTTAAATTAAAAAGAAGTAAGTAGGTTTATGTTTGTTAATTAGTTATTTAAAAATTTAAACACAAAATATTTTTAATGTCAGAATTTCCTTAGTCTCTATGTCGTATTTCGCATTTTATTTTACAAATTATTTAAATTTAAATTTAAGCTTTCTTACCTTTGAAGTTTCTGTTATAATAAAATTTACCCTTTGTACACTTCTAACAGATACAGATTTGTCACTACCAGAATAATCAATTTTAATAGTTTTTAGAGATGCTAAATAGTTTCCCATTAGTTGTATAACTGAAGGGGTACGTTTCTTTCCGACTGAGGATACTAATTAGATCAGAACTCGATACTATTTCGATACATTTCAACGCCATGAAGTAACAATGTACTGACTTTTTTGATAGAAAATGCTTGCAGAGATGTACGAGTATCGTGTATGGAAAAATAGTACATGAAATATATATTTGAAGTTCGGGTTAGTGTATTGAACTTACTATTGGTGTACATACGATATAAACTATTGATTGTATCTATATTTAAAGTTCCTATAAGAAAAAAGATTATTATCCTGCAAATACGTTGACAATGGAGCAAAAAAGTTTTGTTTTAAAAAATTCGCAAGTTTTAATTACGAGGCAAAAAAATATTCACGTCTTGTTGAAACCAGCAAAAAGAACTAAGAGCAGTAATTAATGCAAACTTTTAACATCATTATAAACTGGTGCATAACGTGTTAATTGATAGAAATAAACATTATATAAGTGATTTTATAATTTGTATAAACACCATAGCTATGTTTTATCTCATAATGTTTCATATTGTTATTTAATATATAATATATTATTATAATATTATTTATTTATATATTTTAATAAAAAAATTACTCCACGAAAGTTGTGTTAATTTTAAATTAAATCGGCAAAAATGCGTATCGCTACATTCCTTTTTTTCGATATCATAACAAATTTTTTTATGTTTTTTTTAGATTTTAAGTGATATCAAGAACACTAAGTTTCAGTGACCTTTAGCATATTTTTTAGGTAGAAGGTTTGGGAAACCCCATCATCAATAAATAGAGATTAAATGCTAAAATATTTGTAGTTCAAGGGAAATAGTTTGAATACAAAATAATTTTTCACATTTTTGGCAGTAAAAGGTTTTATTGCAAATTGCAGGTTAACTTTCTTTTTCATATGTATATCTGAAAAATTTCTGAATTAAACGGAGAGTTTAAGAAAAATACTCTAGATGAATTCCCTTTAAAGGAAAAATATTTCTTTAATTACATTCACCCATTTTATCCCTTTACCACAAAAAAAGGATAAAAAGGGTATAACTAATTTTGTCATTCCGTTTATAATTTCTACAATATCCATTTCCGATCCCATAAACTATATATATTTTGATTTCTTATGCATAACGAAGTCGATTGAGAGATGTACGTCTGTCCGTCCGTGCTAGTGTTGAAATCAAGTCGAAGCACTAGATCAGCTAGAAAAAATTTTAATACGGCAATCGATCAGACATAGTGTCGAAAGAGGTGCTATTGGAAATCAGGATGATCGCTCTATGTCCTTCGATGCAGCGGGGCAAAACACCACGCCTACCTCTAATTTTCTATATCATTTGGAACAATAAAGTAACTCCAATCCAGAAAACAATTATATGGGGCGATGGAGAGATAAAAAAATAAAAAAAATCATCAAGTGAAAAAATTGCCGCTCGCCCATTATTTCCCAAGTTTCGGTCCTCTGAACTTGACATTGGCATTTTATTATTTTAATAAAAACTGTAGGCCAAAATAATATTTGCTTAATTCACAAAATCTTGTGTTATGTATTTTGTATTGAATACACTTTCTGTTTATATACTTGTGAACACGCAGTGTATTATTCTATCAATTTATTTTGTATATTAGACGTCAAAAAGCAAATAAGAAGAAGAAAATAAGTATTCAGAAGAAGGTTTTCAGGAAGTAAAATGGACAATAAGACTGAAAAAAGCAAAATTTTAAATTTTTTATGCGAAAAGTATACTTTTGATATGCTAAACGATACAAATATCTTTTGTTTATTTTCTTCCTCTCAATGTGATATGGAATTCACATGTTGTTGATAACACAATTACCAATAAAACTTTTCAAAAACATGCAAAATAAAAGTCTATTGGTGTATTGAAATTTTATATGAAGATTTCCAACAACAAGCATACACTAGTGTATTTTAATTGATACAAGGGGTTTTGTGAATTAAGCAATTAATATTAAAAGGTGTATTTGACACCAAAATACATCAACAAAAAACAGACTACATTTACAGCCCAGTCAGGAATATTCTCACAGAAAAAATTCTTCTCGAGAAAAGAATCCTCCAATTATGAATTTCGTGGGAATAAAAAAACTATAAAAAATGCATCACAGTAGTTTGAAGAGAACAATTTTGATTATTTACATTGAATTTCTCTTTATTTATTCAAAATACCTACTTTTTCCCTCGAGTTTGTATTCGCTTTTCACAGTCAATAAATAAGGGAACAAATTCATAATAGGAGAAAAGGATTGAAAAATTGAAAAAACTTATACGGAATTTTTTTTTTATAATTGGGCTGTTAATCTGTAAAAAATATTGCCTGAGTCTTCTACGCGGTACAAATTAGAATTTTGTACGCTTTATAACAACACTTCTCTTTGATCATCATCTGTGCATGGATGTGAACTAAATTTATCTAAAGAGCTAACTGTTGTTTGATTGCATCAATCCAAATTTTATTCTCCTCCTTTGTATATGCCTGACAAATAACACTGCTGTTTGGAATATTTGGATCCATAAGTTGAAGGGAAAATTTAGTGCTATTAAATTCCTTGAGGTAAAACTTGTTCATCTTTAAAGGAAAAGATGCAAATTTTGAGATTTACTAAATTAAAAGTATTTTAAGTTCGCAATTGTTTTGTTATTGGTATTTGCATTCGAAAATTGAAGGACTGATTAAAATATTTTCTTTTAGGCCCTTGTTTTTCCGTAAAAATTATTAAGCATTTATATAGAAAAACATATAAAATTTAGCGTTTACCATTAAATCGCAAGCTAGAAAACAGTGAAGCAAAAGCTTCCTTTGAGCCGATATGAGACCATCAACATTTTTTATAATATTAAGAGCGGCGAATTCGTCTACTTCGTTGCAAACTCCGTACATAATTTAACATAAAAAACAATATAAAGAATAAAAACTACTTATATGTTTGTACTTGAATCATGTTGCATGCTTCTGTTAGACAGTCTATATCATCCGACAAACCTTTTTAAGATGTTTAGAAATTTTTTTAAGTAACATTTCGTAACGAACTGTTTTTGTATGGGAGCTATCATAAAGTCTTCTATCTGTAAGGAAAAAATTTAAGTTTAATATTAAGTTTAATATTAAAATGAAATGTTCAGTTTGTGTTTTAAGATTGTTCTTTCTTTTAGACTGTTATGCTACTTTTATGCTGATATAGATGAAACTTGACTAGTGGACTCAATTGATCCTAGGTAACATTTATTTTTAGGTTTTTTTTTGTATCTTTTGTATGCTTTATGCAATGGATCTCAGAAGAACCAGTCTACGACAGAAAATAGCGAATTGAATAGAAATCGGGATAATACCTCAGGAGTCATAAGCCTTTGAAACGGGCTAATTGTGTGTTTAGCTTTTTAGGTTGTTATGCTTCTTTTGCTATTATATATGTGAAGGCCGATATAGGAACGAACCACAGGCAGAGTATAATAGAACTCTGGGAAGGACCAATAAGAGATTAACTCAAAACTTTGCCTACGTTGCGCTTATTTAGTGCGAATAGTTTTGCTTTTATTTCTAGGTAAAACCACGTGCCTTAAGTGGGGCCCGAAGGAATCCTGGGAGAACGCTGATAAGACAATAACTATAAGACCTTGCTTTATGGACCGCAGGAAATGGCTTCTTGCAGCGAATGTCGGAGCATTCGCTTAAACTTCCACCCAGACAATACACCACAAGGTGTGGACACTAGGCTGCTCAATATGACACTTTGGCGGAAAAAAATTCAGTATCCGTAAGGGATCTTTATCGTGAGCGGATCCAATAGTTAAATAATGTAATAAAAAATCCGGGACAGGCAATAGAAAGAAGTTTTGGGTGTCAAAACTATGGACCCATCCGGGAATCGGTCAATTGTGGCAACATATTTCAAAGCGGACATTGCAATCTTAAGCAGGCAATAGATCACAAAGCTGTACAAATAAGCAAATATAAAACCAAAAAGTCTATAATATAGATTTCCTTTGGTGAAGCAATTTTTGATAATTTTTATTATTATTATCAATTTTATGTTTGCTTTCTATGGTAAATGTTATGACCACTTTATTTTCTTAATCTTGCGGAAGAATTGTTTTTTTAGAACTGTTATTGCAACTTGCCATTAGCTAAAGGCAGGATTTTGTCTACTCGATAAAAAGCTTTGAATTATTTACCCTTTTAAACATTTGTTGTAATTATTATTAATAAGAATATCATTTAATCAAAGAAAATATATTTAAAAATATGTTGCACTTCCATACATCGCTGTGCCAGTAGTAAATTTTGTTGTGGATTTTTCTTAAATCCACTTGTGTTTTACAAAGGAGAGAATTAATCTCTTGGGAGAGTAAATAACAAATTAAAATAAATTTAAAAAAATGCATAAGTACGAGCAGTCTTTATTTATGTTTGTGTGCTTGTATTGACAAATATACTTCCGCAAACACGCGGGCTTAATATCATATTAATGATAATATGTAGTGAAGCTTTCTTTTAGGTGATTTAAATAAAGATAAGTCGCTTTTAAATAATTTTTAGCTGAAAATTTTATCTCAGCAAAATTGGAACATTTTTTAATCTTAGTGGCCGCAATGATGCCACCTTGTAAAATTAATGTGAATTTGATGTGAACACATCTTATGTTCAACCAAATTGCTTTTATTAGATGCGTTCCCGTTCTCCATTTTGGGATCCCGCGGGTTCCCAATAATACCGGAAACTGTTCCCGTACTACAAGTTTGGGTAGAAGAGAGAACTTTTGAGAGAATAAAATTCTTCTTCTTTCTGCACGAAACAGCCCAGACTTTTTCTTTGGGTAGATTCTGTACACTGAAAAACAATCAGCTGGTTAAAAAGTAGACAGTAGCAAATACAAAAAATTCTATGCTTCATGCACGCAAATGTCTTCCAAAAATGTTATTTACAAGTTTTATCCCGAAAAATATTAAAATAAATTTAAGAATATGTAAAATATTTGTGTTTTTACGTTTATTATAAACAACCGAATGTTTGTTTTGGTTGACATCTTGTTTTGGGCTTGAAGTTTGGTTTTTTGTGTTCCCGTATTTTTGGGCATTTTTCTCTTCAATTGAGAATAATTTATGTTTACTTTTATTTTATCAAACTTTACCCAAAAAGTTCCCGTACTATTATTGTACGAATGAAACTTTATTAATTTTGATAAAATTTCAAATGCCTTTATTACCGAAAACTTTTGAGCAAATTTAAATTTAATCCTATTTAAAGTTTAGAGACCCATCAGTCGGAAAATATGGGTGAGTACCAATTTTTTCACTTGATGATTTTTCTAAATTTTTAATTCTATATCGCCCCACATATATATTTTTTTATTGGAGTTTCTTTATTATTCTTGATAACTTAATAAAAATTATAGTTTTGTAGTTGGAATTTTTTTTTAACGCATTATGTTATTAAATTCTCTAAGCAACTGTTATAACAGTTTGACATTCCGTTTGCAATTTCTATATATTCTGACTTCTTATGCATAGCGAGTCAATTGATCGATATCCATCTGTCCGTCCGTGTTAGTGTTGAAATCAAGTTTGCGAGTCACTAGATTAGGTAGAAAAAAAATTAAATACGCCAATCGATTAGACATAGTGTCGAAAGAGATGCTATTGGAAATCAGGAAGATCGCTCTATGTCCCTCGACGCAGCGGGCAAAACACCACGCCTACCTCTAATTTTTTCTATATCATTTGAAACATTAAAGTAATTCCAATCAAAAAAACAAATAAATGTGGCGATAGAGAATTATAAAAATAAAAAAAATTTATTAAGTGAAAAAATTGGCGCTCGCCCGTTATTTCCCAAGTTTCGGTCCTCTGAACTTTTAAATTTTTTTATAATATCAATATTGGTATCATTTTAAAGCTTGAAAAGAGATTTTTAAGGAAATACTAATATTTTTTTTTAATTGCTTAACCCATTAAGTGCCGATGGCATTTTTATGTACAATTTTGTATTACTTATTTTTTCAAATATGAAAGTCTCTGTCGTTCCAATATTTGTCTTTTTGATTTACATGTATGGTAAAGGGTATATAAGATTCGGCATAGCAGAATATATCACTTTTACTTGTTTTTATTTAAATTTGTTTTTGAAAAAATAATTTTAGTTTTAAATTAATTTTTGTGTTCTTTTTTCAAAATACTTTTTAATCGTTTGTTTTTTAGTATTCTTTGCTAAAAATACATAAACATTTATTTGTTATTTCTAATATCTATATAAAAAGCACCAAATATATGTTTGGTTGTGTGTTTGTTTGTCTGTCGGAAAGCATTAAAGTAGAAACTTTTTAACATGTAAATAAAATTTACTTTCGCTTACAAATTTAATATTGTTTTAATGAAATTATTGATTTTGAGCATTTTTTCCTAAATTTCGGTTTTGATTTTAACACAGCACAAGTAAAAACAACATAAAAAACACATTTCTAAAACGTAAGAAAGATAGAAACGCTCGACTTTTTTGATTCATTTCTTCACAAGTTATTGACCAAATTAAAGAAATTAAAAACGGAAAGCCAATCAAATATATGTACGAATAACCTTTTAATCTGTAGTGAGGGGTGTAAAATTAAGAATATTCTTACCATTTTTTTTATAATCCATTTTTCCAATCGCAAGAAATTTATTTTTTCAGTCTTAGTGAGAAGTAAATACTCCTTTAAATAAAACTTTATAATTTTTACTTACTACTTTGCCATTCATAGATTTCTGCAATGTTTGCAAATATCAGACAGCCATTATGCTCTTTTCATATTTCTGGTATAGTTGTCTCGCTATCCGCATTGTAGTATTCACGCATATAACTTAAATATAAGAAATCTATTTTTTCACTAATTGAAAGCAATTTTGAATTTCTACTTTAAATAATCTACCCATAGATAACTTTTTCCAATATCTTTATATACTGCTCTTCCGTGCTTGTTAGCTCAGTTATAGCAGGAATGCTTTGTTTTTCAACGCTTCTAGCAACATTTTTATACTTTAAATTTTTCAGACGGTCCATCCTGGTGATCAATTTAATTTATTTTTAAATGTTTAAAAATTGTTTTGAAGTGCTTGAGCTCGTAGTTCAAATCAAATACTTTGTATGTACTTCTCTTAAGTGAATGTGTTTTATAAACCGCATTAATAAATAAAACGAAAAAAATATAATAAATATAAAATTATATTTAAAAAACGAAAAAGTATTTATAAAAATGAAGCAATTCATACATTTTGCTATCGGTGCTAACTAGCTAAGGACAGAAGGGGCTCATATTTAGACAATAAATGTGGATGGCAAAGATGTTCAACCACAATCAAAACAACAACAACAAAATACTTTGCCCTCAAGCAATACAATTCGATTGATCGGTGTTGATTTTAAAGTTCCTGCTGGCCGTTCAAATTACCCCATCGAAGTGATTAATTTAAAAAATTAAGGCTCAAAAAAAAATTCCTTTTTTTCCCTGTAATTTTTTCCTACAGCCAACTTTTCCCCTATGCAATTAATTTATTAATTTTTTGAACAAAAGTAAATTTTATTTGCATGTTGTACGTTAATCCTTTCCGACAAATAAACATACATATTTGTTGGCTTATATATATGTAAGATATAACAACTGTATTTTTTTATTTTCAGCAAAAAAAAAATACTAAAAAACATTAAAAAACTTTTTTTTTTGCAAAAAAACAATATCGCACAAAAACTAAATAGAAACTAAAATTTAGATTTATATAAAAACAAAAGTGCTATATTCGAACCTTATATACCCTTTACCATGTATGTAAATCTAGTTTAGTGAAGAAGCTCCTATCAAAAAAACAAATATTGCTGTGACAGAAAATCAAAAAATTAAAAAAAAAAATTAAGTAGGATTTTACATAAAAATGTTATCAGCTCTTAATGGGTTAAACATTTTTTAAAAATTTTAGTATTTCCTTTAAAATCTCTTCAAAAGATATTAAAAAAAATTTTTTAAAGTTCAGGTGCCTGTAACTCGGGAAATATGGACGAGCTTCAATTTTTTCACGTTATTTTTTTCTTATATTTTAATTGTCTATCTTTATTTATTTTTTTAATCGAAGTTACTTCATTGTTCCAAATGATGTGAAAAAATTAGAGGTAAGCGTGCGTAGTGTTTTAACCGCTGCGTCGAAGTACATGGACTGATCTTGTTGATTTCCAATTGCACCTCTTTTCACACTATATCTAAAAGATTGGCACATTTGAATTCTTTCTAGCTGATCTAGTGCCTCGGCAAACCTAATTTCAACACTAACACGGACGAACATCGCTCAACCGACTTCGCTATGCATAAGGACTCAGAATAAATGAAATGTAATTAGATTTATATGGCCATTATTTTGAAAAGTTATAGACAAATTTTGTTTTACTGTGTTGGTTTTTTCGTAAGATTTTTTTAATACTTACAAATATTTTCTAAATACTTTCATAAATATGGTCCTCATTTTTAAATAATTTGTAGTCTAATTCCAAAATGTTTTGTTGCAATTAAATTACGATTTCTTCTTAATTTGTTTATTATTACGTTACGAGCGTTTATTGGAAAATTTTTAATTCAATTAAATAAATATATTCCTCTTACAGTTAGTTTACTTCCTTAATTCTATTATCATTTAAATATTAAATATTTAGGTATAATCCTAAATAAAATACTTTTGTTTAAACAACATGTTAAATACATATGTGTGTGACAAGTCAATGAATTGTGGTTGCGCACCGTATCCTTTACTAAACAAAATGTGTATCATACCTTAACACTGTCTTCTTAAAAGTTCCTTATATTTTATTAAAAAGTTTGCAATTTTTGTAGTACTTTTAAGTAAATTTTTATACTATCGTACCTTATTTTAAATTGATATTCAATAAAATACAAAAAAAAAAAAAACATTGAACTTGTCTTTCTAACATCTGTTGCTATAGTGGCCGATTTAACAAGGCGCCAAATATATGTATATGCTTCTGATATAAGGAGCCAACGAGATATACTACTGGAACACCCCTTCATTTTTAACCTTATTAGTTCTGAAAATGTGGTCTGTTGTTAACCTTATAATTTGCGATGATTTAAATCATTAGTTCGGATTAAGTTCGTTTTTGAGTGATAATAATAAAACACGTACTTAGTTATTACTGTGTAAAATGTACGCTCCCGTCTTGAAAAGTTAATATTAGTATTTTAATTTTGTGTAATTTAAACACTTTTCGTGTTATTAATACTCAAAAATAACCTTAAGCCCACGCAACAATTTCTATCCTCTATTAGTTTTTTTTATAACGGTACTCATATGTAAGCATAAGCTTTCAAATATAATTATCAAATAAAAAATTGAGTGTTTGATTTTACTGAGTTTAATTTAATAGTTTTAATAGTTTTTATAACTTCAAATAATTTAAATTTCATCTACCAAACGAAAACGTTGATGCTGCTTTTCTGGCACAACATTAAAGAACTTCTTGTGTATTGGCTGACCCTCACGTCCAGCATAATTCCGTTGAACCCATGTATGATCCCAATTAGGATCTAAAGGTTCACAAGTAACATATACTTTGCCATGTTCCATTGCAAACAAGGTACCATTGCGACCAAAGCCAACCTAGATATAATTACATCAACACATTTCCTATTGAATAAAAAAAAAATTAACATGCACATGCATACATATACTTACATTTAAGCCGGGATGAAATCTAGTTGTCAGTTGTGTTGCTAAAAGAGTACCTTGTGAAACATAATGACCATCTTGTACACGCCAACCACGGTGTTTTGGTCTGGGATGTCCTTTTTTGTTACGAGTACTTCCGCCGGTTTTCTTGCTTGCATTACGTATGGTGGCTGAAATTGGTACATATATTCAAACAGTTTTGTATAAACTACTATACTTAATAATATTATACTTAAGATAGTTTGATCAGCCTTTAAGCATGTACAAGACAACTTTTGTAAAATAGTAAATGACATATTTTATTATTTATTTGACTTTTCCTGCAAACTTTTTATGTAGTAAAATAACGAGGTTAAATAACGAGAATGTTATTTATTTTGTCAGCTGTTTGCTACAGTTTGGAATGCCTTGTAGGGGTATAGAGTTCCAAAAGTCGAATTAATAATAGGTGGCCGCACTGCTACAGAAACCTAATGTTATTTTATTAATTAAGAGCACTGTTGTAATGCCAACAACATAACAAGCAGAATTTAATTTATCTAGTCGCAATAAAGTTGTACCAATTGTATTTTTTCTTATGCATATGCAGCAAAACCTAATATTTTATTTTAGGTTTTAATTTCTCCACAAGAACAGTGACCATCATTTGATCCATCAAATGACAATCACTGATGATGGAAATATCGATCATCGCGTAGAACAAAGTTTCTATCACATTCTTAAACGAAAAATTAAAAGCTTGATGGAAACTTTTGTGTACATGTAATCTTGCGTCTCCCTCTAACTAATTAATCTTTCCATTATGAAATACATACATCTGCACTGCTCACACTACTGCAGTTTGCTATGTAGTGATACCAGTAGTTCTTATCACACTTGATGGATATACCCGTCACGATTGATGGATGTACCCTCATTTGAAAAATCGAACCTTTTTAATAAAACAAAATTTAATATTTTCTAATATATATACATGGTTCTTTTTTAATATCTAAATAATATTTTACAGTATAAAAAATGACTTTATTTATAATAAAATAATTAGTTCTTATCTCTTTAAATATTTTTTTGTTGTAGTCTGTAGTGGCTGCGCTATATAGACTTCTTCACACTTTTTTCAAAATCAAACGCTCCTTGCTGTTGGAAAACACCTTAAAGTAAAAGAAGATATACATTTATACATAAATAATTTAATACGCAATAAACAAATAACTTTTTGATTGACTATTCTGTAGTACATACCTCGCAGGGAGTTATCAACCAAAGAGAGCCTTCAGAGAGCTTGCTTATCCCACCTTCCATCCCAATTATATTTTTCTAGTAGGTGGTCGGTAAAAATTGAGCGCATCACAGTGCTGACATTCTGCGATGTCCCCTTAATCATATGTAAATGTAATGTCTAAAAAATATAAATGTAAGATTATTAAAATACTTTAAGCATGAACTTAAGTTCTTTACCATTGCTTCAGTAAAACCTTTCGACTCCTCCAACTTCCTTTCCAACTCTTCCACCGCTAGAAGGTTCTGCAAAGGGAGCATGCTGACGACTTCATCAAGTTTTGAGTCGTTAATCTCCCCAGCCAGCCGACAGATGGATTTCTCAACCTTTTTGATGACCACCTTGCACTCCATCAATACGAATTGCAAAACTTCTTAAAATTTAAAATAAATTGTATATAATTTTATACTCACATACTTTCCTCAAGTTTTCTGAGCCGTGTTTAGATTTTCTTCTGACCCTGGACCTAATCTTGAAAGGGAAGGAATGCCTTAAACGGAAAAATACTTTAAACCAATATAATTTTTGTGACGTTTTAATTAACCTTTATATTTCCCATCACTTTTTGACGACGATGAGGCACTCATCTTGAGTGTTTCTGCCAAATAAATCAGAGAAATACATAAAATTAAGCAAATAAGGAAAAGTTTTACACAAAAGTTTTACAAAAAACAACTTACAATTTTTCCAACTCGAATCTAACTCTTTAAAGCTGTGGCGGTTTTAAATACCCGTAACAAATGCAAATGCAACTTACCTTTCTAATTCCACATTAAACTAGTAAATTTATCTAAATTTATTTTAAATTCTTTTTTATTCATTTTTTCTTTAATTTTTGCTTTTTACTGAATCAACATATCACTTTTATAACTATTTGATAAATGCGCAATTTTCTTAACGTCATGAAATAAAACATATATTACTTGTTTCACTCTTGCATATGATTTGTTTGTTTTTGGGCAAACAACGTTGCAACTGACAAAAAATTTCTCTTTCTTATTTTTTCTTTCAAAATTTACAAAAACTCCTTATAACTGGCAAACTTTTTACAACAAATTTAATAAAAATTTTGTTTGACCTTTGGCACAGTTTTAATTACAAAACATTTTGTAAGCTGTATTTTATAGTTTGCTGCATTATTATCTATAAACTCAAGCGAAAAATAAGATTTAGTCTATTAAAAAAAAATTTATCCCGATTCGGTACCAAAAACGCTACAACGGCAACGCTGTTCAATATAAAATTGTTGCAAATGGGCTAGTGTACAGATTGTGTTTGTATTAGTTTCTGTTAAGCATTTCTTGCTGGGTTATTAAATTTAAAAACTTTTCATATTATTTGAAAACATTTGCTTTTCAAAATTAATAAAATAAATCAGCTAAGCTATTACAACCATCTGTAGATGAATTTGCCGTGGGTGCTTTCATACATCATTGCAGTGGAAAAATGATAACTCCATATATAAAAAATATAAGCAGACTTTTTATATATGAAGTTTGACAGTGATAAGTAGCAGCAAAAACTAGTGAAAATTAGCGCGAAAATTAGTCTTCTGGGCTGTCAAGCCTACCCAAGGCAAATCGATTATCAGGTGGCAGCGTAGGCGAATTCAGTATTTTTTGTTGGCGTACACCACTGACAGTCGTGTACACCAGCAAAAAATACTGAATTCGCCTACGCTGCCACCTGGTAAATTATTTCGCCATGAGCCTACCTATTATGAATTTGCTTTATTTGAAAAGATTATGAAATCGAACAGATCTGTCAAAAATTCTGTGACATACATACACTCAAGGTGAATAAATATAATGTGAGAACGATGGCGAATTCAGTGATTTACGCCGGTAATCTAACTGTCAAACTCCATATACATATAAAAAATCTGTAACCTTTTTTGTATTTAGTTTAACATTTGGCCTAACGGCGAAATAGCAACTTATAGTCAGTTCGCCCTGCATACACTTTTATTCCACACAAAAGCGAATCAATTTACGAGGTGGCAGCGTAGGCGAAATTAGTATTTTTTGCTGGTATACACGACTGTCAAACTCCATATATAAAAAATATATGTACATATTTTATATATAGAGTTTGACAGTCGTGTACACATATTTTTTATATAAGGAGTTTGACAGTCGCGTATACCAGCAAAAAACAATGAATTCGCCTACGCTGCCTTCTGGTAAATTAATTCGCCTTGTTCCACACTATCATAGTTTTTGACAGATCGTGGAACAGAGTATTAGAGCTGCAAAACAATCGATAGTGGTGCCATTCGATAGTATTTTTTGATGCCATCGATAATATCGATAGTTTTTAATTGTTAAATAAATGTTGATTTTTGTATTTTTCGAACATAAAATCATTCCTTAAAGTAAAAAGACATTTGATTTTTTTCAAAACATATTAATTTTTTTGATTGCAGTTACTTCATTGTTCCAAATGACATGAAAATTTTAAAGGTATGCATGGTGATTTGCCTGCTCGAAGGACATGGATCGATAATGCTAATTTCCAATAGTACCTCTTTCGACACTGTGTCTGATCGATTGACGTATTTATTTATTTTTTTATTTTTTTTTTTGTAAAATCAACACTAACACGGACAGACAGTTGGACGGACATCGCTCAATCGACTTCGCTATGCATAAGGATTCAGAATATATATACTTTATGGGGTTGGAAATGGATATTGTAGAAATTACACACGGAATGACAAACTTATATATACCCTTTTTCACTTTTTGTGGTGAAGGGTATAAAAGCAAACGAAACAAATATACTTCCATAGAAAATAACATGGAAAATAAACAAAAAAGAAAACAAAACATATAGATAAATGAAAAATAAATTAAAAGGGAATAAAAAGTACAAAATATTCTTTCAGCTATTGTAGTTAACTAAAAAATATTGATATAACAAAACGAGATTACATTTGATTATTTATATACATATTTATATCGTCGAGTATTCGTCAAATTTAAACGCCGGCAAATTTATTAATGTGTTAAAGCCGTTGGTACATAATAATTGTATTTTTTAAACAATTTGGTTCTAGTAGTTATAAACTGACATCTTATATTGGAACAAATTAAAAAGTAATCAATATACATAAGTACAAGGCGAATAAATTATTGATACGCCTTGCACATGGCGCAATAATACCAGGTGTATGCATTACCTTTTACGTGTATTTTGTTCTTGTAAAAATTACTTCGAGCTGTCAAAAACGTGTGTATGTATTCCAATATATTTTTAGTGGTTTTCTTATTTTTCACAAACACATACACACATTACTAGACGTTTTTGACAGCTTGAATTAGTTTTTACAAAAACAAAATAACGTGCGCCAAGATAGCGTCGAAGAAATAGCGTCGATTTTGGGAATTAAAAAACCGGGAAAAAAACCGGGAAGTAAAATCCCCCGGGATTGGGCATTTTTAATTAAAAAATAAAATTACAATAAATTTTGGCATCTATAAGAAGAAAAATTGATTTAAATTATAAATAAATAAATAAAACATTTGTGATTTTAGAAAATATATATGAAAAAGAGTTTTTACTGACTACTAAAAATAGTCTGATTTTTTTCATGGAAACTGTAACACTGTCGCCCATAATGGCCATACATTATTAAAATAGAGATATCAATGAACAAAAATTGCCAACCGTGCAACAATTCCGCCGAGCCGTTTTCGAGAAAAGTGGCTTCATCCTGAGTGGACCAAAAAAAGCGTTGCTAATGTTTTCCATGGAAACTATAACACTGTCGCCCATAATGGCCATACATTGTTAAAATAGGGATATTAATGAACAAAAATTGACAACCGTGCAACAATTCCGCCGAGCCGTTTTCGAGAAAAGGGGCTTCATCCTGAGTGGGCCAAAAAAGGCGTTGCTAATGTTTTCCATGGAAACTATAACACTGTCGCCCATAATGGCCATACATTATTAAAATAGAGATATTAATGAACAAAAATTGACAACCGTGCAACAATTCTGCCGAGCCGTTTTCGAGAAAAGTGGCTTCATCCTGAGTGGGCACAAAAAGCGTTGCTACTGTTTACAATGGAAACTATAACACTGTCGCCCATAATGGCCATACATTATTAAAATAGAGATATTAATGAACAAAAATTGACAACCGTGCAACAATTCCACCGAGCCGTTTTCGAGAAAAGTGGCTTCATCCTGAGTGGGCACAAAAAGCGTTGCTACTGTTTACAATGGTAACTATAACACTGTCGCCCATAATGGCCATACATTATTAAAATAGAGATATTAATGAACAAAAATTGACAACCGTGCAACAATTCCGCCGAGCCGTTTTCGAGAAAAGTGGCTTTATCCTGAGTGGGCACATATTGCATAATTATCGCCACGAAAATGTTTTTATTATATTATTATCAGGATGAAGCCCCTTTTCTCGAAAACGGCTCGGCGGAATTGTTGCACGGTTGTCAATTTTTGTTCATTAATATCTCTATTTTAATAATGTATGGCCATTATGGGCGACAGTGTTATAGTTTCCATTGTAAACAGTAGCAACGCTTTTTGTGCCCACTCAGGATGAAGCCACTTTTCTCGAAAACGGCTCGGCGGAATTGTTGCACGGTTGTCAATTTTTGTTCATTAATATCTCTATTTTAATAATGTATGGCCATTATGGGCGACAGTGTTATAGTTTCCATTGTAAACAGTAGCAACGCTTTTTGTGCCCACTCAGGATGAAGCCACTTTTCTCGAAAACGGCTCGGCGGAATTGTTGCACGGTTGTCAATTTTTGTTCATTAATATCTCTATTTTATTAATGTATGCCCATTATGGGCGACAGTGTTATAGTTTCCATTGTAAACAGTAGCAACGCTTTTTGTGCCCACTCAGGATGAAGCCACTTTTCTCGAAAACGGCTCGGCGGAATTGTTGCACGGTTGTCAATTTTTGTTCATTAATATCTCTATTTTAATAATGTATGGCCATTATGGGCGACAGTGTTATAGTTTCCATTGTAAACAGTAGCAACGCTTTTTGTGCCCACTCAGGATGAAGCCATTTTTCTCGAAAACGGCTCGGCGGAATTGTTGCACGGTTGTCAATTTTTGCTCATTAATATCTCTATTTTAATAATGTATGATCATTATGGGCGACAGTGTTATAGCTTCCATGGTAAACAGTAGCAACGCTTTTTGTGCCCACTCAGGATGAAGCCACTTTTCTCGAAAACGGCTCGGCGGAATTGTTGCACGGTTGTCAATTTCTGTTCATTAATATCTCTATTTTAATAATGTATGGCCATTATGGGCGACAGTGTTATAGTTTCCATGGAAAACATTAGCAACGCCTTTTTTGGCTCACTCAGGATGAAGCCCCTTTTCTCGAAAACGGCTCGGCGGAATTGTTGCACGGTTGTCAATTTTTGTTCATTAATATCTCTATTTTAATAATGTATGGTCATTTTGGGTGACAGTGTTATAGTTTCCATGGAAAACATTAGCAACGCTTTTTGTGCCCACTCAGGATGAAGCCACTTTTCTCGAAAACGCCTCGGCGGAATTGTTGCACGGTTGTCAATTTTTGTTCATTAATATCTCTATTTTAATAATGTATGGCCATTATGGGCGACAGTGTTATAGTTTCAATGGAAAACATTAGCAACGCTTTTTGTGCCCACTCAGGATGAAGACACTTTTCTCGAAAACGGCTCGGCGGAATTGTTGCACGGTTGTCAATTTTTGTTCATTAATATCTCTATTTTAATAATGTATGGTCATTTTGGGTGACAGTGTTATAGTTTCCATGGAAAACATCAGCAATCGTTTTTTGTGATCATGGAAAACGCTTTTTTATAATTATTCTCTAAATACAAAAATGTTTTGTTTATTTATTTACAATTTAAATCAATTTTTCTTCTTCTAGATGCCAAAGTTTATTCTTATTTTATTTTTTAATTCAAAATATCCGATCCCGGGGAATTTTACTTCCCGGTTTTTTTCCCCGGTTTTTAATTCCCAAAATCGACGCTATTTCTTCGACGCTATCTTGGCGCACGTAACAAAATACACGCAAAAGCCAAAACATATGATGAACACATGGTCTGACGCACTCACCTGTTTGATGCGCCTTGGCCTTGCATAAGTATATATGTAATCAAGGCGAATAAATTTCCAGGTGGCAGCGTAGGCGAATTCAGTATTTTTTGCGGGTATACACGACTATCCAAGGCGAATAAATTACCAGGTGGCAGCGTAGGCGAATTCAGTATTTTTTGCTGGTATACACGACTGTTAAACTCCATATATAAAAAATATACACCAATTTTTTATATATGGAGTTTGACAGTGGTGTACGCCAGCAAAAAATACTGAATTCGCCTACGCTGCCACCTGATAATCGATTCGCCTTGCGACTATCAAACTCCATATATAAAAAAATGTATACACAACAAGGCGAATTAATACAGGTGATTGCACGGCTACAACAATGCAACAACACAAAAAACAACAGGGAATTTGTTGCTACAAAATCTATGTATGTTGTCAAAAATAATTGTTAAAAAAAAAACATAACAAATTGGAAAAAAAATTAAACAAAAGTATTTTTATTTTTTTACTAGAATTCGGTGGTGATGCATTATAAAAACTGTAGGAATATATTGAAGAGCAAGATGATGTAGTATCCGAAGCAAAAAAGAAACTTAAAAAATGATTTTAAACTTTATGCGATGCACACCTACCACTTGAAAGCCTTATGTAGATCTTTATTCTGTTTAGGTGCGGATAAATATCAAATTTCTAAAGGAGCTACTGGCATTAATTATGTTTTTATTCGACACAAGTTACAGCCAGAATTCTCTTTATATAGCTAAAAGACTTTGGGTATTGTTACGTTTCTACGAAACTTGGAAGGAACACAAGAGAAAACGTTATGAACTTGAAAAGCCTCCTAAATGATTTTTCAATAAGCAGACATTTACGAGACAAATAGGAAAAGACAAAATGTTCCTAAGTGTATATTGTACTTGGAAACACGTAAGAATACTAATCTAGCGCCATGTGGTCATTTCTTTTGTTGAAACTGTATTTTGGATTGGTTGGACGAATGCGAATGGGAGACAGTAAAAAAATCTCAAATTGTGGAAAAAATTATTAATGACTAGCAATGCTCACGACTTCGTCCGCGTATCATTTCTAATTTTCTTAAAATTAATACTTAGAAAAATAGGTTTTTAAACCTTTTTTGAAGAGTTCTGTAAGCAATCCAACAATCTACAAAAATATAATGTACCGACAACTGTTATAGTACCATTATACCGTTAAAATTGGGTCCTTTCTCATATGTATCTCTATTATTTTCTACGAAAATTTTCTATGAAAAAAATTATTCTATAGGTATTACAACCAAGTTTCTCATAAAATTTTATTCAAATCAATCTAGCAGTATTTCCGTGATGCGAACACAGAAAGACTTACAGACAGACAAACAAAAACAGTTTTTTTATACTCCATATTGTTGACCATCTACACCAACATCAAAATTCATATCCGAAACGAACACAGATATCTACATCACAAGCGGAGGCCACATAATCCTGCACAGCACTCACGAAATTCTAAATCCTTAGCAATATTGTCACTATCTCTATCACATAGGGATTATTTGACTACGATTCCGTATTGTACAATTTTTTTAGCAATTAAAATATGTTAATTTAAATAAGCAATTAAATACAAAACACACACATTAAATTTTTTGCGTTTTTTTTCAAAAAATAATGTGTTTTTGACAATTTTCAAGCTAGCTCAATTCGCCTTGACAACTGCAACGTATACAGCTGATGAGATTTTTCGCCCGTGCGTTCACCTGTATTATTTCGCCATGATACACAAATTTTTTATATATAGAGTTTGACAGTGGTGTACGCCAGCAAAAAATACTGAATTCGCCTACGCTGCCACCTGGTAATCGATTCGCCTTGTATGTAATGAAAACCCAAGGCGCATTGGGTATTATTGCGCCATGTGAAAACCATTATTATAAAAACTGACAGGCGGCGAAATTTGATTGTGCATGTTGCTTTGGTTGACTTTGTTCTTAGTAGCCTTTTTTTGTCGATAGTATCACTATCGAAGAAAAATTATCGATAGTCCGCTTAAAACAAAAAAATCGATAGTGCTACCGATAGCTCTGCAGAGTATGGTAGTGAATCCTGGCCATTAAAAATATGGATAGCCCAAAAGCGACCGAAACAAATTTTCAAGTAACAGAAGCAACCCTTAAATTAAGAGAAAAAATACGGGACTATACCAAATCACAGCGTCATGAACTTCGGGTGAATTCCTTAGATTCTTTACGTTTTGGTATTGGGGAAATAAAAGCGCGTATTAAAGAGTTAGAAAATTTGACCGAAAAGGATGTAAGTGGGTTGGCTGGACGTATAAAGCGACGCAAGCATGCTACAAATGAAGACATGTACAGATTATCTCATGCATTCTTGCAGAACGAGAAGAACATTGAAACGTTTTCTAAAATTCCTGGTGCAATACAGGTTTTAGTTAAAGAACTAACAGGTAAAAACTGAATGTAAAACTTATTTTTATTTTTTTTAACACAAAAACTTATTGCAGGCAAAGATTCTGAACGTCAGCTTAGTTCAGCAGAGTGTTTGTGCAATTTGTCCTTAGGACAAGCTCCAGTCTGTGAAAAAATTTCTTCCTTGGCAGGAAGTTATCTAGTCACTTATCTTCATACAGCAGAAAATCAATTAGTACAATTGTGTCTATGGACCATAGCGAATATTTTGGCCACAGGCAATAAGTGCGCTACAACATTAATGCAAATGCAATTGCTGCCTCAATTATGGAAACTTTACGCTGATGACGAGGTGTCAGATGATATTCCTGGTTTCCATGAAGACGCTGCTATATGCTTACAAATAATTGCATTAAACTCTGAAATCCTTTTAAAAAATGATGACCGTGAATATGTTTTAAGACATTTTGTTGAAAAAAATCCGACACGTTTAGCTGGAGAATATCATCTGCAAATTGTTTTTCACACTTTATTCTTCCATCCTGAATTAGTTGCTTCTTTCACATCAGCACAGCAACAGTATCTAATAAGTTATTCTCTAAGCAATATTTGTAACATCAAAGAACTTAAAATACCTAAACAACATCTGAGGATTTTCTATTCAATTCGCGTCTTAGGCAACCTTGTCGCTCTGCATTCCACTTTCTATTCGATGCTATTGGAGCAATTAACAATCAACTGGCAAACAAATCTGATAGCCGTTTTAAATACACTTTTTTCATTTCGAAATACTTTGTTAACTCAAGAAGGCCTATGGTTTTTAAATAATATATTAAATTATGAAAATTCAATGAATTTACCTCAAAACAGTTTTATAGATAAATTAAAACTTCCCAAAGGTGTTTCAAACGCATCTTCAGTTCAAAATGATGTCGAGTGGATGGTAGGTTAAAAATAAGTTACCTCTTTAAAATATTTATTAAATAAAGAATAAAATATTGTTACATAAAAGGTGCTCTGCATTGAAATAAAAAATACAAATTTTAGTTATTGGTGTATATTCTGGAATAAACTTCAAAAATAAGTCTATACATAGGTATAATAAAACGGAAATTTTTTGAAAATTTTGTTGGTGTAGATAAACTTCAAAAATAAGTCTATACATAGGTATAATAAAACGGAAATTTTTTGAAAATTTTGTTGGTGTAGATAGTAATCGGTATGGAAATCAAAATATCTGTTTTAGGAATTTTTGTCTGTTCGTGTTCGCATCACGTAAAACCTGTTGGATAGATTTGAATAAAATTTTGAGGGGTTCCCTTAGCACCTTGGTTTAAAAATTAAAGGGTGTCCCAATAGTTAATGTAATTTGATTTTTGAACCAATATAGGCATACAGCTTAAATTTAGAAGAAACATGCTTTGTTAAGTTCGATATAAAAACAAGTAAGTTTATGATAAAACTTAGAAACTAAAAGATGTTTCTGTAATTGACGTTATTTGACTTGTATGGCCAATCTCTTGAGCCGTTACAACAGACACTTAGAAATAAGACAGAATGTCCACTACTTTGTCTGGAGTAAAAATAAGTAGAAATATTTGAAACTATAAATTAAAGAGTGGTTCAATAGTTGATGTAATTTGACGTACATATTTATATGACAAAATTGTTGAACTGTACGGATAGAATTTGCAAAAAAATGTATTGCTAAGTCCGCTACAACAGCAAGTATGCAATTTGAATTTATAAATTAAAGGGTGGTCCTATAACTGATGTAATTTGAGCTACTTGTCCCCATCTTTTGAACCGTTATAAGTACATTAACTCTAAAATTAGACAGAATAAATTTTACTTTGTCTGGTATACTGAGAAAGATAAATATTAAAAATTATAAATTAAAGGGTGTTGCAATCGTTGAAATTTTAGCAATAAACTTTTATGTCCACTATAACAACAAGTATAAAATGAGGATTTGGAAATTAAAGAGTGTCGCAATTGTTAACGTAATTTGATGTGTGTGTCAAACTTATAAACCATTATAAACAGAATGCTAAAAATTACAAGGAATATGTTCTGCTAAGCCCGCTGTCACTGCAAGTATACAATTTGATTTTGTAAATTAAAGAGTGTTCCTATAATTGATGTAAATTGACCTATATAGCTTTAAATTTTGAACCGTTATATACAAACACTTGAAAATAAGACAGATTGTCCACTACATAAATTAATTTACTTTATTGAGCTTGATTTTTTCATACTTAAATATTTCATATTTTCATTAATACTGCATGGAAAGCATGTCCATATGGCCTTTTCGCTACTGCTCACATAACTCATCAGTGGATTCTCCCAAATATTTAAAATTATAATTTGAAGGGTGTTTCAGAAGTTGATGTAATTTTACTTATATACTGTCAGCGTCAAAAAAAAAGTAAACAGTTAGTTTATCTGCATTAAAGCTTTTATTACAGGAAAGATTTAAGTAGAAATTAAAATGTTTAATAACAGTTAAAGAGGCTCATAAAATAAGAGCTTAATTCAGTATTAACCAAAATTAAAAACTAAACAAAAACAAAAATAATTCACTTCATCTTAAAATACTGCTATTTTTATGCGTCAAAAAAAAGTAAACAGTGGCGTTATTGTTTGATTCTTTTTTTAATATTTCGGGGAAAACCCGTCAATTCTTTGAAAAGCAGTTATTAATCTAGTAAGCCGGTATTGTAAATATATTTTTGAAGTTTTCTATTAATTTTGTCAAAAAATATAGCAAACATTACAAGTTTTAAAAAAAGCCTAAGCAAACGACCAATGAAACGAGAAAAATCCTATTATGTATGCATAAAAAAAATAAATCCTTGCATGAAGTTGGAGAAATTGTCAGAAGAAACCATTGCACTATTAAAAAATTATAGATAAATATGTTAAGCATAACACAGTAGAAGATTTACCCCGGTCAGGACAACCAAAACGACTTACTGGCACAAAAGTACGAGCAGTAGTTCGAGAAGTTAAGACAAATCCTGTGTCAAGTGCTCTTCAAATAGCAAAAAATATAACAGTCATCTGGAAAATCAGTCAGTGCCAGTACAGTTAGAAGGGAACTCCACAAAAATGGACTACACGACAGAGTTCCTCAAAAAAAGCCATACATTTCTAAAGTAAATCAACAGAAGCTCGTAGAATTCACAAAAAGTACAAAAACAAGGGTTTTGAGATCTGAAAAACAAATTATATACCGATGAGAGCAAATTCAAAATATTTGGAATGAAGAAGCCTCCAAAAATGTGGCGTTCGAAGAATGAAGCTTTTCATGAAAAGTGCATTACAACTACAGTCAAACATGGTGGAGGTTCTGTTATGGTCTGGGGCTGTATGGCGGCATCTGGTGTCAGCAATCTACTTAAACATTTTGAAAGAAAACGTTGCCCCCAGCGTTGAAAGATTAGAACTATCTAACAACTGGGTCTTTTAACAAGACAACGACCCGAAACATACATCGATGATTGTTAAGGAATAGTTTTTATACCGAACGCCTAAGACCTTAGATCACCCACCTCAGTCTCCAGACCTTAACCCTATCGAACAATTATGGTAGCACCTTGATAGAAAAATCAGACAAAGATCCATTTCCAACAAGGACGATTTGAAAAAGGCTTTAACAGAAAATGGAACAAAATATGTCCAGACATTACGAGAAACCATGTGGAATCAATGCCAAAAAGATTAAGAGCGGTGCTAGATGCAAATGGAAAACAAACCAAATACTAAAAGTTAAGCTATTTTTAGTTTCTGTTCCTAATTTGCCTATTTATTAGATTTTGTTTACTTTTTTTGACGCATAAAAATAGCAGTATTTTAAGATGAAGAGAATTATTTTTGTTTAGTTTTTAATTTAGGTTAGTACTGAATTAAACTCTTAATTTATAAGCCTCTCAAACATTATTAAACATTTTAATTTCTACTTAAATCTTTCCTGTAAAAAAAGCTTTAATGCAGATAAACCAACCGTTTACTTTTTTTTGACGCTCACAGTACATATACGGACAAACCGTTCTTTTCTAAGAGAGGTGACGACCAAAAAATCTAAAATTTAAATTGCTGTCTGTTTAGAAAGATTAGAAATAGATAAACCCTCAGTCAGAATAAAAAGGAAATCAAATAAAAAATAAATCTCCTTCTTAAGGACACATAGCTGCGTTAATTTAGCCCTTTTAAGAGACATCTTCAATAACACAAATTTTTCTCAGAAAATTATCGACTAGATGTTTACTATTGAATATCGTTATACAAAATATGTATCAGGTCCAATCTTGGTTTATAGTTTTCAGGTCTGAAATCGCAAAACCGGTGAAACACTTGATTTGCTCAAATCAAGCGTTTTGCTACTTGATTTCCCATATATTTTTTATGCTACCAAAATCTGTTAAATCGCTTGATTTATTTCATGTGCACTACGACTTTGCGCAGACTTCATCACAAGTTTGCTAATATATTTAATACTATTTAGAGCGAGCACGGAAATGTTGAACTAAATTATTTTGCAGCTCTTGTAAATATAAAACTATTTTTCTGGCAATAAGACTTACCAGCGATTTACCTCACATATCAAAATGTCAACAGTCAAATAATAACATTTTTTAAAAACTTAATATTAAACCTTATTTTATTTTCCAAGACGTTCTTATTTAAAAAATTACATTTAAGGTGATCGAATGTGTTGACATCAAGCGGTGAAGAGGTTGATACAACTCCTGGAATTAAAAAAAGTAATAATTAAAAACATTAAACGAAATAAAAACAAAACACCAAGCCACATTTATTTAAAAAACCTAAAATGTGCCTTGCAGGTTTCTATTAAACTCAGTTCAGTTATGGTATAACTAGAATCATTCAGCAGTAGTCTGACGGTCTAGTATCAATCGTCACTGTTTAACAGAAAAGCACTTTTAAATATTCTAAATAGTTACCTTAAATTAAGCTACCAACAAGCAGGCACCACCAGCTTTCTTAATTTTGTTTTCAGCCTTCTTTGAGAAATATTTGGCTTTAACAATTACTGGCAAGTTGGGGAAGTGGCCACGGCCCAACAATTTGTAATAACCCTAGAAATAAAATATGTCCTATTAATATTTGCGAAGACAATCTTTACGTTATTATATGAATTTTAATAATGAATCTGAAAGGCTTTCTCTACATGGGAAAAGCAATTGCACGGTCGCATTCAGTCCGCCCGACGCCTTAGGGTATATCTTCATGTTCTATTCACTTCTTATTTAATAATTATTAAGTTTATTAACTTACGAATTTAACTAGATCGATTACGGGTGCTTTAGGAGTCTTTTCCTTTTGCAATTCAGCGACTTTGTCCACACCTACTAAAGACCACAATTTATCCAGATTAATGGTAGGGCAGAATTTGTGTTGGCGACGCAGGTGAAAGTTCCTCATACCAACTTTGCCAAAATAACCGGGATGGTATTTGTCAAAGTTAATGCGATGGTGATGCATACCACCAGCATTACCGCGACCTCCAGGGTGCTTACGATGTTTACCTATACGACCGTGGCCATGACTTACATGACCACGAAGTTTTCTGGTCTTCTTCCTTTTGATATTTGACTAAAATTAAAAATAAACTTATTTAATATAAGAAATGTTGAAATATAAAGCACGTGGTATGTACGCGAGTAGCCACAAATCGAACCTTTCATTTGTTGTCAAACTCCACTGCCTGTTTATGATTAGTTAGGTTATCCATTAAAAAAAAAAATTTATCGACAATGTAAAATATTTTTTACATTTATTGTAGCTGCTTCAAAGACACAGAACACATTTTATGCACCGCTGCTACAATTCCTGGACTTTAATAAGTCTTTGCTATATTTATGGCAACTCGCGGAAAGAACCACGTCCACTCACCATCTTTAATTTTTTAGAAAGAAGGAAGTGAGCGAAGTTGGTTGCACTACCATCATTTCATTCAGTGTTGGTACTTCAGTGATTTTGCTTTCAAGACTAGCGATGAAAAAAAAATTAAATCAAAGCCGTCTTGACAAGACATTGATATGTTTGCACATAAACAAAACGTCGACAGAATAGGGAACAAAAATTTGTTCATGTTTTCTTATGTGGAGAAAACGTGGTGATGTTCATGGATTGTTTGTTCACAGTTCTTAATATAGTTTTATATATTTATTATTGTTTTTTTTTTTTTTTGGTTAATAATATACAATTACATATGAGTAGAAAAATTAACAGTCTTTTTGGTTTAAATATTGCCTCAATTTAATCTTTTTTAGAATTTTTAAAATGAAAGTGACGTTTGGTGGCGTACATCGTTGTTCAAACAAATGTTCTAACCACAGATAAATAATGATCTGACCACAGATAAATAATTAGTTATCTGTGGTTGTGACAACGCTGTCTGAACAAGAATATGACATCGACAAGCCATTTTAATGTGCGCACATAAAATTGTTTAATGGTTGAACAAATCAATGTCTTGTCAAGACGGCGTACTTAGTACTTTTGCGTTGAATCTTATTGTTTTCAATAAACTTAATTACCCTTTTCAATTGATTACGGAATCTGAACTGTTGATCAATAATAACGCTGTTTACATTTGAAAATCTACTAAGCTTTTAAGAATAATTTTTTCAAACATCTTGCTTAATAGTCTCAACCTATTCTATGTAATTTTCTTCTCAGCTGCATGCATACAACTAAACGAAAAGTATCCTGTAAATATTCAAACCTGAATTTCACGCTTTTAGATAAACTATACACCGACATTAAGGTACCCATACACTTGCAATAAAATTGTGCAATAATTGTTATTGTACAATAACTTAGCACTTTGCACATAATAGTGAACAAAATCAAAAGTCTTTTGATTCAAATTGCATAAAAAATAATATTTTGTAATGGGTTGACAATATTGTACAATTAAAATTTTACTTTTTCGGCTTTGGTTCATTTTTAATTTAACTTTTATTAAAAATGAACCAAAGCCGAAAAAGTAATACTATGTTTCCATTGACTTAAAATCAACTAGTTTTGAGGAAAACACTTCGAAGTGTTTCCATTGAGCAAAACTGTTTTGTATATTCGAATTTGTGACATAACACTGACACTTTTCTCCGTTAAAGAAAAATAACCCCTATTTTATTTTTGTAAAAAATCGAGTGCGTGCTTTTGTTTGTTTTTGATTTTACACATACTTAATTATATGTTCTTTTAAACACAATTTTTGTACCATAAAGTTTATTTTTTTTAAACTTAAAATTAAATGTCACTTTTTCGATAAAAACATTCAATCTGAAAAGATAACACGGAGCTAAACTTGAATATCCCAGACACAACACAGTGTTGCAAAGACAAAATCAGTTCGAAAAACTAAATTTTCGACATGATTTGAAATAAATCAAGTGATTTAAGTGGTTTTGGTAGCATGAAAAATATATGGGAAATCAAGTAGCAAAACTCTTGATTTGAGCAAATCAAGTGTTTTAGACGAAATCACATAAATGGAAACGCACTATAAAATTTTAATTTATTTATGATGATCACTGGTTCAACCCCTGGCTAAGACTAAAATTAAAAAATAATATTGTACAATGAAAAATTATTTAATGCCAAATTACTTATTATTTTTAAGTTAAAACAATTTTGTAATATGACAAAATATAGCTTTGTGTGAATAGTTTTGTTTACTTTTCACATATGTATATAAAATTCTAAAAAAATTGCGCCATTTTTGCTTTAAAATATTGATAAACTTATTAAGTAGTGTGGATCATAACGACAATAATTAAAGCAATAAAGTACTCAAAATCATTGTGTAGTGTATGGGTACAGTGCAGTCACACGGTCAAGTTTTTGTTCAATTCTCTTTCAAGAACTTTGCACATACTGCTTGCAAAATTCACAAAAACTGAAAGCTGTGACGCACGCAATTCAAAGCTAGTTTTTAGGCAAGATGTCAAGAAAACAACGACAGCAGACTTTTTAATGCAAATTTGGAGGGCAAAACTTCAATCAGCTGTTTTCTTGAATGTAATTTAAAAGACTCAATTGAACGAAAACTTGAAAGCAAATTCTCGGCAAGTTTTTAAAGTGTGAGTGTATTGGTTAAAAATGTGAGAAATGTTATAACTTAACTAGGGTGCCAGACGATCAAGTTTTCATTCAAGTTTCATTCAAGTTTTAGAATTTCTCTCATTTTTTAACCAATACACTCACACTTTAAAGCTAAGATCACACGATTGCCGTAATGCACCAAATTGGCCCAATTTTTATTGTGTAGATATTGTGCACAATACTAAAATTGTTCCAATCAAATTTTCTGCAGTCACACGATTGCCCCATTTTATTAAAATTTTATTGGTACAAGTTGGTGAATAGTAATTTTGTGGCAATAAATTGTGCCTGTCGTTCATACGATTGTTAAGTAATGCGGCAACACCAAAAAATAGCTGTTGCAAACTTTGTATTTTGTTTGTTGTATTTAAAATTTTATTTAAAAAAAAGCTAGCGGCTGCTTTTAGTGTTTTTTATATACTTAAAATACAAAAAAATATAAAAAATAAAAGAAGTTTTAAAAAACGAATAGTATGGGTCCGAGATTGGCTGAAAAAACGGGCTACTGATGGTGCATTCCAGAAGACTCTAAAAGAGTTCCAAGAAGTAGAGAACCAAGTTTTTTTGCTAAAAAACTTTATTCGAATGGATGATGAAACGTTCAATGAGTTGTTGGAACTAGTGTCACCGTATATACCTAAATATATGTAAATAAAACAAAAACTATTTATAGTTGTACAGATATGTATATGTTGTATATATATATACTTACAACAAAAAACGGGCACGCTAAAAAAAAAAATATATATATATATATATATATATATATATATATATATATATATATATATATATATATATATATATATATATATATATATATATATATATATATATATATATAAATGTATACAAAAAACTTGAAACCACTCAACAAAATGAAAACATTGACGCGTATTGGATACTTTGATTGCCGCAAAAAATCACAATAAATATTGGTACATTTTTGGAAGTTTTATTGCCGCACAGTTGCATGTCAAGTAGTCACACGATTGCCGCATCAGGGTTGCATTTGGTTGGTAAAAACAAGCACAATATTGGCCGCGATTGCCGCATGAACCAATTTATTGTGCAATCACACGATTGGCATACAAAAAATGGTAAAAATTGGTGCATTACGGCAATCGTGTGATCTTAGCTTAAGAACTTGCTGAGAACTTGCTTTCAAGTTTTCGTTCAAGTTGAGTGTTTCAATTTACGTTCAAGAAAACAGCTGATACAATTCTTTTGAAGTATTTTTTGTTGTTATTTCTACAAATATATATGACGATGCCATCTTGAAAATAATATTGATTTCAACTTGCTTTCAAGTTGCGTGCAGCCTACGTCACAGCTGTCAATTTTAATAAATTTTGACAAGCAGTATGTGTGAAAAACTTGAAAGGAAAACTTGATCGTCTGACAGCCTAGTAAATGCAAGATATCGAAAACGGTAACGTTGCTTATGATGTACAAGTAGGGAAAAAAGGGAAAGTAATATTTAAAATATCAGACGATTATCTGTCATCACTGCATTTTGACATTTATTTATTAATTGTTGTTTTACGAATAAATTACAGCTGTTGTAAGCCGTACTGTAGTGTTATTAGAGTTATTTGATAAAACTCTGACCTTGAACTGGTCTAGAAAAAAATTTTCGTTTTTACTCAAAATTGATAACTTCCAGTGTTGTTGGGAGACTTTATATTTTTGCAAAATTACTAAAATCATTTCGAAGCATTCCAGCTACGTGCTACGTCACATAAATAATATATGTACTTATGTGTATTTTCTAAATTTCTGATAAGAAAAATACGTTTTGTGACCTTGAACTTTACGGAAGTATTGTGCAAAATGACTCAAAATTTTAAAAACGTAACTCACTGCATATTTGACATGGATGGTTTGTTATTGGGTAAGAATATTGCATCTTTTTTTCTTTCTTACTCGGGATGGCTCTTCGCTGGCAGATTTGCATCTTTGGAATTCAGTAGTTCTTAAATGTATAACTTTTCTTTCCAAATTATCGACTAAAGTTATGTGCCTCTTTGCGAATAAAATCAATAAAAAAATTATAATCCAACTAGACAACATAAAGCTTTAGCCCTAAAAATGCATGCGAAGATTTAAGATAACTTATAATAATTTCTTTTTAATATGATGTGTTTCTTTAATGTTTGTGAAGTCTTAATTCATAATGTTTTTCTTCTTTAAAATGCTTTACGTAACAAGGATTTTTTCATATATTGTATTTTAAGCAATTAATTTAACTTTACATAATTTTTTAGAGATTTAGGCTCCTTAAATAAATGTTGCAAGAGCAGATTTGGTTAAAAGGAATACAAAAAACCAAGTATAGTGATGTTTAATTAATCTAAATAAAGTACACAGGGTGATAGAAAATAAGAAAAATAATGATGGAATTTATCTTAAATCTTTAAAATGATTTTAGTATTCACCATCTCAGTACGTGGAAAAATGTAATACACAATAGCATTTTTTATATGAAAACTTCAGTGGCTAGAAAAATGTTATACGTGCTTTTTATACTTCACATTACTTTTGTTAATTTTCAATTTCTATTACTGTATTCTTTATTAGCGAAGTTTCTCTTGACTAAATTTAAGCTAAAATGTTTTTTCCTACCTAATATTTTTGTTTGTTTTTGCCTTCAAGAAAACAAGTTTTTGTATAAAAAGTCACAAATCATTACATTGGAGATTGTGTTTTGCTTAATTAAAGAAAACAATATATTTCTTTAAGAACTACTGATTTCCATAAAAACAGCAATTCTGGCATAAAAACATCATTAGTATGTGCAAATAAACTTCAAAACAAAATTTAGACACCGAAAAATTGTATACATCGGCTATACAGTCAATCTTAGATAAGTATGGAAAAACTTACACTTGGGAAGTTAAGATGACAATAATGGGCTTGAGCCATATGGAAATGTGCAAAATGTTAGTGGAAACGTATAATCTTCCACTAACTCCTGAGCAATATTCCAAACTACAACGAGAGGAAAATACGAAAATTATGCCAAATGCCGAATTAATGCCAGGTAATTTTACAAAGATTGTAAACTAACTAATGTTTGTTTTTGTTTTCTTCTCTCTCTCTCTCTCCCCTTTCTTGTTCATTGCTTTGGTACGAGCCACAGACACTGAACATTTGTACGAGGAAATCATAAGGCAAATAGCACAATCATATAATAAAGAGTTTATAATAGAGGTGCGTCTTAAGCTTATGGGTACTACAGAACAGCGCACTGCTGAAATTGCGGTTACCGAGTTGGGCTTACCTATCAGTCCGCAAGAGTTTTTGGAAAAATTTCATGATTTAAGCCGAAAAGTATTATCTAATTGTCAACTTATGCCAGGTTAGAAATAATGGATTTTGTACTTTTCAATTTCAATATGATTTCAATAATCAATTCTTAGTTGTTTGAAGATGCACGTTTAAAGATTTCAATAGATCAGTATTATGTTTATTTAATCAACTTAATAACAATGATATGATTTAAACTAAATTTTAGTTGGATATCTAAATTTGTATAAAATTTTTAAATTTGGAAATTATTAGTTAAACTATTTTAGAGTTATATCAAATGAATGATCTTAATTCGGCTTAAGCTCAAGAAAAATTTAAATTTTTAAGAAAGAAAAGAAATTTAAAAATTTTTGTGTTTATTAACAAAAGAATGAAAACTTAGACACCAGCAGAATATAATACATTATTTTCTGAAACACTACGTCTGTCATCAGGACACATCTCTATCTACTTTAGGTTGTGTACGTTGTAAACATTATCTATTTAATAAATTAATTTTATAAATAATAATATAAGTAATATTTGTATCAATCATTATTAAGTTGGCTAGACGAAGTCCACACACATCCCAAAGTTTTTTTCGTTGTTCTCTTTTACATGGTCAAGTATATTTGTTCTTGCTTTCTGTTAATAAATTTAGAAAGAAAATTTAGTTGAACTTAAGCCAAATTAAGATCATTTACTTTTACTAAAGTTTTAAAAAATATAATTTTTTAGTTGTTTTTAGTTTAACTTGTTATATACTATGTATATCTTTGTTTTTGTTTATGCACATTCTTCTGTATATATATTTGTTAAGTTCTGTGTGGCGTGAATTATAAAATTGGCAATACGCTCAGAACTTCTTAGCAGCTTAGCCGATTTATTTTTGGGTATTGCATATGGAAAACCCCTATTTTTGTTCAGGATAATTGTAAAAGGAGCTACAGTTTTGCAAGGAAGTGTATCAGAGTTTAAGGGCATACAAAAATACCTTTGTTATTTTATGATTTAAAATATAACCTCTTCAGAGTTTTTACATAATTTTTGCAGCATAGATTGAATCTTTAACCCTTATTCTTTTTAGCCTTAGTATTTCCGAATAGTCTTAAGACGAGGTTATAGCGAACGAATTGTTTTTGTATACAATACCAACTAAAACTCATACTTTTCTATCTTTTTTCTTATAATTTAAATTATTATTGCCAACTATAGGCTGATTGTTTTTCAAATATTTTGGTTGTGACATTTAAAATTTTTCAAATATCTTGCTTCATGTAAATTCTACTATATCTATATATCTGTACATGAAATACTTTTTTGAAATTTTGATGTTGGTGTAGATAGTAATCGATATGTAAAACAAAACACCTATTTTTCGAATTTTCGTCTGTCTGTCTGCTGCCCGTCTGACTGTCTGTGCTCTGTAGATAGATTTGAACAACATTTTGTGAAGAGATCCCTTAGAACCTTGGTTAGAGAGAAACTAGAGATACAAAACATAGATACAGTGCTAGAACAGCTTTCAGTACATTTTATTTTTGTAGATTGAAAATTTTAAGCACTTTACAAAAAAAAAATGCTTAAAAAACAATTTTTTCAAAATTTTAATTTAAGAAAATTGGAAATGATACATGGATTAAGTCGTGGGCACTCTTTTTAATATAATGAGGAACTTTTTGATGGTTTTTAGTTATTTTTTGTAAATTTCCGGGTGTAAATGAATTTTCAAATTGCTTATTGCAAGTACATTTTTTTGAGAAAAAAAAAACTAAATTTTTGGTAAAATATTCATAAAAATAAAAGTTTTGGTGAAAGTCCATTTTTTGTGCTGTACTTTATATGAAATTCAATTTTTTATTTAAAAAAAACAACTTTGTAATAAAATTTATTTTTAGCGTAAATTGGTGAAAATATTATTTTTTGTAGAAATTTAGATGGTTTAGCGATACTTTAACTGCCTTGAGTCTAATCACCGCAAACAATATCGAGTGTACTATCGTATCGAATAATTTTCCGATACGTGTGGATTAATCTAATGATCGCATACGATATGCATCGAATCGTTTATGTGTTATATGTTTAATATCAACAAATATAATAAAAATAGAAAAAACATGCAATTATACTAATATGAGCCAAAAAAATTAATTCATTTATTCAAAATAACTTAAACAATTATTATTTTTTGATTGCCGCAGGAGTTGAACCCTGGGCAACCAGTTTTGTAGTCAACGTGCTTACCACTTCGACTACAGCAGCCTCGATATCGAATGTTATCATCCCAAATTACGATACTTTTTATACGATACCTAATGCTATACCAAAATAAAAAATTACTAGTGATTTTACTCGATATCGTATGCAGTTATTAGACCCCTGATGATTTATTGTTATTTTTTCTGAAATTTAGGTTTTCAATACAACAAAACAAAAACAGCAATAACCAATTAATTAAGTCAAAAAAATATTAAGATAATAGAGTCACCTGCCTTTTATAAAGAATCTTCACCATTTACAGATCGACGTTGATAAATTTCAATAATAGCGCTTTTGTCGAAACTATGAGGAAAAAATTTTCTGTAGCACGTCTGGGGACGTGTCAAAACTGATTTTAACCCGATTAATTTAAATAAAATTACAATTTTTTTAAAAAATTAAATTTTTGGTAAAAATAAATATTTTAACCGTTTACTGAAATTTCATTTTTTTAGACATTACAAACGAAATGTCAAACTTATTTATAAACTTTCCACATATGAGTATTCCTAAATAATTCTTGCAAAAAAAAGCAAAAAAAAAATCACCGACTTCACAACAGATATACGTTAAACAAAATTTGTTTCAATGTCTAAGGTTTGGTCTATAACTGTTCAATAGATTGGCCATAAACATCAAATTACAACCATTGGAGCACCCTTTAATTTCTAATTTTAAATATATATACTTGTTATTATACTTGATATAGTCATGGACATTGTGTCTATTTTTCAAGAGTTTGTCTGTAACAGTTTAAAAGATAGGGCCATATAGGTCAAATTACATCAGTTACAGGGACACCCTTTAATTTCTAATTATAAGCGGACTTAGCAATACAGGTTCTTTGTAAATTTAAACCCTATGTCCTTAAGGGTTCAAAAGTTTGGCCACATACATCAAATTACATTAACTATTGGAATACTCTTTTAAAAGTTTATACTTGTTATTATAATCGTCATATGTAGTAATCGACACCCTGTTAAATTTTCAAGCGTTTGTCTATAACAGTTCAAAAGATAGGTTCATATAAGTCAATTTACGTTACCTACGTCACACCCTTTAATTTTTAGATTTGTTTTTGCATTACTTTTTGCTCTTAGGAGCTATAGTAATACACGTTTTTTTAATTTTAAAGAAAGTGCGCTTTACTGTTCATAATACACTTTAAAAACATGTATGTTGTAATGGGACAGACACTCTTTAATTTTTAAGATTATAACACGTTTTTAAAATGGGACCAATTTAATTTGTAAGCATAATCTATCAAATTACAAAAAATTTCTAAAATCGGTTCAGAAATGACTGAGTTCTGCAGGAACAAACACAAAAAAGCAACGTTCAGTCGAATTGATAACCTCCTTATTTTTTTTGAAGTCCGTTAAAAATAATGATGTGTATGTATGTACATACAATACGTAGGTACATAATTATTATTATTTTTTTTTCTTTAAATGTACAGTTAATTTTGTCTTGATATGAAGTCGATCTTCGCTTATTAGAATTCAATCTCAGTTAAGCAAATTTCAACAACAACTGCATAAAACGGAAGTTTTTTTTTTAAGTTCAAAACTGTGGACAGTAGCAAACCTAGGAAGGACATTAATTATATTTTCAGTTGAAAATATGTTTGCAAATTTACTTTATTTTATTATTTAAAAATTTTAGTGGCTGCTGTAGTCAAAGCGGTAAACACGTTGACTACAAACCGGGTTGGCCAGGGTTCAACTTCTGCGGCAACCAAAAAATAAAAATGTGTTTCTTCTGTTTAATGGTATAAATACATATTCAGAACGAACATTAAACATGCAGCCTCCTTCGTCGGTACTTCTTCATAGCATATTCGCCGGCGAAGTAAAATAACTAATAAAATGGCTAATCCATCTTTCTCTTTTCACCACCTGTCTTATCTCTCATCTATCCCTTTCCTAAAGAATGTAGCACGGTTACGAAAAATAACTAAATAGGCATTATTGCCTGAAGTGCTTCATCTCTTAAAAAAAAAATAATAATTCGCGATATGAAATATTTGAAAAATAAAATACGAAACCTGCTGTTTAATAAGTTTTTTATTTATTTTCTGATTTTATCTCCAAGTGTTTTAATCGTTAAATTAAAATTATTTGAAGCGTGTTTCATTCATTTTTACCTCATTTTTTTCTTATGGTTTTCTTTGGTTAACACAAATTGACCCTTTTGGTTGCTCTCTTAATTCAATGCTATAGTTATGTTATCCTTACAAACTGTTATTTGCCTTTTTGAATTTCCTTACTACTTAACCTCTAAACAGATTGTTTAAACGAAGAGTATAAATAGAATAAAATAAACTAATTTAATATTTTTATTATTACATTTAATTCCATGTGACCAGCTTTTTAAGCGGAAACGGTATCAAGTTTATCCATGCATATATACAAATCTCTCATTATAAATCGATGCACGTTAATAATATTATAAATCATGTCATATCACCTACATAAAAATATTCAACTAAATTATTTGTATTTTTTGATTAGACATCTAGTAGATACGCTAGTAGATACTATAAACCATATTTGTCATCAAATGATATACCGAACATTTTTCTTATTACTTAAAAACGACAAACATAAGGTCTGTCTGGGTACTTTTCCAGTAGCTAATACTCAGTAATTTTTTTTGGAAGAGTAAGACCAATTTTACTCTGTCGGCTGAAAATATATCAAAAAGTACGCAGACAGTATCCAGTAAAATCTTGCAAGAAAACAGCTGATCGGTGTGTAAACAATTAAAATAACAAAACAAAAGAAATGCGCAAAACTGAAATTTTGCGGTAATTTAAAAAATTATTAATTAAAGTGCGCCTAAAAAGTGTTGTAAATCAAAAAAAAAAAAAAAAAAAAATAATAAACTTGTTTATAACGCTGTTTATTACTGTTTATTACACTTGTTTATTACACGGTTCTGCCATCCCCAATTCACTAACATCACAGTCGCACTGTATATTTGGACGTTTCTAGCATAAAAAAAAAATGTTTTGTTTATTATTATTTATTATAAACATTAAAAATCAACACAATTCTAACTACTTACCTCTGCCATTGTTAAATTTCAATTTTTATTTTTTAACAAAAATTATTTCATTAAAAAAGTAAATAAAAACAGCTGTTCAAACTAGTTGCAAAATCTTGCAAGCAGAAATTTCTCCAGCAACATTTTGCAAGTTCTCTAACTGCCAACTGTCAAAAAATTCTCTTTTTGGCTCTCTCGCTGCAAGAGATTTGGAGTAAGCAGACAACATTTTGCAACATTTTGCAAAAAATGTGTACGCAGACAGACCTATTATAAAAAATATATCATTTAGTGTAAGAAGAAGCAAAACATTGTTATTTTTTTTAAATTAAATTACCCTTTATGTATGTAATAGGTGACGCAAAAGTAATGTCATGTCTTTATGTGAATTGGCTATCATTTTGTTAAACATAAATAAAAAACATTGATCTCAGATTCGACAAAAAGTTTACATAAAGATGTAAAATTGTAAAAGTAAACTATATCGCTGAAGTGGCAACCATCAGAATTGAAGCACAATTGTTCACAAAATATTTTGCTTCGACAGTACCGGTTTGCTTTTCACAGTTAGCTGTCAAGACTTACAACATATGTTGCGGTAGATCCGAGATATTAAAACTCGCCATAATGACATTTGGCTTTGCTTGCATAATGACATTTGGCGCTAATTACAAAAATTATATTCGCATTGCGACATTACTTTTGAGCCGCCCTTTATATATGTTCAGATTTATTTTAGTACTTGTTTTTTTTTCAATTTAATTCGATTTTAAAACAGTTAAATATTCCATACGCATTTAATTAATTTTTATCTTAATTTATTAATTTAATTAGTTAATTAATTTTTATATTTATTATAAATCGTAAAAACTTTTTTTAGGAGCTGAACGACTTTTACGTCATTTACACGCTCATAAAATACCCTTCTGTTTGGCCACCAGTTCCGGTGAAGAAATGGTTGAAATAAAAATAACTAATCATCGAGAAATCTTTAAACTGTTCAATCATCGTGTATGCGGCTCTTCTGATCCTGAAGTTAAACAAGGAAAACCATCTCCGGATATTTTCCTTGTCGCAGCCTCACGTTTTCCTGATAAACCAGATCCAGCTAAATGTTTAGTTTTTGAGGATGCACCAAATGGCGTAAAGGCTGCTGTCAGTGCTGGTATGCAAGTCGTGATGGTACCCGATGCACGTGTAACATTGGAAATGTCTGCGTTGGCAACTCAACGTTTAAATTCCTTAGAAGAATTCCAGCCGGAATTGTATGGTTTACCACCATTTAGTACATAAATGCTTACAAAAGTATATTTACTTTAACATGTGCTGCAATTTTTGTGTGCTCAATTTAAACTTTAATCTGTTTTAAATCACTTAACGTACAAATTACCTCTGAAAAAACAAATTAAATTGTAAATGCAAGCTACGCTTACCTTTCAAAAAAAAAAAGGTTTAAAAAACCTTACCCACTACAATGCAATCCTAAAATCTACTATTATTGTTATTCTTTATTAGATTAATAATTAATTAAGGAGCACTAGCTGCTAAAACTATTGGTTTTAATGTAAATTACAAATTGATATAAAATAACAATAAAAAGCTAACGCAATTATTAAATATTTCTATAAATTATAATTAGTGTATAGCAGCAATAACAAAAATAGTAGTTAAATTTAAATTATAAAACCATCTTAATATAGTTATTGATTTTAAACATGTTATGAAATGAAGGAATTTTTAGCAGTGCCCAGGATTTCAACTAAACATAAAACTTCTAATAATATCGAAATGACCACGGAAATGCATCACTGCGCTGCATCTGATATGCAGAGAGTTCGAAAAAAACATCAGCATCACTGCAAATGTCATGTATTCTAATGCAAGCCATACACGTTGCGATCTGTTGTACAACAGATTGCAATGTTTGTGGTGTATGAGGGCTGCTATATATATGTCTGGCCTGGCAACACTGAGTGCTGCCAAGTGCAATCTGACATTTCCATTGGAAAGTTTGTAACTTTTAAGCATAATCGTACTCAAAACGTTTTGACATGCGACCATATTTGTGTTGTTTACAGTGACTTCAAAAAATTAATATAGAAAAAAATGGAATAACCTCGTGAACATTTTCGTGCCATCATTTATCACAACTTTCGACGTGGATTATCACGACAAGAGTGCATTGATGAACCTCAATCTTTGTATGGCGATGAAGCACCATCCTATAGCACTGTGAAAAATTGGTATAATGAATTTAATCGTGGCCGAAGCTCGCTCAAAGAGGAATTCCGTGAAGGTCGTCCAAAAACGGCTGTTGTGCCAGAGAACATTGATGCCGTGCGTGAACTCATAATGCAAGAGCGACATACCGAGAAATAGAGACATCCTTGGACATTTCTTCCACCAGCATACATTCGATACTGCATGAACACCTGGCCGTAAAAAAGGTTTGTTCTCGTTGGATCCCGCACAATTTGAAAGTCGCTCAAAAAAAGGCTCGTGTCGATTGGTGCAAAGAAATGTTGCAAAAATACGATTACGGTGCTTCAAAAGACGTTTATAAGATCGTCACAGGTGACGAATCATGGATCTATGCGTATGAGTCCGAAACGAAACAACAATCGACCGTGTGGGTCTTCAAAGACGAGCAAAATCTAACGAAAGTTGTTCGTGGAAGAAGCACTTCGAAGCAAATGGTCGCCTGTTTCTTCGGCAAAACTGGTCATGTGGCGACTGTTCCGCTTGAGCAACGTAGGACGGTCACTTCTGAGTGATACACTACAATTTGTTTGCCTGAAGTCATCGGAGAAATTCGAAAAACCAACAAGACAATGCGAGCTCTTACACATCGGCTCAAACCAGAGCGTTTTTGACCGGCCAAAACGTCGAATTAATGGGTCATCCGCCGTACAGCCCTGACTTGGCACCTAATGACTTCTTCTTGTTTCCGCACATCAAGAAAAAAATGCGTGGTCAACGATTTTCGTCGCCAAAAGAAACTGTTGAAGTGTTCAAAAACCATATTTTAGAGGTGTCTCAATCGGAGTGGAAAAAGTGCTTCGACAACTGGTTTGAGCGTATAAATCATGCTGGAGAATACTTTGAAAAACAATAAAACCATTTTTGATTATAAATATTCGCATTTTCACTATTAGGCCAGAAATATATAGAGCAGCCCTCGTATTTGTATGAAGTTGCGCGTTGGTTGTACGAAAAATAAAAAGGTTCGAATGCATTTGGACACGAAAATTTTACTTTTAAAAAGTTTTATACAACTTTATTTTAAACTTTGTTCAGTGTTCAGGCACAAAAGGTTTTCTTTTACAAATTTTGTTTACTTCTGTTTTGCATTTGGTGCTTATAACACAAAAATATGTGTATGTACATACATACAACTGTGTATAAGCAACGAAAGAAAAACACAGCAACTTTGCGAGTACAGCAAAGTCTGTACTGCCCATCATTCGTTCTCCTTCTCCCTCACATAAAATCAAAGTAAAATTTGCCTGTCTAAATGTGGTGTTTTGATTTTATTCAAGTTGTACAACTCGGTCGCAACGTTAGTGGACATGTCGCACAATATTATTTTATTTTACTCTTCATTTTCCTAGTGGCAACCACCGAGTATGGTGGCAACATAGCAAAACACAGCGCAAAAGTATTCTATACATTCATGCCTGAATTGTGGAACCTTAGGAATGAATATTACTAAAATAAAAACATTCGCAATAAAAGTTACAATAAATTATTAAGTGAATACAAAAAAGTTAAAAATGATTGTACAATAGATGAATTAAAAAAAATTGCAAATATCGACTGTGATGATACTGCTGTTGAAAATTTAAGTTCTTAATATGAGCGTCCTGTTGCCAAATACCGTAATGCTATTGCCAAACGGTTACTGGCAGGTATTGAATTTCTCATTATTTTATCTTATTTTTTTAATATAAATTGACCTTTTTTACAAAAGGTCATTAAATATATCGTCTGTCATACGCATATAATTCTTGTAATCTTTTGGTTAACTTTTAAGGTTTTCAAAGTTTGTTGTTAGAATATTTTTTCTTTTCTATTAACCACTTTCGCTTCTTTCTTAACTTTTGTTTGCATTCTTTTTTTATCTTGGTCAAACACTTCATCGATTACAATATATGCAACAATATCGAAAAACATCTTTACTGTAATGGCTTCTATATAAAATGAAGTTGTGCTGCGCGATTGTACGCAAGTTGTAGACTAAACACCCAACTTGATTACTATTAAAGTCGCAACGTGTATGGCTTGCATAAAATGCATCACAAAAATATGTGATGCAAAAAAAAAAAAAAACGTCAAGCAATCATTGCAAAAATGACTGATGCAATGGATAAGTAGTTTATTTGATATTTACATTTGCTTCTAGCATTGAATTAGACGTACAATTTTTGAAGCTTTTAATAAGAGTTCGATTGGACATGAAAGAATTTTTATCAGGAAAATAAAACTTTTTAAATCTCTTAAGTTTTACATGTTTCACACGACGGCATTTTGCATGAAACTAGTTTTATGAAATTTTGGTTTGTAGGCGAGAGGTGCAAAGAGACGCAAGCGGGTTATACAAAATGGCATGGCTTGAATTTTGAGGGAATTTTTTACACTTGCTATGTGTACGTTCGCCAAATGTTTTGTTGTTAGTGAATTATGTGAAATAACACAAACAAAAACAGTAACGAATGTTAAATTAAAAGTTAAATGTAAAAATTCCGATGCCATGAAAAAATTTATAGTTTAGGGACGTGAGTAATCTCGCTAAGACTTTTGAACGCAATTGAAAAAAATGGCATGAAATAATCGCACGTGTAAATTTGGACTTACACAGTTATTGCTTCCGAAATTGTAACCAATGTTAATTTATTTTTGTCTGCGCATCAAGTATCAGCTGCTTTCTTCAGCATCGCCGCAACCTAATCACACATGTGCATCATATGCAGCGCAGTTATGCATTTCCAAAAAAGCTCATAATATGATAACAGATAGACTTAAAAAGTCAATTCTCGATTAAAATGTAAATATGAAAAAATCTTAATTTGCTTTCTGCCGGATGTTTAAATTCAATTCTTTCAAATCATTCATTACATAGGTACTTGGTAATATTCTGCACAAAAATTTGACATGTAAGACTTCTATGACCATGTAAACCGTCCTTTATCATTATTAAGTTATTTACGTTCAAGAAAACTACAAATACTTACAGCAAATTTTTTATTTGGTTCTGTCTCGGTTCTTTTATGGAGTTGACATTTTATTTGTTTACATTGTTTTAAACAATTAACCACAAAAATAGGCAAATTCGCATTTACTGGTACTCATTTTGTGTATACGTAAAAAGGTCTACACTAAATAGAAATAGGTAAATACTAAATTAAAGCACAAGAAATAAATTTCAACCAACAGCAAACGACAATAAAATTTAATGTTTTGAAACGAACGATGACTTCCTTATTTTTTCTATTAACATCGAAGGATATGAGATGTTCGAAGTTTGAACTTTTTTCATGTTTTCTTAAATGAATTAGAATTTACTTTTTGGGCTTAGATTCATTTTTCAATTTAATTTTTAAAAAAATTTACTAAATACTTAAAAATTATCGTAATATTTATTAATTCATCGATCATAAAATTTTTTTTATTTAAAAATTAAAATAAAGATATTTTTGAAAATAAAACGTAAAATACAATTTTTATTGTAAAAAACTGCCCCTAAACAGAAAAACTCGATTTAGATAAAACTTAAAACTTAGATTAGCATTGGCTATACATTTTTCTTCAGAATAGGAGAGTCTAGAATGGATAAATATTAAATCCGAGCATACTTTTAGGGGTAAGAAATAACCATATTTAGAAGCCAACAGCAAACGAAGCTAGATTTATTGTTTTGAGACAAAGTTAACAGAAAAAATTATGAAATCGCAAGTGTTATTAAACTGAATATTCCAAATCGGCTAATTACTATATTGAAAATCAAGCAAATTTAACTTTTATTTCTTTACTATTTAATTTAAATAAAATTTTTCATGAATTTTCATTTCTCAATTGCACTATGAAAATTATTTACCAACTGCTTCTACTTGCTTTTGAATATCTTGGGCAGATTGGTTTGTCAATGGTACCGAGGTTTCCTTGCCCAAAGCTGCAAAAATGAAAAAAATCATCTTATTTACAACGTAGAATTACGAAGCATTTAATTTACCATAACGTGCCCATAAACGGGGTTGTACTCCTGAGCATTCTCTGATTAAAATTGGCAATTCGGGATTATCCCGTTTCAAAGAGGGATAAAAACGTTCTACGTATTCTCTGTAATAGCACAAACAATTAAACTTCATATTTTTTGCATTATGTAACCTTAAAGAAAACTTCCAATTTCGTGATTTGGCTTACCTAACTCCTTTAGATGCCTCTCCTGTTTGACATAGGTGTATGCGTAATTCCTTCAACTTAGGACTCATTTTTGTAAGCCTTAAAACTGTTACACGCATTTTGCTTGAATTTTGTTTGAAAGAAGGTAAAGATATGTGGAATGCTTTGCCTCAATCTGATTAAAAACAAAACAAATTATTTCTATTTACCACAATTGTCAAATCTCAGCTGTTTGTTAGTGGTGTAAGAATATCGATAACGTAAACGATTACATGTCAAGTGAACACAACAAACCAGTTTTTAATGATTGCTCTAATAACGATATAACGAGGATAATCGAAATACTGAATTTTAATTTCAAATGACTAAAATGGATTGGTAGATAAACTGTTTTTCACTTGATTATAACAAAGTCATCTAAGTCCACTCAGCCTCGTCTATCCCACACTGTTATGTTACTACTTTCTGGTTCAAGCCCCTACGGTGAGAAACTTTTATTATCTTCAATAACTTTAATTTCTCTCTTCAATTGATGAATGGTTGAGTATTCTTTACGGAATCCAAACTAATGTTGTTTAAGTTTCTTGTGGATAATTTTTTTAAAAACTTTGTCCAACAGGCTTAGAATGCTAATTGGTCTTTGGATATTTTCCAGCTTTGTGCACAGAAATACTTGGGCATTTTTGAAACTTTGAGGAAAAAATCCACTTCTTATACATATATTAAATATTTTGCTTAATGTTTCAAAAAAACTAATCAGGCATGTTTTTAAGATCAATGGTATTAATTCCATCTAAATCTGGGTTGTTATTAGTTTTCAATAAAAATACATATGACTTTACCTCAATGGCATCAGTTAATACTATATTACTATCACTGAGCAGGGACTCATTGTTAAGCCAATCCACGTACTCTGCAACGCAAGTATCCATACACATTCTGAATGTTTTGCATACAATCGCCACATAAAAATCCCACAAAATTTTGTTCATGCAGTATTTTTGATGAGTATTCTTCAATCCCGGCACACTTTACTAGTGACTTAACTTTTTTAAATTATTTATCTGAGGCACAATCAAATTTTTTAATGCTCAATGTTAGCTCTTTTTACAAACAGGTAATTATTTTAAGTCTTGTTTTATTAAACTTTAAGGCTCACTGCCAAAGTTTATCAACGAATCATTTTCTTTTAACACTTAAACATGGGCTGTCCTTCATAGCTGGCTGCTAACAATTAAATAAAGTTTCCTCCTTCAAATACGAGCTAAAATATGGTTGCCGTGTGCAGAGCAAGAAGTATTTTAGCAAAGTTTTCAACTATTTGACAAGCTTTCGCCATTTCCTTTCTGTGTCAATGTTGCCATATAGAAATAAATGTATATTTAAAATTTTGCACCGCCAGCTTATAGTTTTCACCTCAAACTTGATATTTTATAAATTTTTAATGAAGAAGTAGGCGTTTTTTAACGCCCATCAATCAACTAATAATTCATCACAAAAGTGGGATAAAGTAGCAATGTGTGTGCATGATTGCACAGCGTAAATAACTAAAGTTTTGAAAAAAAAAATAGTTAATTGGTCTTTCTTGTTGTGCAAAATTTTTTCCATAAAATTTTTTAGAGCTGTAGAAACTTTTTAAGTTTTTTTGCGTTTCATTTAAGTTTTTAGTAGTTAAGTCGAGAACCTTCTTTATATAATTAATGAAAGAAATATATTACAACATCCTCGATATCTAGCACAACCTCCGAGACGGATGCGATTAACGAACAGAATCAATGCGAATTCTGTCGGCTCTGGCAGAATTGAAGGCTGCCATTCTTAATCGGTGACCCGCTCATTACAAAATTCTCATGATATCTTGAATTTAATTATTTGCCCAAAAAATCCAAATAACCTATGGATTAGACAAATAAAGGTTGCACAACTTTTCCAACTACAACTGCAATCAATGTAAGGAAAATTATCAAGTATGTGAAGGAAATCGACCGATTTGAAAACGTTACTTTTTAGAGGGCGAGTTGAATTTCGTCGATTTAAACACACGCCCTAACAAAAAAAAATTATTTTAAAAATGTATAAAAAATTTGTTGTAACGAAAACAAATTCAAAAACGATTATTTTTAAATTGATTGTTTTCCATCACAAACCTAACAAAAAAATGTGTATTTTGTTCATTAATTAACTACAGTCAAGGACTTAAGTCTTCATATATACCAAAAATTTCATATATTCGCCAAACAAAAAGTGCAAAAAAAAAAAAATAATTTTGTGTACCACACATAGTTAATTCCATTATAATTATGAAACAAAAACCAACATTTTCACTTTACTTAAAAAATAACGATAAATACAGAAAAATCAAATTTTTGACTTCCAAAAAGTAGTTAGTTTTAGATTAATTTTTTTTGTTGGCCCACCGTTAGCATAAATCACTGCCTGCAGACGTCTCGGCATTAAAACGACAATATTTTCGGTCATGTCAGGAGTAATTTCAAACCAGTACTTTTGTAATGCTTCTTTTAATGTTTCTTTGTTGGTAACACTAACCGATTTTTCGCTTGAAAATATCCCAAACGTGCTCAATCGGGTTTAGGTCCGGTAATTGTGGAAGCGATTTCAACTGCCTTGGTGCATGATAAATTAGCCAATCTCTCACAATGTTCGCTGCATGTTTGAGATCATTGTCGTGTTGGAAGATCTAACCCTGGCCAAAACCCAACATATCAACTGATGGCTGCAAATTGCATTGTGTTTTTGCAAAATCAAGGCGAAGTCTTCGATTCTTTTCAGATATCAAAGACTTTTTGCGGGGAACTCTGCTTGCATACCCTTAAGCTTGTAACGTTCTTTGAACCGTTTTTGGATGAACTTTCTTATCCGTAATATTTTTGATCTTTTCTGCTAGTTTATGCCCTGATATTCTCGGATTTGTTGCCACTTCTCTTAAAATAAAACTGACATCTCGGCTAGAGAGCTTCTTCGGTCGTCCAGATCTTGGCTTATTCTCTACGGAACCAGTATTTTCGTACTTTTTGGTTATGTATTGGACAGTGGCAAAAGGTATTTTAAAACTTTTGCTAATTTCGCGATAAGATTTTCCTGCTTTATACTCTCGAACAATAAGATCTTTTACATCGTTGCCAATTTCTTCACGCTTACTCATCTTGACAATTGAAAACTTTTTGAATACAAAAATACCAAAAAAAAAGTTCAACAGATAGGTGGGCCTACTTCGATTGCAAGAAACTTACCGTATTTGAATAATTACAGGTTGCAAATTATGATTGAAAGGGAAGAGAGCACATTGTATGAACACTTTTGTCCATCTTTATAATTTGTTTTTTCTGTATTCATCGTTATTTGTTGAGTTGAATGAAAATGTTTGTTTTTGTTTTATAATAATTAAAATGGACTAAAATATGTCTGGTACACAAAATTTTTTGCACGTTTTGTTTGGCGAATATATGAAATTTTTGGTATGTATGAATGTATATACATAACTGAACTTGTCTCTGAATGCCGGGCATCTCCGAATGGGATGGCGGAAGTTCTGTGGCTCAGGTCAGATGGTTAAACGAACCGACATGTTCGATTGCTAGGACAATCTGGCCCTATTTGGATCGGGGCAGGGCGGCTGCACTACTGTAGATACCGAGGGGTCAAATGCGTGACTTGGTGGCTACGGTTATTGGGCTCTCCATGCCTGGAGAATGGGTCTCCTTTTTAATGATTTTTACAGAAGTTTTTAGCTCGAGGAGAAGATGGTGAAACACCTCCCAGCGTGGGGCATATACAAAAGTCAGCTGCACTACAGGAGCCTACCTTGTATATCATTACAGAGACTATTTAAGATCAATTCTTTCTTGAGGTGTAGTGGGTGGGTTCACAGGCCCACAAACGGACTAAATCACACTAAGTCAGTGGAATGAGCACACTCTTTAGCCAACGGGCATGTCCGGCGGAGTCTTCTCTGCATTATTTATGCCCATATTTCTTTTCTTTTCCTTATTGCTCGTCCTCATCTCTTTTTTTCTGCGTTTTGATTTTCTTTCTTTTTTCAGCAGGTAACACACAGGGACCAATTAATGAACTCAAGTGGGCTGTAGTAACACACCTGCCTACTTAACCGAAGTGATGTTATAAACATAAATTTTTACTACTTTCGATCGGTACTCAACATACTAAGCTATTTTCAAGTGAAGACATTTTATAGCGTTTTAACACAATACTTTTTTTATATTTTAAAATTTTGACCATTATAATTAATAATATCTTATCTATTTACTGTAAGCACAGGGTCTTTTTTCATAAAAACAGTGTTATTTATTCTCTAAATATTTCGTCACACCATTGGGTGACACCATCTGGAAAGAGGAAATATGAATATTTATATAAAGTTTATTTTTTTAATAACAAATAAATAGAGAAACAAGTTTTAAGTCCATTTCACACTTTATTATTCTATATTAAAAAAAAATATAAATATTTTCATTCCAAATGATGCCACCCAAATGTGTGGCGAAATATCTTTATTAGATATAAGAAACAGATAAGGAAATCAATATTTTTTTATGAAAAAGTCATTATACCTTAGTAATGTTTAATATGTAAAATTTATTTTGTGAGAACTAATATTAAATAAAATTAAAACCGATCTCAAATCGGTAGTCATGCATAATTTATATATATATATATATATTTATATAAAATAACTTTTAGAGATTCATAAAAGCGATTATTATGAATCCATGTCATCGAATGATAATATAAATTTTGAAAAAATTAAAAAAAAAAAAATACTGCAAATTATTGTTTTTCATCATCTGTTGGATCACAATCGGCGCAATGCCAAGAGTAACCTCTTATTTTAGGAGACTTTTTGAGAGGCGGATCTAAGCAAGTAAAATGATAATGTTTGCGACATTCATCACATGTAACGGCATTTGATGTTGTACCAGTCTCGTTACAAACACAACATGAGAGTATTTGATTCATATTATGAGATGTTTTTGATCTTGACGCCGACCCTACTGCTCCACTATATCCTAGAGATGTACGTGGTGCCACAGATTTACGAGGACTGCTCTTGCGAGGCGAATGTGTATTTACTCCCACAGGTGAATTTATTAAAGTCTTACTTGTAATTGAGGGATGTGGCGATGGAACATTTGTTTTCGATATTGAGGCAGGTTCTTCAGAAATATTCGAAACTGCAACATCCTCGACCGATTCTACAGAACCCGGTCGCGATGCCTCATCAGCTGAACGCACCATGTCTGCTGATACATAGAAAAACCGAGCCTCTGGTGTAACTTCACCTGGCAGTGGCAGAGTTTTGAATTTGATTTTGATTTTTGGTATGCCAGCCATTGTGTCATTTGGTGCTTCTAAATCATGTTGCTTCTTTTTACGTTTACGTTTGTGTTCTTTGCTTGCAGATTTATCAGTATCCGACGACAAATTATGTTTATTCTTATGCTTATCTTTTCGCTTTTGTTTGCGGGCTTGTTTTGAATTTTCTGGCGCTCTGTCTAACATGCAGTTTGTGTTAATATTATTCGTAGTTGCATTGTTAGTCGTAGTAACGTTACTTTGCAAATCCAACGGATCATGATCTGTTGCAACAGGTAATGGTGTTGATGATTTAGAATTAAGACAGTTTGCTAAAACTAATGTTTCATCATTCGATGATGGCTGCACTGGAAGCGGATGATGAGTATCTAAAGTGAAAAAAGGGAACAGGTTAATTATGATTGTTCAAATTGTACTAATAACTTTAAAAGAAATATATATATACAGTCGGGCCTCGATTATCCGTGATCCGGTTAACCGGAAACCCGATTAACCGTGATGGCCAAAAATCAGTCTATTGTTTTCTGTTTGCAATGTTTTCAAATTATTTGCTTGGATTAACCGTGATTACCTCACCTCTATTATCCGTGATGGCAGATTTTTTTTTTAATATGAATTTATATTCAAACATAATAAACATGAAAACGGGGAATTCCCTTGTTAGCATACCATGAGTCAGAAGCATTAACAAGAAGTTAGTTTAATTTTGAAATTTGAGAAGTGATCAAAACATATTTAGTATGACAAAGAAACGTTTTAAATATTTAAGATAAATTTAAAATAATTAACCAGCATCCAAAAAATAATGTAAGTGTTAAAATGCTAGCTCAGCAATACGAAGTTGGATTATTCTATTTGATTATTCGATTAACCGTGAAAACCGATTATCCGTAATGCTTCTGGTCCCGACCATCACGAATAATCGAGGCCCGACTGTATATGAGTATTACTAAGCTCTCTATAAATCAGTTACAGACAGTTGGATTTTATCAAGTTTCTAAAAAAAGTAGTCTTTTACACTAAAATTTACAATAAAGTGGTAAGTTAAGATATTTAAAAACTTACACATGTATCCGCGTATTGCAAAGCACCGAGAAAAAAAAAACTTATCTAAGTTGGAAATTTAAAGCAGCTCTTGGCATATTTCTGATCGTGTTATTATTTAATGTAATAATTTTGTCATTGTAACTCGAACCTTCAAAATGTAATTACTTTTGATTCTGCTTAGATTTCGATTATAAAAAGTTTAATAAAAGAATGTTCGAAACAAACTGCGTTTTTAAGCTTTTGAGTTCCTATCAATTTTAAAGTATAAATTAATTAAATATACTTACAAGTTTTCAAAAGGAAAGTTTGAATTACACATTTGTACGGAAATTTGAATACATGCAGGCGCACCTTCTTAGTTTCTTGATATATGTTGAATGAATTTTAAATAAGAATCTTGAGACATGTAAAAGGATTTTGATAACACATTAAATCGGTCAAATATCTCGTATATTTAAATAAAAGAAATAACAATTGAGTTAGTCTGGGAAAATTGTGTATTAGCTTTCTTGGCTGTGTAATTGTGTTCTTTGCAAGATCGTTTTTACAGTATGAACTGGGAGAATTGCTTGATCAGACTTTCAGTGAATAGCTATTTTTAGAGATACAGTAAACATGTCATCCTTTTGCTGTTGCGCTATCAAACGACAGTGTGAAAGCACATAGATGACACCACTACATACTCAAGTTTGTTTGTCGTTGCCGTGGTTCGACGATATTTTTGTAGTTGATAAAATGTAACAAGAAAAAAAATTATATTTCATCTACTACAAAAATATCACTGTCGTAGCACAATATCGATAACCGTTACATTTCACCTTATAAAAAAATATAAAGTATTTTTGAAAAAGATTGCTAAGCAGATAAATTCTAAGTTTTTATAAAAAAATTATGTGGTTACAATATTTATATTATTTTCTTTTTAATAACTTACCTTCAAAATGATTTTCTGAATTCTTTAGCGTTTGCGTTGAAACCATACTATTACTATCCTGCTGTTGGTTTTGTTGATGCTGCGCTGATTTCAAATAATTTAAACTCAATTTAGAATTTTTACCCATTTTAGGTATATTCTGACCAGAACTACTCGAACTTGACTTTTGTAAGTTGTCAACTTTTATTAATAATTCATTGACAGTGTTTGGTAAGGATTTATTTAAATTTAGTTTTTTTGCAGCACTGGTTGACCCTGAAGCAGATGTTGTAGGTGAAGTTGTTGAAGAGGCAATGTCCAAGGAACGTCTTTTTTTGGGACCTGAACCTAAATCAAACTTAGTCGTTGTTGAGCTATTCGTAAAATCATCGCTATTATAAGATGACTTAACTGGCACTATAATGCCATCCTTATTAAAACGTGTGCGTGATTTTCGAGGACCCTTAGGAAGATCAGAAACACCATCCGACTGATCTGATTTGTCACATTCGGAACATTGCCATCCATAGAGTTTAGATTTTTTTGGGTGTCTTGTTAGTGGTGGATTTAGACAGCCCAAATGATAGTACAACTTGCAAGTATCACATTTGGCTAAAAGATGTTGATCGTTAGATCTTTTACAAATACCACAATTGTGAGTTTCTACGGTAATAAGAGGTGACTTTGTGACATTGTTATTAAGAGAGTATAGGAGACCGCAAGTTGGTGCAGAATTTGTGTCGGGTAGAGATGGAGAATTTTTAACATGTGTACTTAAAAGACGATTCGAATCACCTTTGGTATTCGGGTGTCCTAAATGGGCTAAAGGAAAGCCTACACCCATTTTCAGAGCAGCGGCTGTAGGCACACTTATTGGTCTAGCGGGCGGCGTGTTAGCTTTAAAATTGTCTGCTTGCGTTGGTCTTCCTATATTAACTGGATTTATTAGATTTTTGTTGGGACACAAGGCAGTTATATGTGTTTGAAGCTGAGATATTGAATTAAGTAGTGATTCGTGTTTCTCTTTATGATCCCGGTTTTTATCTAATAGAGAATCGTATTCCGTTCGTAGGACGTCTTGTTCTTTTGTCAAGGTAGTATTACGAGCCATCATAGATGTGAGTTGTTCTTTCAGCTCTTTTGTACGCGATATTCGGTCAAGATAGTAAGCTACAAATTCTACACTGAAAGCTGGGGCTATGTGCCATTTCTTACGTATATCTGTTATGGCAGCTACTTGAACTTCTTGTCGTTCGAGCAGATCCACATCAACATCCATTACATTAGCCTTTGCTAAAAGCCTGCGGACAGCTGAAGCAGATGTCGTCAATAATCTGGACATTTTTTGAGTAGGTACCCATGGCTCGGGCCGTGATTGTTTATGAGCTGCATATTTCAATTGATATTTTTTTAGTTTTCGATTAATACGCATTTGAGCCGGGCATGGATCATCCTTTTTGTGCTGTTTTTTTTCTTGTTGCTTTTGCTCCATGTGAAGTCGGAATGTATGGTAGTTTCGTTTACGCTTACGTATCAGCTCCTTTTCGGAATGTACTTTGCAATGCGCATAAAAGGGATCGGCAGCATCTGTGTCTTCATGATGAGCTTCTGTTAAGAAGCCAGCAGCTTGTGCGCAAGTTACGTGGAAGAATGTCTTGCACATTCCAGCGTCACATCCTATACAAACGCCTGTTCGTGAAAATCTAGTATTTTCGCACAGACTACATTCTTTCGCTCCCCACTTACTATATTGCATTTCAAAAAGCGTAACATTCGATAATTGATCAACTTCACCAAAAGCTACACCGGGCACATAAAGTGCGCACACCAAATGAACCCATTTTCCCACATCTGTTTCTTTATATATGCCACCGGTATTTGGACAAAGTTCACAGGATGGTTCTGAAACGCCTGCACGGCAAGCTTCACAAAACCAGGGCTCGGTTGAGCAAGTTGAATTTGTACTGGATATACTGTTGTTATCACTAACACCATAGCAGCCTTCGTGTACTGAAACTCCACAGCCGTCACATTCAACAATTTCGTTACTGTCATCGCTGCGATCGCCCAAGCACACACAACAAATAGGTTTTGTGAGTACTTTAGGTTTATCAGGTTTACTATCGAACTTTCTTAGCAACTCTTCGAGATTATCTCCACCATTTGTAACTTCTGGAGTTTTTGATGCGTTTTTATTATTTTTATTATCTTCCCTAATTTCTTCACTAGCATCTGCCAGCAGTTGTTTTAGTTGTTGTGTAGAGTCCTCTGATCCCTTGTCAGAGTCTTCTTCCCCGTCATTTGATGAAGATGTAGCTGAAGAATTGTCATCGCCGTCTTCATCATCATCTTTAGAATTGTCAGAATCAAAATCATCAATACGAAAATCGCTGTCTGAAGAACTTTCTCCCATATCAAAATCAAGCAATGCTTGTGTAGTCATTTTCGGTTGTCTCTGGCGTTTGAATGGAGCCATCGCTATTTTAAATATATTACACTATTTTAAGCTTAATTCATTTAAAAATTTACAATAATTATTTTTTGTACAATATACAAAACTTTTTTTTGCAAGACACGGCGAAAAAATGTATGCAAGCTGAAAAATGCTGCTTCTTATACTAAATGTCAAATGGGCAGTCAGGCTGTAATGCTTACACAAAAACAAAAAACCGGTGGTCGTTTTTACACAAGAAGATATGTCAAAGGAAACAAACCAAAGAAATACAGCTGGTAAGCAGCTGTTCTAAGAATATTTTGTAGAAGTAAAGAAATAGATAAAAAATAATAAACAAATCGTGGCAATTTACAATAGATTGGCATTTTTTTTCAACCTGAATTATTAAAAAGAAAAACTTTCGTGAAAGAAGTTAATCTTATACAAATTCGTATATTCTATTAAAATACCACATCAGAATAATTCACTTTTATGTATTCTCAAAAATATTTAATAGAAACGGACAAAAATATATAAATATAATGTGTTTATTAAGCTGACGACGTGTTTCTAAGATTGTGTTACTTTAGTGTGTTAGGATTTTGGATATTCTGCCTTTAATGACTTTATATATCTTCCTATTATCTAAATATTAAAATGAGCATGGATGAAAAACTAAAGTATTCTTTAAGAAATGAATTAGTCGATAATCAGTCTATATGGGGCCGGTAAATAAATATAAAGCGAATGGCTTTACTCTTAATTTAATATTGTAATTATATGTTATTATAGTCATGATAAGCGAGTGTGGTTTATTACGCTAATCACAGGTACTTGCATGTTGTATTCAACTCGTACTACGATGCCCTTGTTGGTACCAGCGGTAGCCGCTGAAATGAAATGGAGTAAAACAGACTCCGGAACGGTATTAAGCTCTTTTTTCTGGGGCTATACATTAACACAAGTGAGTAATTATCCTAATATTTAAAATAAGTCTTGCATTATTTTTACATTAATCTGTTTTCTTTTAAAAATCATTGTAAATTTATCAGTTCGAATTATTAGCGGTAAAATATTAGTTTTAAAAAATATGAAAATTATTGCCTTTATCCAAATAAAATAAATATTTTAGTGCTAAAATCGTTTTCTTTTAAAAATATTAAAACTGTTTTCTTTTCTTAAAACTGATATAAACATTTAAAAGAAATCTGGGCATTTTCCCGATAATATTATATAAATACTTATATATCAACAAAAGAACGTCATTTTAATCAATATAAAATATTGCTAAAAGCGATAAACTAACAATAATATATTTTTGAATTTTTAGGTAGTGGGTGGCTATTTCAGTGATCGTTTTGGTGGCCAAAGAGTGATTTTATTCGCAGCCATTGGCTGGTCAATTATTACATTCCTGATGCCAAATATAATTTGGTGGGCACCAAATGTAAAAAGATATTCCATTCCTTTTATTGTTACCATAAGAATAATTAATGGAGCTTTTCAGGGTGTTCATTTTCCTAGTATGATTAGTTTAACAAGTCAAGTTAGTTTCATATAAGCTGAAAAATCAAATTACATATTAAAGTTTACATTCTTTTTCAGAATCTTTGCCAAAATGAACGAACAAGTTTCTTTGGCCTTTTAACATCTGGTTCGGCCATGGGTACCTTGCTGACTGGAATATTGGGATCATTTGTGCTCGATTATTTCGGTTGGTCGTATGTTTTTCGTGTTATTGGTTTTATGGGAATTGCCTGGGCTTTGATTTTACGATATTACGCCATGGCGGGTGAGCGCCAGCGAATAATTAATGTATCTCTGCCCTCTCGCTTATGTGTGAATAAATCGAGCGTTGACACTGTGCCGTGGTTAAAATATTTTAGTAAATTATCATTTTGGGCTTGCGTTTTAACGCATGCTTGTGAAATGAATTGCTTTTTTGTATTGCTGTCATGGTTACCAACGTACTTTCATGATGGCTTTCCACACGCCAAAGGATGGGTGGTAAACATGATACCTTGGTTGGCACTACCACCCAGTACATTTACAGCAAAATATCTAACCGGAAAATTACTGGCAAGAGAATGGTCTACATCGGCTGTTAGAAAACTAATTCAAAGTTGCTGCTTTTTAGCACAAAATATGGCGTTGTTTATAATGAGTCGAACTAACGACTTCCATACTGCTTTAGTATGTATGACTATTATTATAGGTATGTTTACTTTTGGCTTTAATTTTCTTTTTTTATTTCGGTTTATGTTTATAATTTTAGGTGGCACTGGTTTCCACAATAACGCTGTAACAGTTAACCCCCAAGATTTGGCACCTTCGCATTCCGGTAGCGTTTTTGGTTTAATGAATACTGTGGGAGCCATACCAGGATTCTTGGGAGTTTACTTAGCTGGACACATATTAGAACTTACACAAAGCTGGCCAATAGTATTTAGTACAGCCGCCGGTATTAATCTCATAGGGTGGATTATATTTGTAGTATTTGGATCCGCAGAGGCTATAGTGTGATTTTATTTAAGACGAAATTTTAATTGATATTCAGCACAAGTTAAGTATTTTTAATATTAGGTTTGTTATTTTAAAATTGTTTTTTTAAGCTTTTGACTTCATAATATAAAATAATTTTTGTTTAATTTATCTTTATAAGTGCAAATCATTTTATGATTAAAATAACAAAAATTAAACAAATAATTTACAACTGTTCTGTAGTTTATTTTTTAAACAATAATTTTCGACATGTAAGGACCATCTAATTCATAACCCATTTTGCGATAATAATTTCTGGTTCCTACACCTGAAATAACCGCTAGTTTTGTGCTACCATGTTCTTCACGAGCAATTCTTTCCGCTTCTTCCATAAGCAACATGCCAAATCCCTAAAATAAGTTGGTGATTATATTATTAAGGAACTTGCCTGATTAGAGTGTAACTTACTTGGTGTTGAAATCTAGTAGGATCCCTGGCGTTAACAGGCACAACTGAACCGTATACATGTAACTCTCTAACAATTGAACATTGCCCCTCTTTAAGTTCTGGTCTAAATGTTTCTGGAGAACATTTTCGCAAACGCAAAAGTCCAACTAATATATCTTGGGCAGGATCTTCGTAGGAGAGGAATGTTTCCCAGCCTCCATTGGCGACATAATCCCGACGTATCAGTTCAATTTCATAGGGTTTAACTTTGTTATGTATCTCTTGTATCCCAACCTCTCTTGTGCGTACGTCACGGCACTCGGTGCCTAAATCTTTCATTCTAGCCAGAGCTAATTCACGTAAATTGCCATGCTCGACACCAGAACTTTAATAATTAAGGATTGAAGTTTTTTGTTAAGAAATAATAATTTTTACTTACCTGACAAGAGGCATTGGTATATCACGTTGAACACGATATACACGGGTCCAGGGCGGCACTAGTGCCAATATTTTGGCAACCAAATCAACCAACATAGAAGGAGGATACGATTTATAACGTCCGGTCTTCCATAATTCATACAAACCAGTACCTCTTATAACCAAAGTGGGATATATTTTTAAACCATCGGAACGAAAAGCAGGATTTTCAAAATATTCCTGATTTAAAAAAAATGTAATTTCTTAACACATTCGCGTTTTAAAAATATGCACTTACAATAAATTGCTCAATATCCCGCTCAAAATCTACATTTGGTAAGTCTGGCATCATATGGGTCACAATTTTGTACCCTGCATCTTTACCCAAATGGAAACTTTCACACACAGCTTTGACAGTATGACCTCTGTTGGTATCTCTGGCCACGTCTTCGTAAACTGATTGCACACCAATTTCTAAGCGGGTACATCCATAAGATAACATATCGGATATATGACGTTTTAGGCAATAATCCGGTCTTGTTTCAATAGTTATACCAATACATTTCGTTCGAGATTTCTCAGAGTAACGTACAGCTTCCGCCACATTGGCACTAGTGTGACCCGATAAGGCGTCGTGTAAGTTTCGTATGAAATAATCACGATACTCTTCCGGCAAACACATAAATGTGCCTCCCATCACAATAAATTCGACTTTGTCTACCGAATGGCCCAATTGCTTTAACTGCTCAACACGATGGCGCGTCTGTAGAAAAGGATTGTAACGCGCTCTTATAGCGCGCATAGATGTAGGCTCATACCCCGTATAGGATTGTGTAGAATATTCAAAATCACTATCTGGACCTCCCGGGCAATAAACGCATATATTACCGGTCATATTAATGTGAGGACAGCGATGAGGTTTGCACATTACAGCAACTACAGCTATCTGGTGTTAAAAAATATTACGAAATACTTATGTATGTCTATTAAATTTTACACATATTTTCTACTTACACCACTTGCTGTCCTGATGGGTTTAGCTTTTAGTTTCGGCAGTAAGATCTTCTTGGCATCCTGCGGCACTGCTGCAATAATATCTACTAACCTGGGTGAGCTTTCCAAACCATATTTGGAGGATATACGCGACTTCATGCGATTCAGATTAACGTCCTTCTTTTCGTCATGAGCTTGTAAAAGTTCTTGAATAATTTCACCAATAACAATGACCTGTCGTTCCTCGCGGCTCAAGCCAACAGCTGTGTAAATGAAAATTTAATACATGTTTTAGTCAATTATTTTAAAAGAAGCTCACCAAGTTTCTTTTTTTGTCTCATTATTATAAAACAAAACAAATTATTTTTAAGTTTTCTAACAACACATGTGGGTAAATAAAGTTAACTTTTTGTATTCTTTCACTATGCTTTGTGAGTTGATATCCCCAAACTGTCAAAATGAGTAATAAAATAGACATTTCTTCATCATTGACCGTTAAATAAATCAAGCTGTCAACTGGGATTATTTTCTCCGAACTATCCTGTTATTGATCTAACAGCTGAGGATACATAAACAAAAAAGTGTAAAATTTTGTTGACAATCTATTTCCAGTAAAAATTTCTGTAAATTTGTTAAAAAGTCTATTTAGTCTGAAAAGTGTTTATAGCAAAATGGCATCTTGTATGTCAGAAAAACAATTGCAACAAAATAACAACGAAACAATGGATACAAGTGATGACGATGATGGCCTAAAAGATTTGGAAATCGAAGAGGATTCAGACAATACTAAATTTCAACCACAACAACTAGACGAAACTTTTAACTTTCCGGTAAATATTTTATATTATTAAAATTATATCCTTTTTAACATTTTGATGCTATCTTACAGAATAGTAGTACATGCTGGGTTTGTAATGGTTATTATGGCCCCAATTTTGGAGAACCCTTATGTGGCACATGCCATGCATTTCTATACAATACTGAACCGGCCGAAGAGCTTGAAACTACCATATCTGATGACGAAGATTCTGGTAATGATGAGCCACCATTTAAGGACAAAACTGAAGAAAATGACGATGATGAACCAGAAGACGATGTGGATGAGGTCGAAGAAGATAGGGATGTTAACGATGAGGACGTAGAAGATGTTGTAGATGATGTTGAGCTAGAGGTGGACAATGATATGATAGAATTGCCCGCCGTCGAGGAGGGAGGCAACTTGGAAAATGATAATGCTGAAAGGCTTTTGCCGCCAGCATTGCCACTTGATAGACCTAGACCTTCAGCGCCACGGTCTTTGCCACAACTTATGGAAATTTTGAGTGAAGCTCGAGCTAATGCCATCGAAATGGCTAACGGCGCTGGAACTCTAGCATTGAGGCCAAATAACATATTATCTTTGCCGGTAGAAATTATGGTAATTATTTTTTCGTATCTTGATGATATGTCGATGTGGAAGGCGAGTGAAGTATGCAAACAATGGCATAATATTATTGCTCAAAACACATCTCAACAGATGTGGCGCAAATACTTTAAAGAACGTTGGCCACTCTTTCAAAGCTTAGTGGATGTTCAAAATTGGATGAAACTGTATGGCTCTCTAATGTCGTCCTGCTTTTGTCGTACTTGTCTTCTGCAAATGGCTTTAAAATCCCCTCCACGGGGTAGGCAAAATGCCATTCGAGCCAATTTTCTGCGTAACGACTTTCGTTTATTGAATAGTTACACCACAGAAGGAATAGAGGCTATACCGTTGGATAAACAAAACACATACTGGCAAGCCAGTATTTTGGGTCCACCTGGTAGTCCTTATGAAGGTGGTAAATTCTTTATTTTTATTTTCTTTCCAGAAAGGTAATATACAATTAATAGACCTGCTTAAGTATACTGTTATTAAATGATCTTTTGCATTTCTTCAGATACCCAATGATACCGCCTACCGTACGCTTTTTAACTAAAATCATACATCCAAATGTTTCCCGTCATGGAGATGTGGGTATTGATATATTTCAACATAACTGGTCTTTGGCCTTAAATGTTTCCAAGGTCTTGTTATCGGTACAAAGTTTATTAACTGATCCATACACAGAGGTGCGTTCTATTTTATTCTTTGATATAACTCAGCATTCCGTGTATTTAATTATTATTTTGTTTTAAGATATGCATGGAACCTGATTTGGGATATATGTATGAACACAATCGTCCGCGATTTGAGTCATTAGCTAGATCTTGGACTTGGAAATATGCTATGTTTGAATTAATACCTCCACGTTAATAACAAGCGGCTTAATTTCATCAAATTAAATTTTGATCGTTTTTTATTTTTTTATTTTTACTCATTTTATTGTTTAATATTCCTTAAGCTTTCGAAAAGTAGCTTTTTCACTTTTTATTATTTCTGCAACAGATTCCTATAAATCTTTTTTTTCAATTGAATGAAAAGTAAAACTTTTACACTATAAGTTACTACTAATTTAGTATGTTTTATATATTATACGATTATATTATTTATATGCTAAGTATTTTCTTATCATTTAAGCTGTGCCATTTGTTTCGTGTGAATTTTCTTTATACTTTTTTTTTCGTTTTTTCCTTAATTTTTTTCCTTCGAATAAAACAATCATAAATTAAATTAGTATTAATTAAATCAAAAACTAATTTAAACTTTTGCACAATAATGTTACAAATATACTATGTTTCAAGTGATTGGCAACATTGTTTTCAATTAGAAAGCAACGTGTGAATTTTTATTAGTGCGAAAAATTTAATATAATTTTACCTAATTACCTTTAAAACTTTTTTGATTTTCTATCGGCTATGAATAGTCAGAAAAGAAAAAAATACTGGGGCAATACAGCCTCAAATACAAGTTTTTTTAAGTATCCGATAGGCCTACCGCGAACAATAACAGATTTTATTTGTTATCCGAGGACGAAGGAGAAACTCCAATAAAAGGGAAAGTTCCACCGATAATAGTGGATTCCACTCATAGTTTTTCAACTGTTTTTAAATTAATTGGTGAGAATTATATGTTTAAAAGAATGTCCGTTAGAATAAAAATAATCTCCAACTCGCTGTGCTGCTACGAAGAGGTCACTAGAGACTGGGCAAACAACGAGATTAGGCGTCATTCACAAAAGAATAATAGATTTTTCAAACTTAAACAACATCATTAATGATCAACAGTTTGGATTCCGTACAGAACATTCTACCATTCATCAACTGAAAAGAATAATTAAGTTTATTGAAAATAATAAAGGTCAACGCAAAAGTATTTGATTTATATTCCTTGATATTGAAAAGGCATTTGATTTTACCTGATATGATGGTTTGTTGTTCAAACTAAATAGTTTTAAATTTCCCAAATATTTGCAAAAAATAGTAAAAAGCTTTTTAAGTAATAGATCATTTGTCGTTTGCATTGATATGAATTATTCTAGTGAAAGGCAAATACAGGAGGGTACGTTCTTTCGCCCACACTATATTCGGATATAAATATTCGCAGAAATCGAGAAGCAGCTTTTTATACTGACGACAGTGTTTTCATATGTATGTAGCGACAAGGTATTAAACGCAATAGTCAAGAGAATGCAACAGACTCTTCAGCCAAAAATATTTCTATAAATGAAAATTTAAAGTTAACGATAGCAAAACACAAGCTAACATATTTTCATACAACAAATCTCCAAAATATATTCCTTCACGAAGCTTGTACTCTCATCTCTATTAATGAAAATATTAAATATTTAGGTATTATCCTATTTAAAAACCTTTTGTTTAAACAACATATTAAATACATATTTGACAAGTCAATTAAGTGTGGTTGCACACTACTATATCCTTTACTAAACAGGAGGTCAAGGCTTTGCCTAAGAAACAAAAAATATTGGTATACAAAATGCGTATCCGCCCGATTTTGACTTTCGGTTGCCAAGTCTGGTATAGCAAAACTGCTTAAACTCACATTAAGAAGCTTCAAATTATCCAGAATAAAAACTTGAAAATAATACACAACTTTCCCCGTAAATTCCCCACTGACTGACTACATTTAAATTTTAAACATAAAATGATTAGTTCATTTGTAAGGGACTTGACGCTGATATTTAATAGAAAATGCAGATCGTCTAATTTTAAAACTATAATAAATTTACTAAGCAATCACTAAGACTCTTCTGCAAAAAGAAAGAATCGAAGTTGGTTATTGGTTAAACAAATTTCATTATAAACTTTAAGTTTGTGAAAGGTTTTTTGAAATAAACTTTTCCTTAACACATTAGGTCTGTTCCTTTACTCTACTTTGGGATCCCAATTTGCACGAAAAGCGTTCCCGTACTTAAAAATTGGGTAAATGAGAGCGGCTTTGAGAGAATATAGTTCTTCTTCTTGCACAAAACAGCCCAAACTTTTTCTTCGTGCAAGTTATTTATATTTGTTAACAGCTGTAAAACATTAATGAAATAAAAACAAATAAAAAAGTCATTAGCGATATTTAAAAAAGGGTAAAATGGTTATTCTAATATAAAGACAATTTGTAGTGGCAAATGAAGACGAGTTAAAAAACATTGTTGCAGATTTGGCAGAGAGTGATTCTAGTGATTGTGACGACATCCTAGACGGTATTGAACATGATCTTTTTAAAATTTTTGAATGCCAAAAGTTGAACAGTATTCCAAATTATTTGAATGAAATTGTTCCATCATATACGGATAAAGAATTCAAACAACACTTCCGCATATCGAGATAAGTTTGAAACGACTCTTCCTCTTTGCTTTTTTTCATAATTTTTTGAGATTGGTTTTTTCAAAACACTTTGACTTCTTATTTTGTGTTTAAAATTTAAATTTTTTGTTCCCGTACTTTTATACAATTTTTTCTCTTGATGAGAGAAAATTATACTTGCTCACATTTTCACGAACTTTACCCAAAAAGTAAAGAAACAGACCTATTATTTTTAAAGTTTCTTTAATATATAATTCAGTAGTTTGTAATTTTTTTGTTTTTTGTTTTTTGTTTATTGCTTTGTTTTTTTTTTTTTTTTTTTTTTTTTTTTAAGAGAAGAACCACTTCAGGCATTATTTACCTCTCTAGTTATTCCCGTAACCGAAAGGGACAGATGGAAGATACGTCAGGTGGTGAAAGGAGAAAGATAGAGAGTTAGTTGACTTCGCCGGCGAATATGCTATGAAGTACCTGCAGAACTCAGTCATTTCTAAACCAATTTCGATAATTTTTCGTAGTTTAATAGATTGTGGATACAGATTAGTCCCGTTTTAAAATAAGTTCATAATCTTAAAAATTAAAGCGTGTCTCCATTCAACATACATGTTTTTAAGTGTATTAAAAAAATTAAAAAAAATGCTTCCAATAGCAAAAAATAATACAAAAATAAATCTAAAAATTAAATGGTGTTCCCATAGGTTACGTAATTTGTCTTATATGCGCCTATCTTTTGAACCGTTATAGACAAACGCTTGAAAATTGGACAGGACTATGACCATTTTAAACATTCAAAATTATAAAATATAAGGGTGTCCCGATAGTTAATGTAATTTGATTTATTGGCCAAACTTTTAAACCGTTATAGACAGACAGCTAAAATTTACAAAGAACCTTTATTGATAATTCTGCTATAATAACAAATATAAAATTTTAATTTAGAAAGTAAAGGGTGTTCTCATATTTCAAATAAATTGACCTACATGGCCCTATCGTTTGAACCGTTATATACAAACACTTAAAAATTAAACAGAATGTCCACTTGTTTGACTGATATATTTTAAAAAAGTATAAATATTTAATATTATAAGTTATAGGGTGTTACAATAGTTGCTGTTACTTAATGTATATGGCCAAACTGTTGAACAGTTGAAGAGAGTTGATAAAAATTTGCACAGAACCTTTATTGCTAAGTCCGCTATAACAAGTAGCAAAGCTGAAATTAGAAAGGGTGGCCCTCCATTTAAGATGATATTAAATAAAGCAAAACTAAAATTTACAAACAATAAAAAAATTATTGTACAATTTAAATGTGCGAGTACATTTTTTTTATAAACAGTGAAATTTACAATTGTGATGTTTAGATTGTCTTTAATGTAAAGATTTTTACATTTATTGATTGTAGCCGATAGGTGAATCTCTTCTAAAATTTTTAATATTCTGTATCCGAAATACTCTACCGATTACAAGATGTTGTTTCTCATACGCTCGTAGTGGGGCCGCAAAGTAATTAAGGCTATAATAGGTTATATAGTGCCAAGAAAGGCGCTTGAATTAGTTACAGGCAACGTCGACTAAGCTGCTACTAAATAAATATATCTAACCAAACTGTATTTGAAATTCTACGTATCACTCGTAAAATAAAAACGAAAACACTCCACATATATTTAATCATTTCATTTTATGGCTGGAAGTTTTAAACACTACTGTTGTAGACAAACACCTGCTAGTTAAAAGCACCTCAAAGCTTATTTCCTCTCACAAAAGCTGCTTAATTAAGAGAGTTAAAATTTCACCACACAAACAGCTGCTAGGAAAAACGAATTTTAATGTACAAAAGAAAAACTCTCTCTCCTGGAAAAACAGAAAATCATACAATACAATTAATATGGTCTGCACACAGGTAGATATTGTTTTAGACGCATTCTTTATGCCAGTACGAATTTAAAATTACACAAAATAAAGTCGTCGTGTTAAACTGCAAATAAACAAGTCGTTTTAAAGTGAATAAAAAATAAAATTTTAATTCCAGAAATTTTAAATAAATAATATAAAACATGCAAAAATATTTTGTTTAATAATTTTTTAAATAACATAAAAAAAATTTATAAAATTATATATTGAAAAAAAAATTAGAAAATAGCTAATGAACAAATTTGTGTATAATAATGTTCATACTTTTGTGATAACAAACCAAAAGTATAAAAAAAGAAATAAAAGGCAAAGGTAAAATCTAAAGCTTCAAATAATTCACCACTGGTTTGTGATTTGTGCGTGCTAATGCCTCAAAAAAGTGTCGGTTAATGTTGAATAATGTAGAATAAAAGTAAGCTTGTGTCTGTGTGGCAAATAATTACGGGTCTTAAAATGTTATAAAATTAACTTTTAAAATAATATTAATAAATATTAACATAGATAAAAGCAAAAAAATAGTTTAACCCCATTAAGTTGATGTTAATATTAAAATTGTTGTTTAGAAAAAGAAAAGTTAAATACATTCAAATACCTAGTTTTACATTTGTGAAAAAAAATTTAATTCAATTGTAACCGTAACCTTATCATTTCAACATAATTTATTCAACAGTTTTGTTGTTATTGTTGTTTATCTCATACTACATTCAATACAATTAAATCTGATTACTGGAAAAAGGTATGCTCTACACATTACATATATACTTCTGCTCTCATTGATTTTAGCACTCTCTCGTTTTTGATTGCAAAAATCTCCGTTATTTTCTTTATTTATTTTTTTATAACATACATACATATACTTCAGTGTAAGCTTCGGTTGAAAGTTTTCTTTTTGTATTAAGAATAACTCACCTCTATTTGAGAGTTTTTTGGTACTGTTCTGTTCATTTATTCCCAAGAACACACGCACTTGGGTTTTGTTTTTCTAACAAGGACTTTATTTTGTTTTTATGATGTTGTTTTTTTTTATTGTAGACTTCTTGTTGGCGTATCAAAACAAGCCACAGTGGGGACTTTGAACAAAAAACAAACATTTCAAAATGTTTGTTTTATATCATGTTACAAAATTTGGTTTATATTAACAAAATGTCTTTTAAAGTTTCGTATTTATACGTAACAGGGATACCAAACTGGGTCATCTTTTGATATGTTTATTATTTTGTAAACTAAAATCCAAATTAGCAAGTTAAATAGTAAAAAAAGAAAAAAGCCAAAAACAAAAAATAAAAAAACAAAAAAACAAACAAAATTAAAAAAATTGCATAAACAATCAGAACATAAATTCGCAGTATTTATATATTTTTTGAGAGTATAATTTTTCACTTTTTCCCTACAGACATTACAAATCTTAAACTCTTTTATTCTTGACCTATGACTTTGGAATTCTGATTCATTTTGTCAGGGTTACAAACTCACTCCGTAACCAAACAAAGAATAATTTTTATTTTAAACTTATAAGTCTTATTTTTAAAATTCTAAAGTAGTCATTGCTTTAAAATACATCATAATAATAACTTCTGTAAACACGATATAAATACCAATTAAAATTTAGTGAAGAAAAATTTTTTTCTCTACAATTTTACAAAGTTTTTTATTTTTACAAAAATCGTAATTGCAAAAAATTTTTTTTTAAATTTCATACAGTAACGTACAAAAAATCTAAAAGCTATAAACCATTTAAAAATTTCTAAGCAAAACGTATATTTAAATAAAAAAAAATAACAAATTCGTTTGGTGATTAAAAAAAATGCAAGCGATGCACTTATACATTTGCATTTTTATTGTACGGCGTTGCCATTGTAGCGCTTTTGATACTAAATTAAAATACATCGAATTTTTAACTTGTGCTTATTGATGTTTGTTTAGCAAAGTTTAAAACGCAGCTTATATTAAGTTTTGTAATTAAAGCTTTTCCATAAATGAGGCTAAATTTGTATTAAATTGTTTGTAAAAAGTAAATGGTTTTAAGGTATCTAAGGCAAATGAAAACATTTATATACAAATTTCGGTTATTTCTTTCATTTTGTCTTGAAGAATGATCGGTATTTAAGTCAACAGTGACCGAAACTATTGTAGCAGGGATGTGTTTTTTGCTTCGATTTCATAAAATATAATAAACATTTTTATATACAATCAGAGAAAGTGGAAACAAAATTAGTAAAAAAATTATAAAAAAACTGTGCTTAGAACTAGTCTGTACGAAGGAACTAACCTGAGTTACTTGTCAGGATAAGTTCAGTTTATCGACGACTGAAAACTGAAAGAAACTTTTTATTGTTCTTGCAATTTTTATCAGCACTATAGAAAATATATTTATCTCCCAACCACTGTGCGTATCGATTAATGGGACTAAGTTCAGTCAACATTTATGTATGTCGTTAGTAGGCTTTAGATCATCAGAAGTAAATTTATAGTGTGTTCTGCACGAAGTAATTGGGAATTTTATAAAGTTGTGCAGTAGAATATTGGTTTTCTGCTGTTTTAAGCTACGCATCGTTATATTAATATTTTGTTCAACACATTCATAAGTTCATAATATTTTAATGAGAGAAATAAACCTTCCATTTTTATATTAAAACACTACCTCTGTGACACACACATATATGCATAAGAGGATGTATGAAAGTGTATGTGTGCGTGTGTTAACAGTGCTACTTTAAAATAAGAAACATCTTGTTAGGATTTCTTCCTTCATTTCAACACGAAATTTCTTGATAGAATAAATTTAATAAAACTTACCATTAATATATCTTCAAGCATATACACACCTACATACACTTTAATACATCCTCATATACACAGATTTGAAATACTTACCCATACAACTAAAACTATATTCGCATGTGCTTTTAAAACATGTAGGCGGTTATGCTTCTTCTTTTTAAAAAGATTATTTTTAGAAATTGTTATTCATTTGTTGCATTTGATTTGATTTGTACTTGTTTTCATTTCTCTAATGGAAAGAGTTGTATTACGAAAGAAAGTCAAAAGGACTTTATACAATTCTTGCAAAAAAAAAAAAAAAAAAAAACACATACAATCAAGGGTTCCTCGAATATGAAATTATATTTATTAAGAACAAAAAAACATGAGTAAGATAAAAAATAGGTAAACAAGTTGCTATTTAAACAATTTCAAGAGATAAGATCACATGCAAAGGACTTCCTTAGGTACAAATTTTAGTTTATATTATGTTACAGACGGCCTGATTATATATACACTATTCAAATTTATGTATAAAGAAAAAATATCGACGAATCGAAAACTTCTACCTTTTTTGAAATCGTTTAAAAATTAAATTAATTAACACCTTTTTCTTTCATTGATATGCTATAACCACAATCAAAGGCTACCGACCATCGACTACAGACTACAAAAATAGCCAAGTTGCCAGCTACTTAATTCTTTTAACGACTACCGAACACTAACTACAAAAAATAAACATCTGTTTTGACATATGTATTAAAGTTAAGAAAAACAACCAAAAAAATGCGCCAAATAAGAAGTAAATGAAAAATGTAAACAAATTAACAGATGATTATTATTTTTCAATGGTGCCACTATAATAGTTTTTCGCGTTTTTAATAGCGATATTTAATGTATTGTGTTTTTAAAACCACCATTTCATGCATTTATTGTATTGGCAGCACTAATCCGTTTTTGTAGTCAAGAAAAATAGAAATTAGCCTAAGTTGGCTACGGGCTTCAAAAGTAGCCGTGTAGTCGGTAGTCGAGTAACGGATAAAAGAATTTTTCTCATAAGCACCCATATATTCTATTTTTAACATCTTGTAGTCGATGGTCGGTGGACTTGATTGTGTTTATAGCAATACACTTCAACCAAGTAGAGGCAAGTTATTTTCGAATCTCAAATTTTGTTACGCTCTCCGCATTAAACAAAAAAAAAAAAAAATAAATAAATAAATAAAACAAAAACAAAAATTGCAGAAGTTCATTGAAATAGGATTTTGCTGCAAAGATGAGTTGCTAACTTGAAAACAGTAAAAAAAGTTCCTAGCAGCTAAGTCCAGTTAAAAGGTGGATGCAGAAAAAATTTAAATTTTCTTTTGATGCTAAAACAAGTTTGTTTTTAAGCACTATTTTAATTGAAAAAACTATTAGTTTTTTAGTTGATTCTTATTCTCTTCATTTAATTATCGTAATTGTGGTGAATAATATTTCACCCTCCCCTTTTCGAAAGTATTTGATTTTTTTAATTTAAGATCTTGAATTTGAGCGAATGGATGTCCATCTTTTAGAAAACTTTTTTATAGAAAATTTTTTAAGCCTCAGATTTTTATGATTCATCTTTGTCTTCAGCTATCAGTAAAACAAATATTTATTGTGACTTTAGATTAAAAGGCGACAATACTTATGTTCTAGACATATGTTTCAAGCTGAACAAGTTAATACCGTTATGTCTTGTTCGGTTTTAAAACTTTAAATTGACATGTTTAAAATAAAACAAGTAGGAGGATTGCTATGTTCGGCTATGCCGAATTTTATATACCCTTCAGCATCTATGTAAATCTAGTTTAGTGAAGTAACTCCGATCAAAAAACACATTTTTTTTATGTAAATGCCATCGGCACTTAATGGATTAAGTATTTTAAATTTTTTTTTGGAATTTTTTTAAAGATCTCTTCAAAAGCTTTAAAATGATACACATATTGATATTAAAAAAAAACTTTTTTGAAAAGTTCAGATTCCCGTAACTCGGGAAATATGTGCGAGCGCCTACATTTTCTTATTTTTTAATTATCTATCGCCCATATTTTTGTTTTTTTGATTGGAATTATTTTACTGTTCCAAATGATGTGACAAAATTAGAAGTAGGCGTGGTGTTTTGCCCGCTGCCTCGAAGGACATGGACCAATCTTCTGATCGATTGGCGTATTTAAATTTTTCTAGCTGATCTAGTGTCTCGGCGAACTTGATTGTAAAACTAACATGGAAGGACAGGCGGACATCGCTCAATTGACTTCTCTATGCAAAAGAAGTCAGAATATGTGGGGTCGGAAATGACAAACTTAGTTATACCCTTTTTCCACTTTTTGTGGTGAAGGGTATAAAAAATCAAGAATCATACCAGTGCTTTAAAATAATTAAGAAAACTTGTTTGGACATTTTTGGCGTCAGTATACAAAGGTTTTTTTTAAAGACATGTAAATAGAAAATGCAATAATCATCTTCTCTCAAAGAATTAGTGGCTTACCCTTTTGATAAAATAAACCTGTACACATACATACATATAACGAGAGTATAACATTGACCGTAATAAAAAAATTATTATAAAGCTTAATTTATATGGAAATTATAAAATAAACTTTTTTTTATAAATTTAATTTTTCTGGTAAATTATTCAAATCTCGTATTATTTTTTGTATGTGCTTGCATGAATGTGATTATATGTATGAATGTAAATATGTTAGGATTCATGTTTTTACGTGCGCACATACATTTGCATTTAAGACCTTTTTTAAAATAAACTTTTTGTTGTAAAATAACATACATTTTTTGTGTGAGTATTTTAAGGTTTTAAAATAATTTGTAGCAATTTCTTTTGCTCTATAAACACAATAAAATTCAAACTAAATTAAGTGTAAATTTGTTTTAGGATTTTCATTAAAGCTACATTTTAGAAATATGTTTACAGCTCAAGACATAAGGGGCGGTATAAATAATTTATCAATATTTTAAATTAAAATTTAATTGTTACAAATACATGTTAAGTCAAGTGCCCGTTAATCTTTCGAAAGAGTAATCTTGCCTTTAAAGCGTTTTTAATATTGAGTTGCCATATTTTCCTGTTCCAAGAGGAATTATGTGTATGTATTAAGTCAGAATAAATAGTAATTATATTAGTCGTTATCTTTAAAATAAAGAACCACTAATCAGGCTTAAGTTAACTATTAATTATTATTTACTATTCATTATGAGCCTAAAACAGCCATCTAATATGATAAGCAGCAAAAAAGTATACAATAAATAGTAAAAGCACTTTAAGATTTAGTCGTAAGATCTGTCAAAAATGGCATGTGTGTTCAAAAATTAGGATAGTGTGTATTAATATAAAATGTTTGACATGTTTTTAGCAGGTCTGTCGGATTTGCTAATATTCAAAAAAATTCATAAAATAATAATTTCTGTACGATCAGAGTTGCAGTTTGACTTGTATCTCTCTTGCTTGACACTGTGGCACCATAACAAACATTTTCTCGCGATTTGTTAAAGTAGGACAGATTTCCATCAGATTTTCGTATGATTGTGTAGGGAAGTCAGCCGTGGCCTTAAAATTGCATACGTTGCAGTGTTACCATACCTTTCTTTTTCATAATTTTTCAAGTTAATCTTTTTTTCTAATAAAAATCGTTTTTATTGAAATTTAATTTTATTTTGTTTAAAGTAAAGCGTGGTATTCTGTTCGAGTTGATGACCTAATGCGGAAAATTTGACATTTAAGTGTAGTGTCTATCTCGCTATTTGGAAGAATTTAACGTTTAATTGTTTTCACGTATACTACATTGTTTTAGAATTGTAAGCAAAAGACATATGATGATCTTTTGTTTAAAAAAATCCGCATGAAATAATGCCTATTAGCTTTACTTCACAGCTTTGATAAACTGTTGCTGGAAACATTTCATATGTTTTTCCATACTAAAACAGAGTACTACTTCTGCAACATTTTTTCATGACTTTTTCAAACTAATTTCTTATGTATGTAGATTGACAGCATTCCACATGAAAAGCTAAACAGAGTACCAGGTCTTACACATAAAAGTTTACTTACGAATATAAAATTAAATGACGCAAAAATTAATTACATTTTATAAAGAGTAACAGTGCATTATATTTATTTATATTATTTTATTAAAATTGTAACATTTTATATTACGCTAAAATTTACAAAATTTCGAGTAAAATCTAATTAATTTTCTAATTAAATTTCGCTACTAGATTTTGACACAACTTAAACGATAAAACTTTTCATCAAACTAAGTAGTTTTTCGACATTTTATTTGCTGACAAGAGGTGTGAAGAAGCAAAAAAGGAAAGTAAACTAAAATTGCTTCATTTTTTACAGGATTTTTTGACACTTTCTTTAAATACGCTTCGTTTTAAAATTTTAAAATATTTTCATATGGTTATTTGTAAAATATACAAACAACTTAAAAGTGTTAAAAAGCTAATGGCATCAATAATTTTATAATTAAAAATGTTTTTTTTTTCTGACTTTTATAATTAATATTCTTTTCTTATTTATAAAGCACAAGGTCAGGCTTAAAATTAAAAATATTGCTTTCGTTTTTTTTAATTTTTTTTTAATTTATATTATGTTTTTGAAATTTGTTTTTGAAAACACACAATTTTAATATTTTTGTTTCCTGTTTCCTGAAGTTGCCACCCAACGGTGTGGCGAAATATTGAAAAAAAAAAACAATATTTTTACTTTGAATCCTGACCTAGTGCTTTATAAATAAGAAAAGAATATAATTTAAAATAATAATAAAAAAATGGCATAGATCTGGTTTTCGGTGAAATTTACTTTATGGTTTTAATCACATAAAATGCCTTATACATTTTAAACGAAATATTTCTTTTAACACACAAATGATTTTACAGAATACATGTAAAAAAGGAGTTTTCAGTTATGCTTTAATTGTACATTGTGTAAAGTTGTGATAAAATTCTAGTAAATAAAAATAAAACATCGTTGCAGTTTAGTAAAAGGAAATAAACAGGATGCAGTTTTTCACTGCTTTTCTTACCCTGAATGAATTGAAAAAAGTTGTATAAAAGTGAACTCCGTTTAATATAATAAAAATAAACAGAACAATTTTGTTTAAATCATTTTTTTACTTAAAAAATCTGTAATCAATTTGATACCTCAAAATAAGATCAATCTTCCCATAAGATAATACTGATGGTCAGTAAACCATCGCGATGTTTAGTAGAAATAAAAGCAACAAAAAACCTTTGAATTGCATTCAGAATTCGCCTAAGCAACTTATTTATTAATTACCTAAGGTTTACAGGAGGACGTTGCAATACTGAAATAGTTCGAGCAATAATTAATTTTAAAATTAAAAATATTACGATATTCCAAAATATTTGGAGGAATATTCTAAAAAAGATCATTCAAAGTTCTAATATAATTAAGCATGGAATTTCGTGCACTGCTTAACTATTACAAATGCTTAACCCATTAAGAGCCGATGACATTTTTATGTCAAATTATATTCTTACTCAAATTTTTCTTCTTATTTTTTAATTCCCTGTCCCTTGTAAATGTTAATTCCCTTAGACGAATGTATGAAATATCTGTTTAAAAAACATATGTAATAATTTTCCATAACTTCTTGATTTTTTAAAGGAAATAAACATAGTTATTTTATTAATATTAAGCTCTGAACAGACGGTTGACAGCTCTTACAATATTTTTAGAAAAAATATACAGAGACTACTTTACAATTGTGTGAACTTATAATTGTTGTCTGAGAATATATGTTATGGTGGCAATGACATTATTGCAAGATCCGACAACCGTCTGTAGAGAACTTTAGATCTGACTTCATAATTTATTTAAAATAAAATTTTTTATTTTGATTTGATTTTTCCTAGTTTCGGAAAACAACAAGTTCAAGTTGTGTATTTTTTTTTTTGACATTCGAAATTTTTGCAGTTTCATCATAACAGCCAAATTAAAGTTTCTTAACTGCTTTGAAGGTCGGCTGTTTGTTTATGTTGGAAAATATGGCAACTCCATATTTACATTGAAAGAAATTTCACAGGTAATACTAAGGAAAAAAAGAGTTAAACTTACATTTTAAGAGGCAGTAAATGTTTATAAATTATCTGTTGATTTTTCTATTTTACTCAAGGTTTTTGCTTTGCTGGAGTCATGCAGACCTGGACTTATATAGAACTTGAATAATTAATTTTAAAATAATTGAATGTGAATTGAAAAAAGTAACCTCGATTTAAAAAATCCTGTGAAGTTAAAGAAGTTACGCTAAATTTTATTATATTATATTATTTAAGGAGACTATTAGAACAGAACCATTTCTAATTATTTCTCTCAGTTATGTTTTTTTTTTTTAAATTTATATGTTTTAGTTTTTTAACCCTTTGCCATTTAGCAACAATTTTAATACTTTCGCTGTTATTTTTTAAAGACACAAAGAAGCTTTTTGAAATACTTCAACTATAAGCCCTCAAAAGTAGAAATATTTTTTAAAACAATGCTGAAAAGTTCCTGATAATGATCGCAAGTAAAATTGAATAATATTATTTGTTTTTTAAGATTTTATTTAGCTTTCTATCTTTTTTTTTTTTTTTTTTTTTTTTTTTTTTTTAATAAAGAGAAGTAGCACTTCAGGCATTAATACCTACTAAGTTATTTTGGTAACCGTGCTACATTCTTTAGGAAAGGGATAGATAAGAGATAAGACAGGTGGTGAAAGAGAGAGATAGAGAGTTAGTTATTTTACTTCGCCGGTCAGTATGCTATGAAAGAAGTACCGACGAAGGAGGCTGCATGTTTTAATGTAAATTCTGAATATGTATTTATACCATTAAACAGAAAAAAACATTCTTAATTTTTGATTGCCGCAGGGGTCGAACCCTGGACAACCAAGTTTGTAGTCAACGTGTTAACCACTTCGACTACAGCAACCTCTAATCTAATGAAAATATGTTTCATTTAATAATAATAATTTAAATAAAAACTTATAAATTTAACTTTAATCATTATATTTACACCATACTCAGTGCTAAAGGAAAATAATGAAGATTTTTTAACTCAATATTAACAATAAATCAAGCCAAGCCTGCGTAAAATATGAAAAACGGGACGGCTTTTATATTGTCATGTGAAAAATGTCTCACTCTGATTACAGAACATCCGCACAGGATATTGTTTGCAGAGTCTTTGCTCTATTTTATTTTATACTTCGGCCAATTCACAGGATAACAAAAATGCAAGAATAATCGTGGCTTAAAAATTAATAATTTCTCCAAAATTCTTACTTTAATAATTGATTCAATAAAGCTTTCTTAAAAACTAATCAAATAATGTTTTTAAAAGATCTTTTCAAATTCAATCATGAAATCAATGAAATATTTAAAATATTTTGCTCAAATTAATTTAAATACATATTATTAAGAGAAATACATTTAAATAAATAAATAAATTTCATTTAAATATTTTAATTTTAAATATACTTTAAAAACAATATTGTTTTTTTTTTAATATTTAACCTAGTTTTTATTAAATAAATTCAGATTATTTCAGTTCTTATTTGACATCTCTTGTTAAATTTCTTTTTTTCACTATTAGCTGTATTATTCATTTATTTGCTTTGCATTTTTCCCCCATTTTTAATTAATTTTATTAAACAGTATAGTCATACAAACACTTACAAATGTTAATTAAACATGATTTAAATGCCATGTTTATTTTGCTGGTCTTTAAATGTTGCAAGATTTTTGTTTTAATTGTTTTTTCCTAAATGCTGCTGCAAAATAAAAAAATATTCTTTCATTATTGGCTCGGGATTTTAAATAAATTTAATATTTTATATTGAAATTAAATAGTTATTGAAAATAATAATTTGTAGTATCTTTTTAACTAAAATAAGCCTGCTTTATTATTAAAATTATTTTGCGTGTTGTGCAGGATTTAAATAAATTAATAAATTTAAATTATAAAATTATGCTGATATTTTTAATATACTTTTAACTTAAAAAAAATAAAATAAAATAAATAAAATTTACACAAGCAGACTTGTTAATGTTTGTTAAATTCTACTTTAGTTTTGTAATTCAGGTTTCAAGGAAAGTCGGCAATTAACATATTTTAATAATTAATTTATAACATAAACGAAGTAATCAACGAATAACAAGGTAAAATAAAAATAGCATTTTATCTTATACATTAAAGTTTATTTTACTCTTCACCACAAGAAGTGGAAAGGGGTATAACTAAGCTTGTCATCCCGTTTGTAATTTCTTCAATATCGATTTTCGACCCTTCTGAGTCCTTATGCATGGCGAAGTCGATTGAACGATGACCGTCTGTCCGTCCGTGTTGAAGTTGAAATCAAGTTTGCCGAGGCACTAAATTCGAAAGAGGTTCTTTTGGAAATCAGCAAGATCGGTTTATGTCCTTCGACGCAGCGGGCAAAATACCACACCTACCTCTAATTTTTCTATATCATTTGGACAATGAAGTAATTCCCATTAAGAAAATATTGGGCGACAAAGAATTAAAAAATAAAAAAAAACATCTAGTAAAAAAATTAGCGCTCGCCCATATTTCCCAAATTACGGGCCCCTGAACTTCTAAAATTTATTAAAATATCAATATGGGTATCATTAAAAGCGTTTGAAGAGTCTTTTAGGAAATACTAAAATGATTAACCCATTTAGAGGCGACGACATTTTTATGTAAATTATATATTTTTTAATTTGCTAATTCTCTGTCACCTCAATATATAATTTTTTGACTGAAGATACTTCACTAAACTAGATTTACATACGTGGCGAATGGAATATAAGATTCGTCATAGCCGAATGAAGCACTCTTACTTGTTTTTAAATAACATAACACATTTTATATACAGCTAAATTTGCTATTCACGCACAGACTGCAAAAGCCTAACAATATTTTCAAGTGAACACATATTTCCATAAGAGAAAAAATTATTAAAGGGTGTCCCGGAACTTTTGTAGCTTATAAACTTAATAACGAAGCACAATTGTTTTTTCTAAGGCAATATAATGCCGCCACATAGTGTAAGAATGATTTATCTTAAAACAAGTAATAATCGATTGTTTTATTACATACAATTATTTAATTAATTGTCTTGAAAAAGCTATTTTTTTGGTTGAGATAAAATTTGATTATTAAAAAAAATAATTACAAGAAAATGTAATTTGCCCACGTCTTTGTTTTCTTGCCAAAAGTGTAAATGTTACAGTGGGAGTTTTCAAAAAGAAGTAGAAAATAATTTGCAATTTATGAAACTTCACACGGTTACAGAACAGGAGAGAACTTTCTAATTTTTATTTCTAATTCTAAGGTGAGAACCCTAAAAGCTATCAAAAGTGGCTACCCTTAAATGTTAGAAAATTAAACTTATGACAAACTCCTACTTTTGTTGCTATTTTCATTTTTTTAATTTAAAACGTTCGCAAATTAAGTTAACAAAAATATATAAAATTTTTCTTTTTTTTTGCGGAAACCAATCTTCACCAATTTAAAAGGGGTTTTTATTGTGTCAGATCAACAATAACGTTTTGTTGAAAATTCTTTTAATTATTTTTAGTAAACTTTAGTTAGACTAACGTTTGAACAACGCTATCAAATCATCCACGTTTACATTGAAAATCAGTCATCAATGAGAGGAACTAATAGACGACTTCGTGAATTTTATAGTGCACGTCCGTCTGAGAAAGCCATCTGTTGAACTGTGAAAAGATTTCATACCACATACTCTCTAGAGGATGCAATAACACCAACACGTCGAAGGAATATGCGTATTGAAGAGAATACCACTGCTGTAAACGAAAGTGAGGAAGAAATCCAAATTTATAGATTCGTCGTCGGTCGCAGGAATTGGGCATATGCATCGTTTTTTCGCCGATTGAGCTCTACAGCAGTTGACTGTTGTTGCATATTTTTGGCTTAACGGGTTTGTTAATAAGCAACATTGCCGCATATGGAGTGAGACCAATCCACAACCTACCCTGCAGACTCCATTGCATTGACAGAAATTCACCGTTTGGTGTGTTTTACAAGCTAGTGGCATCATCGGACCTTATTTCTTCAAAAATGCGGCCGGATCTCAGATTACGGTCAGTAGAGATCGTTACCGCACCATGATTAATAATTTTTAGTTTAAAAATATCAACGGCAATAATTCGGACGAAATGTGGTTTCAACAAGATGGCGCTATGAGCCATACGGTGACCGCAACCATCGAGTTATTGAAATCAAAATTTGGCGATAAGTCGATTTTAAAAAATGGTTCTGTCAAGGTCGTGCAATTTGGCACCTCTGGATTATTACTTGCGGGGCCACGTGAAGTCACTGGCTTATGCTGATAAACCAGGAACAATTGACACTTTAGAGGCCAACATTGTTCGCGTTAACTGTGAAAAAGTGACACAAAATTAGAAGTCCAAAAGATGCTTCGTCATAAGAAGCTGCGGTTGCCATATGCCTAAAATCATTTTTAAATATTAATGCCATTTTCTGATCTTTCGTATAATAAAAATGCTTTATAAAAATTTAAGTTTTTGTGTCTTAAATAACCCTTTATTTTACAATAAGCGCTAATATGAGACTTGAAATAGATTGATATAAATTTATTTTAAGCATTTTAATAAATCAAATTGTATTTTAAATAAAAATACTAAATTTAATTTTGGTAAGTTAAGCCGTTCTCATTTTCTACTATGTCATGGAACCAATAATACTTTAATGAACCTAGGGACACCCTTTAAAACAAACAAACTAATTAGCTTAGTTAAGAAATATTGATTGTGTGCAAAAAAAAAAAGAAAAATTTTAAAAATTCAGAAATTAAAATAAAAATCAAATATTTACTTTTTATGCAAAAAAAAATTTGATAAAAAATAACTTGATGAAAAAGTTTCTTCTATTGATGTATTGCGTTACGTATGAGTTATTTTTTAAGCACACGTTTATGCATCATTGAATATTTATTAATTGCTCACACGCCATGGGGAAATTGGTTTATCTACAGTTGCGAGCAAAAATAATAATAGCGGTCTGCAAACGACATTGTTTTTATTTCCTTTCTACAATTGACAGTTCTTTTACTCATGCAAAGCATTCTGCCAGAAATAGTAAATTAGGTTGTGGGAAAAGAGGTAGTACTGCTTGTAAGCATTCGTTTTTAAATCTTTAAAGTATGAAAGTGTTTGGCTTAAGAAAGAATTTTCTCTTAAAGTGTAATGTGTGATTAATTGGCCAATTGACTGTCAAGGATGCTCCCTTGATGAATAACGTGTTGCGCGTACAAAATTACGGTTTTCAGTAACAAATCCCAGATTTCGTTAGAGTAAGTTCTATTATAGGAACGATAAAACAGTAGAGCGCATCATACATTGCGCTAAAGTTCTAATGAGCCAATAGAATTGGTCACCTTACTGTCACTGAAAAGCTTCTTCACTCTTTTTTGTACTTGATCGAGTAACTTCAAAATCGTAGGAATATTAAACTCCATAATACAGATAAATCTATATTCAAACAAAAGGTTAAAATAAAGTGTAAAAAATTGACAATGATTAAGGCCAGTACGCTGGTCGTCTTAATATCAGTTTGACATGCTAAAAGGTATGTGAAAATAAGAACCTGAAATTCTGGTTTGAAAGTTTTAAGGCAACTTTTCGTTTGGTAGTACGCAATGTGTATTAATCTGGTGTAATTTTGTTGTTGCAAAGCACCACGTTGAAGTCAAAAATAGTTGACTAAACAAAAGAAAACCGAATTCATATTTTGGTACTTTTATCATCATTTGGTACTTTAAATGAAGTTGTACCAATTGGTTTCTTTCTCCTGCATATGCAGCAATACCTCATATTTATTTTTTTGTGCTTTGAAATTTTATTTAATAATATTAAGAAGTTTTGCTTTTTTAAATTGTTTAAACATTTTTTTAATATTATTTGAACATTTTGAACACAACAGGTGCGTTCCCGTACTTAACGTTTCGATCCCGTAGGGACCCAATATTACCGACAACTGTTCCCGTACTACAAGTTTGGGTAGTAGAGAGAGCTTTTGAGAGAACAAAATTCTTCTTCTTTCTGCACGAAACAGCTTTGGGTACATTGTGTACACTGCAAAACAATTAAGCTGGTTAAAAACTAAACAGCAGCAAATACAAAAATTTTTTTATTTCATGTATGCAAATATTTACCAAAAGTGCTATTTAATTGTTTTATTAAAAAAAAAAATTAAATAAATTTTAGAGCATAGAAAATATTGTTTTTGTGTTTTTACGTTTGTTCTGAAGAACCGCATGTATACTTTGTTTGATATCTTGTTTTGGGATAAAAGTATGGTTTTTTGCGTTCCCGTACTTTTGAGTATTTTTCTTTCTGATTGAGAATAACTTATGTTTACTCTCATTTTACCGAACTTTACCCAAAAAGTACGGTAACGGAGCTTATGTTAAACAAAAAGCTAAAATTACTTGGGCTATAAAGATCACCTTTAAGTTAACACGACTTGGTAGAAATTGGGCATGTCACAACAAAAAGTGTAGATTTTTTTTCTTTAATTAAACTTTTTTGGTAACAAATTTTTTGGTAACAGAATTTTTAATAATTCATGCTATTTAGATGCCTTGTCATTGTTTAAAATTTTTAATACAATTAAAAGAAATATTCTGTTGACTATATGAGAAAATATTTTTTATTTTATTAGTGATTTCTAATTAGTTTATATTTTTGTTTTAATTGTTTAAAGAGAGTATTATCACTGATATACATATGTAAGTACGTGCACACCAAATATTTAATCTACACAAATCTATCCGGCAAGCATTTTCTATCAAAAAAGTCACTAAAATCTAAAGCTAAAATTTAAGGTTTAAGAATTTTTAAAAATAGAATACGAAATACGATATAGAGAAATTCTGGGCTTGAAACTATTTTGTGTTTAAATTTATAAATAACTAATTTGCTAACAAAAATTCACTTACAGTGTAGAAACACAACACACGACGGTAACGATATTTTCATACAAATTTGACATAAGTTATCGTTCAACGACAATGCCGCTGAGATAAAATTTATTTTATTTTCTTGTCGGTTTTCATTATTCTCTCACATTTAGTCTCTCACTCTCCTAACAATATTGCCAGAAATATAAGTATTTTATAAGCATTTGAATTCACAATAATAGCAAAGGCACATTATTTATATAAAAATAGAACAAAATTTCAGGAATAAAAATATTTAAAAAAAACTGATACATGTATGTACGTAAATGAAAAACATAATTGAAAAGGTTAAAAATATGAAAATAAAATTGATTGAAAAAATAACTGAAAAGGTGAAAAATATGAGCCCATGTCTCATCTTAAGTCAGTCATCATTTATTCTTCGTCCCGCTCTTCAATTTGTGTGAAGGTTTTGAAAAGACCTATTGAATCTCTCACAAGGTTAACCAGTCCAATAGACTCTAATGCCATGGATATGTTAAATGTACTTAATATTCTTTACGTTTCATCGAGTTTTTAATAGAATTTATATAATTCATTTAAATGTAATAAAATATTTTAACACAATATTTTTGAAAACAAACACAAAGCTGAAATGAAAATAAATATTATGAATGCCGTCAGAGAATCGTCGTTATTTTGTTTACTTACTCTCAGCAACGATAAATCGTTCCGTTACCGTCGTCTGTTGTGTTTCTACACACAGCTGCACATATGTATTTTTTTATTTATTTAATTTTTATCAATTTATTTATTTACACAACTAAGCACTGCACAAATCAAAATAATTGACACTATTGTTTGTTTATCTGTTACATTAATTAATTTACTCTTAATAGAGTTAAAGTTGTGACCTATGAGAGATCAATATGCGATGCCCACGCAATTTCCTTTTGTAAAGTTTTGAGCAATAAACTTATTATTATCTGATAGATGAGAGAAAGTTATTCTTAATATGACAGATTTTTAGGGGAAGTGTTTTTGTAATAATATAACGGAACTTCTGGTCTAATTAACCTCTAGTAGAGATGAAATAGTGATTGTAAGATTTTAATTCAAAAGTAATATATTTTGTTTTTGTAAAATTGAGTTTTTAATGTTAAGAAGTAACGAAGAAGTTACTTCTATCTAAAAATACTTTGTAAAATGCTGGCAGTGTACACGTACTGTGTACTGGCCTTTAAACATTAGCCCTGTTTAGCAACTTTACTAGCAAAAACTAGCAAGGAGAGAGATTAAAAATTTTTTTCCAAAATTATTTTTCCAAAAAAAAAAAAATTAATAAGTAAATTGTTGTGGCTTTGGGAGTGATGTGTATGGTCTGACACATTTAACATGGTCTGATGTTAACCACAAGAAAAAATAAAAATAAGAATCTCAGTAACTAAATAGCAAAAATATGCACATAAAATATTTTACATCTTTTTTTATTTTAAGGTTATTTTCATTAGCGTTTTTGATATTCCAGCGCGTCGTAAATAATTTTTTTAAAGTTTTTTCAATTAAACATTCTTATTTTGATTTATTTGCAAAAATATTAACATTAAACTTCTTACATTAGTAAAGATTATTTTCATTTGTACGAAAAAATTATATTTCAGTTGCATTCAACTTCTTTGCTCTATACTCTTCTATCTAAATTAAAGAAAAATAACCAAAAAATTTTTTTGTTTGTAATTGCCAAATACTAGCTTTTTTCCAATCTTATAAAAATTCCTTTTTTCTGAATTTTTTTAAACAAATTATTTTATACATAAAAGATTCTAAACAATTTGCAACGAATTTTATCCCTCCTACATTTTAATGCCCTTTTTCCACTCTTTGGGTGCTAGTTTTACGAAAAAGTGAACATATTGTAGTAACAATTAGCAACAGCTTTAGGTTACTAAACAGAGCTATTATTTTTTTCAATTGTTCTTATAACATCCCTGTAATATTCAATAAATGTCAAAATGTCTGTGAATGCAGTTGAATTCTTAGCTGCATTGTTCCAAAGTGAAAATTGGCGTTTGAGATTTTAAACCAGAATTTTAGTTCATTCTTGTAACAAAAACTTCCCGTGGCAACCTTAAATTCAGACAAAACTTATACGGCAACCCTTATAAGAAAAACAAATTGTCATTAGTTTACATAATTTAAATTCAGGTATAAGTAATCAAAAATAGAAATAAATTAGTTTTCAAACTTACGACAATAAAAATCATTCGGTTCAGTCTTGCATTTTAGTGCCCGCCACTGTCTTTTCATTATGTTTTCGTGTGTTTCACGGTCATTATTGTTGATTAATTTAATCTGTATGAAATGATCATTTGTTAACATAAAATGTGTTAAAATAATTAACTTATTACGATATAAATATGTGTAAATTCATTATGAATAAATTGATTAATATTTATTATTCTCTTTTCTTTTTATAAGCGAGTAATTTTTTCTAAAGTAATTAACATTTTTTTTTATTTATTTCTTTAATAAAGTCTTAATAAGCTTTTTGGTTTCTCTTCTGCTATTTATTTGAATTATGAAATATTTTAAATATTTAAATTATAAAATTGGTAATTGAATATTAACTTAAGTTATTTCTATGTAGTTTTAGTTCTTCGAATTATTTTTATATTATTGGAAAAAGCGTACATCTAAGTTTGTCATTCCGTAATTATAAGATTCGGCATAGTCAAAAAGTACTGTTGCTTGTTTTATTTTTAATTAAATTAAGAAATATATAATAAATTAAGAAATAATTTTTTCTAAAAAAAAAAAGAAAATTATAAATAAAAAATTAACTTGAGCTTCAAATAAACTTTAATTCACTTATATCCACAACCCCTAATTTCATTAAATTTAAGTTTGTTTTTACTTGGAAATAAATAAAAATATTTTTAATTTAAGAAAACTCTTATGTACGGACTTTAGAGATAATTTTGACCATAAATTAGTTAATAATAGCTTAAGGGCAAAAAGAGAAACAATTATTACTTTTTAAGTAAAAAGTTAATTTAAAATAATTTTTTTTTAATAAGACTCATACAAAAAATTAACGTAGTTCGGATAACAACGATTATATTGGCATAATTCTTTATGTTGAAGCATTTCTCTTTCATTATGATTTTTTATTTGTTTAAAGTTTCTAAAATAATCGCTGCGATTCCTGGAAAAAATATATTTAATTTAAGGATCGGTCCACTATAATTTCATTTAAAGCAAATGTAACTCTCAGTTGTTTTTAAATGTCAGTTAAAAAATGAGAAAATGTATAAAAAACAAATATGTTTTCTTTTAATCGAACTTACAGGAAGTTAACAACCAGGACTTTTACAAGTGCTGTTTTTCATTTATTTCAACATAACAAAATGCTGTTTTTTACTTTTTAAATTTAAAGTTTTAATCTACTAAAATATTAAAATTTATTATTTTTCCATTACATAAAACCTCTAAAAATAACCTACCAAAACACAAGACAACAATTATTTTTCGATTTAATTCAAGCCACAGAAATTTTATTACCAAAACAACAAAAATTACTGATTTGTTTTTTATTTTAAACATTAAAGACTCTTCTCTCTTTTGTTTTTGTTTTTATTTGTTTATTATGGGCTGTTAACATTTTTAAAAATGTTTTCGATGTTTGCATTTTGTACTAATTAAATATTTTATTTATTTATTTAATATTCTAGTTTTTATTTTGCTAAAAAAACCTAATTTTTATTTATTTTTAATTTAACTGCAAACTTTTTTAATTGTATCTATTTATCTTAGAGAGTGTACGCCAGCCATGACGAAGTTGATACAGTTGTGCCCTTTTTGGTACAATTCATGCCTGTAAAACAAAATAGTGAACAAATGACTCTTTCGGTAAAATTTAAAAGTTGTATTTTTGTATATTTCATTTCTTATACCGCAAAAGCTCTTTTATCAAATGAATAAAGATGTGAGCTTAGTCCCTGAAACTACAAGTGAAAAAAGTACCAAATCATAATAAATCTATCTTCTTCTTCTTTCACCACCTGTCTTATCTCTTATCTATCCCTTTCCTAAAGAATGTAGCACGGTTACGAAAAATAACTAAATAGGTTTTAATGCCTGAAGTGCTACTTACTTCTCTTTAACAAAAAAAAAAAAAAAAAAAATTATTTTATATTCCATAGTTTTTTTTTTTTCGTAAATAAGTTATTTAAATAAGAAAATTTGCAAACTATAAACAGAAAAAAAACTTATTTTTTGTAGCCATAACCTATAAGTATATGTAAAATATATTGTGGTTATTCTATTTTTATAAATTTTTCATAGTTTTTGTTGCATACACAATACAAGTATAAAAGAAGCTTTTAAAAAAAGCTGCCACACTTTTCCATATTAGAATAATTTAGAAGTTTTAACTCGACTGTAAATAGAAATCGATAAATACAAGTGTTATGATAATAACATAAAGGCATTGTACAGTGAAGGTGTGTGTAGTAGTAGTAAAATTTAAATTTTCCTTTATAGTGGCATGAAAGAAGATAAATTAAAGGTAAAAATTAGTTTTAAGTAGAAAAATAAAAATTTAGCACATAATCACAATAGTGTTTATATACTTTATAACTATTATCTGGCTCATATTTTTCATAAAACCTAAGCGCTACATTAACTCTAAAGTCATGGTCATGTTACGATTTAAAATTTCGGTCCTATTGTTGTGCTTTGTACAGTATGGCTATATTTGGATGCAAGAATAATTGAATAAAAAAATATAAAAACTAGCTAAACGTTATTTCTGATAATGAATATGTATTTTTTATATTTTTACGAAAAGATAAATAAATAATCATTCGGTATTTTAAGTCAAACGTAATTTGCTTACCTTTACATTTCTAATTTTTTATTGCGATGTATTGTATCTTAACTCAGCGTACATAAATTAGTTGAAAGTTTATAAATGGCTTGTAGCTCATTTGACTGCTTTTAAGTCATACTTTAATTACACACAAATATATTTAACTTATTATTATTAAAAATATTATAATATGCTTAAATCATAATAAAGCTTTGATTATGATTGGATCTTGAAAAACTCAAACATACATGTAGTTGTTAAATTTTAATCACAAATTATTTAATAGATAAAATATATGTTCATTTATAAGTCTAATTTTTCGAATATATAATTATAATATAATTGTTACAGGGAACTGTATCCTGACAGCGACACTTCATAAGAGACGACTAAGAAGCGTCGAAAACAATTTTGTGAAACTCTTTTATTCATTTAGATAACTCCTTTAATAATCGATTCAAATAATAAAATACGATCTCTGTCTACGAACAATTTTCCAATGATGATCAAAAAACAAAAGGCATGACATGATTCACTCTTCTAAAAATCGTCAAACCATAATTTGAAAGATCAAATTATAAATTTATTTGCACAATCGTCTTATCATTAAATAATCGCACTTGTTAAACAGTCTTTCAAATGCCACCTGGGTGACAGAAAAGAATCTATCTAAAAACCCTTGGCTCAGTGGGAAAAAATGTGTTCTAGCACTTCTACACATAGAAAACATGACAAAAAAAAGTAAAAAGATTAAAACTGGATATCCTAATATAAAAACTAAAGTTGACAAATATTTTTAGAATCTAAAATTAAAAAAAAAAAATCCTGCTAAAAACCTAATTATGACTCAGTGCTCAGTTATAAATATTTTTAAGCTGTGGTAACTAAAATCAATAATATTAGAAAATATTATTCTTGTGGCTTTATTTATTTATTCATTTGTTTCATTCAAGTAATATACAAAAGCCTATAGAGGCCAGTAAAATATATATTACATAGATAATCGCAATACACAAGAATAAAGAAATGCTTATAATCAAATGTAACAAATAAAATTATATGCTCTTAAAAAATTTAGAAAAAGAAATTAATAAAAACAAAATAATAAAACATAATGATAAGTGCATTAAGAAATCATAAATCATACATGGCTCCCCAGCCAGAAAACGCATAAACAAAGCTTTTTTTATTTTAAGTGTCCCCAAGTGATGGTTCCAATCGATATGAACATATATGTATATATATTTTTTTATGTTTCTAGCTTCCCTTCATTTCTTACTTATTTAAACAACCATAGGAAATCCAAAAGGAAGGCTTCATTTTTTATCTTGCTTAAACCAATTGAGCTTAAATTCCCATTCTCTGCAAAAATACCATGAATTATTACATTTCAAAGGTTTTTACGAAAACTTTTCGGAATTCAAATTTTCAAATCACTTTTTGCAAGACACTATAATTTGTTTTAATAAAAATATTTTAAAGAGCTGACTAGTATTTTTTTCATGTCAATGTTTCAAAAAAAAAGGTGAAAAGGAGTTGCTAAATGAAAAATAAATACTGATTGTCTTTTATATTATGACAGTGATGCCAGTCTATATCGATATTTGACCTTTCGACGATTTAAAAAAAGAAAATTAAAAAATGTAGGGATGCTATATTCGGCTATGCCAAATTTTATGTGTGAGGATAGTTCAGTGAACTAACTCAAATAAAAAAAACACATATTTGGGTGACATCGAATTAATATATAAGAACAACACAAGTAAGTGCTATATATAATTTTACATTAAACATTGTCATCCGATCTTAATGGGTTAAATATTTTTTACAAAATTTTAGTATTTTCTAAGAGATCTCTTGGAATTGGGATCCATATTGATAACTTTATAAATATGATTCACCAACGTAAATACTTTTCTATGAGGAGTTTAAAAGTCAGTTCGTGTTTTTTCTGGTTTTTAAGTCTCTATCGCCCCATTTATTTGTTGTTTTTGATTAAAGTTATTTCACTCAACTAGATTTGTTTTATTTAACTGATATGGAAAATTATAAGCAATAGTCCCTCGAAGGACGTGGACCACTCGTGCTGACTTAAATTAGCAAAGTTTTTTAAAATTATGCTTGACCGATTGGCTTATTTAAATTTTCCCGTATTAACCAGATGAGCTTTGGTAAAGTTAATTTGAACACTAACACGGACAGACAGACGGACATCGCTCAATTGAATTCGCCATGCATAAGAATTCAGAATAAATATACTTTATGAGGTCGGAAATGGATATTGTAGAAATTAATAATTCCCTTTAAGCAATGATCGCCAAAAATATACGAGCGCCAATTCGCGTATAAAATGCAGCAACAAAATCTCTTCACAAAGAGAGTACAACACATCACACACACACACACACACACCAAACTAATTTCCAAAAAAAAGAAATTTTTCAAAGCATTATACATTTATTACTGTTTTATATTAATTGTCAATGTCTTTATGTTTTTTATTGGAAATCAATATAATAGTAAAGTCTTTTGTTCAAAATCACCGATACTCATTTAAAGCACACTCTCTGGATGACGACCTCTAATTATAAGTAAGCCTTAACTAAGTTATGGTAGACGTTAGCTCTTCATTGACTTATTTGTAAAAGAGAAATATTATCAAATCAATAAAAAAAATAACAACATCAACACAACAATTTAATAACGCCTTTATTAATTTCCATCTATACCATAATTTTGTTGGCACTCTTATGCTCTTTTGCTTATACCAGCGTTACCGTTCGTAGACTAAAGTCGCAATTTGACCCTTTTAGGGGCCTATGACCTTTTGTGAGACTGTTTTCTAAATCTGCTAATTTCGCAAATTTTTTAAATTGTTGCGAATTTTCTCTGTGAGCTTACCTATTGCAAATTTCTCTTTTGTATATCAGTCTTATTTTAAAAATGATTTGTTTTCGAAAAACAGTGTAATTATTTTTAGTTAAGTTTTAAAATAAATAAATTATAAAACCATATTAATGATATGTGTGTGAAGTAGGGTTTGGGAAACAAACCCACAAAAATCTATCTATAATTCCCAGGAAAATTTTGGCTAAATTCCCGGAAAACGGGAATTTTAAAATTATTAGTACTTTAAAAAAATACACTGTTTGTTTTTCAAATATTTTGGTTTTGATATTAAACAATTTTAAATATTTCGTTTTGTGTGACTTCTAGTAAAATATTTTTTGAAAATTTTTATGTTGGTGTAGATACTAATCGATTGATTTTTAGAACTTTTGTATGTCTGTCTGTCTGTGTTCGCAACACGGAAAAACTGCTGGATGGATTGGAATATGTCATGTCGTAGAGAAACTAGAGATACCAATGTGAAGTCACCCAATTTTATCGCTATAATGGTGCTAGAACAGTTGTCAGTACATTTTATTTATGTAGATGGAAAATTTTTTGACACTGTTTACAGAACTCTTTAATAAATGTTTAAAAATACATTTTTCTAAATTTTAATTTTAAGATTATAAGAAATTATACGCGGATGAAGTCGAGAGCACTGCTAGTAAATATAAAACAGAACTAAAGGTTACTAATTTATTTGAAATTAATTTTAAGTTATTCAGTGAAAAGTGAAAGGGTTTTTTCTATTATTAGAAATTTTGCAAAGATAACAAGCAACAGTATGTCTAGTGATTGTTTAATGCAGTTATAAAAAAATCATAAACAAAATACTTTTTCAGTATTTTTATCTTTGTTACCTCTCGTTATGTAATACAAGTGTACATATGTAGGTCATGTCATTTGTATTGTTTTTAAAATTTATAAACTGTTCAAACTATTATTTAACAATTATTTCTATTGTTTTTTTATGTTTTAATAAAACCAATTTTTTTTATTTTAAAATAAACTTGTTTTCTTCAAGAATTGCTTTTTTCCGGAAATACCAGGTGTCCGGGAATTCGATAATTATTTAATTATTTTCCCGTTTTCCGAAAAATAAAAAATCCAGGAAATTCCAAACCCTAGTATTAGGCACAATGTCCCAAAAAATTTATAATAATAATTAGTGGAATTCTTCTTAGGATATTTTTGGGTTAAATGAAGATTCTTTAACCATTTGGTAACAATAGAATACCTTAAAAAAACTTTGGAGACTTATCGCATTAAGAAAGCGATGCAAAGCATGATTAATTTTATCATTATACTACTACTTTGACTTTACTTTTACATCACAAAGACGTGAATGACACATATCCGTGATAGGCAGATTATTGCAAAAAAACGAATGTTGGAATATGGCAAGCCAAATTTTTGTTGAATATTTTCAAAAGCCAGCTCAATCAATATGAACGGTGTATATCGCAATATGTGTGTGAAGATAAATTTTTAAATGTTTAACTGTGCCACGTACCTTTTTATTTAACAGAGCTCTGTAAGAAAGATAACTTAGCCCTGTTAGGGAATAAAAATTCGGTCTATGCATCCAAAATGTAATTTTTATGGAAACATCAAAAGATGGCAATACAAAAATAAATGGGATTTGTTTGCGAGGTATCTTTTAATAGTTCTGTATTCTTGAAATTTTTTTGGGCTTTTTAATATGCTTAAAATTTGAGTTTGTAAATAGAGTATTCTGATTTATAATAATTCGCTCACATTTTAATTTTTGTGATATTTTATGATTTAAAATAATCAACTTTTTTCACTTAGCGTACACAAATGAACAAATAGTAGAGAAATTTTAAATCATAATTTGATGGCAAACGAATAGGTTTCACATATTATGCTTGTTTATAACATTATTTGGTTAAAAATACAAAAAAAAATTTATATACTTTCAGGCGGTTCTCTGTAACAATGCATAGTTACAACGAGCAAATTATATTTATTTTAAACTAAACTGCAGCCACTATAAAAATTGTTTTGTTGACTTTTAATAATTATTTAATCAAAGTCTTAGAAATTATTAATACATAATATATTTAACCATAGTATATTAATATTAATCAGAGTATGATTAACAGCAAACATATAAGAAATAACAAGTTTGCTTTAGGACTTTACATCATCCATCAGTTTAGTGAATTGTTCGTAAGCTGTTAGTTCACGTGAAAACGCTTCAAATTGAATTAGTTATTTATTGTACGAAAAGATACATAAAAAAATTAAAAAAACAGCAAATATACAAAATAATATATAAAAAATAAAATTAAAAAAATAAAAAAAAAAAACAATAAAAATATTGATTTTTTGTGAATTTATTTTTTCAAATGATTTTTGTAACAAACCTGATGTCAAAGTGGTATACACGTTGAATACAAACCTGGTTGGCCAGAGTTCAACCCCTGCGGTAATCAGAAATAATTTTTTTTTTTAAATTTTTTTTAGAAAATATTCAGAATTGATATTAAGGCGTGCAGCCTCCTTAGTTTGTACTTCTTAGAATATTCGCCGGCCACCTGTCTTAACTATCATCTATCCCTTTCCTAAAGAATGTTGCACGGTTCTAAAATAACGAAATAGGTAATAATGCCTTTACAAAAAAAAAAAAAAAAAAAAAAAAAAAAAATCAAACTATAAATAACTAAAGGTGCGGTCAGACTAGTCAAATATTTGAACGAAAAGGCGTAACCACTATTTTTACAAATATTTACTCACCTTTCCCTGGCTCGTAACGTTACGAATGACAATTTATATATATAATACAAATGTGATATCTTACCTTTTACATTGAGGTAGGATGTTATATTTCTCAAGAGGTGTTTGAGAAGGACAAGCATTTAATTCCATAATTTAGTGGTTACGTCTTTTTGGTCAAATATTTGACTAATCTGACCGTACCTTAAATCTTCTATTTTTGACAGTGTTTTCGCTTACGAATTCTTAATATGGTTAAATTAAACTACATGATATTTTTAACCGTGTCATGATGTTTTAATTTAACCATTTAATGGTTATATTTAAACATAAAATTATTACATTTACATGGTAAAATTTTAAACAAGACCAACTATATTATATGCTTACAGCCATAAAATACAACCATAATATGCTCCTCTAGATTATAGTTAACTCAGCTATGTTTTTTCTTTGCATATTAGAAGTTACAGTGAGAGAAAAAAGTTATCTTAACTGAGGCGGCCAAATTAAGAACATTGCGAACAGCGTTATAAGGTCTAACTCCTTAATATATTACACAAATTTAAGCAACAGTTTAGACAATGAAACTTTCATTTTTTTTCATTTATTTTTTGATGTAATCTACTGTGAACTGTAATTTTACACTGTCAAATAAAAAAAAACCGCTAGCAAACTAAAAGAAAAAGTGCTAAATATATTCAACAAAAAATCTAATTTCTGTATACAGTCATTTAATAAATAATTTTTTTTCTTCCTTTTTCTTTGTTCTAGTTCGCTTATTCGGCTTTTTCGCAAAATTGCTTTCGTTGCTATTAAAGGTGTAATTACTGTTTTTATTGCTTCTGTTTTAACAACCCAAAAACATTCACATACAGATACATTCAAATATTTTTTAACTGTAGTGGATATATGTATGTGTAGGTGAGTCAAATTATTAATATTTAATGGGTTTTTCCGTACGGCAAAGCAAAGAAGAAAAAGAAAGCCGAAAGTAAAAACAACTACAACTGAAAATAAAAAAAACGGGCTACAAATAGAAAAGTTGTACTAAACATACAACAAACAACATATAAAATCATACATAAATAATACAAACAAAGAAAGCTGTAATTCAAAAAAACTTAGGCATTTTATGTCTGTTTATATGTGTGTGTGTCTTTTATGTATCAACTATAAGAATACAAAAAACAAAAATATGAAAAGAACATAATTCGTTATTTCTTATTTTTAATTTTGTTAAAGATTTGTACGTGTACTGCTGTTGCATGAATTTGAAATCGACTTCTACGACATTTACAACGTCTTTATTAATTAAACACAAAAGAATAAACTAAATAATTATAATTTTTACATGCAAAATCAACATTAAACAAAATCCAGCAAAAGTCAAAAGGTAAGCGATTGTGTATTTCAAACGTTTAATTTAAATAATGAATAACTAAATTAGTAAAAAAAAAAAAAAAAAAAAAAAAAATAGCCAGAGTGAAAAACAAAAGGTATAAAAAGTAGTTGGTTAAAGTTTTTTTTTAATTATTAATTCATGCATTTCATTTCTAATCAGTTCATTTGTTCTTTACTAATTTCAGAATTTTTTTTAATAATAAATATTTTGTAGTCCCCCTCACTGAAAAACTTTGGGAAAAATTTAATTTCATTTGCGTTTTATTTCTTACTTGTTTATTGTACGAAAAGGCAATAGGCATCAAAACTGTAAGAGTTTACCAAAAGTTAAATTGAGAATGTAAAATCTACAAAATAAAATTTTTTACCTTGAATTCTTTAACAGTATATTTATATAGCAAAAAGAAGCACTTGCTTCGCTCTCCGGATCATGCTTGCGGAGCACACTATACGATACGTGCTACATGCTTCGTTTTAACTTCTGCAAAGAAACTAAAAGAATATGCAACTAGTTTGTTCTTAGGTTTTATTTTCGTCAATAGAGCTGATAACTATACTGTCATGTATAAGCCTCTTCGATCTCTCCTGTACGTGGAAGACTAGCTTTAGAAGATCCCTTGCATCTCCGGCCCTTTAAGTGACTTAGAAGTGATTAAATAGTCGATATTTCTTTTTAAAATTCTCTAATTTATTAAATAATATTTGATTGCAATTGAATTGTTTTCTTTTCGGGTAAATCAGGCCCTATTATTCTCTATCATTTTGAGAACAGAAGAGTAAAGTGACCAACAAAGAAAACAATTTCTTTGGCTTGAAAAAAATTCTTTTACAGTTCCGGCGTTATGTATAAGACCATTGCCCTGTTGAAGAATCAATGGAATCGTTTCGAAAATTACATTTAATTCTGCAAGAGCTGAATTTAGTAAAATTTTGAAAGTTACCGAAGTCATTATAACGCTTGGAAATTATAATCCTGTTGTCCCGTAGCATATTATAACACCCTACACTATAGCACTGACTTACCTGCTGCGGTGAGGGGACAGAAAAATTTCTCTGTTCTCAAATTATACAAGTCATAGTTACAGCAATCTGGTCCATCTAGGGTAAACTTTTCATTAGTAAACACCTCAAATTTCCAGACATTAATGGGTTTCCTGTCTGAAACACCCTGTTTTTTATTCTTCCTCTCAAATTGCAATCGATTTTGTTAGCATTTTGTTATGATGGCTCTAAGTACTGTTGCTTGCTTGTTCTCCAATTATTTCTTAAAAACTGATAAAATTCGTTAGCGTATAATTTATTGTGCCATTCTCGGCCTACTTTTCGTAAAAATAATTCTTGCAAAAAAAACCGACTTCAAAACAGACAAACTTAAAGTCATATTTCTTTAGGGCGGTATTTAAACATTAATTATTTTATATTGAAGAAAGATTTCGTCAGGATTTTTAATATGTTGTAAAACAAAATATGAATGCAGATTAAACAAAAAAATTTAGTTATCTGGTCACCTTTTATTTTTTACACTTTTTATTGCTGAGACAGTAAAACAAAATTTGTTTAAATTCTAAGCGCTAGTCTAAAACTGTTACACCCATTAGGGCACCCTTTAATTTTTAATATTTATAATTGTTATTACACTTGATATAGTAATGGACATTCTGTGTAAGAGTTTGGCTGCAACAAAGGTAGGGCCATATACGTCAAATTACATCAGTTATAGGGACACCTTTTAATTTCTAATATCAAGTTTGCTACTTGTTAAAGCGGACTTAGAAATAAAGGTTTTGTGCAAATTTTAATTAACTGTCTACAACTGTTCAACAGTTTGGTCATATACATAAAATAACAGCATTTATTTTAACACTCTATAATTCATAATTTTAAATATTTATACTTCTTAATACACCAGACAAAGTAGTGGACATTCTGCTAAATTTTCAAGTGTTAGTATATAACGGTCCAAACGATAGGGCCTTATAGGTCAATTTACTTCAAATGTAGGTACACCCTTTAATTTCTAAATTCAAATTTTATACTTGTTGTTATAGCGGACTTAGCAAGAAAGGTTCTTTGTAAATTTTAACTATCTAGCTATAACAGCTTAAAAGTTTGGCCATATACATCAAATTACATTAACTATTGGGACACCCTTTTATTTATGATTTTGATTATTTATTCTTGTTATTATAATGGTCATAGTAATCGATATCCTATCCACTTTGCAAGCGTTTGTCTACAACGATTCAAAAGATAAGGACTAAAAAGTCAATTTAAATCACCTATGGAGACACCCTGTAATTTTTAGATTTATTTTTGTATTACTTTTTGCTATTGGGAGCTATAGTAATACGATTTTTTTAATTTTAAAGAAGTGCCCTTTACGGTTCATAAAACATTAAAAAAACATGTATGTTGTATGGTGGCACCCTTTAATCTTTAAGTTCATGAACTGTTTTTGAAACCAGACCAATCTGTAAGCATAATCTATCAAATTAAAAATAAAATCAAAATCGGTTCAGAAATAACTGAGTTTTGCAGGCACAAACATAAAAAAGCAACATTCAGTCGAATTGATAACCTCCTTCTTTTTTTTTAAACCCAAAGCAACGTTAATGGCACCCTGTATAAGCTTCAATGTTTCTTTTCTTAAATTTCTTTAAAGCAGCCGAAGGAAAAATGTATTTTATTCTTTTATGTACTTTGTAAAAGCTAACGAGAGGCGTTGTTTTAAAAGAATTATTTAAATAAAATTTAAATAACATTTTATTTATGCTGGTATTACGAGCCGCCTGTTATGCAGTTGCTATAAACTGCAAATTTGCATAAAAAAAGCAGTCTGAAACAAAAGAAATTTCATTCAGTCGTAAGGGATAGTTTTTATGGTTGGCTTAATATACCCAATGTATGTAGAGAAAAAAAAATTGATTGTGATATGGTCACAATAACTATATTCTGTTCTCTGCAACAATGTATATTGGGGTGAAAAATATGATTATATTTAACAATACTTCAGTCACGATAAATATTTTTTTGTTAACATATAATCCTATACGCAAGATTATTTATTTTAAGTGCGGCACCCGAAACTAGCCTTAACATGTTTAACTTACATATTTTCCTTCATGTTCATGTGCCGCTCATATCCTGCTGCTGTGTATCTTTTTATCTGTTTTTTTATTCTTATATTTTGACAAAGCGGTCGAAGGAAAAATGTACAAGACTCGTTGTTTCAAAAAATTATTTTAATAAAATTTAAATAACATTTCCGTTATGCTGGCATTTTGAGCCGCTTGATATGCAGTTGTTATAAATGTTTGTGTAAATTTACTCGTACTGCAAATTTGCATAACAAAAAGCAGTTTGAAACAAAAGAAATTGCACTCAGTTGTTAGGCATCCTTTTTACGGATGTACGTAGAGAAAAAACTATATTATGGTGTCTGTAATAATGTATAAATAAATGTGGCCAAAAAATTATGTTTGCTTTTAAAAGCACTTCAGTCGATAAATATTTCATCATTATATGGTTACTTTTCACAAAAAACGCAAAGCGGTTGGTTAAAAAAAAAATAAATATTAATAAAAATAAATAAATAACTGAAAAGATAAATAAATAAAAAAATTAAAAAAATAAAGATAATTAAAAATAATATAACAAATATGATTTAGAGCAAACAAATAATCGTTGCATTTGAAAATAGTATGTTCTAGGACTTGACAGATTAATTTTTTTGATAGCTGTCGGTTCGTGTGAAAACGCTTCAATGTGAAATAGTTATTTAATGTTGGAGAAAAAAAAAAATAAATAAAATGGTATATGCAAAATATTTTTTTTTTTAATTTATCATGTCTGTTTTGAAAACCACGTGATTTCAAATCACGAATGGTTTTAAAATCACGCCAATGATTTGGTGCTTTTTTAAAAACCACACGATTTCCAATTTTTCGGCGTGATTTTACAGGCTGTTTTAAGACTAAAAACAAATTAGCTTCTTAAGGAAGAAAGAAATCACGAGCATTGTTTATTAAGCAAGAACAAATTTTGTTATTGCCTACCATTTTGTTCGATGCATATTTAGAGTTAAAGTTATTTATTTGAACACTTTTTAAAAATAAATCACAATGATGACCAACTGGTATATTAGAATTTGTAATTTTAATTTGCCGTACAAAAATATTTAAGTCACTATTTAGTGCTGCTTTTAATATGTTAACTCCAGCAGACAGTAGTGCAGGTAGAAAAAATTCTAAATATATAAGTAAATGCCAATAATTCAAACTAGTGCTACTAATAAAAAACCTAAGAATAAAAAATCCCCAAATACTTTCCCTCGAGTTTATGTCCCAAATTTATGTTGAAATTTCCAATTTGGGATGAAATGGCCTTATCTGGCTACACTGCTTATTGTTAATTGTTTATCTATGCTTTACAATCTCCTGCTACTCTAAAGGTTCACAAGCGCTTTCAACAACAGCTTACATTTTTAACCAACTCTGTTAAGAGGTCTTTCTCTTAATTTGTAATGTGGGATACTCTTACATTTAATCAGTTTTCCTATTTCTGGCTCAATGTATTGCATGAGCATTCGATGAACTTCTGCTCAGTGGGAAATGTGTATTAATAACTCGTAACACATATTCTGTTGGAAAATATGATAAAAAAGTAAATATATTCAACTAAAAAAACACTCGTATTTTATTCAATTTTGCCAATACCAAGGATAAAACTAAATAACATCCTGAACAAATATTATACAAAAAAAAAAAAAAAAAAAATTAAAACCTTAAAATTATTGAAGACTAAAAATTCTGTTAGTTTTTATTTAAAGTTGATTAACGTAAAAATTGGCATTTGAATTATTAAAAAATTGTAGATTCATATGCTGAAAGTTTTTGAAATTGTTAAGAAATTTCGGTTTTGCGCACACATGATACATATTTTTTTCCATGCATAAACACATACATACATACACTCTCTAAAAAATTCACTTTATTATTTTTAAAATTGCAGCTCCATTGTACTGTAAAATTAATAATAATGTTTGAACATTTACTCCTTCTCTTTTGACCTTTACTTTGCTTTGCTTGAAAATTGAAACAAGTTTTTTTTAAGTTTGTAATGAATTGCATTCAGAAAAATGTTTTAAATTGTTTATGTTTTAATATAAATAAATAAATTGTATGTACATAAATAGTTTAAAATATTTGCTTCTAAATACATACATATTCACCAATATAAAACAGGTCAATTATTTGCAAGATATATTTTTTTCTTCTTTAGATCAATTTATTATCAATTTCATTTTTAGGATTTTTTTGAAATTTATAATACACAGTGAAAACGAATAAAATTAATAGGAAAAAATAATTGTTTTAGTAGAAAATAAATAACTAAATCTGAGAAAGAAACTTAACAAAAGCAAAAAGTAGATTTTTATTTTTTCTTCTATTTTTTTTTACACAAGGGTTTCCCTTGGAGACTATTCATATTTCATATTGTTCATATTGACATAAATTAACAGTTATTTATTTTTTATTTTTAGTTATTTAGATGTCTTCATCCGTGAATCCTCATGGTTCTCGGCTGGGTAGGGGGAGTCGCGCCGCCTTCCTTGTGGTATCACAACGGGCCATTCGATTGTGCTCAAGTGAGCTTCGTCGCGAGAGACTGCCACTAACTATTTAGATATCTTGTATATTATTTTTATTTTATTAATTTTTGTATTAATTTTCTATTTTTCTCACATCAATAATTGTGAAAACGCTATAGAAAGATATTGTGTCAAGTTCTTGAACAAAATCTTTTTAAAATGAAACATTATTTGTTTGCTTTTAATCATATTTTGATTAGTAACGATTATACAACTGTGGTTGTGAATAAAATATTCAAATTGTGGAAAAAAATGTTCATCGTGACTAAAGTATTATTAAAACAACTATAACTTGTTCGCTGCAACTTAACATTGTTACAGAGAACATAATATGAATATTTTGACCATTACACAATCATGTTTCTTCTCTGCGTGTAAGTGGTATGTTGCTCTTTTAATAAGGGAAATCTGTCAATAAACGGTGAAAACCTTTTTTGATTGCATGCCGTTTGTATCAGCTTATAGTCGCAAAAGAAGTCATGGTTAAACAATACCTTCACTTTAAGTGGGTGTGTTTATACAACAACTCGAGTCAATCATTTGAAAGCTTGTCACTCACTTGAGATTGCTGTCACAAATGGTCCTTAATTAAAAGTGAAAAAAATTTGGGATTTAACTCGTGTAAGAAATCCACCACTGCATGGTTTTTGATTTTTTTTCTCAGTCTTTAAAGAATTTTGTTTTTTAATTATTTTAAGATTTAATTACAAAGTAAATTTTTTTAACTTATTTACCTTGAATTATCCGCCAGTGTTTATTTTCTAATAATAATATTTCTTTAGTTTGAAGAAGCATTTTTTTTCAATTAAATATTTACAGTTGTTGAATTATTTAATATTTTCTATTCTTTTTGCTTTGTTGGCGTTTGCATATTTGAGTATGCGTGTGTATGTATGTCTGTATTAAATTGAAATATTTTCCAAACTTTTGATGAAATTATTAATTCATTTCAGTAATTTTCTCAAACATTTATTCACTCATACGCCCATTTGTCTGTTTATAGTTCGTTTGTTTGTTTATCCATTCATTTTAGCAGTAAAATTGTTTTATTTTAATTATTGATTTTCGTTTTTTTTGTTTGTGTTTAAATGCTGAAATCAAAGAAGAAGAAACGAACAAAAAAACTCATTCATAAATTTTTGATGACGATGAAAATAAATTAAAAGGGTGGCAACTTGGTGTATTGGACTATTCTATTTTCAACATTCCATTAGCATGATGATAAATTATAATTAAACGGTATATTTTCTGTAAATAAAAATTCTAAATTCATTTACTCTTTATTGCTTTATAGAGATATTTTCTTACGAATGAATGCTAAAAAACAGGAATAAAAAATGAATATATCTAAACAGATTTAGAAATCCATATAATGGGTTGTATAATTAAATCTACAAGGACAGAATTATTGATTCATATGTAAATTAATTATTCATTCCTGCGGTATAAGACATCCGCGAAATCGACTTAACCTTCTTGTTTTATTAAAACTGAGTTGATTTTGCATCAAGAGATATTATTAAAGGGAGAAAGTGAATACATACATACATGTTAAATATGGCAAAAGAAAATTGGAATATAAAAATCTAAATCCATTTTTAAAGCTTTCAAAAAAAGCAAATTGTTTCGAATGCTTTTTTGCTTTTTAACTAATTTTATTAACACTACGTTTTTTTTCTCCAAGCATTTGTGTCTTTTAAGGATGGCTCTAAACCATTTAAAATTAATGCAAAATCTTCCCAAAGTTTTTTTTTTTTTACTTGCACTAGGCAAAACCACAGCATATGTCTTGATTTGCTTTTATAGGCTTCAACATTCCTTCTATTTGAAACTTATTTGTGTATTTCAATATTTTAATTTTATTGTAGAATTTTCGTATTTATATAAAACAAATTAATTAAAAATATATTTAAATTTTTTTCTACCACTTTTGTTCTCTCTGTGGGCTTTTCTTTACATCTCTTGAACGTAAGCAAAATGGCGAAAAATATCTACATTCCGGAATAAATGATATGTCAATGCCGACAAGGTAGATTTATTAGCGCAACAAACATTTGGGCAGAATCAAAATATTATGGAAATAAGCCAGCCATTTGAAAAGGGCTAAGTCGTGGTAGAGGAAATCCCACAGTTCTTAAAATAAAGAATAAAAGCCCCAAAATTAAAATTCTTTGCTGTTTTACCCACACAGTCCACATGTGGATAAGAGCTCATGAAATGCTTTCAGTATATATAGAATTCTTTATAGTAGTTTTATTTTTCCGATCCCAGCTTTAGGATTTTAAGAAATGTAGGGTAAAATTAAATTCTGTTGTCATACCTTTCGGTGAAGACCGTCGTCACTGGCTGTTTATTTAGTACGATTGGCGAGCGCTTTCGATGTAAAGACATCATTTTCAAGCCGCGTTTTGATTAGTACTGGTTGGATAGTGTAACGTGTTTGTTTCATAGATAGTGGTGGGTACAGGTAGTTTTGTTCGTTAAGATGGTGTCTATTTAAAAATGGTATTATGCAGGTAGATTGCCTGTCTTTTATTATTGAGTAGGTAAGTGTGACCATCTGTGGGTGTTTTGCGTTTGTAAGTTTGTTTTAATAGTTTAAGTGGTGTAAAAATTGTGTCCGAGGTTGTATTTACCTGTTCGTTAATAATATCTCCGTTAAACGTTCGTGTTTTGTATATTTCCATGTTTTCAAGAATGTCCAGTCTTCGTCCTTTTTTACTAGGATGTATTAACGTCATACATTCATCTATTTGTCTTGGCTCGTGTTCATGTGTGTTAAGGTGTATTGCGAAGTTAGAGTCTTCTCTTTTCCGTTTGTATGATCGTATGTGTTCTGTGAACCTTGTTTTTAATGTTCGTCCAGTTTGTCCTATGTATGTATGGTTGCAGGTGCAAGTAAGTCTGTATACTCCGCTGGTGTTAAATTTATCGGTTATTTCTGTTGATGTCTTGAGATTGTATTTTATTTACTGGCGGAATAAATCCAATTAACTTAATACTAAAATTAAATTTTTTTCTACAAGAAAGAATTTTGAATTAAACGTACACACATATAGTTAGTTTAAAGAAAAATTAAAATTTTTTACATATTCCTTGAAAAAATTTTAAAATTCATTTTATAAATTCGTGGCCTTTTTTAGGGTAAAATACACCAAAATGCGATAGTTTTGAATATTTAAACTTGAAAGACGTAAAATTTCTAAGTCAGAAGAGATATAATATTTAAATGCTCGCCAACTATGGGAAAAAAGTGCAAATATATTTGCTTATAATTAATTGAATACTTGTTGAGAATAAACTGGACTAGGGTATCGAAAAATCTTAAATTTTAATTTTAAAATGCTTATAACTCGATTACTTTTAAATAAAAAATGCAGATTAATATTACAAGTATTGATAAGCCCTTTAGGACCATGTATTATTTAAAAAAAATCAGTCAAAAGTTGAAAAAATGCCAAGCGTAAGAAAAATTTATTATTTGGTTAGTGTTGTTTTAGACACCCCCCATCCACTAACAACCTACCAACCTTTTATACTTTGTTTAATTTTTTTTTTTTTGCATTTTAAAGAGAATTTAACTTTATATATATTAATGTACTTTATTCTAAGAGCAAGTCAAATTTAATTTAGATAGTCGATCTATTGTAGTTGCGTAGATGCAGGGAAATAAAACATAGCTTTTTATGGATGTTATAATGTCCCCTTCCCTCAAATTTATAATTTATTCAATATTAAATATAAAAAAAAAATTTGGTCTTGTAGCTTTGCGTCCTATAAGGGATAAAAAACCAAATAAACAAAAACATATTTACTTCTAATAATTATTTTATATTATTTAATTAAATTAATTAAAAAGTTCAAAATTATGATAATGTCATACGTATTTCATCATGGGCGGCATTATCCGTATCAGGCAGAAGTAGTTTAATAGTATCTGATGAAAAAGGCTTTCTAATCTTTTGTGTTTTTTGTATATAACAGCCTAAAAAAGGGTCACTGTTAAAAAATAACCTATTTAGAACATTTCGATTTGTATCGATTCTGCTGAGTTCTCTCGAATAATTAACACGATATAATCTGAAGTGCCTATTTTTGGCCTCGGCAGCTTCTGCTGACATTCGTCAAATGGGCAAGATTACTTGCTGTATTACAGTAATGCCATGAATTAGAATTTTGTGCATCGTTGGACTAATGTGATGCTAATTGTAGAGCTGCACATACATTTCGACTGTGTTATGTGCATATTCATCAAATTTTTCAATATTAATGCGGTGCCCGCTAGTTATTGTTTCCAATATTATATTCAGGCGTTTGATTAGTTCTTCGTTTATGCGAAACAGTTGCTGGATCCAAAAAAAAAACTTTTTGATGCGTTGCCATCATTAGTGTTGCCATATCCTAGTTTTGGAATATCTACAAGAAGCCTCATCTCTTCCTTAAGCCTCTTCTGGATGATTCTTTCTTTAACAATTGCTTTATTTGCATAGTTCCTTACTTGCCACTTTTGAAGTGTCAGTTTATATAAAAGAAATGTGAAATGTGTTAAAATCTTTTGAAGTTTGTCCGCAAATGTAACACCTCACTGATTTTATGTTTGTTGAAGCGTTGAAGAGTTTTGCATCGGCCATTGTCAATAGCATTGTATGGTACTTTACTTTTCCTTAACAATTGTAATAAATTGTAATAATAATAATAAATAATAATAAATTGTAAATAATATTTCACATCAATAATTCGAAAAACACAAAAGTTTATGACGACAATAAAATATAATAAAAAGTGCCTTATGATCAAAAATATAAAAAAATAAAATTTTCAAGAAGTCGCCAAAAATGATGGCGCAAATTTGCGCAAACTTTTTTTTTCTTAAATCAGATATCTAATATTTTATTGTGGTATATAACATTATTTGTACAACAGCTACCTTTACTTTAAAGAAACTTTTCCTTTTTTTGTAAGAATTTATATATATATATAGCTTTTGTTATAATTAATATTTTTATTTTAAATATTGAAAATAGCTGCTGATGAAATCTTTTAAGAAAAAAAAAAAAATCAATGTAGTACCTCTATTCGTTTAACTACAGAAAAATATCATATAAAAACGCAAGAAATTTTCTTCACTTGCCTGAATTTAACAGCGTCCCACAACTACAAATCTTAACTCACAATCTTTAAAATGCGCGATATGATGTAGAATTTTGTTCTCTATCGATCTGCGTAATTACTTCTTAGGATTTCATCAAATTAATTTTTGCTTTTTTGGCCAGCCTTTTGGGTCAAATACTCCTCTGTGAGATGGACAGTCATCGCCAAATCGACTTCCCTACCTATTAGTATCAAGAAAAATTTTCGTAATTTTTTAATAGTTTTGTAGTCTTGTAGGTTTTTTCATCAATTTGCGTTGCGGACCTTACATTCAAAAGGGCATCTATAAATTTCTCAATCCGCCTGTTATATCTACAATATTCATTTCAGACTTCATAAAGTATTATTTTTTTAACTTTGCCCTTTCGAATGTACGGTCCGAAACGCAAATTGATGAATAAATCTGCAATACTACAAAACTATTAAAAATTTACGAAAATGATTAAAAAAAATGCAAAATAAGAAATCAACTTTCTTTTTAATTTTGAAATAAATTGGCTAAACTTAAAATTATTTATTTGGTTACGGTATCACAAATCTTGGACATTGTTTAATTAATATTAAAATTATTTTTTCGAAAAGAAAAATACAATTAGATATTTTTATTGATTATGCTTTAAGTAATTGAAATAAATTTATGTATTTTAAGCGTTAAAACAAAATTTGCTTTAACATACTTTTAAATTAACACTAGTAACTTTTAATTTATTTTTTATTCACACACTCAAATTAATTTTTTTTTTGCCAGATAACAGACATTCTGAACACTTTTTAAAGGGAAAGGTGCCACACTTTTTTTCTCCTGAAGCATGAATATTTTACACCTTTTTTTTTGTTGAAATAAAATTGCTTAAATTTATATTTAAAATATTGTATTTCACAAAACCCACAATTATTATTCGTTTGTTTTTTTCTTTGGCCATTTTTGTATTTAAATATTTTATGATGGCGTAAAATTCTGTATGCGAAATATAAACTTTGTACGAAGTTGAAAGAAGTAAGATAAACGTTGTTGCCTCGAAGGAATAGAGGCATAAAAAAAGTTTACAAAAATAAAATTTAAAATAACTGGAATACATTTAATGATAAATAATCTTAAAGGGTGCAGTTTTACGTTACAATTGTCTCTATTTTCTCAAATAAAAAAAATATAATATTTATTTTAATTGTTGTTTTTGGTTTTTAATTATAAACTACTATTCACCAGAGGCAAAAGAGTTGAAATAACTTTTATTAACTGCATCAAGTAAACAAGGTCTAAAATAATAAAAGTCGCTGTAGTCGTTAGTGTAATCGAATAAATTTTTTTAAATGTGATGTAAAGCCCTTCAACGAAGAGGAAAATTGTATCATTTATGAGTATTTCCAAGAGAAGTATGATACTCTGGGTGGCCAATATCGGTTTTAAAATATACAAGACAATTTACCATTTAAGAGTGAATAGTGCCAGTTAGGTTGAGCTGAGGTGACATTTGAAACCTTTGTGTATTGACTTTAATTTACACATTCTGACCGTTATGCGCCGTAGAGGGTAGTGTTTTCATCCTCTACTAAAGACGCTAATTTGCCTGGCCAAGGTCCGAATGACTAAAAGTAGTACATTCTGTTACAGTGATTCTTTTGTGTTTTCACTTGCTCTACAGATAATGTTATCGCTAAATTATTACAAGCAAAATAAGCGTTTTAATCTTTATGTTCTGCCAAAAAACCAACGAAGTTTTCGAGTATGTACTTAATTACTAAATCGCTTTAAATCTCTTAACATTTAAGTGTCCGAATAAAATACTGTATTTATACTGTTCTGTATTTATTAAGTTCACTTTTTAGTCTTGGGAAGATTAGCCACTTTTAAGGACAAAATTTCAAAAGTTAATATTATTCAAATAGAAAATTATTTTTATATATTTTTTTCCAACCAGGAATTGAACCATGGATTATTATAAATCAGTTAAAATTTACTTTTTTGGCTTTGGTTCATTTTTTAATTTAATTTTTACAAATTTATGCGGACGTTTTCCAATGAAAACAAGAATATTAGACACTGGACTGCCAAATCCATCATCAGCGTTCTTCCTATCTATTTAATCAAAAAATCGTTTCATAATTTTAATTAAATATTTATAGAAATTTCGAAAATTTTAATCTGAAAAAAAAAATCTTCAATGAATGGAAAAACTTTTTTCTGTGTAGAACAAGATGTTTTTAATTGTTTCTTTAAAATTTTTGCAGTTGGACAATAATTTAACTGTTTTTGTAAGCTTTTGTTTTTTTTTTCTAAACTTAAAATACAATTTTACTAAATTCTCATTATATTTACCTCCTACTAAATAACGAAGGAAGCATAATCACACTGAAAAATTTTTTTCAACAAAAAAAATTTTCTAAAGTCATTTTTTTAACATTTGAATAATTAAGCAAATTTTTCTTTAGTTTTGTTATAATTTCATATTCTTTTTTACCGTATTTAGGTAAGTTTTTACTTCTGTGTAGAATTAAGATATTCGCAATTAATTAATAATATTTTATCCCATTCTTGTTATGTTTAAATCACCTGGCTAGCAATTTGAAGAAGAAATTAAAAATGTTTACAGTTTGGACTGAGTACAACGTTTTGTCGATCAATTCTTCTTAGGTCAAAGCTAGTATGTTTTTCTATCATTTCTCAATACAACCTCTGATCTACCTTAAGGATGACTTTATTACGTTTGTGTCATACAACAAAGCTTTGGGAATCTACCTTGACAACACTTTAGATTTCATGCATCAAGTGAATAGTATAATTTCTAGAGCAGGGATTCTCATCAAATTCCTACTCACGGACCCCTAGTAAACTAATTTTTTTTCGCGGACCCCTCTGAAGCCCAAATTCATAAAAAACCGTTATTATTTTTGAAAACACTGTTATTTCGGTTCTTCATGCGGACCCCTTGGATGGTTGCGACGGACCCCCAGGGGTCCACGGACCTCCATTTGAGAACCGTTGTTCTAGAGTATATTTTATGTCAACACGCTTTTACAATTTAGGAAGCTTTCTACAACTTAGGGTGGAAAAACGTATTGCAATGTCATTGTGTTTTCCATTGTTTTTATATGGAATTGAAGTATTTTTGGGAATGTCACTACAAAATACTACAATACTTCGACTTCATTTCAATAGAGTTGTGCCTTCGATATAGAGATCATATTTTTGCTTAAGTCGTTAATACTTTGGGCCTAGATTTTTAAAGTTTTATTTATCAACATATTATTACGTAATTTTATAAAATTATAAAAAAAGGTAAACCCTCTTATGTCCAAGATTTGAATTCGGATAATCCTCCAAATGTCATCATATGTCCTATTCACTCCTCTTTATACATGAGATGGTCATTTGTTGTAAAAACTGCAAGGGTTTGAAATAATAATTTTCCATTTAATATTCGTGAGTTAAATAAGACGATTGCCCAATTTAAAAATATTGTTAAAAAGTACTTGTAACGAAATAAGCTGTTACCAACACGAATCGGTTATTCAGGATGATTAATAATTTTATTATTAGTGCAAAAAAGTTGGGGTAATTATTTTATATATAAAAATGTACTTTATAACTTTTGTTATAATAAGTTATCATAGACAATCTGAATTAAGGATAATAAAAAATAAAATAAATAAAATATATAAAAAATAATAAAATAAAAATATATATAGTAAAACGTTCTTAGACTCAAAAACTTTCAGATTATTGGAAAAATACGATATAAAGTTTTGTTGTCAATGCTTTTTAACCATTTCATACCTTCTGTGATCGCCATGCTTTTAGAATATATTATGATCTGGGATACAAAAGTATTTATTTACATACAAAGTTAGGTATTTTTGAAATTAGAATTATTTTTGAAATTAGAATTAGAAAATAGAACAGAAAAAGTCACTAAAATAAAGCTCTTCCAGCTTTTCACACAAAAATATTAAAATTACTATGTTTTGCAGAGGTTTGGCTGCGTTTAGCCCTGAACTTTCCTTATTGCTTTGTTTTGAAAAGTTAATGTTTCACTGCAGCCCATTATATTTAGAACAGAATGAATGATTTTTATGTTAAAAATTTCTCACTTTATAATTAAGCAACCTTTCAGATTGCACATAATAGTTACGAAATAAAAAAAGTTTAATTGTAAGTATAACTTTATAAAAAATTAGTTTTAATGATAATTATAATTATGTAAAATAAAGAGCAGTTACATTTTAGTTTGTTCACAAAAAATTACTATTCAAAAGTCTTTTTTTGTAAAAGAAATTTTAAATAGCTTGATAAAGTCATAGATATAAAAAACAAAAGTGTGATGGTTACCATAGTAATATTTTAAAATCAAATTGCTAAAAATATACTATACGAGGGCTGCTCTATATATTTCTGGCCTAATAGTGAAAATGCAAATATTTATAATCAAAAATGGTTTTATTGTTTTTCAAAGTATTCTCCAGCATGATTTATACACTTTTGTATGCGCTCAAACCAGTTGTCGAAGCACTTTTTCCACTCCGATTTAGACACCTCTAAAACATGGTTTTTGAACATTTCATCAGCTTCTTCTGGCGACGAAAATCGTTGACCACGCATTTTTTTCTTGATGTGCGGAAACAAGAAGAATTCATTAGGTGCCAAGTCAGGGCTGTACGGCGAATGACCCATTAATTCGACGTTTTGGCCGGTCAAAAACGCTATGGTTTGAGCCGATGTGTGAGAGCTCGCATTGTCATAGTGAACAATGATTCGTCTTCTCTTGTTGGTTTTTCGAATTTCTTCGATGACTTCAGGCAAACAAATTGTAGTGTACCACTCAGAAGTGACCGTCCTACGTTGCTCAAGCGAAACAGTCGCCACATGACCAGTTTTGCTGAAGAAACAGGCGACCATTTGCTTCGAAGTGCTTCTTCCACGAACAACTTTCGTTGGATTTTGCTCGTCTTTGAAGACCCACACGGTCGATTGTTGTTTCGTTTCGGGCTCATACGCATAGATCAATGATTCGTCACCTGAGACGATCTTATAAACGTCTCTTGAAGCACCGCAATCGTATTTTTGCAACATTTCTTTGCACCAATCGACACGAGCCTTTTTTTGAGTGACTTTCAAATAGTGCGGGACCCAACGAGAACAAACCTTTTTTACTGCCAGGTGTTCATGCAGTATAGAATGTATGCTGGTGGAAGAAATTCCCAAGGATGTCTTTATCTCTCGGTATGTCGCATGTCGATCTTGCATTATGAGTTCACGCACGGCATCAATGTTCTCTGGCACAACAGCCGTTTTTGGACGACCTTCACGAAATTCGTCTTTGAGCGAGCTTCGGTCACGATTAAATTCATTATACCAATTTTTCACAGTGCTATAGGATGGTGCTTCGCCATACGAAGATTTAAGTTCATCAATGCACTCTTGTCGTGATAATCCACGTCGAAAATAGTGAAAAATGGTGGCACGAAAATGTTCACGAGTTAATTCCATTTTTTTCTATATAAATTTTTTCAAGTCACTGTAAACAACACAAATAATGGTCGTACGTCAAAACGTTTTGAGTACGATTATGCTTAAAAATGACAAACTTTCCAATGGAAATGTCAGATTGCCCTTGGCAGCACTCAGTGTTGCCAGGCCAGAAATATATATAGCAGCCCTCGTAATATCTTTAAACAAGAATTCTACTAGAAATCTAACAAAGAGCGCAATTAGTTTTTTTCTTAGCTGTTTTTACAAAGTTATTTTGATTTAATATACTTTTTTATGTATAAAAGCAAATACTAAAGAAAAGTTGCCAGATCTTTTCATAATATATTTTTCTAGACGCCTATAAATGGAAATTACACTTGCGAGCGTCATGGTAGTATTTAGCTGTACATGGAACAGATAAATTGTTTGGGCATAAATAAAGACTTTACAATAACATGAAACCCCAGCTTCGCAGTTATAATTAGAAATACCTTATTATATGCATATACTATTCACGCTATTTTTGATATGTTAAAAAACAACGGCAAGGGTTTTGTTCTCCTTTTGTTTTAATTTTAACTAATTTGCTCCTACATAATTTTTCTGTGAAATACAGAGTTACTCTAAATTTTCAATTTGTTTTCTTTTAAGTCGTTTTATGGTTTTTATTTGATTGTAGATTTTTCTTTTGCCATTTAAATATTTAAGCATTTTATCAATAACTAAATGATTTTTTAATTCCTTTTCGAAAACACAACAAAAATGTCATAAATATTTTTATTGCCTTAAAGGAATAAATAGATGCCTATGAATGTATTTTTGAATGCAAACACAAATGCAAATGATAGCATAAAAATTAAAAATATATTTTTCCCAAACAAAACTATTAAACGAAAACTGAAATAAAAAAAAAAAAAAAAAAAAAAAAAAAAAAATACGAAACAAACACTGAATGATAAACAATATCCAAATATACAGTTGTCAGTTGAATTTTGTAATTTTTGTTGAACAAAAGTATATGAATGTATGTATGAATGTGTGTATGTGTGAATGTATGTATGTGTGTATGATGTTGTGTTATACATTTAGAGTCAAAAGTAAAAATAAATTTAAAATAACTGTATATAACTGTAACCAATAAAAAAAGTTTCAAATTCTAAACTTTTCGATTGTTGAACAGAAAATAAAAATGAAATGAATTTTTTAGTGTGGCAAATTTGTTTTTATTATCTTAAACAAGTGATTTTAGCGACGATTGAAGATAATGGGCTATTTTCTTAACTTTTAGGCTTGACAAATGTTTATAAATTCTAATTGGCCATTTTGTTTTAAATTAAAAAAATATTTACGTTTCCAGAAATGTGTTTCCTTTAATATGTTTCTGAACTTCACGGTTTAAATAAGCGCTGGACAATTAATATTTTTTAATGATTTTCATTAGTTTTCTAGAGTGAAGCAGTAAGAAAAGAAATTTATATTCCTTTGAAATTTTCAGTTTTTGTGAAGTGAAAATTGTAATCATTAATATCCCGACGAATTTCTTCATTGATTATCTGTCGAAAATAAGATAAGCTATCATTCCAAATTGAATGTAAATATAGAGCATAAGCGCATTATCACTCTTAAAGTTGCCTTTTTAATCGTTACTGATCTAATTTAATTAAAAATAAATTTTGCATTAGATTTATTGAAAAAATTATACAATTATGAGACTATTTACAAAATCTTAACTTTTTCTAATAATTGACAATTTAATTAATCTGCCACACTGTTAAGATTTTAACAAATCTAAGGCACAACATCTGTCAATTCTTTAAAAAACCACAAACAGTGGATCTGTTATTTTGCATATTGTTTATCATAATCCTACTCTGCACTCGAATAAAAGATCTTGAATTTAAAAGTGTGAATAATAAACTATTAAAAGAATTATTAACTTGGCCAGCCAAAAAACAAATATTGGGGTGAAAGAGAATTAAAAAATAAGAAAAAAACTTAAATACGAAATACAATTTTACATAAAAATTTTATCGGCTCTTAAAGGGTTAATCATTCTTAACATTTTTTAGAATTTTCAGAAAGTTCTCTTCAAAAGCTGTTAAATGATTGCTATATTGACAACTGAACTTTTTTATGAATATTTCAGAGGCCCATAACCCGTTAATAATAGGCAAGCGCCAATTTTTTAACTTAATGTTTCTTTCTTATTTGGTAATTCTCTTTCGATCCTTATATTTGTTTTTTTTTTTTAATTGGAGTTACTTTATTGTACCAAGTGATATGAAAAATAGAGGCAGACCCACTGCCTAGAGAGATTTAGGGCAATCTTAATGATTTTCAATATGAACTCCTTCTAAACTTCGTCTAATAGTACGGCGTATTTAAATTTTTTCTAGTTTATTTACTGCCTCGGCAAACTTGATTTTAACACTAACATGGACGGACAGACGGACAAACGGACATCGCTGAATCAACTTCGCTATGCATAAGAACTCAGAAAATCAAAATTGGATTTTGTAGAAATTACAAACGGATTGACAAACTTAGGTTCACCCTTTTTCCACTTTTCGTGGTGAAGAGCGTAAAAAATGGACAATAAGAAAAAACTCGAGGGTAAAATACGGGGACGGGTTATTCATTCTGTGTTTTTTTTAGAGGTTCATGCCTCGTACCTAAATAACAATATTGCTCTTGTCCACAGATAACTATCAGTTAACTTATGTCAAAATTTGAACTAGTAAAAATCAGGTCAATTCTCATTTGATTTCTTTCTTAAATAATTTAATACAAGTCTTAAAATAAACTAAAAAAAGACGTCGAGTAGTTCGACTCCCGATAGAGTCACCGAGTGTTACAGCTTAAATGGCTGCGTAGGTTTGTAAAGGTGCATGTTTAGTAATAAAAAATCGTGCGAACAAATCTATTCAGAGTCACAGAGTAAAAAATGAGAGATGTAAGGAACAAAAAAAGTGCCAGAGAATTGTAAAATAAAAATCAATATTCTCATTAATTAAAATATTATTTTGTTTCCTCAAAATTAATTTTTTCATTCATGCTTAATTTTAATAATAAATGCGTTTGTCTATGTGATTGTGAATTTTAATAACACCACACATATTTTAATTAGCCAAAGTCATTTTTCATTCTTTTAAATTGTTGCGTAAGTGTTTGTTTTACTAGTTTATACCCCAAAGACCTTTTTCCATTTTCTCTCCTCACATATGCTGCACTTCAACGCCACCCCTAAGCCATAAATATTTCTTGAAAAAAAAAATATATATAAAATAAAAAAACTATAAAAATAAAAGTCAAAGTTATAAAAAGCCACCACTGTTGCATGCATTAAATAGTTGTGTGGTAATAAATCATTGCGTAGTAAAAAAAGAGCATAAACTTGCATAAAAACTGTTGTTGCAAGCACAAATTTAGATGCCTCCGATAGCAGTCGTAAGGAATTAAAACAGCAAGCGGGTTAAAGTTTGTGTGTGCTAAAGTGGAAGCCACGAATATGCTGTAATTTTCCACAAAATTTATCACATTTATGCGAGTGCATTCATGTTGTTCTTAAAAGTTTTTATTTAAATCAGTTAAAGTGGTCGTAGTATATTGTTTTAAAGTTTAAGTGGTAAAAGAAACAGCTTAAATAAACGTTTTTCATTTTGTTATATGGAAGCCAACAAATTTCTCAGTCATTCTTAATATGAGTTTTGTGTTTAGATAAAAATGTTAACAAGTTATGAAAAATTACAATGACTTTTTAAGTTAAATGAATAATGATTTGCTTTAAATTGTGATGACAAGTAATGGCGGAAGGATTTTTTGAGGAAAAAATTATATACGAAGGCTGCTATATATATTTCTGGCCTGGCAACACTGAGTGCTGCCAAGTGCAATCTGACATTTCCATTAGAAAGTTTGTCATTTTTAAGCATAATCGTACTCAAAACGTTTTGACGTACGACCATTATTTGTGTTGTTTACAGTGACTTGAAAAAAATAATATAGAAAAAAATGGAATTAAATCGTGAACATTTTCGTGCCATCATTTTTCACAACTTTCGACGTGGATTATCACGACAAGAGTGCATTGACGAACTTAAATCTTTGTATGGCGATTAAGCACCATCCTATAGCACTGTAAAAAATTGGTATAATGAATTTAATCGTGGCCGAAGCTCGCTCAAAGACGAATTCCGTGAAGGTCGTAAAAAAACGGCTGTTTTGCCAGAGAACATTGATGCCGTGCGTGAACTCATAATGCAAGATCGAAATGCGACATACCGAGAGATAGAGATATCCTTGGACATTTCTTCCACCAGCATTCATTCGATACTGCATGAACACCTGGCCGTAAAAAAGGTTTGTTCTCGTTGGATCCCGCACAATTTGAAAGTCGCTCAAAAAAAGGCTGGTGTCGATTGGTGCAAAGAAATGTTGCAAAAATACGATTGCGGTGCTTAAAAAGACGTTTATAAGATCGTCACAGGTGACAAATCATGGAGCCCGAAACGAAACAACAATCGACCGTGTGGGTCTTCAAAGACGAGCAAAATCCAACGAAATTTGTTCGTGGAAGAAGCACTTCGAAGCAAATGGTCGCCTGTTTCTTCGGCAAAACATGTGGCGACTGTTCCGCTTTAGCAACGTAGGACGGTCACTTCTGAGTGGTACACTACAATTTGTTTGCCTGAAGTCATCGGAGAAATTCGAAAAACAAACAAGAGAAGACGAATCATTGTTCACCATGACAATGCGAGCTCTCACACATCGGATCAAACCAGAGCGTTTTTGACAGGCCAAAACGTCGAATTAATGGGTCACCCGCCGTACAGCCCTGACTTGGCACCTAATGGCTTCTTCTTCTTGTTTCCGCACATCAAGAAAAAATGCGTGGTCAACGATTTTGTCGCCAGAAGAAGCTTTTGAAGTGTTCAAAAACAATGTTTTAGAGGTGTCTCAGTCGGAGTGGAAAAACTGCTTCGACACCTGGTTTGAGCGCATGCAAAAGTATATAAATCATGCTGGAGAATACTTTGAAAAACAATAAAACCATTTTTGATTATAAATATTCGCATTTTCACTATTAGGCCAGAAATATATAGAGCAGCCCTCGTATTTATTTTGAAAACTATGCAACAAAAAGTTTAACAAGTTTTTGTCGTCTTGTTGAAGTATAACAAATTGTCATAGTGTCCACAGATATAATGTCCGTGGACTTAATGTCGCTTTAAAAAACACCACAGTTTTGATGGACATTGTGTCTTTTTAAAAAACGTTATAGAGTCGTTTTAGAATTAAAATAGTGCCACTTATGAACGTGTCATAATGTTCACACTTAAAACTACAAGAACTTCGCTTACTAAAGATGTTTTGCATAGTCGATTTTCGGCCGGGCGCAAGGATTTTCTCGCATATAATATAACCAAAACCGCACCCGGCAGAAGCTGTTCAGTTTAGACTCATTTATTTTACAATGAGGTTTTGGTGCGAAGACGATGTAATATTGCGAAACTGTAAGAATGAAGATGAACAACTCAGTCCTTATCTCATTTTGGGTGAGGGGTCCTCATGCAGCGTGATTATCTGGCGTTCTACAAGCTCTGATATTCCTCATGTTTCTTCTCAAACATTAACTTCGAAAAATAAAGATGGCGTAGATTTTCCTTTAGAAGATTTCGAAACAAAAAATAATATATTCCAGTGTGGCCATTTTCCTGCTTGGAGCCTTCATGGCACTAAACATGCTCTGTCCATTGTCCTTTACGAGGCACATGAACTTTTAACTTCTTGTGCAGGAAATTTGGTCAGTAACTAACATTCCTGCCTTTAGTGAAGCTGAAATTTCTATTTAGTTTAATTTTCGTCAGTCTTTTTGGCTGTTCTTATTTTCTTTTTTGGCTGGAGATACCAAAGTTATCACTTCTTTACCTTCCTTCTACATCCTTACGGTTCCGAAAAATTTCATCGTTCTTACAGCATTTGCATAGCAAAATAAATAAGTCTAAACTGAACGATTCATCATCTCAATCGTTCACTTGTTTAGGAAAAGGCTGCTCCGGACTCTACATTACGCAGGTAACTTAATATTTAAACATTATGTGGAGTGATATCCTTTTGCACGTGTTGTTGTTGTGTTTTATTGTATTTCTGATGTCATTTTTATTTCAGAAGGAAATGATGTTAAAGGCGATAAGCTTAAAAAAAGTACTTGATTTTGGAATCGGAGCGATAATTAGTAAAATGGCAATTTTTCGAGACGCACTTAAATTACTTTTTCTACTAATTTACAATTCTCCTAAAAAAATATTAAACTATTTAATGGTGTCCTAAAAAAAACTTTAAAATTTTCCTGAATGTTCTCATGCATGAATTCGAACATAAACGTGTGAATGTATTTGTGCAAATATTTAATTCGTATGAATATTTCTTGTGTAGAAAACTGTTTACTTAGTTCACACAAACACAAGTGCACATATACACGTAATAATAAAATGTACACATAAATTTGCATATGTATTCTTTATTACGTGTGCTCACATATACATTTACTTGTGTGTGTTTGATGGCAAAAAATCGTATGGTTATAAAATCCACATGTTTGTTTTTTCAACGTTAAGTTTTTCTGCATTTTTTGTTCTTATGGTCATTTAACAAAATTTACTTTACATGTGTTTTTTCTAACGTATTAAAAAAAAAACAAACGTTAAAGCAACAGATATGAAAACACCAACTTCTAAAAAGTAATAAAATGTAAAAGGCTTCTCTAAAATTGTAAAATTCATTAGGAAAATATGAAGTCAAGGACTTTGTTCATTTCTTGTTTTTGAAAAATAATTGCAGAACATTAAGTTTAATTTAAACGATTAAAAGTAATTTTAAATTTAAAAGGGGTTTTAAGTTGTGATCATAAATTTACAAGAATTTATTTAAGTGTTTGACATGTTTTCTATGCTCCCCCCTATTGAAAGTAACTAAGCATGGTCATGCAGCCACCCAAATCTTTAATCACTAAAACGTTGGTGAGACTTGAAATACTCTGAGATTGTTTAAGAAACGTTGGTCTTTCACTAGCGTAGCCGTCCAAATTAAAATACGCTGTGGCTACGAAGAGATTCAAACTTATAAACTCCTGGGTCATGGCCCTCTTGGTGCCCTTTAAAAAAAATTCAGTCTCGACTGCCTCTTTATTTAAGAAATCGTCGAGGTTTTGATCAGGAGTTCCTCGATTCACTAATCAGACACCTCAACCATATCATTTGCAGTTCCAAGTTATTGGAACATCACAAAACCATCTAAATTTTACCAAAAATATAAAAATTTTAACTTAAATATAAAACTTTGCTAACAAACTGTTTTTGCAATAAGAAATTCAAAACTCATTAAAAATCGAAAATTAATAAAAAAAAGCTATCGAATATCAAAAAATCGAAATTTTACTAAAGGTTTTAGTTTTTCCAAAAAATTGTACTTAAAAAATTTGAAATTTCATTTAAAACGGAAAATGAAAACAAAATACTTAAAATTAATTAAAATTTGCTTTTTTGGCTTTGGTTCATTTTTTAATTTAACTTTTATAAAGAAAAATTATATTTCAAATGTACGCGGAAGTTTTCCAAAGAAAACAAGAAAAATTAGACTCTGGCAGAATGTAATGCCGCATTTTCAGGACCGCCAAATCCATCATCAGCATTCTTCGCATCCATCCTGGCTGGGAAAAAATTAAAAAATAATTTAAAAACTAAAAAGTAACAACAATTTAAAAATGTTCTTTACTTACTTTTCTTCTCTCTACTTTCGCAAAAAAAAAAAAACACACACAAATATTTGCACTATTGAGTTATTTTTTATTATAATTGCAAAAATGGAGCTGAAAACCAAATACAGTGGTGGCAGAAACCTTCGTAGAAAAACCTTCATTTATCGAAAAAAATCATAATTTAGAAAAAAAAATCTTCAAATTTTTTTATTCTTTTTTCTTTTGAAAAAATCTGTTTAACGTTTGCAGAGGAACAAGGGGGACATATCAAATTTATTGCAAACTTCGACAAGGATGTAAACGTTTACTGACATTGTGTGTAAAAACACTTTCACTGTAATATTTTCCTAACTCTTCAAATATTTATTAAATTCATGTGGTGGAGTTTTCTATATTCTGTATCTCATTTTCTTTTATTAAATTTTGAAAAAGTTTAATTTGTCTTACTAGTGAAGAAACTTTTTTATTAGTTCATTTAATTCAGTAGCATTTAACTTTTTATCGAAAATATTAGTTTTCACAAATGTATGCACCTGGTAAACGTCATCATTATTTGCATATTTATCCATTAGAGTCAGGGTTTTTTTTTGTTATTTTTTGTTTTAGAGTATTAATTCACAATAAATTGTTTCATATAGAAAAATATATCAAATAAATTTTAAAAATATCTTCGAAACTTAATTTGATTAAAAAAATCTTTAAAGTTAAGATAAATTAATCATTCTGGCATTGTTGACCAAATATCTGACGTCTTCAGAATATTATTTTCAGCGACAGCTCAACTTACTAAGAGCCCTGCTTTCCACACAAATATTTCAATAGATTCTTTAATGAAGGAGAGTGTAGAGCAGTGTACATAAGAATCGGCACAGCCAAATAAAGCACTTTAGTTGGTTAATTAATTTTTTCGTTGCTGGAGTTAAAGCAGTTTAATATATTTTTTGTGTTATTTAACTAACTAGTTGACCATTAGCATCATCTATTTAAAGCTGTATAAACTACAGTATGACTAAATCAACCTTGCAATATAATCCATCCACTTAAGATAATTCATGCTCCTAATTGTTTCATGCTTGACACACATTTTTTTGTTAAGTTTTTTGAATAAAAAAAAAACAAAATCAACAAAAAAAGAGGGCTATCTTCAGTTATGCTGCATCTTATATACCCTTCAGCAAATATCTTAATCTAATAAAAAAATATTGGGGTGAGAGAAAATAAAAAAAAAAAATAAGTACGACATATAATTTTACATAAAAATGTTCTCGGCTCTTAATAAGTTAAGCATTTTTAAAAAATTTTAGTATTTCTTTAAATATTTTTTCAAAAGCTTTAAAACGATACCCATATTGATATCTTCGAATATAGTGCACAATTGTTTTTTTTTTTTTAAAGTTTAGGGGACCACAACTCTGAAAATATAGAGGCCGCCAATTTGTTAACTTGATGTTTTTTCTTATATCTTAGATTTCCATCGGTCCGTTTATTTGTTTTACGATTGAAGTTACTTTATTGTTTACGGTATTTGGAAAAATTACAGGCAGGTGTAGTGTTTTGCCTGCTGTGTCGAAGGTTTTGGACCGATCTTGGTGATTTTCAATAGCAAAATTTCGAAACCATGTCTGATCGATTACTGTAATAAAATTTTCTCTAGCTCATCTAGTGCCTTGGCAAAGTTGATTTTAACACTTTTACGGACGAACAGCGCTCAATCTACTTCGCTGTGTATAAGAACCCAGAATATATACATTTTTTGGGGTCGAAAATTAATGTTGTAGAAATTACAAACGGAATGACAAACTTAGTTTCACCCGTTTACAACTTTTTGTGGTGAAGGGTATAAAAACTAACAATTTTACTTTAACTTAACATTTGAAATGAAACTAAATAGGGGCAGCAAAAACTTTCATGTACATTTTGATAAAAAACTTATGCGATAGATTTTTAGTTTATAAGTTTTATTTTTATTTTTTACATTAAAAGATTGACCACAGAAACCGCTTATGCAGATTAGTAACAAAAATGTTCTTAAAAAATTTTTTCGCATTGATGAAGTGACAGCTTTAATAATTATTTTTATACTCTTTACTAGAGATTTAAGCCAAAATAAAAAATTCATAGTTACACTTGATATTTAATCTATCGTTAGAAGCAGGAAGAGTGAATAATTAAAAAAGAAAAGTTGAAAAAATATATATTTTTTTTTTGTAACATAAAAAAAGAGAGCATTATTTTCAATAAAGTTAACTTCTTGATTTAGTTAATTTCTCTTGTTTTAAAATTATTATTTGTCAATCCCTTTTTTATCTGTAACAATAATGCTAATATTGTATTAGAGGTCTGATTTTATTCAAAACTAAATAATGTTGGTTGAACAAAAATTTATATCGAATTAAAAATAAAAATAAAAAAAATATTAAAGAATAATTGGAGTAAAGTAAATAAAAAATAAACAAATATGAAGTCGGACAGTAGAACTAGAGTGTATTCGTTAAAAATATTGTTTTATGGCTTTGATATATAAGATATAATAAAGTTAAATAAGTTTTTAATTTCACCACTGACGAGAGTTGACAAAGCAAACTGATTGATGTAACACAGAAGATTAAAAGCTATGAGTTCAACACCCATCCAAAGCATGTATATTAAAAAAAGACAGCTATTATTATGTAGCCGCGATTCTGAATAAAGGCAAAGCCGCCTGTAAATTAGAACAAATAATGAGATGGTTAAAGTGTCTTTACGTAAAAAAAAAGATGATGAGAAGGGGGGGAACGCAGGTACCAGCTGTATACTAACAAAACATAACAAAAGAGTGAGGCAGTCGTAGCTGAATTAAATTAAGGAAACTGTTGGCAAAACTGGAGATCACTGTGAGCTTAAGTTTTACCGGAACCATAGTGTATTGTGGCTTATAGACGCGCAGGTTAAAAAGACATATGGAATAGGTTCAGCCCAGCTATAGTAATATAGTATGGCAGCATGGAATATTACGTGAATTTGTAAAAACGCATGTTAATTAAACAACCGAAAGTGAATAGAAATCAAGAACAAAGTTAGAAATAGGAAATAATGAAGAAGGGTACAATAGATGTTAAGTATTTGGATTAGCAATCTAAGGAAACCCCCTACGTTGCCTTGAAAAGGGAAAAAATTATCATCCGATTTTGCTATTCATCTGGTAATAATAATAATTAAATGATATCGTTCAAAATTAATTTTTGTTAGGTCTAATCGTAGTTAGTATGTTGCGCCGGGTTCTAACAACTACTTCTTGGATTTTAATAATGTTTTCGATATAACATCCTTCAACTGGTCGTTCTGAACGAGTTTCATTAAGTAAAGTCACGTTTAAATAGACATTTTTGGTTCTAGTCTAAGATGCTGGTGCATAATTACTGAAAATAACATCTTACTTATCTTAAATATATTTTTTTTTGTAGGTTGCTTTGCACTAAATTCCTGTGGCTTATTTTTTAAAGAAAGGAAAATTTATCCAATAAATTTGCTGTGCAAAAAAGTAAAGTAGTTAAAAAAAAGAGTCATCTTGTGCACCCATGTTTGTTTAATAAGATTTTGTTGTGACTAACTTTACAACTTCTTGTTTATTTTTACTAATACATCATTTTATAACAAACAACAAAGAGAGATTACAACAATTTAAAATGATGATCTAATATTTATTCCTGGCTACATACACACGTGTATAAAATACTAGAAATAAATAACTAATAAATTAGAACATGGATGTAATTATACGATAGTAAGGGAAACCAATATTAACTAGTTTGGGACTTGAGTAAATGGGTCAATAAAACAGTAACGGGGTCATTTGTGTACATGATATATTTCTTAACAATTTTGATGTTGGTGTAGATATTAATCGATATGGAATACTAAACACCATTTTCTAAATTTTTGTTTGTCTGTTTGTGTTTGCCTCACGTAAAAACTGCTGGATGGATTTGAAAAAAATTTTGTGGGGAGGTCCCTTAGAAGCTTGGTTCAAATATAGGATACCTTATTTTTTAATATGTCATTTCGTAGAGAAACTATAGATACAAATGTGAAAGCACCCAATTTTACCGGTATAATGGTATGAGAACAGCTGTCACCATTAATTTGTTTTGTAGATGAAAATTTTTAAACACTGTTTACAGAAATCAACAACAAAATTTTTAAAACATATTATTCTAAACTTTAATTTTATGTAAATTGGAAATGATATGCGGACGAGTTGTGGGCACTGCTAATAATTATTAAGCAAAAAATTGTTGATACTTACACACATAGTTGTGTATTTATTTTTACTTAAATCATTCAATCGTTATAATTCTAATTTCGTTTATTTTTATTTTGTTCAAGAAGTCAAGATTTAGTCATAGTCGATACCGGTTTTAAATGATATTTCTAATTTTTATTTCCAAAAACAGTTTCTTAGCGAAGTTAATAATATTTTTAGTGAAATGTTGAAATTTATAGAGTTTTTTTAACAACAATAACCAACAAAGCAGCACAACTTACTGTGCAAAACGTTGAGAGAATGGAGGCGCCCGCTGATATGGAGAAGTGGCAAATGTGATTTTAATGCGATTACGGACCGAAAGACAGACTTTCTTATGATTAAAAATCGTAGAGAAATTAAATTTTGGCATATTATTTCGAATTTTAAAAAATTAATTAAGGCTATAGATATTTATAGAATGTAGCAATAATTTGATCTGTGGAAAATTTTTAATTATTTCTTTTAAGAAAAATTATTTACACAGATAATTTTCTTTAGTTCTTCTGATCTTACGAAACGAACAATCATTCCAGTTCCAGTCTGGATGCAAGTGGTTCATTATAAGCCTACTGTTTCTTGAAGATAAAAGTGTTTGTTGCCAACTGCTTTTTGGGAAACCATCAGTCGCATGAGGTAGAAAGCTTTTTGAATTAAGGAGCTTCGATAGACGACAAATTAACTTTCATTTCTCATATTCATATTAATGTAAATAGGACTAGAGGTGTAATTCCGTTAATTAAAACGTGCGCTAAAGATATTACTGATCCATACGTAACAAAACAGCTATATAAATAACTCATCAGATTAACATATGGAATCCACAATATAATGCATGCAGTAATAATGTTAAATCAGTTAAAAAGGAATTTCTTTTTTCTGCTTTTAAGGTTTATCATGAGAGGCTGGAGTTCCTCTTCTATCGTAACGCTCCAAATTAAAATTAATCAGATTAGCAACGTTGCATTCAAAATAATTAATGGAAAAATAATACGAAAATAAGATCTGGCAACCCGTACATATTGATGGCCAGTGGTATATGTATTAAATAATACGACAATTAGTCCTGCCAGCATTTTTAAATAGAAGTCTTCGTTACTTCTTAAGATTAAAACTCAATTTTCCAAAACAAAATACAATGTTGTCGAATTAAGGCCTTCTAATAATCACTATTTCGTCTCTACCAGAAGTTAATTGGACAAAAGACCCCTTATATTAAAACAAAAACACTTCCCCTTATATCTGTTATATTAAGAGTAACTTCTTCTTAACTACTAGATGATAATAAGTTGATTGCTCAAAAATTTACAACAACAAATTGCATCGGCATCACATATTGTTCTATTAGAGGTCACAATTTCGACTCTTCTAAGAGTGAATTAATTATTGTGACAGATAAATAAAAACCATGATGTCATTTAGTTTAACTTGTGCAGTGTCCGGTTATGTTGAATGCGTTTAAAAAATGGTATGAAAAATTACAAAAATAAATTGATAATAATGAAATAAAATAAAAAGATACCTCTCGCTGTAAGTAAATTTTTCGAATCAAATTAGTTATTTATAAATTTAAAAACAAAATATTTTTAAGGTCAGAATTTTCTTAATATTTATATTGTCTTTTGTATTCTTGTTTTATAAATTTTTAATATTTGAATTTTAGCTTTCTAACTTTAAAATTTTCTATTATGTTAAAATTTACAGAAAGTCGTTGATGTTAGAAGCATTATATTCGATACTGTTAAAGATACCCTTTTTATAGTTCTAACAGAAACTACCAGAATACTCAATTTTAATTTTTTTTTTAAATTCTACTTAATAGTTTCCTATTAGTTGTATCCCTACATTTGCACTTTCCATTTCGATTGAAGATACTATTAAGATCAGAATTCGATATTATTTGCGATATATTTCAACGCCATTAAGTAACGATGTAGTGACTTTTTCGATAGAAAGTGATTGCAGGGAGACAACACCAGTTGAGTAACCCCAATAGCTACGTTGGTCGAGACGTGTGTGTACTCGAAAATTAAGATCACCCAGTTTATGAGTTCGAGCAAAATGAAAAGTAATCGTGGTAATAAAGGTAATAAAAATGGGCAGAAAAAAGACAATTACTGTGTGAAGCAAATAACTTAGTAAAGACGTCATCGATATATTATAACAGTAGCAGAGTATTGTCAAGGCGCTTTTATTAATAAAGAGAAAGAGCTCTAGAGCTGTGTGCTGGTATGAAGTAACAGCATGACAACAGTTTGTGGCAGAGATATTTTTTGGCTGTCTATTGATAAAAAAGGAATGGATCACAGTTTTGTGACTTTGCTCAGCTTTTCGCGCTATGCACCGGGAGGAATATACGTGCAAGAAAAGGATGTCGATTTGACTTTTTCCAATAAATTTTAAATTACTTTTCTTGCCAATTTTCACTTTGGTTTATTGTAAAGTAATTTTTTTTTCTTCTACTAATAGTTTGGTGTATAAATCAAATACAATAAAATACAAATAAAATTAAAAATGCAAAGTGGTCCTTATCAATAGTTTGTTTTATGAATGTATCTGGCAAATTAGTGCTCGTAATGCTTGACAAATTGCATTTATGGTAATTAAGATAATCTTCTAATCAGAAAACAATGCAAATTTTGTGGTCGATATTGCCTTCCGTTGTTGATGGCATAACAAAATTAATTAAACACAAATCATTTCCACACATTCATGCAAAATACATACATGCATTTGTAAATTGAAAAACAGAGTTGTAGTAGTGGTAAAATGTAATCCTTTTGGTAGAGTAAAGTGTCTTGTTACGCTTCGATTAGAAACATTAATCATCTCTATTGTCAGTGTATTTTATATCGAGTCTAGGAAGAGGTTGTTGTGTTGTCATAATTGTTAGCTCGGTCCCAGGCCACTTTTCAAAACTACAGGGCACATACAAATACATTCAAACGTTTAACCAATGCTCATGAATACAATTAGAAACACATTTATTATGTTTATCCATAATACGCAAGGATTTAATTTTGTAGTTGTTACTGTTACAGTTTCACGTTAATTAATGTTAATGTTGTCCAAACTCTTTTCTAAGATGTCAATGATATAGAGGAGACTGTGCATAAAGCGGCTATTAGACGGTCAAACTTGGCATATGAGCACGGTTTGATGACATTTCATCATGCTCGTGTAATTGGGTAAAATTCATGTTTGTCAGCGGCGCTGGATGGATATAAAAAATAACTGATATGAAAACTCTCATCAAACCGCTCTCACGTGCAAAGTTTGACCGTCTAAGAGCCGCTTATTGTGTAGAGTTAGGAACCTTGCTCTGGACATCGTAAATCATTTACAATATCTACCACATTGGTTTAAGTACTCGAACTAATTGAGAATACGATCATATTAAATGGTTCTTTTATTTCAGTTTTGAAGAAAAATCGATATGAAAAACTCACACATGATATGGTGAATGCTAATAAAAAATTTTGTTTTAGATAACAGTAGGGAAATTTCATTACGCATTTATTGGTGTTTTACCCTTCTCTCGGCTTAATTAATTTGCCACAAACCTTAAAAACCTCGGTACGTGGTAGAAAAAGAAAAACAGTTTATTATGCACTTTAAGCTCTTTAAATTCCATTCTTTTTTTTTTAAGAAACCGTTTTTTCCAGAACAGTGTAATGATCTCACTCTTCATCACTCATTCTAGCAAAGTTGCCAGCTTAGTTAGACTTAGTTCACTGTTGGAGTTCATACGCAACCTGCTGTTACCACTGATTTATAATCAAATGCTGGCTAATGCTGAACATTCGCTCAGGATGTGTACTGCTCTCTTGGTAGCTGCACAACTTTTCCGATTTATGGTATCCAACTTATTTGCATCTTTAGCTCGCATAAAGTACATTTCACCACGACTAATCTTTGGATAAGGCTATTCATAGTTATAAAAGTTGCTTCCTCGTTGAAATTAAGTTCAGAATGCTTGCTACGACTGCACCTACTTTTACGCGGTTCCAAATGCTGGGGATACTATTAATCAATTTTCTGTCGCTTCGCAGGCATTCGGAGTAGTGCCATTGCTAATTTATCTATTAAGAACCGCATTATTATTTTTAGAATTTGGACAACACACTCAGCCATGATTTTACGTCCACTCAAAATGTGGCTTTTAGTCCCCGCTGAGCATTTTGTCTTGACTTTGACTCAAAATTTGCGGAAAACAATTTCACAGGTGAGCCTTTTTATAAAGTAGATGTAGATAGGTATCTAGACTCCGGAAACTTATGACCAAGCTACGTCCGCGTGCACACTTATACCTGTCATATGCGTGGATTGTAAAGTAAAGGAGTCCAATTATCCTTTCCGACTTTCTTAACAAGCACTCTTAGCTGAAACATGTGATTCAAGGTGTCCTTCTTTGATTGTGATCAGCGAGTACTACAAGTCACAGTATTGGCAAGAAAATGTTTAAATACTGTCAAACACATTTATAACGAACTCAAAGGGACCTTCATATTATTTTTTTATTTACCTGTCATTTCACAGGTTATTAATTTTGATATCTCGCAAATTGTTTTACATCTAATTTTTTTTTTATTCGAAAAGTTGTCTTTTTATCATTAGCAAAGGTATTGCAATTGGAGTTTTTTTTGGTCTATTTTGCTTAAAGCATAAAAAAGCATTTATCTCTGACTAATCGAAAATTTTAATTTCATAAATTTTAGAAAATGCTGATTCAATATGCTTTTTATTTTTAGATATTTTCGATAATGTTGATTTCAAGATGTTAAAGGTTATAAATATTAGACATATTTTTTTCTGTATTGTCTACCTCCAAAATAATTTAATCGCAATCGCAAGTTAGGGATTGATCTTGAATGTTTTTGTGTTTTTTAAATTAAAGCTGCTGTTGTCATGATAGTAAGCACGTTGACTACAACACGCAGACTTTTTCATCGTTACTTCTACGTAACACATTCGCTGGCGAAGTGAAATAAGTAATACTTTAACCACCTGTTTTTCTGTCCTCTATTTCTTTCCTAAAAAATGTAGTACCATTAACTTTATAAAAAAAAAATTAGTTTGGTTCCTCATGTTTCGTCAACGGCAAGAGGAATAACCTAGATAAGCACCTAGAAGACCCAGAAGAGTGTAGAATGGATTGGAATAGAACGGAATAAAAATAAGGAGAGGAATAAACAGGACACTGCAAACAAGATGATACATTGTGTTTTCTTCCTAATACTAAATCACCACTTAAAGACCTATTCTCCTGAGGAATATAAGATTATCAGATTATGCCCAAAAATTTCCTCTTCTTAATGCCAAGATTCTGGTGTTCTGGTGTTTTCTCAACCTGTTATGGCATGTGAGGAATCCTTTAACAATCATTAAGTTATTTTTTGCCTAAAGATATAGAGACTTCAAATTTTATTTTGCCTCTATTTTTTCAACTTTGCATGTCCTGATCTCTGGTGTTCTAAGCCTCCGTTAAAATTTCCTCTCAGATTTTGCTTGATTTTAATCCACAAAATGGTTTCGGTCCTTTTTTGGCAGGCTCCTTTTTGACAAGCCTCTCTGCCATTTCGTAGCTTTCTATCTAAACATGCCAGGATGCCCAGAAGAGAATAACCTTGTTGGTGCTGCTTAACGGGCTTGGAGTTAAAATTATACGAACTAAGCGCCCCGATGGCAGCTTGGCTATCAAAGAAGATAGCATATTAAGTTGTAAATTTAGTTGTATAAAATATTTTTCAAGGCCACACTAAAAAGTTTAACATTAAAAAATAAACAGTTTTTTACAAACAGTCCTTTAAAAATTTGTGCGAATAACCAGCCTGTATATTTTGGGACACTGTGTGCAGCAATTATTCAATAAAATATGGAGCTGGTTTTATATCAATTAAATTATTAAATCATTCTAATTTACAACTGTTTTTCAAGCAACAATTCTAATATTTTATTACTACATTTGTTTTTTTTTTGGTCAAATAAAACTTGCATTGGTTGTTTGGGACAACTGTTAAATTCATTATTAGCTTTAATTTGAATGTGTTCGTTTTTACGTCTGCATTTTGGGAATAATTTATGTGTAAAGTTTGCTTATTTACGCAAAAATTTATTTATTTTTGTTTAGATAAATTTTAAAATCTACTTGTTGTTTTTATTTGTGCACATAAATATCTATGTTTGTATGTATGCAACAAAGTAATTTTTTTATTTATAAATTAAGATAGAGTTAATCTGTTAGTTAATTTATTATTTTAGTTTTGATTATAAAGATTTGTTTATTTTGCAAAAATAATCCAAAAATTAGGTCATAAAATTTTTATGCAATTTTTAAATGGAGTTGTTTTATAATATTGCGCGATAAAATTTTAAAAAGGGCTATAATAATCACCTATGCCGGAAATAGTGAACCCAGAAGAGTTAAGTTAATTTTTAGAATTTTGTTTCGTGCTGAGAGACTTCTTTTTCAAATTGATGTCTCATGAGAGAGACTATTTAATTACAGTTCTTTAAAGTTTTAGATTTGGATCTTGTGTAACAAGTGCTGATATTTTTCAATATTTTTTATATTGGTAAATCGGTAAGTTGTTACATAATCGTTGACTTCTAAGGAACCTACAACTTTGACATGGCCTTATATTTGTTAGAGAAAAGTCCTTGTAGAATATAAAGTCATAATAAGCGTTTAATATCGTGATTAATAAGTGTTAAAATCTTTGCCTTTATTGCGATATACACCATTCTACTAAGACTCATTCAGGCGTTTGTGAGACTACCAGCTACGTTTAGTAATGGTTTTCATATTGATTAAGCGACCTTTCAAGATCTTTAAAAAGACTTTGGCCTGTCATACTCCAAGGTTCGTCTTATTGTGCCATAACCTCGATTAATAAATGAGCGCATCGTCTGCATATCACGTTTGTATATAATTCACGTATCCCGTCAATAAAAAGAAGTACATTTTAACATGTTTTGTGATCTCAAAGTATAATAAAAAAGTCATGATTTACATCGCTTTCTTAGTGGGATAAGACTCCAAGGTTTTTTTTTAGATAGCGACAACTTTTGGGTTCTATTGTCATAAATAACTGGCTAAAGAATCTTCGATTGGTTCGACAATTTTCTGAGAAAAAAAAGTACAAAAATTATTAAAAATTTTTAGAAAGCTGGGGCTAAAGTTTTGAAAAAATGGATGCAGGTTTTGAAAAATTCATACTTTTTAGCTCCTTAACTACAAACGATCAATAGACGAACATTCGGAACCTTAAGAAAAAAATCTGCATTTTTGAGGTGGCCTTTTTGAGCATCATGTGAGTTTTTTTCAAATGGGATCAGCTATTTATATAACGCCAATTTATTTCTTGAATATTTTTAAAAGATTGGAAAATCTCTTACATATCTGAAATATTCATGATTGTGGGAAATAGAGGTAAAAAAGTTGTTACTCATACTACTAAAAGAGTGTTGTGCATGTGAGTAGAAAAAACTAAAAAGTTAATTTAGAGATGTTGGGCAACCTTCATGGCTGCCTTTAAAGGTTTTTCTACCAGTTTCTCAACAGTTAAAAAAATTAATGAGGAACCTTGTATGTTAAATCAGAAATCAACCTCAAGGGCCCGGTGTGTAAAATAAAAGATTTTGAGAAAAGAAAAGAAAATGTTTGTTAAATTAAAATGTTTTGTGTGGACTGCTTTGTGATTTGAAAAATTGAACACTTTTTGTTATAAATAAGAAAATCTTTATTGAAAAAGTATTAGGAAGTGCAGTCAAAATAAAAACGAAAACAAACATTATTTTTAAATGAATAACAATTTTACTTTTTCGGCTTAAGGTTAATTTTTTAAATTAATTTCTAAAAATTTCTAGAAAGAAAAATTATTTAGAAATGTATGAGGACGTTTTCCAAAGAAAACTTTACTTGGATTTTTTTCTTTACTTTATTGTTTAGACAAAAATTTTAGTTATTTAGTTTATTTGTGAGAAGTTTCCTAAAAAGCTAAGTGAGCGGTAGTGAAATGACCATCGAGATGTGCTTTCACCCTCAATAATCAATATCAGTGATTTCTTAATATAGCACGATTTTTTAAAATTAATTAATTGAAAGCAAGAAAAATTAGACACTGGTAGAATGAAATGCTGCATTTTCTGGTCCGCTACATCATTCATTAATTCATTTATAATATACACGGTTCAAATCCTGGTTAGGAAAATATAAAAAAAATTAAAAAACACATAGTACGAGGGCTGCTCTATATATTTCTGGCCTAATAGTGAAAATGCGAATATTTATAATCAAAAATGGTTTTATTGTTTTTCAAAGCATTCTCCAGCATGATTTATACACTTTTGTATGCGCTCAAACCAGTTGTCGAAGCACTTTTTCCACTCCGATTGAGACACCTCTAAAACATGGTTTCTGAACACTTCAACAGCTTCTTCTGGCGACGAAAATCGTTGACCACGCATTTTATTCTTGATGTGCGGAAACAAGAAGAAGTTATTACGTGCCAAGTCAGGGATGTACGGCGGATGACCCATTAATTCGACGTTTTGGCCGGTAAAACCCTCTGGTTTGAGCCGATGTGTGAGAGCTCGCATTGTCATGGTGAACAATGATTCGTCTTCTCTTGTTGGTTTTTCGAATTTCTCTGATGACTTCAGGCAAACAAATTATAGTGTACCACTCAGAAGTGACCGTCCTACGTTGCTCAAGCGGAACAGTCGCGACATGACCAGTTTTGCCGAAGAAACAGGCGACCATTTGCTTCGAAGTGCTTCTTCCACGAACAACTTTCGTTGGATTTTGCTCGTCTTTGAAGACCCACACGGTCGATCGTTGTTTCGTTTCGGGCTCATACGCATAGATCCATGATTCGTCACCTGTGACGATCTTATAAACGTCATTTGAAGCACCGCAATCGTATTTTTGCAACATTTCTTTGCACCAATCGACACGCGCCTTTTTTTGAGCGACTTTCAAATTGTGCGGGATCCAACGAGAACAAACCTTTTTTACGGCCAGGTGTTAATGCAGTATCGAATGAATGCTGGTGGAAGAAATGTCTAAGGATGTCTCTATCTTTCGGTATGTCACATGTCGATCTTGCATTATGAGTTCACGCACGGCATCAATGTTCTCTGGCACAATAGCCGTTTTTGGACGACCTTCACGGAATTCGTCTTTGAGCGAGCCTCGGCCACGATTAAATTCATTATACCAATTTTTCACAGTGCTATAGGATGGTGCTTCATCGCCATACAAAGATTTAAGTTCATCAATGCACTCTTGTCGTGATAATCCACGTCGAAAGTTGTGAAAAATGATGGCACGAAAATGTTCACGAGTTAATTCCATTTTTTTCTATAGTAATTTTTTCAAGTCACTGGAAATAACACAAATAATGGTCGTACGTCAAAACGTTTTTAGTACGATTATGCTTAAAAATGACAAACTTTCCAATGGAAATGTCAGATTGCACTTGTTGCCAGGCCAGAAATATATATAGCAGCCCTCGTATTTTAAAATAGTTTAAGAAAAATCACTTACGTTTACAAGTCCTTTAGTAGCACAATAAGTCATGCAAAAACGTCTTTCCTGAGTAACTTGATCTACTATACGCGGCTTACAACTCTCAGCATTTTGTTTTTCAAGTGTATATTTGCTGTTACAGCGTGTGATTTTAAAAAGTGTCAAAACTTTAAATTGAAATATTAGCTACATCCTGGGCTTTAACATGCTGCTCTAAAGGAGTCACATGTTTTTAAATTAAGAAAAAAAAAAAATAAAAATAAAATATTCTACAAGCAAATACATTGTTCACAAATGTACTTGTACAAAAATCTCTACATTTATATGTAAAGCATGTTTTTTTTTCAATTATGTATGTCATGTTCAATCTTGCTGATGGCATTATTCGAATAAAAAACAGAAATCCCAATTCACTTGAATTTTTTTCATTCTCGCATTCATTTGTTGATATGATTTCCGGTAGCACAATATCCTGCTTCTATTGTTACATGTGATTCATTTGTCATTTTGAGTTTCAGCACAAAAAAAACAACAACAATAGCAATGACAGCGAACGGTAACAAAAATATTCAATCACAAAAAAGAAAAAAATAAAGAAAAAAATAGTGTAATCATTGCGTTGTATGCTGTGGTAATAGGACATATTTGATATTGTTGTAAATTTTTTATGGCTGCTGTTTGGTTTTTCATCTATAGCTCATGTTATCGAAAATAAAGAGTACATTTTTCGCAACGACTATTCATTTTGTAAAGCGAACGCACACAATTGTTTGATTGATTTGAAACAAAAATGGTATTCGCTTAGAATTCAGATTATACTACACTTATTTTGCTTGAATTCTTATGTAACTTTATTTTAAGGTTACTGGCGTAACTTTTAGCTTCTTCTTTATTTAATATTCCTGTCTAAAAAGCGAGAACATCAGCCATCATAATCGTTTAACACTTTTTAAGAATTTTCAAAACAAAGTTGAAATTTTCTATCATAAAACTATTTAAATCAATTTTTTTTTGGGCGGATCGGGCTTCAAGGTCAGGGTTAAAATTGTTAAAAAAATCTTTTCCAGATTAAAATTTATTGGAAAATAAATATAACAATTTGAAAAAAGTCAATCTGTTCTTATTTTTTTAATTGAAAAAGTTATATCTATTTCTTGTTACTTATTTAGAATATCGTACTGCTTTGAAAGCTATTTTTATATAAAATATTATGTGAAATAATAAATAAATAATTTTTTATAAAATCTGGTATCATTTATAATAAATTTACTACCAAGGTGCACGAAATAATTAAGTATCTTAATTTATTTCGAGAAGTTCACTTTCCCAAAAATTTCTTGCAAAGACTTAAGCCAAGTATTTCAATAAGCCAAATTAGAACTAAAAACATTTTTGGTTTTCGAAATCTAATGTTAATATTTTGGGGAAAAAATTACAGTTATTTGGGGATTAATGTCATTTTAAAAATTGGGCTGTTAACGTATAATTAATAAAACTTATTTTGGTGATTTAATTCATTAATTGATTTTAATTTTTTAAGACTTTTATGTAGGAAATAAAAAAACTAATAATATAAATTGCAATTGAAAAAAAGTGCACTTCTGGCATCATTTTTCTTGCTAGACTTACAGGGTGTTGCGGATGCTTTGCAAGTATTTTACGCAGCCTGCTCGTCTCTGAAGAACCCTCTATCCCATTGCAGAAGGCCCTCCAGGATCAGCGCTTTGTATTTCTAACTTGATTATTAAACTTGTTTAAAAAATTCTTGTAGAGTGACCAGTTTCTCGAACTCTTTGATTCATTGAAGGGTTTGCGGCAAGCCCTACGAGACTCTGCTTTTTGTGCGTTGCACTGATGGTCTGCAAGACCTTTCGATTGCATTCTTAAAAGCGCTGGTAGGTCTGTTCACGGCATCTTTAATATCCGCCGTGTCCCTGAAGACCATGGTATAGTACAATGCATCCATAAATATCGTGTTCTGATCCTCCCAATTCGTCTTGCGTCTGTAAACATAAACAGACGCCCCTTCCGTTAATAATAGAAAATAAACGTAACGATGATCAGAAAAGGAACAGTTCTTGGAGACTTTCAAAGCCTTAATCAAGAGCGCATGGTGTGTATCAACAAGCTTGATGTCCAACACCACCTGTCTGTTCGATACTACGAAAGTTAGTTCTGAACCCCTATTCGCTACTACTAGATTATAATGTTACATAAAATCAAGAATACACTCACCTCTGTTGTTGGTGTCGGAGCTACGCCAGATGTGATGGTACGCATTTGCGTTGGAGCCTATGATGATAGGTGTGTCCTTCGCCTTCGCTGATCAATGAACCAGGTGAAGGACCCATCTGCAGTATGGTGCATGTGATTAATCATGTGTGGTGAATGTTTTACATATAAAATCCGGCATAGATGAATATAGCACTTTTACTTGTTTTTAGCAATGCTTATTGATCTTTATGATTAATTCATTATGTATTCAAGCCCTTTCATGTTCTTGACGATTTTTTAATACCCAATCAATCTCGCAGCTGTCTACATCTTGAGCGATGTCAGGTAACTACAACTAAAAAGAAGAGAAATCGATTTCGAATAACATAAAGATTTTAACGGTAGTGTAGAGATTTAATACTACAAGTCAGTAAATTTCTATTAAATTTTCAATAAATAATAATAATAAAACAAGTAAGAGTGCATTAATCGGCATAGCCGAATCGTATATACCCTCCTGTCAAAAAAAAAAAAAATAAATAAATAAATAAATAAAAAAATAAAACAAAAAATTAAAAAAATAAAAAGAAAATTTAGGTACGAATATTGTTTTACATTAAAACGTCATCGGATCTTAATGGGTTAAGCATTTTTTATTTCTGAAAGATCTCTTCCAAAGCTTTTAAATGGTACCCATATTAAATATATTGAAAATCCATTTTTTATGTTAATGTTTTTTTTTTTCAACTTTCTAACGCCCCATATACTTGTTTTTTGATTGGATTTACTTTATTGTTCCAAATGGCAAGGAAAATTAAAGGCAGGTGTGGCGTTTACTCCACTCCCTGGACATTGACAGATCTTACTTAATTCCAATAGCATATTTTTCGACACTATGTCTCTTCAATTGACGTATTAGAATTTTTTCTAGCTCATTTAGTGCCTTGTTAAAGTTGATTTCAACACTAACACGGACAAACAGACGGACAATGCTCAATCGACTTCGCTATGCATAAGCACTTAGAATATATATTTATTTATATAATAAAACAGAAACGGGGTCATGAAAAAACTTTTAAAAATTTTGATTTTGGTGTAGATAGTAAGCGATTTGGAACAGATAACACACATTTTTAGAATTTTTGTCTGTCGGTCTGTCTGTGTTCGCATCACGTAAAAACTGCTGGACGGATTTGAGTAAAGTTTTGAGAGTAGTTCTCTTCGATTCTTAGTTCAAATATAGGATACCTTTTTCTTATAAAAATATGTTATTTCGTAGAGGTATTAGAGATACAAATTTGAAAGCACCCAATTTTACCGGTTAAATGGTACTAGAACAGTTGTCAGTACATTTTATTTTTGTAAATGGAAAGTTTTTTAAACTGTTTAGAAAACACTAAAACAAATGTTTAAAAACATATTTTTCTAAATTTCAATTTTAAGAAAATTAGAAAAGATACGCGGACGAAGAGGTGTATACTGCTTTTAAATGGAATGACAAACTGAGATATACTCTTTTTCACTTTTTGTGGTGAAGGATATAAAAATGCAGAATAAATCAATATATATTTAAGGAAAAACAAGTTTTGAAAGTTTTATAAAGATTTAATTACCTCTTTCTAGTTTAGGATTTTTTTTTCGAAAATCTAGCTGGCAGTATGTAAGGTTTACATCTCCGTATTTCTAAAATTACTCATTGTTTTTTAGTTTAGCATATTTATTTATTTATTTTACTTTTATTTATTTAGTTTAGTATATTTTCTATGTTTTAAAGTAGAAAAAAAACCTATTAAAAAGTTTTGTTGAAACAAAAAAATTTTATAACAACAAATGTTCTGAATTTACATAAACCTCTTAAAGAGCTCTTATGAAATTGTATGTATTCACTTTTAGGTAAAACAAACACTGTACAAATAACCATTAATAAATGTCACTAAATTTACAATAAACATAAGTTTTTTAATCAAAAGCAATGTTGATGTGAGTTGAAACATTACACTCCAACATAATAAAAAGACGCTGGCATTTTTACGATTGAATATTGTAATAAAGTAATTAATTTGTTAAGCAACAAGTTCTAGTATTTAATGGAGTTGTACAACGTTTAAGTGCTGTTTCTTGTTTTCCTTTATTATTATTTTTTTGTTATACTGTTTCTCATTGGGTGGCTGACTGGTTTTTAAGTTCGCATACAAATGTGACTATTAATTACCATAAATGTCTTAGAAGCAATAAAATCATTTAAATATTCAGCGTAAAAATTATTTTATTTGAAAACAAGCGAAAAATGCTCTTCAGGTCAGCTGTTGAAATCCTTTCTTCTTCTGCCTAGAAAAACAAAAGATATAAAAATAAATTAATAAATGTCAAGCAAATTCAATTCAAAGCGGGCCTTAATAATAAATTTACCACAACAATAATCCTTTTAAAATATTATGCAGCACACACTTTTAATAGGCAACCCTGCACTGTAATATCAACCTTGTTTCTGCTGCTCGCAAACATCTTTAGCGGAGAAAAGTTTAATGGTCTAGATATAAATGTCGGTCAGAGATTTTGGCAAGATCTGAAATACGGTATGGTTTTAAACATATTTTCATTCAAAATTATGGTATCAAATACCTGCTTTTACCGTAGAAGGAAAGGAATTCTTATGGGTTTCAATTTGCTTCTCATATATCATGATTTGATCCTTCTCTCTTAAACTTTTTTGAATTGCAAAAAACTTTACTTCTGAACTGACATTTTAAATCAATAATAATTAGCGTTGCCACTGCAAACATTTTTATAGGAAAATATTTTAATTAAAATTAATTAAAAAAAAACACGATCAAAGTTCGTTGAAACCTACATATGCTGTCGATATAAAGTGTAATATTTATTTTGTTAAATTCATATAATCGAAGCCATAATTTGTTTTGAAATTTTAATAAAACATACATAACCTTTTTTAGTGTATGTTGCTCTTGCTCATGTTTCTTTCACGTACTGTTATCGTTACCGAACATTATAGTTTTATTTAAATATAATTTATGGTTTAATAGCTCCATTTCGAAAAATCGCTCTTTGTTGATCAACCACTTGAATATTCTGTGCTTTGCTAAAAACAATAAATCAAATTTCAAACAGAACAGCAACATCATTACGTATTCGCCAGATACAAAAATATCAAAAAATTAATACCTTTGCGTTTTGTTTATGTCTTTTTAAAGTCGATGATGAGGATGCAGTGAAAAAAACAAAATATTGTTACGTTTTTCCCTTTTTAGAACAAACGTACGGATTCTTTTGATTACGAATATCGCTGTGGCACATAATACATTCGCATTTTTTTTACTCCTCTATAGCATCTGAATATACTTCTTGATCCTACCAGTATTAAATAAACATGCGTTATTACAAACGCAACCCCATCCACGCTACACTACTGTGTTACTCCGGTGAGACATGAAACTAATCGATGCCTTGTTTAGTAACTTAAACCCATAGACCACTTTACCCACCTCGCTTTACATTCAAGCCAGTCATTCCCTTTAAATCCAAAAACCACAATTTACATCTGCCGTTGCTTGCTCCCTTCCACCAACAGCTAGACCTCTTTCACTTTATTATAAAGGGATTTGACAATTATTTGCTATTTTTGTATTAAATATGACGTCTCACTTTATTCTGCCCATGGCTTCACAGATGAATTATCTTTTTTTCTTTTCTGGGAGGTTTGTGGTACTGCTGCTTCTTCATTTAAGATTGCCTTACACAATAATTATTCTTTCCTTTGTACGCATGTTCGAAGGTGGGTTCAAACTCATGATCTTCTGTTTTACAGTATGCACCCCTACCAACGGAGCCACTGAGGTTGTTCAACTTGTGTTAAGCTTATTGTCGTATTATTCGATACACACACCTTATGGTGGTGGAAGTAACTTATTCACCTTTGTTTTTACCACGCACATAAGGACAACAACAGCAGGGGCTGCCGGATCTTATGATCGTAACAATAAATAAAGAAAACAAAAAAGTATACAAAACATTATAAGTGTTAAAACAAAAAAGTATATTGGGATTTCTAACACTTACCAATTTTTGGTTGCAAAAGCTCAAAAATGGCAAGGCTGATAGTGACTCAAAATATATAAAAATGTATTAAAAAGATTTTCAGTATAAATTTACAGCTCATAAATATTATTTGTCTTTTATTTCGCGAAAGAAATAAAGAGCATTTTTATACGAATTTATTTCTTGCCTACTGAATTTTTCTACTTGTTTTTTGCTTGCTTTAAATTTCATGTCATCTGTACGAGTTATGGGCAGTAAAAAAAAGTTATATTATCGTTCGGCTATGACAAAAGTATGTGCACTTAAATAGTCAGCCAATAGCCATTAGAAATATGTGGGAAAGGAAGAAAAAAACACAAGTTGATATAAAGAACATTACGCAATGATAAAACGAAGTTTTATTTTGTACCTCATAGTACGCGTAGCTTAAAAATTTACGGGGATTTAGGATTTTCAGTTATTGTATTTAATTGTGAACAAATAAAGTTTAGTGTTAATTCACCTTAATCGTGTTTAATTCCTTCAAAAATAAATATTTTATGAAATATGAAAGAAATAATTGTTACTCAATGATTATTGTGTTTTGCATGCAATAATACATTACATTTTGTAGTTTTAAATAATAAATGTGTTATGAGAATCATGATTATCATGAAATAGTTATATTTGAAGGGATCAAAAAAAAAAAAAAAAATTATGTTTTTAATGAGTTGTAAACGTCGCCAAGTAATTTTAAAAATATGTTTTTTTTTTAGCCCAAATAACTTACAAAATGATTAAAAAAGGAATAAAATCATTTTCAGAAGTTAATTTAATTTTTTATTAAAATTAATTTTTGTGTGTTATTTTTTTGCAATTGAAGTTTTATTGGTAACTTTATCTTATAAAAATGAAAATATATCTTAAAATTTTTTATTTAATGTATATTCGAAGCAAATAAAGTTTTTAAGATCATAAAGCATTTTTATAAATAATTTTATTTATTTAAATAAAATTAACAAATGACTTCAGTTTTTAGGTTGCGTATGATTGTTGTCGTTAGTTAGTAATTTTATGAACTTTTTTTGTACATAATTCGTACGAACCTTACGTATTTTTTATTGTCAAATTATTATTAATCATACGCACAGTGAGCGTAAGGATACTTGAGAAATAAAATCTTTTTCATATAATTAATAATCAAAAATAACTATAGAAGGGAAAAGAAATGAAACGAGAATAAGTTTTTTGTTAATATTTTATTAAAAAAATATACCTAGAAAAATTTTACATAGTTTACTATTTTTTAATAATTTTTTTTTTTAATTTATTTTAAATTAAGGAAAAACAAATTTCTTGTCGTCATCAAAGTTATTTACTTCAAATGTTAAACTAAAGGCAGAATTAGTCTTTACTTTCCGTTCCGTGACGAATCAGCTAATCAGTTTCTGTTAAATGGAAAATATGTATTTGTGGTTTGTTATTACTTTGACGTTCTGTTCTGTTCCGTTCGAATCAATAAAAAATAGAATTCAACGTTAAGTTACTTAGAAGTTGCTTAGTAGTGTGAGTGGAAAATTTTAAACAAACCATTTTTGTCATTGTAGTTGTAGATTATTTTTGGTTGTGATGTGTATTGTGTTGTCTTTGTTTATTATAAACAGCTGATATGTTGTTATAGAAAAACTAATTATAATAATTTAAAAACAGAACGGCAACAGAAAGTAAAGAGTAATGAGGCCTTAAAGCATTTGTGACTTTAAATTCAAAGAAATAATTTGGATAAATTTCAAATTAATTAAATAAAGCTGCACAGAAGCCGTGAAAGCTTAAAAAATATTTCGATTAAATTTACTGACCTCAAAGCCGACTTTGTTCATATATTTTCACTGATCTAATGTACCACAACAGCCTTAATATTCGTGGACTTATTTACGCATAAGACTTTGAACCACGCAATAATTATCCGATATTCCTGTTCAAAAATTCCAAATTTTGGATTATTCGCTTTTTAATATAGTGATTACGTCACTTCCTCAGTAATATAATATAACAAGGTCCATTAATACGAGCTATCGATAGGCATTCAAGTGCCTAGATTTTCTGAAACGCTGTAAGAAATACTTTACTCCAACTAATGTCCTTGATATCTATGTCATCTTTATCAGACCGAAAATGGAATACAACTCTCATGTATGGGCCGGTGCTCCAAAGTTTATTTTGGAGTTACTGGAACGAGTTTAAAAGCGAGTGATGAAGCTAATCGGTGACAGTAGAATATCTAGCTCTATTGATTCACTGGGGTATCGACGCAATATGGGGTGTGTTTCACTGTCTTATCTTTACTACAACGGAATGTGCTCCTAAGAAATCAGAGAACTTGTTGCTAAAAACCCTAATTTAGTACGTGCAATGCGTTCTGTATCAAATACGCATTTCTTGTTTTCGATGGACGGTGAATCGCTCTGCGTATTAGAGAGAAAATTTGTTTTTTACCCAAACAGTTCGTGTGTGGAATAAACTCCCTGCAGAGGTCTGTCCTGGCACTTTTAATGTGCAAAGATTCAAATTAAATATCCACAAGCACTACTTCTGTATCCCCCTTCCCACAACATAATTTCCTAGTTCTGGCACAATGCATTGCATAAGTAGGGTTCCCCTGAGTGCAAAAAAAAAAATATATATATATTTTGTAGACTATATATTGAGGTTCTAGTTAGAACTTTATTTAAAAAAGGCCAATAAGTTTAAGTGTGGATTTTTCATATATAGACGTGGTACTCAAGTTTATTATAAAGTAGCAAGTGGGTCAAACACAAAATAAAATCCCAACACCAACTATTGAATACTTGTAATGTTGGGCTTTAAAATATAATTCTATTACTGCTGTAGAACCGTTATAGCTAGACATTTTACAAAAGGTCAATTATTTTATGGCGACTCCAAGAACGTAAAAAAAAATTAACAAAAATAATTTTCATGCACATTTTTAATACCGCTAAGGCAAATTTATACAAGTATAATAAGTATAATATAATCATCATCTGGAGACATGAAGAAACTTAATTCAACCTGATTGCTGACAGACGGAAATCATTAAATTGACTTGTCTATGTATAAGGATCAAGAACTATATCTACTTTATGGCGTCGGAAATTAATTTTGTAGAAATTGCTAACTGAATGAGATTCTTAATTTTATCTTTTTCCTTACTACATACAACACAGTTCACAATAGATTTTTATTTTCAAAAGAAGATTTTCGTTTTATAAGAATTTATTTTCCTTTCGATTTTATATTGTAGATTTCGTAAACTGTTGTTTAACAAGTTTGCCTTTGCACATCAGTATTTTAAATAATATGGAACGTTTCTATTCGTTCCTCACACACACACAAATACCCCACTTGTAGATTCAAGAATATTTTCTTTTACCTTAATTACTCTTTCCCTCGGCATCTAAAATGGGACATATTGTTTTGTTTTTGTTTTTCTTCAAACATGAGTTGTGTGCAACAGAAAAAAAAAAAATAAAAAAACAAATAAAAAAACAAATACAAATACATGTACCAGTACCAGTACCAGCACCAGTACATAAAAAAATATAATAATAATGTACGTTATTGTGGTCCGACAGTAAAGTAGTTCTTAAAACTCAATGAAGAATCAAAAAACATAATGAAATAAAATAATACGAGTATAGAAAGAAACATTTGCTACACCAAAAAGAAAAAGAACCCTTGAACGAAATATAACTATTTTTCCACATTTTTTATTTTTTTTATTTTGGCAAATGGTTTCCTGAAGACCTTCTGGCTGCTCATAAGAATCTAAATACTACAATTTGAATAAATTTTCTTCTCTGTACAGCTAACAACTTCAAGAACACCAACCACAAATGTTGTCAGGTTTTGCTTATTAGCAAGTTTTATTTTTGTTATTTTTTTGGGAGGCTTTTTCTTCAAATGTTGAAGAATTTAATTAGATGTTTTAGCAGTGAAATTAGATAATTAGAAATAATTAAAATAAAGCAATTTTCACAATTCCTTACAAGAAAATATTTATAACAAAGTTTTTGAAAATACATTTCTATTCAAAAAAAAGTAAAAATAAATAAACTAAATAATTCTCCTAAAAAGGTGCTTAAGGCGTTATAAAAAGTTTTAAAATGTTGCATACTTTACGGCGATATATATTTATGCATTTAAGATAAGCGATCTCTTTCTTTAAAATAGAAATGGAATAAAATATTTTGAGTTATAATTAGGGCTTGGAATTTCCCGGAAATTTTTATTTACCAGGCAACGGGGAAAAAATATCGCATCCCGGGGTTTGCCGGTATCCCTGGGAAAAGAGCTCTTCTTAAAAAAAATAAGTTTATTTAATACATTAATATTAAAAAATTCATAGTTTTATAAAATATAAACAAACAATAAAAATAATTTTTAATAGTTTTAACAGTTATAAAACTTAAAAACAATTCAGGTGACAAAACTTACATATGTACGTTTGTACTATATAATGAGAGATTACAAAGATAAAATTACTGAAAAAGTATTTTATTTATTATTTTTAAACATATGATTTTAGAACTGCATGTCTAGTTAATACTGTTGCATATTTTCGTTTTGAACAATAGAAAAAACTCTTTCACTTTCTACTGTGGTAATTTTTGTTGCCAACAATGCGTTATAAAGATTATCCATGCTCGTGTTTCAAATGTTAGTGGCTTCGAAAACTCAAATTTATTTTTTAACAAATTATTAAACTTTTGTTTTGTTTTATATCTTACTATCAGTGCGCATGACTGCGTCCGCGTATAATTTTTAATTGTCTTAAAATTAGAATTTAGAAAAAGGAATTTTTAAACATTTATTGTAAAGTTCTGTAAACAGTGTTCAAAACTTTCCATCTACAAAAAGAAAATGTACTGACGACTATTCTAGTACCATTATACCGATAAGATTGGGTTGCTTTAGATTGGTATTTCTAGTTTCTCTACGAAGCGACATTTTTTTATGAAATAGAAAGTATTTTATACGAGGGCTGCTCTATATATTTCTGGCCTAATAGTGAAAATGCGAATATTTATAATCAAAAATGATTTTATTGTTTTTCAAAGTATTCTCCAGCATGATTTATACACTTTTGCATGCGCTCAAACCAGTTGTCGAAGCACTTTTTCTACTCCGATTGAGACACCTTTAAAACATGGTTTTTGAACACTTCAACAGCTTCTTCTGGCAACGAAAATCGTTAACCACGCATTTTTTTCTTGATGTGCAGAAACAAGAAGAAGTCATTAGGTGCTGTACGGCGGATGACCCCTTAATTCGACGTTTTGGCCGGTCAAAAACGCTCTGGTTTGAGCCGATGTGTGAGAGCTCACATTGTCATGGTGAACAATGATTCGTCTTCTCTTGTTGGTTTTTCGAATTTTTCCGATGACTTCAGGCAAACAAATTGTAGTGTACCACTTAGAAGTGGCCGTTCTACGTTGCTCAAGCGGAACAGTCGCCACATGACCAGTTTCGCCGAAGAAACAGGCGACCATTTGCTTTGAAGTGCTTCTTCCACGAACAACTTTTGTTGGATTTTTCTCGTCATTGAAGACCCACACGGTCGATTGTTGTTACGTTTCGGGCTCATATGCATAGATTCATGATTCGTTACCTGTGACGATCTTATAAACAAACGTCTTTTGAAGCACCGCAATCGTATTTTTGCAACATTTCTTTGCACCAATCGACACCAGCCTTTTTTTGAGCGACTTTCAAATTGTGCGGGATCCAACGAGAACAAACCTTTTTTACGGCCAGGTGTTCATGCAGTATCGAATGAATGCTGGTGGAAGAAATGTCCAAGGATGTCTCTATCTCTCGGTATGTCGGATGTCGATCTTGCATTATGAGTTCATGCACGGCATCAATGTTCTCTGGCACAACAGCCGTTTTTGGACGACCTTCACGGAATTCGTCTTTGAGCGAGGTTCGGCCACGATTAAATTCATTATACCAATTTTTCACAGTGCTATAGGATGGTGCTTCATCGCCATACAAAGATTTAAGTTCATCAATGCACTCTTGTCGTGATAATCCACGTCGAAAGTTGTTAAAAATGATGGCACGAAAATGTTCACGAGTTAATTCCATTTTTTTCTATATTAATTTTTTCAAGTCACTGTAAACAACACAAATAATGGTCGTACGTCAAAACGTTTTGAGTACGATTATGCTAAAAAAAATGACAAACTTTCCAATGGAAATGTCAGATTGCACTTGGCAGCACTCAGTGTTGCCAGGCCTGAAATATATATAGCAGCCCTCGTATTTGAGAAAAGGTTCTAAGGAAGCACAAAATTTTATTCAAATCCATCCGGCAGTTTTTACGTGATGGGAACACAGCAGACAAACAACAGACAAAAATTCTATAGGAGTTTTATATTCCATATCGATTTTTCAAAATTTTCAAAAAATATTTCCTGTGCAGATGTAGTAGAATTCGCACGAAACAAGATATTTGAAAATTGTTAAATGGCACAACCATAATATTTAAAAAACAATCAGTGTATTTTTTTTTAAGTGCTAATGGTTTTAATCTTTTCGTTTTCTGGGAATTTAGCCAGAATTTTCCCGCGGAAACTGTGGATATATTTATAAATATATTCTCTTTTATTAATAATTTGCAATTAATTTACCAAATGATCATTGATTATTTGCAGTTTTCACAAAAATTTTAATGTTTGAATATAAATTTAATATTTCAAATATTTAGTTTTTTATTTGGGCTCAAGATGAAAACATATTGTTTTATATTTTATTTTAAAAAAATTTACTTTAATTTTATTTCTATAACTGGAGCGTCTTTAGTGATTTTCTTCAAGAAAATTTATAAAGAAATTGTTTTTGATATCTTATGATAGAGTTTTATTTAAAGTTATAGTTTGTGATTAAATATTTACAATTATAAGATCGAATAAAAAAATAAATAAAAAATCTAATGTTTCTTTATAGGTTATTGATTCTGCTCAATTTGTTTTTTAAGCCTGCGAGACAGAATAGTTATGCGGGTTAAAAGTCCATTTTTTTGAACAAATTTTTGCGCTTAAATTCCGGAGTAATTTCGTTAGTTGTGCACCTCTTGGATAATTTCCTGGTCTAGTTCGTTTAAGAAATCACTCCATTATTATTTCTGTATTAAACAAAATCTTTCTACATCAAGTAGTGCAGATCCGTTCATTCTTGCAGCATCTATCTTGGTCAATGCGACCTTAGCTATTAAGCTCTCTACTCTCTTGTAAGGTGTTTCTGCCTGTTTTTTGTGGCACCAATCCTATCTTTTTTATCGCTTGGACAGTATTGTGTAACTACGTCCCACGAGTACTAAGTTAAGAAGCACTGCCTGCGCTTTATTACACATGTAGGTCTAAGGCCCATTGCTGATTTGATATTTTGTAGTGCAAGACAGTGGAACGAAAAAAGAGTATATAAAAACTAAAACAAAATTGAAAATTAAATTTTCAAAGTGAAAAATTGATACGAAATCAAAAGTTGTGTGTGAAAACTAAAAATACAAAATGCGTATATGTTTATAAAAAACTAAAATTTTTTACAAAAATAAAATGATATGAAAACGAGACTGCCTTGTATAAATATGCCACGACGACGATAACGCTCACAACTACGATATCTATTTATACGCGGGTTAAAACGTCTAAATTGTTATAATATGGCAGCCAGTTCTTGTTAAACTTTTGAACACGTATTTATATACGTTAGGTAGTCAATCTAATGTTGCCGCAACCGCAGCAGTTGTACCAAGGTTTGTTACTGCTACGTTTAGACTCGCTGCCGCCCGATGCAAATGCATTTTTTGAAATCTTTATTGCGAAAACTAATTAATTTATAAAAGAATGTTGAATAAAACTAAAAGTTTGCCTTTATTAGCAAAAAAAAAAATAAAAACAATAATAACAAGAAAAAATACAAAATGGAGGAAAGTTTTTTATAGAACATAAATTGATATAGAAGACAAATAACAAAACTAACTTTCAAATATCAATCAAAATATTTAAAATGAAATCTTTATTGCTTAGAAATAAAAAAATAATAATTTTTAAAATAACTTTATTTTATTTTACCTTGCGATCTGCAGATTCTTGCCGAGTTGTGTGTATACAGTGACTCAGTGCTGCCAAGTTACGCGCTTACTAACAGATGTACGGCATCACTGTATTTACAAAATCCCATTCAAACGATATATTGTGTTGTTGTAAAACTTTATAAAGAATATTCTTTCTTTTAGTTTAATAAAGGTGTAGGAGAATTCTTTTGCATATTTTTACAAAAAGTCGAGCCGAGCAGTGCCAGGTATTCAAGTGATCATTTTTTTATTTTAGGTTTTCCACAAATCTGCTAAAATAAAAAAAATTCATTTTGTATTTCAACATGATTTAATCATAAAATTTAATTAAAATGCACTTGTGTAGAAGTTTATACAAAAGTGTATCTCATTTGCTTCTAAATTAACAATTAATTAGCGAATAAATTTTTACAAATTAAAAAAAAATATGCCATGATTGTGCATTTATTATACAAATAAGCAAAAACACACAAATAAACTTGCATTTATGCAAACATATTCATAAACATAAACAAACATCCGTAATTAAACGTTTTGTTTATACAAAATCAATTAAATTAACCCTCCTTATATTTTCAAAATTGCATACAATATCGTGGTTAAATCTGATTTAAAACATTTTAAAATTTCTACTGCTGCCAGACCACAAGTTAGGCAAACATTCAGTAATTGCTAAGTAAGTGCAAAAGTGCATAGTTAAGCCCTGTAGTCTTGAAAATAATTTTATATGCTTTAAGTGCATGTGTGATTCTTTGTTGAAATTCATTTAAAATCTTTAACTAAAAATTTCTTAGTTTTGTTATTTGTTTAATTTTTGATTTCATTTTCTATTAAAAATGTTATAATAAAGTTTTTCAGTTGTTTAGCCATATTGTGTCATTTTGACTGACAGTTGAAATCAAGATACTAAATATCACAAATTAAATCTTAATACAAATCCATCATTTGAAGAAACAAACAAATCAAGGAAAAAATAATAGAAATGTTTTATTGATTACAAATAAAAGCAAGAAAAGTGCTGTAGGAGTAAAATTGATATTTCTATTTATTTTCCATGTTTTTTTTTTCATTATCTATCTTTACTTACTTAAATTTTTGAAGGGAAAATATTTAGTTTAATTTATGAGGCCAACATAAAATAATCAATCGGTATTTTTTAGGATATAAAATATCCTATACAGCAAATTATTTAAAAATATTTTTTTCAACAGTATTTTTTCGTTGTTCCATGTTTCACTATTCAACCAGTAAAGCTGACATATTTAAAATGATATTTGAAATTTTAAGAAATTTTCGTTTGGGTCTAATAGATTAAATTAAATTCAATTTTTAGACTCCTCATTTGTGGTCCACAGAAGAAAAAACAAACAGAAATTACAGTCGTGTTTTTAAGGTATACTGTTTAGGTTAATAAACCGAAGGTCCAAATGTTGTAATTGAAAATAATCAAATTGATTTTGATTTTAACACGTTTGTTATATATAAAAACTCTTTTGCTTTTTTTTAAACTCTATTAAGCCAAATGCTTCCAAACAAAAGCACGGCGATGTCTGTCTGTCCGTCCGTGTTAATGTTGAAATCAAGTTTTCCGAGGCACTAGAACAGCAAGAAAAAATTTAAGTGCGTCAATCGATCAGACGTAGTGTCAGAAGAGGTGCTATTGGAAATTAGCAAAATCGGTCCATGCCTACGCCTACCTCTAATATTTCTATATCATTTGGAACAATGAAGTAACTACAATTAAAGAAACAAATGTGTAGGGTGATAGAGAATTTAAATATAAGAAAAAACATCAAGTGAAAAAATTGGCCGAGTTACGGGCCTCTGAAATTTTTAAAATTTTTAAAATATCAATATGGGCATATTTTTAAAGCTTTTGAAGATATCTTTAAGAAAATATAAATTTTTTTTAAAAATGCTTAGCCCATTAAGAGCCGATAGCATTTATTTTTATTTTTTTATTTTAAAATTCTCTGTCTCTCTTATATTTTTTTGTTATTAGATTTACTTCACTAAATTATATTTACATACATGGAGAAGGGTATATAAGATTCGGCATGGCAAAATATACCACTCTTTCTTGTTTTTAATTATACCACTCTTTCTTGTTTTTAATTATGTTCAAGCGCCTTCTCAAAGTCTAATTATCCACTTGCAAAGTGTTGTCGTTGCGTTGCCGCCGCGTTTTTTCCGTATTCTACATACAAAATGTAGAGGCATGAAAACTTTTGATAGCAAAAAAAAAAAACGCTTTTCGCTTTGTTTAGTTATAGCTGTCTCTTTTTAGTATATTATCGTATGAATTCTTATTAAATATATATTTATATTTTAAATATTGTTACATGATAGTTAACAATACATATAGAATTAGCTTTTTATATCGGTACTAAATAAATAAATAAATTCATATAACTTAAATCCTTAAAAAACAATTTCTACTTTGGTCTTATGACAAATTACCTTTTGTATTTTATTGTGAATTTCACTAAGTTTATTTAGAAATGCTACATAGTCTGGCACTACCCCTAACTTCATTTTCAACTGACATGGAAATCCTCAAAACCAAAAAACTTGTTTGAAATTACAAACAAATTCTTTACATAAAAACTGTACAGCATGTGATAATGGTTTTATTTTTTCTACCGTCAAATTTTAGCTATAAATTTATTCTTCTTAGATTCATTCCATTCTCATTCCATTATTACCAGAGCTTTGCCAACGAGCTATGTGCCACAGACCTACAAACCTAAATAAGCAAAAAATTATCTTGTATTGAAGTTATTAATTTAAGTTAACGGAAGGGGAAAATATACTAAAAAAAAGTTTAAGACTTAAGTATATTTATTTAGTCATCTAGAACTTGAGATTAATATAACAAAATCTTCATCTTTTATGTGGCGAAAAGAATAAATGTCTACTAACATTTATGATCCTCTTCATCAATATCTGGTAGGCGGTCTACTTTTTCATTATTATGGCGTTGGTCCAAAAATTATTTTAAGGTCATTGTATTTTTTTGTTTGTTTTGAAAATAATTGGTAATTTCATTGTAGCAGCCATTTGTAAAGGGTTATACTTGGAAAAATGGTAAAAGGTTTGAGGTATAAGAAATCCATCAATGTAAGTTGGTTAAATAGATGATGTTTACAATAAACACAACCTAAAATAGATAGAAGCGAAGAATGCTGATGAAGGATGTAGCTATCCAAAAATGCTGCATTTCATTCTGCCAGTGTCTAATTTTTCTTGATTTCTTTGCAAAACGTCTGCATACATAGCTTTTTTCATAGAAGTCTTCTTTTTTCGAACTCAGTTTTAGAATATAAAGGCAGGGGGTAGATTTTGATCTAAAATAGGTCAAACTGCATGACCACCATAACCACAGTTAGCTTAAACAAAAATAAATTGTTTTATATATTCCTTAAAGAATTTATTTCTATAAAAGAAAACGTTGAGGTTCCTTTTAATGCAGAAATATAAAAAAATGCCATCATTTTACAATTTGTAATTTGAAAATTGTATGACATTTTACTCGGATAAAAATAAAAAAATTCAATTTTTATATTTTTTTTTATTTTATTTCGATCATTTTAAAACATAAACATGTAGATTACTGCACCATTTCGCAGGTATTGACTAGGTCTTTAATACGTTTATAATTTTTAAAACTCAGAAAAAAATTAAGAATTGCACCTGGAAATTGGACGATACCCAGCATTCGCTAAGATACTCCTCTGCTATTCTCATATCAGATTTTGGATCAACCGTCCTAGCCCTTTACAAATGGCCCGGTTATTTCTAAAATATTTTAATTTTGCCCCACTGTGCGCAGTGGATTTTAAATCCTTCACGATTAGCTGCTATAGATCATTTTATAAACAGCTTATTTGATTTTGTTTTTTTTACACTTGTGTAAGATTCTTTGCAAATAAATTATTTTCGATTTCCATTAAAATCCATTAAAAATTCAAAACGGGGTTTTCCATTAATTGTCATGATAGTTCGTCACTAAGAAAGTGCCCACACAGGTAATTTTTCTGTAGTTAATTGCATACTATTTACTGGCAGTTATGTGTGACCTCGGGTTAAGTTATTTATTTTAATTAATTTTAAGTTTTCGCATTGAGACAGTGTATAGCGGAGCATGGGTGTTATGATTTTATTTACTTTTTTGTCCAAGACATGAGTCACTAAGCTCTTAATGTAACCTGTTTTGTCAAAGGTGTTTATAAAATAATTGAAGAAACAAGTTGCGCCCCTTTAAGTATCGACTTACGTTTACATACTACAACAACAATTTTGCTTTCTATAAATAAAAATTTTGCGTAAATGCTAAAGGACATAAAGATACTGAAATGTTAAGTGTTCAATACTTTTTGTAAATCAAAAATTGTTCAAATAATGCTGCTGTCATTTGCATAAAAAAATTGGTGAGACAGAAATAGGTTGGGAGAATTATCTTTGCTTTTTAAATGACTTACAGTTTGATAGTTAGTTGAGGCAAGGAAAGCATAAGCCACAAATGCATCAATAATAATATTTTTTTTGGTAGATTTAGTGTTTCGTAAAAGTATAAGATCTTGACCAACTGACGCAGGTATCTTCTGATAAAAATTTTGTAACAAACATATTTTCATTTTGTTGATGCTGACAGCATTAACGATTTCCCATATCAAAATGTGGTTAAGGCCCAAAGTGCGCAAGCTTTATTGCAGTTGTCAAATAAATCTTTACGCTGCGTACATAGAGCAAGATAATTCTCGATCTATGTGGATGATCTTTGGATTAGGCAAACATTCTCATCAGCTAGCCCTTCCTAATTAAAAATATAAAACATATTGTCATACTTAATTTTTTATGTGGTTAGCTTATTGCACAATGGGGTATTTCACGAAAAATCTTAAAACAAAACGTTCTAAAAATGTCTAAAATAGGATTTTTTGTTTTTGTTTTTGTTGTTGTTGTTGTTGTACTCACCATACAACGAGTTATAATATAAATTTCAATTACACAATAAGAAAGGACATATTGAAACATTCAAAACATATCTTAGGCTTTTGATTCCATTTAGTTGATTAGATAAAATTCGGTTCCAAATAATTTTCACAAAAAATTTGTTTTACTTCAAAAAATAAATATTTTCGAAATTATATTTAATAAAAAAATAAGATTTTAAAATTTTAGAAAAACATTTATACTCTTTAGCTAAACTTTTTGAATAACAAATAAAAACTAATCACCGATAGACTAAAGTGGGAAAAGAAATACAATTTGTAATTCTGACAATCGAGTGTCAAATTAAAAATTAAAAATTTGGCATCATGAGAATTTAAATATTTATTTCATTAATAAGCTACAGATTTATTTCCATTTTTTCTCAATTACCCACAGTGCATCGTTTAATGATTTACGTTCCTTTGTTATCTTTCATTGAGTTTATGGAAGAAAATACCTGTAGTTTTACTTATTTAACGTTAAATTTTTGTTTAAAACATTTTTACGAGCAAAAACTGTACCCTGTAACTCAGTAATGAACGTTAACTCATCTTTGCTTTGCCACAAATTAAAAAGGAAAAGAAACGAATAGCTGTTAAATATTTAAACTCTTAATAACGTTTATTTTTAATAGTCTTGGAAGCGTAAAAATTCTCGAATTGCAAAAATATGAAAAACATCTTTGGTATTCACTTTGCTTCAAGTCAGCGAAATCATTTTCTTACGTTTCACGATTTATTAAGTTTAATCATCTATTATTTTTTAACTGAGAAATAAATTTTTTATATTGCAAATATATGAGTACAGTATTGGTGAATACAGTTTGACGACCTTCGCCTAACTCTGATTAAATATATTTGAATGTTGAACTCAATATTAATCAATACTTAATTCGTTGAAAAATTATCACTGGCACTAAGACTTGGGGATTGAAATATCGTTTGATAACATAATGGTCAAACATTCTGTTCTCAGTTATACGACTTTATATTGAACAGCACTTTTTCGACTGTGTTAGTGTGTTGGGAGTAGGGTTTTGAAAACAGGAATTCCCGGGAGGAAATACCTAGAAAAAGCTATCCATAATTTTCCAAGAAAATTCTGGCTAAATTCTTAGGAAACGGGAAGTTAAAAATCATTAGCACTTTAAAAAATACACTGATTGTTTTTAAAATATTTTGATTGTGACATTTAAAAATTTTCAAATATCTCGTTTCGTGTTGGTGTATATAGTCATCAATATAGAATACAAAATACCTTTTTTAGAATATTTGTTTGTCTGTTTGTGTTCGCATCACGTAAGAACCGCTGAATCGATTTAAATAAAATTTTGTGAGGAGGTCCCTTAGAATCCTGGTTGAAATATAAGCTACTATTTTTCATAAAAGTATGTCATTTTGTAGAGACTTTAGAGATACCATTGTGATGTGACCTAATTTTATCGGTATATTGGTACTGAAACAGTTGTCAGAACACTTGATTTTTGTAGATGGATATTTTTTAACACTTTGTACAAAACTCTACAACAAATGTTTGAAATCACATATTTCTAAATTTTAATTTTAAGAATTTTAGAAATAATACCCGGACGAAGTCGTGGGCGCTGCTCGTAAAATATAAAACAGAAGAAAAGATTACTAATTTGCTTTAAAAGAATTCTAAGTTATTATGAAATTATGAAACGAAAAAAAGCAACAGTATGTCTAGTGAATTGTTAAATGCAGTTCTGAAATCATATATTTCAAAAATAATTAATAAAATACATTTTCACTACATTTATTTTTGTTATCTCTCGTTTTGTAGTACAAATGTTCGTATGTTTATCTTGTCACCTGATTTGTTTTTTAGTTTTATAAAGTGTTAAAACTATTATTTAACAATTTTTCTTATTTTTTGTTTATATTTTAATAAAACTATGAATTTCTTAATTTTATATTAAGAATTGATTTTTTCCCGTGAAAGTGGCAATTTTTTCCCCGTTTCTCGGGAAATAAAAGACTCCGGAAATTCCAAACCCTAGTTGGGAGGATTCTTATATCTTGCTTGAAGAAAAACCAAATCATTCTCTTTCCATTCGATTGCGATGATAAAAGAACTAAATTGCTGCATATGAGTATTTCGTTAAAGTGAATAAATTTTCGCCGAAAAAGGAAACCATAAAAAAATATCGATTAGTTTCAAAAGTTTTAAATGCAGCGACAATTAAATCTTATTTGGTTTCTAAATTTAAATCATTAATTTACATTAGATTAAATTAAATAAGTCAAACATCGAATTATGTTTTAATGCTTACATTCGGATTATCTTTAAAATTTTAATTTTGTCATGAAAATTTCCGTCTGTTCTGATGTTCTGTTTAAATCAGGGTATGAAAACAAACGAAACGAAACCTTTTCTATGTAGTAATTAAAACAAAAGCAATGAAAAATACTGTGTCATTTAATTTTGTATTGTTCGTGTTCATAAGCAAAAATTTACAAAAAATAAAACATACGCAGACAGAACAGAAAACAATGAGAACAATTTTGAAGTGTTTTTAGAAAAAGCATTTTGAGAAAAAGCGTTTCGTCAACGTTTGCCTTATAGTAGAGAATAATTTAGCGCTTCAAACGCAAGTTTCGGCAAAAAGCGCGTTTACCTTAGCTTATATAAAAACGATTGAAAGTTTTTTTTAATGATTTATGTATTTGTGTAAAACGTTTGCAAAGAATTTTGTGTATTTTTATACACTGGTTTAAATTAAGAGTAAAAGTAAGATTTTTTTTACTCAGTTGAAATTTTTGTAATTATTTTTTTGTTGACAAAAATTCAAAATTTTTATATAATTTTACATATGAATGTAATTAATCGACGTCTTGCTAAGTATAAGTTATCCTTGTTAATCTAAGATTTTTGGAAAAAACACGATTTCTTAGTTTTTTTTTTCTTAAAAAATCTTAATTTTAATGCAATAATTTTTATTAGAAAATTTGAAATTTTTTGAAATATGTGTTCTTTATGTGAAAGAAAAATTTAAATTGTACTTTTCATTAAAAAAAAAAAATATATTAAAATTAAAATATAGCTGTATTAAAAATTTTTACTCAGTGAGAAGTATTTTAACCACCACTGTAACTATTTAAACTTATAAACCTCTGCATGCATAGAGCTGTTGTTTTTTGGTCCTGTGCATTTGTTATTGTTGTATGTTCGACATTCATTTACCTGTTCTTCTATTGTTGTTCTGCACGTTCATGAGCATTAATGTGTGTCATATGCTATCTGATGCTCTTGATACCCGTGGATGTATGTGGTTGTGTATGCATTTCTGTTGTCGTTCACCTAGGGTTCCTTGTTAATAGCCTTGATATTATTTCTGCTTTATTTTATACACTCACACACAACGCACACAAATATGCGGGTATCGCTTATAAAAAAGATAAAAGGAATTTAAAGCCATGTATTAAATAGTTTAACATTTGCTACCTTTAAGTTTATTTTTAATACGTGGATTACGTGCTTTTTGCACATAAAATTATGGTAAATATTGTTATGGCCAAAAGTCAAACATATTTTTAATGACCAATATCAAACAATTATTTTTATTTATTTGTATATTTTCTGAATTTGCATGAGGAGGAAGTTTTATTGATGGTCTTTAGCTACTGCTTGAAAATTTTGCAAAATTCTTCAACTCTCTGCTAGAAGGGAAATTATTAAAGTACTTTTTATAATAGAATACCGTACAATTTTTTGTTTTGAGTTCTAAATAAATAGTTCAGATCAGACCAAGATGAAAAGACGGATTTCAAAGAGTGAACGAAATTCTAAAAATTGTGAGTAGTTGGTATTTTTAAAGGCACAACAATGAGTTGGCTGCCTATCAGGTCATTGCTGCGGTCCGCTGCGGTCAGCTGAGGTTTTTCTGTTCCCATGGTCCTATTTTTTTGTGCCATCGGTCAAGGTTCATTGCACCCACCTATATTTTTTCCCTGAAAAAAAGAACATAACAAATTTACAAAACGAACATAATAATGATTCCCGTAGTTATTTAGGCTTCACTTCCTTGGGTAGGGTGGGCTGCTACTTACTATCTACTTGTCGCACTCGTAAGATTTGGGCTATTTTGGGTTTTAAACTATGTCTGATGGATCGGTAAACTTTCAATTTTCATATGATGTCTGTAAAATGTAGAAGAACGTGGAATATAAGTTTTTACTTCTTACTTGACCAATGACCCAAAGTCATTGTTTTCTTCGTCGTCGCACTTCATTCTTTGGGACTTTTTGAAACATTCGCTTTCCATAACAAAGCGTAGATTAAATGATTCAAAGTGCTAAATTCGGCTATGCCCATCTTATATACCCTTCACCATGTATGTAAATGTAGTTTATTGAAGTGATAGAGAATTAAAAAACTGAAAAATTAAGACAAATTTTTTTACATAAAAATGTTATCGGCTGCTAATTATGTGAGCATTTTTTAAAAATTTTAATAACTTCTAAAAAATCTCTTTAAAAGCTTTTAAACGATACGCTTATTGATATCTTAAAAAATCTGACGCACAATCGTACGTTTCTATGAAAAGTTCAGATTCCCATAAATCGGAAAATATGGGCGAGCACAAATTTTTTCTCTTGATGTTTTTTTTTTCTTATTTCTTAGTTCTCTATCGCCCCATAAATTTGTTTCTTTTATTGGAGTTACTTCATTGTCCCAAATGATGTGGAAAAATTAGTGTCAAGCGTGGCCCGATGCCTCGAAGGACATGGATCGATCTCGCTGATTTTCAAAAGCAAAATTTTCGAAATTATGTCTGATTGATTGGTATATTTAAATTTTTTCTAGCTCAGTTAGTGCCTCGGCAAAGTTGATTTTAACATAAAAACGAAAATGGGTATTGTAGAAATTCCAAACGGAATAACAAACTAAGATTTACTCTTTTTCCACCTTTTGTGGTGAAAGGTATAAAAATATATTGCGAATTTGCCAGATGTTTTGGGAGAAAAAATTTTAAATCGGTGATAATGTATTAAATAAGAAGTAGTTAGATCTAAGGCCTCTTTATATCAAATCAGTTCGCAATATCTTTTTTTTTAATTTTTCACATATAAAGTTTATACGTGTAATGCGGTGCTATAGTACAATTCAGTTTGTGTTCCACCACCTCCAATGTGCAGATGGGATGGGTGGATTTTTTCAAAAGAAAAAAGAAGAAAGTAAAATTATGCAAAAATTGCTTTAATATAAAACGTGGTATAATGCTGTGTCATCTATAAATTTTACAACATAGCACACGATTTATATCATTTTATATGAGATGTCCTGTTAAGATGTTTGTTTGCAGCATGAACGGTTCGAACTTAAAAGTTCTTAAGAAGTATTGATATCATGTTTTGCGTAAAAGAATTTAAATTTTCTATTCTAATTGATTTTGAATTATTTGCATTTTTGGCCGTTCTTAGTAGAGATCCATCTCTAAGACTACAGTTAACATTAACTTACGCAACTATTCGTGTCTGCTGGCTAACAAATGTTGTAAAGTTGATGTTGCGATGTGCATTCTTTGGTATTTTTTTTTTACTTGACTGTATTTTTTTCCTAAAAGAGTTTAAGAGAAAGCCTTAGTTACACTGCACGTAATTTAGAAGCATCTGAAATTTGTTGAAATTATACGAAAAAAAAGTTTTAGATTCTGTTTTCGAAAAAAAAGTGGTTTAAAAAAAACAAAATAAATTAATTTTGCAGTTCAGCATCCATATGTCGAAATTAGCTTAAAAGCTGTAGATAAAAGTTGGCTAATAAATTGTCAACTCTTAGAAGCGCTTTAAGTGATTAGACTTAACCAAAATTTATTTCATGTTACTATTTAGAGTTAAGATTATTTCTTCAGAAATATCTGTTAGAGCTGCAATTCAACTATTCTTAGATTTAAATCAGGATTGCCTTCTTTAGAGAATGGATTTTTATTTTCAATACGTATAAGCTTGTCGATCGGATATGGTGCTTAAGATACAATTTTTTTGCAATATATTCTTACTAATTCATACTGCCCTCCAGATAAAACCTGCACAATGGGTATATTCGCAAAACTTTTTGCACTATTAACTAAAAATATATCCTTGATTTAGTTGCTAGAGATTACGTCAAAATTATCTTAATTTGTGTCTGTAACACAAAAGGGAGTTAATGGTCAACTCTTAAAAACGCTTTAAGTGATTAGACTTAACCAAAATTTATTTCATGTTACAATTTAGAGTTAAGATTATTTCTTCAGAAATATTTGTTAGAGCTGTAATGTTACTATTCTTAGATTTAAATCATGATTGCCTTCTTGAAAGAATAGATTTTTCTTTCAATACGGGTACGTATGAACTTGTCGAGTGGATGTGGGGCTTAAGATATAATTTTTTTGCAATATATTCTTACTAATTCATACTGCACTCCAGATAAAATCTGCACAATAGGTATATTAGCAAAACTTTTTGCACAATTAATCAATAATACTTCCTTGATTTAGCTGCTAGATTTTGACGGTAAGTGTTTTTTAAACACTTTCTCTGCCTCCTGCATATTTCACCAAATTCCCCGAATAATTCCTGTGATCGACTTTAGGCAAAGCTTCGAGGGGTAACTGGGATATTTTTATAAAGTAGAACAAATTAGCTTGTAAGAAATAATGCTTTGTCGTTTTCGCTTAATGCCATCATCGGAGAAATTCTAAATTTAGCTTTAAAAAATTATGTCTTACATCGAAAGTAAAACGAAATATCTATCGAAAATTAAAATTACAAACTAACGAGTAGAAAAAATAAAAAGCGTCATTGATATAATTTTTCCTAATTGTCTTATCATCTATTTTGATTATAAATTTTAAGAATTAAGCATTGCTACATCCATTATCTTTCACTATTAATAAAGAGGCTTTTAAAAGACATGAACAGGAACAAGTAGCGCTGCCCACAGTTTTAATTTTAAAACAAATCAAACACAAATTACCTTAGTATAACAAACAAGTTCAAATTGGTTTTTCCTACTTTAATTCTAGTATTCGAAGTCGAAAGGTTTTTCTCCCCTTTGCTGCGTTTTGATTTTTGATTAGCAAAACTCTAAATTAACCCCTCTGTACAGAGCCAATATTATATCTACTTTATTTGTGGCATAGTGTAGATTTTCAAAAGAAAACATGCAGATTCAAACTAGTATTTGGGATGTAAAAGATTTTCTTCCAATATCAGATTTAGCTGTTCAACTGTTCATCATTTGAACACTATGCCAATGCAGATATGAGCATTCCGTCCGATGAAGATATTCTAAGCAGTATTTAAGAGAGTCGTGGTTCACAGCAAAGTATATCAGATGGTGATGAAGAGGAACTGGACGGTGAAGTAATGGCAAATATTGATAAAACGTCACCTGCATTAGATCACGTTTCCTCTTCACTTGATGTACTACGAACTTTTTTTTTAGAGATGGAGAGCAACGTTCCCGCAAATTCATTTAAATGTCTAAATGTAATTGAAGCTTTTATTGATAAAGAAATATGGAAAAATGTTGTTCAAACAAAAATACCTGATTATTTTTAATAAATAATAAATAAAATATTTCTGTAGTATGAAGTTTCTATATAGTGAAATCTCCGTGGAGATTCACTTTAGGGTAGTTCGACTGTATCACCAACACCAAAGTCAAAAAGTTTTGAAAGGAGTACCCAACTCTATGTAACGCTTTATAAATATTGTTGCCCACCAAATTACTTTAGCCAAAATTGTGTATAAAGTGATAACATTTTTTTCCGAAAGGGAAGGTAATAATAAGCCTATCCTAAAGCATCCCACACTGAAGCCATATTGGTAGGTTCGATGCTACCCCATCCTGGCAATTTACGTTGTCGACTCTTTAGTACAAAATTTTTCAAAGTTTGGCGCCATGACGCCAATGAACACCAATGCTGAATACTGATAAACGTGCTGTGGATACAACTTCAAGTATGGGCATTGGTTGACTAATTTCCGGGAAATCGAAATTTTAGAGATTATTTACCAGATCGGCATCATCTTCATTCTTTAGGCGAATGAGCAAACAAGTTTTGCATTACAAATTCTAAATGCTTGTAAAAAGTTTTTTCGCTTTAACGTACCTTGGCACATGACGTTAGTGTAACAAAATAATAGCTACGTTTTTGTTACAACGCAGTTAATGCTTAGTATTCCTGTAGGTGGCAACATCCTATGCAGGAATACAAATGAAAGTTAAAATACATTTAACGAAAAATTAGAGGCAGTTGTGGTGCTTTCCCGCTGCCTCGAAGGACATGTTGTGCTCTTGCTCATTTTCTACAGAAAAACGTATGAATTTTTGTCTAATCGATTAGCGTATTAAAATTTTACCCAGCTTATCTAGTGCCTTGTCAAAGATGATTTCAACACTAACACGTATGGAAAGACAGAAAGACATCGCTAGGCATAAGAACTCAAATTATAAACTTTAGAAATTACAAATGGATTGACTAACTTAGATATAACCTTATCCACCTGTAGTGAAGAGTATAAAAAGGATGTATTAAAACTCCGTTTGTATTTAGTAGACCAAAGTGTAGAGGTCAATGGAATAAAAGAAAATTACCAAAGAACCTTGAATGAGTATAAAAGAATAAGTGAAATTTTGGGCGTTAACTGTTGTGTTTATTTTGTTCAGAAGAACCATTACATGAGACATGGAAACTTAGGCGGCTTTTAATGTGAAATGAGCAGATTAATAAACAACGCAAATACGAAACCATCACCTAAAACACCATTATATCGAAGTAAAATTTCGGCAAAAAATCTATATTTTAAACAAATAATAACGTCATGGGAAAACCTTAAATGTAACGTTTATTTAATTTATTTAACTTTTTTCTAATCTTCCATTCTTCAAATATCAATGACTTTTACCACATCAATTACTTTCAAGTATTTTATTCAACGTATAAAAAAAATGAAATTATTTTGAGTGTGTGTTCTTCGCATTACTCTTGAAAACACTTTTAATTTTAATTTATTTCCCAAAACATATTTACTATCTTAATTAAAATTATCTGTCGTTATTGAACGTACTTCACATTTTTAAAATAAAGGACAGGCAGACTGATTTGATGGTAATTTGAATTTAGCGTAAACAGAGATTGTCCCTAATAAAAATGGGTGAGTTGTTAGCTGGCTGGGTGACTAACAGACTGACTGACTAACTGTTTATTAATGAAATGCCACTGTATAACTTACTGCCAGTGGGGAAAAATATATTGAAAGGCAATGGCTTTCGGTTGTTTTTATTTTTTTTTTTGGTTACGTTTAAAAATTAATTAAAAATGTTTTATGCAAACACGGTGAATCGTTTTATAAAATAAAGAAACTGTGGAAAAAGAAACAGAGTATGAGAATGAAAAACTGGTTAAATAACAAAAAATATATTTTCCTTTTTTTTCAGTTATAACTTTTTGTTGTCCTTGATAAAAAAAACAGTAGCTGTAGAATAACCATTATTGCTGTTATGAATTTTAATGTTTAGCCAACAATTTGTTATAAAACTGGTTAAAGAAAATTGATTGAATCATGTAGTTTTAATATAAATTGAGACCAATACCTTTTAAATATGCCACAAGCCTTAAGATGAATTTTTGAGCGTTAAAGAAAAACAAATTTGAAGTTTTTAATTTAGTCAAACATTATGGCACTTAAGGAATCAAAAAAAATAAATTTTTTATTACATAAGACATGTTAGTTAAGTTGATTTTTTAAACAAAAAATATTTAGTCATAAGCTTTGTAAGGAAACGAAAATAAGGAAACCCTTAAAACTAGTAATTATACTGCCACACTAAAGATACTGTTGATGCTTTCTTACCTTGCCATGAACGTATTAAACTGAACTCTATGTCATATTTGCTGATGATATATATTTTTAAATGAAAATGAAAAATGGGATTTCGGGGTAAAAAGGTAATGGAAAGCAGCTGTAAAAACTCTCGGAATTTAAATTAGACAAAAATATTTGTTGTGGATTTATTTTTGTGTAATAATCGCGATTAAAGTAAAAAATCGCGTAAATAAATCTTCTAATTCTTTTACAACAAAAGAATTCAATAAACTAAGCGTTTTTTAATCAAACGTAACAATTCATCATGGCATTGTGTTATTGCATTTAGTACGTGAGTGTTAAAAAAAATCTTAAAACTCGCTTAACTCAAAAAACGACTAATATTTAGACAAAATATCTCTTGAATCACACAGTAATATGACAAAATTTTAGGAAGTAAAATGAAATTTTTTTGCCAGTTTTGCATATGTGTCAATTCGCATTAAGGCTTAACAAATTTTCTGAAATGCTTTCAATTTCACGAATAATGTCCCCTGGACATAGGAAAACAATATTAACAAAAAAATTTAATCCTATGAAACACTCAGCAATCACTTTTGAGTACAACTTTACATGTAGCAGTAGCATGTGTTTGCATAAACGACAATGAAAAAAAAAGACTCTATGTGAAAAAGTGACTGAAAGTTCAGCTAACTGAACGAGTATGATTTGGGAGATTATAATGATGAACTGCTAACCCTTCACAATGATGGTCTTTTTCACAAACTTAAACATACTCACAAAGTTGAAAACATCAACCGTGCAAACATTTGTTGTTGCAAAAGTCACAAAATAGTGAAAAATTTTTAAAACTTTTTTCTGTTAGAAGAAACTATTTTTCTTGAAAAAGATTCTATAAATGATTTTAACAATGTACACAACCCAGGGTAGATTAATACGAAGAATGCTAATGACTCTGCTGCTTTATATTCTGCTTGAGTCTTATTATTTCTTTGTAAAACGTTTGCATACATTTTTAAATAATTTTTCTTTCTTAAAAATTTCTAGAATGTAAAATAATTTTAAATTTAAGCCGAAATTACTTTAATTCATCTGTTATTATTTTGTTTAATACATTTTAGTGTATGAAAACCAACCAAACGTTTTAAGCAAAGTCATAAAATTTTTAATCGTTTTGTACATAAGCAAATCCAATTCTTTTATAATGACAAAGACCGCAAACAAACCAACTGAAGCTTTTTTTATCTACACGCTTTGATATACAAATACAATGTAATATGCTTTGACGTAAGTATTCCTTCTGAAACGCTAATGCGTTATCTACTGCAGCAAATAAAACAATCACAACACATTTGCGAAAAGCTTTTTCTCAAATCGTGTTAATTTTGTCCATATTGTTTTTTCTTCTGGCTGTATACGTTTTAATTTAATGTCTTCCGGTCTTCCTGTTTCTGTTTCACTAATTTGAAAAAAAGGCAAACACGAATGTTTCAATTTGTTCATTTTTGTACCCCGATAGATATATGCATGGCGCAATAATACCAGGTGAATGCATCACCTTTTACGTGTATTTTGTTTTTGTACAAACTTATTCGAGCTGTCAAAAACGTCTGGCAATATGTGTGTATGTATTCCAATATAATTTTGGTTGCTTTCTTTTTTTTCACAAATACATACACACATTACTAGACGTCTTTGACAGCTCGAATTAGTTTTTACAAAAACAAAATACACGCAAAAGCTAAAACATATGATGAACACATGATCTGATGCAGTCACCTGTTTGATGCGCCTTGGATATATGTTAACGATTTTAATAATTATTGACGCCTAAAAGTATGTCCAATATTTTCTAATCAGTAGTTAAAATTCTTAGCTTCTTGTTTTTAATCGTAAACTTTTTTCCATGCATTACAGTGCAGTCACACGGTCAAGTTTTTGTTCAATTCTCTTTCAAGAAATGTACACATGCTGCTTGTCAAAATTCACAAAAATTGAAAACTGTGACGTAGGCTGCACACAATTTCAAAACAAGATGTCAAGAAAACACTGACAGCAGAATTTTTAATGCAAATTTGGAGGGAAAAACTTCAATCAGCTGTTTTCTTGAATGTAATTTAAAAGACTCAATTGAACGAAAACTTGAAAGCAAATTCTTAGCAAGTTTTTAAAGTGTGAGTGTATTGGTTAAAAAATGAGAGAAATTTTATAACTTGAATGAAAACTTGATCGTCTGACACCCTAGTTAGGCAAAAGCGATTATTAAAACGGGCAAAAGGCCTCTGAAGTTTCAGAATTTTGGTTGGACTTTTCTATGTCTGTTTTACAAAATTATGATTAAATTCGTTGATCGGAATTTGAATTTCCTTGTTTAATGTTCGCATGGTTGCGGGCTTGCTGGCGCTGATGTTTGCTCTGAAATAGCTCCTTATTAGTCCAATAGACTCAAAAGTAAGATCTAATGCTTTACAATGATCACCGAAACGGAAAGTAATGTCATTAGGAAATGTCGCTGTATTATTTATTCATTTAAAGCGCAAATACCTCTGGTGCTATGTTGTGAAATAACAAAACTAATTGCTGTCTCAGTATCACAGATTAATGTATTACGTTCATCACGAAACGTTTTTTGCAGGCGTAAAAGGCGTAGGTTCAAAGGCAAGCACCAAAAAGAAAAATTTCTTACTTAACTGCTTCAAGAGAACCAACTTCTTAGTGGCCATTATTAGATGGAGAAGAAAAATTTGGAAAGCATTCAATTTAGGCTTGATGTGTTCACATCACTTGTACATTTAGCACTTCATCGTGGGTAGAAACTTTTATGTTACAGCTTAGCAGTAGGGAGGACTGTAATTCAAAGTAAAGCCCTATCCAGTTTTTTGTAGCTAGATTCCGTTCTCCCTATTTATTTTGTAGTGATTGCTGTAACGTTTTTTAATATAGTTTCGGGTGATAAAAGACTTTATGAATAAGTCATTTCAATAAGCGCTATACACGCATACTTTAGCAGTCGAACTGCCATTGTAATCTTGCAATCCATGACTGCAACAAACACCTTAATCAGTTAATCAGAGAAGTTAAAGTTGTGATTCTTAATTTATGTTTCGTGGCTCAGGAACATTCAGGGAAACAATAGAACAAGCGAATATTTTCGTCAGAAACTAACTTTTCTCTTCTCACTATCATCCAAAAGAGACTAAAACGCAACTACTACAATTAACAATCCTTCAAATGTTTAGAGGTATTTTGTAATGGAAAGCATCACTTGTATCTGTGCATAGTTACTGTTTAAAAGGGATTTTTTTCAGCGAGTACACACAGACTGTAAAGATTATTCTGTTTTATGTCTTCTTCTTCTTTTTTAATCTTTATTTAATAAGCATATTCATGTATGTTTATGATGTTGTTGTTGGTATTGTTGCTTTTCCCTTTGAGTAGTTGGTTTTGTTTAGATGGCAGTAGCACATCACTTGTCATATCATGTTTAGTTTTTGTTACAGTAAATATCGCATTTGTTAGTGCCAAGTTATGAACACAAATCTTCACATACACACACTAATGCATACATTTACAATAATATATCAAACACAGTCGTATATGGTAGAACAAAAATAAAACAAATATTAAAAATAAAATAAAAACATTCTGTAAATGGCATTAAGTAATTATTAAAAATCAAGATAAAACAAAATAAAATTAGAAATAAAAAAATAAAATTAAAACTTAAGTTGGTTTGTTTTCTAAAGGTATTAAGGTTGATCTTAAATTAAGGCCACTTTTTCATGAGAGGGAGTCAACAATAAATTTAAATACAATTGACTTATTCATTTAAGCTTTTAGCTTTAAAGTTTTTCTTTAAAATATTTATTTTTTAATGTTTGTATTTTGATTGCTAATACGAGTATTAACACATAAATTTTATTTGTCGTTTTCTATTTCTTACTATATGAAACCGGCTCATCCGATCTTAAACCACAATTCTACAAACCAAAATTCGGTGTAGCTCATATTTTACAAACCAGTTATTTTTTCAATTATCTCTACCAATGCTGTTTTACGAGGGCTGCTCTATATATTTCTGGCCTAATAGTGAAAATGCGAATATTTATAATCAAAAATGGTTTTATTGTTTTTCAAAGTATTCTCCAGCATGATTTATAAACTTTTGCATGCGCTCAAACCAGTTGTCGAAGCACTTTTTCCACTCCGATTGAGACCCCTCTAAAACATGGTTTTTGAACACTTCAACAGCTTCTTCTGGCGACGAAAATCGTTGACCACGCATTTTTTTCTTGATGTGCGGAAACAAGTAGAAGTCATTAGGTGCCAAGTCAGGGCTGTACTGCGGATGACCCATTAATTCGACGTTTTGGCCGGTCAAAAACGCTCTGGTTTGAGCCGATGTGCGAGAGCTCGCATTGTCATGAACAATGATTCGTCTTTCTTGTTGGTTTTTCGAATTTCTCCGATGACTTCAGGCAAACAAATTGTAGTGTACCACTCAGAAGTGACCTACGTTGCTCAAGCGGAACATTCACCACATGACCAGTATTGCCGAAGAAACAGGCGACCATTTGCTTCGAAGTGCTTCTTTGAAGATCCACACGGTCGATTGTTGTTTCGTTTCGGGCTCATACGCATAGATCCATGATTCGTCACCTGTGACGATCTTATCAACGTCTTTTGAAGCACCGAAATCGTATTTTTGCAACATTTCTATGCACCAATCGACACGAGCCTTTTTTTGAGCGACTTTCAAATTGTCCGGGATCCAACGAGAACAAACCTTTTTTACGGCCAGGTGTTAATGCAGTATCGAATGTATGCTGGTGGAAGAAATGTCCAAGGATGTCTCTATCTCTCGGTATGTCGCATGTCGATCTTGCGTTATGAGTTCACGCACGGCATCAATGTTCTCTGGCACAACAGCCGTTTTTGGACGACCTTCACGGAATTTGTCTTCGAGCGAGCTTCGGCCACGATTAAATTCATTATACCAATTTTTCACAGTGCTATAGGATGGTGCTTCATCGCCATATAAAGATTTAAGTTCATCAAAGCACTCTTGTCATGATAATCCACGTCGAAAGTTGTAAAAAATGATGGCACGAAAATGTTTACGAGTTAATTCCATTTTTTTCTGTATTAATTTTTTCAATTCACTGTAAACAACACAAATAATGGTCGTACGTCAAAACGTTTTGAGTACGATTATGCTTAAAAATGATAAACTTTCTAATGGAAATGTCAGATTGCACTTGGCACCACTCAGTGTTGCCAGGCCAGAAATATATATAGCAACCCTCGTAAACACTGTTGTTAGGTTTTTATATTCCTTTCTAATAAAGGCTTTCAGCTTGGACTTTGATTTACTTTTTCTACTATACTATACAGGCGCCTTCAACAACTCATTTACCGCCGCTACTGAATATTATTTTTGTTTTCTGATAATTTTATTAAATAATTTTAAATTATAATCAATGCTTCTTTGGGATTTGAACTCATGATCTTCTGCTGATCACACAAGCAGACTCTCTGCCAATACAGCCACTATTGCTAATCGTAGAAAGTAATAACTGATTCAGATCTGCGTACAACACACATACATTTCAACATTTTATCGGGCTACAGCTTTACGTTAGCTTAATGTGAAAAGGGCGTTACTTGCATTTTCAGTATTTTACAAGAGAAAGAAGCACAACATATTTAATTGACAAAACAGCATATTCAACATCTGAAGGAAGACCACTATCAAGGCTTTGTTTTTGTTTTTGTAGCACTTCAGGCAATATTGCCTATTTAGTTGTTTTCGTAACTGTGCTACGTTCTTTAAGAAAAGGATAAATGAGAGATAAGACAGATGGTGAAAAGAGAAAGATAGATATAGCCATTTTATTAGTTATTTTACTTCGCCGGCGAATATGCTATGAAGAAGTACCGACGAAGGAGGCTGCATGTTTAATGTTCGTTCTGAATATGTACTTATACCATTAAACAGAAAAATCATTTTTATTTTTTGGTTGCCGCAGGGGATGAACCCTGGCCAACAAGGTTTGTAGTCAAGGTGTTTATCGCTTTGACTACAGCAGCATCATGTGTAAAGCTACATGTGTAAAGGTTCTCTCTCAAACACTATATTCGTAACAATATCAATTTCTTTCTTTTTAAAAATATCTGCTTTTCTCTTAAAAGAGTATTTGAAGAACGACAAGAGAATAAAATATGTCATCATATAAAGAAAATAAATTTTATCACTCATATTTAAGAGCAGATAAACATAGGGAACTGCATGTAAAATATTTATTTTTATTGATGAATAGAAAAAATAAAAAAACTTTCAAAATAACGGCGTTATTAATTATCGATGTTGCAAGACTTTAACTTCAGGGTCTCTACATCAGATCGTCTAAAGACGAACTCAATCACAATTTATAACAAGACTTTTCTGTATAATTTGAGTGAATTAAAAATTGAATGATGGTTAGTTAGCCCCTGAAATGACACGCAATTAAGAAAATATATACGCCCCTCTAGATTTTGTATTTTAAAATTTATAAATATCGATTCTACGTTACATTAAAGCAAGTGATGTTAATGTGACTCAGTGTTTTTTTTTTTTGTCATAATCGAAATTATGCGTTAATATTAGGACAGTCTTTATTTATATTAGTTTAAAGGTATAAGAATGAATACTGTAAATTCCAAGGATAACAGTTTTTTATATTGAACAACAACTGATACTAATGATGCTGATGCTGTGTCATGTCTACTCACACATGTGTGTTTGCTAGTAGAATTACCTTGTCGGAATTTTGTAAGCAAATTTATTTTTAGTTACTAAAATTAGCTTAAGAATAACGTAAAGATGAGTCACTCATTTTTGTTTGTATTTAATGTTGTCAAAAAAAGAAGCTAAAGTAACAAAACCAAAGCGTAGATCCTTAAACATGAGTGTCAATTAATAAATTCGTTTATATTTTAAGTAGCGTCAAGTGCAAAATATTTAAATGCGTTTTTATAAAAATAATTATATTATTTTAATTTTAATGAAATTAGGAGTTTTACTGTGGATATAAGAAAATTAAAATTTATTTTCGGCTTAAGCACATTCTAACTTCTAAAGATATTTTTTTGGAAAGAAAAATAATTATACAAATTGAAATACAAAATAATTATTTTTTGAATTTTTTCTATCTGTATGTGTTCGCATCACATGAACACTGCTGGATGGAAGTCCCTTAAAATCTTGTTTCAAATATACCTTTTTATAAAAAATATGTCATTTCGTAGAGAAAATAGAGATGCAAATGTGAAGTCACCCACACTATAGCAGTTGTTAGCACATTTGGTTTACAGAACAATAAATACACATACATATACAATAAATATTTATTTAAGAATACATTTCTCTAAGTTTCAATTTTAAGAAATTAAGAAATGGCACACAGATGAAGTCGTAGGCACTGCTAATCTTGTTAATAAAATTAAAAAAATGCAACCACAAGTTCAAAGAAAAAACTTTTTAAGATTTTGAAGAATATTTTAAAAAAGTCTGTTTAAAAGAATAAAATATTTCTTTCTTTTTTAACATCTACATATATGCATGAATATCAGCTAAAATATTTTTCATTTTTGTTAAGTTTTACTATTTGTTTATGTAATTTTCTCATGTCGTAAAAGAATGAAAATACATCCTTAAAATAAAGTATTATATTAAGGTTGTAGCATGTTTAAAAAAGATATGCACAATATGCTAATAAAATTGAAAAGTTATAAAAAAGCGCAATTATACAAAAAAATGCATAAAAGCTTTAGAATTTAAATTGAACGAATATTGCATGATAAATAAATATTTTTTATTTTAAATCAACCTTAAAATGTCAGGAATTTCTGCGTAATCTCTAGTTGTAACATTTGACCTTATTTTTTTTAAAGTTCTCTTCCATAATTGTGAACAAACAATTATGCTATAAAGAATGTTTTAATATCTCTGAAATAGCGTAATGTTTTTGAAAAGACCTTCAAATGACCTTTAATATAAATCAATTTATTTTTTTAATTTTAAGTTAATTAATTAATTATTATTGTCGATTGTTAAATTGACTGTCTCTATACAAAAAACATGATTTACATTTAACCGAAATAAATCTGCAGTTTCTGAACCAAAGAATAGATTTTAATAAAACGTGGTTACAGAAGACGTGTGGTGGAGTATAAGTTCGAATTTAGAAAATATATATTCGAAGTCTTCAAACTTGGTCATCTCGATTTTTCTAACTAAAATAAAAAACTATTGAGGGAGGGCTTTGCTATGTTTTAAAACTTAGGAGATAATAGACTTTTACAATTAAAATTTCAATTACTTGACTTAAATTTTCTAACAACGTAACTGAATTCAAATCAATATGCTTTTTTGTTGTGTAAATCAGTGAAAGGTATTGACATTAAAAATAAAAATTTTCTAAAGTCGGATATCTTTAAGAGAAAACTTTTAAGAAAATTCATTACCTCCCTGTTGGTTTATAAATTATAGTGGGAATACTAAGAAATCTCATTTTTCGGGAGTTTTTTTATAATTTACAATATTATTTTGTTTGTTACTATGAAAATTATTTCAAAGCAGGGAGGCAGGCGGGCAGAAATTCATTAAAATACATATATTGCTTAAACCAAGGCGAATTAATTTTACCAGGTGGCATCGTTGCGGCAGCTGAGTATTTTTTGTTTAATTTTGTAATGTGTAGAAAAGCTGTCAAAATTGAATCATTTTATATCACAAAATTTCTTTTTTTTTATTATTCTTTAAAAAAGAATGGTAAGAAGAGTTTTAAATTAATTTAAAAATCGAATCTTATTAAAAACGTTATTGAAAAGAAAAAAGTGTAGTAATTATGTGTGTTCTAAAGTTTATCATACACGTAAGTGCCTGTTTTTCTTTTTATTGTTGTAGCCGCGCTGTCATCTTATGTGAATTCGCCTTGGCTTAAACTACAATTTATATCAAATTATGAAGACACTATTAAATTTTGAATTTTAAATCTTATAAAACAAAAATAAATCACGGGAATATAAAATTAAATAATTTCTAAAAAAAAACATATTAACATTATCTATTAACTGTATAAAAGAGCCGAAAAAATGTCAGCCGTGTACAGTGGATAAAGAAAAATAAAATCATTGTTGATTATTGTTGTTTTTTGTTTAAACTTTGACATTCTGTTTAACTGTTTGGTGTTTGTATATAACGGCTCAAACGATAGGGCCATATAGGTCAACTTACTTCAAATAAGGGAATAGTCTTTTATTTCTAAATTAAAATTTTACATTTGTCATAATAGCAGACTTAGCAATCGAGTTTCTTTGTAAATTCCAGCTGTCTGTCTATATCGGCTTAAAAGTTTGGCCACAAACATCAAATAGCAGCAACTATTTGGCCACACTTCAATTTATAATTATGAATGTTTTTACTTGTTATTATAACGACCAATTTACCTCACTTATGGGGACAACCTTTAATTTTTAGATTTATTTTTGTATCGTCTTCTTTTTTAAATTTTAATGAAGTTTGCTTTGCGGTTCATAATAAACTTAAAAAAATATGTATGTTATATGGGGACACCCTTTAGTTTTTAAGATTTTAAACTGTTTTTAAAACGGGATCAATCTGCAAGCATAATACATTTCATTAAATAAACTTTCAAAATCGGTCCAGAAATGACTGAGTTCTGCAGGCGCCAACATAAAAAAACAACATTCAGTCGAATTGATAACCTCTCTTTTTTTTGAAGTCGGTTAAAAATAAATTGTTCCTAAAGCGTTATGTTGAAACAAACATGCATTTTTGCACTATAATTATATTTTTATGTGCTATTTGATTTTTATTTAAAAAAACAATGAAAAGCTTAGGAATATCAAAAAAATCTCAGTTGAATTGGGGCTATTGGAAGAATTCAAAGGCAACCCACATGCGGTACCTAAATAATGAGGTAATGGGTGTTAACCCTGGCCATGTAAAGTTGGTTAGTGGAAGTGAATTTGTATATCTATAGCGTGGTGTCTGAAAGTCACCTTGAAACTGAGATCAGCCAGGGAGCTGCGATTAGAACACTGCAACTAGGCAATTAACAAGGCGTGACACTGCTTAGGAGCTGAACAAACTGGCAAAAAAAAGTTTAGTTGTATGAACCTTGGAAACTTAATGTAAGTTAAGCAAAATAGCTTGTTGGGTGGAGTGACCATTTGATGAAAAGAATAAAATATTGCTTGCAAGTTTTTGTTCAAAAATGAAAGGGCTCTGTGCGATGTATCCTACCTGATAAACGTTAAAGTTTTACTTGAACTAAGCATGTTCAAAATTATTACTTCTAGTAACTGTATCTCAGTTATTATTCTAAATATCACCAGTAATATCAGCTGTTAAGTTTGTCTTATTTAACAGTAAAATCAATTTTAACAGAAAACAAAGAAAAGTCGTTTTTTTGAAAATTGTCTCAAGTTTTAGGAAATCCTTGTGTTTCATCTTTCAAATAAAAATCAATCAGATGCATCATTAGTTTAATATACAAATATAAATACGGTTGTTAGGCTCTTTTGATTTACGCTTTTCTTCAGCGTTCAACTTTGCTTCACATCATCACATCAGAAATCTGAATGTAAATACAACGAACTTTATTTTGCTATTTTTTATTTTATAGAATCATAAAAAAATATAAAAATTACCCTGTGCAAATTCTGAATAAATAATTTAATTTTTTACTTTGTTCGTGTAACATAAAAAGCTAAATGCAAATAAAAATAAAAAACATATAACGTTGAAGGTGAATTGTTTTTTTTATTGATGATGTATCTGCTACTGACAATATCAATACAATTGGTATTGTTGTTGAAAAGCGTAGGAAAAAAAATATTTCAGAAAAGAATTAATGTATCAACGGCTGAAGAATGGAAGCTTGCGTGTTTTGCATAAATATTCGTTTGTGCTCGTAATGCATTCAATTTCATGTGTTTCATTTGAGTTGGTATTTTAAAATAAAGATGTGATTTCCAATTAAAGTGTTAATAATAATAATAGTATTAAAGCAAAATCCCTTTAACATGCATGCAATGAAAACTTGTTGCATTACGCTTTTCTCCAAGCATTAATTCTTTACCTTGGTGGCCTCATGTCCATGCTCTTTTTCGACTACACCTGAACTTAATTGTAGCTGTCACACTGTCGATATTAAATTTTCCGCTATACACTGGAAAAGAAAAACAGTGAATAAAGCACATAAAGTAAAAAAGCTTTAACTGCAGCATTTAGAGATGTTTATGTAAATAGCTAAATTTTTAATAGCAGGCAATAACAAGTAAGAGTGCTATATTCGGCTATGCCGAATCTTATATACCCTTTACCATATATACAGTTGCGAACATTGAAATAGCAGTACCACTAGTATATTTTTTTCAAACGGTGTAGAGCGTTCTTAAAAATATTTTTAAATACAATTTTATTCATAGTAGTAATCTGGCATGTCTGTTTATTGTTTGTAACTAATTATATTTTAAATATGATTGGTAATTCTAAAAATAACGGTAAATAATATTTGTAAAGCGTCTTTTTTGTTAACATTGAAATAGCAGTGCTAAACAAATGAGGTAGTTTTCTCTTAATTTTAATTTAAAAATATTAATTTTTGAGTAATAAAGTGAAAGTAAGTTAAAAAATAATAAATTACTGTGCATTTAATGTAAAATATATTTCTCTGCAATAATTTTCGGCTTTAGTGGGTCGCGCTAAACATTGCACTATTGAGCAAAGAAAATTAATTTTACAATTAAGGAAAGAGGAAAAATCTTATTCAGATATTCAAAGGCTTCTCTCGTGCTCTGCAAAGATGATATCGAACGCAATAAAATATAAAGATAAAGTAGAAAATAGAGGCGGCAAAAGAAAAACTTCACCCCAGGACGATCGAAATATCGTAAGGACTGCCAAATGTAATCCCTTTAAATCAGCCAGGCAAATAAAAAGCGAACTAAATTTAGAAGTTAGCGATATGACGGTCAGAAGACGACTTCTAGATGCAAATTTGTTTGCGCGAAGTCCAAGAAAAAAGCCACTGCTTAAGAAAACACATAGAGATAACCGTTTGGAGTTCGCCAGAAATCACGTCGAGTGGCCTGCAAGCAAGTGGCGAAACATTTTGTGGACAGATGAGTCTAAAATTGTTCTGTATGGAAATTCTGGGTGTAGACAATATGTTCGCCGTCCACCATCTTCGGCATGTCAACCACAGTACACTGTGAAAACTGTTAAACACGGTGGATCAAAAATTATGATATGGGGTTGTTTTTCATTTTATGGCGTGGGCCCCATACATAAAATAACTGGCATTATGGATCAACACGCGTATGTAGACATTCTGCAAAATGTAATGTTACCGTATAGTGATGAAGAAATGCCATTAAAATGGGTCTTCCAGCAGGACAACGACCCAAAACATACTAGTCGGAAAGCAAAGGATTGGTTTCGTCTCAACAACATTGAGGTTATGCAGTGGCCAGCGCAGTCCCCCGACCTCAACCCAATTGAGCATCTTTGGGGAGACATTAAAAAGGCTGTACATGACTTAAAACCATCCAGTAGCGAGCAACTTTGGGAAGTTGTTAAAAAAGCGTGGAAGGAGATCCCAATAAGCCGATGTCAAGATTTAGTAAACTTCATGCCCCGTCGCTGTGTTGCAGTTATTAAAAATAAGGGATTTGCGACTAAGTACTAGGCAATAGATATTAATTCTAAATTTCAAATTTGTTTTTCTCCGAGTATTTTGGAAATAATACGACATATGTGTAGCCACTGCTATTTTTATGTTAAGTATGAATAACGTTTTTTATTGTTAAGTTTTGTTTTTATCAACCGGAATCGAATTTTAATATGTTTTATTTTCTATTATAATATATATTTTCTATTTTAATGAGAATTAAAAATAAAAACTTTGCTTTTATGTACAACTTGAGAAATATTTGAAAATGTAGTGGTACTGCTATTTTAATGTTCGCAACTGTACAAATCTATTTAAGTGAAGTAACTCCAATCAAAAAAACAAATAATGAGGTGTCAAAGAATTAAAGAACAAGAAAAAAAATGTTTAAGTACGATATATCATTTTGAATAAAAATGTCATTGGCTCTTAATAGGTTAAGCATTTTTAAAAAATTTTAGTACTTCCTGAAAGGTCTCTTCAAAAGCTTTTAAACGATACCCATATTGATATCCTAGAAAATATGGTGCACAAAGTTCATAACTCTAATTGATATGAAAAAATTAGAGGCAGGCGTGGTGTGTTGTCCGCTGCCTAGAAGGACATGAACCGATCTTGCTGTATTTCAATAGCAGCCCTTCGGCACTAAGTCTGATCGATTGGCGGATTTTTAATATTTTTTAGCTGATCTAGTTTCTCGCAAACTTGATTTCAGCGCTAACACGGGCAGACAGATGGACATTTCTCAATCGACTTCGCTATGCATAAGAAGTCAGAATATAAATACTTTATGAGGTCGGAAATGGATATTGTAGAAATTACAAATGGAACGACAAAATAAGTTACACGCTTTTTTTTATTTTATGCGGTGAAGAGTATAACTAGAAAAATTTTCACTACAACTCTGACATGGTTTCAAGTTTGTCTGTCTTGAAGAGTTATTAAAAACCAGTTTACTTTTTCGGTTTTCCCTTGGAAAATATGTATATTTTTAAAACGGAGTTGTTTTATTTTGCAAAGAAGTTGTAATAACGAATGATAACTAAAAGTCATTTGGTTTCTTAAGTTAGCACTTACTTTATTATTAAGGGTGTAGTTTTTAATTCTGTCACCCCAATATTTGCTTTTTTGATTGAAGTTACTTCAATATTCAAGATTTTAATAGATGTTGGGGAGTATAAAAGATTCGAAGTTAAATTTTACTTCGTATAGAAAAAAATATCTGCTACATTTTTATGCCCTTAAACACAGATGAAAAGGGTACATATGAGTTTGGCATTCTGTTTGTAATTTTAACAAGAACTTTGTATTTTAATTGTGGTAACATCAACAAAATGATAGTTTTGATGCTTAGTTTTTTGACGTATTCGTATTAGACGCCTTGGCAGTTGTTAAAATGTATTCAATTTTGCTCAAAAATCCCATTAAAATAATCAAAATGCATTAAAATCCATTCAAGAACAACGCGCTGGTTTTTTTCTAAAAAATCAGTTTTTTAGACGAAGCCCATTGTTACTTGTCAGCATATGACAACAAGCAAAATTGCTGCATTTTGGCTTATTAAAATCTGAGAACGATTATGAAAAACCTTTGCAAACTCAATGTGTCACTATATGTTGCGCTATATAGTCTGTAGGCGTGATTGGGCCGTTTTTTTTTTCGAAGATGAGGCTGTAAATGCGATAAAGTTAAAGTTATTAAAAGCTTTGATGAAGGAATCGATATCTGTCAGCGTGGTCATAGTAAACATTTGCCAGATATTATTTTTCTTTCATGACTATGGAACTTTTTTCTTTGTGGAACAAAAAAATTTGTATCAACTTTTTACTTTTCGCATTGATATAGATTTTTTAATGAAATAGAGTAAAGAGCAGTTCCCATTGTGATAAATAAACAACTGAAGTTAACTGTAAATATCTTAACTGTATTAAAATTACACATAAGCGGCACAGTTAAGAAAAGCAGTATCACTTGCTTCTTTTTGTTTTGATATTTTGTATAAAAGTAATATTGTTTCAATGTGTTTGTAATTCTTATAAGTCGTTCATATAATTAATTCATGCTGACCATGTCAGTTTTATGTTGATTGGATTTATAAACTGCTGCCCTTGAATGCTTTAACAAAAATAAAATCTATTCAGCATAATTTATAGTTTTTTAATGAATGCAGTTTTTCCTTCTTTAATTTTTACAATATTCGTGTGTTTTAGTTTCAGCAGATAAATACAGAATATTAAATTTTTTTTTTTGTTATTCGGTCACTTACAGTTTTAATATTCTTAAATAAATTGTGTTACATTCATATAAAAAATGTGTTGCTTGTTTAATGTTTTAATATGTACACACGTTACTCTTGATGTTTAAGGTCATTTAATTTAATAAATATTCTAATAAAAACTTCTCGAAATATCAATACAGCATTAGTAGCATAAAAAATTGAAAATTTATAGTCAAATTTGAATATAATTTATTTTTGATTTCCTTTTTCTAACCAATTTTGTTTTTCTAATTCTCTTTTCAATTTGAGATTTTTTTAAAAAATGAATATCGAAATACATAAAAAAATTTGTTTCTGTGTGTGCGTGTGTGTGTGTGTGTGTGTGTACATGTGTAAGTGTGTGTAAATTAATCCCTCTTAACTTTAACATGAGTTATACATGCATAGCTAAATCAGTGTTTGAATTGTAAGAACATTGTGTAGACACACATACAATGACTAAAGTCAATTTAAATTAAAAAAAAAAAAACGAAATGTAAAAGATAAAAAAGCCTATAAGTTTTTAAAAATGGCGACCAATTTCCTATTTCCATATAATTTTTTTTCAGCTGTAATGGTTATAGACAAACGACAAACGACAAACGACAAGTTTTGAACTACTGATGCTGGCACATTTAGAGTTTTATATTCTAAAACATACAAACAGACACATAGAAACAAACTAATACTTGCACGAATTTATACTAGTTTTGCTTTTTTACTCATTCCTCCATCATCGTATGTACGCAGTAAAAATCTTAAATGAAAGGTAAAGCCTTTGGGTCGAGTGGGTTGTATAAAACTTCCTTTGCATCCAAGCAATAGTAAAAATTATAGCAGCATTTATGCGAACTAACAACTATAAGTTCTAGTTAAGAGGTGAATGGACACTCGAACTTATCAATAGATAAAATTGTTTTGCTTTTGCCTTCCCTTTTTGAAAAGGATATTGTAATCATGTGTTGCTTATCAGTTATTCTCCATGATAATCGATCGAAACACATTCATTAAATCTATTCGTTCATTTATTTTGTGCATTTGTATCGATTAGAATAGAAAATTATTCAGGTAGGACTTTTTTGAATTTAAGTTAATCTTATTTTTAAGTCTGTGTTTGTGCAAAATTTAAAATGAGTTAAGCAGTTTGCAGCAGTAAAGTGACACTACTAAAAGTTTGCATTTTCGAATAAGTGTCTATATTGCTATGAATATAGATTTCTTACTTTTAAATATGATAATAAATAATTTCTTGCTGTTTAAGCTCTTATTGCTATCCATACTAATAGAATAATACAAGTATAAATGAAACGACTACAGAAAGCTGCCAGATCTTTTCATAAACGTATAATTTAGATGATTTTAGTCGTAGTATTGCAATGTTAACTCAAATGTCTGAAAAAGAACATGCGTGTGCATGCAGATAAAGTGTGGTATCATATTGGATTATGTCGATTTTAAAGGATTAATAACTTGGAAAGGCGTTATTATATTAATGATTTAAGTGAGTGTGACCCTTGTGATTCAAATTAAACGATAGTCTAAGTAACTTTTGTTTATAGTTTTTAATGGTTTTGTTGTCAGTTGTGCTAAATTAAGAAAAAATAATTTTTAAAAATAATGCTTTGAAAAAAAATTTGGCAAGGTGAAACATTAACAGATAAAAAAAGTTTGAAGCAACGAAAATTTATGCTAAATACTTTTAAATCTAAATATGACAGTCAGCCAGAAATATTTCAATATAAAATTTATGTAATAAAAGTAACATTTCCATCCTTAAAAATTACACCAGCTTTTTTTTAAACAAATTTTTAAAATATTCATAAGAAAGATGTCTGTTTAACTTTCAAAACTTGTGAGCGGTAGTCAATGTGTCGATAAGGAACATACAGATTTAATACAAAGTTGATTTATGAATAATTTTAAGTAATAAAAGACGACTGGAAAATTTTATTAAGTATTTGTTAAACAAACGCTTTATAATGTCTTTAGTTACAGATAATTAAAGATGAAAATGTTTAAATAAAAGGCGAACATCTATAGAAATCCAAGTTAAGTTAAAACAAGTTTACAACAGCCATATCTTCAGCAGCACTTAGAACCATCAGCTATTTAATAAGTAATTAATTTAAATAAAGGTATGTAGTTAGTAACGATAAGACTCGTTAAGATCATTCAACTGATGCAGTTATTTCAAAAAGTCCGACGTTATTGTTTTAAATGGCTGAAGAATTGTGTGCTACACTAGTTGAAGCCATATCAATGGCTATACAAAATATTTCAGCAAATCTTTGACAATCGGGTGCTAACGCATAATATATGTATTAACCATTTCATATTTTTAGGAATTCGCATGCTATTATTTGACTTCCAACAACTAGAATAAATAGTTAATGAAGAATATTATACACGGTGTGCTTCATTACTTCATCGTTAAACGGTAAAATAAACATACGTTTGTAAAAATATGAATATAAATTGGAACATTTTTATTTATGTGCTACAGGTGTAGGATAACCAGGAACTGCGTTCTACGTGCAGTATCCTTTAAGCCCCCTTCTTATGCTTCCAAGGTTTCAGTATAACACGATCCATCAATATCATAATAGTACTGTTTTATTTCTTTTGTAAAATAATAACTAGTTTTTACTTAGATAGAGGAGTATCCTCTCTCCTCCGTTCTACATAGTAAAGATTTTACTCGAATTCCATGGTGTCAGGAAGGAGCGTATGCCAAATTTAGATAAATCAACTGTTGTAGTACTCTAGCTATTGAATCGTTGATAATTGTGTTATGTCAGAAGTATCTGTCTCACAGTTTTTCCTTCCCCTAGAGCGAATGAACAGAAATTAAAGGAGTTGCTGTAGATAAATGTAGTTTCATGTAGATACTGTTTTTATTCATTTAATTAAAGAAATTAAATTTTTTGTTTTTAAACTAAATTTATAATAAAAAAAAAATAAATAAAATAAAAAAATACAGATACAAATGAAACAACAATAAATAAAAAATATATTAATTTATTGCAATCTGGCGAAAATTGAATGCACCTGTAGCTATTTTCGAAGCACTTTACATCATAAATTTTTTACAGTCTTTTTTATTACAAATTAGTTGTGTTCAACGCTTTCTGGACGGAATACAGAAAAATAAACAAATAATAGACATTCGACAGCTTTTATCAAAATCCGTGATGAGTAATTTTTTTATCTCTAAGTAAGGGAAAACGCACAGTGCTTGTTTCGAATGAACACGTTAGTCAAGAGAAATCTATGACAATTTTAATAGGGTTACCACTGCAGTTCTCTAGACATTTAAAATATTGTTTAAAAAAATATCCTATTTTTTATCTCGGACTAGGATTCAGGGTTTGATCCCCACTCAGTTGAATATATATGCCAGAACTAGCAAATTAAGTTAGAGGAAGGTAGATCGATGAAATAGTGTTTGTTGGTATTCGATTTGAATTTCTCCACAATAAAAATAATAGAAGAGAACTCTGCAGGAGGATGATTTCACATATAAACTGTATAGCTATAAGTCCAGTTCGTTTTGTAATGCATTGTGCGATGTACCGGCCACAAGTAAATGAGCTCTTAATAAAAAGAGTTTTGTGTGCAAAAGCGTACGGTTATAGGGAACGAGTTCCCTTTTATCATTGGAGCACATTGCCTATTAGTAAGCAGCGAAACACAGCCCACATTGGGTCGATATTTAAGGGTGTCAATAGAGTTTGATATACTATTTTCACCTAAGAGCCTATGAGCTTTTTTCTGCACGCGGTCAAGCAAATGCAAAACATTATACTTGTAAAAAAATCGATTTTAAAACAGGCAAAAAAAAAAATCATATTTCTTTAGGACGGTAATAATGCACCAATAATATTATATTATATTCGAGAAAGATAGCGCCAGGATTTTTGATATGTCGTAGAACAAAATATGAAGGCAAATTAAATATTATTATTTATTTTTTACACTTTTTTTTGCTGACAGTAAAAAAAATTGCTTTAAATTCTATGCATCAAATTACAACCATTAGGGCAGCCTTTAATTCCTAATTTTTAATTATTGTATTTCTTATTATACTTGATATAGTAATGGGCATTCTGTCTGACTTTCAGGAGTTTATCTGTAACGGTTTCAAAGATAGGGACAAACAGGTCAAATTACATCAGTCTTAAGGACACCCTTTAAATTATAATTTCAAATTTTTTAATTGTTATAGCGAACTTAGCACTAAAGGTTCTGTGCAAATCTTTTTTGTCATATACATCAAATACCAGCAGCTATTGTAACACCCTATAATTTATAATTTTTAATATTTTTACTTCTTAAAAATAAAGAAGTGGACATTCTGTTTAATTTTCAAGTGTTTTTATACAACGGTTGAAATGAAAGGGCCATATAGATCAATTTACTACAAATTTGGGAACACCCTTTGATTTCTAAATTCTAATTTTATACTTGTTCTTTGTAAATTTTAGCTGTCTGTCTATAACAGTTTAAAAGTTTGGCCACATATATCAAATAACATTAACTATTGGGACACAGTTAATTTCATAATTTTAAATTTTTATACTTGTTATTATAATGGTCATGATTATCGCCATCCCGACATATTATCAACCGTTGTCTATAACCGTTTAAATGGTAAGGGCAATAAGTCAATTTAAGTCAACTCTAGGGGTACCCCTTAATTTTAAAATAAATTTTTGTATTACTTTTTGCTATTGGGAGCTGTAGTAATACGCATCTTTTTAATTTTAAAGTAGCGCGCTGTACGATTCATAATACACTATAAAAACATGTATGTTGGTTGTATAGGGACACCCTATAATTGTTAAGATTATAAATTGTTTTTAAGACGGGACCAATCTGTAAGCATAATCTATCAAATTACAAAAAAAAATTTAAAATCGGTTCAGAAATGACTGAGTTCTGCAGGCACAAACATAAAGAAGGAACATTTAGTCGACTTGATAACCTCCTTCTTATTTTAAAGTCGGCTAAAAAGCTGTTGATTAAGTGAGAGTTGCTTGTAGTACAATAAGGAGACTTTTATGTTTTCATGTGAAAAATTTGTCGCTTAATTAACAGAAACGGGGTATTGGACTCAAAGTTCTAAAAAGATTGCTCTCACATACAATCACAAATCTAATGCTATTAATTATTTAACAAATAGTAAAATTCTATTGAATTCGATTTCAAAAATACATAATTTTAGTATCAAATTAAAAATTTTGCATTATCCTTCTTATTCTCCAGACTTTTACAGCGACTTTTTTAAGCTCAAATATTTGGTTCATTCAAAAATATTTAATAATTTTATAAATATTCGGATGAAGTACATCTTATTAAAGATCTTATTAAATTTTTTTTCCTCGGGTATTTAAAAAAAAACCGTGATCGAAATATTCTTTGCAAAAAGTTAAGAATTCGGAAGCCCTCAAAATATTTTCTAAAAGGGATACTTTAATCGTTCTTTTTCCCAAATTGCGTTAACGTTATAACTCTCAAACATAAACTCGAGAGTTGCTGTCAAATAATACAACAACAATGATAAATATGTATGCGTAATTACAAGATAAATGGTTCAAGTTAAACATTCTCTACTCTTGATGTAATTTTCCTTACATTGACTTGTACAAACATAAATTCAAGGAGGCAGTACCAATTAAACTATGGTAAAGTACTCGTATTAAACTGTACCACCATTCACTTGGAATATATGAATGCATTAGTGTGTTGTAGGGTGTTCATAAAAACAAATAAAGTGCCGATAGTACAACAATACTCAGTCCTTAACACTATAAGTATTTAAGTGGGTGGGTGTATGGGTATGCGTTTGTTAGTGTGTGTGTGTGTGTGTGTGTGTGCAGCTGGGTGTTTTTTGTGTCCTTGCAAGGACATTCATTCAGTTTAAACACAAACAACTGTTGTATACAAAACCTGAGCATACAAGTAGCGAAGAAACTGTTAAAACCAGTGAAAGCAATAGCAACAACAACAAAAATATTGATTCATACAAAATAAGAAAAAGAAGCAAGGATGTATGCAAATGAAAAAAAAAACGCAGAAAACCAAACGATGAAAATTTTTTTATTGAGTATGTCAAGCTCTAAAAATACTAAAGGATGCTGACAACATTTGTATGTATTTATTTACAGGTGATGAACAAAATTTTACGCAAAAAAACAAACACGAAAAATGAAAAGTGTATAAAATTGCTACAACTACTTCATTCAACCATCAAACCAATCAGTCAACCATCAAGCTAAAGGTGAAAAAACCATTTCAGAAAAAAAACGAATAAAAAAATCAAGCGTTTTTACTGTTGCCTTCTCCACTTTTCTTCTTTCATATCATTCAGAAGCAATCTCTTTCATGCCAACCGAGAATAATGAACAAAATGCTGAATACAAAATGAAGTATTGAAAAATGGGACAGGCACCGGAAGTGTAATCCAAGCAAAAGGGGAAGAAAAATTAAAAAATAAAAAATTCTATGAAAGATTTCATGTGCGTTGTTATTTTTGCTTCAACTTATAATGTTGCTTTTGAAATCTGCTTCATTGAAAAAAAAAAAAAATAATATTGATTGAAACTCTTTCTTCCTTCTTAAGTGGGTTAGAGGTAAAACAACAAGAAATAATAAAACTAAAATACAAGAAGAGCTCAAAATTTGATAAATTTAGTTTCTTTCTAGTTTTTGTTTTTGGTTTTTTTTTTCTTTACTTTTATTTATTTACATAATTTTCTGGGGAAAATCACTTTTGAAACTTGGACTATATTTCATTCGATGTTACAAAAACAAATAAAATAATCATAAGGGCACGTCATTTATAAAAAAGAGAAATATTTATTTTATAGAAAACTTTTTCACTTGAGATGAGTAGAAAAAAAATACGTTAAACTCATTGAATTCTGGCAGGAAAACAAAACTTATTAAAAATGATGATCAAATTTTGTTGAATGTTAAATTCAGGAACAATTTTTCTTTAATAAAGGATATTCATGTTAAACCTAACATCACGGTAAGTGAAGAAATTAATTTTAAAAAACTTCCTTTAAGCATTTATACGTCAAATATAGTTACGAAAATCTTTTTTTATTTTAAATCAGCAGAATGAATGAATTTGAAATTTTAATTTTTATTTTTATTGTTTTTTTTCATTTGGCTATATTTCCTGGGTTGGCTCATACTTACGTGTAAATAAACAGAATTATAAAAAAAGAAGAACTAAAGCATGCTGCCAGATCTTTGCGTATTTAAAGGCTCTAGTTGTTTTAATTTGTCTGTGAACAAACTGGTGTATTTCATTCAAAATCGAATGTTTGGCATACATTTTATTTAATCAACCTGTTACTAAGGTGAATAATAACACAGGATTTCATTAAATCAATAAAAAATTTCCTTGTACCTTTGTGATTCAGCGTACAAACAACACATTTTACTGATTTTAAGAACTCAGACCCTTCATTATATTAGATCGTCCTCACTAGACGACTGCTGTATTCATAAAAAATAAAACAGATTTTAAATGCGTTTTATGACAAATTTGTACGAAAAATTTGTCATAAAACACATTTCAAATTAATATTATTTTTTATGAATATGGCAGTTAATCTATAAGCTCCCATCAATACGTAAGCCAACCCAGCTATAAAACCTGTGTGTGAGTTAAATGAGGGACAGCGCTATATGTCACACACCTGTTTCAGTTCTTTATATAAATGGCATTTAAAGCTTTGAAGTTGAGTTTTTCATAATATTTCTTTATATCATCTAGATTATGGTATTGAGAAGAAGTAACAGAAATAATAGGTCAGTTCACATTCCAGTCGTTATATGTTGCTAGTTGGGTTAATGAGATTTCCTATATATTTTATTTTGATGTAAGAATAAAAAACTGAATACTTCAGTAATAAAATCAATCGAAATTATGAATGGAATAAATTTTGTTTAAGCATTTTATATGCGAACATATTTGAAAACTCAAAGAAATGTAAAAATGTCATCAGCTACTCGAATATAAAAAATAATAATCGGCACAAATAAAAATTATTCTCACAGTCAAAGCTTTAATCTAAAAATTTTATTAATTAAAAATTTATAAACAATTTCCACGATCAGAAAAAGCTAATATTTATATAATTGGGTGTACGAGTGTGCGTGTTTGTGCAGTATGTCCCTGCCAGCATTTTACTGAGAATTTTTAGATAGAAGTGATTTCTTCGTTACTTCTTTTGATTAAAAACTAAATTTTACAAAATCAAAATGCATTATTGTCAAATTTAGATCTTCTAACCATCAGTATGTCGTCTCTTCCAAAAGTTCATTGGATAAAAAACCCGTTACATTAGTACAAAAACACTTCCCTTTAATCTGTTATATTAAGAGTAACTTCTTCTCAACTACTAGATGATAAAAATGATGAAATGATGTACTTTTTCAACAATTAAAAGTAAAAACAAAAGAAAATACAAAACAATGCCAAGACAGTAAAATGAAACCTCAACGGTATCGAACTTAATTAAATTTTATGCTTCTTTTATTTCGATGCCAATAATGTGATGATGATGATGATGATGATGATGATGCAGCGTCTTGCTTATCAAGGTTGAAGACGTGAAAAAAATTAATTAAAATACTTTTTAAGTATTTTGTTGTCTATAACAAAATTTGTTGCACTGCTTTCAAAGTTTTAATTTATTTATTTATTAGTTTGTTTATTTTCTTATTTTTAATATTCAATGAAAGTTGAGTTTCTTTACAAAAAAAAAAGAAACCTAAAACATGATTCATAAATAAATCATAAATAGTTTAAAACTTTTGATTAAAGTTGGAGCATTCATTGTGCCATACGAATGAATTATATCCAAAGTTTATAGTTGAGAGAATGGAAAAATATAAACAATATTTAATTTTTTTTTACAAAAATATTCTATAAATTTTGCCAACTTATTTTCAATTTTTCAAACTAAAGGAAAAAATAAAATTCTTTGTGAATTTTATAGAAAATTTTTAAAATAATATTATGCATTTAATTTAAAAATTAATTATTTATTACAATATTTACAAATGTATAATTATTTATTTTCAATAAAAAAATTAAAAAAAAAATCATAAATAAAATAATTTAAAATTTGTACAGAAATAAAATTATGCTTTGGAATATTTAAGACTCTGATCATTTATTTAGCAACCACATTTTATATTAGTTCATAATAGTGAATTAATTAAGTTTTTACCCTTTGAATGAGGAACCTTGTTTCTTTTGTTTCTTCGGGGTTTTTCGGTAGAACACTTGAATTTCTGATAACATTCTAATATTTTTGATATATTTTTATTTTTTTCATCAATCAGGATTTGAACCGTGGATATTATAAATGAATTAAAATTTTACTTTTTCGGCCTAAGGCTAATTTTTTAATTTGATTTTTGTTTGTGTCTAATTTTTCTTGTTTTCTTTGGAAAACGTCCGCATATATTTGTAAATAATTTTTCTTTCTAAAAATGTTAAGAAATTAAATAAAAAAATAAAGGACAAAAAAAAAATGTACGGGCAAGTCATCCTTGTGACATTGGATCTGAGCAAGGCCTTTGATTCCCTTAATCACGATTTATTATGGCATAAACTTTACAATGAGTAAATCATTTTTTAAATCGAAATTACTGAGGCTGCTGTAGTCGAAGTGGTAAACACGTTGGCTACAAACCTGGTTGACCAGAGTTCAACGCCTGCGGCAACCAAAAATAAAAAATGTTGTTTTCTCTGTTTAATGGTATAAATACATATTCAGAATTAACATTAAACATGCAGCCTCCTTCGTCGGTACTTCTTCATAACATATTCGCTGGCGAAGTAAAATAACTAACAAAATGGCTATATAATCTATCTTTCTCTTTTCACGGTTACGAAAATAACTAAATAGGCATTATTGCCTGAAGTGCTACTTCCCTTTATAAAAAAAAGAAAAAAAATGCAGGATGCAGGATGCAATGTGTTTAACTGTATATAGCGTTAAGAGGGGTCCCTCAAGGATCAATATTGGGCCCATTATTATTTATGACCAACATGAATAATCTGTATAATAAACTATGTTTTTGTAAACGTTATACGTATGCTGATGATAAACAATTATAGGTGAATGATTGTGGGTTAATTTTAAGCCACCACGCTTGCAATTAGAACACGGAATTAAAAGTTATTGCAGATTGGACTGAGTACAACTTTGTGTCGATTTATACTTCTAAGTCCAATGCTATATTGTTCTCTCATTCCTCAATACCACCTCTGATCTATTTTAAGGGTGACCCCATTACGTTTGTGTCGTACAACAAAGTTTTGAGAATTTTCTTTGACAATAGACTAGACTTCATATATCAAATCAATGGTATAACTTCAAGATAATCTTTTGGGCTTAGGCGCAGTTTAGGAAGCTTCCTTTTACGTAGGGTGAAAAAGTGTATTACAATGTTCTTATGTCTTCAATTGTTTTTGTATGGAACTGAAGTATTTTTGGGGATGCCACTACAAAATACTATGAAAACTTTGATTTAGAGTTGTTCGATTTATCTATAGCCTTTTATATAAAGATTATATTCTGCTTATAGCAGTAATACTTTGGGCTCATATTTTTTAAAGTTTTATTGATCAACATATAATTACGCAATTTTATAAAATTTGAAAAAATGGTAGACCCTCTTATAAATTTCCAAGATTTGAGTTCGTATAATCCTCTAGGACGAATGTTATCATATGTCCTATTCCCTCCTCCGTATACATGACCCGGTCATTTGTTGTAATAACTTCAAGGATTTGGAATAACATTCTTCCATTTAACATTCGTGGGTTTAACAAGACGGTTGTCCAATTTAAAAATGCTATAAAAAAGTATTTACAGCGAATAAGATGTTCTCAAATTTATTGTTATAGTAAATTGCCACATATAATTTAAGTTAAGTAGGCCTTTTTGGCTTTTTATTCTTGAAATAAATAAAAAAATAGAATAAAATAAAAATGAACCTTAAGCCGAAAAATTAAATTGTAATTCATTTATTTGTTGATATAGTATTTAGTTTTAAATATCTTTTGGTTTTAAAATAATATTTAAATGCAATCAAAAGAAAAACATGGATGATCCACAACGTTTTTGCTTACACTTCGCCAGAAGTGAGTTCAGATAAAAAAGTCTGACATATAAATAACTAAAACTTTTGTCCTAGTTAATAATGACAAAGTTATTGTTGTTTTTGCTTAAGCTTTAATATTTATTTATGACAGATAATTTTTCTTCAGACCTTTGAGATTGTTGCTTCGATCCAGATGTGTAAATGTAAAATATTGTTTTTCTTATTGATTTTGGCTAATGTTTTGTTTTTCACCGGATTAAGGCTTGTATGCTTCTCTGATACCCGCGTGTATAATCCAGTTTCAATAGGTTTATCCGTTTAAAAATTTTTGATTTATTTGAAAATTCATTTTTTACGCCCTCTTTTTCGTTCTTGCTAAGCACTGGCCAAGTTATTCAGCACTTTATGTGTTTTTTTTTTAACCAAAAGCCAACAAATCTATTAACAAAGAAATTTTTCAGGTCATCGTTGATAATCTATAAATGAGTGTTTCCAACTCGCATATATTATTCGATTATCTTTTCCCCTATTGTGTTTTTATATTCAATCAGTTTAAGCTTAATTTGTCATTACTGGATAATTTAACAGTTGCCTTACTCTCGTTAAGTTGAACGGAGGAGACAGCTTCCATACATGTCCTAAGACTCCCTCTGCACCCCTGATATCTTGCACAAGGTTTTTTAATAGCTTCAGTAAATTATTTTAATTTGGGTTACATTCGGTAATAAATCTCCTACAAAATATGCGGATCATATTTAATAGATTTCAGGACGGTGGCATAGGAAATGCTTCAATATTTCATTATTTTCACCACTTTGCAATTTTCAGCAAGTTCCCCATGGTGTAGCTACGACAGTAGGTTTGGGTGGCCTGCCAGAATACAAATCATCTTAGTTCAGATTTACTTAGTTTGAACAAGACCTTTCTTCTGTCCGGATTTGTGTTTTCCCAGAGGATTTTCATCGTACGTTCCAAAGTTTCATTAATTAACTGTATCCTATAAGTCAATGTAGCGCAGACTTCCACCTTAACTCTCGTGCTTTTATTCGCTTTAAATTTATCAAGTTCACTTGTTGCAAATCTTTGGCTTTCATAGTAAATTTTTTGCATTCTGTCATTTGGGCGATAGGCCGTGTAATATTTAGCTGTCCCGTACCTTTTTTGGAGTTTTAAGTCACAGATGAAAGGGCGTTTAATTGTCAGTATGGATGTTCTCAGTGATGTCCTTAGAGCCTTTCTTTTGCTTGAAAGGCTTCTTATGAAAGTCGTAAATGAGGTTCATTTTTTGGATATACGTCTTTATTTAAACTCATTTACCAATTTGTAAATATAAATGTTTTCCTAAGGTATTGTCTAGTACAACGGTTCTCAAATGGGGGTCCGTAGCAACCATCCAAGTGGTCCGCATGAAGAACCGAAAAAACAGTGTTTTCAAAAATAATAAAAATCCGATTATGAATTTGGGCTTCAGAGGGGTCCGCGAAAAAAAATTATTTTACTAGGGGTCCGTGAGCAGGAATTTGATGAGAACCCCTGGTCTTGTACCTTAAACGATTAGAATGTTAAGAAAAAAATTAAATAACAGATTTTCCCTAAACTTGTATTTTTAATTTGAAATGGCATTATGTCCTTCCACCAGGTTTTTTTAATTCATAAGTATTTTCGTAGAAATCTCAAATTGTTTTTGTACATCATTAAATCTTTTTAATTTTGTTGTTGTTATATTTTCTCTTTAAAATTAAGCGGCTTATTTACAATCATTTTAAACAAAACTTATCTGTTTGTGAAAATGTTAAATTCGTTTAAAAAATTTTCTTGCTTCATTTGTTCGTTACAAACGACATCAACAGAATACAAAAATTGTTCAAATGGTTTTTTTTATTCTACATCTTTTTAACTTTGTTTATTAGTATTTGTTGTTGTTGCTGTTGCACTCAAGTGTGTATTGCCTATTCAGTTGAAAGCATTTCATTGCTTAGTTATGTGTAAAATATACAAGATACTTAGTGTGCATGAATGTGGTTTGAATATGTTGGCCAATCTGCTATTATATTTTCATTTTAATACTCGTATACGATATTTTACAAAATTGTAATTCTATTTTGAAATATTATACAATATTTTTATGCACACAATCACAAAAAAAACAAAACAATTCTATTTATTTACAATTTTTTTCTATAATTCCATTGTAATTGTGTTGTGTTGTGTTGTGTTGTATAACGAGTAGAAATTTTTTATCTGCATCATCTCAAAAGCAGTTATTGTTTAAAAGCTGTTGCTGCTACCGTTACCTACCCTTTGCTTTTCAGGGATGCTGTTTTTTTCTGTTAAAAGTTAAGCCATTGCCACTGCAATTTTACCTGCTTGCTGCTGCTACTTTTTACCACCACAACTTTATACATCTCATCACTTGTAAACATCATTACAATAGCACCACATCCGTTTCCGTTTGTTTCCTCATTTTCTAGTGCAAAATAAAAAAAAAAAAAACAAAGAAAATAGCAAAATTTTTAAATGATTTTGTGCATTGTAAGAGATGAACACAAAATATAAACTCATGAACAATGTGGGTACTTTGGCTCATGTATATAGCAACTTGTGTTGTTGATGCGGTTTTTTGCTCCTCTTTGTTCATTTTTTTTTTTTATTTAATGTTTTCTCTTGTGTATGTAATTGACCTTGAAATGTTAATTTTATTTTTTTTTTTTGTTTTCTGATTTTATGGAAAATTTTAATATCTAATCCCCTACAATGAATGAAGATGCTATGAATGTGCAAGAAGAGGCTGCAAAATAATACCTGAATCAATTAAAAACATTTAAGTTTCATGCGCTTTTCCGACATCATACTCATTTTAAGGCCAAAGATTTTGTAGTTTTTACATTATAATTATGAAAACTAGGTACAGCGTTATAACTGTTAGTGTCGAATCTAAAATAGATTCATCATTCTGATCTTATTTTATTGTGTTTCCAAATTGCATTTATCCAAAGAAAGCTTTAAGGTGAATTTCTTTAAAATTGAAACAATTTGAAAGCAACACACAATCATTTTGTAAATATTTGCAGAATAAAGTAAAATTTGTATACGATCGTAACTTAGGAGTACTGGTGTTAAAATTAAAAAAAAATGCTAAACAGGTTACTTTTTAAGTATCAGCCAATTTAAATAAAATATAAAACCTAGAAAAATCCTCAACGAAATTTAATATCCTCCCAAAAAAATTCAACAGGCCATGTTTTTCTTTCGAAATTTGCATCTACACGCAGAGAGAAAACATAGTTGCAATATGATTACAATGACTATATAACGTTCTCTACAACAATGTATAGTTGTGGCTAATAAATTATATTTGTTTGCAATAAAAATTTTGTCACATTCAATCATTATATGATTACTAGCACAATAAACTCAAAAAACTTAAAATATTCGAAGCACAAACAAATATTTGCTTTCAAAAATTTTTTCTCCCGGGACAGAATGCTTTTCTATGAATTTAGTGATTTTTTTTGTTTTAGCATTAAGCGTTTACTTGGTTTATGTTAAACCGTTTAAAATAAAAATAAATATTAGGATAGAAAATAACATTACAACCATAGTATGTTCCCCCTTGATTATAGTTACTTCAAACATGTTTCTTCTTTGCGTGTGCAGAAAAAAAAGAGGAAAACTATCAGTCCCGTTTAGTCGATTTTAACAAAATATGATGGGTTCTTGTCTAGAGGGACATAAAGTCCATGTATTATTATAAAAGTCAGCTCCAGAGAGATGAAAAAAACTGGCTTTTTTTTTATCAGCTGAACCAATTTAAAAAGTACATAAATCGGTTTAAATAGATGAATGTCTAATATACCAAGCCTGATTTCTATATGGAAGTAGAAAAATAATCAATTAATTTATGTATAAAAATCACGTGTTATTGTATTCTTAGATATTCTTTTGCACAAGTGCCCGAAATATTTTACTTAAATTATTTTTCTTCGTGAACCTTTGGAAACAGGCTTTTAATAAATACATACTATTTGAGTTTAAAAATTGTGTATCCTTAAAATTACTCCAAGTATTTAAAAAAAGTGTTTTTGCACAATGGCTTTAGAATGTTATCCATTTCACCAGTGCCTAGTAAGGTCTTTAAAGAACAACTAGGCAACACCAGGTACAATAAGTTGTGTGGTAACTATAATACAGGTCGAAAAAAATTTGTGATGGGTGTTTTCACTTCAAAACATTATTTCTAATGCTTAGCATCGAAAAATTTTTAAATTTGCTTTTAAAGACTGCATTTGTCTGTTTAAGGCCGATTTGCGAGCAGCAAGTAACCACAAGGATCAAGAATATTATTGAATCTATGACGTCTTTGTGATAAAGAATTAACCCTTATGAATTAATTTTTGAGACCATTCGATCATAATTAATTTTAAAGATTTTAAATATAAAAGAAGTTCCTTTTTCAAATTATATGAAGCTAAAACGAAAAGGTATGTTTCCTTCAGAGCTGAAGTAAAAAATTAAACTATGAATTTGTTGACAAAATTGCTTAGTTCTGATGTCTAAAACGTAGAGAAAAATATTGGTTGTGATATTGTGATAACACAATATTATGATCTTTGGAACGAATAAATATGGTTGCACCAATTATAATATAGTTGTTTTGAACAATACTTATCGTGAAATATTTTCTTTAACAATTGTTTGACCAAAAATGGTTCTTCATCTGTAATTATAGGTGGTAAAATATGGTAAAAAATTTCATGACTGGCATGAATACTTCATCTAATCTTCTTACTGTTTAAAGCACCTACATACAGCCTAAAATGGAATATAATTCACATGTATAAGATGCTTTAAGGTACATTTTGAAGTCACCGTGTGTTTAACACTATAGACTCTTTTAAACATCGATGCAACGCATGTTGTGTTTTTCTGTTTTATCGATCCTTCAATGGTATGAGTTCGTTATGAGATTAGATAAATCGTTTTCGATATTAAGACGTTTTTGCGTGTTACACGCTTTTTATTAAGAGCCCATCCATTTGTGGTCAATAGGCCAGTGAATCGCACTATATATTACAGAGGAAATTCATCTTTGAGCTGAACGGTTCGTATATTGTATTATCTTTTAGCAGAGGTCTTTAAAAAACTTCATATATACTATTCCTTCTGTTCTACTTCTCATAACCTTATTTACTAGTTCTGTTACAAGGCATTGCTTGAGTAGGAGTCATACCCTGGGTTCTGGTTCGAGATAGGAAACTCTAACCGCAATTAAATTTTTAAAATTTCATCATAAAGGATTTATGACAATAATATTTTATTAATCAAATCATAGCATGTTGCTCTTAGATTATCGGCATGGATTTTGAACGGCTTCATCAAAGGTATTGAAAATATATTTGGAGATCACATATGATGCTTAATATAACAAAGTATATTTACACAGCAAGAAGTTTTCTGTCATTTTAACTAAAAGTATTGTTCTAGTATCTATAAAAGTAGTAATAAATTATATTTTTTATTTATTATATTTAACAGCAGAATATTAAAAGATTTAGGCGACTTATTATGTACATGAAAATATTTACACAATGCAAAGATATACGATTCATTTTAGCATTTTTAAAATACATTTTTGAAAGAAAGTCTACACAGCATATAGCTCGAATTTGCATAATTTTTAAAAATGGCGGCATAGATTTTGTTCCTATAAAATATTCTTTGCCCACAAAATTTCCTGTGAAACATTTGTTTCCTGCATTGATCAGCTTTTCAATTTAATAAGCTATCAGTGCACATTGACTGTAAACAAGAAGCAAACGTTCTGTAAAAATTTCTAATTTGAAGTTTAAAAATAAATCAATACAATTTTTTAAACAAATTAGTGATATAAATGAACTAAAATTTACTATTTCGATTTAGGTTCATTTTCTAATTTAACTTCAAAAGATTTTTAGAAAGATGAATTATATAAAAATGTATGCGGAAGTTTTTCAAAGAAAAAAAAAAGAAAAAATAGACGCTAGCAGAATGTAGTGCCACAATTTCTATACCGCAACATCCTTTTTCAGCATTTTTCGCGTCATCTTTTTAACCAAGCATTTCTTAATTATGCTCTCTACAACTCATCTTGTACATTTCTTTTTGTTCTTGTTCCAATCATTGCTATGGCTGCTGTAGTCAATGTGTTGAACATGCTGACTAAAAACCTGGTTGTTTCAGGGTTCAAATCCTGTAGCAATCAATATACAAAAATTGTTATTTTCTGTTTAATGGTATAAATACATATTCATAATGAACAAAAAAACGTGCAGTCTCTTTCTTCGGTACTTTCTCATAGCAGATTCGCCGGCGAAGTAAAATAAATAACTCTCTCTCTCTCCTTTCACCACCTGTCTTATCTCTCATCTATCCCTTTCCTAAAGAATGTAGCACGGTTACGAAAAATAACTAAATAGGTAATAATGCCTGAAGTGTTCAGACATGTTCTGAAATACACACGAAATTTTTACTTTTCAAATCATTTCAAATCATTGTTGCTATATCTTTTTTTACAAAAACAATGCCTTTGAAAAAATTAAAGTGAAAATTTCGTGTGAATTTCAAAACATGCCTGAATAATTTTTTTAAAAGGAGGATAAGCTGGGCAAGATCTTACTATTGATCGAAATTCGCAAGACTCATTATTCCCTTAAGGTTACACAAGACACTACTACTGACCCAATTATCTAAAAATAATTTTTGTATAAGATTATTTGACAAAGTCTGCAAAAAATTACTTCAATTTTCCATTTAACGATATTTTTAATAAAATCTACACTGCCGACCTCTTTTTCACACTCGTCTATATAAATCATCACAAATATGCAGGCAGTAGATTTCTTTGTTTTGCATTTTGTCGAGCATAACGCTACTCTGCGCTAAGGTAACTGAATTTGAGTTAAAAAAAATTCGGTAATAATTTTAATATTCAAATTAAAATATCTAAAACTGGCATTATGAAGTTCCCTACCAAAATTTACAACGATTGCACTTTATGGAAAAGTTAAGACATTTTAAGGCAAGAAAATATTGATGATAATAGATTGTGCAGGAGACCTAACTTAATATAAATTTATCCATTTTTTAAACAGTCAGTAGCTTTCAAAAAAAAGAATGAGTTATCTGCATTAGAAGAAATACATATTTGTTTATCAGACGTTTTCAATTTTTTAAGTAACGACTTTATACATTAGCAAGTGATTGAGTAACAATCACAATTTTAATAGTTCCATGGTCAAACATATGGCATTTTACTACGTTTAAATTTTACTGCACGCTGTAGCATTAAAATAAAAACCATATGTGCAACATTTTCATTTTTAATTTTTTTTTGTTCTTTTCATTGATTAATGCGCTTTTTTTTCTGCCAGATTTAAATGCACAGGAAAGCCAAAATGAACTTAAAACAAACGAGTCCATCGTAAATAAAAGAAATACAACTTAATTCATCTGTTTATCTTGGCTGTAAATATTTATAGACATAAATAATAATTTTATTGCATATTTAATGGCTTTTGGTTTGGTTGCTTTGAAAATATTTTGCGGTTTCTGTTCAATATCAATTAATAAATGATGTAGTTTAGTTTTAATTTAAATAACACACATTAACACATACATACATTCACACATAGATATTATTATTATAACTGCAAATTTATTTTATATTTAAATATTTTTATAGCGATGTTCTCATTTGATATCAATATTTAAAATTTTTTAAATTCATTATCAAATTTATTAGATACAGACCTTGTTAAAGTTACCACAATTATGCTAAATCGAATAAGAAGCATTCTGTGAATCGATATAGCGATGACCATGGGTCATCTGTGGGTTTACTAAGAGTATGTTCGAACACCGTATGTAGCCTAAGAATTAGACTGATTGAGTTTATAAAACTATAGTTGAATTAGTGAGAATAATAAAGTTACACTGGAAGAAAATTTAAGTAATTTTACAAGAAAAATCTTTGTTTTTATACAGTTAATAATTTTGCTAAATATTTTAATATAAATTTTAAGAATGTGTATGACTTTAGCTTCAGCACTTTTAAATTTTAAAGTGTTAGTTAGTTTTTTAGGAGTTTTATTATTTGTGGTTTTTAGATTTCCTTTTTATATGTATCAAATCTCGTTGTTTAGCTTGGTGTGCGCAATATTGCCACATTTTAATAAGAGAGTGGAGATTTAAAACAAAATCGATCAGAATCTGAAGCGGGTAAAACAAAAGCGATCGAATTGGTTTTTACTCTGTATTAACCATTCCGATCGAAACGTTTGATATGTCTGTATATTTCAATAAATAATTATTGCAAAAAAAAAAAAACACCCCGACTTCAAAAGAGACAAACTTAAAATCATATTTCTATAGGAAAGTAATTACACATTAATTATATTATATTCGAAAAAGATTGCGCCAGGATATTTTATATGAATGCAGATTAAACAAGAAAATTCAGCAGTTATGTGGTCACCCTTTATTGCTGACTTTACTGTGTTTGATTAAATTCTAAGCGTTAGTCTATAAAGGTTTAAAAGATTGGCCATATACATCAAATTAAATTCATTAGAGCACCCTATAAATTCTAATTTTATATATTTATAGTTTTTATTATACCTGACATATTAATGGACCTTATGTCTAATTTTCAAGAGTTTGCTTGTAACGGTTTCAGAGATAGGGCCATATAGGTCAAATTACATGTTATAGGGACACCCTTTAATTCATATTATAGTGGACTTAGCAATAAAGGTTCTGTGCAAATTTCAAGCAAGTGTCTACAACTATTAAGCAGTTTGGTCATATAAATCAAATAACAGCAACTATTGTAACACTCTTTAGTTTATAAATTTAAATATTTATACCAGACAAAGTATTGGACATTTTATTTAATTTTCTAGTGCTTTTATATAACGATTCAAACAATAGGACCATATAGGTCAATTTACTTTAAATATAGGAACACGCTTTGATTTCTAAATTCAAATTTTTTACCTGTTGTTACAGCGAACTGAGAAATACAGTTCTGAGTTATATATTTTATACATCAAATAACATTAAGCATTGGGACGCCCGTTAATTTATAATTAAAAGTGTATATACTTGTTACTCGTATTATAACGGTCATAGTAATCGATATCACGTCCAATTTTCAAGCATTTGTCTATAACAGTTCAAGATATAGGCGCATATAAGTCAACTAACGTCATTTATGGGGACACCCTTTAATTTTTAGATTTATTTTTGTATTACTTTTTGCTATTGGGAGCTATAGTAATACGCATTTTTTTTAATTTAAAGAAGTGCGGTTTACGGTTCATAAAAAACGGGACCAATCTGTAAGCATAATCTATCAAATTACCAATAAAAAAAAAAAAATTCAAAATCTGTTCAGAAATGACTGAGTTCTGCAGGCACAAACATAAAATAAAAATATTCAGTCGAAGGAGGTAATTTCTTTTTTTTTGAAGCCGGTTAAAAAGTAATGTTCTTTATAGAAATAGTATTTTTGTCAAATTTGCAAAAACAAAAACAAAAACAAAAAAAAAGATAACAAAATTATAATAAAAATAATAAGTTAAAAAAATAAATCAGCCATGTGTGAGTTCGAAGAGTGCTGGATTATTTAATTTGTGGCGGAAAATTTGATATGTATGTTTTTTACAATTTCATAGATAAAACAACATAAGTCTAAATTAGGTATCCGGTTGGAACTTCCTTTTTATTTCTAATTGAAACAGAGGGTACACACTTTATTGAAATCTCAGAATACACTCTATAACGGGTTTAAATAAAAAGTCACATACGTGAAGGTCACATTTCAATCGGGACACCCTCTATCTTATTTTATTTTCCTTGTCCTTATAGTAGACATATCAATATTTTGCGTGTCTGCCTAGTATAAAAAATTTAAAAATTACAAATTCACGGTTTCTATGGAAACACTTTCCAATTTTAAAAAATTTATTCTTCACTCTTATTTTTATAGCGAACATAGTTGTACATATGCTGTGTAAGTTGTAATACGATTGAAAAACTAGAATGATATATGTTAAGGTACAGCACTATAGAAACACCCTTTATATTTGATTTTTAATTCCTTGTAATTGCTAGAAATACTTCATCTTAGGTCTCTGGCTATTGCTGTTCAAAAACAATTTAACGTGCATGAAAGTCATTTTCATCCTTTAATTAAAAGTTTAAAATTTTTACATGTAGCAAACGTGTAAATAATTTTTCTAAAACCGTAAAAATTTGACGTGTCTGCATATCACAGTTCAAAAAATAACAATATTTTTACGAAAATCATATCACTTTGGAACGCCTTATGGAAATTTCAAAAGTGTACCTATTGCGGTTCTAGAATTGGCAGACAGGTAGATATGTATATAAAAAATATTCTTCTCCTAAATAATTGTTTTATTATCCGTTACTCAAATGAAGTTAAAAAACAAATTAAATTTTAAGTCCTCCTCTCTCTCCTTCACTAATTTTTTATTTATATTTTGCTTACCATTCAAATTTAATCATATAAAAGTCTGAATTAAACAAAAATATTTCGCCCCCGGGTGGGCTCGAACCACCAACCTTTCGGTTAACAGCCGAACGCGCTAGCCAATTGCGCCACGGAGGCTTACAATTGAACGTAAACAAAGACCATTTTTACAACTAAATAATATTCAATACAGTTGTTAATCTAGAGTGAAATAAAAAAATTAAATTAATTTATAATTTTTGTTTTTTACAACTGACAACAACTAATCTCATAACAAAATGTTCTTTTCCAAACAAATTGTTTTTCCAATCGATAAATTAAAATAGTTGTAAAAACATAAACAGATGGACAAACAAGAAAACGAAATTCATGATCAAGAGCAATGTGATTCGTTAAAAAAAAAATTTGTTGATTATTTTGGTTTAAATTAACTCACTTGTGTAATTGAATATTTTTTTTTAATAAAGCAGAATCTTCTTCTTTGTGTCTGCTTGTTGTAGTTGTTTTCGTTTTTGTTTGCAATTAAAAAAATTTAAGAAAAATAAACAGAATTTTATTTTTTTTGAATTAGTAAAACAAAACTTTGTATTTGAAAAATCGTTTTAAAATTAAATAAATGAAAATTAATTAATCTGTTTGAGTTTAACAGATTTTAGCAAATAAAAGTTTTATATTTGTAAAACATTCAAAAACTAAACTTAAGTTAAATAGATTTTTAAATTATAAGTAGTTGCCCCATTTAAAAATTAAATGTGTAATTAACGTTTAGGGGGAGGGGGTAATATTTCAAGGTTATTGCAGTTTTTTACACTGAAAAAAAAAAATAATAATAATTATGACGTTAATAATTTTAAAACTTGTTGCATGGACAATATTTATTTTTTCTGTTGTCATACCTTTCGGTGAAGACCGTCGTCACTGGCTGTTTATGGACTCCAACATTAGTTTTTGTAAAAACTGAACAAAAATATCGGTTTTCAGTAACAGATGACTTTTATACATTTCACCACAGGTGGAAAAAGGATGTGTCTAAGTTTGTCACTCCGTTTGTATTTCTGAGTTCTTATACATAGAAAAGTCGATTGAGCGATTTTCGTCTGTCCACCCGTGTTCGTGTTAAAATCAACCTTGCCAAGCTACTAGATGTGCTTGAGAAAATTTAAATTTTATATTTTAAAATTTTGGTGTTGTAAATCTGCACGATTAATATATGTCATTCAAGGCAGTGGGAAAAACATCACGCCTGCCTCTAATTTTTCCATATCATTTGGAACAATGAAGTAACTCCAAGTAAAAAAACAAATATATGTGGCGATAGAGAATTAAAAATAAAAAAACATCAAGTGAAAAAATTGGCTCTCTTCCATATTTTTCGAGTTATGGGCCTTTGAAATTTTTATGGAAAAGTACGATTGTGCACCATATTTTTTAAAATTGCAATATGCGTATCATTAAAAACTTTTGAAGAGATCTTTCAGGAAATTTATATTTTTAAGAAATGCCTAACCCATTAAGATCCGATGACAGTTTTAAGTAAAATTATATATCTTAACTAATTTTTGTCTTCATATTATTAATTTTGCGTAATATTTGTCTTTTTGATTTACATAAAGGGTAGCCGATATAATTCTGGTTATTAGCTTTTAGATATCATATGTATTATATTTTAAATCATCGTTCGTGATGACACGTGTCAGGAAAGTTTAAATAAATATGTGTAAAGCTAGTGGTTACGCTTTTTTGGTCAAATATTTGACTAATCTGACTACACCTTAAGAATAAAAATCTTCTCTTGTTATAAGTAACATAAAAAAAAATTACATTCTTTTACGAAATTTGTATTTTTTTTCTTTTGTCATTTAAGGTTCAAGAAACATAATTTTTTTGTACGGATTTTAAGCGGTAAATTTTTTTTTTAATTAATTCTTTTCAATTAAATAATAAATGAAAAAAATAATTTTTAGTTTAATTTTTCGTTTATTTTAATTAAAATTTTCAGTTGATTTAAGGTACATAATATTTTATTGAAGTAATATGAAAAATTATTTAACTTCAAATTATGTTATAAAAGTTACACATTTACTTAAAAAGCAGACCCCGTAAAATGAAACTTCTCAAATTTTTAATAAAAACAACAAAAACTTACCTCAGATTGTATTTCTTCAGTAGTAGAGCGGCAGCTCAACGCAAGAATGAAAAAAAAATAATTGCAGCCTTTAAAATTATGGGTTAAGTGCCTTGTGATTTTCTTGCCATTAATTGCAGTCTCCCATACGTCCAAAATCTAGATTGACAAATAATTTTTTTTTTCTGATATAAGTAAAGAATCAGGTCAACATCAGGGAAATCTTAAAAATGAACGATATTTTCATTGACTTTTTGTTTTAAAGAAACATGAGTGACATGCGATTCTTTATTTTTTGTAATAAAAAAGTAAAAAAAAACATACAACTCAAAATTTAAACCTGAAAAAACCAGACTTTTTTAATATTTTTTTTGTGTCGACTATTTTATTAAATAATTTTTCTATTCTCTTTAAAAGTAACGCATCATGTAAAAATAATATTTAGAAACAAAAAATTAATAATTTAGTTGAGTAAAATTGTATTAAAACAAATAATGAATTTCAAAAAATTCAATATTTTTATAACAAGTGAATGTGTATTCCAATGCGCTATTTTTTCGTTACAAATAATATAAAATGATATTAAGAACAAAATACAATTTCCATTATAAATAAGATTTTTGATCTGAGAAAACATTCTTAAAATTGTATACATTTGACGTCATTCAAGGGGATCGAACAGATACATTAAATACTTTTTGAAATTGTAATATTCTTTTGTCTATCGAAAAATAATTACAGCAAGTAAAAGTTTATAAATTTGATGTTTATTTTTACTGATTAATAAAAATAAATTTCCTGTTTTGCATACAGTGATACTCACCAGGTGGGTTCGTTGAATGTCTTAATGAACGGCAAATATTTAAAACGAAATTTAATGAAAATAACAAAAAACATGCAGAAATATTTTCATTGTCTTCACTATATTACAAACACATACGAAAGGAATTGAAGAGTGATTGAACTGATTGAACAATACATTTCTTTAAACAATTTTTTAAGATGATTAAAACGCATAAAGGCATTATAAGCGAATATTTTTATAATAAATCGCATAATATTTGCAAAATATTTAAAAACTTAAATAAAAATCAAGACTTTGGCTTTAAATATAAAAAAATATATTTAAGAAAAACAGAAAGGTTCTGGCAAAACTGTAAATTTGTTAGAAGGGCTCAAAGGCAGCTGATGAAGCGAAATGAAAACGTTCCTAGGAAAATATAAAAAATTAAAATATAATTCAATGGTTTATAAAAATGTGCTTTTCTCTAAAGAAAAGCAAGTGTATTTCACAGAATGTCAGAAACAAACAAGCAAATATGTAAACGAACTGAATACAATTCCCTTACTTTTTGTTTCTAAGTAATTCTGAAATCTATTTCAGGACAGTAAATAAAAAATGGGGATTAAATAGGATTTTCGATTTTTAATTTCTCAGTATTTTCAGTATTCTTCGCACTTTAGGTTGTGAACGTTATAAACTATTGTTTATTTAACTTGAAGGGCATCATTAAAGTTTTTCAAATATTTCGCCAAAGAGCAAAGATTTTTTTCATTGCTATGATGTGACAGATTTGTTTGCTGGCGTTTTTTATTGAAAGCAGTTCAAAAATTATTTTTTCGGTGGCCTATTCTAAAAGTCTTTGGAAAAGAAAAAAGGTACAACTTTGGTAGTGAAGAAGTAGCGTTATACAAAATGCAGCATTACATTCTGCTGGTGTCTAAATTTTCCCGATGTCTTTGCAAAAAGTCCGCATTAATTTGCAAATAATTTTTCCTAAAAAAAAATTTTATATACCCTTCACCATGTATGTAAATCTAGTTTAGTGAAGTAACTCTAATCAAAAAACAAATATTGAGATGACAGGGAATTAAATAATTAAAAAAAATACATAAAAATTTCATTGGCTCTTAATGGGTTAAGCATTTTAAATGATACCCATTTTGATATTTAAGAAAAATTGAAAAGTTCAGAGGCCAATTCTTTATCGCCCATATATTTGTTTTTTTTTTTAGTTACCTAATTGTTCCAAATGATAAAGAAAAATGAGAGGTAGGTATGGTGTTTTCAGAATACTCACTCTATGGGTTCGAAATTTATTGTTGTAGAAATTACAAACGGAATGACAAACTTAGTTGTACCCTTTTTTCACTTTTTGTGGTGAAGGGTATAGTAAGACAGTAAAACCGAATTGAACTTAACCAAAACTTAATTTGAATAATTTGTGAACAAAAAAAAAATGTTTGCAATGATTGGAGATTTTACTAGGGTTGGCTCTCTGATGGGTAGTTAGGGCGCGTTTAGCAACATTTAATATAATAAATTGATTTCTGAAATAGGTTAGGTATATATATTATATACGAATGTTTAGAAAATTACTTAAAGGTATATACTTTTGAAAGTTATACGAGGGCTGCTCTATATATTTCTGGCCTAATAGTGAAAATGCGAATATTTATAATCAAAAATGGTTTTATTGTTTTTCAAAGTATTCTCCAGCATGATTTATACACTTTTGTATGCGCTCAAACCAGTTGTCGAAGCACTTTTTCCACTCCGATTGAGACACCTCTAAAACATGGTTCTTGAACACTTCAACAGCTTCTTCTGGCGACGAAAATCGTTGACCACGCATTTTTTTCTTGATGTGCGGAAACAAGAAGAAGTCATTAGGTGCCAAGTCAGGGCTGTACGGCGGATGACCCATTATTTCGACGTTTTGGCCGGTCAAAAACGCTATGGTTTGAGCCGATGTGTGAGAGCTCGCATTGTCATAGTGAACAATGATTCGTCTTCTCTTGTTGGTTTTTCGAATTTCTTCGATGACTTCAGGCAAACAAATTGTAGTGTACCACTCAGAAGTGACCGTCCTACGTTGCTCAAGCGAAACAGTCGCCACATGACCAGTTTTGCTGAAGAAACAGGCGACCATTTGCTTCGAAGTGCTTCTTCCACGAACAACTTTCGTTGGATTTTGCTCGTCTTTGAAGACCCACACGGTCCATCCATAGATCCATGATTCGTCACCTGTGACGAGCCTTTTTTTGAGCGACTTTCAAATTGTGCGGGATCCAACGAGAACAAACCTTTTTTACGGCCAGGTGTTCATGCAGTATCGAATGTATGCTGGTGGAAGAAATGTCCAAGGATGTCTCTATCTCTCGGTATGTCGCATGTCAATCTTGCATTATGAGTTCACGCACGGCATCAATGTCCTCTGGCACAACAACCGTTTTTGGACGATCTTCACGGAATTCGTCTTTGAGCGAGCTTCGGCCACGATTAAATTCATTATACCAATTTTTCACAGTGCTATAGGATGGTGCTTCATCGCCATACAAAGATTTAAGTTCATCAATGCACTCTTGTCGTGATAATCCACGTCGAAAATTGTGAAAAGTGATATGGCACGAAAATGTTCACGAGTTAATTCAATTTTTTTCTATATAAATTTTTTCAAGTCACTGTAAACAACACAAATAATGGTCGTACGTCAAAACGTTTTGAGTACGATTATGCTTAAAAATGACAAACTTTCCAATGGACATGTCAGATTGCACTTGGCGGCACTCAGTGTTGCCAGGCCAGAAATATATATAGCAGCGTATAAAATTTTTTAAAATTTTTAGAAGCCTTTTGCAAAATTGGAAAAAATATATTTTAGTTCAGTTTCTTATGAAAAAAAAAAAATTGATTTAAGTGTTATAAAATTTATTATTATTAATATTACATAATCAAGTTTTGCTTTTAATAGAAATGTAAACAACTAATAAAAACTCAAAAAAAATTTTTAGATTAAATAACGTTATTCCTAAAAATGTTGAAAAATTTTACAAAAAATGGGATATTTCACTTATTTTGCTGTATTTCTGTAGATATAATAAAACTGTAAGAGGATCAATTCTGTAAATGAATAATTTTTTGAAAATGTTATTGTTAGTGTAGATTATAATCGGAAAAATACAAAACACTCATTTTAAGAATTTTTGTCTGTCTGTTTGTGTTCTCATCACGTAAAAACTCCTGGTTGGATTTAAATAAAATTTTGTAAGGAGGTTTCTTAGAACCTTGATTCAAATATAGAATACTTTGCGTATTATTTTTACTTTTTCGTAAAAATAAGTTATTTCCTAAACAAAATAGCGATACAAATGTGAAAGCACTTAATTTTACTGGTCTAATGGTCTAAAAACAGCAGTCAGCACATTTAAATTTTATAGATGAAACATTTTTAGCACTGTTTACAGAACTCTACAATAAATATTTAAAAACACATTTTTCTAAATTTAAGAAAGTCAGAATTGACATGCTGACAAAGTCGTATCGCATTACCAGTTGACCATAGAACGAGCGAGGCCAGAAATTTCAATTGCACAACAAGAAAACGCATATTGGAGTATTTTAACTTGGTTTAAATGTTTTTGTTATGTTGAATTAATAGAGAGGAGTCTTAACTTAATTGTTTGACAAAAATCTTAAGTTTATTTAAATTATTTTTAAGAAGTTTTCTGAAGAGCTTGGAAGTTTCTTGTGTTTTCACATCCAATAAACAATTTCGGTGATTTGATAATTTAATACTTAGAACAGAAAGAATTTTTTTCCTATATAAGCAAATATCAAGTTAACAGATGTTATCCAACACATAAATTGAATTCATTTCAGAGATTTTACTTAAATGATTGGTATTTTAATTCTTATCTTCATGTTTATTTAATTTTACAAAAAAAAGAAGAAAATTATTTTTTATGTTAACAACAACAACAGAGTATTTTTCGGTCTTTTCGATTACTTAAAACTGTAACATTTACTAAAGTATTCGCAATATATTTCAATCTGTTTCTTTCTTAAATAAATAAAATGTTTATTTTCTTGTTTAAATGTCTGATTCGAAGTTTTCCATTGAAACGCAATATTTATTACTTGAATAAAAACCTGAAAAAGAGTTAAAGCAAAAAACAAAAAACTTGTTTAATTTTCATTGGCAGAAAAAGAAAATATGAATTTATTTCTATTCCCAACATATTTTCATTTAGTTATTTTTCTTTACAATGCACAGTGGTTTGAAAACTATTTGTTATGGGACAAAATTCGGTATCTAATGAAACACTGAAAAATGTCTAACAAAATTTTACAGAGGCAAAGCAGAGGTGTTTCTGAGTAGAGCTGATAATGGTCGGCTTCTTAGGGTGATGGGGGGCTTCTGAGTAGGCCATCAAATTTGGGATCCTCGGCCATATAATTTTGGAAATGTCATACAAAAATCACTTTAAACTTAAATGTTGAGATGTGTGTAGTTCAAGGTCATTTTTTGTTTTTATTCCTTTATTTATATGTTTAGTTTAGTGGTAAGACTTTTTTTTATTGATATTCTTGTATTGTGTTTATTTTATCTAAAAATTGGAAAACGTATTTCTTTAAAGAATATTTTTAAGCAATTTTGTATTTTTAAGTATTTTTAAACCAAAGAAGTAGTCGTTTTTAAAAACCTTAAATTAACTTTAAGAAATTTGAAGGATTTAAGCCTTTCGTTCTTCAGTGTTTTAAAAATACTTAGAACTAAAATGAAACGTCAGCAGCCATAAAGTTCTTGCTCTTCTTAACCAGGTACTATCAGGACTTAAATTATCCGAAGTTAGTATATAAATATAAAGCCAATGCCACCTAAACAAATTTTGGTATTAAAGCATTAAACGGAAATTCGATATTTTCAATTTAGATGCGATTTTAAAAAGTTTTTGTTTCCTGATAATTCCAACTTTTATATTTCGATCTGTTTTAATTATTTCAATAACACTTGTACTTATTATTTATGATAACATACCGTCACGGTAAGTTGAAATATCTATGACCACACTGTTAATTTTTTTTATATTAGTGGCACCAAAATTTTGATTGAAAGTGCTGATGTTGCTTCTGTTTATTGATTTTTGTGTCCACTTCTCAGATAGATACAATATTTTCCTACCACGAATGGATTTCCCATTAAAGGAAGATGAGTTTAAGGAAACTGCAAAAGCACAATTTTCAAAATTTGTTTAAAATGAAGTAAAGGCAGACATTCTCAACGTTTTTCATTTTTGTCGAAGGTTGTTCAAGCCTTTCGACAGAAAAAAAGAGTAGTAAATCAGAGTTATACAAACTGAATATTAAATAAGAAAGAGGTAAAGGGCGCAACCGACAATAGATACCCGGCAAAAAATTTTAGAAAAGGTAATCGATTAGATTAACGACGACCTAATGATATAAGAAGGCATGAGACTTTAATAATCATTTATTGAGAATTGATTACATTGATTATTGCAGGAAATAATTATAATCATTGGTAGGTATTTAAAGGTATTCTTGTTTAACTGAAAGAATGAGTTCAATTACTACTTTCTTTACTTGCGAACTAATATAATGTGTTATGTAAGCGAGTTACAAGTGCTGTTTAAGGTAATGACTTATTTTTTACTGGGTAGCTAGAGTGTATTATCGGCTTTACTTTAAAAATATTTGAATGTAGTTTTCATTTAAAGTAAACGGAAATTTGAATAATTCTTTGTTTACTTTTTTTTACAAGTTTTTGTTTTTGCTTTTTTCGTGTGGCGCCATTAAAAACAAATATGTAGAAATTTTATTTTAAAATTATAATATTCAGCCATGTCACAGGTTTTGTACGAAATTGATTTGAATTCGTATTTCCAAATCGTAACGTTTTACTTTTGCTTCTTCAGCTTTCGTACGTTTTTATGAAAACGGGAAAAAAAGAAATCGTATTATTTATGTTAAAAATATGGTTACATTGAAATCAAAACAGCTGGTTCAGCAACCGGCGCCAACAATATCGGTCCGGCTCCAGACAAATTAAAAGAAAGTAAGTAAAAAAACAAACTAAAATCAAAAAATAAATATAAAATTAAACAAAATAAAAGTATGCCTGGTGTTTCAATTGTTGCTGTGATGGAAGAAGACAGAAAGATGCATTTAGCAATCAAATTAAATCGCAGAAGTTTGAGGGATACGTCAGATCCTTTGTCCTATCCAAGTGGAGTGTAAGTAAATGTATCCATTTCATGTTTGCTTTATAATCTTTTTTTAGTTTTATAAGTTGTTATCGTCTCAATAAAGAAGCATTTTTCTTGAAAAGCTCTAGTATACCGCCAATTATTCAATTGGTAGCAACTATTCGTTTTCTTGCTACAGGAGCATACCAAGCTGTCATAGGAAAGGACGTAGACTTGAGTATGGGAAGAAGCACCGTTTCAACTATTTAATGGAGAGTTATGAATGCTCTCAAGAGCAAAATATGTCCACATTGGATAAAACCTGGTAAATAGCTATAAAAAAGTGCTTAGTTTTAATATAATAATAAAGTTTTTTTAGGGTCTTTCCCCAAAAAGGTTGTATTCTTTATTTTGCTTATGACATTCTTATTTACTTCCGTTACAGCAACTTTTCTTTCTTAACTTTTTTAAAGAAATTCTTTAGCAACTGAAATTTAAAAAAATTAGATCAAAAATTAAAATGATTCCCTTCTAGCTCTGTCCAAACATGGCCAATTTTTAAAGAACATTTTAAAATTAATCTAAATTTCCCCGAAGTACAAATCAATGTTAAAAAACGTTTGTGGATTTTAAAGCCAAGATTGTTAGCTACATACTCAAAAACGGATTTGAAAGCACTGTAATCAATAAAGGTAGCCTGTTTTGTAAAAAAAATGTGGAAATTTTTTTTTGGTTCCAAAAATTTTTATATTAAAACAAAAAGTTTTAATTTTATTTTAGCATTTGATTAAAATCTCTTTTATCTTTACAATTTTGTATTTTTTTAAGAATATCTCGATGCGTTTTGATTTTGTGACAATTTAACTTCTATATTTTATTTATCAAAATTTTGATTTTTTCAGTTTTTCAGATAAATGTCATTTACAAAATGGAGCACCAAGTACACTATGCGTAGAATACTTAAATGAGCCAAAATTAAAAAGAATAATTTGTAAGCCAATTTTTTCCCGAACTAAAAGAGATTACTTTCACATGTAAGCTCATTTTTAATAGATGTTTCCAATTTCTAAATAAAATTAAAAAATCTTAACATTTGATTAATGCCAAGATAACAATTGCCGGCCTTCACGCTAGAGGGCCGACCGTTATCAGCTTTACTAAAAAACACCTCTGCTTTTCCTGTGTCAAATTTCATTAATATACCTTCGGTGCTTCGTGAAATACTGATTTTTTTAAAACGTTTTCAAACCACTGTGAAATGAGAACAGAAAATTTGTTGCTTTAGATGTTTCCTTATTCATTTAAAATATGTTTTTCAATGAAAAAGCTAACTTAATGTGGTTGACTCTGTTTTTTCATGAAAGTTTTAAAAACTTATCTGCTTACGAGCACTCATATAATTTCATGTGCTGTTTTTGTATAACTGGCGATCAATTCGTCTGAAAAACTTGTATAAAAAGCACTCAGTTTTTTGAGTTATTTCCATATAAATTTCTTAGACGAGTTATTCGCCTTTAACACAGAAACATTACAAAAATATCTATATTTTTCTGCTCTAAGAAATATTTAAACTTGCTCAGCCAGAGTAAATTAATAAAAAATATTAAATGGACAGGGTATTTTTTTAATAGCTTAACAATTAATAAAAAGTAAGTAAAAAATAAATAAAACAAAATAACTTATAATTCAAAAGGATTTTTATTTGTAGCGTTAAAAATATGTTTGATATTTTAACAATTATTAATGCAATCCTACTTTTGACCGAGACATAGTGCTGCATAAGAAAATTGATGCCATATCGTAAAACATGGTTAATAAGTATTTTAGGACTTTCATTGAAAATAAGTCATGAACAGGAGCTACAGAGCTACATCAGTTTGTTTGGTTGCTTCATGGACGTAAAGTAAGGGAAATGCCTCTACTCAGTTGAGTTTCAAACTGTGTTTATATGTGTTCTAACACAGAACAGATGTGCCTCGGTAAATGGATGCTACCACACATCAAAAGGCTAAGTTGGTGCACACCAAGAATCCTTGGCAGAAATTTAAAAAAAAGTTTTCATTTTAATAAAGTACATAAGCCCGCAAAACTGCTCCAGTGACAGGTATGAAAATTTAATTTATCATCTGATTAAGATTAAATTAGAAGTATAAGACGATACTTTCAGACTGTGGTGTTAGCGAACATTGCTTAGGATGCTATGGGCTTATATTAACAATTACAAGAGACCCGTTATTAGCCGAAAGACTACTGACGATACAATGCTCAGTATAAACAGAGTCCTCGTTAAATAAAAAATAGGTAAAAAAATTATTGAGAAAAAATGGATGTCAAAAAGGAATTCATTGATTTCCTACTCTTCTTCGATACCCTCCCTACGCGTGTATGCATTAAAGGTGATCTTTGGGATATTATTAATTATTATCTTAAAAATTTTCTTAAAGTGCAGACTTAATGGATAAAGCCGAAGATAATTATGTACTGACATGGTAAGAAAAATGAACTTATTCTAGAGTTTCAAATTCCATAAGGACTGATAACTATTGTAATAAAATTTTATTATCTATCACTTAAGCTCGACAATATCAATCACCAGTCGAGGCGCCAACTTAAATCACAGCCTCTGAAGAAACTCCGAATGAAAAATTCAGGTTTATGATTTCCGGAAACTAAAAATAACTAAATTTGTCCTTGTATTTTATACACAGCCATATTTATCAATAAATTCGTTCTTGAATTTAAAGTTTTCTTTATCTCTACCACTTGAATAGCGTTTTCAACCTTTCCAGCAGGTAGCACTTATCTACTGCCTGTCTGACCTAAAATGCTTAACAAATCAAGATTTTTTAATGTTTTGCATTAAATGACTTTATTTTCCCGTGTTTCTTTCTTTTAAAGCCACAAAATTTTTTGTAGAATTTTAAAGCAAAATAAGATTAAAAATGACTAAACTTTTACTCGTACTTTTTGCGGTAAAAATTAAAAATAAAAGACTTTAATAAGAAGAAAAAAAAATAATGCAGTAAAAAGTGCAAAATTTTACAGCAATAGCAATAACAAGAAAACTAAACTATAAAATCTGTGCAAAGACACAACGTGGTGTGGCAACAAGTTAAGTAATATTTATCACAATACGCTCATTGCAACCAACAAAAAAATCATGGTTAAGATGCCCAAATATATGATGCCAAAGCTGGTGTAGAGGAGGGTAAAAGAATGCGAAATGTGAAGTGTTGTGTTCACAGGAAAACAAAAATCATGTGTAACTGTGTAGAAATAGCAAAATATAAAACATAAAAAAAAATAATTTTCAATGCCAAAAAAAAAAAAAAGCGAGAAATACACACAAGTGGCGACTAAGCTGAAAGAAAAACCTCAAACCACATTCATACTTACAACTTGTACTGCATCGTCGTATATTTACTCACAATTTGTAGAAACCAGCAGCGAAAAAAATAAATAGAATTTTCTTGTGCCATTGACACCCTACATTACTGCAAGGCTTTTTATGTCGTTTAGGGGATTTAAGAAGTCAAGGACTCAAAAACATTAATTGCTAAGTATGGATTATATTTTTGGCCTTGAGTGGCAAATTTTATGCCTCTTCGTGTTTATATGTGAATGAAGTTAAAAGAAATTCTTTTAAAAAGAAGCTGTTTTTAGAACCTTTAATTAATTAATCAAGTAATTTTTTAAATTTATTTTTAGGCTAAATGAAATTCCGGTGTAAAGAAAACAATTTTGCATATTCAACACTGGTCGGCTGTTTTTATTTTTTAATAAATCTGGCTTCTGCAAATAAATGCCTCTTTTTAACATCAGAGGAGCAGAAAAACATTTAAAAAATTCTTTATAACAAACGATTGCAGATTTGCCTTACTTTATATAGTACCGTTCACAACTTTCATCTTCTATTTTATCTTATTCTGAAGGACGTTACAGAGTTAAAGTAGACTTTATAAATGTTAGTGTTAGGGCTTGGAATTTCCCAGAATTTTTTATTTCCCGATATTTCTAGGAAAAATGCAATTCTTGAAGAAAACAAGTTTATTTGATGAAATAATATTAAAAATTTCATAAATTTATTAAATCATAATCATAATCATAAACAAAAAATAAAAATAATTATTTAAAAATAGTTTTAACAGTTTATAAAACCTAAAAACAATTCAGGCGACAAGACTTACGTATGTTCATTTGCACTATAAAACAAGAGATAACAAAGATAAAAATACTGAAAAAATATTTTATTAATTATTTTTTGGAAAGATATAATTCCAGACATGTTAGTGCGTTTAACAGTTCACTAGACTTTCTGTTTATTGTTTTCGTTGCAAAATTCCCAGCAATCGTAAAAACCCTATCATTTTCTACTGAGGTAGGTTTTGTTATCAACAATGTGTTATAAAGATTATTCATGTTCGTGTTTTAAATGTTAGATGCTTTCAAAAACTCAAATACCTTTTTAAACAAATTAGTAACTATTAGTTCTGTTTTACATCCTATTAGCAGTGCCCACGACTTCGTGCGCGTATCAGTTCTAATTATTTTAAAATTAAAATTTAGAAAAATGTGTTTTTAAGCATTTGTTGTAGAGATCTGTAATGTTAAAATTTTACATTTACAAAAATTAAATTTACTGAAAACTGTTTTAGTGCCATTATACCGATAAAATTGGGTGACTGCACATTGGTATCTCTTTTTTTACTAAATGATATATTTTTATGAAATAAAAAGTATTCTATATTTGAACCAAGGTTCTTAGGGACCTCCACAACAAATTTTATTCATATCCATCCAATAGTTTTTACGTGATGCGAACAAAGACAGACAGACAGAAAAAATTCTATGGGTTTTTTGCATATCGATTGCTATCTACACCATTCACAAAATTTTCAAAAAAATATTTCATGTACAGATAAATAGATGTTGTAGAATTTACACAAAATGAGATATTTAAAAATTTTCAAATGTCAACCAAAATATTTAAAAAACAATCAATGTATTTTTTTAAAGTGCTAATGATTTTAAACTTCCCGTTTCCCGGGAATTTAGCCAAATTTTTCCTGGGAAATTGTGGGTAGATTTTCCCGGAAATTTCCGTTTCCCAAACCCTAGTTACCTCTCTTAAAAAATAAAATATACAAATCCCTTAACAAATGAGAAATAATCAACTTTGATTTTACTTTTCTTTATCCACTGTTTTTGCTTGAACTTTGATTTTTGTCTTTCCTTTTTTGTTTAGACAAAAATCTTTAGTTCATTTAAAATTATTATGAGAAGTTTCCTGAAGAGCTAAGTAAGCGGTAGCGAAATGGCCATCGAGACGTTCTTTCTCCTCCAATAATCAATATCGGGAAAATAACACAAAAAATTTAAAGTTTAACCTTTATTTATTTTGAGGGAATTTTTAACAAGACTGAGAATATGTCAATTTTCTGACTCATTTATAAAATTCTCATCAGAAACGTCCGGATATGTTGGTCAGACACAGTGATGACTGTTTTGTAAAATTTCTGATGGACTTTTTTATGTCAGATTCTTGTTTGGCAAAGTATCTGATATTTTTCAGACTTTATTCTGGCATCAGTTATATCGGAACGAAAATTTTAGCGATTTTTATACAAATTCATAAAAAAATCTCTCAGTCAATCTGTACAAGTTCCAGTATTTGTATCAGTTTTTGTCTAGAATACGTACTGGAAATTATTATTATTATTTATACGGTTGGGTGACTAGAAAGCGTTTATCTGAGAAAATTTGAAAGTCTTCTTAAGTCTGCAGGAATTTGAAAGAAAATTCCAAAGAAAACTTCAACAATTCCAAACGTTATCCAGCAAAATAACTTATAATGTGAGGGCTTTCTGAGTCATTTCCGACACAATTTTTCTCTTTAGGACCAGCACCCAGGAGATGACTCCTACTTATACAATGCCTTGTGTCAGAGCTAGGAAATTAGGCTGTGGGAAAGGAAATAGCGGAAGTAGTGCTTGTGGACATTTGATTCAAATCTTTTGACACTGTGACAGTGACAGGAAACACATCTGCAGGATGTTTATTCCACATACGAACTGTTCGGCTGAAAAACGAATTTTCTTTGTAAAACGTAGTGCGATTCATTGGCCAATCGACCACAAAGGAATGCGCTCTTGATGCAAAGCGCATTGCGGTTACGAAATTACTGTTTTCAGGAACAAATTCTCCGATTTCATTAGATCACATTCCGTTGTAGTAACGATAAAACAGTGAAATATGTATATCTCACATTGCATCGATGCTCTACTGAATTAATAGAGCTGGATACCCTTACTTCACCGATAAGCTTTTTCGCTCTTTTATAAGGCAATGAACCACTTGGGTCTGCTTATAATTGTTGACAAGTATTCTGGTAAATGTGTTACGAAATTTATGAAACATCGAATAAAAGTCGGGCAAAGTAACAGATTAAAGCCACAGAATATAATGACGGCTTTTCCAGGAAAAATTACTATTAAGCTCGCCAAGCGTTATATTCTCTAGTTCCCAGATTCGATGCTGAAATGTTATAAGTAACCTTGTTCCTTGAACAGTTATGTTAATTTATTTTGTTATTTAACACATTGCAATTGCCTGTGCAAATAACAAAAAAAATTATCGTAGTGTTTTGTGATATTTTATTTTTCATCATTTTTGAACTCAACAAAAAAAAAAAAAAAAAAGAAGTCAGCCGTATATAGTGGATAAAGAAAAATAAAATCATTATTGATTATATTGTTGTTTTTATGCCCTTCACCACAAAAAGTGGAATAAGAAAATATATAAGTTTATCATTCCGTGTGTAATTTCTACAGTATCCATTTCTGACCCCATAAAGTACATATATTCTGAATCCTTAAGCATAGCGAAGTCGATTGAGGGATGTTCGTCTTCACAAAAAAAAAAAAAAAATTCGTCAATCGATCTGACTTACTATCGAAAGAGGTGGTATTGGAAATCAGCATTATCGGTCCTTGTCCTTCGAGGCAGCAGGCAAATCACCACGCCTACCTCAAATTTTTTCAGTTCATTTGGAACAATAAAGTAACTTCAATCTAAAAAAATAAATGTATGGGGCGATAGAAAATTAAAAAATAAGAAAAAAAAAACATCAAGTGAAAAAATTGGCGCTCGCCCATATTTTCCGAGTTACGGGGCTCTGAAATTTTCAAATTTTTTTAAATACCAATTTGGGTATCATTTTAAAGCTTTTGAAGAGGTCTTAAAGGAAATACAAAAATTTTTAAAAAATAATTAACCCATTAAAAGCCGATGTCACTTTTATGTAAAATTTTATATATGCAGTACGAGCTTTTTTTTATTTTTTAATTCTCCGTCACCCCAATATTTGCTTTTTTGGATGGAGTTACTTCTAACTATATTTACATAAATAGTGAAGGGCCGAATATAGCACTATAACTTGTTTACTTAAACTTTGATAATTGTCTTAACTTTATTGCTTGGAGAAAAATCTTAAGTTTATAAAAAAACTCTAGCGGGGTCATTTCTGTACATGAAATATATTTTTAAAAATTTTGGTGTTGGTGCAGTTAGTAATCAAAATGGAATACAAAAGACCTACTTTTAAAATTTTTGTCTTTCTGTCTGTGTTCGCAATACGTAAAAATTGCTAAATGGATTTGAAAAAATTTAGAACCTTAGTTCAAATATGGAAGATTTTTTTTTTCGTAAAAATAAAGTATTTCGGAAAAAAAAATAGAGATACAAATGTGAAGTCAACCACCCAACTTAATCGGTATAAAGGTACTAAAACAGTTGTTAGCATATTTTATTTTTATAGATGGAAAATTGTTAACACTGTTTACGGATCTCTATAATAAATATTTAAAAACACATTTTTCTAAATTTAAATCTTAAGAAAATTATAAATGACAGGCGGACGAAGTCGTGGGCACTGTTAGCTTAAATATTTGTAAGAAGTTTTCTGAAGAGCTTAGTAAGCGGTAACGAAATGGCTATCGAGACGTGCCTCAATATTAGAGATTTAATAATTTAATTGGGATAAAAAATAGCATGATCTTTTTTAAAAATAAATATAAAAATAAAAAAATAGATATCTAGAGAGAACTAGATTGAATCTCTAGATAATGTAGTTATCATCAGTACTTTTCCACAATAACAAAAAGTTTTTTTAAAAATCAGCCAACTTCACTACCGAAAAGGATTTTCAAACTGCTAAACGTTAACGCCGTTTTACCTCTTATAGTTTGCATTAGATTAAGCTGCAATTAAGAAAATTAAGTGGAATGATATCATCGAGTGTTGTTGTTGTTGTTTACTTCAAATTAAAGTTTTTTATACTTTGACTTTTTTAGTTCTTACATGGTAAAAAAAAAATTTTATAAGAAATATTTGTTTTTGTCTTTTAGCTGATTCGAGTATGGAAATTAAATAATATATTTCAAACGGGACTTTGAAAGAAAAATATAAACTTTCCTTAATACCTCACGCAAACTATCTTACGGTATAAGGGTCTCATAAAATGATAGTAGCAACAATTACAACAACAACATCAACACTTCTTGTAAATTCCCCCAAAATTTGCATGACTGCATTTACAGTTCCATTAAATCTAGGGAATGAAAAGAAAAATGAACATTTAATAAAAAAAAAATAAATAAAACGAAATATCAAAAAGAAAAAAAAAGAGGCAACAAGTTGAAACGAAAAATCTACCCGTAAAATAATTCAGCAAAAGTTGTGATTTTTCTTTTCTTTTTGCTTGTTTTGTTCGAAAATAAAAGCGTCTTTTGTTGAAGGTTTTTTTATATAAAACTTTTTCTTTTTGTTTTACTTATTTTTTTAGTTGAAGATGAAAAAATAATAGATATAAAAAAACAGATTCAATGTTTAACTGTAACATTGAATTGCATGAGTTAAGATATTTATGCATAAATATATTTATTTGAGTATAAAAAAATACTGACACACGTATTACACACATACTTGCACATGTCATTTAATTCACACTTTTAAAAACACACAAACTTACATGTGTTATATACAGACAAACAGACAGACTGACAGCTATTTCCTTCTATCAAGTTTATAAACTTTCTTAGGAACTGTATGCAATTTAAAAGTACAACAAAAAAAAAACAAGCAGTGAAATAATAAAAATCCAAAATGGCAAAACAAAACAAAACAAACAAAAAAAAAACAAGAAAAAAACTGTAAGGAATTGTGCTCATTTTATAGTCTCATTATGAAATGTGTCACACAAAATATCACAAATATCTTGTTAGTTTCCGTTCTTATTCTTTGTTTTATTTTTGTTGTTGGACGTATGTTTGGGTGTAATTGCATGAAAGTAATGAATGAATGCAAAATACAATTATGAAAGGTCAACGACGAATTTTAGCACACACTATTTACAAATAATTCGTTCAAGTATTATTCTGTTAGTATTATTTTTAAAGTAAATATCTTATGTATGTCAAGATCAAATTACGTTTAAATAATGAATTTAATCTGCAAATTGACTTTGTCTGTTTACAATATTGTTTACGTGAAAATAAATATGAAAAATAAATCTAAATCAAGGTTGATCGCAATAGAAGGATAAATTTGTTTTGATGTCATTGATATATTTATAACATCAATTACCTCTTATCTTTATTTTTCTGTAACTTATTTGAAGTCAGTTAATTTTAAGATATATTTTTTTAATATGCATGTAGAAGACTATTTTTCTGGAATAATTATTTTTATAAAAATATTTTTTATTGAATCAAAATTTGTTTTTTACTTAAGTTCTTTTTTTAATTTCTAAAAATCTCTTTTAGAAAGAAAAATTATTTTACAAATGTATGCGAACATACAAAAAGAAAACAAGAAAAATTAGACACCAACAGAATGTAATGCTGCATTTTTTGGACCGCTGCATTCCTCGCACCTATCTACCTTAGGTTGTGTACATTGTAAATATTATCTATTTATCTATTTAATGACGAAATCGACACACAAGCTAAAATATTTCTATACTTTACTTTTTATAACTTATCTTGTATATTTGTTTTTGCTTTGTACCAACTATCGGTTGATTACGAATGCAATTTTTAATGTTTACTCATTCATTGTTATAAGATAAGCATGAATGTACATGCGCTGTACCTTGTTACGTTTGTTGATTTCATAAAAATTAAAATAAATTAAAATTTATTTTTGACTTGAGTTCATATTTTTTAATTTCGAAAAACCTTTTTTTAGAAAGAAAAATTAATTTAACAAATGTATGCGGACGTTCTTCCAAAGAAAACAAGAAAAATGAGATACTAGCAAAATGAAATGCAGCATTTTCTGGATCGCGACAACCTTTATCAGCATTCTTCGCATCTATCTACCTTAGATTTTGTACATTGTAAACATCATCTATTTAACCAACTAATTTTGTATATAAAAATACGAGGAGTAATCATATCAATATTAATTTGGTTAGACGAAGTCGACACGCAAACCGAAGTATTTCTACACTGTTCTTCTTGTAACCCGTCCCGTAAATTTTTTTTTTTTGCATTTGTAACAGTCATCGGATGATCACGAATGCAATTTTTATTTTTTGTCATTCTTACTTGTTTTACTCACAACATTATAGATGCTGTTTCAGTTTGTGTGTCGACTTCGTTTAACCAAATTAATAATTAACAGTTCAACTCCTAATTTTCATAAAAATTAAAAAAAAAAAATAAAATATATTTTTTTAATTAGATTACCTAGACGTGATATCATCTACTTTAACTTAAATAAATTAAAATTCTTTAATCGAAAAGTTAGTGTAAGTTTATTTACCCAATTTTTGTAATATAAAATTAAAAACACTTTGTTGGTTTAATATAGTTCCAATTTAATCAATTTGGCTTAATATATTAGACCAAGGCCAATCAATACCAGGTGGTCGCAATGGCGAATTCAATAATTTTCGCCAAAACCTGAAATGTCAAACTCCATATATAAAAAATATTTATAATAATATATGGTGTTTGAAACTTAACGTTTCGGTGAAAATTAATGAATTCGCTATCGTGGCTACCTAGTATTATTTCGCCATATATAAGACTTGGATTTTCTATTCAAAATTTGTGTAGAATCCACTGATTAGTTTTTCCTGCCGTAATACATTTTATTTTCATGCAGTATTTTTATTTGAAGGAATCAAGCATGATCAACGTAGTTTAACTTAAATTACGTATATTAACAAATATTTTTTTGCAAAATGACTTTAATTATGGTGATTTTTTTTTTACATAATTTTGGCACCGTTCGAGCACCAGAGCTGCAGTCAAATTTTGACAATTTTTGAATGGTTTCTGTTTCCAAATTCTTTAATATTCTCATGAATATTTACAGAGAAGCAAACTAAGTGTTCAAAAAAAGTTTTAATACAAAACATACTTGCAAACAAAGTGTTACTTAGGTAGCTACTCAAGGTATTAATAAGGTAAACAATACATAAGAATAATTAATAAGATAGACTAATTAACTAGTCATTCGCTAGCATTGAATGACAAATAATGGAAAAATTTTACTTTAACGATTTCATTTAGCAAAATGTCTTTTACTTTTCTTTGGTTTAAAAAATGGTGACAGAATTGTGAGAATAATTCAACTACAAATACATGGAATAACGTTGTTGTTAAGATTTAAAGAGAAGTTTTAAAGAGTTCAATTTTCGAACACACTTACAGCTCAATTGCATCGAATTTTCGAAAATGCTTTAAATATTATACAAGGGTTTTTACACATATTTAATTTTAATTGGAATTAAAAACTGCAAAGTAATTTGTGCTTTTAAATATTTTAGTTTCTTTTAATCTAGGAATTATTTTGATCTTAAAAATGGAGGTTCTACCTACTTCATTTAAAATTTGAATATAAACTTTGAAGAATATTTGTATGTATTGCTATGTCTACTATAAAGACAAGTATTAAAAAAAAGAAAATAATAAAGAATATCCCAGTAGTAACGTGTTTTTCATGTACTTGCCCTTTTCTATAACCTGAGACTACAAATTTACGCGGAGTATGTATTGCTAGTTCGTTAGTATAAAATTTAATATTAATATTTAACGTTACTTTTACAGCGAACTATTTTAATTTGCTAAAATAATGTATTACTTTGTTGGTTATGATATGTTTAAATAATAAAATTAGAATTTAAAGGGTGGTTTATACATAGAACTTAGTCCTTCATTTGTGAGTACTTCTTGCACCTGCCATATTTTTCTAAATTATTATTAATACCCTTTACCGCAGGTTAAAAAATGGTATATCCAAGATTGTCATTCCGTTTGTAATTTCTGCAATATCCATTTCTGACTCCATAAATACATCAAGAAAATTGAAATACACCATTACCATCATCAGATAGCATTTCTTCATTTTTGCTATTAAAAATCAGCGGTTCATGTTTGCTAAGACAACGGGTAAAACACCACGCCTGCCTCCAATTTTTCCACATCATTTGGAATAAATCTAATTTAATGAAATAACTCCAAATAAAGAACCTAAATATATAGCGCGATTGAGAATTAAAAAAAGAAAAATACATTAACTGAAAAAATTGGCGCTCTCTCCTATTTTCCGAGGTATGGGACTCTGAACTTTTCATAGAGAAGAACAATTGTGCGCAATATTTTTAAAGATATCAGTATGGTATCATTCAAAATCTTTTGAAGAGAATATTAAGGATACACTAATTTTTTTTTAAATGCTTAACCCATTAAGAGGCGATGACGTTTTTGATTGTAATATTATATATATTTCCTTATTTATTTATTTTTCTTTTCGTTTACATTTTCTGTTACCCCAATATGTGTTTTGATTAGATATACTTCACTGAACTAGATTTATGCCTTCAGCTTCAGCGAAATATAAGGAATTGAACATTATTATCGTTGAAAGAAACAATTAAAAATTTTTTAATACATACATATGTATTTGTAAAATGTATCCTCAGATGATGATTAATTATGTGTTTTTTTTTTTGTTTGTCTTAAAAAGTTTATTTTTACGGAATCTGAAATTCAGATTTAAGTAAACAAAATAAATAAGTTGGGTTCTATAAGCTTTCTTTAGTAAAACAAAAAACAAAAGTCAATTCTAATCAACTCATAAATTATTCATTTCGATAATGTTTGTATAATTAATTTTATGTGTTGCTTTTCTAATGATTTATTTGTTTTGTTTAAAATGAATTTTGCCAAACAAAATCTTTCTTAATATCCTAATCCTTTTTTAAACAGATTGTATTAAATAATGTTTCTTACAAAATGCCTCTTGGCTTGAATTAAATATTTTTATCATTAAAAAGTTACTAAAATAAAAAAGAATTTATAGAACCAGAAAATATGTGCTGTGCTGCGTCTTTTATACCCCCAGCAAAGAAATTGTATTTTATTTTTTTATTTTAAATATATTATTTTTTTTCCGAAATATATTTTTTATCTATTGAAGATTTTGGGCTGAACTTGAGTTCATTGAAATAAGAACGCAAAAAGCAAGGATCTTAGAAAGCCGAACTTTCGCAGAGAAGAATATGCTGTAGATGTGAGATTTTTAATTTTAAGCTTCACTTGTACAAAATATAAAAAGAGTCTAAATCTAGGAAATTTGTTTTCATGTGAAAGTGAGATTTTCCAGAAAAATTTTAAATTATTGATAGACCTAAGTTATTTTTTAATTGCAAGTATTTGTTAAAATAAATATTTTAGTGGAATTTAAATCATTTAGTAAAATTCCAATTTTTTTTTTGCAAATTTCGGTGTTAATTGAAATTTAAAAATTTTTACAGTCCAACTAATTTCTTACCAAAGTGTAATACTTTTGGTGAAATTAAATTTAACATTTTGTTGAAATTTACATGGTTTAGTGATACTTCAAATGCCTGGTAATTTGCAGCTTAATTCTGAAATTTTGGTTTTCAATGGAACAAAGCAAAAACAAAAAAATTAAAACTAAGTTTGAAAAACGTAAGTAGAGCGTTTTTAGATAGCCTTTTTAAACATATCCTCACTATTTCTAAACGTATGTTGCTAAATTTCAATAGCACATATTCGAAACTATGTCTGAGACGTAGCAAAACTGATTTCATCTCGATTACTGACAAACTGATAGCCGGAAAGATAGGCATCGCTAAACCGAACCAAGATTAAGAATTTTATTACTGTCTTCAATAACTCAAACTCTTAAACTAACTACGGTTTCACGGGAAATTATCTAAAACTCATTCAGGTAAATGAGTGCATATGTACATGAGATTTCCATTACATTATTTCTAACGAAAAAATTCCTTCCCAAAGTACTGAACCACAAGATCTCTCAATTTAAAATTATTCTTTTTTTATTAAATTTAAATTGCACTAAATATGTTCTTATGGTTTTTTGAGAAATATAAAGATGTGATTAATATATTTACTTTGTTAATTTTTTTATTTTTCTGTATACAAATTAAACCACATTTGTGAGGCAAACCTTACTTTCCATAATTAAGAATTAAATTGTCAAATTTTTTTCTTAAAGATTTTACCGGTTTCTTTTTGTCGTTAATGTTACCTTTAGAAATTTTCTTTAGTGAAGTTCCATACTTCTGAGAAGGAAAGACATTGTCTTCTTTGACGAACATCAGAATTATGTAACCTAATGGCTGCGAAAAATAAAAAGAATTTATAATTTTTCTATTGCTGGCTTCTTGTAATTTAGTAAAATTATTTGTTAGATTTATGATATGAATACTATTTCAATTATATTGAAAAATAAAAACTTAATTCAACTAAATATTTGTTAAAATTATCACTCCCACATAAAAAAAACCATAAATTATTTGATATAAACAACATCAACACCCTTTTATTTATTTAGAACAACTCATTTCTAATGTACAAATAAAAAATAATGCGAAAAGGATTAAAATACACAAGGACTCCTTTTTATTTACTGGCGCGAATAAAAGTATAAATCGATGAATATATGTTTGACCTTCGAATTCAAATCGCCTTAACAGTCAAATACTTTTATAAGGTTTTAAGGTTATTTTTATAAAAAAAAAATATATGTTTTTCGTTTGGCCGTTTAATGCATTTGTCTACTGAATGTTTGTATCTTTTGCAAGTGATAGAGATAAAATCTCATAAACTTATCATTGCTATTTAAGTCCGGCCAGAAATTTAAGTATTTTAAGTGCTTTCATCGTCAAAAGTTATTTGTAGTTTAAATCAGGCTGTAGTGTTTTATGTAAAGTAAGTTTTGCCACACAAATGTGGTTCAATTTTTATATAGAAAAATAAAAAAAAATTAACAAAGTTAATATATTTCTCACAAGTTTATGTTTTTACAAAAACCATATAAATAATTTAGTGCAATTTAAATTTAATAAAAAAAAGAATAATTTTAAATTGAGAGATCTTGTGTTTCAGAATTTTGGTAGGGAATTTTGAAGTTAGAAGTAATATTGTCATTCACTATCATTTTTATCGCGTTTTCTCCGGGAAATCTCATCTAAATGTGCTCACGGTTATCTAAAAGAATTTTAAATAATTTGCCAGGAAACCGTAGTTAGTTTGAGAATTTTAGTTATAGAAGACACTAATATATATTCTTGATCTTGAGTCGGTTTAGCAATGCTTGTCTTTCCGGCTATTAGTTTGTCCGTAATCGAGATGAAATCAGTTTTGCCTCATTCCCAGAAAATCTACAGAAAATTTATAACCACCATTCTCTCAGACATAGTTTCGAAAGAGGTGCTATAGAAGGTGAGATAGACTTCTTTTTAACTTAATTGCTCTCTTGTTATTTGTTATTGTTGCTTTTGTTCTGTTCTATTGAAAACCGAAATTTAAGAAAAAAAAAACTGCAAGTTACCGGGCTCTTGTTATACAACTTAACCATATAGACTTCAACAAAATGTATAATTTTATTTAACCAAAAGTATTAAATTTAAATAGAAACAAAAATTCTGCAAAAAACTGTAGATTACATACAAAAAATTGAAATTTCACTAGTTGATATAAATTCCATCAAAATATTTATTTGAACGAAAATTTCACTAAATATTTGAATTTTTCTAAAAACTTGTACTTGCAATAAAATATTTTAAGTTTTATACGAATTGTAAAATGCAGTAAATCTAATCAAAAAAGAAAATATTGGGGAGTCATCGCCACTTAAGGGGTTGAGCATTTAAAAACAAATAAGCAATTCCTGAAAGATCTCTTCAAAAGCTTCAAAATGATTCCCATATTGATATTTAACAAAATTTTAAAAGTTTTACAATATTTACATTAGTAAGCAGCTCATCTTCAGGGCGACCAAAAAAATAATTTAATGGAGCAATTGAAAGAGCAAAACGAAGAAAAATGCAATTAACAACAGAGGGGATCACATTTTCTGCATCAATGAGCCAGAGAGCAGGGGGACATAATGATGCGGCTAAATTAATAATGGATATAATACGATCTCCAATAAAGCAAAAATTTGCAAGCGATCGTTAACAACTTTCGAGGTCAACCCAGTTTTTTTTTTTTTAAAGAGAAGTAGCACTTCAGGCAATAATGCCTATTTAGTTATTTTCGTAACCGTGCTACATTCTTTAGGAAAAGGAATAGATGAGATACTAGACAGGTGGCAAAAAGAGAAAGATAGATATAGCCATTTTATTAGTTGTTTTACTTCGCCGGCAAATATGCTATGAAGAAGTACCGACGAAGGATAATAAGCTTTCAGCGGAGGGTGCTTTAGCATTGTTTATAAATTCTGATCCCACGATACTACTGATTGCTAAAAAATGCCACGGTCATAACCGTAACTGAGACATTAGTGAAAGTGAAGCTGCAATCTTTCCTCGAGCACACAGAAACACGATTGATAAGGTTTTACAGCAGTTGGATTATGAAGAACTTAAGTTTCTGGAACTTATAAGCAAATGGGGCCGTGAGGGATCTCACCAATCAACTTATAAGCAAAAATTCGAAAATGAAAACGATAAGGACACTAATTTATTTCAAAGTAGTTGTGCGCTAATTAAATTATTCATAACAGCTAATGGAAAATTAAAAAAGATATAACGAAATTTAACACTTTCCTCAACTGGGTTGTGTAAACCAATTCGAGTCCGTTTTGTGCACGAAAGTACTGATATCACAAAGCAAGAAATATAATATATAAATAACCAAATTCAATTGTTAGAAAAAAGTGAAGTACCATGTAATGGAAATATTGCAGAGATTAAACACAATGATCGATGCAAAAGTCTGCAATGCTGCAACGGACACAAAATCCACAATGAGGTGTTACATTTGCGGACAAACTTTGAAAGGTTTTAACACATTGCGAAAAAATCTTCCTTAAAACCCTTTAAATTTTGGGCTATCAACTTTACACGCATGCATACGCTTTTTTTAGAATCGATACCTCATTTTTCATATAAACTGACACTTCAAAAGTGGCAAGTAAGAAGCAATAAAGATAAAGCACTTGTTAAAGAAAGAAAGATAATCATCCAGAAGATGCTTAAGGAAGAGATGGGGATACTTGTAGATATTCCAAAACCAGGATATGGCAACACTAATGATGGCAACGCATCAAGAAGATTTTTTCGGATCCAGCAACTGCTTCGACGATGCACAAAAATTCTAATTCATGGCGGTACTGTAATAAAGCAAGTAATCTTGCCCATTGGGCAATTGTCAGAAAAAGTTCGGAGAAGGTTACACTTTGTGAATGAAATCGTAAAAAGAATCTCTGGAGTGACGTGACAAAGTTGATGGCAACCAATCGCTGTTGTATAAATAACAAAATACCGGCAGTAATTTTTACTTGAGTGATTACCATGGATTCTAAAACACGACATTTTATTTCTTTTATTAACTTATTTTGCCAATTGTAAAGTTTTTGGTTGACTTTTTTTTACTAGAAGTGAGCAAGATCGGTACATGACCCTCAAGGCAATGGCCTACCTCTAATTTTTCCATATCAATTGGAGTAATGAAGTAACTCCAATCAAAATACAAATATAAGACGCTATAGAAATCTAGAAAATAAGAAAAAAACATCAAGTAAAAAAATTGGCGCTTTCCCATGTTTTCTGAGTTACAGGCCTCTAAAATTTTTAAAATTTTTAAAATATCAATATGGGTATAATTTTTAAGCTTTTAAAGTGATCTTTAAGCAAGCACTAATTTTTTTTAAATGCTAAACCCATTAGGAGCCGATGACATTTTTATGTAAAAACAATTTTTTTCTAAATTTTGTAATTTTCTGTCATCTTAATATACGTTTTCTTGATTGGAGTTCCCTCACTAAACTAGATTTTGATAAATGGTGAAGTGTATATAAGATTTGGCATATCCGAATGTAGCACTCTTACTTGCTTGAAATAAGAAAATGTTCTTCATATGTTAGTTCTGCTGCTATAAAAAGCTTTTCTGTATTAAAAGAAAATAAATAATTTTTACTCCCTTAATGTGACCACCCTTGTACTTAAGTGTATCGATTTTAATGTGCTCCTTAGATTTTCATATATTTTTAAATCAAGGACACCACTTGTTTTGCAATGCATTATTTTCAATATATAATAATATATATATATATATATTGATTACGTTGTTGTAAATTTTATTGGTTGCTGTCAGGTACTTTTCTTGACAATTTTGCAATTTTGCAAATAACACAAATCAATGTGATTAATATGATTTCTTTTTATTATTTTGTTTTTACATTATTTTTTATTTCTCTTATTTTCTTTAAAAAAATTCCGACATTTAAAATAAAAGACGCTTTAACTACTTTGCTGTTTTTAGGTGCACGTTTTGCGAAAATATTGCAGCCAAAAGGTGACTTGCTTTAAGTAAATAAAAGTTGATATAAAAATTTATATTTCTAGGATACCATAGAGTCTGTATTTGAATTAGAGCATTTTTTATTTTATTTGCTAAGGTTACTTCATAAAATTAGATACCTTGACAATTATAAAAATTGTAGTTAAGAATTTTCTATATCGTTTTTACAATAGTTGTTAATGCAAAATTTTATAAAATAATGTAAATCTACTTTTTTGGTTTTAGGTTCATTTTTTAATTAAAAATAAATAAAATAATAAAAAAAATTTAATATCATTTCATTCTGTTAGTGTTAAGTTTTTCTTGTTTTTTTTGGAAAACGTGCATACATTTGTAAATAGTTTTTCTTTTAGAAAATTTTTAGGAATTAAATTATAAAAAAACCTTAATTCAAAAAAGTAAATTTTTAATAACTTCCAAGGTTCATATCCTAATTGGAAAAAAATAAAAAGTAATGCAAATCTTTATATTATTTCATAAAAACTTTAAATCTATACAACTAGTGGAACTGTAATGAGATCGTGTCTGTACATGAAATATTGTTTTTAAATTTGTTTTGGTACAGGTAATTAATAATTTTTCTTATTTTTTTTTTTTTTTTTTTTTTTTGGAGAAGTACATTAGTTTCTTAATTTTTAGGATACTTTTTACCCGGCGATATATCTTCTTTCCACATGTAATCGTGCAAATTTTTATTTATTTCATGTGTGCGTACATGCAGGTGAGCATAAAACATTTATCCTGAGTGAGCCTTCATGGAAAAACTGTTTGCATGTTTGGCTCGTAATTGTATTTTTTTATATCTTTGCTTCTTTTTATTTTCGATGCAAAAAAAAAAACTAAAAAAAGATAACATTGTTGTTCCGGCTCTCATTTCATCGTGAGTGACCTTGCAAGAGTACACATATTTTTTTCGTATGCGTGTATGCACGTAAGTGAAAACCCACTAATACCGCCTCTATTTCCATTTATAGAAATTTTTAAATCATCATCAATGCGGACAATATTGTAGGAATAAACTAATTCAACATAAATGAATAAAATAAAAAAGCAAAAATTCACAAAGCACAGAATTGATTGTGGCAGAGAAAGCATTCATAAAACAAATAATAAACCGGAATCAATTTTTGATGTCATGACGTTAGTAAAAATATGAAAAATTTATTACGGCCGAAAAAATAAATAAAAATAATTTATTCAAATCCATTGCACTGCAAAGGTTTGCTTTTTGGCAGTTCGAATTGGCAGCTTTGACCTGTAATTATCCATATAATAAAACAGTAACGGACACGTTTCTGTACATGAAATATTTTTGAAAATTTTGATGTTGGCTTAGATTGTAGTCGATATGGAACACAAAACACCTAGTTTTAGAATTTTTGTCTGTCTGCCTGTCTGTGTTTGCACAATGTAAAAACTGCTGGGTGGATTTGAATAAAATTTTGTAAAGAGGTCCCTTAGAACCTTGGTTCGAATATAGAATATTTTTTGTTTAGTAAAAATACGTAAGTAGAGAAAATACAGATTCAATTGTGAACTCACTCAATTTTATTGGTATAATTGTACAAAAACAGTTGTCAGCATCATTTTATTTTTTAAACAAAATATTTTTTACAATGTTTACAGATCTCTACAATAAATATTTAAAAATATTTTTCTAAATTAGAATTTTGAGAAAATTATAAATGACACGCGTAATAAATCTAAATAAATCATAAATCACACACGTGCCATACAATTCATACAAGAGGATTTACTGCCAAAAACACAATCTTTTGTCAAAAATTTTCTTAAGTATAACTGAGTTTAATTTTTGCAACCTTCAAATTTAGCCCTGATTGAATGACGACTAAACACAATTACAAAATAATTTATATAACTTAAGTATAATTTTGCCTTGGGTTCAGTTTGAAAACTACTGCAGCAGACGATGCTATTAATTGTTTCTCATGAAGATCATCCAATTTTTATGATAAAACGTATCTTGCTAGAAATCGTAATTAGTGAGGTGCATTGTACTTTAGATAATAAAATCAGTGGTACTTATTTTAACACCCTTCACCACAGATGGATAGGGTTTATAAGTTTATCACTCCGTTTGTAATTTCTGCAATATTTCTTTTCGACCTCATATATAAGTAATCAATTAATTTTACCACGTCCCTAGATGCGCTAGAGGTGCTATTGAATTTTAAAAACATCGGACCAATAAATAGTAGTGATACGAGGGCTGCTCTATATATTTCTGGCCTAATAGTGAAAATGCGAATATTTATAATCAAAAATGGTTTTATTGTTTTTCAAAGTATTCTCCAGCATGATTTATACAATTTTGCATGCGCTCAAACCAGTTGTCGAAGCACTTTTTCCACTCCGATTGAGACACCTCTAAAACATGTTTTTTGAACACTTCAAAAGCTTCTTCTGGCGACGAAAATCGTTGACCACGCATTTTATGCTTAATGTGCGGAAACAAGAAGAATTCATTAGGTGCCAAGTCAGGGCTGTACGGCAGATGACCCACAAATTCGACGTTTTGGCCAATCAAAAACGCTCTGGTTTGAGCCGGTGTGTGAGAGCTCTCATTGTCATGGTGAACAATGATTCGTCTTCTCTTGTTGGTTTTTCGAATTTCTCCGCTGACTTCAGGCAAACAAATTGTAGTGTACCACTTAGAAGTAACCGTCCTACGTTGCTCAAGCGGAACAGTCGCCACATGACCAGTTTTGCCGAAGAAACAGGCGACCATTTGCTTTGAAGTGCTTCTTCCACGAACAACTTTCGTTGGATTTTGCTCGTCTTTGAACACCCACACGGTCGATTGTTGTTTTGTTTCGGACTCATACGCATAGATCCATGATTCGTTACCTGTGACGATCTTATCAACGTCTTTTGAAGCACCGAAATCGTATTTTTGCAACATTTCTTTGCACCAATCAAAGAACAAACCTTTTTTACGGCCAGGTCTTCATGCAGTATCGAATGTATGCTGGTGGAAGAAATGTCCAAGGATGTCTCTATCTCTCGGTATGTCGCATGTCGATGTTGCATTTTGAGTTCACGCACGGCATCAATGTTCTCTGGCACAACAGCCGTTTTTGGACGACCTTCACGGAATTCGTCTTCGAGCGAGCTTCGGCCACGATTAAATTCATTATACCAATTTTTCACAGTGCTAGAGGATGGTGCTTCATCGCCATACGAAGATTTAAGTTCATCAATGCACTCTTGTCGTGATAATCCACGTCGAAATTTGTGAAAAATGATGGCACGAAAATGTTCACGAGTTAATTCCATCTTTTCTATAGTAATTTTTTCAAGTCACTGTAAACAACATAAATAATGGTCGTACGTCAAAACGTATTGAGTACGATTATGCTTAAAAATGACAAAGTTTCAAATATCAGATTGCACTTGGCAGCACTCAGTGTTGCCAGGCCAGAAATATATATAGCAGCCCTCGTATGTTTAGAAAAGACCAGTGCCTCTAGTTTCAGATTTAATTGTGATTTACTTTGTTGCATTGAAAACGAAAAATCTGAAATAATAAAATAAATTACCAGGTAACTGGAATATCACTAAACTTTTTTAATTTAACCAAAATATTAAGATTTTACCAAAATTTGAAAAAAGCAAAAAATTAAACATTTAAATATTTATCTTTTAATATTTTTTACTTATAAATCTCCTCTTTCTTTTTCTTTGCAGGTAAATTGAACTCCAAAAACAAGTTAACAGAGGGTATAGACGGTATCCTTAAAACTTTAATATAATAAAATTTGAAACCCTTTACACATATATGACATTAAAGTTAAAAGCTCATGCTGTTATCATCTGTTTAAAATGTTTAATTGGGTGCGTAAATGTGTGGTACACAGAGCTGCAAAAGTTGTTACCTTAACCACTGTGTGTATTTGTCTGGTAAAAACAATATAAAACAAAATCAGATATTAAATAGTTCGTATCACTGAGCCGCTATGTTTTTTTTTGTAAACAGAAAAGGAGGTTGTGAGTTTAAGTCCCAACAAAGTCTTAAATAAAAAGAAAAGTAATTGTTGCTGTGTAGCCATTATAGTTCTGTTGTTTAAAGGACGCATGAATGAAAAACAGCAGACCCAACTTTATGGGGTCTTAATTACTAAAGAAACCATAAGTTGTTGTAGATGAGTTAGTGAAAGTGCCTGTATCTTAGAACAACAGCTGAGAAAGCTTAGTCGCCTGATTAGTTTAACAAAGATGTCTTTGTACCTAACGCAGCCAAGAGTAAGAGAGTAAACTAATAACATAAAAACAGTTTTAATGTAAGATCACGACTTGGCCACAGCCATAGTGTGTTATGGCCTGGATGCTGTGTTTAGGCAACTGTTTGCTAAAACAAGAAAAAGTATCCCAAAGGACGCTCAAAATATTTTTTTTCTAGAAAATAAAATAAGAAACGCAATAGAAGAAAAAAAGAAAAAAATTGATGTACGTAGTTGTATATGCAATCAAAAGAAACTCTAGGTTTGTAAATAAAAAATTAATTTCTGCCCGAGACTTTGTCTTCGTGGTCCTTTCGTGCCCAAGAATGTATCCTCTGTGTATATATTATTCTATCAAAAATACGAGTAGACATCTCTTATATGCTAAAATTCTAAAAAAAACTCTTAAACAATGTATAATAACGTCGTCTGATGTTATCTTTAGTATGTAAAATAATTTTGTATTCGAACGCCTAAAAGTAGGCTTTGATTTAGTTGGTTTTCTAAATCTTAAAACTCGTATTGTTTTTCTTGATAAAAAACTATTTGTTTTCCTTTCTTTTGCTCTGAAAACGTCTGTGCTAAATTTCACAACGATCCATAAGGGTGTTATTGCGTGAAAGCGTAACAAACAAACAAGCTCGTTATCCCATTTACATTCGTCAAAGAACTTTAAAGTGTTCTTACAAAAAAATTAGAAAGAAATACTTTGTTTTAATTAATTTTCTTGATATTTCATAAACATTTTCATTTAATAGTTGAAATTTTCACAACTTTTAGAAATCTTGAAACAAAGTAACAAAAAAGTTTTTCAAATAAGAATATTTGCTGCACTAACACTTAATAACAATTTAATAAATAGAATGGCGATTACTTTAAGTTTTAAATTAAATATACAAAAAATATAAAAAACTTTTCGCTTTTAGTTTCTTATTTTTTTAAAGTTTTTAAACCTTCTGCTAAAACAATTAAAATTCATTTGAAACTTTGCTGCATGAAATTTGCAAAGAAGAAAGTTTTCCTTTTATTTTTCCATTAAATATTTACCAACGAAATGTATACGAAATAGTTATTGCCAAAGTGCTAGTTTATATATATTTTTAATTCTTGTTGCTTTTTTGTGAATAACTTACATAAAATTAATAGCTTTTGAAAAGCTAATGCCAGCATTAAGGAGCCAAAAACAAATAGTTTCATTAACATTTTAATTTTTTGGATAGTTTCCATATCGTTAGTCAAACTAAGGAGAATTATAAAACGAAGGTATAAAAGTGTTTATTTCAACATATTTTGTAATTTTAAGCTTTTCAAAGTTAAATAGAAAATAATAATGCAAAGTTTTGCAATTAAAAATTTATTAAACAAAAAACATAAAAATTAGGAATCAATAATTGTGATCATAATTAAGTTGCAAAGTACAAAATCTACCGTGGGCTATGGAAATATAAACATATAAATAAAGCCTACAAATATAAATTGGTTGAAAATTATTGAACGGCTTAAAGAAAATCTGGACGCATTGAAGACTAATTGTTTTTTTTTTTTTGGAATGAATACAACAGACAAGCGGGCTTTTTAAAATTGAGCCAAACAAAAGAGATCACTAAAGGTCTAGAACCAAAATTTGAGTCTGTATAATTTAAAGACTAACGAAAATGCTGCGTTAGAGGGGTATTCCCTTCACCATTTTTTAAATAATTCGCAATTTTAACCTTACGAATACCTTAATAGAGGCATCATGATTACACAGATCTATAGATAAATTGCCATTTCATTGGGTTTACGAATTTGAACTGAAGCCGCGCGTTATTTGCGGGATAATCTTCATCAATATCCCAGTGGTAATTTATAAAGACTCAACTTCAGACAAGCTAAGCCAAATATTATTTGTACTGAGTTTATTTAAACTAATGTTGTCTTATCGTTCAATAAATATCGTCGTACCGTTTCAGTGTAAAGTAACCTAACCACAGCCAACACAAAAAGTTATGACAACTTTGTTTATATATTGGCGGAACAAGTCCCATTCACTTTTTTTAAATAGACTGTTTTAGAATAAAATATTTTTTGTTTTTTTTGTTAAAGAGAAGTAGCACTTCAGGCAATAATGCCTATTTAATTGATGTGTAACCGTGCTACATTCTTTTAGGAAAGGGATAGAGGGGAGAAAAGGACAGTTGGTGAAAGTATAGCCAATTTATTAGTTATTTTACGTCGCCGGCGAATATGCTATGAAGAAGTACCGACGAAGAAGGCTTCATGTTTTACTGTTAATTCTGAATATGTATTTATACCATTAAACAGAAAAAACATTTTTATTTATTAGTTGTCGCAGGGGTTGAACCCTGCCCAACCAGATTTGTAGTCAACGTGCTTACAACCTTGACCACAGCAGCTACAGTTTTTTAAATATTGCAGCGTTTTTTGTTTAATTCTTAAACCTTGAAGTTCTTTTGATTGCAAATAAATGTACGTCAATTTTCAGCGTTACTTTAATTTTATCTTCTTTTTTCTGTCTGGCCTTTCTTACTCTGTGGCTCTGACTAGATCCGGTATGATTTCACAATCTCCAACCATTACAAGTCTTTTACCATGGCGATACTCACACAACTCGATTTCTAGCAAAACAAATATAAAATATTCATCATCGCAGCTATCTAAACTACAATATGCAGTTACATTGTCGAGACTCTCTTAACTAGCCTTCTTCGATATTTGGATCATGATTTCTTTGTTTTATCATACAACCGCCTTTAACTTCCCATCAGAATAAAAGTATCATCGTCTACTTATCTGCAGTGAGTACACAACTACTATTTTTTTTTTCTTAATCAAGACCCCGGGCTTCAGTTTTCTGCTTGCATGCCTAAAAACTATTCATACATTGAGTCTGTTAAACATCTGTTATTTTTCTTTAATCTCAAGGCTCCGTTAGGATTTGAACTCATAGCCTTCTGCTTAGCAAGTAAGCAGACATCTCTTCCCAGGCATCGGGTCAACATGTGTTAGTTGATTTTTTTTATTCTGTTAATACTGCTATACTTGTTCGGAAATAGTATTCGAGTGTAGAATTAATAATTCTTGGCGGAAGGACTTCCCAACCTTATGATTTTAACAAGGCATGAGACTTTTTAATCAATTACTGACAATTAATAACATGGACTATTGTAGGAATCCTCTTTTTTCGAACTAATGTTAATGTGTGTTGTATGCGAGTAACAAAATTTGACAATCACAAAAGTAAGTCATTATATGGCAAGAACTTTTTAAGGTTATGTCCAATTTTCTGCTGGAGTTACGAATTATTTATCTCTTTTTTGTTACTCACATACAATTAAATATTTTTTTTTTTCAAATAACAAAAATATGAGATTTTTTATTTCAAATATATAAAAACTATCAAATGTCGCTTTCGTTACAGAAGTTTTCTTTACTGCATTTGTAATTATTATGACTTTAAATAATGACTCAAAATCTTCTTCTACACATGGTTATCAAATTTCTATCGATAAACATGTTGGCGTTTAAATCTTTGAAGATAATAAAAATATGATTTAAAAATTCCGATTTACTTAGATAAATAATGAGTTTCAATAGTCCTAGATATTAAAGCTGCATCAATTTTCAAATGTATCTTGATAAAAATCGAAGCAAATATGAGTCAGTACACAATAAATCATGAAAATATATTTGTTTATATTTGTCATGTCAGTAAGATTAATGGTAAAATGCAAATAAAGTTAAATAGTTAAATATTTCTCCTTAGAATGTCATGCCCTCTTGGCTATGAAGTGCTTTTATATGAGCTAATTTAAAAAAAAAAAAAATTAAATCTTAAGCTCAGCTATTGACCAAAAAGGCCTTGAAATCTTCCTTTCTTTATCAATATATTGTCGCCTAAAAATAGAATGTTGTCTTTTCTTGAATAAACTACCAGAAACTTGCATTCATTATCATTTAATAAAATATGTTTTGCTTACTATCCACACATGCAGGCATCTAAAACTTTGTTACTAAATAAAAGGGAACTTTTAAGGCTATAGCAATTTCAAAAACAAAACTAAAGTGGATTTTTATAATAATAGTTTAATGTATAATTCGAACTTTTAAAAAAATGTTTAACCCATTAAGAGCCGATGACATTTTTATATAAAATTATGTGTTGTAGTTTTTTTCTTCTAATTTTTTAATTCTCTGTAACCGCAATAATTGTTTTTTGATAGGAGCGAGCTACTTCACTAATCCAGATTTACATATATGGTGAAGCGTTACGTTACGTGTTACGTGTTAACATTTTGTGTGTGTGTTTTTGTTAGTTTTATGAAATATTACTTACTTCTTGTTTAAGTTTTAAAAGGAATTATTTTTAATTTTTTAATTATCACGTGGAGGCCGAATAATGTAAAAAAGTAATTATTTGTGAAAAAAGTATTGTGTTCTCTTCATTTAAATAAGGGACTTTCAAATAATTTTGTAAAACATTCTGTTTTCTGTTCATTCATTAATTTTTGTTTGCTATAAATTATTGAACATTGTTCACTATCGTTTCTAATGGAATATTGGTAAAGCAGGTTCTACGGTCATGTAGATTCAGGCCACTGGCTCTACTGCTTTTAATTCTTTTAACAGTTCTTGGACGCTTCTATATTAGAAATGGTACAAAATTGTAAAAGTAGTTATTTTCAACAAGTAATATGATAATGAAATTATGTAAGGTAATATTAACTCCACTGGATTATCGATTTGTCCAACGATCCGAAGCTCGAAATCTGGTTAGCATTTTCCAACTTATTTAAAATGTAATCTTTTGCTGATTAATTAAAAAAAAGCCAACCATTTAGCACTTCATGAATTTTAAATATTGTTACATATTTAGCATTGTGTTGTACAGCAATATTTTTTAAATACTCGTAATGAGACACACAATTGTCTATTTTACTTTTGTCTGCGATAGTTATTAAAGAAATCAGAACTTTTAAGTAATAGAAAAGTGTTTCTTTATTTACATAAAATGTTGTTATACCATAAAAGAAGACGACATATTTTAATTAACTTAAGTACTTAAGAGGATTATTATTAGAATAATATGGTCAAACAAAAGCAAAATATTTGCATTATTACACAAACATTTTCAAATGACTGCGCTTGCTGCTTCTCTATTATATAAAAATTATTTTTAAAGAGAAAGGAGGATATTTACTTCACATACAAATGGGCGATAATATTAAATATTTGTTGATTGTTTTAAATTTTATTTTTTATTCCGTTATTTAAATTCTATATAATTTGTTACTGCACGCACACTTTAAAGTATAAATGTTAAAATCAAAACATATATAATTTATTTAACACTTATCCGTTTGGGTAAATTGAAATGGGTATTTTTATCAGACTTTCAACAATTGGTAAAATGACAACATATCACTCTTACGTAACATGATAAAACTTATTTAAAATTTTATTACATAATTCAGTCAATGGTTTTATGTATGAGAAGTTGCAAATGATATGTTTAATTTTACAGCAACTGGTAATAATATAATGATTTTAATTCAAGCCAATGCTGATTTCAGTTTATTTATTTGTCACCAATTATTCCAAGCGAGTCATACTTTTACAGAAATAAAATCTAAATTTTTTTCTTTAGTTTGCTAATTTTTCTCTCTTTTAATCATAAATTTTATGACGAAGCGATTTAAGCTTGATTTAGCTTCGCTATCGCATTTATAATCAAAGACAAGCTGACGTTAATGTGCGACTACTCTTTGATTTTATAAAACCAGCGATAATATTTCTTAAGACTTTGTTTTATAAATTTTTCTTTTAAACCTATTGCAGATGTATTTTAGCGATAATCGGTTTCGAATAAATACATTGAAATATTTAACATATTTTAAAGGATGCATCTGACATGGAATAAGGTGTAACAAAAAAACTGTCGTTTAATTTGTTGCTCGACTAAAAATTTTAATCTGCCTGTCGAATCAGCACAACGTTATAGCGACGCACAGTGGGGTATTTGGTCAACGGTAGAAGTTGACAGCTTTAAATATTTACTTTGTAGTCCTCAGGGAGATGATTTATGAGAAATTAAAACCGTTGCAAAACTTTTTTTTAACTATATGTAAGAAAAATATTCATCTTTTAATATTAAGATATTTATTTCAATTACCCATCTTTATCTAATTTTGAATTTATCATACTTGCGCAAAAGTTATAGAAAATGAAAAGTTAAACAATAGTAAATTTTAAGATTAAAAAAGGAATTATTTATAATTTTTTACGAAAACATTGAATTTGTTTTTTGTGTTTGAAAAGTTGTAACTAAAAGTACAAAGTGTTTACATTTTATTAGAAAATATAACACACAAAAATATGAAATCGACATTTTTGTTAATTTTAGATCCACAGCCTTCCAAAAAAAAAAAAAAATACCATTTTTTTGGGAATAATTAACTTTAGGACAGATTTTCAATAATTTATCAAACAAAATCAAAGAAGTAAAAACTGGTGAAAATGTTCCAATCTTTATTCGAAAAAGATTTCAGTAAGAAACTTACACCCATAACGAATTAAATTATTACCAAGAGTCTTCGAAGATTTTAAGGGAATCTCCTAATTAAAAGTTTTAATTGGTTCTTGTGCCAAATCAAAGCAGGGGGAAATCTCTTCATGGTACCCTGTTCTCTTTTTTTATTTTCTGTTTAATAGCTTAAAAATGAAACTAACAGTACTTGTTATATAAAACTGTGAAAATATGTTATTTTAAAGCCATTAAGATTACATGCACACCAAACAGACGAAATCTCAATCCTCACGCAATTGAAACTATTTTTAATTAAAAATATTATTAAAAATAGTATAAATAAAAAGAAAATATATTTTATAGTAAAAACCTTAAAAACCAATAGAATAAATCTGATAGTTAGCTTTTATAATGAACTAGCATTAATTTAATGTTTCAGCTTTTAACGCAAAAAATCAGGCCATATAAATTCCGTTATTTTCGGGACACCCTGTAATATTTTTTTCGTACTGTTTGTTTTTATTCTTTTAGAAACATAGCAGCACATACAAAGATAATAGATGTTTAAAGACAACTTTGATGAACGTCGAATTTTGCACAGCTCACGAATTCTTCTTAAAAAATTCTTTGCCTAAATTTATCAACTAAAACTCAATTAGGACTACAAAATATTTTATAAATTAATTTGAAAGGCTTATATATTTGCTTACATGTGAAAATTGCTAGAGTGGCCATGTCAAAAACAGCCTGTTGCAATTCAAAAAAAGCCACCTTCGTGAAATTTAATGTTTCATTTGTAATTCTTCTTTTTGTTGATATTTTTCTATATGTCACGTCACTTTCGAAACACTTCTTAGTTTTTGGTATTTGTTGTAATAGTAGCTGTAATAACACATCATTGCAAAAATTTTCAGAGTTTAACTATTGCGGTTTCAGAATAATAGGGCTGTGACAGACCTACAGATATTGCATCGATAACTAGCGTACCGTTTTTACACTTTATATACGAAACCCTAAAATTGATCACAATGTATCAAAATATTCATCGTTTAAAATAAAATCTTTTACAGAGTTAATTACGCATGACTAATTCCGTTCGACGCACTATTTGAGTTTGTATTTATGCCACAAAAGTATTTTATTTTTAACGACGAATATTTGCAACAAAAAATTCGTTGTTTCTCCCAAGTGCGTACACAAAATAATTATCAAATTTTTTTGTGTAAACTAAATTGCGAATTAAGATAAAATATTTCTTGTTTTTACTAGAAATATCGAACTGTTAAGAACGATCGAGTTCATTTAAATTTTAGATACACTTCTTTAATTTGAATTTTCATTACAATTTATTTCATAATTGTATAGAATCAAGAGGAATTGGACTCGCCTTGTAAGGACTTTCTACTTCTTCTTCTTCTTAAAACAGCCAAGAATAGTTTCAGGAAAAAAACATTAAAAATAATTCAACTAAAATATTTTCAGATTTTGAATTTAAAATTTCTTAAAACGTCTTATTTCAACTATGATTTTTTCAAGTTGCCAAAATATTTGGCAAATAACTTAAAAGCTCTGTTATAACTTAAGAACGAAAAAAGAAAGAAAAAATTTCAATGTTGCTACTTATTGTCAGTATAAATAAGTTTGTGCCTGCTGGCTGTGCAAATATCCTGACTTTATTCTTGGCCCGGAAATGTTCTTGCCAAAAACTTTTTTCTTGCTGCTACAGAGTTTGGCAACAATTGTAATTTAGTTTCTCAACAATCATCGTCATGATGTTAATTTTTTCTCTTTATCCTTTTTTTTTTACTTCGGGTATTATAAACTAAATTTACTCGTTATAACAATAATAATGAAATATGTTATAATAGTATTCTGCACCATAAATTTATGTACGAATAATGTGTTGTTGAAGAAAAATAGCCAAATAAAAAAGATAACCTTAAGATTATAAAACTTTATAAAAAAAATTGTTGTGAAAGCAAAAATATAAAAAAAAGTCTTTATAAATTTACTCGTTGTTGCTGCTTGTTAGTAATACTAAAAGTATATGATAATTTTTTTTTGTGTCACTAGCATTTAAGGGGAATGCTGAAGTAGACCGTCACCTTCTTAGGCTTTTCTTTGCAACCTCCTTGCGTTATTTAGTAAAGACCAACAAATACTTTTTCGAAATGGTGTTTTTCTTCCCTTCATCAAGATCCTCTCCAAGTAATCGGTGGTGGATTTTAGCTTTTACAGAGTCACAGATAATTATCAGAATTTATTTTAGAGGTAAATTATTACTCCCCAGTTTTTCATGCAGCTTTTATCATTCGTTCGCCTGCCAATGTTAAACATTTGCACAAGGTATGCTCAACATAACATGGCTGCCTTAAATGACGACTGAGCCTATACGGATGAAATCAATGCCACTACTAGTTTCCGCAGAATATACAATGACACTACGAATTGATTCTTTTCCATCAAGGTCGATAGGAACATACTGAAGATCATTTCTCACAAACATTAATTATGGAGAATTTAGTTACTACTTTACGTGAAAGATAAGTCACTTATAAAACAAAATGGGACTGTACTGATTACCTCGAAAAAAAAAAAAATTCATTGTGTATTGATGTTTTGAAATATTAAATTTTTAAAATATTTGCTTAATTTTATGATTCAAAACAAAAAATATTTATTTTACTTATTTATTTTTTTTTTTTATTAAAAAAAATCAATTTCCTTAAAAACGTCTTTCGTGGAATTTTTCTTTTTATCAGATTGAAAAGAAAATAAAATCCAAAATTAATAAATGCTTTATAGAAATAAATATAAAAATTTTTCGACATAAAGGATTTTTAGCAATTGTTGTTGACCTTTGCATTTAGGGGTTCCAGATGAATTTGATAAGAAATCGGCTTATTTGCACAATCCACATTATCGGCAATTTAGTTCTGTTTAAATACATCGGCCAAAAATTGGCAGATTAAAAATACTCAAGTTAAAGTTAAATTTATTTTTATTATTTAAATAAATAAAAGATAAAAAATAAAATAAAGAAATATCCTGTTTCCACGGCACCTGCTTCGCTCTCTATTCTTGCTTCACACTCCAATCATGAACGAATCATTTTGCTGATAGATTCTTATTGAATCTACTTGCGAAGCATGAAAAATTTCTGTCTTCTGTTATTTTAACCGCAAGTTTATCTGCATAAAATATAAACAAAAAGAGAAAAACAATGTTAAAAAAGTGTGTGAATATGTGTAATATAAAAAACAATAGTTTTTATTAAGACTATAAATGTAATTAATTACAAACAAACAAAATTGAAGCGAAAAATAAATTTTTTAACAAATTATTTGAATACTGTTTCAGTTTTTCTGCAAATGTCCAATCGAAGCATGTAGCATGTGTCGCATAAACGGTATGCTTCGCAATCATGATTCTAAGAGTGGAGCAAGTGCTTCATTTTGCCGTGGAAACATACTATAAGGCAGTTTTGAAGACATCGTGTAATTTTAATAATCATTAGTTTGGAGCCATTGGCACTGACGCTTTTGTTGGAATAAAATACAGCTGGGATATTCATTGTACGAAAAAATATATCTTTCACTACACTGTTAAGACCCTTCATTATAATGGTTCAAAATCACGTTCATTTAGTAGAAACAAGTTACGCAAAATTTGTGATCTATTATTTTGATATTATTTGACGATTTGTTATTACTAATGAGCTCAACTTTTAAATTTTTTTTAGCATAAAGAATTTTAAAAAAGTTTGAAGGAATTGATTTGCTTTTTTTATATTAACTCATTTTATTTCTATATTAAGAACAAAATTTTTTACGGAACAACAAATTCATTAACGGTTTATTATTAGTGTTACAAGTGATACCCAAAAATTATATATTTTACTAAAACAAAATTACCGTGCGTGCATTTTTGGGGCTAGAGCTATTGTACTAAATTTGGCAAGTCTGTTGTAAATGTTTATTCGACATTTAATTCTTAGAAAGCCGGCGCTGCAAGGATTTAAATCACATTTTAACTGTACGAAATACAACAACCGTTCCAAATGTCTGATTTTTCTCCAATTTCGAAAATTTTTAACTCTGGCGATAGCTCCTCTCAAGCATTGAAAAACGTTGCCAAGGTATGCCTTATTTTTTATAGTAAAATCTTAATTTTTACTTTTAAAATTAAACATTTTATTTTTTCTCTGTCGACTTTTCTAAAATAATTTTTTTTTGCAAAAACTTTTCCAGAAATAAAAAAAAATTATCCAAATATTTTTTTAAGTCAAAATTTTAAGGAAATAAATTTAAAAACTTGCATAGCCTTCACTAAAATAATTATGTTTTTATTTTCTTGTAGTAAAGAGTTTAAAAAAAATTGATAGTCATTAGTTCCGGTTTTGAATGAAATACATATGTAATTTTTTATTACAAATAAAATTTTAAAGCAAAGGTTAATATTTTTGGTAAAGATGTAATATTTTGCTAAATTTAGAGGATTTAAAAATTTTCCAATTACCTGGTAATCTACAGCTTTATTTATGAAATTTCAGTTTTCAATACAACAACGGAAAAATCAAAAATAACAAACAAAAAATCTGCAAAACGTAAATACCGATCTTCTTTCTTATTTCACCCTTCATCGCAAAAAGTAGAAAAAAGGTTTATCTAAGCTTATCATTCCGTTTGTAATTTCTATAATATCCATTTCCGACCACTAAATTTTAGGGTTGAAATCAACTTTACCAAGGCACTAGATGAGCTATAGAAAATTAAAATATGCCAATCCATCAGTCATTGTTCCGAAAGACTTTTTGTTAAATTTGAGCAAAATCGGTCTATGTCCCTCAAGGCAGTGGGCTAAACACCACGCCTGCCTCAAATTTGTCGATATCATTTGGAACAATGAAGTAACTCCAATCGAAAAAATAAATATATGGAGCGAAAGAGAATAAAAAAGTAAGAAAAAAACATCAGGTGAATTGGCGCTCGCCCATATATTCCGAGTAACAGGCCTCTATAATTTGCAAAATTTTTAAAATATGAAAATGTGTATCATTCTTAAGCTTTTAGAGAGATCTTTGAGGAAATAGTAACATTTTTTACAAAATGCTTAACCCATTTAGAGCCGATGACATTTTTATGTAAAGTCATTTTTTCTTATTTTTTAATTCTCTGTCACCGAAATATTTTCCTTTTTAATTAAACTTACTTCAATTAACTAGATTTACAAACATGGTAAAGGGTGTATAAGATTCGGCATTGCCGATTTTAATTTAATATGGCTGTGGAAATAACCACTAACCACACAAAAGTTTAATGAATATATTAAGTTGTGCAATTTTCAACGAATTTTTTTAAACCACTTGACTTTGAATATTTGGTTTTACTTTATTTTTGTTTAAAAAAATATATTTTTTCTAAAATCCATTTAACATATTTATTTAACTGCATATGAGAGGAAAATCAATTAAAATATCAAACGAAAACCCCAAAATATCAACAACACTTCAAATGATTTATTACAAAAGCAAAAAAAAAAAAATATTTACATCAGCCATAACACAATCAACTTAGTCTGCAGTCATTACAACTCATCTAAATCCACATAAATAAATATATATTTTTCTAAGCCACTTAACCAATAATCGCGTTAATAAAATCGCATACAAAAATATTTTGCGTACGCCAAAATATTTATAAAGAAGAAAACTCAATATTTTGTTTTAAACTGCAAATACTAGAACGTTATCCAATTATCATTTCGAACTTACGAAGCTTTGTATCGACTTTAATTCATAAATATTGAGAAAAGATATTTCTCTTGTGACTACTCTGATTGTTTCCCGATAACACTACTAGTCCGGAGGCCTCTGGAAAATGTTCAAAATTTTCGAGACTCAGATCAAGTGGGTTGTAACAATAAACACACACTCGTGCATACACCTTAAATATGTTTAAGGTTAGTGTGCTTTAACGATTTATCAAAAAGAAAACAACAAAAACCAAAGCAAGAGTGTTTGATATCTAATGTAGTTGTGATAAAAACCAAAGAAAAGGAATCATTCAACCAGCCGTTACAACTTATAAGAAGAAAATCTTTAATATCTCTTACTCAGGATTATTTAAATGAACAATCATCATATGAATGCATGTGGGTTGCTAAAAGAGAAGAGAGGGAGTATTATTTACACACATTTCATAGAAGACCAAAATTGTTTGCTTATTAGTAAATAATTTTGGACAACATTAACAGTGCATGATTATCGAATTAATGGTTCATTAAATAATGGTTTAGTTTATATTTTATTACCAAAAGAAAATCTCTATAAATTAAATTAATCTTTAAGAAGGTTTAATCTAGTGAACCGCAATGAAAAAATATAAATTCAAAAGCTTTTTGATATTTTATATTTAAATTGATTTAATTAAAACTAAGTGTAAAAATGCATAATTGGTTAATAAGGTAAGCTTAACTTTCTTTTAACTGCTTAGATATTAGGGAGAAATTTAAAAAAAATATACATAAAATTTTTACATTTGGAGAGTTGTTACACAAACACACAAAAACGTAATTTTGAAATCAAATCTAACTGATTTTTTTCCAACAACTAAAATAACCACATTTTATACTCTCCCACGTCATGTAAATAAAAGTTTTTTTTTTAGTTTTATATTCATTTTTAAGAGAGAAACGGGCGGGATATTAAATGGCCGCATTGCGTGAGTTTAAAGGTATAATTAGAAAATTACAACCACCTTTATTTTATTCAATGACTTTTAACATATAATGCTTATGAGACATTATATTTATTAGTTATTTAAATAAATAAAGTCATTCCATTTTAAATTAACCAAAAAATTTTATTCAAATTTACCATTCCAAATTCTAAATTTACTTTTGCATTTTTTTTTCCTGAGTCATAATATAATTAAAAATATGCCCTATTCTTGCACATAAGCTCAAGGTTGAAACATGAGCAAAAGCTCATTTAAATGAGGTGTTAGAATTTTTCCTAAATTTAAAAAGAAATTTTATTAAAATTTTTGAAACAATATTTTTTTTAATTTAATTTAAATTATTAATTTCATTTCCACATTATAGTACTTAGTATTTTAATATGTCATACCTTAGTTTAATGAAAATATGTGATAATTTAATGAAAGATATAAAATACGGAATAAGTTCGACATTCTGTAACATAAATTAATTTTTAAAAGCTTTGCATTTTATAAGGTCTGTCATTATACTGTGTTTCTTTAAAATGTATTAAAAAATTAGATTTTTTGAGATTCACAAAAATTTTTAAATTATTTCTTTTTTTTATAAATCCCAATGCAAATCTTACGACTTTTATTATAATTTGAAAAAAAGCTTTAGTGAGTGCACCATAAAAATTTTGGAGTAGTAAAAAATTCATATTAACTTAAAATTTTTTTGACTATTTTTTTCTTAAACTAAACATTTTTTTTGTTTTTTTTTTTTGGTTTTCTATGCACATTTAAAAAAAAACACTATTTCTTTTTATTAAAAAAAAAAGTAAAAAAAATCCCTTTAAAATGAGCTCTTAGTTAACTATTTTTATGACTTAGAGAGCTTAAACTTAAATATATTTCAGTCTCGAGTGTATATGCAATAAAAAGCTATATTGTTCTATTTTTATATAGTTAAACCTAAAAACTATTAGAGATAAATTTTTTGAAAAGTTATTTTTATGCTCAGGGAGTCAAGAAATATAAATTTAAAAAGTTTCAATAAAATCAGTACGAGTAAAAGTAATATTAATTTTAAATTTAAATTTAATTTTAATTTTACTTCCGTAAAACCATATAATATAAGATAAGAAATAAATAATTATTGTTTTGCAGGGTTGTAAGTATCTAATTTTTTCATGCTATATAAAAAAAGTTAAAAAATTACTTCATTAGGGAGCAATAGAACAATAAAAGTTCTAAAAATAGGTTAATGAACTTTTTTTCTATATTTGGATTTAACCAAGAAGTTACTACTTTTTTTTTACCAGTGTCGTGTTGGCTTTAATTTTCCATTAGTTACCATAGGAAGGTAACGAAACAATTAGTCGTCACTGAGAATAAATGCAGGAAATAACGACAACACTCCAACGTCAATAGTTATTTACATAATATCTGTGTTTTCTTATGCTTAAGTTAATTGAGAAAATTTACTAGAATATTAAGTACCGTTAATGCACAGTTAGCGTGTACGTGGCATTAGAATCCATATTAAAGACGGTGGATAAGAACGGTTAATTTTTCAAGGTACTCAATTTTGTTTAAACCCGCATACTTCTGGAAGAGATGGATGAAAATGAAATGAAAAATACTCTTTACCACTTCATTGTTTTTTAATTTTTATTTATATTCCTTAATATTATCTTGAAAATTTTGTTTTATTTTCTGTTGCACTAATTGATAAATTCAATAATCGTTTTCCTTTTTTGAAAGATTTTGGGAGCTTTTCGTTCCGCATTCGTTATAAAAATGAGTCGCTTTTAATTTAAAAAAGTTTTTTTTTTTGCTTTCAATTGTAATTTCTTCTTAGTAAAATGTTGCTTCATTAAAAGTGCTAAAAATTCTAGAGTTCAGAACACGTGTAAAATTTTTTAATTACTTTCATGAATTAGGCACGAGAATGCAAAAAGGAAATTAAGGGTTCCATTAAGTATGCAATTGTCCCCTTCATTCTTTTAACTAATTAATAGAACAAACATTTCTTCATAAAATAGTGTGTGTTCATGAACATTATGTCCCTATTTGTTTCTTTTCATTGTGTATTTTGGTTTTATTTTAATTAAAGATGACAGGTAAAGTAAAAGTTATACAACTGTTTTCGATTACGGAATTTTATTCATTTTTTGAAATTTATTAATTAACTAAAAATTAATTTGAACACAAGAACTGCCTATAGGGGCTTTTGCCTGCTAAAAAAAATGGCCCCTAATCAAAAAAACGAACTAAAGTCGGTTTATCTTAAAAACAGCTTTAATTTTAAAACTTGTTATTGACTTTTTTGATACTATAATCAAAAATAAAGTATATTTTAAGTTTAACCGGCTTTAACTAGGCGACACATCAAATAAAGCAAATGTTTGCTGCTAGTATTTGTTTTTTTCTTTGAAAATAGAAAACAAATATAAGAAATAAAAGTGTTCTATTAGGCTATGCAAAATCTTATATACCCTTCACTGTATGTAAATCTAGTTTGGTGAAGTAACTCCAATAAAAAAAAAAAAATATTGACACAAAAAGCGGAAAAACAATATCCATTTCCGACCCCATAAAGTATGTACATTTTTATGCATAGCGAACTCGATGGAGCAATGTCCGTATCTCCGTCCATGCTAGTGTTAAAATAACTTTGCCAGGGCTCTAGAGGAGCTAATGAAAATCTGAATAAACGATAGGAAAAGTGTCGAAAGAGTTGCTATTGAAAATCAGCAAGATCACTTTATGTCCGTCGAGGCAGTGGGCTATACACCACGCCTGACTCTAATATTTCCATACCGCTTGGAACAATGAAGTAAATCCAATAAAACAAAAAAATAGCGATAGAGTATTAAAAACTCAGAAAAAACATCGAATGAAAAAAATATTGCTCGCTCATATTTTCCGAGTTATGGGCCTCTCAAATTTTCATAGAAAAGTTCGAGTGTCAATAACGGCAATATGGCTACCATTTAAAAGCTTTTGCAGACAACTTTTAGGAAAAACTAAAATTTTTTAAAAATGCTTAAGCCATTAAGAGCTAATGATATTTTTATGCAAAATTATACATCGTACTTAATTTTTTCCTTATTTTTAAATTCTTAGTCACCGCAATATTTTCTTTTGTTTCTTTGATAGGAGAAACTTCAATAAACTTGATTTACACACATAGCGAAGACTCGGCATAGGCGTATATAAAACTCTTACTATTTTTTTTTTGCTTATTTCGAAAAAATTTTTGTTGTGAAATCTTATTGACATTAGTAAGCGTGTTACATTTGTTATTAAAATCCAACTGATACGTTTAGAAAAAGTGCTATCAGAGAGGTTTTTGCCTCCTATAATAAAATAAGTAGTTTTTTAGTAATATTACTTAATCTCCTTTCTGTACCAAGAGTTACAAACATATGACTAAATATAGCTAAATAATAGGTTTTACATGGAGCCTTTAAAAGTTATAAAAATATATAAATTTAACCAAATAGCATCCAATGTTCTTTATGCTTTTTAACTAACGCAACTATTCATCAACTCAATAATCTGTGATTCCGTCGACACTGAGAGTACTTGATTTCTTGCAGAAATTGCAAATGTGCTCTTTTAACCGATAAGTTATTTTAGACCACAACACGCTGAGCTCTTAGCGAGACTTGAACCCACATAAATCGTTTTTATTCAGGTTCTCTTTTGCACCAATTAAGCCATACGCTTCATTACAGTTTATAATAGTATTTCGTTGTCCTACTACACAGGCATTCTTACCATTTAATTGACTATTTTAGTAAAGAAAGTAAATTTCTCTGTGTTTTCCTTCTCTAAGTGATCTTTTTAATAACGCATCAATCGCGACTAAGCAGTAGTTTAGTTCTTTTATTGAACTCTTTCTTGGGATTTGAACTCTAATATTCTGTTTTAAACAAACACAGCGGACATCTCTACCAACCCACCAACCACGGATGCTCAAAATATGTTAAATTATTTTTCTTTTTATTTTCTTCATTTCACATTTAGCTAGTGGTGGAATTAAAAACCCAACAAGAAAACATTCAGTAACCATTTTTATTTTTTATTTCATTTTTCTACACAAAAATTGGTTACTTAATGTTCGCTGTTTTTTTGTATAAAAAATTTCTTGAAGTTTTTATTGTCGTTTTGCTTTGTTGATTGTGTGTAGTTCTTATTTAATCAACTCGGCATTAGTGCAAGACTTTTTAGTTTTGAATGTAAAATTCGGATAAAATCCACTGATGAGCTATGTGAGCAGTAGCGAAATGGCTTTACTCACAGTAATACATTTAATTTTTTAGTTTTAAATAAAAAATGTTAGCACAATTAAAATTAATTAATGTAGAAAAAATTCCGAATAATCAATTTTTGTTTTAGACAAGATTCTTTAATATTACTCCTTTAACGTAGAACATGCTAACTAATATTTAAATTAAAGTTTAAATCACTAAAAATAATTATTATTTAACCCAAAAATATTTTTATTTCATATCATTAAAATGTTTAAAGTAAAAATTTTCTTTTATTTAATTTTATTTATGAAATTTAGCACTAAATTATTTTTAAAAATATTTGCACACAATATTTTCCAGCAAGGAAAAATATGAAACATTCAATGTCCAACAGAATCCATTAACATTAAGTAGGTACACAAATGCCACGCATAGTCTAAAAAAAGAAAATAAAGCTGAAAGAATTTAATGGAGGTCAAGTAAACATTCTTTTTTTTTTCATGCACCGCTTTCAGTTCTATAATTTTGATGATTATGCTTTCAAACTCAACATTGACTGTCTGTTTGTCTGCCACTTCAGACAGTTTTGGTAACAAGAAGCAAAAGTTTGTTCAAAGATTTTGCTTGAAAAAAAATACTTCATAATATTTCATAAATATAAAATATGCACGAACTTAGTTTGTTATAAAAAATATTTAACACAAAATGGCAACAGAGAACACAAACTCTTGCTAAGAATCAGAATGCATTTTATGGTCAGCAATACAAACAGTTTCTATGTGGTTGCTGTGATGTGGACAAAGTAAATAGGCCTAAGGCAATGTTGCCATTCACTCTACATGATTAAAAATTATCAAATGGAAAATTAACAGAAATGAACTAAAATAAAGTTAAAAAAAACCGAACATCAAGTAAAATTATTAAGTGGTTCAGAATGCATTCCTCTACACCACTTCCGAGTATGTATTGGCATTTATTTCCAAGTGAGCATTTTCGAATACGCAAAGCCATAAAACTTAATACAATTGAAAGCAGAAAATATGTGGAAAAGTGTATTTAATTATGGAAAAGCAGAAGAAAACAACTCCTTTTAGATCTGTACTCTATATCCTGAAGTTCTTATGTTTTAAAAACTTCTGTAAGATAAAATTTGCTATAGACCTTAAAACAGGTCTGCTGCAAAATATGATGTCCCCATTTGATATGAATAATTTTTTTTTTTTTTTTTTTATAAAACAAGAAATAGTCACTTGCTGCATGATTTAGAGAAACAGAATAGAATGAATAAAATTATTTATACGTGTATATCCCCTAAAACCGAGCCGATTTCATCTGCTTTCTCAAACATTCTACTACAAGTGCATTTTGTTGAATCCATGTTTTATCATTAATATCTGTACATGTATCAACTCTTGAAAAAGAAAATTAAAATAGCAAGGGGAGATTCTAAGTCAGTCTTTAACTAATCATTCACTTTCGATTTAACGATGATGTAATAGAAAGAGTGGCACTTAGTTCTCGAAAACCATTTGTAGCAATAATATTTTCGATTTCCAAAACCGTTTTGCCATTACAAAGGTCACAAAATTTATACTTTTCAAATTCATTTTAACAGCAAAATGGCAAAATTTTCCGCTAAAACTTCTATTGTTAAAAAATAAAAAATTTCCAAAATCTTGTTTATTCTTTTGTTAGAGTTTGACAGTTTTCAGTTCATATCAATTTTTATGATATTATAAGGACTCATGGAGAGTTTTTCTCTGTTATTTAAGATGATCTATTTTTCGTTGTTACTTCTATTATCTTCTGTTTTTGTGCACACAGATCATTTACACAAGAAAAAAACAGAACGATTTTACCTTCATAAAATTTTACAATTAACAAGCCATTTCATTTAAATTGTTTGGTTACAACATAAACTTTACTGCTAAGATTTTTACTAAGAACAAAAGCAATTGTAAAGTACAACGAACAGAACTGTGCTTAAAGACAAGCAAATGTATGAATAAAATTAAAACGGAAGTTTGTAACATTTTAACTCCAGCAGAAACAAGAAAAGTTCGCAGAATTGCATAGAAATCGACCTTTTCGGTAATGAAAAATTAATCGAAAGCTGACATTTACGCTTCTATCACAATAGTACCTAGAACCTACGTAAACAGAATTAATTTCAATTTGCGAGGCAGCAAACGAAGTCAAGTTTTCAAACATTAGTGGTTTTTACTGATGAGTTTGGGTCAATAATTTGTGAAATACAGCAGAGATGGTAGCATTATGGTGAAGCGTGCTGCAAGCAGGGATGCCAGATAATTTTGATAAGAAATCAGCATATTTGCGCACAAAAATCTGCGTTATCGGCAATTTAGTTTAATAAAATCTGCAAAAAGTCGACAAATTAAAAATACCAGATTTATAATAAACTTAAAATTATTTTTATTAACAAACAAACTACAAAACAGAGCAATTCAGTATAGTAAAATGTTAACAATATGAAAAACACAAAATTCATAAAAATAACCGTTTACAAATAAATTGTTTTAGCTTTTGGTCGTATAGAGATGAAACAATTCAATAATTTTATACATTTTTGGTCTCTAGAGTCACTTAAAGCAGTTTATGAAGGACGAACAAAATAAGGTAACAAATAGTCAATTATTAAACTTAATAAAAAATGCTGAAAAGAAATATTATTGGAATATTTAAAGTCATTTAATGATACAGTAGAAAATGGTATCTTTGGAATTATTGTAAACCGCAGAGTAAACATTCAGTATTAAAATGTTAAAAATATTGGGCCACATTCATAGTTATAGACTAAAGTCGACTCGTGCCAAAGTATACTCTAAAACAGGGGTTCTCATCAAATTCCTGCTCACGGACCCCTAGTAAACTAATTTTTTTTTTTCGCGGACCCCTTTAAAGTCTAAGTTCAAAATAAAACTTTTATAATTTTTGAAAACTCTGTTTTTTCGGTTCTTCATGCGGACCCCTTAAATGGTTGCTACGGACCCCCATTTTATTTTTTTGCTTTCATAGTCAAGAATAAAGTATACTTTAAGTTATCCGACTTCCACTGGGTGTCAACTCTAACTGGATAAATGTTTTCATACAATTTCAAAACAAACATTAGAAAACAGCAACCTTGTTTTTATTTTGTTCATTTTGGTATAGAAATCAGATAAAGAGTATTGTGTTTTAAAACCAATTAAAATAATTACTCGTATGGAAAAATGAGTTAAAAACAGCTTTAGCTAGTTTTAAATTTAGAGTTGACTTTAACGCCAAAAGTATATTTTAATTTGTCTATGAATGAGTTAAGAGTCGACTCTAAAGTAAAACCGACTTTAGTTCCCTTAAAGTGTACTTTATTTTAACTATGAATATGGGCCATAAATAAATGAAACTTAAAAAAAATATTTATTATAATATAATGAATAATGAATTTATTGGGTAGATTTAGTGTAATGGTTTTAATTAAATGAATGAACGAAAATACGGCATTTACACAATGCAATTTTTCATGAAATTAGAATGAAATTTTTATCTTTTGGTGAAACAGGAGGGGTAAACAATATGGTATTGCCTTAATTTTCAGAGGATGTTACTGTTGCTTATATTTGTTTTTAAATAACGTACAACACTGTAACTTAAATGCAGAATTGAAAAAATACCTTAAAAAGTTGTATAGAGTAAATTTGAATTAAAACTATTTTTACAAATTTTTTAAATTAAAAAAAAAAAAACTGATATCGTCGCAATTTTTTCTAAAAATATATTTGATATGCCTTTGTGTTCACTAAAAGACGCTATTCGCTTGTAGTAGAATTTTTGTTCAACCCATAAAACATCAAAAAATATACACACTTGTAAGTAAGAAAAATTAACTGGGTCTAATCAGTTTAACAGAGGTGAATAAAAACAAGAAGGAGTGTCATACTCGGATATGCCGAATCTTATATACCCTTCAGCATATTTGCATAATAACATGTACATATAAATGAGCATAGAAAACCTTTCCTTCAATTAATTTTTTCTGTAAAAAAAAAAAAAAACGTAGAAAACTGTAAGTTTTGCTAAGGGTTTTTGTCCCAGCTCATATAATTGTAGTGAAAAAGAATTAGGAGGTGAATTAATAGAAAAGCACCTGCAGGAAAGCACACAAAAATTAAAAAAAAATGGTGAAATTAAAGACAGACGTAGTGTTTTGCCCAATGTCTCGAAGGACATGGATCGATGACGTAGAGTTATATTTGCTCTAGCTTATCCAGTGCCTTGGCAAAGTTCATTTCAACAGGAATAAGGACAGACAAACGGACATCGTTCAATCGACTTCGCAATTTATAAGAGCTAAGAATATCTATACTTTATGAGATTGGAAATGTATATTGCAAAAATTACAAGCGAAACGACAAACTTATACACCATTTCCCTCTGTGCTGAAGGGTAAACTAAGAACAAGCCTCTGCCCACGGATCTTCCCGTGCTGTGCCTTATGCAAACTGTAAAAAAACGATAGTTTATGTCTTGTATTCTTAAATTTTCTTAAAAATGTGAAAAACATATTGTATTACCTGTTCTCATGTTTGCCACTACAAGTAAAATAATTATATTTCTAACTCCTAAAAATATTCTTCAATTTACATTAATTATGCTTTAATTCCTACGAAGGATTATGATTAAAATTATACTGAATCGGCTAAGGTTTAATGTAATATTATTAAATTGATAAACAAAAATTCTGTTTCTAATTCAAAATTTAAATAATTGAGTTTAACTTGCCACGAATGCCTTAATTTCATATTTATATAAATAAGCAGTTCAAAGAATGAATAAGAAAAAAAAATACTTTTTAAACACAAAGTAAAACTAATTAGTTTAGAAATTTCAAACATGAAAACAAATACACCAGCCCTCTTAACTCATGCAGGGTGAAAACACTCGCTACACCAAGATGCCCATTAACACCTGCATTCCCCACCACAAAACGTTTTTCTTCATTTACTCTTTCTCAATCACTGTCCCATCGTTTTTAAAATAAAAATTAATTAACATCTTAAATAGTTTACCATAAAAAAGTCATGGCGAAGTGTTAAAAATAAAGATTTTCTTTTAATATAGAAAAAACTTTATGAGACGGTGCTTGTAGGATTAATACTGAATAGGGGTACTTGTGTTTCTTTTTGAAGATTTTATGTTTTTTTTTATTTTGTGTATTAAATTTTAATAAATTTTACAATTCGTGACGGTATTCTGCTTATAAGATAAAAATGTTGTAAAAAATTTACGTTTAATGTCAAATATATGAGTATCTAATTCCAAGTGTAAAATCAGAACAATAAAAGTTTTATTGAAATTTTTCTGAAATAGACTTTTAGAAAAAAATTACATCTGTTTTTTGGCAAGAAAATTAATTACACTATTCAAAAAAAATTCTAATGGGTCAACTATGCAGAGGAAGAATGATTTTGATATAAATCAGCAATTTTCAAACAGTTGTAATGAATAATAGAAATTTCACATGTTGGCAGCAGAGCAGTAGACAAGATTATATTCTGAGGTCAAGCATACTAAATAAGTTAGAAGCGTCAGAACTTGATCCTAAAATACCGAACATTTGAGAAATAGTCACATCTTAGTCACATTTTAGTACTTTGTTTCTACAATTAATGATTTTGTCGTAGCAATATTTTTTTAGTTGTATTGTATTGTATTGTATTTTCAGCTTTTTTAGTTAAGATTTTTTTTTTATAAAGAGTGAGTGTTTGCTGTTTTCATGATTTTCAGTTATTTGAAAAGTAAATACTTTACTATTTTCACGACTTACATATACAAATTTGCATATTAATTATTATAAATTGCTTAACTCAGATATTTTTTTATAATATTTAATTTTTTTATTCACCTTTTTTTAAAACTAATTTTTCAACTGATATTAGATTTTTGTCAAAAAGTAAAGAATAATTTGTTTTTCTTTGTTTGATAAAACAATTCTATAATCTATTTTAATAAAATTGTTACCAGTCTTTAATAATAACTCCAAATTAAAATTAAAGGGTGTTCCCATGGGTGATTTAATATAACCAAAACGGTGCTATCGCAATAACCGCTATATACATACACTTGAGACTTGAACACATTGTCCTCTACTTTATCTGATGTAACAAGAAATATAAATATTTAAAACAATAAATTAAACCGCTATAGACAGACGGTTGATATTTAAGAAGAAAATGTATTGCTAAATCCGCTAAGATAAAGAGTATACATTTTGGATTTGGAAATTAAAGGTATCTCTGTAGTTGTTGTAAATTGATGCCTATGGCCGTTAACAGTTTTAGGCAGAAGGTTAAAGTATACAAGGAGCTGTATTTCTAAGTCCGCTACAACAACATGCATAAAATTTTGATTTGGAAATTAAAGGGTGTCCCAATAGTTAATCTCATTTGATGTATGTATCCAAACTTTTAAATCGTTATGGACAGGTAGCTAAATTCTGTTTTGAAGTGGATTTTTTTTCGCAAGAATTATTTCAAGCAATACTGACCAGGAATAACACAAACAATAATGGGCTCCAAGGTATCAATTGTTGCTGGTTTACGTGGCCCCATAGTAATTATAGAGAAGTATCAAATCTCACGACCTTAAAGTTCAATTGCTAAGTCCGCTTTTAGCAATCAATCGTAGCGCCATCCTGTTAAAATCACATCCGGTTCAAAACAATGTCATCCATATATTCAAACAAAAAATTATTAGTCATCATGCGTTACTGATCTCCTTCGACCGCAACGTAAGCTCCGACCTCTAAGTATGCATAGAACTTTTACGCCGCATCAAACGTTGCAGTTTTTAGCAGACCGAAAATGCAATTAATTTCTCATATTTGAAAAGGCGCTTCAAAGACTATTTTAGAGTTACTATGTTGGAAGTATTTCAATGTCTTTCCGTTACTATAACGCGAAGTGAATTGCAACACGCATTTCAGAAAAAAATCGTTTTTTTAGGGAAACAGTCTGAATGTAAAATAATCCTGTTTCTGTTACTTTAAATGTTAATAGAAAAAATCGAATGTTTACTAACACTACTGGTAGCAACGTTCAACCTATTCACAATAACTTGCCAGAGTACACTGATAATAGATGTCAAAATTGAGCGCAGAGTATGACACTTTGCTTGTTCGTTTCTTCAAAAATTCTATCGGGCTTGAAAAAACATTTTTTTAAATGCTCAAAGGATTGTTGCTTATTCACTTTTAAAGGGTCAAATTTATTCTATTGTAGATTCGATTAAAAAATATATGTTTATACATAGAATGCACTTTTTGAGAATTTTAAACTAAAAGTGAATAGTTAAAACGAAAAACTTTGCATACTTTCAGGCGTTTAAAAATAAAATATTATAAGTAAAAATTCACATTAAAAGGTCACAAAGACTGAATGAAGATTTTGTGATATTGATAAGCCCAAAGAATATATAAAGCACTGCAGGTCCTGCTCAAACATCGAACTGTGTGCAATGTCTTCTATTCTTGTTTCATTTCAAAATTCTTAGTATCTTAAAAGTTTAAAGAAAAATTTTATATTTATTGTTAAGTTTAATTTCCAAAAAGCCTTAATTTACAAATTAATTATTTTATTAAATCCCCGTTTGAACATTCAATTTCTTTTCTACAATTTTCTTATTTATTTATTTTTTTTTTTTTTTTTAAATTAGATTAGTGTCCAAAAATTCAAATTTTGTTTCTAAAAATTCACCCGTGATTGCTTAAATAATGTTTTTGCTAAAAACGATTAATGAAAAAACAAAATAAGCATTTCAATTGCACTAAATAATGTACCCGTTTCTGTTCGTCTTTTTACTCTCACCTACAAACTCAAGAATTGCACAACAAAAGTAACAAAGTGTGGACATGAAAATTTATTTTTAAAATAATGAATTAATTTGTTTGCAACTCTGGAAAAAATCCAACAGCCATTAAACATTCTACGAAAGAAAAGAGATTTAAATTTCTTAATTGACTTAAGCTTCTTAATAGCAACAAACACTTCGAAACGAATATAAATCAAAATGAAAATTGAAAAATATTGACTTCTTGCTAAACGTGTTTAGCTCCAGTTCTTTTTAACTTTATTCACTTAATAAAATTTTTAAATCAAATAAGAGATTTGAAAATCCTCTAAAAATGTGTGGATATAAAAATATATATAAAAATAATTTGGCTGTCTGTTATTATTTTTTTCTTAAAATGAATTTTCGCTTGTTTCACCAAATATTACGTCTCAAACATTTACGATCTTAAATAGGCAACTATTGATAAAACTTGATTTATAAACGATTAATAGTGTAAAAAGCTTTTAACAAGTTAAATTAAAAATTTTATTGTTGCATTTACCCTTCTGTAAAAAAATTGAATATTTTAATTTAAATGCTTTGTTTAAAAATAAAATTTATTCCTGAGGTAGAAAAAATAACTTTAAGAATAAAATATTTAAGTTATGGACTGTTTAATTGTTTAAAAATAATTTTTGATATCACAAGCACTTAGTGGCGGATATCATAGTAGAGCTTATCGCGTGATCAAGATTAACGTCGGTACTTGGCCGCGAAGCCCTAACCCGACGGTGGTCTTACCACTGAGTGAAATACAAAGCGTCGACCAGCGCCCCCTGCTAGATGTAGCCAACAGAGTTGCAATTTCAAGAACATGGCTTGCAGGACCATGTCCTTCCCCTTGCTTGAGGGTTGGAGACTTTCCAACCCCCCTGTTGAATATGCAACAGCACATTCGTTTAGCACCGCAACTTCCCTGCGGACACTAAACCTTAACCGACAGCCACCACGTGTACCCCGAAGGGACCTCACCAATAACCGGCTACAGAGATGGGCGGCTCTCTGTATGAGCCACCGGTTCCCGTGGCGCCAGAATGACCCGCGTCTTGTCTATCCAGATTCAGTGCCTGCACACCGGGGGACTGGTTCCCCCTATACCCCGAGTGTACTATGTCTGTGCATAGGTTAGAATCAGCCAGACTTCTTGTAGTACCCCCGCGGGGATGTAGAGCTTATAAAGGTTCCTATCATATTCAATACATATCACTATCAAATTGTTAACTCTTTATAACACATTAAGGTGTTATATCGATATATTCCGCCACAAAATGTTTCACATATTGTAGATTTTGAATATATATTTCGAAATTATGGCCTTCACAAGACTTGTCACATCACATTTTCTCTTTAATATAACTTTTTCTCAGCCCCGAACAAGGTTTGATCTGTTTTGTTGCTATAGGGCTAAAAAATTTTAGCCACAAAATTAAATTAAAATAAATAAAATTTATATGAATAGTGATAAATACAAAAGGTAACCAACTTGCTATAACACCCGTTATTCGTTATTCATTTCTATATATAACCAAAACAACTAAAGTATATTTATTTTATTAATTTTTTATTACATTTCGTTGGTGTCTTTTGCAGCAACCATTAACATGTTGTTTTCCAAAAAAAATCTTTATTTTTATTGAATAAATTTAATAAAGAAACCACGTTTGGTTTAAGAGTTAATTAATAATTGCATTTTGAAAAGCACTAACTATTAAAGGATGATAGGCGTTGCCAGATATGCGGTTTTTATTATAGGGTACTTATTTTTTTGATATTTTCCGTGGGCGTGGCGCTCATCATACAAAATAAATAATTTTTATCGTGTCACTTGGCAACTTAATATGCATAGTGTAGCACAACACAGGCTTTCTTGAAATAGTGAGACTTAGAGAACTATAATATGCAGACTATCAATGCTAATGTGAGAATAAATTTTCTCTATTGAAACAGTAGGAGTGGTGCATCGCATGCAAAGTGAACAAATAGTATCGTGTGTCTAAAAAATTATAACACGTAGAGCTTTGAATTTTTGTACCAGCCTTGCGAAATGCCGAAGGATTAAGAAAGTGGGCATCAAACCTTCCTTACGTTTACCTAGGGAACTGTATGGGTCTTTAAATTTCTTACAAGTAACTTTTATATTAGTGACCATAATCTTAAAAATAAAAAACGGCTGGCTTTGAAGAGTAATCGTAGTACGATTTTTTCTATTGGAGTCTACATAAAAATATTCATTTATTTTTGAAAACTTTATGTAAAGTATCCTCTTACAGCTTGACTAATTTAGACACTTTAAAATATAAAATAAAAGCAGGAAATAGCACTCTTTTGGCTATGCCAAATTTTATATATCCTTCACCATAAACATAGTTTAGTAAAGTAACCAATTGAAAACCAAGGAATATCACAGCAAAGAAATGAAGTGTGTGGAGCGATAAAAACACGCAGGTTTAACTAGATCTGTGGGCGGTATGTGCCAACGATTTGTAACGTGCAAAAAGTTATGTACACAATTGCAAAGATATTGTAGTGCAGTACAAATGAGCAACAAATTTAGTTCGGAAAAAGTACACATTAAAATTTTTAATTTTGAGTGGAACACAAAGCCTCAAATTGTTGTTCAACCTCTCAATATTTTTAACTTTTTCACACAGTTTTTGCAAAGTCTTTCTGTTGACTCGAAAGTTTTCCTTAAATATTGTATCTTACGATCGTCACTTTGCCAAAAAGTGCTGTTGCGGCTCTTAAAAAATTCCTTATATTAATTACATCCACCACTCAGGGATAATATTTAACTTATAAATTTCCACAATTGCCTTTGTTTTTCTTCAACTTGTAGCAACAAATTCTGATTCATGGTTGCACATCTAAAATTTTCATATTATGGAGCAGCTTTAGCAAAAGTAATATCAGATTTCTTTCAAACAAATAATCGTTTTTCACCAACAGCAGCTAACCGTAATTTCGGCCTTCTATCCATTGATTTCAATGTAAACGTTTACTAAATTCAAGAACTGTCGTCTGTAAGAGTAAAATTTTAATTTACATTAGTGAGCCTTTACTTCAAACTGACTCCTGTCATCTGTCTACGCAAACTTAATTTAAGTTTCTCTAATAAATATAACGAAGAGGCGGCTGCTGCAAGTCATAAACAAGTGTTTACATATAATTCTTTAAATTTCATTTAAAAAAACTATAATAAAAAAGGGATTACGGGTGTTAAAGATATAAATCAAAATGTTTTTAATATATTTTTGTCCAATTTTTTTAGCAAAAGGTTGGGTGTTCATTGGAACGAAATTTCAAAAATTTAAATTAATGTTTAAAAATGAGTAACGAAAAAGACTAAGAAATAAACTATCAAATTTTTAACTATGCATTATACATTTTTTCGTAAAGTATTATTTTAAAATAAACAGATTGTAGAAATCAAGCGACGTTAGAAAACAATTTATGAAAAATTTTTTGCAGTTTTTTTAATTTTTTTTCTTCTAGCTTGTCTCTTATTTTTCCATCGTTTGAGTGATAGTGCTATGCTCGCTATAAAAACGCTTCGACATTTAGCCGTACAATGGCACATTTGGCGAGAAGGCGGTAAAAAATCCGGATCTTTTAAATGGGTCGGAATTTTGATATGCGGTCTTTTCTGTTTAGTAGATGATATTTTAACCTTAAATTTTTGATAAAAAGCACAAAAGTCAACGACACAAAAAAATTTTTTAAAAATGATTAAATATTCGTTACCATTATTAATTAAAGTTGAGTATAAAAGACAAGTGTTAAGACATTAAAAAAAAAATTTGTTTCATATGTATGTCCCACTTTTATTGTTACAAATTATAATTATTAATAGTTTTGTAAATTAAATCTTGCTAGGAAACGCCAAATTTTGGCCCCCGTAATATTCTTAAGCTTAAAAGCAACAAAGGCCAAAAGTTGGTTTTTGAAACATCCTTTTGAAATAAGCAATTTAAAATTTTTAAAAAGTTAAAACTTTCTTAATAAGAAAAGTTTAAGTGAAAAAGTCCTATTTTAAAGTTTTATTTTATTTTTAAATATTTCTTTAACAAATTATAAAATAAATATTAGTTAATTGACATAAATACGTATATCTTCAAATCAAGGAGCCGCTATACATTAAGCAAATTTAGTAAAAATTTCTTTTAAATAGCATTGAATTTCATCTTCTACTTCGACTGGAGTTGCTTTCCATTTTTGTAAAATATTGGACATATATGGATCTGAAGTACACAACAAAATCGTGATAAGGTCTTCATCAGTACAACATCTAGACATTTTTCTTGTGCTATGTTCTCAAAAGAATCTGAAGTCTTTGTTCCCTTTTTTTGCGGTCTCTTGGTAGCAAATGATGTTCAATGATTTGTTCCCAATATTCAAAATTTTATGAACTATTAGCTGCTTGCTAAAGCTTGTAATATGATTTTGAATCGTTTTATTAACTCATAATCTACACCTGTGGTAGATGCCGCAGTTGCAGTATATTCATCATTCGAATTTCCTTCTCCTAATTTATGTCTTTTGTGTACAAAATTGTGTTATTCAATTAAGCAAGGAACTAGCTTACATTTCCTTACCCATGTGATAATAAAACTTACATTCGAAAGAATGCAATAACCAACATGCGCATTCACGTATTTTATTAAAGACTTCCTTTTTAATTATTTCATTATTTTGGATTAATAATTCTTTATGATCTTATTTTTTATGATATATGTATTTGCCATTACCAATTTTAATGGGTAACCAAAATTTCATTGAATAATTAGGTTTTTGCAAATGTGATAGATTGTACCTATAGTGCATTTTAAATTACTAGATTCCATCGCAAAAGTTATAAACGCCATCTTTCAAGGAGATTTGATACAAATTTGGCTTTCTCTCTGTGTTAAAAAGTTAAAAATAATTCAAAAATAACTCTTAACAAAAATTTTTTTTTAACAATTTCGTACGTATTCATAATTTTTGTACAAAATACCTGACATTTGGTCAGAAAAATTGCTCTGGTGCACAAGGTCGCAACCTGGCGCACATATAATGGGGTAAAAGTGTGTAGGAGAGATTTTGGGCTATAACACAGAGAAATATCCTTTTGACGTGGTTTGACGGGTGGGAGTTATGCTCTATTAACCACGAGATTTTTGAAGAATTTTGACGTTTTTTAAAACAAAAAACTTAACAACTTCTAAAAAACGTAACAACTTTATTTTGCTAGCACTGATAATTAATAAACTGCATAATTAAAAAAAATTATTTTGATTTGATATCTCTTAAAACAAAAAAGTTATATTAAATGTTAATGTTTTTTACCCTTTTATTACAATTAATTTTATTTTATAATGAAATAAGCACTAGGTCAGTTTTAAAATAAAAATAAAAATATTGTTTTTATCTTTTCTTTTTTTTTTCTTTTGTTGTCTGAATTCAATACGAAAAATTTGTTAAATTTATCGTACGATTAGATATCCAAAAAACCTCTCATAAATTTAACAAATTTTACGTATTAAATTAAGAGAGAAAAAACAATAAACAATATTTTTATTTTTATTTTAAAACTGACCTAGTGCTTATTTCATTATAAAATAAAATTAATCAAAAAAGTTATATTAATTTGAAAATTAGAATTTACTAACCAAATATTTGGAAAGCCTATTTTGGATCACTCTATTCAGTGTGTTATAGTTGAAACATAAATCTAAATTCTTGCTTCTCGAGGTTTACTGATATTTGCTTTTAAATGATTAAGAAAACGCTAAGATAGGTAACCACAAAAAAATGATTTTTGGCCGCCTTCTCAAAATATGTGCCCCTGTGAGCCGCTCAAATAAATAAAAAGTATTAGGAGAATTCACGCTGTACTTTCCGTCTGTAGATATTGTTTTTGTAGATCAGGGCCAGTAATGGAAGGACCCAAATCAAGCAGATGACATTACATTATATTTTTGAAAGGGTTTTATGAATATTTTTTTTTTGTGCAGGGAATTGTCCCAATTGATCCTTAATTGCGGCTGACTTTTGCTCGAGTCTAGAATAACCAGATTTAATAAAACCTTAATTTGTTTTGGGGACTTCTTTGAAACCACGAGTTTATGTTAATAAGCCACAGACACCACAAATCCTTTTATACCGAAATATTACATAAAAACCATAAAAGATGATTTGAAAAGAAACAGGAAGTGATTAAATATAATGACGGTCAAATAACTAATACCATCTTCAAAACATAATAAAATATAACGTAATGATCTTAATCCAAGTGAAGAAAAAACACACCAGTTTCCCTTCAGCCTTTCAACGATGGATTAGGCAACTAATATCAGGTCATTAATTTTGAAACCTCCGTCTTGATTTATTATGTCATAATAGACTATTTTCTTTTCTATGATAACAAATGTGTGGTTGGGTTAACATTTAAATGAAATAACGTTAAAGACATTCTCACTCGTACGAACTACAAATATAATTAACATAAATCCAATGTTTTACACAAAAGCGAATATTAATGAGTGTAAGTTCAAAATGGCAATGAAATAAACAAATGTCATAGACAGGCAGGCTGTTTACAATATGAAGAATATTATAATAAAATATGAGAAGATTATATAATCCTAATCTCATTAAAACAAATTATATTTATCATAGAACTTCAGTTAGTTTATTTAGTTTTTTGAGGATATTAAATTGGTTTAATTTTGATTACTTATAAACAACTTAATCAATTCAAACTGCTTAAAAGTTATTACAATAACCAAAGTTAATTAATAAAGATACTGGTAACCAAACAAATATAAATTTTATTAGAAGAGATTTTCTCATAAAATCTGTTGAAACCGTACCTGGGATTTTTTCTTACAATTAAAATTTTGCTGACATTATTTGAAACAATTGTAGTGCCAAAAAAATGTTAGTTCATGGATCTGTAATTAAAGAATTTATTAGTTTAACAATTTTAGATGAGATAAGTGCAATACTTGGTATCTGAGAACTAAAGTTATCTAAGACAAAGAATCTCATTTGTTAATGGTAATGCTTTAAAGCGTCTCGTTCATAAATTATATAATTTTGTTTTTGAATTAATTATCAATAAAAGCTTTTCATTAAAAAGCATTATCATTAAATCAAGATTGCCATTATCTTTCATTCAATGCTTAAGTAAATAGTCTATGTAGTTAATTTCTCCTATGTATAATTAAGTCCGAATATAATTTAAATTATATTCGAATTTTTTATTTTTAAAAACCATAGAAATGTAAAATTGAATACAAAAATTATGTTATGAAAATTACAACCTTTTTTAGCTTTCGTGGGTTCACCAATACCCTGAAATAATTCCCAAGGAAACTCGAATTTGAATAACTAACTACGTTTGGCATTGTACGAAAAAAATACTTACTTTCCAAATTAACAAGCAACTACACAAAAAAGTATGCGTGTAAGGAATAAAATTGTTCTCGGCATAGAAAACAATGTAAAATATTATGAGGAAATTTTAGTGAAACATTTTAACTCTCCAACTTCTCAAATAAATTATGGGCATTATTGGCTCTTGCGTAAAAAGCATAAAACTCCCTCAACCAAGTATCCAACGGATTAAAGTGCTCTACAAAAGTACTTGCTAAAAAATCCTTTCATTTAGACTCAAACTTCAGGTTGAGTACTAAAAGTAAGTCACACTTTAAATTCGCCGCAAAACCAGATTTTATACGATTAATTTCTTTATTAAGAAAAAAGTTCTAAGTAAAATATATATAAATAAAAAGATGACAGCAATTAAGGACTCTGGATAAAAATGTTTTTACTCCATTTATTTTTATCACACTTCATATAAAAGAGAACGAATACTCCTACCTTTTTAGCTGTCTTCCATAGAAGCAAAATTGATAATCGAGTTAATCTGTTTTTCTTCTAAATTAAAAAATAAAAATTATTAGTCGAAATATTTTGTATTATAAGCAAATGAATAATTATTAGTGAGGCTTAGTTTCTAAATTTTTTGACAAAGAAAAATTGTTTCTAGGAATGTTTGTTTGTTAGTTTTTGACTATGAATAAAATAGACGCTTGCAGAATCCGTCATCGGTATTTTTAGCATCTATCAACCTCAGGTTCTGTACATTGTTAACATCACCTATTTAAACAACAAATTGGTTTTCATAAGGGATATTCATAATCAATCAAAATTATTTTGGTTAGATAAAGTCCACTCACAAACAATAGCTTTTCTCCTTATTCTCGCTAGATACATTTAATTTTGGCTTCTCCTAACTAACCTTAGCAGATAAAAACGATTGTTTTTTATTTCTTCGTATCTTTTATTTAAGATCACATTAGACGTTATTCCAGTATTAAACTGAATGCTTAAGAAGAAGAATCAGGGCTATAAATGAATTATTTATTTTTGAATTAGCAGATTTTGAACTAACGCTTTTCACACAAAAAAATTAATTGATGAAATTAGAGTCAATTCAAATGCATTTGGTAAAAAATAAGATCAAATTAATTTGGTAATAATTCCTACAAAATAAAATAACGACTTCAAAACAGACAAACTTACAATCATCCCAGCAAAAAATTTCAGAAAAAGTAATCGAGTGTGAAATTAAGCATTTTTGGTGGAAGTACTTTCCAACTAGATCATCAACCTAATGATTTTAACAAGGCATGAGACTTTTATAATCAAATACTATGAATTGATTACATTGATTATGCAGGAAATATTCATTCGCACGAATTTTAAGGTATTCCTTACCCACCACTATCTGTGCAACAAACACCTTACACTATCTCACCAGTACTAATCAAAACGCGGCTTGAAAATGATGTTCTCACATCGAAAGCGCCCGCCATACGTACCAAATAAACAGTGACGACGGTCTTCACCGAAGGGTATGACATTATAAAATTTACTGGCGGAACAAATCCGATTAACTTAATACCAAAGTAGTAAACATTCTGTTTAATTTTCAAGTGTTGATATATAACGGTTAAAATCATAGGGCCATATAGTTTAATTCACTTCCAATATGGGAACACCTTTTAATTTCTAAATTCAAATTTTATGCTTGTTGTTATAATGGACTTAGCTGTCTGTTCAAAAGTTTCGCCACATATATCAAATTACAATAACTATTGGGACACCCTTTAATATATAATTTCAATGTTTATACATGTTTTTATAACGATCATATTAATCGACATCCTGACCAATTTTCAAGTGTTTGTCTGTAACAGTTTGAAAGATAAGCGCATGTAAGTCAATTTACGTCACCTACTGGGACACCCTTTTATATATTTTGTATTACTTATTGTTATTGGAAGCTATAGCAATTAATTATTTTTTAAGGTTATACAGGTCTGTTACGTAAACCACTTTTTGTCAGAGTGATTTCAAATCATGTAAAAGCTGTTCTGTCTACAAATTATCAAATCACGTGACTTAAAAACGGTTATTAAATGACTGTCGATTTCAAATAACTTGCTTATTTTTTCTTATTATTTCGCTTAGAATATAATAAAATTTATTGTATATATTTTAAATGATATGTCTCCTATTTATTAAATAAAAAACAGAAACCTAATACAAAATTTAATCATTGCTGTTAAAAAGCTTATAAGAGTCAATAGTTGAGTTGTTTTTTGAGCAAAATGTTAGCAAATTTCATCACTGAAAACAGTGCCAACTTCCTAAATTTTGTGCATAAATATTATTTTCTTATCTTACGAATTTTTATTTGCAGCCGAATTTTGAGCGCATTAGCGAGTTCCAAAAAGTAAATGAGAGACATGCAGATTTACTATTATAAACAAACAAAAAAATTTTCTTATTTATTTTAGCTTCAGGCATTCTGAATTTCTTGAATTTCCATTAATATCTTAATTACGAATTTAATAAAGCAATTAAACAAAAAACAAATCGAAAAATTCAGTTGTTTTCTTGTGTTTTCGAACATTTAAAACCACACCGAAAAATCGGAAATCGCGTGATTTTTCGAACAGCACCAAATCGTTGGCGTGATTTTAAAACCGTTCCGTGCTTTTAAAATGGGACCAATCTATAAGCATAGTCTATCAAAATATAAAAAATTTTTCAAATTTCATGCAATTCATTTTTTTTTTTTTTGTAAGAAAAGAATTAATTCAAAATTTAGTTATTTCGTAACGTAGTTAACTGTCAGAAGTAGGAATACGCGATACCTGTAAATAAATCTCACCAAAGCCAGATAAATGATTATTTATTTGGTTACAATAAGTTTTGTTTACATAATAAAACCGAATTTCTTAGAAATAATACGCATTGGCGCTACCTAATCAAAATTAAAAACTTAATACTTTTATCCATAGCTGTTAAATTGCGACTACGGAATATGATGAACTTGATTAGGACGAAGTTTACACACCATTTTATTTCCACCTCGAAAACATTTTATTTATTTTTCTTTCTAACCAGTTAATCCAGTTTTACTGACACGATTTTTTTCACGATAATGTAATTTCCTAACTTTCTTGAATATAGGCCAACCTCTGAATGCTTGTCAAAATTAATCAAATCTTGGGATTGCCTAAACATAAATTAAATAGCTTTTTTATCATACCCCGGCATCTCTTACTTGAACCCTTTTTTAAAATATTAGTCATTATCTAATAATATCCACCATATTTAAAGACATAATAGTCATTTATAGTCATTATCAGATCCAAAATTAAGCAACACTTTAAAGAAAATCTTTAATAAAATTGGTAAATATCTTTCTTCTTGTCTTGAGTATTTTATTTAAGAAAAAGGAAGAAACTGACGACTTAATTAAACGCCCTTTGACTAAGCTGTTTACCATTTGAGTGCTTATTTGTGTATTAAAGACATTTATATTGTTTGGAAAAAAAGCTTTTAGGGCGTAATGCGTTGTCATTTTGTTGATGTCAAACAAAAAGTAATTTATAAGAAAACGAAATAAACACAATGTACACACACATGTATACGAGTATTTAAAAGTATGTGTATACGGGTACAAAGATAATTTACAAACTATTAAATATTAAATTAGTTCATGCAGTGGATTTAATTTAAAGAAAATTTTACTCACAAGAAATTTATAAAAAAAAAATTTATGAACATGTTTAGAAAACTCTGCAATTAAAAAAATTACATAGCATTTTCACATACCCTGTTTAACCAACAATTATTTCTAAATTGTTAGAATTTGTTCGTCAGTTCACTCATTCAACTTTAATGACACGCATTATAAGTCAAATGTATACTTTTGAACTTTTATCGAGGAAGTTGACATCATGCGAACTGTCAGGATATTTTAATAATAAATTTGAATGTTAAGTAATAAACAACAACCTTTTTTGTATAAATTTAACATTGTTATTGTGTTATATGAAGTTAAAGGTTAGTCATTGATTTAGCAATAACACGCCACTGCTTTCGTTCCAAATGTCATTAGTTAAAACGATTTAGTGGACGGTATGGAAAGAGTATTTAAAAAAATGTGGTTCTTAGAAGAAAAATCGTTAGCTCGCTTTAGAAATTTATGTACGAAAATTCTCATAATAGTACATTTAAGTCGTCTTGTTTGGATTTGAGTTGGCTGGAATTATTAATATAAAATTATAGGAATGATTACAATTAAATTTTTTTCAAAATTTTATGACTTAAAATTTTATACGAGAACTTTCTAAATTAAGTTATAAAACGTGTTTCTTTTTAGAAGAATAGAATTTTATATTGGCAACACTTTTTTTACTGGCGGCCATTTTGTCAGCTTTCAAATGATTTATACATATTGAGTTTGGTTTGGCTTTTCAAGCTGAATACAATGACGACGCCTTAATAACGCTTCAGTTTGTAAATATATTTTTGAAAATTATGGTTCTATCCATTAGATCAATATCTTTACAAAACGTTCACTATAAATGATAACAAACATCTACAGAGCCGTCATACAGTGCGTATAAAAGAAGTACTTGCTTGTTGCTGTAGAGCGTAGCGTAGAGAAAGACTCATATCAATCTATCAGCCATAGTGCACTGGAATTAGTTATGAGTCAATACACTTTATGGAATATCTTCGTTTGCATGCTTATAAGATCGAACTCGTGTAACAATCAATGTCTAGATTCGGTGAACAGGACCAAAACTAAATTATCCTTGATCTTGACTTTCATACGTAAATTTCGTTTAGCGATGAAGCTCATTTTTCATAGAATGAATACGTCAATAAATAAAACTTCCGTATTTGCAGTCATAATTATTCTCAAATGTAAGTTAAGACGCTTTATGGGCTGGTGGAATAATTGGTGTGTACGTCTTAATAAACGACGGTGATCAAAACGTTGCAGTCAATAGTAACCGCTATAGAGCCATGACTACCGATTTTGTTGCTCATAAATTTATGTGCAGGAGTATTGGTTTCCACAAGATGGCACAATATTTGAAACAGCTCGTACCACAATTGATTTGTTTGAGGAGACATTAGGACTTAAAGCTGCTTGACTATTTTGTGTGGGGATTTGTAAAGGCGCTAGTCTAAGCCAAAAAGCCCAAAGCGTTTTTGCCTATATACGGCAACAAATGTTGGAACAACTCATCAAAACTTGGACCTCCAGATTATACCATATCAGAGCCAGCCTAGCGGTTATATGCCAAAAGTCATATTTAAATTATAACGCCAGATGATTTTCTGTCGAATAAAGTAAATTTAATGTCAATTAAAAATATTCATCTTTATTTTTTTTAATTTTTAAAGTTCTGAAAGTCTATAAAAACACCCTTTAGAAAAGAAACGCTGAACCGTTGAAACTCCTAATGAATATAGAAGAGATATATTCGAACTAAAGTTATAAAACTAAAAGCTATAATTTATAAAGGAACTGCCTATTCCACATTGTCTCAAACAACGACACTTTGGAAACATACTTTTGAACAAATTTTTTAACTTTTTGGTCTTTCAAAATGAGTTCCATAAAAACTATTGCTTGTAACCGTTTTCATTTTTTAACCATTTTTAACCAATTTTTTAAGTATTTCTTTGGTATTAAGTTAATCGGATTTGTTCCGCCTGTAAATATAATACTGTTGTCATACTTTTCGGTGAAGATATTTCTTCGGCTTTTTTGTTACTTTTTTTAGCAAAAAATATTATTTTTTCTTATTTCAAAATCGAAAAAGTTCTTAGAAAATAAGATTACACAACGAGCAACGTCGCAAACTTTAACACTGTGGGAGTGCACTATATGTCCAGTCACTGTATTCTGAGGCCATAAAAAAGATTGAGGTCAATCTAAAAAAAATATGAGTTGAAATAAATTTATAGTTTAATCATCTCTTATCTTGATCAGTAAATGGTTTGGTCGAATTAGATGGTTGGAAACGTAAGATTTGAAGTAGACAGGTAATTATTAATAGAGATAACATTTTATTTTAATATTTACTTTATTTTTACATTTAAATTTTTATCTTCTACAATTTTAGTCGATGTTTCTGTTAGAGTAAGACTTTTAGTTTGGCATTGTAGCTTTTATTTTTCGGTAAATATAACAGTTATAAAACTTGTTCATTTTTTTCACACTAAAATACTGTTGGTTTGTTAAATTATTTTCTATATTCAAAATACTAAAAGTTCTCTAGGGTGACAGCATTAAGGGCTTTTTTTCGATAAGAAATTAGAGTATACGAGGGCTGCTCTATACATTTCTGGCCTAATAGTGAAAATGCGAATATCTATAATCAAAAATAGTTTTATTGTTTTTCAAAGTATTCTCCAGCATAGTTTATACACTTTTGCATGCGTTCAAACCAGTTGTCCAAGCACTTTTTCCACTCTGATTGAGACACCTCTAAAACATGGTTTTTGAACACTTCAACAGCTTCTTCTGGCGACGAAAATCGTTGACCAAGCATTTTTTTCTTGTTGTGCGGAAACATGAAAAAGTCATTAGGTGCCAAGTCAGGGCTGTACGGTGGATGACCCATTAATTCGACGTTTTGGCCGGTCAAAAACGCTCTGGTTTGAGCCGATACACATCGCATTGTTATGGTGAACAATGATTCGTCTTCTCTTGTTGGTTTTTCGAATTTCTCCGATGACTTCAGGCAAACAAATTGTAGTGTACCACTCAGAAGTGACCGTCCTACGTTGCTCAAGCGAAACAGTCGCCACATGCCCAGTTTTGCCGAAGAAACCAGCGACCATTTGCTTTGAAGTGCTTCTTCCACGAACAACTTTCGTTGGATTTTGCTCGTCTTTGAAGACCCACACGGTCGATTATTGTTTCGTTTCGGGCTCATACGCATAGATCCATGATTTGTCACCTGTGACGATCTTATAAACGTCTTTTGAAGCACCGCAATCGTATTTTTGCAACATTTCTTTGCACCAATCAAAGAACAAACCTTTTTTACGGCCAGGTCTTCATGCAGTATCGAATTTATGCTGGTGGAAGAAATGTCCAAGGATGTCTCTATCTCTCGGTATGTCGCATTTCGATCTTGCATTATGAGTTCACGCACGGCATCAATGTTCTCTGGCACAAAAGCCGTTTTTGAACGACCTTCACGGAATATGTCTTTGAGCGAGCTTCGGCCACAATTAAATTCATTATACCAATTTTTCACAGTGCTATAGGATGGTGCTTCATCGAAATACAAAGATTTAAGTTCATCAATGCACTCTTGTCGTGATAATTCACGTGGAAAGTTGTGAAAAATGATGGCACGAAAATGTTCACGAGTTAATTCCATTTTTTTCTATATTAATTTTTTCAAGTCACTGTAAACAACACAAATAATGGTCGTACGTCAAAACGTTTTGAGTATGATTATGCTTAAAAATGACACTTGGCAGCACTCAGTGTTGCCAGGCCAGAAATATATATATAGCAGCCCTCGTAACGCGAGCGACATCATAATTTTGATCATTTTTAAATACACAATTATGTCTTTAACATATATTCTCTTCCAAAAATAGTCTATCAGGTCAGTTGTGTTTCTTACATGACGTTGTATTAAGAGATGCTGCCTACTTCTAACTATTTGCACTTTCTTTCCGCTTAAAATTAAATTGATTCAAAAAATTATTTAAACAATTTTTAATTTTATTTTTCAATTAAATATGAATAAAATTGAATTAAATTTTAATATGAAAGCAACTAAAAATGTAATATGTTATAAAGCATTTTTCTGTGTATTGGACTATTATTATATTGAATGTTTATCTTTAAATATCACCTCTAAATAAATTTCGGAAAACTATTTTTAATCTTTTAATATTTTTATATATTTTTAATGAATAAACCGAAATATTAGATAAGAAAATGAATATTTACATATTTACATACATATACATAGTTGTTATATCATTTGACAATTTCTTAAAATATTGATGTGTTCTTTCGTATCTTGAAAAATCTTTATGACACAAAAACAGAATTTATAAAGTTTGTGAACTTTTCATTTCGTTTTAATCTAAAAGCAATTTCAAAGCATAAGCACGTTATCAAATTGGTTTCATTTAAGGAAAATGCCATTTTACTAACACATTACTAAAATCAAGTTTTTTGTTCAAAGACTGTGTAAAAAGGAATTTACAATTTTGTGCTTCACACATTCGAAATTTTCTTCTCAAAAGCTATTTGTCTGGGAGCCTCTTCAAAACAGCAACTGGCCTTTAAGTTTATATTGCAAAGTAAACTTTGTTGAAAAAAATAACACTTTATCATTTTTATGTGTTTTATTCTCTTGCTCAATTACCTTTCACAGTGATAAAATAAAATTTAAAAAATTTTCCAAAATGAAACACTAAACTGTTAATTCAACGTAAATGGTATTTTAATTGCTTGAAATCACTTTTAAGGATTTGTAATGGTTATTTAAATACTTTATAAAATTAATTGCTATACTAGGTCCACGCATTTGCTGTGATTGACTTTTAAATTATTAAAATATAAAAATCGTCTTTCTAACCGACTTCAAAAACATAACCGTAAAATGCACTTCTTTAAAATTAAAAAAATAGTATTACTAAAGCCACCGATAGAAAAAAAAACACAAAAATAAATCTAAAAATTAAAGGGTGTCCCCGTAGCTGAAGTAAATTGACTTTTATGCGCCTATCTTTTGAATCGTTAAAACAAACGTTTGAAAATTGGACAGGATGTCGAATACTATGACCGTTATACCAATAAATATAGTTTATACATTCAAAATAATAAATTAAAGGGTGTCCTAATAGTTAATGTAATTCGATGTATGCGGCCAAACTATTGAACTTCTAAAGACAGACGGCCGAAATTTACAAAGAACCTGTATTGCTAAGTCCACTATAACAACAAGTAAAAATTTTAAATTTAGAAACTAAAGGGTGTTCCCATATTTGAAGTTAATTGTTATATATGGCTCTATCGTTTGTACCGTTACATACACACACCTAAAAATTAAACAGAATGTTTACTACTTTTCTGGGGTACTAAAAAGTATAAATTTTTAAAATTATAAATTATAGGGTGTTACAATAGTGGCTGTTATTACCAAATAATTTTTGTAATCTACATTCATATATGTTCCACGATATATAAAAAATCCTGATGGAATCTTTCCTTGAATATTTTATAATTAATGTATAATTACGGTCCTAAAGAAATATGATTGTAAGTTTGTCTATTTTGAAGTCGGTTTTTTTTTCAAGAATTATTTTTTGTACTTTCATTTTTAAAAGTTACCACATTTAATTTAATATTTCTATCATTGTGAAAAGTTAAAAAAAAAATGGATTGAACACTGTAAAAAAATTAAAATTAATTTTAAGAACTAAAATTTAAAAAAAAATTGTTTTCGAAATATAATTTATAACAGGTTTTAAAAATATTACTTCACTGAAATTTCAATTTTTTACTTCTTCTTCTTGCGTTATTAAATTGTTATTTTCGTAATTTATCTTATTTAAATAAAGTTGATTTAAATTTTTTATATTGAAAAATTAAAAAATTAAGCTTTGGCTGGAATAACAACCCGCGTTCTTTAAATAACAAAATATCAACAAGTGAATTTTGATTTCCTAAAAAAAATCATTTACAGCGGTAAAGCATATCATCGTCAAATCTTTCGTTCCTAAGTTTTAGGAATCCAATTACCGATGAATCTAGGCGTCAATGTTTTGTGTGAATTTTTATCATCAATCATTTTTTTTATATGAGGTTGGTGTAGCGAATGCTGTCTAAACTGTTTAAGTTAAAAAAATTATACTATTTTAGAAAAAAAGTCCAGATACTGCGGTCTAATGTCTTGTTTACTTAACATGCACTTTTCTTAACGCAGCTAATAACGCTACTTTAATGTGTTAAGTCGGCGAATCGCAAACTACTTAATGACTTATTTTAGTAAACTAAACCATTCAAGACCAACGTTCTTCTGTCAAAGAAGAAAACTGAGAGCAAGTTTTAAATGTGACTGAATATTAAATTCGCCTTTAATAAATAAACTTTCCTCTTGATTAAGGAGATATGTAAATAGCTAAAATTGCGTTTGAGAGCCGTTTTTATTTCGTTGTTAAATGTATTACGCTTAAAACTTAATTAAAAACTTTTACAAAAAAGTGTGTTTTCATTTACAAGGTTGTTATGTATGAAGAATTTTTGCAGTAGAACTTTTATGCAAATAAAGTTTTTACATCATTTAAGTGCAGTGTGCATTTAATTTGTTTCATACATTTAGCTAGCAGCTGTTTCATGAACTTTATTCCGCTAAGGAATTCTTATTTCTAAAGATACATACATTAGCTCATGCAAGGATGTAGTAAATTGAAGAGAAAAAAAAATATATATTAAAATTTTTTTAGGGATAAAAAAATGTAATGCGCAAAAATGATATACGAAGGCGATCGGTGAATTTTTTAAAACTACACAAATAAAATATGAGAAATTAATTTTAATTTTAAGTTTTTTTTTTTTTTTTAACCAGCTATTGCTTGAAGAACAAGTGGCTTGAGACTAAATTCAGAAAAGAGGAATAGTAAATTAATGGCGTATTTCTTGCAATTAATTGATTGTAAAAAAAAAATGTTCTAATCAAATTATTTAAAAAGTTAGAAATTTTCTAAAAAGCAAAGTGAGCGATAGCGCAATGGCCACCAAAACGTGCTTTCACCTTCAATAGTCAATATCGGTGATTTTAATAATTTGGTCGGGATAATCAGCACGATTTAGTTTAAAATTAAAGAAATAAATATTTCCGCGATTTAAAATTTAAAAAAATTTTAAGTGTTAAGTTTTGTTTTCTTATTCTGATAACGTATTATTATTTTGGTAACGAAGCTTACAGACTTACGCCAAGTAGGAGCAATGGTTTATTTTAATGAAATTATTATCGAAAAATTAGTCTTTTATTTGCTAAAACGATTGATAATAAAAATTACCAAGTCTAAGCAAACAATACTGGTCAGCATTTTAAAGATCCTTAGATTTTTGGAAGCAGCCAATGGCTATTAACATTTGCAACGAAAACTCTTATCACAATTGCAATTGTTTATTAGTTGTTGTCAAGACATTTAAATTTTGTTTCTGCGTTTTGGCTTTGATTGCTTAGGAAACAGTGTACCCGTGCCAATTTGTCTTTCTCTCCTACAAATTCAAGAATTGAGAAACAAGATTTGCAAAGTGTGGATGAGGAAACCAAATAAAAAATTAAGCCATAAATCTCTGGATGCAAAAATATTGTTTTTTAATTGAAATATTCTTATTTAAACTAATTTATCTTCGGTCGTTGTTAAACTTAGCTGTTGACCACTTTAGGTACAAGCAATGTTTAATGGCAACAAGAAATCTTTTTTTTTAACAAATGGTCTTTTTTAAAATCGTTCTAACTACTTTATAATAAAAAGTAAAAAAAGTTATTTCTAAAATTTGTTTCTAGAAAGTTGTTTTAAAAGTCAAATTTTGTTTAAATTAAATTTTATTATTGAGTTGTTTTTCTTAAGTGGAAAAATCCATTTATTCTTATATTGTGATATTTAAGGATTTGCGTTTAAATCGATTTAAATTTTAATCAATTCACGTGATGTGTTTAACATTAAACACCTTAAAACTATCAGATCTGTACTGAAAGTTACGTGATTTTAAATCATAAACGGTTTTAAAATCACGCCAACGATTTGCTACTGTTTTGCAAAACACGCGATTTTCAATTTTTTGGCGTGGTTTTAAATGTTCGAAAACACAAGAAAACAATGATTTCTCAAATATTAATGAAAATTCTAGAAATTCAAAATGCCTGAAGCTAATATAAATTAGAAAGTGTTTATATATTTATAATACTACATACATATATATGTACTTTTATTTATTTATTTATTTTTTTGAGTTAATTGCAGCGATTAAAACTCCGCTTAAAAAAAAATTATAAAATAAGAAAATTAATATTTATGCAAAAAATTTAGAAAGTTGCCAATGTTTTGAGTGATAAAATTTGCTTACATTTTTCACTTAATCTCTCTCAATTTGCTCAAAAAATAACTCAACTGTTGACAATTAATATTAATTTTTTAACAGCAATGATTAAATTTTGTATTATGTATGTAAATTGAATTTATTCCACCAATAAATGATGTTAATGGTGTGATCACATCGAAAGCACATGCAGACAAAATCAATTCTACAGTCAGTTAGATAAATCTTTCATGATTTTTGAACACTGTGTCAATTTTGAAAAATTAAAATTACAGTCGACTCTTGATAATTTGAAACTGAAGAGACCAGAGAAAGTTCAAACAATCGAGTTTTCATATTAACGAGACTGCAAAATATCAAAAGAAAGATAAAACATTCATATTTACAAGAGCTTATAGAGCTGGCATAGAAACTAAAGAAAACGGTTTAAATTACTTTTAAAAACAGAAACAAAATTACATTAGGAGTTTTAATTATAAGGTGTAAAAAATCGAACTTCAAATTATAAAATGTTGGCAGGCAAGCTGTCATTTTGAAGCACATCACAAAAAACAAAAATAAATGATTGTTTTATTTTTGAAAATTAAAACAATTCAAATTATAGAGCGTATAGCTAAATAATTCAATTTATAGAGAGCCGGCGATCAAAATTCCTTAGGGGACCAAATTACATAAAATTTTTCCAATATATTGAGTGTTTTTCAAGGGACCTGGAAAACAGTTCAAATTAACAAGTTTCAAATTATCAAAAGTCGACTGTACTTTCTAAAACACAAACGAACTGCTAAAGGAAAAAAGAAATCACGAGCTTTGTTGAATTACATTATTTTTTATAAAACATGCAGTGTCTTTAAGAATTTTAAATAAATTTAGTTTTTTACGAAAATAAATAGAAAAAAATAAATAGACAAAAATAAATAGAAGTCATATCATTTAAAATATGAATATAATTAATATTATTATATCCTAAGCGAAATAATTGAAAAAAAAGTGATTTCAATCCGGCAGTCATTTAGTTAAACGTTTTTAAATCATGTGATTTTAGTATAATTTGTAGGCGAACGCCTTTTGCGTGATTTGAAATCACTTTAACAGAAGTGATATATATGAAATCATAATTAAAATTATTTGAAAAAATAAACAATTTTTTTAACTCCACATGCAAAAATAACATATTGGAAGAAATAAAAACTGGACCAAATTTAAGTCCATATAAGAGTTTATTCTAGTGAACCTCATGCAATATATTTTAAGCCAGTTTAAAATTTTCCGTCCGCAAACTTTAATTGCATTATAACAACCTTGGGAATGTATAATTGTTCCTTCTCTTCAATGATGTTTCTACAACTGCAAAATCCATGTAGTTCGGAAGAAATGAATGAGCCGATAGTAAAAATTTGTGGTCAATAACATTTATATTATTATCGTGCGAGTTCAATATTAAGATTTCACCCGGTACACATGTCTCTGTATGCTATGATATGATCTTAAATTGTTATCTTCTGATTATGCTTCAGACAGCAAGATGCTATTACCTTCGCCTTTTAGATGTTAATTTTCCTGGCAAACATACTTACGAATATTATTGTCATTAAAATTATGAAGTTAAAAATAAAACAGTAGCACTTGCAAAAAAAGCTAAACAAAACTATTTAAATACTCACAATTTCGAAAACAATGTTGTATGTGCCAAATTTTCTCATGTTACAATTGTCTTCAATTTATGAAGTTTGAATAATATTTTTAATAGTACGCAGGAAAAAAATGAATTTATTTAAATGGAATTAATAACTTGTTGCTTCTAGAAACATTATTTAAACAAATCCAATAACAGGTAAAAAACTAAACGAATTTTTTTCCAATCAGGTAGATTACTTTTGGCTCATGCAGATGAGTGCCTACAGCTATCAATCAGCGTAGCCAGATAAGGGAATTTCTCCCCAAACTGGGGATTTCAACATAAGTTTGGTGACAGAAATTCGTGAGCAGACATTTGGGGATTTTTCATTATCGACATTTGTTAGATTTACAGGCATTATATTTAATATTTTGAATATTTTTCTGCCTGTGCTACTGTCTAGTCGAGTTAACATAGCAAAAGCACAATATAAACTTATATGTATATACACTTGATAGTGATTCAAATATTTTTCTACGCATATTAAAATTAAACATTCTGATCATCTGTCTGAATTATTTTTAAGATTTCTAAAAATGCATAGAACAAAATGTTTGGCAATAATAAAATCTGCTATAGCGCCTGCTTTATTAAAACAGGTAGTATTAAATGTTAATGGAATACATGTAAATACTCTTGATTGATGAGTAATCGGATGTGTCGAGTTAAATGGATGGCAGTTTGCCTTCGGTATTTTAACGAAAACAAGGTGAAAATAATCACAGAGTTTTTTTTGGTCATTTTAGTAGAAGCAGAGGTAACAGCAGATGCATTATCAGTTTTTTTATGATCATGGGTTTAATAATTTTTTGACATTATAATTGGCAGCGTAAGAAAGTTTCTTTATGTTTCCCTAAAAAGAAAAAAGAGCTCTAAATGCGTTTGCCATTCACTAAACTTATGCATCTCGGAACCGGCAACTCAATCAACTCTGTCGAATTTCTTGTTAAGAAATTGTTTAACTACTTCTTGCACTCTGCACTGACATAGATATTGCCATAAAATGTTCCTAAGAATTGCAATTGTTACCAAATGGATTAGAACACTTAATCGTACTAGCAGAAGAAAAGCTTAAAAGATTGCCCGAAAATATGGCAAACTACGAACTGTTCAAAAATTACCAATTTAAGAATATTTTAACCATAAATAAAAAAATTTGATCCCTTTCATAGAATTTTAAAAATATCCATAGACTCAAATTTTACTACATACGAAAGCGAGCAGAATAAAGTTGCACGTGTTTATTTGCAGAATCACAAAAAAATTTCAATGCGAAAAACACTTTTGGCTTTTGGGCAATAGTTTACGCATACGAAGAAAATGCTGGAAATTAATTCTTTCTTGAAATCGCTACCTCTGTGTTCAATCTATTAATTATGCCAATAAATAATGCAGTTTTAGAAATAATATATTTGTGCATGAACACCACGAAAACGTAACTGAGGAGCAAGCAACAGTATGAATTGTTGAAATTATTGTTCAAAATAAAATCGGCTATAAATTTGAAGTTCCTGAAGCAACGATACCAAGTTTTAAATCTAAAAATATTTAAAAAAGAGTTGAATCATATACTATTGAGTTTGGGATGCACTATTTTTAATTTGTAGAAATTAAAAAAATATATACTTTATTTCCGTATAATACAGTCTGTTAAAAATATTAAAATTAATGACATAATACATCTATATATATACAACAACAATAAATTACAAATTTTGTTTTTTTTTTTAATAAAGATGCTTATTTTAAATTATTTCTTTTTGGGGACAAAATTGGGAATTTTCGTTTCGAAATTGGGGATTTTTGGGGACATCATAAGTCACATTAAAGACAGAAGCCAGAATTTTTTTTGGAAATACTGCTATCAATAATAAAATTTTTTTTTATTACAATTATCAGGGAATGGACTTATTCCACCTTAAAAATAAATATTTTTGCCATATAATTGTGCAGCAACACTGTTTTTTATTTGTTTCATGTTAAGATAGAACCCCATTGAAATTGTGATCGCAACTATCGAGAGAAGGTGTCAATCAGGTATGTCACAGAACTCAATTCCGATCGAAAGTGGTTTCAATTCCGCAAATTGATTCATCAGAACACTAAAAAGGAAAAATTTCTTCGGAATGAAACCACTTTCAGATTTCAAAGTGGAATTTAGTTTCCTTGAAATTTTGTTATTTGCGGTTCCCAAATTTACTTTTACGATGTGTCCTACTTAGATTAGCCTTGTTGTTTACTTTGGTGTGTAAAATATTACAATATTTGAATAAATTGTGGTGGTTCAATACTCTTCAGAAATAAACAAAATCGATCGGGATCTGAAGAAGGTAAATCAAAATCGATCGGAATTTTAAAAACTAAATTAAAGTTATTCCGATCGGAATGTGTGACATGCCTGTATAGCTCATTAAAATTATCGTTAACTTATTTTTTTTTAAGTGGACTTATTACACTTTTAAGAGAATGCAAAATATTTTCTGTTTATATACTTCGTTCTTATGCAGTTTTATGAATAAAATTTTTTTAAATAATCGATTTTACAAAATATTTGAATATACAAACTTTAAACTGATAGAAATATTTCCAGGCTTTTAATCCTCTTATTTTATACAATTTAATACAACTCTGAACACAAAAAAGTTAAGTAAGTTAAGAGTTAGAAGTAGATAACAGGCACAAAAATACTGGTTGATAATAATAATCCATGAGATTGAATTGTATGGCTGTTGCCAAGTCACATTATTGTAACATAAAAATATGTTTTTATCTAGCAACTATATTGTATAACGCTAATTTAATAATTTAAAATGAAACTGTTATTATGTTTCGAGTATGGATATATTATTTTATGACCATTATTAAAAATTAAAAATTATTATATTAAAATTAAATGTGAAGCTAAAATTAAAAATTAATTCATTGTCAAATTTGCATAAATTCCATTTATTTTTTTTTTATAAATTCTATAACACTAGTGAGTATGCAGAGGATTTATAATTAAAAATAAAAATATATTATTGCTAATATTTATGTAGAACATCACAAGTTTATTAGTTTATATATCTTGTTTGCTTGATATTAATTATTTAAAACTTGTATTTACTTCTTATTCATTTACTTTTTTTTGAGGAATAGATATTTTAACAATTAATAAAAAATTTAAAAAAATGTCCAAAGAATTTAAACAGTTTAGATTAAAAATGTTCGCAAATGGTACATGCAATTAGAAATATGTATATGGCAAATAATATATAAAAATAAAATTGTAAATATATTAAAACTTACTTCGGTATAAAGTATATTCATAAGTTCTTGATCATTATACATAAAGAGTGTTTGTAGCGACGTGCGTCTGTCTATAATCGGATTGAAATTAGTTTTGCAACGTCCACAGATGAGATTTATGAAATTCTCTCAGACGTTTTTTCAAAAAAGTTGATAAATAGTGGAAATATGCTAAATAAGCGCCACTATTAAGATTTAATTATACTTTTTTGATGGTTATTTTTGTTTAAAAATCCACACGCAATTCCTTTTTTATGTCAAAGTAGTCATTTTTACATATGGCTTTAAATTTTGCGTTTAAACGTATTGCAAATTACTTCTCACATAACCTACAAAGTAAATCATTGTTTACAACAGTTGCTTGGTGAGCGCCTCTGTTAATTCTAATAAAGATGTCAACTCTATTCTGCTTCCAACGATTTTAGTGCTTTTTGCACTTTCTGATCATTTAAAAACGGCATGAGAGAAGAAAGAAAAAGTTGCACCACTGGAAGTCATATGCTTTGTCATATAAAAATAGAACATGCTCTAAATGAAAATTTGTCATATGACTTTTAAATATGTTTTTAATATAAGAAATGTTTTAAACCGTTTACACGATACATATGTATTTTGTTATTGAAAATCTGACAAGTCATATGTAACAAAAATTCGTCTAAAGGCACCTTTAGAAAGGACAAACATCCATTTTTAAACCAAATCTACACCAGTACAGCTGTAACCCCCAGCTCCCAAACTCCATGCGAGCTTATTGCTTTTGATTTTCAATTTGACTGCATTATGCGTATGTATGTTTGCACAGGTGAAAGAGGGTGTATCCAAGATTGTCATTTCGTTTGTGATTTCTTTAATATCCATTTCCGAGCCCATAAAGTTCATACATTCTAAGTTCTTGTGCATTGCAAAATCGATTGAGCGTTGTCCTTCTGTACGTCTGTGTTAGTGTTGAAATCATACTTACTAAGGCACTAGATCAGCTAGAGAAAATTTAAATACCCCAATCGATCAGGCATAGTGTCGAAAGAAGCAAGATCGGTCCATGCCCTCGAGGAAGTGAGCTGAATACTTAAACACTAAACACGCTAAACGCGCCTGCCTCTAATTTTACCATATCATTTTTAACATTGAAGTAACTCAAATAAAAAAAAAAAAAAAAAAATGTGGAGCGATAAAGAATTGAAAAATAAGAAAAAAAAAAACAGTAAAAAATTGAAGCTCGCCCATATTTTTCGAGTTATGGACCTCTGAAATTTTCATAAAAAAGTTCGATTGTCAATATATGTTATATTTATTTTTTTTTTTCTTACTTTATAATTCTCTGTCACCGCAATATTTGTTTTTTGATAACACAAAATTATATTTGCATACATGATGAAGGGTACATAAGATTCGCCACTCTTACTTGTTTTAAAACCGAAATTTCAGCAAAAGATACATTTTTAATCACTAGCTAATTGGTAATTTGAACCGTCCTCATTTCACCAAAATATTACATTTTCAAAAAAATTATTAAACTTTGATATATTGGAAATTTCATTAAAAAGCCATAATTTAACACAAAAAAGCTCTGGGTTTCCAAAATTAAAATTTCGCTAAGGATCAAAATTTCATCAAAATTATTATTTTTACCCAAATTTTAACAAAATTTTTAAGAAAAAAATTTGTAGTTGCAGTAATAAATTTTTATTTAATTTTTCCCGTGGAATATTATAATTGAATTAAAACTTACTTTTTTCGGCATACGTTCATTTTTTAATTTAATTTCTAAAAAAGATAAACTTTAATTTATTTTAAGCTGAATTTAGAACTGAAAATGCACAAAAAAAACTAACAACTATTAACAGATCAAATTTTCTAAAGATCCCACCTTCCTAAAAAAAAACTGTAATTCTTTTGGTGAATAGAATTTACGATTCGGCATAGCCGAATATAGTACTCTTACTTGTTTTGTATTAATTTGTCCGTTAATGCTTGTTTCCTACAATAAAGATAATTTAATATTTATAAGGTGCGGTCGAATTGGTCAAATATTTGAACAAAAAAGCGTAACCACTATTTTCACAATTATAATTTGAATGTTTGCCAGCAGGTATCATTACGAATGACGATGTATAATTTAATAAATGTGATATCTTGCCTTTTATATTGAGAAGAATCTTATATTTCTTGATAAGTATTTGAGCAGGACAAATTTTTTTAGTAAAAATGATTTTTCATTTATTTTTAAATTTTATTGTTTCTACTTTTATTTTAAACACATAAATATACTTCGTCGTTACGATCTCTTATTGAAAATACATTCTTTGTCATATCTTTTTATTCTTTAGACAATAAATTGAAGAACTGAATATAACACTTAAAATATTCTGTCAAAAAGTAAAAATAAAGACATAAAAGCTAGTGGGGTTAGACGAAATGAAACACAAACAGACACTTGGGCAAATAGAAATAAAGACACAATGATATACAGACAGACAAATGAACGTAAATACAAAAAGTCATAACGAACAATAAAGATAATAAAATAGAAATGAATGAATCCTTAAACTAAAAAAAGCACTTAAGCAAAAATAAACAGAAATGTTATAAAGACGACAACGAAAAGGACATTAAATAAATAATATCATCATGCTAATGTCTCTTATTCATTCTACACATTCTTTTTTAGTTTTTTTTTTTTTAGAAATCCTAATAAAAAATAAAATGGAACAAAGACAAAGTTAAAGCAAAAAGCAACAAGAAAAAATGTCAATAAAAATAAACATCCTATCATTAAAAGAAAAGGAAATGCTGACGCTGGCTTATAGAAATAAATAAAATAGATTTTCTTTGAAAACACAAAAACAATTTGAAATTTTTTATATCAGAAGGCAAAACATTTTTAATCATATGACAAAACTGTTAACGATCAATAAAAAAATTTTCTAATTTTAAAGTAACTATGACTAATTAATGAGTACTAATTTTTGTTTTTGTCTTCTTTAAGAATTGCCGTTGACATAAATATATACTTTTAATGCCACATAGAAAAATGTTTGTGTTTTTTTAAATAAATTATAACTAAATTTTAAGTTGTCCTAAAAAATAAATTAATATTTACAAAATTAACAATTCATTGAGTGAAGTAAAAATTTAATCAATTTCAATCTTCAAAGAAATAAAACATTTAGCCAGAGCAAACCCATTTTTTAATGTAACAATTTTTCTATGTCGATACATGTTTTTTTGGTAGCTATTTAATAAAAGCGCAGAAAGCTTTTAATTATTTATTTATTTTTTTTTATTAAAGATCTTTGTAAAAAAAAATATTTTTACGTTGATTCTATACATTTAACAACTTAAAATTGTTTTAAAATATGAAATTCTTCAAAGATGTCTGTGTGAAGTAGCCTTAAATAATTCATTTTCTACATGAAATGGCATGAACGACAGGTGCTTATTTATGTAAACTTGGATATATATACTCTTCTTTTTCTTCCCAGATAGTTTTTATGTCGATTCAGTCAGCCTTTAGCTTTCAAAATCAGTAAAATCTGCTAACACTTCACTTGAATCGTTTTTTACATCTCATCATTTCATCTGCCATTGCAAAATCATTTTAAAGTTTCGTCATGTTTCTTTATTGTCGGCTATACTTGTTTTAAATATCTAATTTCAAAGTCGAATAGAATATTTTGCATTATCTTAAGAAGTTGGTGGTTTATTGGAGGCCTGAAGATTGCATATTTATCCAATTTGATTGAATTTTTCCAAAAGGTTTCATAATAAAGTTTGCACATTCATAGACGCTATAAGAGTCTTAAAAAACTATTACTCTTTCGTTTCACTAGTTTGCTAAACGCAAAAAGAACAATTTAAAAGTATTTAAAAGCGTGAAAAAAATTAAAAATATTTATTTTCGAGCAACCTAAGAAATATTTGTGTATAATTTAAAAAGCACAGTAAAAAAATTTTATTTAAAAATACAAGTTACAGATAACAAAAATTTTAAGTTTCCAACAATAATTATTTAAAAAAATGAGTTAATAAACTAAACAAATTAAATAGTTATTTTTTGTCTCCGTTTTGACATAAAAAGCATAAATATTTATTTTTTGACCAAACATTTTTTAAATAAATTTTAAATTAAAAAAAAACGAAATCAATAGAAAGAAAAATTAACTAAAACAAATAAAATAAACCAAAATTAATGATTTTAATAAATATCAAAAAATATTTATTTACAATGTTGTTAATTCACTAAAAAAAAAGGAAAAAATCCCTGACAATTAATTACAAATACAGCAAGAATTTGAAAACTCTCTACAAAATGTAAATATTACATAAAAATTAATGCTACTTCATATTCTAAATCTTATTCATTATTATTTACGTAAATAATTAAAGGATTTTTAGTATAAAGTAAAGAAATATTTTTAAGTTTTCGTGAACAATGAAAATATTGCTACCAACTTAAAGAACTTTGCCAGGATAAAATCTAACTGTTTCCTTTAAATAGGCCTTGACAATAGAAAGTGTTTTTTTATGGAAAGTAAAAAAGGAGCTTTGTAGAACGAAGGTAAAAAATGGTATTAACAAATGCAACAACAACAAAACAAAATATAAAACCATGACAATAAAAACTGTAACAATATTTAATAATTATTTAAAGGATAGATAAAGCAAAAATGAATAGTCGGTTATAATGATTAAGTAGAAAAATCACAACTAAAACCGTAGAATAAGTACCATAGTGTAGATTTTCTATTGAATAGTTTAAAAAATCGGCATAAGAAATATTTGTTTTCTGTTCAAAAAACCTTTTTTTGAAAATTTAAAGTTTTGCTTATGACTGTTGTCCCAGCTTAGTAAATGAAAAGGTTGCTGTATCAGGTGAATGCTCATCAATTTTTCAACATAAAAAAGTATTTTATAGCAACAATGCATTGAAAAATATGAAGTGATCTTGTTGATTAACAATAAATTTTCAATTTTAGAGACTATATCTGATCGATTGGTGTATTTAAATTCTCTCTATTCCATATAGGGCCTTGGCAAAGTTGATTTCAACCCGAACACGTACGGACAGAGGGTCATCGCTCAATTAATATAAATACTTAATGGGGTCGGAAATGGATATTGTAGAAATAGCAAACGGAATGGCAAACTTAGTTACATCCTTTTTCCACTTTTTTTGTTGAAGGTTATAAAAACGCGAATTCCTGCAACTGATTTATAAAACTCCTCAAAAACCAGAAACAGCTCATTTCTAAAAATGCTTATAATGAAAGATTATACAGTCAAGTCGCAAGAACCTGTATATTTTTATAGCTTTTAAGATTCAATGATGTAAACGTATTACGTCATCCTTGTTCAAAGTGGAGAACTGCAAACTGAACCAAATTTCTGAAAACAAATTAGACTTTAATAATAAATTTTCCTTTCTATACGCGTTCTTAATTCGAAATAGATCTAGTAAAACTACATACATTTTCATTTTAATACCCTTCACAAGAAAAATCACCAACGTGGGTGCCTATTAAAAAAAGTAGCGAACAAAATTACAAAAGCTTAAAAAATCGTTAAAAACGTACATAAACATCAACAATTTGCAAAACTTGTTTCAAGTGAAAAAAAAGCTTAAATTAGAGATAGACTAATTAACAACAAAAATATCAGATTTTTCAAAAGGTTCAACTTGAAAAATGGGCAAATACCCGCAATTATTTACTCAAAGCAAAATATAAAAAAAATTTTGATACTAAAATGCTGCAGTTGGTAGTCCACTCGGTGTCTATAAAACATATGGAAGCAAAAACCAAGTCAAATAAAACAAAACAAAAAAAATAACTGATACAATTTTTTTTCTTTCTCAGGTGCCCGTTGCCTTCGATCTTTTAAATGTTTTAAAGTAAAATAAAGCATTTAAACCTTAAAATCTCAAAAACGTTACCTTATTTTATTGTCTTCGTCACAACGTCAGTCCGTCTATTACAGCCGTAAAAGAAGGCTCAATAAAAAATGTATTTCTATAGCTGCTATAAAAACAAATCTTAAAAATTAAAGGATGTTCCGAAAGTGATGTGATATTCAAAAAAAAATTGTTATATTTTGAACTGAGTTAAGCAGACCATCAAATTAAAACAAAAATAAAATAAAATTATGTGAACTATAGCATTTAATAATTCACTAGACATACTGGTGCTCGTTTCTTTGTTTGAAATTTTGAGAAATAGAAAAAACCTCTCACTTTCTGTTCTGTTTTATATCTTAATAGCAGTGTCCATAACTTCTTCTGCGTAACATTTCTATTTATCTTAAAATTAAAATTTAGAAAAATATGTTTTTACACATTTGTTGTAGAGTTCTGTAAAGAGTGTTGAAAATTTTCCACCTACAAAAATTAAATGTACTGACAACTGTTCTAGTATCATTGTACCAATGAAATTGAGTGACTTTCACGAAATGACATATTTTTATGAAAAAAAGGATTCTATATTTCACCCAAAGTTTAAGGGACCTCCCGACAAAATTGTATTCAAATTCATATAGCAGTTTTTCCGTGAAGCGAACACAGACAAACAGACGTTCTAAAAACAGGTGTTTTTTATTTCATATCGATTACTAACAACATCAAAATTTTCAAAAAATTTGTTATATACAGATGTATAGATAAGGAAGAATTCACACGAAACGAGATATTTGAAATTTTTAAATGTCGCAACCAAGATATTTAAAAAACAATCAGAGTTTATTTTAAAGAGCTAATGATATTAATCTTTCCGTTTCCCGAGAATTTAGTCAAAATTTTCCTAGAAAATTGTGTATAGCTTTTTCCGAGAACTTCCTCCCGAACCCTGTTGCAAATACATCCATTATGCAAATAAATTGTAAGCAATAAGTTTACAAATCCAAAAAGCTGTACACTTGAGAAACATGACCTTATATTTTAATCCTTTATAGATAACGTACTACTATGTCTGCTATTACAATAATTTTAAACAATTAAAATAAAGAGCAACGTGATTTTTTGAACCATAATACGCTGAGATTTAACTTTACGCAGTTCGCTATAACACTTACAAATTAAAAGGTGTTCCAATAGTTACTTTTGTATTTACATTAAGTTTACCCAAAGTAAATTTTATAGTGTCTGCTGCAGGAAGTTCAAAAAATAAAATTAAAAGTTAAAGGATGACCCAACATCGTGTGAGTCAAACTCAGACTTGGTTGGTTGGTTTATTTCATTTATTTTGTAAATTTTAAAAAACAAATCATGACAAGTAATAATAAACAAAAACATGAAAACTAAAACTCTGCTTAGCAAAAAACAGGAAAATTTGTAATGAACTAAATAATAAACTAAATAATAAAATTTATTCATATTCATTTTCATTTAGCTCTAATGACTCGACTGATTTCACTCTAATATCATCATCAGGAAAACCATATAAACGCTTTGAAGATCTTACATCTTCAACGGTGCAACAAAAGATGGTGCCCATTATATTGTAACGAAAATAGGTGCTAAATTCCCTTAACCAATAAATCTCCTGACATTTGCTAGGACAGAATATAATATTATCTCGATGATAAAACTAAAATGAAAAAATTTATGAATTTTTTAATTATTTTCTTTTTTTTTTTAAATAAGAAAAGTTTTCGTCTTAAATTCTTACCTCAGAAAATGGAGAATTAAAGCCAATAATCACCAGTTCATTAGTTAGATTAGCGCTGTCCTGTAAATAGTTCCAAACATACAAAGGAATTTGTCGATTTGTATTTAACATAACTTCCTGCATAATGTAATTTTTTTGACAGCTCTGCATTACGGGGACTTTTACGGCTCCAGTTACACCCGCCAATATATTATAAACTTTCTTATCATTCTCTATATGTTTTTCGAGAGCATCAGTGTAACGTTTCCAATTGTTTAAACGCAAATTTGGCCACCATATAAATTCAAGTAGGGAAGAAAATCGATCTTTAAATGTGTAATAAAGGTTTTCATGCTGTATGATTGACTGAAAATCATAGTTTGATTGAGTTATCCAATTTTCCAATTGATCGTTGTCGAAGAAACTTTCAGAAATTCTTAAAAAATAAAAATAATAAATGAAAAATGAAAAATAGAACATGATCAACCTATTTCTCTATTTACCTATTTGAACCAAATGTTTCTTCGATGTATTTTATTTCCACACTGGGCTTATAGAAAACACCCAAGCCAAATAATTCCTATAATAATAACATGTTGACAGTTCTTATTTTCGTTTAATGAAAATAATTAAATATTTAATTAATGTAACCATTAAAATTTACCTCGTAATCAATTTTGCCAGTTGCCAATGTAGAGTAATATATTGAATGCAAAGAAAAAGTATGAATGTCATAACAGATGCCAGCTAAATAATTGTAAGTAATCTTCTTTACATGCGAAATTTTAGGTTTGGCTAAAATGTATGAAGTCAGATTTTCTGGACACCAGTGAAAATTTTCGGATGATTCATACAGATTCCAATTTGAAAGTGAACATTCTATGTTGTTATTGCTATAGGAATAAGTGTTCGTTTTGTAATGTGAATCTGTCGATGTGTATATAAGATTTCCTTTGCATCGGATATATATTATGTTTGAGTTCTTGTAAAATGTCGGCCTTAGAAAAGAGAAAAATATATTAAAAAGTCTTAGTCTAACCACTTGTTTAATTTTTGAAAATCAATAGTATTTTTAATAGATAATAATAATCGTAAGAACCTTCAAATAATATTTAGAAAATTCAGTATTTTTTTTATTATTCCAAAACTGTATTAAAGACCGTTTTTCTATGTTTTCGTTTCAAAAATTTATAACTTATTTTGTTTTTAATGGATTATGTGGACATTAACAACCCTAATCTTCAATAATATCTTTAGTTAATCTCAAACGTAGATGCATTTAAATATGGTTAAAACACTTTTTCGACAGACTTCAAAAAAAGAACGAGGCTATCAATTCGACTGAATGTTGCTTTTTTTAATGTTTGGGCCTGCAGAACTCAGTCATTTCTAAAAAGACTTTGAAGACTTTTTGCAATTTAATAGATTATGCTTACAGATTTAAAAACATTTTTAAAAACAGTTCAGAATCTTAAAAATTAAAGGGTGTCCCAATGCAACATACATGCTATTAAGGCGTATTAAGAACTGTAAAGCGCACTTCCTTAAAACTGAAAAAATGCGTACTACTATAGCTCCCAATACCAAAAGTAATACAAAAATAAATCTAAAAATTAAAGGGTGTCCCCATGGGTGACGTAAATGCGCCTTTGAACCGTTATAGACAAACGTTTGAAAATTGCACAGGATATCGATTACTATAACTGTTAAAATAACAAGTATAAACATTTAAAATTATTAATTAAAGGGTGTCCCAATAGTTAATGTTATTTTATGTATGTGACCAAACTTTTAACTTTTATAGGCAAATGGTTGAAATTTATAAGGAAGGAAAATTTGAATTTAGAAACTAAAAGGTGTTTTCATATTCGAAGTAAATTACCCTATATGTCCCTATTGTTTGAACCGTTACATAAAAACACTTTGTCTGGTATACTAAGAAGTATAAATATTTAAAATTCTAAATTATAGGGTGTTAAATTAGATGCTGGTATTTTATGTATATGACTAAGCTGTTGAACAGTTGTAGACAGCTGATTGAAATTTGCACAGAACCTTTATTGCTAAGTCGGCTATAACAATAGCAAATTTGAAATTATTAATTAAAGGATATAGGAACATCCTGAACTGATGTTATTTGATTTATATGGTCGTATCTTTGAAACCGTTACAAACATACTCTTGATAATCAGACAGAATGTCCATTACGATACGAGGTGTGTAAGAAAAGTACTGAGACTGATTTCATACTAACCAAAGTTTTTATTATTTTCAAACAACAATGTTATCCCCTTAAAAGTAGTTCCCTTGGGCAGCTATACATCGGCGGAGTATTAGTTCCCACTCTTGGTAGCAGCGCTAGAATTCTTATTGATATGGCTTTTAACTGGTCGGTCACAGACTTTTCGAATGTTCATATCATCTGTCACAATTTGATGCACGGTGAAAGTATTTAAATTTAGCTGTTCACTGAGCATCATTATTGTTAAGCGTCGGTCTGGTCTCACACGATCAATGTTTTCGTTGGTGTTTGAAGTCAAAGGTTTCCCTGATCAAAGTTCATTTTCAACGTGTTCTCGGCCTTTCAAAAATTATTTGTGACAGCGGAAAACTTGTGCTCTCGATAAGCCCTGGTCCCTATAGGCCTGTTTCAACTTTTTAAAAGTCACACTCGCGGATTTGCCAAGTTTAACACAATGTTGCTCTTAATTCCGATGCTCCATTTCTGTGACGCACAATGAAAATACAGCTTTACTAATAGCGCTGTCAAAACTAACGTGTTAGTTGTACGGAGTTGTAACTCGGACCGAGGAAGTGGAAGGGACCACCAATCAGGTTTAGCATCGGCCGGTAGACACAACGATGCCAAATCTTCCGCAGTGTTTCCAATCTCACTACTTTTCTACTTTTTTTACACAACTCGTATGTAGTATAATAACAAGTATAAATATTTAAAGTTTGAAACAAAAGGGTGCCCTGATAGTTGTGATTTTTTTTTTTTTTTTTTTTTATAAAGAGAAGTAGCACTTCAGGCAATAATGCCTATTTAGTTATTTTTGTAACCGTACTACATTCTTTAGGAAAGGGATAGATGAGAGATAAGACAGAAAAAAGATAGATATAGCCATTTTATTAGTTATTTTACTTCGCCGGCGAGTATGCTATTTAGAAGTACCGACGAAGGAGGCTGCATGTTTAATGTTAATTCTGAATATGTATTTATGCCATTAAACAGAAAAAAACATTTTTTATTTTTGGTTGCCGCAGGGGTTGAACCCTGGTCAACCAGGTTTGTAGCCAACGTGTTTACCACTTCGACTACAGCAGCCAATGTATATGGCCAATCTTTTGAACATTTATAAACTAACGCTTAGAACTTAAAAGAAAATTTTGTTTTACTGTTTGGACAATAAAAAGTGACCACATAACTGCTGAGTTTTCTGGCTTAATCTGCATCCATATTTTATTCTACGACTTATAAAAAAAATCCTGACGCAATCTTTCTCGAATATAATATAATGAATGTTTAAATAACGTGCTAAAGAAATATGATTTTAAGTTTGTCTGTCTTGAAGTCGGTTTTTTTTGCAAGAATTATAAAATAATTAACTTAGTTTACAGTTCCCTTGCTCTGGTGTATTGATTCTATAATTGTTTTTTTTTTTTTTTTTGTTTTTAAGCAAAAAGTGTAAAGTTAATACATGATTTAGTTTCATGTTGTTATGTTTTTAAATCAAGTTTATATAAAAATTTACTTTGCACGAACATAGATACGAAAGCTGTTTTTTAAGAGATGTTATAAGGGGAAGTCGTGGATCAAATAAACTTTTTTGTGGGCTTTGGCCAGAATTTTATCCGCCTATTTACTGTGTTTTTTGTACAAAACAAACAAAAGTAGCAGTACTCTCTGTTTCTGATATATAAAAACATCAATAGTAATTACGGCAGTCAAGATGAGTTATTTGAAAAATTGAAAACTAGTGAGTCAAATTAAACAATAACACAATTCAACCAGTATTGTCATATTAGGGGACTTATCCCTAAAATATGAGTTTTTGTTAATAAATGGGGATAAAAAATGTTGTTTGAAAATTGTTTGGAGAAATTTCAAATTTTAAATCTCTAAGATTTTTGGGGATTTTTAGTTTTACATTATTTTTAACATTATTACAACTTGATAAAATAAGCCGCTTATTATGAAAGTGGCATAAGTCACTATGCTTTTGAGGCTAAGTCTCGAATAAGCTTATAAACACTTCCATTTCGGGATAAAATCGAAGCAGCTCTAAAAACTTAATTTTTTTTAATTTTTATTATTTTCTTTAAGTGACTTGTACCACTTTGAAAATAAACGGCTCATATAATCTATTATTTAATTAAAATAAATAATAAGTTTTGCGTTAAAAATCAAGACAAAGATTTTAAAACCTGAATGTATTCTTTTTGAGTCTAATTTGTGTAAGAAAAAACCTTTCGAAAATAAACTCAAGCAGAACTTCTTGATTATCTAAAAAATTTTATGCTAAGACGGCATATTTTTACTAATGAATATTTAATTTCAAAACAAATAAAAGCATTTCAACATTAATGTTTAAATGTATTGACGTTAAAATAGTCGCATTTTGATTGCGATTTTTGGAAATAAAAAAATCTAGTTTCTAGGGAGAAAAATTTTTAATCTAAGGATTCGACTCGAAAGGAATCTGGGAACCCTGAAAAATAGGATATTCTGGTTCAATTACTTATAGTTTCCAGTGAGACTTACATTTTTTAATATCTTTTACAAGATGCTGGGTCAATGTCTCAGATAGTGCGAATAAATTTGAAATATTTCTACTCCACAAAAGAAAAACTCCATAAAGTTTCGTCAGACATTGGTAAAATGTCTTAACTTATTACTGTACATACACGATAGAAAAATGAGAGTATTTTTATATTCAACAGTATTTTAATAAAGAAATTTAAAAACAAATTACTTTATTTTTTTTTTCGGCTCCTAGTTTTAATTAGGAAAACTTTAAACTGCTACAATACTTTTTTAAGATAAAGAGACTTCAGCAGACTTTAACAAATAAAAGAATATTAACAGTAACATTGCCCATATCGGACAATTATTTAAAGGCAACAAAACAGAAAATATCAGAGGAATCTTTTTCCCTTAAATTAAAATTATAGAAATAAAAACTTACTGTTCGAAATGATTGTTGCAGTGCGCTTCCAAATCTTGCTCTTCATGCAGCCTCAAAACTCCGTCTCCCAATGTGTTAATTTTTAATTTCTTTGAACCAACGTATTTATAAAAACTGGGCCATCGCGAAGGAAGTTTTGAATACGTAATTGTACAATCACCCAGTACAGATCTTAACATATAAAAAATAATTATTATATTAAAACAAAATATTGTTGTGTTTGCAAACATTTTGCGTTTATAAACCTTCGAATGTAACTGGCGATTAATTCAGTTTTAATACAAACAACGACAATTGTGACAAACCGAGGAATGTCTGATATATGAGAACATAAACCGGCAAACGTCTAGTCATTATGTTGTTATTGTGTGAATAATTTTATTATAAAATATTTAAGAATAATGTTACACAGCTTTTGTCGATAAACTTAAGGATTTAAGCAGTGTAAGCAAATTTTTCTCACAGTGGGGATTTGAAAAAAAAAACAGACAACATAAATATGTAAATAATGAACAAAAAAAAAAAGAAACAAAAAATTAAAATTGATTTAAAAATTTTGTTTATCAAAAATATCAATACATGGCATTAACATTTGAAAATATATTCGGGAAAATGGACTGCGAAGCTAAATTTTGATATCAATAAGTTAATCGCAACCACCGCCGTTTTGCAAGTATCTCCATTTTTTTGAAACCATATGTCTCTCCGAGCATTGTCATTATTGTTTGCAAACAAAAACTTATTAATTACAACGCGAGCTGCGGCTTTATCTATGAAGGAATAAGAACCTATGATACCATCAGCATATATGGTGATCTGTGAAGCATGTTATGTATATTTTGCTCCAAATACATCGTTTCTTCTTTGCTAGCAAGCCCCTTTCAAACAAAAATCAGCCCAATGACTTAACACATAAAATGAACGAATTAATGTCTGATTATTAAAGTAAATATGAATATATGAATTTTCTAGCGTTGTTTTACCCTCAATGTACTCATATCATTTGCTAGAGTATTCTGATCATAAATGTCTATATCGTGAGTTATATCAAGTTAAAAGAAAAACATTCAGTATTTTTAAAATTTGGGGCTTAATTTTGTAGACTTTGGGAAATATCAGATTTATTTAATACAAAATTCTCTTTTTTATCTTTCGTATTCAATTTTATCGTCAGCTAAGTATTTAAAAAATCCATATGAAAAATCATTGAAGAGAATTTGGTTTTTTTAAAGCAATTTGGCAACAGGGCTAAATTAAATTTTTTCATAATAAAATTTTTATATATTTTTTTTTTAATTATTTTTGTATTAATTATAAGTAAGAGGTGATAAAGGTTTTAAATTTGAGGTACTTTTAAAAGCAAAATATTCGGAATAAATATCTTTTTGGCGAAATACCAAGAAGGAGGAGTTTTCGTTCAAAAGTGTACAGATTAAATTGAACGAATGATTTAAGTGAACGGAATAAGCCAGACATTTGACCAGCTTCTTTCGTTCAATAGTGTACGGATTATAATACTTTCACGATCACTTTCACTTTCACTTTCGTTCAGGTGATCGTTCTCGTTCTCGTTCTCGTTTTTTTTTATTTCAGTTTGTGTATTAAAAGAAGTTGCTGTACATATATTAATACTCGTACGTATATAAGAACATATTCCATTTTTATGTGAATAACCAGTTGTTTTCCAAAAGTTTGGAGTTTCTTTTGTAATGAAAATGTTGTAATATTTTAATTAATAAAAACAGTGATTATAAATAAACTAAAGAAATGACACAGAGAAAAAGAAGCAAAATTTAGTTGCATTTTACAGAGGTCGGAGAAAATTTAATTTTTGTAAAATTTAGTGCGTTAACACATTAACGGTATTAGTGCATTTCTGCACAGACCGCAAATTTTGCGTTCAAAAAACACTGCAGATTTAAGAAAAAAAATCACAGTACATCTTATAACTTTGCTAAGCAAATGCAAATTTCAACGATAGCGAAAGTTAAGGAATCTTAAGTTGGACCAAGAAGACTCTAAAACTCCATTTTCTTTTTGCCCGCTTTTTGAGCTGCGACATAAAATACTTTTTATAATTTTTTCTCCAACTTCGATTTGAACCGTGGATATAATAAACTAAAAAGAATTTACTTCCCCGGCTTTAGGCTCATTTTTAATTTAATTTTTAAAAATTTTTTTAGAAGGAGAAATTATTTACAAATGTAGGCGGACGTTTTGCAAAGAAAACAAGAAAAATTAAACACTAACAGAATGAAATGCAGCATTTTTTGGATCACTTTATCCATCATCAGCATTCTTTGCATTTATCTACCTTAGATTGTGTATATTGTAAACATCATTTATTTAACCAACAAATTTTGTAAATAAGAATACGAGGAGTATTTATATCAATATTAATTTGGTTAGACAAAAAGTTGAGAAATTAAATTAAAGATGAACCTTAAGCCGGGGAAGTGAAATTCTCTTTTTTTTATTTTTAAAATAATTTTTAATAAATAATTTAAGTATTAAAAGAAATGAAACACACACGTAATAATACCATTAAATTTTTATCTTGCTCTACAATGTGGCATTGGTTTTCTTCGTTTATTCCTTCAAAGAACTCTTTCAAATCTGAGGCGGCTTCTCCTGATAACAGCTCAATGCTATTTACATATCATAACGTAAAGTGCCTGAGCAACTATCTGCAAACTTCTAAATATAAATTTTGTGAACACTTGATACTTACTTTAATAATTACTTTGGTTCGGTAAATAAAATCAATTTTTTTTATTTCTAAAGCCAATTCAAGTTTGTTAAAAAAAATTGTTATCATATTGCCATCCACTATTGCCATCTATAAAAATTTTATTAATCTACTAGCAGTATGACTAAACAAACCAAAAAGTATTTTATGACTGACTCGTCTGCAAGAAAACAGAAAAAAAAATTAAAATTTGCAAAAAAAATTGCAAAACTTGCCGTTTTTCTGCTGTAGTAGAGTAGAAACTTCAATTTTTGAATCATTTTTAGGATCACGACCGCCTTTACTCTCAAAAACTTTTTTTCATTGTTTTTGTTTTTTTTTTTTTTTTGATAACTGGTCAATAAATTATTTATTTTTTTTATTTTCGGACCAAATTTTTTATCATTAAAATTAAAACAAAATCGAAATATTAATATATGTAAGTAACTGTAAATACAAAATCTTTACTCGTTTAGCCACAAAAAATATATTGCAAACTTCTTCAAACCGTAAAAAGTCAACAAAAACGTTTGCACTTTATTTAACTTTCCTGATTTTAACAGAGTCCCAAAACAACAACTCTTGAGCAAAAGCCTTACTATACGGTGTAGAATCTTCCAGTCTATCGAGGTGCTTACTTAATTTTTTACATTTATTAATGCATATGACCTCAGCGTATTAAGAAACTACATATTTTTATCAAATGGCTAAATACCCCACTGTGGCGTAACTAAATGAACATGATTTTTTTGATTTGATTTTTTTCTTTTTGTAATCTTTTACAAAAAATTATTAATTTATGAATATAAAAAATTGAGCGAAAAGTATTTTGGAGGGTACAATTACAAAATGCTCAAATGTTTTCTGTCGACATTTTAAAAGTTAAATATCAAACTGCTATCCGGTAACAATAAAATGTCAAAAATATTCTTGCCATAATAACAGTGATTTATATAATTAGAAATAATTTATATTTGCAAATATATAAACTAAAAAAAAATAATAATAATAACATGCAGAAAATAATAAATTGTAAGTAGACCTTTATATGAAAATTTTAATAATCTATCAATTATAAGTGAGATAGGTCACTGTCACTTAACTTAAAGTCACTTAACAAAATAAACAAAAATATATTCTCTTAGTGTCTCATTTTTCCTGAGATAATCAAAACATATTTATGGGCTTGTGATTAGCTTGCGATGCCGATACTAAACAACTAATGCTGATACTTACTTGATGCGCAGAGAAAAAGAAATTATCATTTGAATACAATTTTGAACACAAAACAGATTAACAATAAAATATATTTTGTTTGTTATTGTTCCCATAAGGTGTCTCTTCCTTTATTATTTAACAAAATAAAATTAATAAATATTAAATATTATCCATCGCATCAGACATTTTTGTCAGGCATGTTTCGCATGTGCTTGGGCATCATAAATTTCTGTGATGCATTTTAGAATACACGACATTTGCAGTGATGATATCTAACAGTCCACCCTAAATACGAGCGTAAGTCGTTATTTAACTGTCAAAAATTCTCATGCCCATACAAAATGTATGAGACCAACACAAATAGCGCGACGCTAACGTTGGACAATTGAAAAATCCAATTTTGACTGCGCGTAAAAAGTGAAGTTGGCTGCAAAAGAAGTGTTTTTTTTTTTTTTTTTTTTTTGTGGTATATACAAAAGTATTTCCAACAGTAATGACATTACAGCTACTTTAAGGTGAATTTCTCGATTTTATCTCTCTTAATTATTTTAATTTTGTGATTTTTAGCAAATAAGATAAGTAAACAATACTGTTCGTTTCACAACGTTGGCGCCCTTATTTAAGTTACTCATTACAGCGTAAAAACTAGACGCTAAATTACGTCGTGCCTAACGCCCGTATTTAGGGTGGACTGTAAACGTTTTTCGAACGCACTGCGCATCAGATGCAGCGCTGTGATGCATTTTTATGTCAACAAATTTTTCGTGACCAAAACGCCACTTTAAAATAATTCTCTACTACAGTTTAAGATGTCTATTTAGTGTACAAAGATAAGGTATATATATTTATACTTGATAATAAATTAAAACCACTTGATCTAAGTCAGTGGTAATAGTTTTGTTTCTTTTGTGACATTTTATATCTTAAAAATTCGTAGCAAACATGTATTTTTGTTTTGCAAACATTGGATCTTTTAGAAAACTTTTAACTTGTTAATTGTTTTATGTTATTTTTTTATTGTGTATTTTCGGTTTTAAATGAAATATCAAAATTTTTTTTTGCAATCACAATTTTTTGGAATCTAGGGGTTTTTTCTGAATTTTCGATTTTTTATTTTTCTAACTTTTTATAACAAAAATAATTTTTTAGCAAAGTTAAACACTTTTGGTGAAATGTTTGCGAAAATTATCATTTTTGTTAAAGTTATATAGTTTGCTGATATTCCAAATACCTGGTAATTTATATATTTTTTTAAATTTCGGTTTTCAATGTAACAAAGCATAAAACATCTATTATCCAAAAAAATACAAATAAACATGAAAAACGTGAGAAAAGTAGGAGCGCTTGCCTCTTTTTAAGCATATCTCCACCATTCATAGACTTATGTTGCTAAATTTCAATAGCGCCTCTTTCGAGGCCATGTTCTGAGTAGCTCATCTGGAGACATGGCAAAATTGATTTCAACCCGATTACAAACATGTTTAAGGAATCAAGGATATTTATACTTTATGGAGTCTTAAATAAATGTTGTAGAAATTACAAGAGGAATGACAAACTTAAATACTAAAGGGCTTAAAAAGGACACAGAAAAGAAGCATTCCAACCAGGTCTGGGTCTTTTTGTTTTATTAAATATATAGAAAAAACTGGCTTAAAATTAATTTTTCATTAACAAAATGGTCTATTTTCGATGGCTATGTGTCGAAAATTTAATTATAATATTTTAAAATAACTATTACAAATTCTTTTAAATAAAAATAAATAAACGCTTGTTCGCTTTTAATAAAAAATATTTTTTAACAGTTTCTTTCTGTAACTAGTAAATTTGCTCCTAAACAAAATAAATTTAAGAAAAATCGGATAGGTCTAGCAAATTCTTTTATATCAATTAAAACTAAAAAACACATTATTTATAAAAGATTTTCATATGCTTAGCTATATTTTTAGTACTGGACAAGCTATCGACAGAACTCAAAATTAAAGAAAAACTAAGAGCTTGGCAACGGTTTTAATACTTGATAAACCTGAGGTATACAACTTCACAGCATCTCGAGGATGTGTTTTTCTACTACAGTCTAGAACCGACAAATGCAACGAATGAATACGACGGAGGCAAATGGACTTGCTGATCTAATTTATTTTCCCGTTATTCAAGCGCATCGCGTGGCATATAGTTAATTTCTCCAAATTTAATTTACCTTTATTCTTTAGTCACTATAGCCTTCAACGTTGCATATCAGTGACCTTTTGTATAATAGATATTTCACTAAAAAAACAAACGATGGCTGCGTAAATCCGCCACAATATTTATTTCAACAAATTTTGAAATAGATCATATGAATTTTACTAACTATGTTATTAAGGAACGTTCTGTATGTTCTTGTTGTTTTTAATTTTTTTACAACAATTGCCTTTAACTTATTAAATTAACTAAATAAATATCAAAATAAATATAGAAAAACGCGATTTTTTTTTTTAAGTTTCAAACATTGTAAAACATACATTGGGCAAAACTAAATAAATATTGGAACATTTTAAGATTTTAATGTTTTACACTTGATTTTATAGCGACTTAGCATTACATATCCTGAGTAAAAAAAACGTTAAAAAAATAGGGCCATACAGACGAAAATTACGTTGCTTTCGGGATATCGTAGATTTAGTATCACATCCTCTGTACAAATTTCATGTGTCTGCCTTTAACGGTTTAAAAGATAAGGCCATATTTTTAAATTGAAGGCCTTTTGGAAACACCCTTTAATTTTAATTGTTCTAACATATTTGTACACACTCTGTGTAATTTTGAAATGTCTGCCTGCAGCTGGTTAAAAATTAGAGCCATATTATTAAAAATCACCTCAATATTGGGGCACCCTTTGTTTTAAAATTTTATTTTTTCTACTTGTTGCTATGCTGCACATAGTTTTATAAACACTATGTAAATTTGGTGTGTCTACATATCACAGTTCACTAAAGAATTTTACGTCATTTTTAAAACACCCTTTAACTTTTAGTATTTTTTAAATAACGGCTATAGTAGCAAATCTTCTGTGAAAATTTTTAAAGTCTACCTATTACGGTTCCGGTAATAGAGGGCACTTATCTTTTTAAATTATTTTAGTTTTTATGTTATTTTTATATTTGTTGAAGGACAATTTTAAAGTATTTTATGTTTGTGGAAAATAAACCGTTTTTAAGTAAGAATATTTCAAACATTTAAAAAGCTGATATCCAACTCACAATCACGAATTAAACATTACATGCAATTATTACGAATAAAAAACACTGTTTACATTCAACTGACCTTAACTAATTGTTTTTCCTATCTCTTTTAAATTGAAATCATTTAGTAACGCAAATTTGATGCTTGTAGAAGAATTATCATCATCATATAATTTTTTTTTTATTAGGATTAGCACTCAGGGGATGACCCCTACTTGTCGATGCATTGTATCAGAGCTAGAAAATTAGGTTATGGGAAGGAAGATAAAGGGACTTATTCTTGTCGACATTTGATTTGAATCTTTGCATACTGAAAGTGAGAGGAAAGACCTCTGCAGAGAGTAAATTCAACATACGTACTGTTTGGCTACAAAACGAATTTTCTCTATAATGCGTAGTGCTGTTCATTGGCCAATCGACCACAAAAGAATAAGCTCTTGATATAGAGCGCGCTCTTAGGGACAGTAACGATAAAATAGTGAAACACACCCCACATTGCGTCGATGCTTCAATAAATCAGTAGAGCTGAATACCCTATTGTCACCGATGAGCTTCTTCGCTCTTTACTGCACATGGTCGAGTATCTCCAAATGGAGTGTTTGGAACACCGGTCCATTGATTTTTAAACCCAAAACATCTTGCCAGTTTTGATTACTAGCTGCATCTAAAGTGAAGAAATTGACACTCGCCCATATTTTCCGAGTTACGGGTCTTTGAACTTTTTAAATATTTTAAAATATTAATAAGGGTATCATTTAAAAGCTTTCGAAGAGGTATTTAAGGAAATACTAATTTTTTTAATGCTTAACTAATTGAGAGCCGATGACATTTTTTTTTATAAACAATTTTTTTTTAATTTTTTTGATACTGTTATCTTAATATATGTTTTTTGATTGGAATTATTTAACTAAACTAGACTTACATAGATGGTGAAGGGTATATAAGAGTTGGCATAGTTGAATGTAGCTCTCTCACTTGTTTATTTTTATTTAGTTTGACTTTAATGAAAAACTTTTGTTTCTCCTTTAATTTTTTGTTGGGAATTCAAACCAGTATCAAGGTTTGAATTCCCAACGCGTAAAAATATAACACAAATGCTTTTGCTACAAGGCATCTTCTTCTGTTCAAGGACTCTATCTCTGGAATTTTAATAAGCCCTTGAAAGTTTCATACAAGTTGTATTATTATGGCATCAATAATAAAATAATGTTTAACAATAAAAGGTCTTCCTATAGACAGGTAACTGCTACCAGGCCTACAGTTCAAAAATTGGCTCTTGTCAATATTATTTTTACGATCTCTTTAATTTTCCTTTTTTATTTTTTTATTTTTGTTTGGTGCACTTTCCTTAAAATTTTTTGTAATGTTGTTTTTGTGGACGAATTTATAATTTCTTTTAATGACGAACGAATTGATTTCAATGATTTGTTTCTCACATTCCAGACAAACAATTTAATTAGCACTCTTCAAAATTTAATACAAATTATTTTTCAATACATTTTTAAGCACATGAATAATAATTTAACTTCATGAATGGCAATTTGATTATGATTAAAAATAAGTAGAACACATTCTTTACATTATGAAAAAAATTATCTTTTTCAATTTACATACAACCCACATGCATACATATGTAGGCATAAACGGAAATGTTATTTTTTTTTTTTTTTTTTTTTTTTTTTTTTGTTTATTAATTTACATCTTTTAAACTACTTCTACTATAATAAACACTAGTATTTAATAATATATACATGTATGTACAAAGTCCCAGAAACGAGCTCTCGAGTACATTTAATATAATATAACACATTTTTAATTGTAAATCATATATTTATTACTAGTAAATAAGAAAATAATATATATTAAATGTAATGAAAATTTAACAAAAACATTACTTGTATGAAGCAAGGATAAAAATTATAAGTCTAAAAGTAAAACAAAAGGAAGAATTTCATAGTTGCCTATTCTTGTAACCACCAAAATTTTTTCGTATTTTTGTTTCGCATTCTACGAAGTTCTTTATCTGACATGCTTTTGTCATATCTACTTAACATATTTGATACATTGCAGTTAACTGCTTTAACATTAGCCCGTCTATAACTATGATAAAATACTGGTAAACCATTTTCATCTTGAATAAGATACAATTTATCTAAATATAAAAATGACTCAGGAGGTCCAAAGCCATTTTGTAGAGCATTTGCCATATAACTTAGATTCGTATAATACGGTGCCATTATTAAATTGTTTTCTTTGCAGGATGTACATCTCAATATATAATTTCTTATCAGACTAATAATAAAACTGTCTATTCTTATAATATTTGATGTATTGTATAATTTTTTATTTGATACATATTTTAAATAGTTGCTGTGTGATGATCTAAATAACGATGTACAAGATCTCAAGCATTTTCTTTCAAATATCCTAATTTTTGCCATGTAAGATGGTGCGATATTAAACCAAATCGGGCTTCCATATGTGAGGATTGGTCTAATAAGAGCTTGGTACATAATTACTTTTACTCTAGTCTTTACGTATTTTGAGTAAAATAATGATTTATATGCAAAAAATGCCTTCTGTGCTTTTTTGATTATCTCATTAACATGGTTATTATAGTATAAGAATTTATCTAGATGAACTCCTAAATATCTGACTAGTTGTTTGTTGGATATAGAGACATTGTGTAAATTTGATCTAATTCCAAAAGATTTCCAGTTTTTTTTAATATTATTATTGCATTTATCGACAGGGGGTCTAAATAAAATTGTTTCACATTTTTGTATATTTAACTTCATAAACCAATCTAAAGCATATTGTTCTACAATATTAAAAGATTCCTGTAGCTTACAGTTTATTTTTTCAATTGTATTGTCTGCATGATATATGATGATATCGTCTGCAAATGCAATTATATTTTCTATTTTGCTCAGCAAATCCAAAATAAATATGTTAAATAAAGTTGGGGAGTTAACAGTGCCTTGTTGCAAGCCGTTATTAATTTTGAACGTTTTACTGCTTTTGTAATTTTGGTAAAATATTCTAAAAGATTTATTACTTATCATATTATATATAAGAACTAACAAGCTAGGAGGAAACTCAAGGTCTATTAATTTGTATATTAATCCCGGGATCCATATGCTATCAAAGGCTTTTTCCATGTCTATTAAACATGCTCCTGTCCCTAGTTTTTTGTTCCAATTCCAATTAATATTAGAAGTAAGACAATGTATTGCGTTAATTGTCGAGTGTTTATATTTAAACCCAAATTGTTTTTCATTAATGTGTCCTTTCTCGTTACAAAACTTGATTATGTTATTGTTAATACAAATTTCAAATATTTTACTGATATTAGGTAATAAGCTTATAGCACGTAGATTTCTTGGATCACTCACGTCTTTATCTTTTTTTGGTAAAAGCACAACTTTTGCATTTTTCCATTCGTCCGGAAAATATGCATTATTAAGCATATTATTGAAAAGACAACAATATTCAGAAACCAATATATTAGGAATGTTTTTTAACACTTTATTTGGAATTCCATCGGTACCCGTAGATAACTTGCCTCTCAATTTAGACAAGATGTAAGCTAATTTGTCTTTTGTTATAAAATAGTTTTCAGCTTGAAACTCACTTAAGTTGTTTGACATTTTTTCCGTACTAAAATGTGTTATAGTTGTTTGGTTATTGTCGAAAACGTTTTTTCTTTCAAGGAATGTGTTAAATTTTTCGTAAACTTATACATGATTATTATTGTTTCTGTTTATTTCTTTATGAAAATGCACTGACTCCAGGAAGGAACCAATGGCATCTAGCATTTGATCGTGATCACGTATTATAAAGTTATTCAAAGCGTCTCTTTCTAAATTTCTCTTGTCTATTGTTATATTATTAAGTAAATCTTCTAGGTGTTGAGGAAATTTAATGTTTTCAAGCTGCAAGGGTTCAAACTTTCTAAATTTTTTTTTAATTTCTTCAAACATTTTTTTGGAATCTTTAGGGTCAATTTGGGTTAATTTTTTCTCTAAGTTTTTGTTTAAGGTGTTAATGATGTTGTCTTTTAATAGTTTTTTTACTAATTTTAGTTTAGCTTTTAATAAATATAACATTGTTTCAGTCAGTGTGATTTCTAGTCTATTGTGTTTTTTGATTATAGTTAAAATTTTTCCTTTTTCTTGGTGTAGCTTTTCTATGATTGGGGTTTTTATTTGGTTGAAATGATCAAGTGTTCTAAACTTAGGTGTTTTCTTCTCAATAGCCTTTAAAATTATATCATTTAGCTTATCAATATGAAGGTCTATTTCGAAATTTGAAAGATTCCTAGTTTTTGGTATAAGCATGTTATTGTCCAGTTCTTGTTCAATAAATTTTTTGAATTTTTTCCAATTTGTTTTCTTATAGTCATATTTAATAGTTTCGTTTTCTTCCACCAAAGAAAAAAGTTCCCGTTCGTTATTCATATCAGCACATATTTGCAAAGCTTGGTGATCACTGTCGTAATCTAAAGTGTCTAGGCAGTTTAGGGTGTTGTTTTTGGTAACAATATGTAGTCTACAGTCTGCAATACATACATCTATATATGACTCTGACCTTGGATATGAAGGCGAACTGGATGCATAAAGCTTGCATCTGAAATTGATTTCATTATTAACTAACCATTCCTTAAGTTTCCTTCCTTTAGTATTGTCAGTAGAGTTTCCCCAATCTCTATGTCTTCCATTTAAATCTCCCACCAAAACGTAGTAATTGTTACTGTTTCCTAAGTCTAAAGAATGAAAAAGATTATATATTTCAGAACTAAAATTTGCATCGTTATTTCCGGCAGGATAATAAGCAGATATTATAAATATATTTTTATTTTCGGCTGTATGTAAACGTACAATGCAAGTTTCCAAAACGGAAATGTTATAAATCTATATGTTTTTCAATTATTTTTTCAAAGGTTATGTAAAAACCTACATAAAATTATTAAGTACCTACTTCACATGTAAATACATGGATATAAACAACACAAGCTCTTCACTCTGCTTTCAAAAAAAGTGTTGTAAAAACGTACGTCCTTCTTTCTCTTTTTGCAAAGATTTACAAATTTTCAAAAGTCTTTGAGCAATGCTAAGACAAAATCTAGTGCACAAGCAAAATTATGTATCGGGGGTGTTAGTCTTTTATTCTAGAAAAATAATCAGAACATTGAAAATAAATCGTCAAAAACGTCATAAAAATTAGAAACCATCTTAAAAAAATTATCACAGAAAAGTTTCAAAATGTAGAATTTTGTATTATCAGCCTTTTGATTTTTTTTTCGTTTGTTGAAATAAAAGAGTAATCCATTTTATTAAATAATTATTACGAACAAAAAATCCAGATCAAAACAAATGTCATCTGTCTGTCTATAACGGATAAAAAGTATGGCCATATACATAAAATTACATAAACTATAGCGACACTTATATTCCATTTCCAAACTTTATACTTGTTATAGTGGACTTAACTCTACAGCTCCTAGTTAATTACAATCGTCTGTCTACAATATACATCAGATTACTTCAACTATAGCGACACCCTTTAATTTTCAAATTAAGATTTTATATTTGCTGTTGTAGTAAATTTAGCAGTTTTAGTTTCAGTAACGTTTTAAAGTGTGGCCACATACATAAAGTTACATCAACTATTGCAACCCTCTTTAATTTACAATTTAAATTATTTATACTTCTTCTTATACCAAACAACGTGGGAAACATTCTGTCTAATATTCAAGTGTCTGTATATAACGGCTCAAAGGATACGGTCATATATTTCAAATTACATTCAGTTTGGAAACACCCTTTAATTTTTAAATTCAAATTGTGTAATTGTTGCTACAGTGGAAATAGAAATACAGGTCCCTTGTAAGCTTTAGCGGCTTAAAAGTGTGGCCATATAAATCAAATTACATCAACTATTGGAAAACCCTTTTATTTCCAAATCCCAATTTTATACCTGTTGTTATAGCGGATTTAGCATTAAAGATTTTAAGTATGGTCTGCCTACAACTTTATAAAATTGCGGTCATACACATCAAATTAAATGAACTAATGGGGCACCCTTTAATTTGCAATCTTTAATATTAATATATATTAGTATAACGATCATAGCAATCGACATTCTGTCGTATTATTCTATGACGGTTCAGAAGATAGGTCCATATAAGTCAATTTACTTCACCTATGGGGACACCCTTCAATTTTTAGATATATTTTTGTATTAATTTTTGCATTGGGAGCTGTAATGGTACACAATTGATTTTAGCTTCTAAGTGGTGCCCTTTATTGTTCATAACACACGTAAAAAGAATGTATGTTGTATGGGGACACCCTTTATTTCTTAAAAAAAATAAAATCTGTATTGATTACCTTTCAAAAATGACTCAGAAATGACTGAGCTCTGCATACACAAGCATTGAAAAAGCACCATTCAATCGAATTGATAGCCTCCTTCTATTTTTAAGTCTTTTAAAAATTCGTGTTTATTAACTGTTTTTAGTTAAGCTTTTAGGAATTACTTTTCAAATTATTTTTGACATATAATTTTTTATGTCTGCAAATACTGTACTATAAATTTCTTAAGTTTGAAATAAAGAATTTTGTTAAATTATTATGTCATTTATAATGTTACAGAATACATTGAAATCAAATACATTGAATTCGTCAGAACTTAAAAAATATCAATTCTCTTACTGCATTTTCAATTAGCAGTCTCAGTCAGTAAGCAAGTTCTTCTGTTTAAAATAACAGATGAAATTATTAGACTTAAATTGTTAATAATAAAGCATTAGAATAAGCATTATGCATTGAGTTTTTTTTTATAAGTTGAACTGTTTTTGTTTTTGTAACAAATAAATTAAATAGTTTAGCTTTGGTTCATGTTTCTAATTTTATTTCTTAAATTTATTAAGAAAGATAAATTACAAATATATACGATTGTTTTCTAAATAAAAAATTAGAAATTAAAATAGAAAAATTAATTTCATACAATAAAATGTTTATTACACAATTACTTTTAAAAGATTCGCTAAAAAAAAGTTTTATAAACTATTACCATATTTTTTAAAAAGTTTTATAGTTAATTCTATGCTTGTAACTATTAAAATAAGTCCACTAGTATCATTTATATTTTAATTTTATCTTGCCGTATCGATGTCATTGAAGCTAGCAGCAAAAGTGAATATTACAGGTCTCATGTATAAAGGCCTAATTAGAATTTTTATGAATACATTTCACACAGATAACCCTCGTCACGAAACTTGAATGCGATAGTATCAAAAATAACGGTTTTTAAGCATTTACATTTCAACTATTACATTGTAATAAATAATGTTTCTATTATGTATTTATCTTTGTTTGTATGATCACAAATACAAGAGTTAAGGGATTAGAATTTTTAAGTAAATCTGTTCTTTCTGAAGAAAATTTTAAAAGGCTAATGAATCTTTCTTCTTCTTGAATTTTTCTTTAGAGTAATAATATTAAAATTTTCCACTTTACTAATACACATCACATCCATATTTACATTTTTAGTTCATGTTCTAAGATAAATTGTATAAAAAGTAGTACAAGTTTTTTTGAATTTTTGTAATGTAACGGTGTACATCATTTAAATCATATACAGTTTAAAATTTAATTTTAATTCATTGCGTTTATAAAAAGTTGACAAGATGTAAAAGAATTTTTTTCTACATTTTCTAGAATGCATTCATACAGGCAAATTTTATATTGACAAAGTTTTGTTAATTTTCTTTTAAACTTTGTTTAGTGTTCAGACACAGAAAGCTTTCTGTTAAAAATTTAGTTTTCTTCTGTTTGATCGTTCTTAATTTTTGGACGCTTTGCATTTGGTGCTTATAACACAAAAATATATGTATGTACATTCATATATACAACTGTGTACAAGCAACGAACATTTTTTCTCCCACTCTACCACTTAAAATCAAAATTTTGCAAAGTAAAATTTGCCTGTCTAATGGGGTAATGTAGTCACCTGTTCAATTCGCCTTGATGAATGTATAACACAAAGCACAATCAGCTGTTTCCGCGCGTAAAGTGCGGCCAGTTTGGTTTCGTACCTTAATTAAATTAATGAGATTTGACGAAACTTGACAAAATGTTTTCTGGCAACATTTATTTTTTAACTACGAAATAACATTAGCAGCACTTTGTTCGTAAGGAATTTTTACCACCAATTTTCCAAACCGTTTGTTTTGATTTAATTTTATTGTATTCAAGTAATTTAAAAAAAGAACTGGAAAAGCTGTTAATTAAAAAGAGAGAAAAAGACTGCTCGGTAAATGTTATCTTCTAAATCGCTGTATTGTCATCACTAGTAATTGTAAAATTTTTTTTTTTGGAGTTTCTTTTGTAATGAAAATGTTGTAATATTTTAATTAATAAAAACAGTGATTATAAATAAACTAAAGAAATGACACAGAGAAAAAGAAGCAAAATTTAGTTGCATTTTACAGAGGTCGGAGAAAATTTAATTTTTGTAAAATTTAGTGCGTTAACACATTAACGGTATTAGTGCATTTCTGCACAGATCGCAAATTTTGCGTTCAAAAAACACTGCAGATTTAAGAAAAAAAATCACAGTACATCTTATAACTTTGCTAAGCAAATGCAAATTTCAACGATAGCGAAAGTTAAGGAATCTTAAGTTGGACCAAGAAGACTCTAAAACTCCATTTTCTTTTTGCCCGCTTTTTGAGCTGCGACATAAAATACTTTTTATAATTTTTTCTCCAACTTCGATTTGAACCGTGGATATAATAAACTAAAAAGAATTTACTTCCCCGGCTTTAGGCTCATTTTTAATTTAATTTTTAAAAATTTTTTTAGAAGGAGAAATTATTTACAAATGTAGGCGGACGTTTTGCAAAGAAAACAAGAAAAATTAAACACTAACAGAATGAAATGCAGCATTTTTTGGATCACTTTATCCATCATCAGCATTCTTTGCATTTATCTACCTTAGATTGTGTATATTGTAAACATCATTTATTTAACCAACAAATTTTGTAAATAAGAATACGAGGAGTATTTATATCAATATTAATTTGGTTAGACAAAAAGTTGAGAAATTAAATTAAAGATGAACCTTAAGCCGGGGAAGTGAAATTCTCTTTTTTTTATTTTTAAAATAATTTTTAATAAATAATTTAAGTATTAAAAGAAATGAAACACACACGTAATAATACCATTAAATTTTTATCTTGCTCTACAATGTGGCATTGGTTTTCTTCGTTTATTCCTTCAAAAAACTCTTTCAAATCTGAGGCGGCTTCTCCTGATAACAGCTCAATGCTATTTACATATCATAACGTAAAGTGCCTGAGCAACTATCTGCAAACTTCTAAATATAAATTTTGTGAACACTTGATACTTACTTTAATAATTACTTTGGTTCGGTAAATAAAATCAATTTTTTTTATTTCTAAAGCCAATTCAAGTTTGTTAAAAAAAATTGTTATCATATTGCCATCCACTATTGCCATCTATAAAAATTTTATTAATCTACTAGCAGTATGACTAAACAAACCAAAAAGTATTTTATGACTGACTCGTCTGCAAGAAAACAGAAAAAAAAATTAAAATTTGCAAAAAAAATTGCAAAACTTGCCGTTTTTCTGCTGTAGTAGAGTAGAAACTTCAATTTTTGAATCATTTTTAGGATCACGACCGCCTTTACTCTCAAAAACTTTTTTTCATTGTTTTTGTTTTTTTTTTTTTTTTTTGATAACTGGTCAATAAATTATTTATTTTTTTTATTTTCGGACCAAATTTTTTATCATTAAAATTAAAACAAAATCGAAATATTAATATATGTAAGTAACTGTAAATACAAAATCTTTACTCGTTTAGCCACAAAAAATATATTGCAAACTTCTTCAAACCGTAAAAAATCAACAAAAACGTTTGCACTTTATTTAACTTTCCTGATTTTAACAGAGTCCCAAAACAACAACTCTTGAGCAAAAGCCTTACTATACGGTGTAGAATCTTCCAGTCTATCGAGGTGCTTACTTAATTTTTTACATTTATTAATGCATATGACCTCAGCGTATTAAGAAACTACATATTTTTATCAAATGGCTAAATACCCCACTGTGGCGTAACTAAATGAACATGATTTTTTTGATTTGATTTTTTTCTTTTTGTAATCTTTTACAAAAAATTATTAATTTATGAATATAAAAAATTGAGCGAAAAGTATTTTGGAGGGTACAATTACAAAATGCTCAAATGTTTTCTGTCGACATTTTAAAAGTTAAATATCAAACTGCTATCCGGTAACAATAAAATGTCAAAAATATTCTTGCCATAATAACAGTGATTTATATAATTAGAAATAATTTATATTTGCAAATATATAAACTAAAAAAAAATAATAATAATAACATGCAGAAAATAATAAATTGTAAGTAGACCTTTATATGAAAATTTTAATAATCTATCAATTATAAGTGAGATAGGTCACTGTCACTTAACTTAAAGTCACTTAACAAAATAAACAAAAATATATTCTCTTAGTGTCTCATTTTTCCTGAGATAATCAAAACATATTTATGGGCTTGTGATTAGCTTGCGATGCCGATACTAAACAACTAATGCTGATACTTACTTGATGCGCAGAGAAAAAGAAATTATCATTTGAATACAATTTTGAACACAAAACAGATTAACAATAAAATATATTTTGTTTGTTATTGTTCCCATAAGGTGTCTCTTCCTTTATTATTTAACAAAATAAAATTAATAAATATTAAATATTATCCATCGCATCAGACATTTTTGTCAGGCATGTTTCGCATGTGCTTGGGCATCATAAATTTCTGTGATGCATTTTAGAATACACGACATTTGCAGTGATGATATCTAACAGTCCACCCTAAATACGAGCGTAAGTCGTTATTTAACTGTCAAAAATTCTCATGCCCATACAAAATGTATGAGACCAACACAAATAGCGCGACGCTAACGTTGGACAATTGAAAAATCCAATTTTGACTGCGCGTAAAAAGTGAAGTTGGCTGCAAAAGAAGTGTTTTTTTTTTTTTTTTTTTTTTTGTGGTATATACAAAAGTATTTCCAACAGTAATGACATTACAGCTACTTTAAGGTGAATTTCTCGATTTTATCTCTCTTAATTATTTTAATTTTGTGATTTTTAGCAAATAAGATAAGTAAACAATACTGTTCGTTTCACAACGTTGGCGCCCTTATTTAAGTTACTCATTACAGCGTAAAAACTAGACGCTAAATTACGTCGTGCCTAACGCCCGTATTTAGGGTGGACTGTAAACGTTTTTCGAACGCACTGCGCATCAGATGCAGCGCTGTGATGCATTTTTATGTCAACAAATTTTTCGTGACCAAAACGCCACTTTAAAATAATTCTCTACTACAGTTTAAGATGTCTATTTAGTGTACAAAGATAAGGTATATATATTTATACTTGATAATAAATTAAAACCACTTGATCTAAGTCAGTGGTAATAGTTTTGTTTCTTTTGTGACATTTTATATCTTAAAAATTCGTAGCAAACATGTATTTTTGTTTTGCAAACATTGGATCTTTTAGAAAACTTTTAACTTGTTAATTGTTTTATGTTATTTTTTTATTGTGTATTTTCGGTTTTAAATGAAATATCAAAATTTTTTTTTGCAATCACAATTTTTTGGAATCTAGGGGTTTTTTCTGAATTTTCGATTTTTTATTTTTCTAACTTTTTATAACAAAAATAATTTTTTAGCAAAGTTAAACACTTTTGGTGAAATGTTTGCGAAAATTATCATTTTTGTTAAAGTTATATAGTTTGCTGATATTCCAAATACCTGGTAATTTATATATTTTTTTAAATTTCGGTTTTCAATGTAACAAAGCATAAAACATCTATTATCCAAAAAAATACAAATAAACATGAAAAACGTGAGAAAAGTAGGAGCGCTTGCCTCTTTTTAAGCATATCTCCACCATTCATAGACTTATGTTGCTAAATTTCAATAGCGCCTCTTTCGAGGCCATGTTCTGAGTAGCTTATTTGGAGACATGGCAAAATTGATTTCAACCCGATTACAAACATGTTTAAGGAATCAAGGATATTTATACTTTATGGAGTCTTAAATAAATGTTGTAGAAATTACAAGAGGAATGACAAACTTAAATACTAAAGGGCTTAAAAAGGACACAGAAAAGAAGCATTCCAACCAGGTCTGGGTCTTTTTTTTTATTAAATATATAGAAAAAACTGGCTTAAAATTAATTTTTCATTAACAAAATGGTCTATTTTCGATGGCTATGTGTCGAAAATTTAATTATAATATTTTAAAATAACTATTACAAATTCTTTTAAATAAAAATAAATAAACGCTTGTTCGCTTTTAATAAAAAATATTTTTTAACAGTTTCTTTCTGTAACTAGTAAATTTGCTCCTAAACAAAATAAATTTAAGAAAAATCGGATAGGTCTAGCAAATTCTTTTATATCAATTAAAACTAAAAAACACATTATTTATAAAAGATTTTCATATGCTTAGCTATATTTTTAGTACTGGACAAGCTATCGACAGAACTCAAAATTAAAGAAAAACTAAGAGCTTGGCAACGGTTTTAATACTTGATAAACCTGAGGTATACAACTTCACAGCATCTCGAAGATGTGTTTTTCTACTACAGTCTAGAACCGACAAATGCAACGAATGAATACGACGGAGGCAAATGGACTTGCTGATCTAATTTATTTTTCCGTTAATGAAGCGCATCGCGTGGCATATAGTTAATTTCTCCAAATTTAATTTACCTTTATTCTTTAGTCACTATAGCCTTCAACGTTGCATATCAGTGACCTTTTGTATAATAGATATTTCACTAAAAAAACAAACGATGGCTGCGTAAATCCGCCACAATATTTATTTCAACAAATTTTGAAATAGATCATATGAATTTTACTAACTATGTTATTAAGGAACGTTCTGTATGTTCTTGTTGTTTTTAATTTTTTTACAACAATTGCCTTTAACTTATTAAATTAACTAAATAAATATCAAAATAAATATAGAAAAACGCGATTTTTTTTTTTAAGTTTCAAACATTGTAAAACATACATTGGGCAAAACTAAATAAATATTGGAACATTTTAAGATTTTAATGTTTTACACTTGATTTTATAGCGACTTAGCATTACATATCCTGAGTAAAAAAAACGTTAAAAAAATAGGGCCATACAGACGAAAATTACGTTGCTTTTGGGATATCGTAGATTTAGTATCACATCCTCTGTACAAATTTCATGTGTCTGCCTTTAACGGTTTAAAAGATAAGGCCATATTTTTAAATTGAAGGCCTTTTGGAAACACCCTTTAATTTTAATTGTTCTAACATATTTGTACACACTCTGTGTAATTTTGAAATGTCTGCCTGCAGCTGGTTAAAAATTAGAGCCATATTATTAAAAATCACCTCAATATTGGGGCACCCTTTGTTTTAAAATTTTATTTTTTCTACTTGTTGCTATGCTGCACATAGTTTTATAAACACTATGTAAATTTGGTGTGTCTACATATCACAGTTCACTAAAGAATTTTACGTCATTTTTAAAACACCCTTTAACTTTTAGTATTTTTTAAATAACGGCTATAGTAGCAAATCTTCTGTGAAAATTTTTAAAGTCTACCTATTACGGTTCCGGTAATAGAGGGCACTTATCTTTTTAAATTATTTTAGTTTTTATGTTATTTTTATATTTGTTGAAGGACAATTTTAAAGTATTTTATGTTTGTGGAAAATAAACCGTTTTTAAGTAAGAATATTTCAAACATTTAAAAAGCTGATATCCAACTCACAATCACGAATTAAACATTACATGCAATTATTACGAATAAAAAACACTGTTTACATTCAACTGACCTTAACTAATTGTTTTTCCTATCTCTTTTAAATTGAAATCATTTAGTAACGCAAATTTGATGCTTGTAGAAGAATTATCATCATCATATAATTTTTTTTTTATTAGGATTAGCACTCAGGGGATGACCCCTACTTGTCGATGCATTGTATCAGAGCTAGAAAATTAGGTTATGGGAAGGAAGATAAAGGGACTTATTCTTGTCGACATTTGATTTGAATCTTTGCATACTGAAAGTGAGAGGAAAGACCTCTGCAGAGAGTAAATTCAACATACGTACTGTTTGGCTACAAAACGAATTTTCTCTATAATGCGTAGTGCTGTTCATTGGCCAATCGACCACAAAAGAATAAGCTCTTGATATAGAGCGCGCTCTTAGGGACAGTAACGATAAAATAGTGAAACACACCCCACATTGCGTCGATGCTTCAATAAATCAGTAGAGCTGAATACCCTATTGTCACCGATGAGCTTCTTCGCTCTTTACTGCACATGGTCGAGTATCTCCAAATGGAGTGTTTGGAACACCGGTCCATTGATTTTTAAACCCAAAACATCTTGCCAGTTTTGATTACTAGCTGCATCTAAAGTGAAGAAATTGACACTCGCCCATATTTTCCGAGTTACGGGTCTTTGAACTTTTTAAATATTTTAAAATATTAATAAGGGTATCATTTAAAAGCTTTCGAAGAGGTATTTAAGGAAATACTAATTTTTTTAATGCTTAACTAATTGAGAGCCGATGACATTTTTTTTTTATAAACAATTTTTTTTTAATTTTTTTGATACTGTTATCTTAATATATGTTTTTTGATTGGAATTATTTAACTAAACTAGACTTACATAGATGGTGAAGGGTATATAAGAGTTGGCATAGTTGAATGTAGCTCTCTCACTTGTTTATTTTTATTTAGTTTGACTTTAATGAAAAACTTTTGTTTCTCCTTTAATTTTTTGTTGGGAATTCAAACCAGTATCAAGGTTTGAATTCCCAACGCGTAAAAATATAACACAAATGCTTTTGCTACAAGGCATCTTCTTCTGTTCAAGGACTCTATCTCTGGAATTTTAATAAGCCCTTGAAAGTTTCATACAAGTTGTATTATTATGGCATCAATAATAAAATAATGTTTAACAATAAAAGGTCTTCCTATAGACAGGTAACTGCTACCAGGCCTACAGTTCAAAAATTGGCTCTTGTCAATATTATTTTTACGATCTCTTTAATTTTCCTTTTTTATTTTTTTATTTTTGTTTGGTGCACTTTCCTTAAAATTTTTTGTAATGTTGTTTTTGTGGACGAATTTATAATTTCTTTTAATGACGAACGAATTGATTTCAATGATTTGTTTCTCACATTCCAGACAAACAATTTAATTAGCACTCTTCAAAATTTAATACAAATTATTTTTCAATACATTTTTAAGCACATGAATAATAATTTAACTTCATGAATGGCAATTTGATTATGATTAAAAATAAGTAGAACACATTCTTTACATTATGAAAAAAATTATCTTTTTCAATTTACATACAACCCACATGCATACATATGTAGGCATAAACGGAAATGTTATTTTTTTTTTTTTTTTTTTTTTTTTTTTTTGTTTATTAATTTACATCTTTTAAACTACTTCTACTATAATAAACACTAGTATTTAATAATATATACATGTATGTACAAAGTCCCAGAAACGAGCTCTCGAGTACATTTAATATAATATAACACATTTTTAATTGTAAATCATATATTTATTACTAGTAAATAAGAAAATAATATATATTAAATGTAATGAAAATTTAACAAAAACATTACTTGTATGAAGCAAGGATAAAAATTATAAGTCTAAAAGTAAAACAAAAGGAAGAATTTCATAGTTGCCTATTCTTGTAACCACCAAAATTTTTTCGTATTTTTGTTTCGCATTCTACGAAGTTCTTTATCTGACATGCTTTTGTCATATCTACTTAACATATTTGATACATTGCAGTTAACTGCTTTAACATTAGCCCGTCTATAACTATGATAAAATACTGGTAAACCATTTTCATCTTGAATAAGATACAATTTATCTAAATATAAAAATGACTCAGGAGGTCCAAAGCCATTTTGTAGAGCATTTGCCATATAACTTAGATTCGTATAATACGGTGCCATTATTAAATTGTTTTCTTTGCAGGATGTACATCTCAATATATAATTTCTTATCAGACTAATAATAAAACTGTCTATTCTTATAATATTTGATGTATTGTATAATTTTTTATTTGATACATATTTTAAATAGTTGCTGTGTGATGATCTAAATAACGATGTACAAGATCTCAAGCATTTTCTTTCAAATATCCTAATTTTTGCCATGTAAGATGGTGCGATATTAAACCAAATCGGGCTTCCATATGTGAGGATTGGTCTAATAAGAGCTTGGTACATAATTACTTTTACTCTAGTCTTTACGTATTTTGAGTAAAATAATGATTTATATGCAAAAAATGCCTTCTGTGCTTTTTTGATTATCTCATTAACATGGTTATTATAGTATAAGAATTTATCTAGATGAACTCCTAAATATCTGACTAGTTGTTTGTTGGATATAGAGACATTGTGTAAATTTGATCTAATTCCAAAAGATTTCCAGTTTTTTTTAATATTATTATTGCATTTATCGACAGGGGGTCTAAATAAAATTGTTTCACATTTTTGTATATTTAACTTCATAAACCAATCTAAAGCATATTGTTCTACAATATTAAAAGATTCCTGTAGCTTACAGTTTATTTTTTCAATTGTATTGTCTGCATGATATATGATGATATCGTCTGCAAATGCAATTATATTTTCTATTTTGCTCAGCAAATCCAAAATAAATATGTTAAATAAAGTTGGGGAGTTAACAGTGCCTTGTTGCAAGCCGTTATTAATTTTGAACGTTTTACTGCTTTTGTAATTTTGGTAAAATATTCTAAAAGATTTATTACTTATCATATTATATATAAGAACTAACAAGCTAGGAGGAAACTCAAGGTCTATTAATTTGTATATTAATCCCGGGATCCATATGCTATCAAAGGCTTTTTCCATGTCTATTAAACATGCTCCTGTCCCTAGTTTTTTGTTCCAATTCCAATTAATATTAGAAGTAAGACAATGTATTGCGTTAATTGTCGAGTGTTTATATTTAAACCCAAATTGTTTTTCATTAATGTGTCCTTTCTCGTTACAAAACTTGATTATGTTATTGTTAATACAAATTTCAAATATTTTACTGATATTAGGTAATAAGCTTATAGCACGTAGATTTCTTGGATCACTCACGTCTTTATCTTTTTTTGGTAAAAGCACAACTTTTGCATTTTTCCATTCGTCCGGAAAATATGCATTATTAAGCATATTATTGAAAAGACAACAATATTCAGAAACCAATATATTAGGAATGTTTTTTAACACTTTATTTGGAATTCCATCGGTACCCGTAGATAACTTGCCTCTCAATTTAGACAAGATGTAAGCTAATTTGTCTTTTGTTATAAAATAGTTTTCAGCTTGAAACTCACTTAAGTTGTTTGACATTTTTTCCGTACTAAAATGTGTTATAGTTGTTTGGTTATTGTCGAAAACGTTTTTTCTTTCAAGGAATGTGTTAAATTTTTCGTAAACTTATACATGATTATTATTGTTTCTGTTTATTTCTTTATGAAAATGCACTGACTCCAGGAAGGAACCAATGGCATCTAGCATTTGATCGTGATCACGTATTATAAAGTTATTCAAAGCGTCTCTTTCTAAATTTCTCTTGTCTATTGTTATATTATTAAGTAAATCTTCTAGGTGTTGAGGAAATTTAATGTTTTCAAGCTGCAAGGGTTCAAACTTTCTAAATTTTTTTTTAATTTCTTCAAACATTTTTTTGGAATCTTTAGGGTCAATTTGGGTTAATTTTTTCTCTAAGTTTTTGTTTAAGGTGTTAATGATGTTGTCTTTTAATAGTTTTTTTACTAATTTTAGTTTAGCTTTTAATAAATATAACATTGTTTCAGTCAGTGTGATTTCTAGTCTATTGTGTTTTTTGATTATAGTTAAAATTTTTCCTTTTTCTTGGTGTAGCTTTTCTATGATTGGGGTTTTTATTTGGTTGAAATGATCAAGTGTTCTAAACTTAGGTGTTTTCTTCTCAATAGCCTTTAAAATTATATCATTTAGCTTATCAATATGAAGGTCTATTTCGAAATTTGAAAGATTCCTAGTTTTTGGTATAAGCATGTTATTGTCCAGTTCTTGTTCAATAAATTTTTTGAATTTTTTCCAATTTGTTTTCTTATAGTCATATTTAATAGTTTCGTTTTCTTCCACCAAAGAAAAAAGTTCCCGTTCGTTATTCATATCAGCACATATTTGCAAAGCTTGGTGATCACTGTCGTAATCTAAAGTGTCTAGGCAGTTTAGGGTGTTGTTTTTGGTAACAATATGTAGTCTACAGTCTGCAATACATACATCTATATATGACTCTGACCTTGGATATGAAGGCGAACTGGATGCATAAAGCTTGCATCTGAAATTGATTTCATTATTAACTAACCATTCCTTAAGTTTCCTTCCTTTAGTATTGTCAGTAGAGTTTCCCCAATCTCTATGTCTTCCATTTAAATCTCCCACCAAAACGTAGTAATTGTTACTGTTTCCTAAGTCTAAAGAATGAAAAAGATTATATATTTCAGAACTAAAATTTGCATCGTTATTTCCGGCAGGATAATAAGCAGATATTATAAATATATTTTTATTTTCGGCTGTATGTAAACGTACAATGCAAGTTTCCAAAACGGAAATGTTATAAATCTATATGTTTTTCAATTATTTTTTCAAAGGTTATGTAAAAACCTACATAAAATTATTAAGTACCTACTTCACATGTAAATACATGGATATAAACAACACAAGCTCTTCACTCTGCTTTCAAAAAAAGTGTTGTAAAAACGTACGTCCTTCTTTCTCTTTTTGCAAAGATTTACAAATTTTCAAAAGTCTTTGAGCAATGCTAAGACAAAATCTAGTGCACAAGCAAAATTATGTATCGGGGGTGTTAGTCTTTTATTCTAGAAAAATAATCAGAACATTGAAAATAAATCGTCAAAAACGTCATAAAAATTAGAAACCATCTTAAAAAAATTATCACAGAAAAGTTTCAAAATGTAGAATTTTGTATTATCAGCCTTTTGATTTTTTTTTCGTTTGTTGAAATAAAAGAGTAATCCATTTTATTAAATAATTATTACGAACAAAAAATCCAGATCAAAACAAATGTCATCTGTCTGTCTATAACGGATAAAAAGTATGGCCATATACATAAAATTACATAAACTATAGCGACACTTATATTCCATTTCCAAACTTTATACTTGTTATAGTGGACTTAACTCTACAGCTCCTAGTTAATTACAATCGTCTGTCTACAATATACATCAGATTACTTCAACTATAGCGACACCCTTTAATTTTCAAATTAAGATTTTATATTTGCTGTTGTAGTAAATTTAGCAGTTTTAGTTTCAGTAACGTTTTAAAGTGTGGCCACATACATAAAGTTACATCAACTATTGCAACCCTCTTTAATTTACAATTTAAATTATTTATACTTCTTCTTATACCAAACAACGTGGGAAACATTCTGTCTAATATTCAAGTGTCTGTATATAACGGCTCAAAGGATACGGTCATATATTTCAAATTACATTCAGTTTGGAAACACCCTTTAATTTTTAAATTCAAATTGTGTAATTGTTGCTACAGTGGAAATAGAAATACAGGTCCCTTGTAAGCTTTAGCGGCTTAAAAGTGTGGCCATATAAATCAAATTACATCAACTATTGGAAAACCCTTTTATTTCCAAATCCCAATTTTATACCTGTTGTTATAGCGGATTTAGCATTAAAGATTTTAAGTATGGTCTGCCTACAACTTTATAAAATTGCGGTCATACACATCAAATTAAATGAACTAATGGGGCACCCTTTAATTTGCAATCTTTAATATTAATATATATTAGTATAACGATCATAGCAATCGACATTCTGTCGTATTATTCTATGACGGTTCAGAAGATAGGTCCATATAAGTCAATTTACTTCACCTATGGGGACACCCTTCAATTTTTAGATATATTTTTGTATTAATTTTTGCATTGGGAGCTGTAATGGTACACAATTGATTTTAGCTTCTAAGTGGTGCCCTTTATTGTTCATAACACACGTAAAAAGAATGTATGTTGTATGGGGACACCCTTTATTTCTTAAAAAAAATAAAATCTGTATTGATTACCTTTCAAAAATGACTCAGAAATGACTGAGCTCTGCATACACAAGCATTGAAAAAGCACCATTCAATCGAATTGATAGCCTCCTTCTATTTTTAAGTCTTTTAAAAATTCGTGTTTATTAACTGTTTTTAGTTAAGCTTTTAGGAATTACTTTTCAAATTATTTTTGACATATAATTTTTTATGTCTGCAAATACTGTACTATAAATTTCTTAAGTTTGAAATAAAGAATTTTGTTAAATTATTATGTCATTTATAATGTTACAGAATACATTGAAATCAAATACATTGAATTCGTCAGAACTTAAAAAATATCAATTCTCTTACTGCATTTTCAATTAGCAGTCTCAGTCAGTAAGCAAGTTCTTCTGTTTAAAATAACAGATGAAATTATTAGACTTAAATTGTTAATAATAAAGCATTAGAATAAGCATTATGCATTGAGTTTTTTTTTATAAGTTGAACTGTTTTTGTTTTTGTAACAAATAAATTAAATAGTTTAGCTTTGGTTCATGTTTCTAATTTTATTTCTTAAATTTATTAAGAAAGATAAATTACAAATATATACGATTGTTTTCTAAATAAAAAATTAGAAATTAAAATAGAAAAATTAATTTCATACAATAAAATGTTTATTACACAATTACTTTTAAAAGATTCGCTAAAAAAAAGTTTTATAAACTATTACCATATTTTTTAAAAAGTTTTATAGTTAATTCTATGCTTGTAACTATTAAAATAAGTCCACTAGTATCATTTATATTTTAATTTTATCTTGCCGTATCGATGTCATTGAAGCTAGCAGCAAAAGTGAATATTACAGGTCTCATGTATAAAGGCCTAATTAGAATTTTTATGAATACATTTCACACAGATAACCCTCGTCACGAAACTTGAATGCGATAGTATCAAAAATAACGGTTTTTAAGCATTTACATTTCAACTATTACATTGTAATAAATAATGTTTCTATTATGTATTTATCTTTGTTTGTATGATCACAAATACAAGAGTTAAGGGATTAGAATTTTTAAGTAAATCTGTTCTTTCTGAAGAAAATTTTAAAAGGCTAATGAATCTTTCTTCTTCTTGAATTTTTCTTTAGAGTAATAATATTAAAATTTTCCACTTTACTAATACACATCACATCCATATTTACATTTTTAGTTCATGTTCTAAGATAAATTGTATAAAAAGTAGTACAAGTTTTTTTGAATTTTTGTAATGTAACGGTGTACATCATTTAAATCATATACAGTTTAAAATTTAATTTTAATTCATTGCGTTTATAAAAAGTTGACAAGATGTAAAAGAATTTTTTTCTACATTTTCTAGAATGCATTCATACAGGCAAATTTAATATTGACAAAGTTTTGTTAATTTTCTTTTAAACTTTGTTTAGTGTTCAGACACAGAAAGCTTTCTGTTAAAAATTTAGTTTTCTTCTGTTTGATCGTTCTTAATTTTTGGACGCTTTGCATTTGGTGCTTATAACACAAAAATATATGTATGTACATTCATATATACAACTGTGTACAAGCAACGAACATTTTTTCTCCCACTCTACCACTTAAAATCAAAATTTTGCAAAGTAAAATTTGCCTGTCTAATGGGGTAATGTAGTCACCTGTTCAATTCGCCTTGATGAATGTATAACACAAAGCACAATCAGCTGTTTCCGCGCGTAAAGTGCGGCCAGTTTGGTTTCGTACCTTAATTAAATTAATGAGATTTGACGAAACTTGACAAAATGTTTTCTGGCAACATTTATTTTTTAACTACGAAATAACATTAGCAGCACTTTGTTCGTAAGGAATTTTTACCACCAATTTTCCAAACCGTTTGTTTTGATTTAATTTTATTGTATTCAAGTAATTTAAAAAAAGAACTGGAAAAGCTGTTAATTAAAAAGAGAGAAAAAGACTGCTCGGTAAATGTTATCTTCTAAATCGCTGTATTGTCATCACTAGTAATTGTAAAATTTTTCCAACGAAATAATGTATGTTGCTCAATATTTTTCAGCATGGTACTCTGTTCAGTTTTTTTTTTTTTTTTTTTTTTTTTTTTTTTTAAGAGAAGTAGCACTATTATTTAGTTATTTTCGTAACCGTGCTACATTCTTTAGGAAAGGATAGATGAGAGATAAAACAGGTGGTGAAAAGAGGCAGATAGATATAGCCATTTTATTCGTTATTTTACTTCGCTGGCGAAAATGCTAGGAAGAAGTACCGACGAAGGAAGCTGCATGTTTAATGTTAAATCTGCCTACGTATTTATACTATTAAACAGAAAAAAAACACTTTTATTTTTGGTTGCTTTAGGGGTTAACCCCTGGTCAACCAGGTTTGTAACAACGTGTTTACCACTTTGAATACAGCAGCCTCGAATACTTTCAAACTTTATAAATAAAAAACTTGTTTCAAAAAGTCCTGGAAAAATGTTGCAGAAGTAGTACACTGTTCTTACTGTAGAAAAACATATGAAATTTTTCTGGCAACATTGTGAAATAATGCAAAGAGGCATTATTTCATGCGGAATTTTTCAAACAACAGCTGTATTTTGCTTACATTTCTAAAACAAAGTAGGATATGTGAAAATAAAAAAAACGTAAATTCTTCCTAAAACCACATTTTAGGTATCATGAAATAATCAATGTTGCTCAATTTTCACAAATTCGAACAGAGAACCAGCCATCAGAAAGTAAAAGAAAATTTTTATGGATAATTTTGAAAACCATTTAAAAACGAGTTTATCACAAACTTAAAACGTATTTTTTTATTTTAAATTCTATAAAATCTAGCCACAAGTACTTATTCGTGTTTAGTTTCATTTACATCAGTCGTTACTGGTTCCACTGGTTTCAATTTAATATCAGTTTCGGGAAAACCATACAAACGCTTTGAAGATCTTACATCTTCAACAGTGCAACAAAAAATTGTGCCCATTATATTGTAATGAAAAAAAGAGCTACATTCTCGTAACCAAGAAATTTCCTGACATTTGCTTGGACAGAATACAATATCATCTCGATGATAAAACTAAAAAGGAAATTTGATAAATGAAAAAAAATTTTTTTGCATTTACTTTTTACCTCGTAAAATGGAGAATTAAATCCAATAACCACCAGCTCACTAGTACTATTATCGCTGTCCTGTAAATAGTTCCAAACATACAAAGGAATTTGCTGATTGGTATTTAACACTACTTCCTCCATTGTGTAGTTTTTTTGACACTTCTTAACAATGGGTGCTGTCAAGGCACCGGATACACCCGCCAATATATTGTAGACTTTATTATCTTCTTCTACATGTTTCTGGAGAGCATCAATGTATACCTTCCAATTGTACAAACGCAAATTTGGCCACCATACAAATTCCAATAGGGAAGCAAATCGATCGTTAAATGTAGAATACAGATGCTCGTGTTGTATGATTGAATTAAATTCATAATTTGAATGAGCTATCCAGTATTCAAATTGATTATTTTTGAAAACATTTTCAGAAATGCTTAAAAAATGAAAATTAAAAATGAATAAATAGAAAAGTATTAAATTGCTTGTCTAGTTACTTATTTGAACCAAATGTATCTTCTATGTACTTTATTCCTAAAGCAGGCTTGTACAAAAAACTGGAACCAAATAGTTGCTACAATAACATAAAAATACTTTTTATCAAAACAATTAAATAAATTTAATCAAATTTACCTCATAATCAATTTTGCCAGTTGCCAATGTAGAGTAATAGATTGAATGCAAAGAAAAATTATAAATGTCGTAACAGATGCCACCTAAATAATTGTAGTTAATCGTCTTTGCATGTGAAATTTCAGGTTTGGCCAAGATGTATGAAGTCACATTGTTTGGACACCAATGAAAATTCTGGGATGATTCATATAGATTCCAATTTGAGTATGAACACGATATATATATGGAGGAATTGTGAAAATGTTTTGTATTCTTCTTATGATAAGAATCTGTCGATGTGAATATATGCTTTCCTTGACATCTGACATATATAACGTTTATGTTCTTATAAAATATAGGCCTTAAAAAAGAAAATATTGGAAATTAATTAGCTTAAGCAATTGTTATGTTCAATTCAGTTTATTTAAAATTGTAAATATTTTTTAGCTAATTGACTTATTTCAGGTAAAAAGATTTGACATCTAGCTGGCGGTGCCAATACAATGATTAAGAAAAAGTTCTCTTTTTTATTGTCTTAAGCATAGTACTCTGTTCATCATTTCGTGCGAAATGTTGTCAAAAGTCCATATAAAAAAATTACTGCGAAATAACAAAAAAAGAGAAATAATGTTGCTGAAGTAGTACTCTGTTTATTTGTAAAAAAAAAGTCGCAATAATTTTCTCGCAACATGTTTGACAAACTCAAAAGTGTTTCTGGCAACATTTATTTTTCAACTACGAAATAACATATGCAGCACTTTTTTCATACGGAATTTTTAACAACCATTTTTTCACACCGTTTGCTTTGATTTAATATTGTTGTGTTCAAGCAATTCAAAAATGAAATGGAAAAGGTGTTAATTTAAAAAGAGAAAAAGACAAAATAAAGTTAATGATGCAGAAAGCGTTTGCTTACTAAATGTTACCTTCTAAGTCGCTGTATTGTCACCACTAGCTAACTGCCAAATTTTTAAAGCCGAATAATATATGATGCTCAAAATCGAACAGAGAACTACATTTTAAAGGGTGCAACATTGCTTACTGTTTTTGGCAATACTGCAAAATGTTGCCAGAAACATTTGCTATTATCTACAATGAATACAGAAACGTGTTTCTTTTCACAAATTAGACAGAGTACCTCTTATCTGTATAGTTCCGCCTCTTCGCAAAGTAATTGAAAATCTTGAAGGTACCTGACTTCGAATACATACAGCCCAATCATGAATATTCTTACGGAAAAAACTTTTCTGGAGAAAAAATTTATCCAATTATGTATTCCATGGGAACAAAAAAATAAAAAAGTGGAATCACCGTCATTTGAAGGGAGCTATTTTGCTTTTTTACATATAATTTCTCTTTCATAATTCATAATACCTAATTCTTTCCAAGATTTTTTTCAATTTCCGCAGGCTATACAAACGGGAACAGATTTAAAATAGCAGAAAAGGGAAGAGAGAGAAAACTCGAACGGAATTTTTTTTTTTATTCCGTCATTTATTTTTCTTTACATTTACTTTTTTAATTTTTTTTCTTTTTGTAATTTAAATTTTTGTGTAAAAAAAGAAACTTCAAGAACTTATAAAGCCTCGCTTCGATTCTGCTGCCTTCAGAGCTACACTGCATCCTAGAATATATTTCAATAAATCCTAAGCCATTAAATTTTTAAATCTTATTAATGTGGACGGCATTAGTTGGCCCTAAAAGGGTAAGTCAATTGTACAAACACCTAAATACGAATTCAACATTTGCCCCTAATTATTCCAATACCACATCGAATGCCCGTTAGGGGCCCATTAAACATTTTGCCTTCCTTAATGATTTTGTGTGTATTTAAATTAAATTAAAAGGAGTATCCTTGCCACCTTGTAGAATCCACTGGTTTGCTTTCTATTCACTGATGCACTAATAATCGAACCAAAGCACAAAATGAGCCCATTGTCTACCACCAGTCCCTACTTGAGGATATTGTCTGACCTGTAGTCTTTATTACTAGAATGTTTATCGCAACACATTCCTTTGGAATCCTTTGAGCTATCTTGAGTGAGATTTCTTTCTACCATAAAACCAAAGCATTAAACTAAGAAAACACACTTAATATGACCTTACCCTTTAGTGCTGTCAAGTACTCCTCCTGAATTTCTTTGGCTCGCCCCTTTAATAATGGATTCTATAAAAGTTGTAAAAGTTGTGTAGGATTAAGGCTTGCGAAAATGTCTAAAAATGATCAGATCAATGTTAAAAAAAATCTTTTCAGTATGAACTCCACATTTTTTTTTCAGAAAAAAATTTCAATCAATACAGTTATTTTTTTGAGATGAACAGAAAAGCTTGACTAGATATCAGTAAATGCTGCAACCGAAAAACCTTATTCATTATTTTTCATTCATTTATTTTTATAATATTCAAAGATTGTGATATTAAAATAAAGGATTTAAGTTGTAAACAAACAAACGAATATCATCATTAGCATCGCTAATATCGGACAATTATTAAAAAAATTTTTAATTTAATGTCCATAAATCAAATCAAAAAATGTTAGATAGGAACCTTAATTTTCCCTTAAAATTATAAAATAAAAACTTACTGTTCGAAATTAATGTTACAATACACTTCCACATCTTGTTCTTCGTGCAGCTTTAAAACTCCATCCGTCAATGCATTAATTTTTAATTTCTTTGAACCAACGTATTTATAAAAACTGGGCATTTGAGATGGATGTATCGGATAAGATAATTTGCAATCACTCAGTATGTATTGTAAAATACAAAGGATAATTATTATATTAAAACAAAAAATTGTCGCGCTTGCAAACATTTTACGTAAATAAAATCTTCGAATGCAACTACCGTTTTAATTGTCTCTAGCCACTATAAGTTCAGTTATAATACTAACGACGACAATTGTGACAAACTAAGAACCGGCTGATATGTAAGTAATTCAGCTGGTAGAATTTTATTCATAATGTGGATATGGTTTTCTTTGTTAGATGTTTCAATAACACAGCTTTTGTAAAATAACTTGAGAATTTAATCACACAGTGGGGAACTTCCCAAAAAAAAGAAGAGAAAATTTGATAAATATCGATTTTTAAACCTTATCTACACAGTGCAGCTGTAACTAAAGAAAATTGTTACTTTCTTTATTATTAATTTTCGATCCCATACAGTTATATATTCTAAGTCCTTATGCATTGCGAAATCGATTAAGCGATGTCCGTCTGGCCGTCCGTGTTAAGGTTGAAATTAACTTTGCCAGGGCACTAGATGAGCAAGAAGAAACTTTAATGCGCCAATCGATCAGACATAGTTTCGTATATACAATCAGTTCATTTATTATTTGCAAAAAAAAAAACGACGAATTAAAAAAATATTCTTTCCTTTTTCATTTAAAAAAATAATTTATACTTAAACATTTAATTACCTTATGCAAGGCTTCGCTTCTTCTCTTGCCAAGTTAAATGAAATCAAGCCAAATTTAAACTACATGTATATGTTCTTCGTTTGGAATAAAGTCCCACTGTGGCAAAAAACAGCTTTCAGACGACATCATTTTTACATATGACGTGTCAAATTTTACACTGCAAAGCACACATATACGTAAAAACAAATTGAAACATTGATTGCACATTGATTGACAAAGTTTAATAATTGTTACTAAAACCAGGGTTACCGTTCACGCGACTAAAGTCGCAATTTGTCCCCTTTTTAGCGGTGTGCAAATTTTTGCGAGATTTTTTTGTCATCAATTTGCAAATCTTTCAATTTTTGGTACCTTTGGTACCTTTTTTCAAAGTTTCTCACAAAAAACGTTTAACTTCCAGTAAATTATAAATTATAATTAGCATACGATAACCAAATTTATCAAACTTAAGTAACGCTGTTAGTATACATGAATAGTTGAATGTGTATATGCATAGTGCAACTGTACATCTTATGATATATGATAAAAATGGATTATGTAATCAAATTTTTGTTTTGCTCAAATTATTTTTTTTATGGTTTAAATAAATAAAAATGATAAAAAATGATGTGCGACTTTTTTTCTTAAACGAATTTTTTGTGCGACTTCAGTTTTATAAAACGACCTTTTTTTAAGACTTTTTAAAAACTCCTAGCGGTAACACTGACTAGAACTTGTTCACGTACTCTAAAAACTTCAAAGGAGAGGAATAAGAGCGTAAGTATATGAAAGAGAAACATTTTATGCAAGTCTTGCGTAGTAAAATTTTTACTGGCAGGAATTAGCCAAACAGCTGTTTCTTACTTTTGTTTACCAAATAATTTGCTTAAAAAATGCTACCGGCATCTCTTCAAAAGCTTTTAAATGGTACCCATATTGATATTTAAAAAAATTTGAAAACTTCAAAGAACCGTAACTCGGAATATATGGGCGAGCGCCAGTTTTTTCAATTCATGTTTTTTTTCTTATTTTTTAATTCTCTATCGATCCACATATTTGTTTTTTTGTTTGGAGTTACTTCATTCTTCCAAATGATGTGGAAAAATTAAAGGCAGGCATGATGTTTTGCCCCCCGCCTGGAAGGACATGGACCGAATTTTCTGAATTTCAATATCATGTCTGCTATTGTTATATTTAAATTTTCTCCAGCTTATCTAGTGCCTTGGTAAACTTTATTTCAACACTTACACAGACGAACAGGCGGACATCGCTGAATCAACCTCGCTCTGCATAAGAAGTCAAAATGTATTATATATAAACATTATGAATTCAGAAATGGATATTGTTGTGAAGGGTATAATAATATTTAGTAATTTTCTTCTATGTTTTAATTTACCTATGGAAGTAGACAGCAAATAATTCTAAGACAACATGAATTTGGTTAAGAATCTTTTTGTTTTGCGGTTGTTTTTGTTATTTAAAGAATTAAAAGTAAACAAGTCAGTTATTCGAGACAGTTTAAACAATATTAGTACAATTTTTATATTTAGTTAGGCTTAAACTTAACACATGTATGAAATTTAAATTATATGTAATGTAAATATTTTTACATCTAAATCATAATAAAAATATTTATTAAAAGTAAATAAAAAAATTATAAATGATGCGCTTAAACATCATAAACGCTTTTGCAAATTACCTAATAATTAAAAAAAATTTTATTGTGTAACATATTCTTGCACTCTAGTACTTTTACTTTAAAAATAGTACTATTTAATGGTAATACCATAGTGTTTTTAAGTCTAAAATATTAATTCCAAAGCCACAAGAACTTTCTTCGTTAATTTTTGCTTGTAAGGTGTTAATTTTCTATTTTACATTTGAAAGAATAATTTTGAAAATTTCTGTTTAACTCTCTCGTGGCTAGTTTTTGCTAGTAAAGTTACCGATCAGACCTATTTTTATTTTGATCTCACAAAGCATCTGACAGCTGTTTTCAATATTAATAAAATTATCTCAAAGGTAGTTTTACATGTTAATTAACAATTTCGACTGGCAACAATATTGCCAACTGACAACTCATATGTATCTGAAAAACATGTCGTTTGAAATAATCTTAAGTACATAAACATCTTGCTGTAGACAGCGTTACAGTTGTGATTCTAAAATAATTAAATTCACATTTTTGTTACTGCCCTATTACTGCTTCATTGCGAATCAATATTCGGCATTGCGATTCGATGGGTAAAAAAGAGAACGAATCGCTAGTAAAACAAGCAATAGAAAACTTAACACTAAACTGCAAAGGTGCGCCAATAGAGATGTGCTTTTACATTTATGGGTTTATCTTTTCAGACAGTTGAAACTGACACAGACTAAACATTAAACTAAAATTTACAAGTTGAGATTTTGACACATATGTATGTGCTTGCCTTCTGAATTTACACAGAGATTATAAAATACTTGCTGCAATAAAAATGATAGCCAATTATCTTCAAAATTAAAGGGTTTTGTCAAAAGAAGTGACTTTCTCGAATATGAATGGTCGTCTCTTAAACCGAAAGCTGCACATTGCTCTTAAACCGTGAGACTCACTTGAGGTTTTCATAGACTGGGTACATCAATGTTTAATAAAACAAGAAGTAATAAGAAACTTAAAGGGTTTTCTATAGACGAGTTGTACTTTAAAAAAAAATATAGAAGACCATGTTTTAAAAATTGTAATAGACAAAAACTTAAATTTTCCACAGTACAAGAAATATAATTTAAACTAAAAAAACAACAGATTCTTTATAATAGAAAAATTTTGATGCCTTTTTATGTCGAAGAACGAATTGGCTTAATTGGCCTCTCCATCCAATAAATATTATATTGTGAGAACTTAGATTCAGGTTAAGGTTTACATATTATTTTGCGTGGATAACTCAATTACAATTTAGCGCGTGTTGGACTATAATTTAATTTTAATTCAATTTTTAATTAAGCTTTGTTTCTTCCAGCAACTTGTAAGCATAAATGATTTTTAGCCCGCTTAGAGTTGAAAGCACAACACACAGTTTAGACAGAAAAATTTTAATCTTTACAATAAAGACCATATTGTAAAAATTATAAAAACACTTGTTGAAATCCAACTCCATTAAAATGATGTAATAAAATTATTTTCGTTTCTTCATAATAATATTGAATTAAGACTTGTATAATTTTGCATATACTCAGAAAAAAAGAATGCTAAAAATTCATTTGTAATAATAAAAATTTATAGACTTATTTTTCTCACAAATAAAATATGATCTTTTATATTTTTCACAAATTATTAATTGAATCTTTAAAGTAGTTGAACTAACAATAACTTCTTAAATCTTTAATATAACAATTTTACTTAATATTATCCAGCCAGCTGCAATTATAATTTTTATTTCTCTGGTATTCGGCTAAACGAACAATGTCTTTCCTTTCTACTTTAATGAATCCACGATCGTTTAGTATTTTATCCGTTAGAGGATTGGGATGTGTTTCAGGGTTTTTTTTTACATGAATTGTTGCATGTTTCTTTGAGAAGCAGCGGCAAAGGTCAGAAGTCAGTACAATACTAACTGAATTCTTTAACACAATATAAAATTGAGGATGGAGTTTTTGCCAATAAGCCAGTTTAGTTTTGCTGCTTTTATTCTGATTTGTGGTAGCTTTGTTTCTATATGGATGGCTCTTCAAAATAAGACGCCGATCAAAATGTATACCGCTACATTTAACCTCCAATAGTTGTGTTATTTTTTTTTTTAACAACTTTTCTAAATTAAATAACGCTCCTCTAAGTATTGTAAAGCTACTTTGAGGTTTTGTAAGTGCTTAGAAACGCTGCATCATCTTCTGGGTCTATATGGTTCTCTCTTAAGTGGTCTTTCACTGACTTTGGAACTATAAGTAAAACGAGTTACATACTTTGAATCTAAATTTGGTTTATTTTAACTATTTGAAACCTGGGTTTTGAAAAATTTCCCTTCGGACAAACGCACGGGTTCCTCCTTTGCTAATAAATATCACTACTGAATTTTTTATTTTAGTCTACTGTGGCACATTACTCTGTGGACTCTGGATATACTAGTTTTTCTACGGTCTCTTTCTTACCGAACATTCGAATTTTAAGTGTAGCCAACCTATACCACTTTACTGTGTTACTTCTGCGAAGCACAAACTCCTCGATGCTTTGTTTAAGTAGTTAATATGCGGCCGCTAACCTGCGTAGTCATGTAGAACGATTTATACTTTGATTCCCCCAAGTACTTGGACTCATAAGCCTACCCAGTCGCCTTTTATCCAACTATCTGCCACACACTGATATTATGTTCTTACTTCCCTTCGGTAACAGTTAGAGGAGGAACTCTTTTCTCTGTATCATAAAGACCGCCTTAAGCATTATCTGCTCTGTAATGTTAAATAGACATTTTCCTTCACCAAGTTATCTGCTTCACTTAAAAAATGTCTTCTCTTCTCTGATTTAGACTCCGGGAGATTTGTACTCTGCTGCTTCTACACTACTGTTTGCTTTATAGTAAATTTTTTTTTCCTGTCCACGCATGTTCGTTTGTCCGCTTGAACTCATGAACATCGCGATGTTTTTTTATATAGCAAAGACAGCAACCACAGTTATTCGACTTGTGTTAGCTAATTGCCGTATAATTCTATATACACATCACTTTGGTGGAAGTATCTTTATTCACATCTGTTTTAACCGCACATATACAGTTAGTGTTTCATTCTGCTGTTTTTACTTTATAAAATTCAATGATAGTTCAACTACTCTAATCGTCTTCCAGAGCAGGACTGTTCAAATTTTCTTTTTTATTTGTGAAACTACAGAGGACATTATATAAAGGGTTACTTTTCAAGATTCAAGGTTTATAGTTACATAGCTCTCGGAAATAATTTAAAATTTTATTTTATAGTACACGACACCACAATTTGGCCTCATGAGGTAATGATAACAATTATTTAATTCTGAGGAAGGTTAACATATTCTTACTTTGCATAGATATGACAGGCTAATTATAGAGCTGTAAACATTTTCAGACAGAGTATAACGTTCCTGTAACACCTTTCTACCCACTATGCATATTACTAGCGTAGCAACTCGCAATATATTTTATTTTAATTATCAAGAAATATGATGAGAACATGATTTTTGATGAAAGATGCTACACTTATTGACCATATGCGCCAAAACCCCGCCCTCTAAGAAAACAAACTTATTTTCAAATAAATTGTTCATATGTCTGGTCTACTACACCTCTTTATATTATTATTTTTATTTTTTACTTTTTGTATTTTTCTTATAGCGGGCATTAAAATATTTAAACCTTAAGTGTCTGCTTATTGCGGTTCAAAAGCAAGCCAACGTCACTATTGAGACGCTCTTTAATTTAAAGTTTTATTTTTTGTAATTATTGCCATAGTGGACATACTTTGATGTGTCTGCCTATCACAAATAAAAAAAAATTAAATATGAAAATTTATTATTCGGAATCTTTCCATCAAATATAAATATTTCATGATATGCTTTTTCCGCAGTAATACATTTCATTTTGTAGTCTTAAATAATAAATATTTCATGAAAATATTATAAAATATTAAAGTAAATTATTAAAAAATATTTTTTTTATAATATCACGTCACTATTTGAACACATTTTAATTTTTATTATTTGTTGTTGTAGTGGCTTTTGTAATAATCCTTCTGAGAAATTTTAAAGCAAAGACAATAAATTTATCAAGATATTGCACTTCCACACATTAATGAACCAGTAGTAAGGTTCTAAGGGACCTCCTCACAAAATTTTCTTCAAATCCATTTAGCAGTTTTACGTGGTGTGAACACAGACAGACAAACCGACAGACAAAAATTCCAAAAATAGTTTTTTAATCCATAATGATTACCATCTATTCTGTATTTGAACCAAGGGAACTAAGAGACCTCCTCAAAAAATTTTCGTCAAATCCATCTAGCAATTTCTACGTGATGGAAACACAGAAGAGAGACAAAAATTCCAAAAATAATTGTTTTGTATTCCATATCAAATGTTTCAATATCATTTGGAACACTGATGTTAATCTAATTAATAAAACAAATAAATGGAGCGATAGAAAATTAAAAAAGTAGAAGAAAACATCAAGTTAAAAAATTGGCGCTCGCATATATTTTCCGGGTTATGGGCCTCTGAACTTATGATAGAAAAGCACGATTTTTCACCATATTTTTTAACACATCAAAATGGGTATCGTTTATAAGGTTTTAAAGCAAGATTTCCATTTGCTTAATTTTGTTGGTTTTCTTTCTCTCTTCATTACTTTCTACTTTAGGCAAACCATCTTTGTTATTTCTGCAAAAAAACAACATTTCATAGTTGTATTTTTTCCTATCAAATTTAGTCACAATGTTGTGAAAAGAATCAACAGGCCCTTTGCTTAGGAGGTTTAGCTAATACCAAGGCTAAAAAAGTGCACTGCTTTGGGTGAAAAAATATAATGGTATTACGGAAAACGAAGTAGTGTAGTCCTTTGCAAAAAGGACTAGAACATAGAGCAGATTTTTACAACCTTGTCTCTGCTACATTCAGGAAGACACCATATATGGTGATCGAGACTGCACTGAAACACAACCAGTTGTAATTTTTTAAAAATTTTTATTTATTTAAAGTATGTTTTTGTTAAAGAAAAAATAATTTTTAACCAAAAAATTTTTATTTTTAAACATATTCACTTTCATCAAGTTCCATTTGCTTTGCATCAAATATTAAACGTGATGTTACGTATTCAAGTGATTTCGGTTTCACAGCATTTTCTGGGAATCCATGCAAACGTTGTGAGCTTCTAACATCTTCAACGCTACAGCAAAATACAGCACCCAATATGTTATAATGAAAGCCTGAGCTCAATTCTTTTAACCAGGAAATTTCGTGGCATTTGCTAGGACAAAATATAATATCTTCATGCGAATAAAACTAAAAAGGAAAATTGGGACATTTTTATTTTGTAACATTTTTTGAATTTCTTACCTCATGGAATGGAGAATTAAGGCCAATAATCACTACCTCATTAGTAGCATTAGCGCTGTCTTGTAAATAGTTCCAAACATACAAAGGAATTTGCTGATTTGTATTTAATACAACTTCCTTCATTGTGTAGATCTTTTGACAGCTCTGCATTATGGGTGCTTTTAATATGCCCGATACACCCGCTAAAATATTGTAGGCTTTATTATCATCTTCTACATGCTTTTCAAGAGCATTAATATAACGTTGCCAGTTGTATAAACGCAAATTTCGCCACCACACAAATTTAAGAAGGGGAGCAAATCGATCATTAAATGTAGAACAAAGTTTTTCATGCTGAACGATTGATTGAAAATCATAATTTAAATCAGCTATCCAATTTGTAAATCGATTGTCATCGAAAACATATTCAGAGATGCTTAAAAAATAAATATTATAAATGTAGCATGAAATAGTTTCAATTTCTTTCTTTAGTTACCTTTTGGAGCAAAATGATTCTTCTATGTACTTAATTTCTAAACCAGGTCTATACGAAAATCCATAACCAAAAAGTTGCTAAAAATCAATTTTTGAAAGAGTATAAGACAATCAAATTTATAAATAATTAATTTATTAAATTTACCTCGTATGCTGGCCCTTTGTGTGTTAATTTATAGAAAACTGATTGAAAAGAAAGATTATAAAAGTCGTAGCAAATACCAGCCAAGTATTTGTAACCAGACTTTGTTGCGTGCTTTAGTTCAGGTTTCGCCAAAAAATAGGAAGTCACATTGGATGGACACCATTCAAAATTATTAGATGATTCATACAAATTCCATTTTATAACTGAACACTCTAAAGTGATGGAATCAATAGGGTAACCATTATCGTAATCTCTTTTTCGAGAATCTCTTGCAAAGAATAAGAGATTTCCTCTGCACACAACATAAAGTATATTTGCGTCCCGAAATTCTTCTGGTCTAAGAAATAGAATAATGTTAACGTTCTTTTTTTGTTTTTAGAAATGTTTTAAAGTAAAATAAGACTTAATAGCTAAATTAAAAAAACAAAAAGAATTCCACCCTTTATAAAGGTGAAACCTGGTAGTAGTCTCCCTTAATTGCCTCAACATTTTGTAGAACTTATTTTAAATTACGTAACCGCAATTCAAGACTTCTGGAGTTTATTATTTGCAGTAATTTAAACATGTTTTTAATTTAACTTTATGATTTATTTTTTCGTAAAATTCTACATATAATTTTGTGGCAGCTTCTTTGCTGGAGAGTTGACTTGGCATGCATGCGGCGCACAGTGGCACATATTTTGAGAAAGCGGCCAAAAAATAATTTTTTTTATGGTTACCGATCTTTGTGTTTTTTAATCATTTGAAAGTAAATACCACTAAAACTTGAGAGGCAAAAATTTAGAACTCCACCTATAACACACTGAACAGGGTGGTCCAAAAGAGACTTTTCGAATATTTTATTAAAATGAAATTTTTTTAGTAAATTCTAATTTTCAAATTACTATAACCTTTTTGTTTTAAAAGATATCAAATCAAAATAAATTTTCTTTAATTATGCAGTTTGTTAGTTATCAGTGCTAGCAAAATAAAGTTGTTACGTTTTTTAGAAGTTTTTAAGTTTTTTGTTTTAAAAAAGGTCAAAAATCTTCAAAAATCTCGTAGAGCATAACTCCCTCCCTTTAAACCACGTCAAAAAGATATTTCTCTTTGTAACAGCCCAAAACCTCCCCTACACAGTTATACCCCATCATATGTGCGCCAGGTTGCGACCTTCTGCACCAGAGCAATTTTTCTTACCAAAGGTCTGGTATTTTGTACAAAAATTTTGAAAACGTACGAAGTTTTTCAAAAAAAAATTTTTCTACAGAGTTATGTTTGAATTATTTTGAATTATTATTTAAAACGTTTCAAAATCATATTACAAGTCTTAGCATGCAGCAGAAAGATAAATGAAAAAAAAATTGATGATTGCGCCAATAAAACAGCTGCACTTTACAATGAAAAATACTCTTGGAGATACATGTCTTCAATGGTTCATAAAATTTTTTATATTGGGGAACAAATCACTCAACATAATTTGGTACCAATAGCAGATCTATCTGAAGAAGTGCAAGAAAAAGGGAACAAAGACTACAGATTCTTTCATTAACATAGCACAAGAGAAATGTCTAGATGTTGCACTAATGAAGATCTTATCACCATTTTGTTGTGTACTTTAGATCCATATATGTCCAATATTTTACAAAAATGGAAAGCAACTCCAGTTAAAGTAGAAGAGGGGGCTAAACAATTATTAGAAGATAAAAATCATTGCTATTTAGAAGAAATTTTTACTTAAATTAATTAATGTATAGTGGCTCCCTGATTTGAAAGTATACGTATTTATATAAATTAAATAATATTTATTTTATAAATTGTTATAGAAATATTTAAAAAAAAATAAATTTTAACTAAAATAAGAATTTTTAATTTTTCATATCAAAAAAAAAAAAAAAAATTAAAAAAATTCTAAATTTTTTATTTCAAAAGAATGTTTAAAAAAACCAACATTTGGCCCTTGTTGCTTCTTAGCTTAAAAATATTACGGTGTCCAAAATTTGGCGTTTCCTGACAAGATTTAGTTTACAGAACTATTAATAATTATAATTTGTAACAATAAAAGTGGGACATACATATGAAAAAAAAATCTTTTTAATGTTTTAACACTTGCTTTCTATACTCAACTTCAATTAATAATGGTAACGAATATTAAACCATTCGTATTTTTTTTTTGTCTGTCGACTTTTATGCTTTTTATAAAAAATTAATGCTTAAAATCCCACCTGCCAAACAGAAAAACCGCATATAAAAATTCCGATCCAATCAAAAGTTATGGATTTTTTAACGACTTCTCTCCAATGTGCCGCTGTGCATTTAAAAATAAATGTTACCCAACAAACACATAAAAGGTTTTGCATGTTGCCTAAACCCAAAAAACTGGCTACACATTTTATAGTCACAGTGGAACCAAAATTGTTGTTAATTAATTAGCGTTTTAAACATAAAGCAATATAACACTGTGTTTAGCAACAAAATTAAACATCACTCATCTACAGTAATAACTACTAAAAGAAGTGTAGCATAATTACTCTTACATAAAATTGAAGGTAAAGTATGTAACATATTTTACAGCTTTTCGCGTGAAATATTTTCAAAAGAACACACTTTTAATTGACACTCTCGAATCTTTTTTAGAAACGGACAGAAACAACAATTTTGTCAGAAAAGAAAACGCCATAAAGCTCTAAATTTGAGTTTTGTAAAAAAACACATTATCGACTGCCGAATTTTTTCATATCCTTGCAACCACTTATCCGCCAGGACTTTGCTTTTTCAAAGTAAAAAAACTGATGGCCGGCATTTTGCCATGTTTATTTAATTTCTTAAATTTACTTTAGTTCACAAAAATGTTACTTACTGTTCAAAGGTTATATCACAATGTGCTTCCATTTCTTGCATTTCATGTAAAACGAACATTGGGGCCGAGAACGCATTCATTTTTAATTTATTTGAGCCAACATATTTATAATAACTGGGCGTTAGGTTAGGATCCGCTGGTAAATTTATCATACAGTCACCCAGTATAGATTTTACTGAACAAAATATAATTAATATATTTAGAAGAAATAATGTTGCTTTTGCACGCATCTTAAAATGTTCAGTTTTCGATTGCGACTATTGAAATGCTTTTAATCAGCTTAAGTTTTATACTAACGAAAATAAAGTGTATGAAAAAAATTTGTGTTTTTTTGAAATAAATTTCAGAAAATTTATTGCAGTATTTCTTTAACATTGATGGATTTAAATTAACAATTAGTTTACAAACAAAAAACCAACTCTTGATGAATTACTTAAGAAATTAAATTTTATAAATAATTTTTACTCTTATCTCTTAAAGAAGCAAACATGTCAATAAAAAGATGTGAGCTGAAATACATATGCGTATGAAACTGTACATCAGCAAAAAATAATTTCACACTTAACCTCAGTTGAAATGCACCCTACGTATATTTTGCAGGTTTGTAATGTTGTTTGCCTGTATGCTTTGTTTGTTTGTTGGAAAGTTATGGCTGCCTACAATAGTGAAGCGATCTATCTAGAATTTTCACTGTTTATTTTCAAATATGCGGTTGGTAAAATAAGGTACTTATTTTTTGATACTTCATACAGGAATGCCACTTCCCTTTAGGGTTTGGGAAACTTTCACAATTTCTCGGGAAATTATTTGGCTAAATTCCCGGAAAACGGCAAGTTTTAAATCATTAGCATTTAAAAAACGCATTGATTGTTTTTAAAATATTTTGGTTGTGACATTTAAAAATTTTCAAATACCTCATTTCGTGTGATTCGACTACCCTTCACCATATATTTATAGCCACATGTGAAGTTGAGTTGCTTATGTATCACTTTGGCGTCTGCTCTGCACTCTCCTTTATTAAAGATTCTATTGATGTATAAGAGCGAAAGGCAAGGCTCTTAGTAAGTTGAACGTTTGCTGAAAGAAATATTCTGAAGATGTCAGATATTGATTATCAGCTGGACTTGTACAATTATAATATAAAAAAAGACTCAAAAGTGTAAATGTGTTTTTTTTTTTTGGAATAAAGGGTTATGATAGTTATTAGTTTTTGTGCATTTTCGGTTTTAAGGAAATTGCAATGTTTTGATTGCAAGTAAAAAATTTCACAAAAAATTTAAAATTTTTGGTTAAATTCATAAAAATGCCATCGGATCTTAATAGGTTAAGCATTTTTAAAAAATTTTAGTACTTCCACAAAGATCTCTTCCAAAGCTTTAAAATGATACCCATATGGAAAAATTTAAATTTCAGAGCCCTGTAACTCGGAAAATATGGGCGAGCGCCATTTTTTTCACTTGTTGTTTTTTTTTCTTATTTATTAAATTTCTATCGCCGTATATATTAATTTTTTTTTTTTTGATTGGAGTTACTTTATTTTTCCTAATGACATGAAAAAATTAGAGGTAGGCGTGGTGTTTTGCCCACTGCTTTGAATAGCACCTCTTTCGAAACTACGTCTGATCGTTTGGCGTATTTAAATTTCCTCTTGCTAATCTAGTGCCTCAGCAAACTTGAGTTTAACTCTAACACGGACGAACAGACGGACATTGCTCTATCGACTTCGCTATGCATAAGAAGTCAGAATATATATACTTTATGGCATCGAAAATGGATATTGTAAAAATTACACATGGAATGACAAACTTATATATTATACCCTTTTTCCACTTTTTGTGGTGAAGGGTATAAAGACTGTAGGAGCTAAATGACCAAAAGGTCTTATCATAAGATTAAGCAACATTGTTAAACAAAGAAAATAAATTTGAATTGTGGATTTCCCCCTTTATTTCATAAAGAAAAAATTTATTTCTTAAAAAAATCTAAGTATTCGAATACTTAATACAAATATACCATTTTCAATAATACGTATTTTACTCCATCCTTCAAAGCAGCCGTAAAATGCAAAGACGCAATGAATTTTCGTCACAATTTTAAGACAATTAATACAAAGAAAGTATATGTGTTCTTAAAAAATCAAAAACTATTTCCGACCTTAATTATTTTTAAAATAAAAAAAGAAATATATTATTTTACTTAAAAAAACCTTGAGCTGAAATTCATCAACAGATAATAAAATTAAAATTAAGAATATAAAAAGACAATTAAAATATTTTGTCAGAAGAATTTTATGATTTCTATTGTTTTGTGAATCAACATCAAAGTGTTAACGTTTCAGAGAAAAAGATGATAAGAGGTAGGAATCTTTGGAGAGTCAGTACATCTAAAAGTTTGTTTTAGTAACCCTTTTATCAATGTACATACATATATGTATGTGTGATCTATGTATGTACATACGTATAAAATCCTCTTGTTTTTATAAGAAACATAGAGACTCAATGATATCATTCCATTAAGTCTGGTCTGCTGCTTGGCCCTTTAGCTTGTTCCTCCATTTCAGAGCTTTAGTAGCTTATTTCTTGGCTTGACTTTGCCACTTCTACGCCTGCTTTAGGGGTGCCATTTTATAGCAATCTCGTAATATGTATCTTCCTAACGTCTACGTAGGGCACGACCATTTCAACACCATTAACCCTTTTTTTATACCCTTTACCACAGGTGGTATTCACTTCCTAAATTTGTCGTTTCGTAGTTTCTACAATATTAATTTCCGATCCCATAAAGTATAAATATTCTTGATTCCTATACGTAGAGAGTCGATTTACTGTTGTATGTCTGTCCGTAAACAGATTGAAATCAGTTTTTTTTTTTGTCACATTTTACAGATGAGCTATAGACACAGTTTCAAAAATGTTTAGCAACATCGGTCCAGAAATTGTAGAGTATTTTTTCACAAAAAGACGAACACCTCTACCTTCCATACGCTTTACAGATTTAATAGTGCGTTTTTTGTTTCTTTGATTGTCAAAAAAAATTGTATTTAAAACCAAAAATGGACAAAAAAGTCTAAAAATATTGACTGTTTAATATTTGTTAAAAAAAATAAAACCCCTAATTGTTTCAGTTTTTGTATGAAAATTTTAGAAATGACTTTTAAATCAATGGTCTGAGGTCTAGCAAACATACTCGATGTGATTCATGGGCCTGTGATGAACAAATTGTACACTCTTTTTTGTTAGATTTTTACGTTTGCTTTTGCTTTGAAATGTACATATATGAGAACATGTTAATGGACCTCAATAGGCGTCTAATATAACTCGCTTCTACCGATTTAAAAAATTGGATAAAATTTCGGATCAAAGAGGGTGGTCAATGTAATAAAAGGAAATTACTAAAGAACCTCATATGATTTCGTGTACATAAATAAATATTACAAGAGATATAGGAACCCAGGCAGGTTCTGGTGTGCGACAAATAAACAAGACTTGTGCGGCTACAAATTCTTGGTTAACAGCATTCTAGCCATCGCTTCCATATAAAGTCACACGTTTAACACAGCTGTTAAAAGTTAATTAATTTTAAAACGTTTAAAAAAATGTTGGAGATGTGCATGTAGATCTCAGTAGGCCATAAGCGTTATTGGTCTATTGTTAGTCACCGGTTTTTGAAAATATGACTAAAGCATTATGCGTTCACTTCTTAAAGTTGCTATTGGTTCAATACGGATTTTTGGGAGTAAAGTATTTATTATTATGTTTTATTTGCCTATCTTCGAATAATTCCTTCTTAAAACAAATACCATTATAATGAATTGTTAAATTGTTTATAACAAATAATAAATATAATAGTCTTGGATGAACTTCAGACTTTCTTTTTGTGTAAAACCTCTGGCAACAATTTCTGTGCTGTTTCCAATAAATATTAAAACAAGTAAGAGGTCTATATTCGGCTAAGCAGATCTATGTAAATCTAGTTTAGTGAAGTGACTCTTATCAAAAAAAAAACAAATATTGCGGTGGCAGAGAATTAAGAAAGTAAAAAAAAATTAAATACGATATATAATTTGGCTTTTAATGAAAAAAGCATTTTTTTTAAATATTCGTAGCTTTTTTAAATGATATCCATATTGACCATACTGACAATCGAACTTTTTTATGAATATTTCCAAGGCCCATAACTTAGTACATATAAGCGAGCGACAATTTCTTCAATGGAAGTTTTTTCTTATTTTTTAATTCTCTTTCGCTCTATAGTTTTATTACTTTTTTAATTACAGATACTTCATTGTTCCAAATGATATAGAAAAATTAGAGGCAGGCGTGGTGTTAGGCCTAGTGCCTCAAGGGACATGGACCGATCTTGCTGATTTTTATTAGCACCTTTTTCGATGTCTGATCGATGGGCGTAATTAAATTTTTTTAGCCCATCTAGTGCCCTGGTAAAGTTGATTTCAACACTAACACGGGCGGACATCCCTCAATCGATTTCGCTATGCACAAGGACTCAGAATATATACACTTTATGGGGTCGGAACTGGATATTGTAGAAATTACAAATGGAATGACAAACAGATATACCCTTCTTCCACTTTTTGTGGTGGAGGGTATAAAAAGTATAAAGTATATGGCCGTATCTTCGGAACCATAAAAATTATTTTTATTGGCGTTAAAGCTTAAACAGTACCACATACTAAGTGTAGATTTTAAGTATCTGTGTATAACTGTTTGTAACGCTACTTATGTGGAAGTCGCATTTCAATGGGGACGCCTTTTAATCTTTGTTTTATTGTTTTTTGTTGTAGTGGTCACGGTAATAAACCTTATGTGTAAAATGTTTCTGAGATAGAGGCCTATGGTCCGTAGGATTGTTCGACAACAATAGCATTACGTTTTCACCGTTTGGCTAGAAACCCTAAGAGCAATTTTATTACATTTTAAGGTCCTGACTATTAAACATCGTTCTAGGCACATGAAGATTAATATAGTGAAACAAAGTAACAGAATAATTTTACAACAAACGTACAATTGTCTAGCGCCTAGTTTTAATGCTGAAAAAAGATACATGGATAAGACTGTTAATACTGTGTCTTGAACAATAATAAAATAAAAAAATACAAATAAAATCGCTTTAATAAGCTGAAAACGACAAAGTTGTTATTCCTTTTCAATAACAACCAACTTTACTATCAAACGCGATAACAAAATCGAACTTTCCTATTGGGTTCAATTCTCAATATCCTTAATTTACTTTGGGGATTTCAGATACTATAAACGTGCTAGAACTAAAGATTTTGCTAACTTACTAGAAGCAAATAAGGATACATGCAGTTAAAGTTTTTCCAACATTTTTTTTATTGCCACCAATATGCAACTCAACTTTATATGTTTTTTTCATAAACACAAGAAACACCTACTATTAGTCGTTCATCCAACGAACTGAAAAATTTTTACATAAAAAAATAAAGAAATTTTTGTTTCTTTGTATTTTATGAATATGTAGCTTAAATATATAAAATACAATAGACTGAGAAAATGTGTCTGGGGAAGGAAACATAAACTCATAAGTGAACGACTTAACTATTATCATTGTACATAAGGGAGGCACCATTCTTACAGAGAATTATATTCGAAGACAAACAATGTTTTCTCTTTACAATATTAATTTTGTAAGAAAGATATCATAACAGACAGTAATTGATAAGCGAAAAGATCGACTGCAAATGAATCTCTTTACTCGTCACTGAGTACTGCTTAGAAACTAATTACATTCGGCGTAATTTGTTGAAAGTTAGGAAGATAATCACTAACTCTGTATATCCATACCGTTTAGACTGCGGCATAATATCTAAAACGACTTTCCACGTTTACTATTACACTTATAAAAATTCACAAATATTTGTATTAGCATTTGATAATTTTAAATAATAAAAATATCATGAAATATTTTTATTTGAAGGAATATGGTACAATTAAAGTAAAATAACTTCAACAACTAAGAGTATATACCCTTCACCCTATGTGTAAATCTAGTTTAGTGAAGTAACTCCTATCAAAAAACAAATACTGCGGTGACAAGAAATAACAAATAAGAAAAAAATTTAAGTACTACATGCATATAATTTTACATAAAAATACTATCGGCTCTTAATGGGTTAAGCATTTTTTAAAAATTTTAGTATTTCCTTAGAAATCTCTTCAAAAGGTTTAAATTGATACCCATATTGATATTTTGAAAAAAATATTCTTGTTTTCTTTGGGAAACGTCTGCATACATTTGTAAGTAATTTTTTATTCTAAAAAATGTTTATAAATTAAATTAAAAATGAACCTTAAGCCGAAAAAGTAAAATTCTAATTCATTTATAATATTCACGGAAAAAAATTAAAAAAAAATAGAAAATTTCACAGGCTCTTAACTCCGAAAATATGGGCGAGCGCCAATTTTTTCACGTCTTATTTTTTCTTATTTTTAATTTTCTGTCACCCCATATATTTGGGTTTTTGATTTGAGTTATTTCATTGTTCCAAATGATGTAAAAAATTAAAAATAGGCGTGGTGTTTTATTCGCTGCGTCGAAGGACATGGACTGATCTTGCTGATATTGTCGTAATTAAAGATACCGATATATCAACGATACTTGTGGTTTTCCAATATATCGATATCGGCGATATTTTACTGTCGATACGCCGATACTCTTTATATTTTTCTTTAGAGTTTTTTGAACAAAACATTCTTTTTTTTTTCGTGACAACTTGATAAATAACATATTAAAAGCAAAATATAAAATCAAAACAGAATACATAATGAAATTGTTTCTTCTATTTCGCTTTGCACCATGGTAATGATATGTTCTCTTAATGCTAAATCTTGTATGTGAAGATAAAACTTAGTAGGTAGAACTTACAACCGACGAATGGATGATAATGGAAGTGGTGGTGAAAATTTTGGATTACTTTGAAGAGGCTACAAAATCCATAAGCAAAGCTACTGCTACATTGTCTGACGCTGTTCCGCTAGTTTCAGTCTTCGAACATTATTAGAAAACATAACACATGAGTCCACGGAGATGGAGAGTAGCTCGGAGTCACAAAAATTTGCGACTAACTAAGCATCAACTCTGAATGAAAGATTTCAAGGTCTAAAGAATAATAAAATCTATTATTTATCTACAATTCTTGACCCTGGATACAAAGCTCGAATATTTAAAAGACAATCGACTTCAACCCTATTGAAAAAACGTTTTATTGAGCTGCTTAACATGACTCTGCATTTCGAAAGTCTTTCCTACACCTCGCAAAAGTTCTGAAAAACTCGCCTTTGTTGCGTATGTGAAAAAATTATAAGAGAATCCGTAAAGCATGAGCCTCTATCCATCCTAATTTGTGGTTCTGCTAACGAAGAAATCGAGAGATGCATTAGATCTTCTAATATTCCTAGAGACGCAGACCTCCTGTTTACTGGCACTATGACATATCCTATCCAAACTTATAGAAAATGGCGCAGAAATACTTAAGTTATTATATGAGTTCTGTCGCATCTGAGAGACTATTTTTAACTGCAGGTCTGCTTCAAACGGATTTGATAAGTCGTCTATCTCCGCAAAATTTGAGAACACTTTGTTTTTTAAGCAAAAATCATATTAATATCAATTTTAAATTTTAATCTTTTGCAATGTTGTTTTTATAATTTTAATTTTAATTAAACATGGTCTCAAATTCAATTCGTAATCTTTTAGTTCTTATTAATATTAGTTTTAAATCTTGAGACAATCTAATCTGGATGCTAACATTTATTTTTAAAATCATAAATATTGCAGACGTTTTGTAGTTTGAAAATTTGAATTTTAGAAACTGAAATGTATTGGAAATTTTGATGATTTGAATGGCTCATTAATAAACACTGTTATTTTGTATAATAGAAGAATTACTATACTTGAGTTTAGTTAATTTTTACTTTAGGTCAATTTCAATATGCGTATCGGTATCGACGATATTTATTTTTGAGTATCGGTATCGGATCGGCGAAATGCTGTATCGTTTAAACACTAATTTAAATTTTCTCTAGCTGATCTAGTGCCTCGGCAAACTTGATTTCAATACTAATATGGACGGACAGATGGACATTGCTTAATCGACTTTGCTATGCTAAGGGATTCAGAATATATATACTATATGTGGTCGGAAATGGATATTGTAGAAATTACAAACGGAATGACAAAATTAGTATACCCTTCTTCCACTTTTTGTGGTGAAGGGTATAAAAACTTGAAAAGCCGCCATCAACAAAGTTGCCAAAAATATTAGCACTATAGCAGATGCAAATCGATTAAAAACTTTTTTATGGCCTATGCGGTAAGTCGAACTTTAATGGAGATTTTGACTTTGATCGGCGGGTATTCAATATGGCTATTTATAATGGATGGCACCACTTGGTAAAAGGTGTCGATTGACGATTTAATTACAAGTCACCTGTCTGTACCTTAAGTAATGTTTTTCGTGTTTAAAGGAAACTAAACATATTGATCTCATGGTTTTAGGTTATTGGAAAATCACTTGCCCGTACATAAATGGAACAGGAAAAGTCAACATGCAAAAAAAGTGAAACTAATCTTTAGCTGTATCTCCATAACAACTTCTATGCTGATGAAGATTCTACTAAAGATTTTTTGGCTTAGAAAACCTTAGTTGGATTTTTAGTTCAAAATTACTTCAGCAAATGGGATAGCCGTAATGTGCATTTATATATGGTAGTGCTTACGGATGCATTTGTGAGATGTCTTTTTCAATGGTGACAACATCATGTTGAAAGCTTGACATGTGGTTTATTTTCTAAAGTTTTTCTTATATATTTAAGTTTTGTTTTATGCCATTCTTTTTTCTTCTACCTTTTTATGCCAGGGTGTAAACACAACCGTTTTAAACAATTAACTTTTGTTTTCATAAACATTAAATGTGTTTTTAGTGTTGAAATTCTTTATTGTTAAGAATTTAACAAAAGTCATTATTATACTCTTGCTTCATGCAACCTGTTACAGTTCTACAGCAAGCAAGTTAAATGGAAAGTTATTATTATTAAATTGCGCATGTAGGAAATTTAAATTAAATTGAAGTTTGAATTTTTAAATTAAAATAACATTATTTAACGAATTAACAGAATTCGAAATACTTTAAGCAGATACTGCACATCTAAAACTGTAAGCAAAATAGAGTTTAGAAAAACTTACAGATTTTTATTTTGTTATTAAGTTGCCTTTTGAAGGATTTTAATGTTCTTGAAGACTAAATTTTTTTGAAAAAAAAAATATTGCCATTTTTTATTCAATATTAGCGATGCGTAAAGTAGGCCATGAGACATTCTTTCAGGAATATTCAATATTCGAAGATATATGGGTACCTTTGATCAAACCCTTGATGGATTGGACCTGCTAGGTGACACCTTAACTGGGATTATAATTGTTTTATCTTCGAAATTCCTTTTTAATTATAAATTGTTGTTTCCCATTGTCATCAACGACGTTACGTCTCACATTGGGATTTTTCGTGCAATAAGTAGTTTTTTCGACACATAAAATTTAACAATGAAGAATCCATCAATTTTATCCCAGAGAAGCGTTTATTTGCCTTTGAAATAATGAAGTAAAGTCACATGTAAATTTTGGTCCAAAGTATTTCTGATTTAAATAGTGATTATTTTTTCAAATATAGCCTTTTCTGCATATTAGAAAAAATTATAAAGTTCGCTCATATGGTTTAAAAGATATGATAAAATAAAATTTGTTCTATAATGTGCCGTAATTGCAAACTTTCTTGGAAGAAAAAAAAGGTTGCTCGGTCGTGCTAGGTGATCCCTCTATAATAAAATGATAGGTAAGACTCCATACTATCAATTAAAAAAAATTTTAATAGTTAATAATTTTTTATAAAATCGTAATTTAAAAAAAATAACAAATAATAATAAAACAAATAAAAAAATAAAAAAACGGATTACAAATAATAATAAAATTATGAAGTGCATACTTCATATTGCCTACAACAAACCATTTGAAAGATTGTCGGTGCTCAAGGACGAACACACGAATCTAAAACTGGAAAATACACTTCGAATTGAGAAGGCCTTAAAGAAACAGATGGATGTACGAATGGACGCAGTTCAACCAACAACTGGGTCTACTAACGAGGGAAATACGGTCAGGCGTTTCTTTTTTAACCCCGCTCTTGTTGCCGATGTGACTGGTATAGAGGAGCAACTAAATGATTGATTTCGCATTATATTACAAATAAAAACTTGTGGCAAAGGAAGTTAATTCCTTGAAGTTCAAGAATTTTGCTCAAGATACAGCAAAACTTTTTGTTGAAAAATATAAATGGTATGATATGCCAGTAACAATAAAGGATATCATATATCCTATTAGCATGCTTTCTGAAAAAGACGAAGGCTAAAAATAAAGATTATAAAAACTATAGATTAAGGTTGTCCAGAAAGTGTATTAGATTTGCAACAAATACAGATATTTTTCATCGACTTCTAGTATCGTCAGATCCTTTTATAAGTAGCATTAGATGTCAACCCCGTAAACAGGTTCTGGAACTTGATGATATAGTTACAGAAATTATTGATGATGAATAAAAGTCTATTTATTCAAACGCACATATTGAAATTTATTTTAGAATAATTATAATGATATTTTGAAATAATAAGAATAATTTGGTAAAGAAAAAATAGTTGTGGGAAAAAATATAATATCAGTTATATGAGCGGTGGGAAGTGGACGTGACCAATTTTATTTTATTATATTATTTCTAATTGAAGTAATAAAAAACTCTGTACCAAATTTCAAAAACTTTCTTTTTCTAAGAGAGATGTAAAAATAATAACATAAAGTATTTATATTTGCCCACTTTAATGCGCCATCATTAATGGTAATTAAGGTTTAAAAAATGTATAATGGAAAATCTTTTGAAAATTTTAAAATTTTGATATTTTTTTAACACAGATAGAAAAACAGTACATCTAAGTTTGTCGTTCCGTTTGTAATTTCTACTTTATCCATTTCCCACATTATAAAGTAAATAAATATATTTTGAGTTGTAATGAATAGAGATTGAGCGATCTTCGTCCATGTTTGTGTTAAAATCAACTTTGTCAAGGCAACAGATGAGCAGAAAATATTACGCGCATCGATCAGACATAGTTTCGAAAATTGTTCTAGTCAAATTCAGCTAGATCGGTGCATGTCCTTCGAGGCAACGGGCAAAACATCACGCCTGCCTCTAATTTTTCCATATCTTTTTTTCAACTTTCGTTTGTATTCCAGCTAAAAATTAAAAATATTATAAAATTTGGTAGCTTTTACCTGATACAACAACCTTTTCATTTACTATACTGGAACAAAAACCCTAAGCAAAACTTACGGATTATTATTATAATAATGATTACTTTTTGTTCTCGAATCATAATTTTTACACAGGATACAATGAATTGACACTTTTAATGCTTAAAACACTTCCGTGAAATTTGTGTCTGTGATTCTTATCACCGAATATAATTCTTATTTACCTCTACAGTTTTCTGGTAACTATCTTTCTTATCTTATTAGTATACGTTGGTTTTTAGCTTGAGAATTTTTGGTTAATATTTTAAGCCTATTTTAAGCCTGGTTCTAATATTAAATCTTCTTTCTTAGTAAATTTTTCACTTCATTTTAACATTTTTGTGATATTTTGAATTCAGTTGACCTTTCCATTTTATATCCTTCACCAAAAGTGGAACGCATATATATAAGTTTGTCATTCTGTATGTAATTTATGCAATATTCATTTCCTACCTTACAAAGTACATATTTTCTTGTTTATTATACATAGGGGAGTCGATTTAGCGATGAAATCAGTGTTGACACAGATGAGCTGAATGATGAATGAGAAAAACGCAATTCTTTTGATGAAGGGTATATAAGATTCGGCACAGCCGAATAAATGCTGATTCTTAATATTTAATTTACTCAACAAATGTATATTTTTTCATTTTCTGTAAAGTTTTGAACTTTGTCACAAATTAAAATATTCCCGAAATTTTAATTTTATCGCAAAATATATTCGGTTTTTTTTTAAACTTTGTTTTTATAAATTTATAATTTTTAACAAATAAAGAATAATTATTACGATTATAAGCGTTCGATTTAAGTTTATGTACTTATAATGTTTTGTTATTTTTTATTTAATTTCTAAATTTATTAGGATCTGCCGAAACCAAGATATTAAAAAATTTTTTATGTGGCATCAATAATCTAGAGTCTGGATTCTAGACACATCAGATACCTTAAAAAAATATTATTGAGTTTTGAGCATTTTTCAATAATAAAATAAAAATCAAGAATTAGTAATAAATAATGAAATAAATACTGTGAAGTGATCCAGTACTAATCGAAATATATCCATTTAACTTATTAGTTGTTGATTAAATTTTTACATAAAATGTGGATGATTTCTTAAATAAATAAAAATTGGTAGATAATAAAAAAAATGAAGAAATGATCAAACATCCAAAAGTGACCCCGACGTGATTTGAACACGCAACCTTCTGATCTGGAGTCAGACGCGCTACCGTTGCGCCACGGAGTCATTCAGTCGATTGAGATCTTTGTACTCAAACAAAACCATTGCTGATCCGTCCGCTGTGTAAATTTAAAGCTTTTTTATTAAATTATTATTAGCATTATATTTTTATATTTAATTTTTTAAAAACCCAACACTCGAACGATTTTTAAAGCTTCAGTTAGTTAATTTTTAATTGTGTGGTTGTGTTTATTTTTACTTCAATGTATGTACGTAGCCGTAGACATACATATGTAGGTTTGTTGTTAAGTTATTTTTAGCATAAATTATTTACTTAAATGCAATTTGTTCTGCTTTAAATTTGTAAGACTATTTATTTTGAGTTGTTACAGATTAAAAACCTAATTATAATTAATTTTTTAATCATCGCTTAAGAGGATTATAGTTTATATTTTTCGGCTAAACGTTGTTTTATAATGTCACTAAAGGGTCCGCCAAATATCTTTTTTTTTTTGAAAATACTACAAAAAAAAAAACTACTGAATATTTTCTCAAATTTCTTTTTTTATTTGAAAGTACAATCCTTCCGTTAAATAATGGAAAATAATTTCATTCAAATGGCTGCCTGGGCTGGCCACGCAGTAGCCTACACTATCGGTCCAATTTTTAAGCGCATTATCGATTGTGTGCAGCTGTATTTCACCATTGGCTTCACGAATATTATCCTTTAAAGCTTCAATTGTTTTTGGCTTGTCGGTGTAACACTTATCTTCGACAGCACCCCACATATAATTGTCAAACGGTGTCAAATTGCAGCTCCAAATTGGCCAAACGACATCAGCTCTGCGGCTGATAGTGCGATCTTCAAAAACAGGGCGCAAAACATCGAGTGTAACTTCGGCTGTGTGGCACGTAGCGCCGTCATGTTGAAACCAAATGTTGCACATATCCTCCTCTTCAATTTTTGTGAACAAAAATTCGTTCAACATCGCCCGATAATGATCGCCGTTGACTGTAACGGCTACTCCTTGCTCATTTTCGAAGAAAAATTTGGTGCGAACCCAAATCCGAACCAAAAAGTGACTCGTTTTGGATGCTACGACTTATCAATGTATGCGTGCGCGTTTTCTGTGCCCCAAATGCGACAATTTTGCTTGTTTTTATACCCGCCAAAATCAAAATAAGCTTCATCTGAAAAGATGATTTTTTGGCAAAATGGACTTCTTTTGTAAGTCGATCACAAGCCCACTTAGCGAAGCGAAAACGCATTAGATGGTCAGGTGGCTTCAACTCCTGAACCAATTGAACTTTGTATGGCGCCATACCAAGATCTTTATGCATAATTCGTCTCAATGATGTCTCCGAAATATTTAATTGTTGAGAACGACGGTGAATTGATGTTGATGGCGCTTCACGCACACTTTCTGCCACAGCAGCAATTTTCTCAGGTGTACGTAATGTTTTTGGCTTTTCACGCTTTGCTTTATCGATGAGGATGCCAGTTTCTTTCACTTTTTTCACAAGATAACGAACATACGGAGCTGACGGTGTTCATCTTCTTCCAAAATCCGTACGCTATTTCCGCACACATTCTGCAACATTGCCATGATTTTCAAAGTAACGTCGCAATATTTTCCAGACTTTTATCAGCGGAAGGATAAAACTAATTATCTGTCAAAACAGACATGAGCTAAGTGTTACTATTCTCGAAATAAGGGCCCGTTAGATTCTTTCCTAGTACAATGATGTTTAAGTTAAAAATTTATAACCCCAACAATCCCCAGAAACTTTTTTATCCCTTAAAATCTTCAAAATAATCCTGGTTTGATTAAAATCAATTTAAGCATTAACTAAAGTTAACTTTAACCATTTTTAAAGGTTTTGTACTCTAATTTTTTTTTTGACTCTTTTCATTTTTTTAAGCTTGAACTTGAATAAGTTTGAAGTGTTTTTAAGGTTTATAGGTTTCTTGGAAGTATGCCGATGGGTTAACTCGCCACATATAATTTTCATATAAAGAGTTTTTCGCCACTAACTTTTGAATATTTGGGAAACAGGCACGCAAAAAAAAATTATTTGTGAATAAGGTGTTCTTGAGTTAATTATTTGCCGCGTCTTTTAAAAAAATATGCATAAGTGACGGAACATTTTTTCTTGAATGACTTGAATTAAAATGACAGAGTTCTGAATAACGTACATAAACGAAAATTGACAGCCCTATTCTTTAGAAATCGTTTTAGCGAAAATGGCCTTATCTGCTTAATAGTAAGAGATAGACAACAATATAGACTTTTTGTATTTTTAAAAGACGTAGCTTCGACGTAGGTTATGTTAATTTAGGCAGGCAACAGCCCACTTGGGTCCAGAAACAGAGATAGAAAAGAAAATCAAAACGTTAAAAAAGAGATGAAGATAAGTAATAAGTAAAAAAGAAAGAAAAAGCTGACTGCAGAGAAGTCCCCGCCGGATAGGCCTATTCGCAAAAGAGTCATCTCATTCCACTAACTAAATCACAATGTCTGATTGTGAGCCTGTGAACCAGCCACTGCACCTCAAGAAAGAACTTATCCTACCTGGTCTCAGTTATCATATACCAAATGGGCTCCTATAGTACTGTGAATTAATGTATCCCAAACGTATATACCTCAGCGCGGGACACAAAGAAAAGAGGTGTTCTACCGTCTCCTCCTAGAGCTATAATCTATAGAGCAGCATCATAACGCTGAAAGGAGCATGCCATAGAAGGTGTCAATGGCATCCTCATTAAGCACTGTCCCCTTCTTTGCCTGTTCATTAGCAACATGGCTGTCAAAGTTGGTCCTATATCCCCTCATCAATTTTAAGGGTGACTATCAAAACCTCCGCCATGTCTTTTAAAGATGCCCGGCATTCAGAAATAAGTTCAGTTATGGTCAAAACACACCTTTAAGAGACATAATCGTGGCCGGTACAAAAAATGTATCCGTTGGATGTGTTATTGTTAATTAACCAACACGCCGCCCTTCTGCTAGCAGATAGTCTGAAAATTATTCAAATCGCAAATTCATCAATATAGACTTTGACGTATGTATCTTATAGTTTAATTCATGACATACAGGCAAATTTACACTTACTGTACTACTATGTCCGGTAAAACAATACGTGAATAATATTAAAAGCCGTCCCCAAAGAATGGCCCTAATTTTTAAACTCTAATAGCTTTGCCTTTTTTTTAACTAATTATAGTTTATTTAGATTACTTACTCGACTGTTCGCAAAAATTATTCATATTATAAATGAAATATTTTTTGGAAAATTTTGTTGTTGGTACTCGTATAATAAGTAATAAATTTGGAATACAATACATCAATTTTTGGAATTTTTGTCTGTATGTATGCCTGTCTGTGTTCGCATCACGTAAAAACTGCTGGATGGATTTGAATAAAATTTTGTGAGGAGGTCTCTTAGAATCCCTTTATTTTAATAAGTCATTTTGTAGAGAAAATAGAGATACAAATGTAAAAGCACTGAACTTTACACGTATAATGGCAAATAAATAAATTGATAAAAAAACATATAACGATTGACTGGTGCAAATCCCAAAAAAGAGCAGAAAAAAAGTCAGCGAGCAATATACAGTGGATAAAGAAAAATTAAATCATTGTAGATTATGGCTGTTTTTTGCTTAAACTTTGATTTTTGTCTTTACTTTATTGTTTTGACAAAAATCTTTAGTTTATTTAAAATATTTGTGAGGAGTTTCCTGAAGAGCTAAGTAACCGGTAGCGTAATGACCATCGAGACGTGCTTTCACCCTCAATAATCAATATCGGTGATTTGATAGTTTAACCAGGATAAACAATAGTACGATATTTTTTTAAAAATTAATTAGTTTAATTCAATATTTCCGTGGTTTATTTTAATTTGAAAAAAATTTATTTGGAAAATAAGAAATTGGTAACGGTTTTAATGTTTCATACACCCGAGGTGTGCATCGCGCCTCCTGCTCTGTAAGCTTAAAATTTACAGAATTATTTTCGTTCTATTTCAAATTCTTCCCTATACAGCATTTAAAATATTTTAAAATAACGTTAATTGGGAATTTCTTTCTGCTATATTTTCTTAAAAAATTACTAATATTTAATTTTTTTTTCTTCTCTTATCTTTCTAGAAAATGTCTCTATAGAAATGGCCAAACTTTCACGGCGAGCCACGTCGTCTTCAAATAGTGCTGCGATATCATCATCTTCTTCCTCATCTGAACAATCATTCTCATCGTTATCGTCAGCAATTACCGCTTCACAGCAAACAGTATCTTCAGAAAGCCGTTTTAATGCAAATATTATAAATGACAAAAAGTCGACGAGATCAATACCCTCTGGGGCAATACATTTTATTGATACTCCTTTGGGTGGTTATACGAGTGCCTCAGCTACAGTTACTGCTACGCCATATCCCCTACGAAATGATGGTACACAATTTACAACAACACATAGCAATATGTACGCCTACACAACAACGACTGGGTAAACATTTTATTAACCACTTTATTTTCTAGTACATTTTTTTTAAATTGTGTTATTTTGTTTGTTACGTTGTTTCCTTAATGCAGACCTAATCAAAATATGCCGTATACTGCCTCACCCCTGCCTCCGGATCAATATAATAAAACGATACAAGAGCAGTTATATCAACAGGAACGCGAGCGTATACGTAAAGAATTCTTTGAAACATATGATGTTATGACCGGTGTGCGTATAGCCGCTACTTTAGGTGGCTTTTTTGGTCTTATGGTGTTCTTGATCGTTTGGAAAAGTCGTAGTAGCTCTAATGAGACTCTTAAAGTTTTAAAGGTTTGTAGAAATTTGAAGTAAATCTAAAATTAATCTTTTCAAACACATAACTTCACTTAGGATCCTAAAATGGCTGCTGTAGCCGCTGTTTGCATGCAAGAAGAAGAGGAACGTAAAATACAAGAAGCTATGGTTGCTACCGGCATGTCTATATATCCAGATGAGTATGATGCAATTTTATACAGACGCCAAAGAATGCTTTCTTTAGGCAATGTCAGTGCTCCGCCAATGCTTAATAGAGGTTTCCGTTTTTCTTCGGTGGGTGGCGGCTATAGTAGTCTTCTCGAGCCTACGAGAAGGTTTTCATTTTCAGCAGCTTCGGGTGCATTGAGTGTAGGTGGCGGCAGTTATACTGGTAGCCGAAGACGTAGCGGTTCAGACACATCACGCATATTTGGTAATTACCCTATGGGTAGTAGTTTTGGTACAGACGACTATTTTGTCGAAACGGATGATGAATTGGAAAATAATAACTATCACCAGCGTGAGACAACAGTTCATATGGAAGATGATATTGGAACAAGTTATAAACGCAAGGACTCGACAAGGAGTAAACATGGGTTTCTTGAAGTGCCATTAATGGTAAGAGTTGTTGAGTATTTGAAATATTAACTTTAAAAGGGTGGGAAACATTTTAAGTCTGGAAAATATTAAATTAATAAAAATTTTTGTATTGCAAAGATAAAGATTTAATAGAACGCTGATTATTTCATTAAGGAAATGTTTGAAAATCCATTGTCAAATTTTAATTTAATATAATTACACGAAAGCAGTCTTGCTTCCATCAAGTAACATGCTACCAGATCAATTCAAATTCGTACTTTCTAGACGTTTTTCGTCTAGATATACAAAAAGGAGTTGCGAACGGTATAACAGTAACATTAAGTAAGATAATTGTTGAAACAATTGGTGTCAACTTGAACTAATGATCTTTTCGTTTAGCAGATAAGCGTACACCATAAACAGGGCTGTTCCACATGTGTTAGTTAACTTTCCTTTTTATAATGCAGTAACTTATCCACCCATATTTTTTCTTTATACAAGAAATCTCTTTTGTTTTACTTTCACATTTTCCTAATTCTGGTAAGTTCATTTACCTCTGCTTTAATAACTCATCCACTGCGGCAACTCTGTGACTCTGGGTGAGACTATAACCTCCCAATTTTATATTTTTCTTAGCAGCTGTGAGCCTTTACCACCGCCGCCGCTTAATCCACAATTTTCTATGCCATTTGCAAGATTCTTCATCCATATTTTGATGCAACTGCTTTTCAAATTTTTTGGCAAATTTTTTGAACAAATTATATAGTAAATTCTTTGCTTGGTAACAAACACTTGGCACTACATTTTCCAGACTTAACATAAGCTTCATACATATTCATCATAAAAGTTTCTTTTAAGTTTCTTGTCTTAATATTTTGATTTATTGAGGAATTGTTCTCCTGAGCATTAAAATGTTTCAATTCGATTACTTGTTTTTTCAACTTGTTGTTGGATCTCTTGAAACAGATCTTTTTATTAAATAAAAATTTTCCTTTATTACGTTTTCTTTTACGTTCTCTTTTTATTTCTCTTTCTATTTCTTCTATACACTCGTCAACTATCATTCGTTTCCTACATGCTCTTCTAATTAACTTTTTCTCTTACTATCTCTCTCTCTTTATTTCTTCCTTACAATTTATCAAAGGATAAAAATTTTTTCTAAGCATAAAACAAGAATTTCTCTTAAGTTGGTATCATCACCAGTATTAAAACTACTTTAGCCAAAACCAAAGACTTTGATTACCCTCAATCATCTAAATCATTGACCACACGGAAATTCTGGGATAGTTTTAAAAATCATGGTAGTTTTCGTAGTAAATATCATCGAATTGTCAACACACCTACAAACTAACGAAAACTCTTCTTTTTTAGGGTCAAGACTCGCGACGCAGCAGCGCCATGACATGCTGCAGCACAGACAGCTCCTATTTGGAAAGACGGTGCTCTGCCTTTACTTTGGGTTTGTCAAACCTGCCGCCTTCATTACAGCGAAAATGTTCATCGGCATCACGAGCATCGAGTACCGATACATGGGATTATTATTATCCCGATATACAAGTTATACAGCCAACACCTAAGCCATCACCTTGCCCCTCCGAACGTAGCATCTACGAACAATTGTGGGCACAATCTCAAGATCAAACAAAAACGCAAACACAGACATTAAAAACAACGACTGCAATAAATACAATGGATACATCCTTGCGCGGGCTGGTCACAGTGACAACTGCCAGTAAACCGACCTCAAAGGCTGTCACAGCTTTAACGACAATTGCAACAACGGCTTCAGCAACTGCCAACGGCCAGACATCGTCCAAAGTATGTGGAAATAGTTCATCGAATCAATTTATACGAAAGCACAGTATAGCTTTCTACGATCCAGAAAGCGCTCAGTCCGGTCGCAAACAACAAATTCACTCCATAAGTGCAGACACAGTAGATGTTTATCCATACAATCAACCCTTTACTGAAAGAGGCATTTATGATGCTTCAAAACCAGCACAATCTGCTCCTCCGGTAGGAGTACACCATGCCTTCCGTTTTTCGGATTCTCCCACAGAAGAGCTGCGTTTAAATGTTAAGCGTAAAATAGCAGTTGTAGAATTTCCACGGATACCATATCCGGAACAAGACACGCCTCCCAGTTTAGTAGCTATGACCTATGAAAATAAAAATAATTTTCCGTTCTCGAACTCTGCGGCGGCCAAGTCTGCTGCCAATGCCAACAACTCAAGTAGCATAAGTATTGATAGCACTCCTCTTAGTATTGATAAGCTTAATGGCAGTGGTAGTTTAGGAACTATTTCGGCCAGGGCATTATTCAATGCTGATAGACGAGCGCCTTTGGCATCCTTAAGTTCCTTTAAGATTTCATCTTTAGAATATCAAGATTCCGAGCAAAAATCTATGGATGAGGACTCAGTATTTTTAGATAGTGTGGCAGACACCGATGAAGATATGCAGCAGTTAAGTAGTGACAGTGAAGAAGCTAGCTTTCCCGAAGAACAAACACCAGAAGTTACAGAAGACTTAGTACTTGATAATAATCAACAGGACATTTTATCGCCGAGTACGATTGGTATTAGAACTACATGTCCTAAGACATTAAGATATCCAATGGAGAAGCGTTTTAGCTTAGAAGTTCCAAATGCTGCCATACCAGCAACCATTTGTCCTCCAACGTTAGAAGGAAATGCCAGTGGTACACCTATAACTGCCAGTGCGCGTGTACGAAGATCATTATTACAACGTCATCGCACAACAAGTGTGTCTTCCAGTGATCGTGTTGCTTTACTGGGTCAGCCCCTTAAAGAATTTCATTTAAGTAAAACACAAACGTCAAATACATCTCTAGATACTAAACAGCAAACACCTTTGGAAACCCATTTTGGTGCTATAATTTGTACAAACAGCCCCCCAGCGCATCCAAGACGAGCGCAACTTTTACAACAGTATAGTGATCCACAAAGTCTACCAACAACCACAACTACAACCACAAATACCACTGAAGAGGATACTTGCTCCACCCTCAATACCGAAGTAGGCTTTGGTCTTGAAACTGTGGCCGATGTACGCGACACAACAACTGGCGGTAGCACTGAAACAATGGATGTCTGCAGCATACCTACTCGGGGATCTACCAGCTTTACCCAACATAGTAGCTTAAATACGGTTGTGAGTTTTGGTCGTTCAAGTCCTTTCGATGAAACGCATCATGTAAGTATTGAAAACGCCTCACAAGTTCATTTACCAAAGCATTGTAAGCATTATCATGATTTCCAGCAACATCAAAATCAGCTTCACCAAATGCAACAGCATCATCATCAGCATTCTCAGCAAAAACTGCCAATTTCAACATCAATCCAATATTATCCTAGTGCCTCTTCTATTTCCGATTCTTATTTACAAACAAAGGAACCTTTAATAAAAATGCCTTCTTCTCTTAAAAGCCTGATACTACAACATAAATCCCCATATGCAACACAACAACAACAGCAGCAATCTGTTACGCCTATAACAATAAGCCGCAGTGCCACAAATCTGACCTTAACCGACACCACACCCCAAACACCTGATGATTATTTTGCATTCGAAACCCAACACAGTCCATGCCCTTCAGTAATGTTAGAACTACCACTTATACGTCTACCAACCGAAGATACTACGACTGAAAACTCACAAGCCTCTGAACGCTGCCATCGTGTTGCTAATGAAGAGCATAGCCGCAGCTATAAACGTGATCAGACAAGTGATCCAAGTTTACCGGGTAAATCGCGCAAATGGTCCAAAGAAACATTATTCTAGCTAACAGTTTTATTTTTATTGTGATCCATTTCCAGAACACGTACTTTGTATTACATTACATTTTTTATTTAGATTTACATGAGAACATAAGAAAAAAAATCAAAAATGGCGGTACAGAGTTACTACTTTTCTTAACGGAGTTTTAGAAGAAAATTCATTGAATATTTTTATCTTTAATAAATTTTAAAGATTTTTAATCAAATGTTTATTTATGTAAATTCGCAGATTACAAAAGAGTCCTTCGATATTTGAAAACATACTCATCTAAATATTGTTAAAATTTACAGCAAGCATTCCAGAAAAAGCAGCGACGGTAGTTATAAGTATATAATTTTTTCAATGAAGTACTTTGAATGAATGTTTGAATGTTGTCGAACGCTCTTTTGACAAAAACTGAATTCCGTATTTCTTTTCTTTATAAAAAATGGCTTAAGGCTTAAACCATACACATTTGGTTTTAAAAATCTAAAAAAAAATTCATGGTATCTGATAATATGGTTACGCTTGCTTGTAAAGGGTCTTTTTTATAGATATATAGGACTTTGAAATGAAATAAAACAAAGATAGATTTTTAAAATTGAAACTGGCGTTATAGTTTAAATATGACTTCTGGAACATTACCACTATGGCTGGTTCAACGTCTGTCTAAAAATCTAGTTATCGATAAGTTTTTTCATTATTTGTGGCCGTATATCGGCAATAAGGCAATGGATATTATCCTACAAGTGGTCAAGCGTTTCGGGCTTATCGGCACAGACTAGCGACTTGGCATTTCCTTACAGAAAATAGTTTAGCGACGTTAAGTTTCACAATCTTGAAGGCCAAATCAAGGGCCCGAAATGTAGAACTACAAGGTTAACAAACGTTTCCTTCTATAAATTAATTGTGGCGCGTGACATGATCGTTGTTGATCAATTGATGAACGAAAAGGTCAGTAAACAGATTATATTAACCGTTAAATAAACTAGATTTTCAAAATAAATTCGCACAATTTGATAGCGTTGTTCAGGCATCAGTCTATTCATGTTGAAATGCCAAACTAAAATGGACGTTAGACTTGTGTAGTTCATAAACGAGCTAGTTTATTTAAACGATCCCATCGATTGAACTAAGTGAACTAGTTCATATTGTTAAGTACACCTAGTTCATTTTTGAACTATACTTTGTTTTTGAACTACCAGGCAAGATAAACTACAATCCATTTCATTGTTTCCTTATTGACTATTTTCGACATGAAATTAGTGCTGCCACGCATTTTATTTAACATTCGTTATGGCAATGCTACGGTGTTGTCTTCATCATATTTTGAAAAAAACATTAACACTAAGAAAGATTTTGAACTAAAGAGAGCCTTTGAACTAAATTTTGAACTAGTTCATTTTCAAACTTTGAACTAAAAAGAGCGATCACTAAATTGAACTATATGGCACAAGTGTAATGGATGTTAGTTAAAAAAGTATAGCCAACTTGAAATTCGTTTACAAAAAGAACACCCTTTATAAAAGAAAGAAAACACAAATCTTTAAAACAAGCTTTTCAACCCAAAATAAATGAAAAGAAAGTTAAAAATACAATGAAGCAATATTAAAACCTTCATCCCAATTTAAAGTAAGATAAATATGTATTTATACTTAAAAATTAAATTGACCAAATGAGAATCATGATAAAGAATGAAATAATCCTGGACAAAAGGTCTTTTATTTTATTTTCATGACTGTGTAGGACTTTAAAATGCTGGTTGTTAAACAAATTTTTCTTTTAATTATACTTTAAAACTTTAAACGATTTAAGGTACAGTCAGATTAGTCAAATATTTGACTTAAAAGGCGTAACCACTAAATTTTTGGAAAGTATTTTGACATTCTGAAATACTTTTAAAAAATATAAGATTCTACTATATCGTCATTCGTAATGATACGTGTCAGAAAAAATTGAATAAATATTTGTAAAATAGTGGTTACGCTTACCTGGTCAAAAGTTTGACCAATCTGACAGCAACTTTAATACAATTAAAGCTGATAACGCAATTAAATAAAACCGTTATTTGCTTTAACAAGTTGATCTCGTGTCTGACTTAAAATTAACTCTTTCAAAGCGGCTTTTTAAAGCGAAACATAAAAAACGACAGTGGCGTTAGATTTTAAGAACAATTACGTTTAAATGTTTAATAAATTTCTGCTCACTGCTGACGTTTTCATCTCTGACAGAGAGTTTCTTACCTTTTTTGTTGATGTGTTGTTTTAAATAAAACTCGTGAGTGTGAATCAAAAGTATGCTCTTTTAAGAATGGTTACGCTTTTTTTGTCAAATATTTGACTAATGTGAACGCACCTTTAGACTTTTATTTTTGTTATTATTGCTACAGATAACTAATGTTAACTCTTGTTGCTAAAGACATATATGTGTGTGTACAATATCTCTTAGGAAGTGTTAAATACAGGTGAATGTTTGAAACGCTAGTTAAATATTGGTGGAATGTGTAAGTAGGCAAAAATACAATAAGTGATTTTGTTCTATTTTGATCATAATAGGCAACTTGTAACTTATTAAAACTTTACGCTACAAAATGATAATGAATATTTCTTTTAAAACTCCGTTTAAAATATTTAACTAAATACATAGTTTTTTTTTATTTCTAATTACACTGTGCTGCAGTGAGAAAAGATTCGCACTGTTTTGGTTGTTATTTATTGCTGGCTTTAAATTGAGTGTTTCTTTTTCTGAAAAATCTAAATTTATATTCGGAATTTGTTTGCTGCCTACTGTAATATTTTCCATTATATTTTCTATTTTTCGACTTATCATCGCACCTGATCGTTGCAAATTATTTATATTTATATTTGTTTTTAAAAAATATTTATAATGTGTACATAACGTGATAGAAAATAAGATTGCAAAAGCTAATCTCTTCTTAAATCAGTAGGTCAACTGTTAAAATGATAATAAAAGCTTACGATCAAGTTGGTACTCCTTAATAATTTAGTTTACACTTCTTTAAGCCAACATAAATATGCCGAGCTCTTTCTTTTCACAAAATACTTCCCCGATCATAATTTTCGATTCGAGTCACTCCACTAGAGCACTTTAATATTTTTTTGTTGCAGCACAGTGTTATCATAATAAAAATAAGAGTTACAGATTCATTTTCTGTGAAATTTAAAAAGGAATTTATATAAATTAAACAAATAAAGAAGAAAACAATATAATTTAATATTTTATTTATTAAAACAAAGAGCTTGTTGTTAATTTTTATTATTTATAAAGGAATATTATAAAACATTTATACGCAATATTAATTAATTATTCTATTGATTAGTAATTTATGAAATTGGAGAATTTAATGCAATAAAATCAGTCCTTTTCAAAACATAAGAAAAAAATTAACAAACAAAAAAAGAAGAATTTAAAAGAAAAAAAAATCCATTAGACTTTAAGCAAAATCGTTAGTAGTTGAAATACAAGTAAAACCAACAAATAATTTGTTTATAACATTAAAAAACCTAAAACAAATTTTGCCAAGCAAAATTTTCAACTGATTTAACATTTTATTATCTGTTAAAAATTAATTTAAATAAAAGAAATTTTCATTTTATTAAATATTTGATAAATGTGACGAGAAATAAAATTATGGCATTCAATGTTGAGCGAACATTCGAATGCTATAATTTTCCCCTGAATATTAATTATTTTAAATTATATAAAATTAAAAAAAAATAACTGTTGCTGCGTTAAAATCTGTTTTTAATTCTTAATTATCTCATCTACATAGAAAACATACTTTATGTGTCTTTTCTCTAAGGTTTCTCTATATACGGTTTCTTAGTTGAACAAGTAGAAAATTCAAACTTAAGATCGGGCAATTGTTTCTTTTATAATGAAAATCGCATCCACCATAAAGGCCAGAATATTTAAAAAAAAACTAAATATCAATACTTTCTTCTTTTTCATTTATAATCTTAAGAATAAAATAAAGGTTTTTTATGTTTGCAGGCAGATTTCCTAAAAAAGATGTTATTTCAAACTTTTAAAAAAAGAAAGCTTTTTTTTAAAAAAAACTTCAAAATTAGATAAATGAACTTTAATGATTTTGGGATCTTTAAAGTTCTTCAGGAATTCTAGTTTAGTTAGACTATAAAAGAGAAAAATTACTACTTTACACATCTATTTGTCCAATAGATCGAGGGGAATGTAACATTTAAAAAAGTATTTTTTTGTGATACTGTGAAGCAAACTACATTCGGCATTGAGTATATCACAATTTTAAAAGAACTCACATTAAAGTTTCTATTGATTTCAAATTCAGTGATTTAACTTTTAAAAAAATTCTAGAATGTCACAAAAACCTCAGTCACCTTACAAACTTATTATTTCGGATATAAAGAGTTATAAAACATATTATTTTATAATTTTTTTTTTGTATCAAGAAGTCAGGATAGATGGAAAATTATAAGAACCATTCGGTTAGTTAATCTATTACGTTTGTTAATGATTATTAAATCCTTTAAAGGAAGCAGAATCAATTTCCATTAATGGCAGATGTACGTTAGAAATTCGTTTCAAGTTATGAAGAAATTCTGAAGAAATTAAACTCTCCCAACCCCCAAATGCTATATTTGAACTTATGGGCGGAAATGAACTTCGGATTGTTGTCAATATTGAATTCCATTCAACAAGTTTTTTTCTTGTAACATGTTTAAGCGCTTGAAAACTTGCTTAAGGCACCGAATCCACCAAAAAAGGCTTTAGTATTTTTATTTAAACGATTTGTTATGGGACAGCGAGTTCTGATATATTTTTTAAATTTTTTCTTTAGATTTGATAAAGTTTAATCGAACATCCGATAAAGTTTTTAAAAAACCGCAAATTTTTTTTCGCTGTCATATAAGAAAAAATACGCCAGACTTAAATTCAAAATATTGCACAAAAATATCCTTTTTTTCTGTGCAGCAGGTTTTCTTATTGATATTTCAAGGACATAAGGATGTTTTCGATGGATTTATAACTTAAGAGTCATATGTATAGCAAAAACTAGAAAAAGTTTGACACTTAAAGACAGTTTAAATGCGGTTGTAACCCGTACCTTAATTCTATTGCTATTTTTTAACTGAAAAATTATCAGCATGTGCTCGCTGAGACCATACTTACAAGCATCGTCCCTCAAAATATTTGTACTTTGAGTTGCTTGTAGAGGTTAAGAAATTCTGACAAACTTCAAACAACCTTACGGCCTGAGCAAGATATTCAACTCACATTAATGTTTATAATACTCAAGCTAAAAACTATTTTGTATAGATCTATAAATTTTGAAATGGTAGACTGCAATTAGGAAATTTAAATAAAATAAAAAATGTGGAAAATAATGAAAACTGAAAACCGCACAATAAAGATAGTTGGCCAAAAGGAAAAGGTGACAATAAATAAGGGCGCGGGTCATAAGCATCATAAATCCATATTAATTGTTTAAGAAGAAAGTATAGATTCATTTTTAAGATCAAACGACTATTAATAATAATGTATTTTAGGTTCATAAGAATTGTTTTTATGTGAAATCAAAATTAAATTTAAAACATTTACATTCTACTGCAACTCATATACCTGATAAAACAGAAAAACTCAAAGCACTTTTTAATAACGAAATAAAAAAATAAATTAAAAATATTAATTAAAACAAAATTTGCACCAACAAAATTATCGAAAAGAAAATTAAAAAAAGTAGAAATATACAATAATATTTTCATACCACTTCATACAAAATGATTATTATAGAAATATATTTTAGAAACTAAGAGCCAAAAAGAGTATTATTGATAAACAATAAAAGAAAATTAATTGAACAATTTTAAAAACAAAAAATAATTTCCTAAAATCATCCCACCTATCAAGCATCTATTTTTCTACTAAACAAACAAACAAACAAAAAAACTTAATAAAGATAAAACAAAAAATCTCTAATAAAATAAAATATAATAGACAAATAGGACAAAAAATTTTAAATAAAAAAAAACAAGAAATCAACAAAAAAAATCTCTGATGGGCTGTTTCCTTTCTTAAACAAAAAGCAACACAAAAATATTTTATACTAAATGATGAGCTAAAACCTAAAAAAACTTTTATTTATTTAAATTAAATGTACTTTTGAAATTAAAGCCATTAAAATAATTAAGAAATCAATAGAAAGTACCAAGTCATAAGATATCTTTGGAATATAATTTTAATGCTTTTTTTTTATTGTCAAAATAAATTAATTTTTTTTTAATTTTATTCTTTATGAAAAGTTTAAAAATTATTTATCGAATGGGTTCTGCAAGTTTATGCATTAAAAATTTCTTGTTTAAAGTAAACCAACTTGTTACTGATTAAAAGATTAAATTAAAATAAAAAAGAAATATATTCAATTCTTCTCTCTGGCAACGATTATCGCTCTTAACGTTCTGATTTACCTTTTGAGAATGTTTTATAATCCTTTAAAATAACATAAAGCCTACCCTGGTATAATATCTGGCATATTTTTCCAAAAAAGCCATCATTTCAATTGTAAATTATATCAAATTAAATTATTGTTATAGCAGTGTCATAATAGGTCTGTTCAGTAACTAAAACTTGTTATTAATTGTTACTAGAACGTGTTCACGTACTTCAAAAGCTTGCAAGAAGAGAGTGAAAAGGAGCGTAAAAATGTGAGAGAGAGAAAAAATTTATTGCAAGTTTTACTTGCAAGAATTATTCAAACATCTGTATTTTACTTTTGCTAACAAAAATAAATAAAAATAAAAAATTGGTTAAAAAATATTTGATGAAAGAAATTTTTGTAACATTAAAGAAAATGCAACCATTTTGCAATTAAAAGGAATTCAACTTTCAACAAATGTTTTTCTAATATGTACGCTCTTTTTAACTCTCTCCTTGCAAGTTTTTCGAGTACCTGAACATGCTTTAGTAAAAATAAATAACAATTTTTGGTTACTGAACAGACCTTATGATTCCTCGGAGCCTAATATTCTTGCTTCCGTCTCATTCATTTACGAACCGACGTGTACAGTTTTTATATATGGAGTTTGACAGTCGTGTATACCAGCAAAAAATACTGAATTCGCCTACGCTGCCACGCATTGGTTAGAAATATTAAATTAAAAGCGAGGAGGTGAAACTCACTGAAACTTTTAAACAGAATTGAAAAAAATGGCATGAAATAATCGCACATGTAAATCTGAACTTACACCTATTACAATACACATACAATTTTCTTTCTATGATGACGTTTTGATTGATGATCCTTAAGGACCGGGCTACGTTCTTTCAATTAAAATTATTTTCTTTTGTCTATATCTATAAAATATAGACTATTTATCAACTAGTTATTGGCGAATTTCGGCCGTAATTTCTGCGAAAAGCGTATACAAAATGGCCATCTCTGCACCGAGTGGCTAAAATCATATTCAAGTATAAAAGGCATATAAATTATTTCTTTTTTAAATATTAAGAAACATTTTCGTACTTTTATTTTCATTTGAAGTTAAAAACCTCACAAAAGAAACAAGTTGTTTATATAATTTCAGGTTAATAGACCTTTGCTTCTAGAATACGAATAGTAAGTGTAATTCCAAGTTCAACTGCGCAGACAATCATAGCAGATCATTTAATTTTTAGCTCTGTACACTAGGATTTTTCTCATAAGACTGAGCTAACATTTTCGATTTTGTCAATCTATAACATTATTCCCGATCTTTCCACTTGTTGCAGATCATTAAATAGTATGTCCTAAAACCGAAGTGGATTCCTGGAAGTAAAATTATCTCGTTCCATTTAGGGTCTACACCTCTTCTTTTGGCCAATGTATTTTACAAAATTATTGTAAAAAAAGTTTTGGCTGAACCCAATATATTGATTTTATTCGGAATTTCGATTATCCAAAGCAACAAACTTCAGATTAACATTTTTAGAGTTTTAAGGAAAAGCTTACAAATGGTTATAAAAAATTTAAACATTCTGACACAGTATATCGTAAAGCTCCCTTTTTTCTCATTCAAAGTACAGCAATTTTCAATATTTCTTACAGCCAAACCTAAATTGAAGCGTAAAGCGCAATACAATCTGGCTCATAGCTTTTGCGCTTATATGTCATACCTAAATACAAGCGTCAACTTTGTGTCTTAAACAGTAAAAGTCACTTCATTTTATTTTATAAAACCAACTGTATAGAAATAAAAAAGAGAAAAAACTAAATTATCATCACTTTTAAATAATAAAAAAAAACAAAACACACTATGAAGCAGCCAACTTCACTTCGTAACGCACTGTCAAAATCGGATTTTCCAATTGCTAAGCTTTGACGCTGCGCTATTTAGGTTTGGCTGTTAAACTTGTAAAAACATTTACATATGTAATTCTTTAGAATTCCAAAGGAAATTAAATTGTTTAAATAAAAAATAAATTAAAATGTATTAAATATGAACTTTTTTTAAGTTTTTTATTTTAAATAAAAATGCTGAATGAAGATCGTAAAATAATAATTAGTTACTTACAAAATAAATTCATATTAAAAGAAAAACATGTTGTAGTCCCATATTTAAGATTTGTTCAATGATTAGAAACACAAAAATCAAAAAGTTATTAAAAAAAAAAAAAACAAAAAAAAAACTCAGCTAAATAAAGAAAGTAGTGGAACCAATTGTTTGATATAAAAGTAAAATAATTATTAAATATTAATATAGAATTAAGATACATTTTGAAATAAAAAAAATAAATAAAAAGTTACATCATTTAACAAAATTTATAATCAAAAATGAATTTATTAAAATATATATTTAATTTAAATAAATTTGCCATTTATTTTTGGCGAAAACCATTCGAAACTAATTTACATTAAATGTAAACAAACTAAACTGAGTCTCGAAATTGAATGCACATGATCAGAAAACTATTTTTTTTAATATTTTTTTTTTATTTTGAAAGGAATCCTGGATTATAAAACAAAAAACTTTTTTATTCGCTTTCTTAAATTAGTATATTTTCTATAAGATTAAAAAAAAGGTCAAATTTGCTTTTCAAGCCCGAAATTAAGTTTTATCTTAAGTCTGGTTTGTTTAACGTTTAAAAGAATCTCCTCTGTCGGCCTGTTTTCTCTTTCTGTTATGACCATCAAAGAGCACTCTGGTCTTGTTTCAAAGTGATCCATGAATGAATTTTAGAATCTAATTTTTTTTTAATAATTAATAGCGTTAAAAATTTTTTCAATTTTCATTTTTCTTAACAAAATGTTACCTCGCCTGTATCGCTAATAACGATATTTGGTTAAAGCGGTCGTGATGTAAGGATTATTTTGTGATTCGTGGGGTTAAAATAAAATAAAATAAAAAATGAGCATAAATAAAGAAAACTAAAATCTTTTGATTAAAAAACTGCTTAATATTTCTTTAGATTCTTTAAAAATGGGTTCCTTAAAAACACCAGCTCTATATCTTGTTGCTTCTGTTTTCAAAATAAACCACTTGACGATTGATGCCTTTAACTTCTTTACTTAAAAAGTCATAAATTTGATTCCATTTTTTTTATTATTTTCTTGTTTAAATTAGAAAATAAGAAAACGAAACGTAAAAGAACTTAAGTTAATTATAAACAAATAAAAGTTATTAAATGCTACTCAGTATTAAGGAAAATCAATTAAAGCATTTATTATAATTTAAAAAAGAAAATTGTATCAAATAAATAAAAATTTATTAATTCACGCAATGAAAATAAAAAACAAACACCATTAAATTAATTTTATTTCAAATTGATTTCTTTTTTTCTCAATTTAAATTACAACGGTCTTAATAATTTTTGTTAAGAGACTTAAAAATATTAAAAAATTAAATCATTTTTAAATTTAAAAAAAAATTAAAACTAGAATAAAAAAATTAAACATTATTTGAGTATAAATAAAAATATAACAAATAAAAAAGTCATAACTAAGAATATAACTATTATTAGTTGAATGGGTATTAAATAAAAAAAAAAGAAACACAAACGTACTATAAGTTAAACAAACGAAAAATCAAATCAAACATAATTAAAGTTTTAGTTAAATGTTTAAAACAAAAACAAACAAACAAAAATATGAATTAAAAACAAAAGCAGAAAGTCAATGTAAATGTTAGCAACAATTTAATAAAGAAAAAATATTAAATAATATTAAAAGTATCTGAATATTTGTTTAATTTCGCAAGAGGTAAAGTGCACAAAATTGATTTGTTGGTTTCCAGTACGGACTTTAAAAAAATACTTTTCTAAAGTACTTTTCTTAACTTAAAATTAATTTCAATTTCAAAAATGATACAAAAACCACAAGGATTAATGCGAACAACGTCAAGCTTTTTAAAATCTGCAAAATAGTCAAAGTAGATCATTTTAAATATCTTTGCAGTATCCTAACAACAAATGGTTTTACGACGTAGGAAAGCTTAGTGGGCCTTTACTTTTCTTACAGATTTTTAGTCATTGGAACTTCTAGTCCTTAATGCAAAAAAGGAAAATCTTCAATATATGCTCGAAATCAATTATGTTAAAGGTTCCAAAACATATATTATCACTACAACCAGAATACAGTGGTCTAAAACTAAATTAAACGATTATAGAATCAAATCGGCCAGTACGAATCACAAGCAGATATAATTAAACAAAAGAAGGGGATGGCTTTAGCAGACAAACAATAACATGGAGAAGTACATTAATAAAAGAAACCAATCTTCCACTATTTACGTAAAATCGCATTGTAAAAACACTAAGTTTGTTAATCATATATCAACTCGATAAAAAAAAAAATTTGGATATTATATACATAAATATATTATTTATTTGTTTACTTATTTATTGAAAGCTTCCTACATCAAGACTAAAAATTAATACATCATTATTAATTAAATTTTTTATTTATCTTATATTAAAGCTGCTTTTAATATCTATATTTCGTTGAATAGTCCTTGGGCGACACTACTAAACCACGACCCTTGCGAGCACCTCGATAGACAGTCTCCACAATATCAATCATTTCTTGTTTATCTTCCAGTGGCCAATTAATTTTGTTATTATTACCGGTGCCCAAATCAATCATAATGTGTTTATTACGAAAGAAGAACATGACAGTGCAGGGATCATACAATTCGTACATTTTATTGAAATCTGGAACTTCAGTAATGTCAACCAAATAAATAACCGCAAAATTTTTAACTTTCTCCGCAATACTATACAGGACTTCGTCCATTTTCATACAAGCCGGGTCCCAATCATGACCAAAACGAATGACCTAAGGTGTTGTAAATCAAAGAAAAAATACATGAGAGTTTTTACTGGATGTTAAAAGAAATTTCTTACCACAACACGGTCTTCCTCTGATAATATAGCTTGATCGACTTGCCAGCCGTTGTGTAAATGTGGCAGCATATAGGACATGGCGGCTGAATATTTTCTGTATTATTGTTTAAACAAGAGAAAAATATCCTGAGTGTATTTTTTTAATTTTTCGAAGGAATAACTAAAATGTTAACAATACGTTTGCAAAGTTCAGTTGTCAAATGTAAATAACAACAGTCGAGAGTGCTACCAAGTTTTGATTTGTAATTTAGTAATATGATTAACCCTTTACTTTCAACGTATGAAAGTTCTATCAAGTATGTATTAGAGTATTATATATTTACCAAGGCGAATTCACATAAGGTGGCAGCGCGGCTACAACGTTCGTTTTTTAAATTGATTTAAAACTCTTCTTACAATTCTTTTTTAAAGAATAAAAAAAAGAAATTTTGTGATATAAAATAATTCACTTTTGACAGCTATTCTACACATTACAAAATCAAACAAAAAATTGTCAGCTGCTGCTACGATGTCACCTGGTAAAATTAATTCGCCTTGATATTTACCAAGAAACTCAACGACAGCCTATGGCTGTTTATCATGAATATTTAATTTTTATTTTTTCTATTCTTTATTTCTATTTATTTGTTGTAAGGTTTGAACATAAAATTATATTAATATATTATTTTAAAAAATAATAAAAATTAATTCCTGTTGGAGTAAACTTTGATGGTTTTGTCTCTTTGTGGTAGCCCTTTTACCACGATATCAATTACAAACAAGGGGAACATTAGAGTTATTAAAAAAAAAAAGAACTCATATAATTCACATTTGTTGCCTCTAATTAATTGAGTCTTAAAAGGCCTTTTATTATATCATTACATTAAAGAGATCTCTCAAAAAGAGTAAGATTAACTTAGGATCTTTATAAAACTAGATTACATCTACCTTTAATTTTGATTACTGTAGCTAATTATAAAGACAAGTTCTCATCACTTTCTGTTGCTGTTTCTGTTCTAAATTTTAATTGTTTTGATTAGTTCTTCTGTTTATACTAAATAAAGAAAAAAATCGAAAAAAAACAAAAGCAAATCCTGAAAAATAACGAAAATAAAGAATGATAGCGCATCAGACCTTGAGTATGATTTAGATATATATTGATGATGCGCCACTTGTTAAAAATTTATTTATTTTATTGAATATTATTTATATAATAATTTGTTTAATTTAATTCAATTATACAAAATTTAAATAAACTTCACAATTTTTCAATTTTGTTTTCACACTACCAAACAACTTTAAGAAGCTTAACGTTGAATTATAATTTCTACTGTTTCGAACGGAACAGAACGTCAAAGTAAAAACAAACCACAAAAACATATTTTCCGTTTTACAGAAACGGATAAGCTAAATTATCACAGAACGGGAAATTGAGACTAATTCTAATTAAAAATAATATGAAAATTTTTATTTATATAATATAAACTTGGCATCACGTTGAGTTGCTTATATATGCGAAGTAAGACACACCCTGTGCTCTCTTCCATTTTTGATTACTGTCATTAATTGCTGTCAAAGTTCCTTTACATCTCCGTGGAACAACACGTTTCAAATTTTTTTGTAAGACTATCAGATATTGATGTAAATAGTTTTGAAATACTCACTAGATTTTGATATTGTTTTAATTTAGCGACAGCATGGTAAGAAAATATAGAAAGTTATTTAATGGTACTTAAATATTTTAACTTGTTCCCCGTTAATGCTACTGTCTTCAATTATAACAGGCAAATGTGGAGCGAAAGGGTACCTTTAAGGTGGAATATTTACAAAAAATTGAACAGGAAGTTCAACAGCGTTGGGAACAAGAACGACTTCACGAAGTAGATGCTCCGTTCGAACCTAAAAAATCACAAGATGAGAAATTCTTTGTTACCTTTCCTTTTCCCTATATGAACGGACGTTTACACTTGGGTCATACGTTCTCACTGTCAAAGGCTGAATTTGCTTTACGTTACCATCGCTCTAAAGGAAAACGTGTTTTATGGCCTTTTGGTTTCCATTGTACCGGAATGCCCATCAAAGCATGTGCCGATAAGTTGAAACGGGAAATGGAAGACTTTGGTTATCCTCCACAATTTCCAGCTGTTAGTGATGAAACCGCTCCCCCAGAGACTTTACAAGCCGAAGTTCCTAAGGATAAATCGAAAGGCAAAAAAAGTAAGGCCGTAGCCAAAACTGGATCTGCTAAATATCAATGGCAAATAATGAAGAGTTTAGGCTTACAAGATGAGGATATCAAGAAATTTGCTGATGCTGAGCATTGGCTTGGTTATTTTCCTCCGTTAGCTGTTAACGATTTAAAGCGGATTGGCGTTCACGTATGTACAGAACCTTTATTAATTTATTTTTCAAAATCTTTAATTCCACGATAGTTTTATTATTGATTGATAATTGAAAAGAATTGAATTTTTTTTTATTGATTTTTGGTTTTCTATTAAAAATGATTTGCACTTTAGGTAGATTGGCGAAGGACTTTTATCACCACCGATGCAAACCCTTTCTTTGATTCCTTTGTGCGTTGGCAATTTATGCACTTGAAAAATCGCGGCAAGGTCATGTATGGAAAACGTTACACTATTTACTCGCCAAAAGATGGACAACCCTGTATGGATCATGACCGTTCAACTGGAGAAGGCGTAGGTCCTCAGGAATACACTCTAATTAAAATGAAAGTTTTAGAAACACCAGCTAAGTTAAGGTAAATAAACAAAATCTTCTTAAACTGATTTTTATTTAAATAAACTAAATTTTTAGCGCTATCAAAGAGCCCATATATTTGGTAGCTGCTACCTTACGTCCCGAGACAATGTATGGGCAAACCAACTGTTGGTTGCACCCTGATATAAAATATATTGCCTGGAAAACAACACGCAATAATGAGGTTTGGGTTAGTACTAGGCGTGCAGCTAGAAATATGTCTTTTCAGGGTTTTACGGCTGAAGAGGGAAAAGTTGTTGAACTAGCTGAAATAACAGGGCAGGATCTTATGGGAACACCTCTGTCATCGCCTTTAACAACATATAAAATCATTTATACTTTACCCATGTTATCTATTAAGGAAGACAAAGGTACTGGTGTGGTGACATCTGTGCCCTCTGATTCTCCCGACGATTATGCCGCATTAATGGACTTGCAAAAGAAAGAAGCTTTTAGGCAAAAGTATGGCCTCAAAGATGAAATGGTTTTACCATTTGTTCCCATATCTATTATTGAAGTGCCTTCTTTAGGAAACATGTGTGCTAAATATACCTACGAATTATTGAAAATTCAATCCCAAAATGACAAGGATAAACTGGCTGAAGCCAAGGAACTGTGCTACCTTAAAGGCTTTTATGATGGTATAATGCTAGTGGGTGAGTTTAAAGGTAAAAAAGTACAAGATGTCAAAAAGGACTTGCAAAAGCAATTGGTCGAAATGAAAGAAGCTGACATTTACTACGAACCCGAAAAGCCTATTATTTCACGTTCTGGAGATGAATGTGTAGTTGCATTGTGCAACCAATGGTATTTGAACTATGGCGAACCAGAATGGCAAGCTCAGGCTTTTAAAATTTTAGAAGAAATGGAGACATACCACGAAGAGGCCCGAAATAATTTCGAACATTGTTTGAATTGGCTGCATGAGTATGCATGTTCGCGTACTTATGGTTTGGGTACCAAATTGCCCTGGGACGAACAATGGCTCATAGAGTCATTGTCCGATTCAACTATCTACATGGCCTTCTACACTGTCGTCCATTTGCTGCAAGGTGGTTCATTTCGCGGTGAGAAGCCCAGTCCTTTGGGGATAAAAGCCGAGGATATGACTCCTGAGGTATGGGATTATATATTCTTTAAGGAAACTCCTTACCCTAAGTCCACGAAAGTAAAACAATCTGTGTTGGATGTTCTCAGAAGAGAATTTGATTATTGGTATCCTATGGATTTAAGAGTATCAGGAAAAGATTTGATACAAAATCATTTAACATTTTCAATCTACAATCACGCTGCTATTTGGCCTAACGATAAAACTAAATGGCCCAAGGGTATGCGTGTTAATGGTCATTTACTTTTAAATTCCGCAAAAATGTCTAAATCTGATGGCAATTTTCTAACTTTACATGAAGCTGTTAATAAATTTTCAGCTGATGGCATGCGTCTGTGTTTAGCCGATGCTGGGGACAGTATTGAGGATGCCAACTTTGTAGAAAGTACTGCGGATGCAGGCATCTTAAGATTATACACCTTCATTGAGTGGGTAAAAGAAATGTTAGCAGCTCGCCCCGCCATGCGCAAAGGGAAGCAGTACACTTTCAACGATAAAGTTTTTATCAGTGAAATGAATTTAAAAACCAAACAAACTGATGAAAATTATAAGAAAATGTTATTTAAAGAAGCCTTGCGCACTGGATTCTATGAGCTCCAGCTCACAAGAGATAAATACCGTGAATTATGTGGAACTTATGGCATGCACGAAGAATTGGTATTCGAATTTATACGACGTCAAGCTTTACTTATGGCTCCAATCTGTCCTCATGTCGCCGAACATGTTTGGGGTTTGTTGGGCATCAAACAGTCTATACTGCATGGTCGTTGGCCTGAGGTGGGGGCCATCAATGAAATTGATATTATGCGGTCGGAATACTTAATGGAGGCTGCTCATTCATTTCGTTTAAGTTTAAAAAATCTATTGCAAGTCAAGGGAAAAGGTGGCAAAGAAAAGGCCGTAGACCCGTCCTCGGTTAAACCCAATAGAGCTTTAGTGTGGGTAGCCAAAACTTATCCACCGTGGCAATGCTGTGTGCTCGATACAATGAGAGATTTATATACTCCCACCAATTCCTTTCCTGAAAATAAGATAATCGCTGCCACACTGCAGAAAAAAGAGGATTTGAAAAAATTCATGAAACGCGTCATGCCCTTTGCACAAATGATACGAGAAAAGGTGGAAGGTGGTAAAGGTTTAACCGCCATGGCTGTTAATCTAGAATTCGATGAGCGACAAGTTCTACTAGACAACTTAGAATATTTGAAAAATACTTTAGATTTAGAAGTTTTAGAAATTAAATACACCGATGATCCATCGGCGCCCGAAAAGACAAGAGAAGAAGTTAGGCCTGGTAACCCCTTTATTGCATTTACCGTTGCACCTCATATACCCATTACGTTTACCAATCCCATGGAAAGATCTAGTCTGTTCCAGGTCGACACTGTTGTTTCCGAGGGTGAGACGGTAAAAACATTGCGTGAAAAGTTAGCCAAAATTTTGGGTTTCAAAGGTAAAGTAGAGAATTTAAATTATTTTTTAATGTGAAATTTATTAATTTTTGTCTTTAGCTGATTTATCTACTCTTCATATTTGGCGTTACGATGACCCCCTGTTGGGACCACGTCAATTGCCCGAATTCCAAGATTATAAAAAGGGCAAAACTATTTTAACTGATGGCTCTTTTGTATTGGACATGGAGAAACAACAAATTAATTTAGTGGACAAGAATGGTACTTCCATATCTATCGGCCGCAATTTTATCTACGTTGTAGATTAAGTATTTTTTTAAAGTTTATTTGAACTTTTTCTCATTTTTTATTTTGTTTTTCTTGAAAAGTCTTATTTATATAATTAAAGTAACGAATGCAGAGCATAATTGAGAATGAAAAAAAACATGTTGAACGTACTTGTTATGTTTTATTTTTGTATATTTGAAACATAATCTTTTTTGCGACTGTTTTTGGCAGTAAAAATAATAGCTTTGTATATTTCTTTTTCTTTCCCATTAAAGTAAAAATAATTAAAAATGGCAATCCTACATATTCTGTCACATTAGTCAATCTATAAAACATTTTATTTTCTTTTAAAAGAGGTTAATATAACCAGTAAGCCAACCCAGGAAAATAATTTTTATTTTTGGCTTAAAGTTTTGCAACACTAAGAAAATTTTAAAAATGTTTTTGTTTTTAATGTAAATTAAAACTATTTTCTTTTTTATATTAAGGAATTTTATCTATGTATATACAAAAAAAAAACAGCCTTAAACTTCACATGTGCATATTTATACATTTTTTAAATTTTTTTCTATATTTGCCGCCATTCCGAAACATACAGCCAATTAATAATATTCTCGTAAGATTGCTCTAATAATGAATTCCGTGGAAACTAAATAGTAAAAGCTGTTGTATTTACTTACATTTTATTTTTCCTTCATAACATGTACCTGCTTTTTTCTCACGAAAATTTTCGCTTTCCGCAGTTAATAAAAGGTGAAACAAATTTATGTATAATGAGATAAAAGTGAAAAACTTGCACGGAATTTTAGTTTATAATCGGGCTGATAATGTCCATTTCGTTGTCCGTCTTAATGTAAGAAAATCTGTATGGACTTCGTCTAACCAAATTAATATTGATTGACTATGGATATTCATCGTATTCTTATTTTACAATACACACAACCTAAGTTAGATAGATACGAAGAATACTGGTGACGAATCGAATATAACGATACAGAGAATGTTGCATTGCATTATATTCTGCTTGTGTTATTTCTTTCCGCGCTCTTAGAAAACGTTTGCATACATTTCTTAATAACTTTTCTTTTTTAAACATTTTAAGAAATGGTTAATCAAACACCTTTAAATCTTTATTTCTATAGACATTTTTTTCGCAATTTTCTCATTTCTCTTTTAAAAGTTTAAGCGAGGTTCATCGTGTACAATAACAGCGAAATTTTTTATGCAATTGGAACTTGTACATTTCGCTTTGAATTTGATATTCGATGTTGTAGTTGGTGAAAAATGGTTGGAACATGTTCTTCTCATGCCATTCGAAGCTACTTATGTATTCGCGCCAATTCATTAGGAGATTTGAGTTGAAACATGAACAGTTTCTTCCTTCTTTTTATACTCTTCACCACAGGTGGAAAAAGGTATATTTAAATTTATATTTTATACAATATTCATTTCCGACCCCATAAAGTACATATACTCTTATGCATGCCGAAATCGATTGAGCAATGTCCGCCCGTATTCCTTTTGAACTTAACTTTGCTAAGGCACTAGATGAGCTGAGAAAATGTAAATACCCCAATCGATCAGTTATAGTTTTAAAAATTTTGTTATAGAAAATCAGCACGATAGGTCTATGTCCTTTGAGAAAGCGGATAAAACACGTCTGCCTCTCATTTGGAACAAGTCTAATTAAGTGAAGTAACTCCAATCAAAAAACCAAATATATGGATCGCATAAGAATTACGAAATATAAAAAAACATCGAGTAAAGAAATTGACACTCCCGCATATTTTCTGAGTTATAGGCCTATGGACTTTTCATACATTAATATTGATATTTAAAAATCAATATGGGTGTCATTTAGGGTTCGGGATTTCCCGGAATTTTTTAACAAACAAGTATTCTTGAAGAAATTCAAGAAATCAAGTTGCAAGATGCAAGCACAGACAGACAGACCGTCGAAAATTCTAAAAATAGGTGTTCTCTATTCAATATCGATTACTATCTACATCATTTCATGTATAAACGTTTTAGAATTCACACAAAACGAGATATTTAAAAATTTATAAATGTAAAAATACTTGAAAAACAATCAGAGTGTTTTTGTAAAGCGCTAATGGTTTTAAAACTTTCCGTTTACAAGGAATTTAGCCAAAATTTTCCTGGGAAATCGTGGATAGCTTTTCCCGGGAATTCCCAAACCCTAGTGCCATTTAAAAGCTTATGAAGATATCTTTAAAAGAAATACTAAAACTTATAAGAAAAAATACTTAACCCATTAAGAGCCGATGAAAAATTTGTGTAAAATTATACATCGTACTTAATATGTTTTTTCTCATTTTTTAGTTCTTTGTCATCCCAATTTTTATTTCTTTTAAAGGAGCTACTTTATTTACATACAAGGCGTGGTGTTTAGCCCACTGCCTTGAGAAACATGGACCGATCTTGCTAATTATTAATAGCAACTCGTTCGAAACTATGTCTTATTGATTTTTGATATAAAATTTTCTCTGGTTCATCTAGTGCCTTAGCAAAGTTGATTTCAACACTAACACTGACGGACAGAAAGACATCGCTCAGTCGACTTTGCTATGCATAAAAAGTCAGAATTATATACTTTATGGGGTTGGAAATGGATACTGTAGAAATTACAAACGGAATGACAGACTTAGTTGTACCCTTTTAGCACTTTTTGTAGTGAAGGGTATACAAATTAATATAGATTGACATACAAATGGTATGCGTATTTTAAATTGATTATTTTTGGGGACCAAATTGGCGAATTTCGTTTAGAAATAGGGATTTGTGGAGACATAAAGCCAGATATTTTTGGCAACACTTGAATATGAATATCATATAAGTTCAACTACAATAACTGGAAAAAAATCTATGATCACGTATTAAAAAAAAAAAAAAAAAGAAATTCCTTGCTTTTCGAATTTTATCTGTGTGCAATACCATTGATTTTTAAAAAAAACTGGTTTAAGCAAATATTATAAAAAATAACAGTTTATGATTAAAAGCTGGTACCTCAAAATAATTATTTACGAAATGCACTGACTGTGCCAGCAGCATAATAGAAATTCTTAAGGTACGTTTTTTTACCTTCTCAAATACTTATTCACCCCTATTCTGCGTTTCGATTAAGTCTCCGCATTCAGTTCCGTTGCGATCGTAAATTGGTATTCTGAAGAAAAACGGAATCGAAAGAAAAAGAAGAAGACAACAATGTTTACAAAATTAATAGCATCACTGTGGAATGTGGAAATGAAATAGCAAAATAAGCAAGTTTGTTATCTTTTTCATAAACAAATGTCAAATTTAATACAAAAAGTTGTATGTTTAAATAATTAAAAATAATTTCTTGATGAAGTTAAATAAAAAAAAATTTTTTTAAATAAAATATAAAAAAAAAAATAAAAATTAATTGTTCACGGCAACTAATTTTTGCACTGGCATATTTTGTTGAAGGACCTAGTGAATCGAGGATTCCTGCAACTTCCACTCAGAACGCTGCTACTTCTTTCTTTGATCGCTGGTGGTATCCACATGTAATGTCTGTTTTAGATGCCATTACATCTGCCATTTTTTCATACTGCTCTGGTGTTGTTTTTTTTGACCCGTAATACATAAACAAAACACATCAAATTCGGGTACAAAAGTTAACAATTTAAGACAAAAGAAAATTAATTTAATTAAATAAATTAGTTAAAAATTAATTTAAGTGTTTTTTTAAACCGTTTCTGAACATTTTATCTCATTTTCTACTTACATTTTTTCAATTTTTAACTTTTAAACTAAAAAACACAAAAAAGAAAACCCTCCGTTAACAAAAAAGCAACTGAGAAAAACGGAGCTCCGATCGGAACTGAGCGGAATCGAAACGCAGAATACCAAAGTTGTCAGACGGAGAAAATTTCAATTCGAATCGAAACGCAGAATAGGGGTGATTGAAATAAGAGATCCTATTTATTATAGAAGATAATGTATAGCAATTTTTATATTATTAATTGTTTTTCGTGATGACATGTGTCAGAAATGACTGAACAAACATTTGTAAAAATGTGGCTACGCTTTTTTGGTCAAATATTTGAATTATCTAGCCGCACCTTTAGACATATAACCTAAAAAAATCAAGGTTATGTTTCACAACAAACCGTTAGCTGACTTTTGAATAATTCACAGGCAATTAGGAAATTTTCATACCTCTACTTGACAGCAACTAAATTTTACAAAACAGTCTGTCATCAAAAATTTTAAAAATTTGGGGAAAACTAAAAATGCCAATATTTATGTATGTATGTGTGCTCATCACTTAAACAAACTAATATTTAAATCGCCCTCATTTGAAAAATGAAAACTATTCATGGTATTTGGCTCAAGTACTTTGCTAACATTCTGCACGACTATCTTTCTAGTTTACTATTTTCCATTTACCCAATAATATTATTCACCTGGAAGTCTGCAATTACAGTTGGCCTACATAAACTCATTATTAGAGTTTAAAGTCAATAGAAAATAAAAAAAGATAAGAAGTCGACAGCACCACCCTGTTAGAGTAGAAGTAACTTACGGCTCAATGGGCGGTCATTTCAAAATAATTAATCGCAATTGCTAAATAAAGTCAACTTGAATTCCTCATTAAAGAAAATACACTATAAAAGCAAATACAATTTTTGATTTTTATAACAGTTTTTACTTTAACAACATACAGTGGAGTCATAATAATGAAGTGTAAAACATACGAAAGGCTTCAATACTTCGTAGCAGCGGTAGTATTTTGTTTTGTTACAAATGTCATCATTGAAGTGCAGGGAAAAGGTTGCTTGATACCCAAAACAAGGCAACCGAGAGAAACGGAAAATGATGAAGGACGACCACATTTAGATGGACGTATAGTGGGTGGTAATAGAATAAATATAACGGATGCTCCCCATCAAATATCATTACAAACTTCGGCACACATATGTGGTGGTTCTATTATATCACCTCAGTGGATCTTAACTGCTGCCCATTGCACCGAGTAAGTTTATGCCAAATAAAAGCATTTGTAATTGCACTCATGTTTTCATTTAACAGAGGCCGCAACGCTGCTCGCCTTAAAGTACGAGTTGGCTCTTCAGAATCTGCCAAAGGAGGTGAACTCATACAAATTGCCGAAATTGTACAACATGAAAAATTCAATTATTCCAATGTTGATTACGATTATTCACTTTTGAAACTCTCTAAAGAAATTGAATTTGACGACACTAAAAGGGCTGTAAAGCTACCTGATGCCAAAGATGAGTTTTTAGATGGTGATATATGTTTTGTAACTGGTTGGGGCAACACTAAAAACTCCACTGAGTCACGAGAATGGTTACGTCAAGCCGAAGTTCCCATTTTTAATCAAGAAGAATGTTCGGAAAAGTATAAAAAATTTGGTGGCATCACAGAACGCATGATTTGTGCTGGTTATATCGAAGGTGGCAAAGATGCCTGTCAAGGCGATTCTGGTGGTCCTTTAGTAAATGCATCAGGTGTTTTGGTCGGTGTTGTTTCTTGGGGCTACGGTTGTGCTAAGCCCGATTATCCTGGTGTTTATGCTAAAGTTTCTTATGTGCGCGATTGGATACGTAAAACTAGTGGAGCTTGAAAAACGGAGAGTTAAATGAAATGTTTTCATGTGATTTAATTAAAAAAGACAGAAAATATATAAATTTATAAACAAATATAATTGCAAGAGTCTTGCAATTGATAACTCCTATAATTTGTTTAAGTGTAATATTTTTCTAGTTGGCAAAACATTCAAAACTTGTACTTTTAAAAATGTAGGCCGATTTTAATAGTTTGTTTACAGGAGTAATTTACATTCAAAGACAATAAAAAATCTGTTTGGAATATTAGGGATCTCTTATACTGACAATTAACGTTGGCTCCTAGTTCAGTTGATTATTTGGTTACGCAGACAGTTGGCAATGCTTGTGCTATTCGATCAACGATATGTTTGAAGGACATGTTGTATAGTGTCTCAAAACTTACGAACAATCTTTTTACAAAATATTTTTCCCTTTTTATTTGTGATGTAGGTTGGCTGGACCCTGGGCTTATATTATAATTACTCTTAAACGTTTTGTGTTCGATGGCATCAATGCGTTTCTTGGGTACTGTTTTGGTACCTTGTTTCTTTTTTAATCTATTACTATACCCTTCACCACAAAAAGTAGAAAAAAAAATAACTTAAAGTATATAAGTACTTTCTGACTTCTTAGGCATAGCAAAGTCGATTGGGCGATGTTCGTCTGTCCGTCTGTGTTAGTGTTGAAATCATATTTGCCATGGCACTAGATGAGCTAGAGAAAATTCAAATACGCCAATCGATCAGACATAGTGTCGAAAGAGGTGCTATTGGAAATCAGCAGAATCGGTCCATGTTCTACACCACGCCTACAACTTATTTTTCTATATCATTTGGAACAATGAAGTAACTCCAAATAAAAAAAACAAATGTACGGGGCGATAGAGAACTAAAAAATATTTTCCGAGTAACGGGCCTCTGAAAATTTCAAAACTTTTTAAATATCAATATAGGTGTCATTTTAAAGCTTTTAAAAAGATCTTTAAGGAAATACTAAAATTTTAAAAGAATGCTTAACCCATTAAGAGCCAATGGCATTTTATGTAAATTTTTGTTTTTAATTCTCTGTCACCTCTATATTTGTTTTCTTTTTTTATTGGAGTTACTTTACTAAACTAGATTTAGATAAATGGTGAAGGGTATATAAGATTTGGCATAGACTTCTACTGATTTTCCATTTGATTTATATAAATTGGTTAATTGTCTGAATATTTCCTTTAGTATGAACAATAAAAATGTTATTTCCAGAGCAATAAGCCATGGCCTGTTATTATGGGAATGGTAAAATATGAGAATGAAAATAAATTCCATGAAAAATGTCAGAGTCTAAATCTGGACTTAGTACTCAATAATATTTCTGTTTAAGAAACAACAAAAATTACAAAATCTTGTGAAACTCCCAATTGTATTCCAAAATTTTAAGGCGGCAGCGCCATCTGATGTCAACAAAGAAAGAGAAAGAAAGCAAGAAAACCCCATATTTTTATTAAATCATGGGAAAAACCTAAGCACCATTATAGCCAGGTATATATAATATTTATTGATTAAGAAACTTTAACCTAATTTTTTATCTTGATCAGTAGATAGAATAAAAAGAGTTTTAATTTTTCCCTGTTTTAGTGCGCATCATAAATACCAGAGTAATTATTTTATTTGGATTTTTTGATGATTTTTTTTTATAGAAAAGTTCATATATGAATGTGCTTGCATATTTTAAAATTTTTTATCTCACGTTTTAAAACACTTTAATAGTTGACATAACATGGAAAAAAACTGTCGCATGTTGCTTTGATTCACAGAAGTAGAGGAACAATAAATACTACATGCTGCTGTTTCAACAAACTAAAACTGTGTGGGAGCAACACGTTAAAACTGTGCAGGAGCATGTTTCCAGGACAACGAACAATGGCATCGTTGACATCCAACACACGGTCAATTCATAAGAAATAAACACAATGTTGAAATCAATGTCAAGTGCAATGTTATGAGGTTTTCTTTATTTCTCTTAAGTAAAAAAATAATAAAAACTAAACTTAAAAAACTTTTGTGAAACTAAAGCTTTTTTCTTTTTCAATGTGTCGTCAGCATTTGGAATTTGTTCAATTTAATTGTCCATTTGAAAACAGTAGATTATTTATAACTGAGGTATAAATTTTAAGCAAATAATCGATACATATTGAATTTTTTTATACCCTTCACTACAGGTGAAAAGAGTTTAATGAGTTTTTCATTCCATTTGTAATTACTTTACTTGTACTTGTCCCAACTCTATGGACGTACATACTCCAGATTCTTATACATAGGCAGGTTGATTTCGTCTATCCGTTATCGGGTTGAAAATAGTTGTCATGAGACCCTAGAATATCTCTTAAGTCTTCAATCTTTAAGCCTTTTAAAAAAGTTGCAATTTAAATGCAGCAACAACGGACTATAAACTAGCGACCGACCGCCTCTACTTTCCTTACGTTTTTCCCATGTTGCTGTGTATTTTTATACCCTTTACCATTAAAACTGAAAAAAAAGGTCATTCTGTTTGTAATTTCTGCAATATCCATTTCCGACACCATAAAATGTTTATATTCTGATTTCTTTTGCATTACGAAGTCGATTGAGCGATGTCCGTCCGTCCGTGCTGTGTTGAAATAAAGTTTGCGGCGTCACTATATCAGCTAGAGAAAATTTAAATACGCTAATCGATAAGAAAAAGTGTCGAAAGAGGTGCTATACATGATCGGTCCATGTACTTCGAGGCAGCGGGCAACACACCACGCCTACCTCTAATTTTTTCATTTCATTTGGAACAATGAAGTAATTCCAATAAAAAAATAAAAGGAAAACAAATATATGGGACGATAGAGAATTAAAAAATAAGAAAAAAGCGTCAAGTAAAAAACTGCCGCTCCCCCATATTTTCCGAATTACGGGACTCAGAAATTTTCAATTTTTTTTAAATATCAATATGGGTATAATTTTAAAGCTTGTAAAGAGATCTTTAAAAAAATACTAAAATTTTTTAAAAATGCTTAGCCTATTAATAGCTGATTGTATTTTAAGGTTTATAGCTTTTTTTTATTGAAGTTACTTTACTAAAATATATTTACTTAAATGTGGAAGGGTACGAAAAAAAAATTCGTCATAGCCCAATATAGCACTCTTACTTGTTTTTGTATTTTATTAATATTTTTGCCTTGCATTGTATTGAACACCGAAAATTAAAAAAAAAAAACAACTATAGAAAATAACTAAGATTGAATTTCAGTCAGACGAACAAAATAATAATAACAATAATAATAATAAATAGTAACACAATAAAAACTGTCATTAATAGAAGTTTGGAGATCCAACTAGTCGATGTACAGTTTAGCAAACAGACAGTTGTAAATGCGGAGCCATCCAAACTTCAACACGCTTGTCTTCGGCAAGATATTTGAAATCACCGTTTTTTCAACGAGGCCCTTCAATCAAGTTAGACACGACTTCTAAATACTGTAATGTTGTTATTTCCTGTCTTACTTTATCTGGGTTCGCCTTAACTACTCAAGCTCCTTCACCAACTTATTTACCTTTCACATTTTAAATAACACATTCAACGTAGCTAATTTTTCTTTCTACTTAAGCCTTCGCTGGGACTTAAACTCGTGGCATTTTGCTTAACAAACACGCAGACACTTCTTCTAGCGAATCAAATGCTGCACTTCATGGTGTTCTTACTTTCGTTGCTTTACTTTATTAACTCGTATACAAACACTAGATAAAGTAACAATTTTTAGCCCTATTTAAACTTTTAACGGTCAATTAATATTTTATAACTTTCGTTGTTGCAGATATATAAAGGTTTCAAATGTTAGAAATATTTATTTTTATTATTATAAATTCTGTTGCACCGCTTTCGAACAGCGGAAAGTCTTCAAAAAAATCTTCAGAGATTAAAACCTTTAAAATGTTTGGTGTTTTTAGGGTTCCTTACACAAAGAGTAAAATTGTTACCCTACTGTTTTTGTCACATTGGTTGTCCGTTATATTGGCTGTCTGCCACAGCCCTCTATCTCTGGAACCGTAATAGCTAGACTTTTGTTTCTAGAAAATATACTACTATAGGCGCTATAACAACACTAAAAAGTAAAGGGTGTTGCGAAAGTGGTGTGTATTTTTAATGGTATTAAATATCATATTCATAATTAAAGTCCTTTGAAAGCTAGTGATTGCTACATCACAAAATTTGTTAAAATTTATATTTTAAAATTGTATGCTTTTCTAGTTGAACTTAATGTATTTCGTCCAAGAAATTCAATTTTTCCATAAGATATACCAGAGAGTAGAAGACACATATCGGTCAAATATATTAAGTCTGGGACCAAACGTCTTCAAATGCAATTAAATTGCATGTTCGAAAATAGTATCACAATTTTTTTTTTTAATTAATAATTAAGTTCTGTCATTAGAACTGTATTTTTGCTTTGTAAGAAGTTTTTTAACTTCATATTTGTATTGCTCGGCTCTTTCATTTTAACTCATACAAAAATGAGTTTATAATAAAAAGTTTAGTTAAATAACTCAAATAACTTAAAACGTTACCGTGTAATAAAAGTATAAAAATTTGTGACTCATATATGTGTCGATATTTTATTGAATATAAATTTCTTGATTTACATACCAAGTTATAGTTTTGATTCCTCAAATCATAAGCTTTTTACGATAAAAAACAAATTACACTTTAAACTTTTAGTTTTAACAGTTTGCTTTGAAATAACCCATAATAACCAAAATATCCAACCTTTTTTAATAGAAAGTTTTTTCGAAGCACCCAGTCCATTGCAATAAAAGGAGATAGTAAAAAGTAGAAAACGACTCTATATTTTAAAAAAAGAACAAGTAGAGGGCGCCTATACGTCAAAAATATATTGCTATTGCAACATTAAAATCCTTGTGCAGTTTTGGCTGTGCTGTACGTCAGTTATAATTCTGTTTCTTCGTATCTGCTGCCCTTATAGCTGACTGTCGCTATTTAATTTGTTGTAAACTTTTAACGGATTTTCAATGAGCCGTTTTACTATCAAGAATTTAAAATTTTTCTTTCTTTCTTTCTTTTTAATTTCATTTTCTTAAGCATGAATTTTTTTGGTTTTCCTTTTTTAACGAATTTATTTTATCATATTCAGTCTAAGTCTTATAATTATTTCAAGCTATTTTATTAATAATCTAAACTTCTTCTAAAAGTTTTAGTGGCAAAAAAATTTATTTCGTATGCAGAGTTTTTTTAAATGCAATCACCTTAAAAAATCGTTTAAACAATTTTAGAAAGTCGTCAAGATGATATTTTAAACAAACAAACAAAAAAAAAAAGAATGGAAATTTTTTAGTATTTAAATTATTTTTTTCTTAATTTTTTGCCAGCCAGGGGTCGAACCGTGGATTTTCATATCTCAATCAAAATTTTACTTTTTCGGCTTTGGTTTATTTTTTAAATTAATTTTTACAAAGAAAAGTTATTTTTCAAATGTATGCGGACGTTTTCTAAAGAAAAGAAGTGAAATTAGCCGCTGGCAGAATGTAATGCTGCATGCTTAGTACCGCCATATCCCTCATCAGCATTCTTCGCATCTATCTATGTGTGGAAAACGTCTGCATACAATTGAAAAATAATTTTTCTTTGTAAGAATTAAATTAACAAATGAATCAAAGCCGAAAAAGTAAAATTTTAATTTTGTAGTATTGTCATCTTATACCACTGGTGATCATCCAAATTATTTTTGAATCTATCATTAGCTATTATTCAATCTATAACAGCAAAATCACTAGCGAGTTATTGTACGAATAAAATTTTTTTACCAAATTCTGTGTGGATTTTAAAAAAACGTTGTTGATTAAATAATTTTTTCATAAAAATATGCTAACTTTGTCGGTGGTGGTGTTATCAAAGGGACTTTGATGACTGAAACTAGATTATGCTGTCCCGTTTAGAAAATTTGTGTTCATTATCTATTTTCCTCTTTTACTCCTTCATAAAATTAATGAAAATTATGTACTACAAACGTACTGTGTAAAGTAACGTGTAAAAATGAGAATGGTACAAAGAAGTTAAAGTTTTGATCACAGTAAAGACGTGATATATTCACGTTACATTTTTAAAATTCTTACAAAATAGACAGATTTTCGATTTTGTGGCGTTTACCTACATATGTATGTGTAAATTGATTTATATTGGAATCTGCTTTGAAATTTTTATTTTCAAATGTTAATCTTTTAGAAGTTTCCAGCAGAGATTTACTCTCCTGAAGCTTTCATTTTAGATCTGTTACAGTAGTGATTGGAGATTACATGCTTGTTTTTTGATTTAAATTGTTATAAAATAGTGTAGGGTGTACTTTAAAAATTTGATGTATGCACGCAAATGTCTTCTATGTAAGAAATGCTTACGTATGAAAATTTATTATGACCGCAAAAGACAGTTTCATACGAAATATAACTAAACAAATAATAAAAATTTTAGAGTTCACACAATTAAATCTCAGCGAATGATTTTATTTGTTTTGTTTTTCTTTTCAAACAAATTTCAGTTACGTATTGTACAACATCCATTCATGCCATAGTAACCGACTTACGTTGCATTAAAATAACCAAAATGAGTAAAAGGTTACCCCCCCGCAGCCAATGCAAAACAGAATTGAAAATAAAACTGAAAGTGAAAGATATGAAATCAAAAAGGCAACAAAAACAAATATAAAAATAAATAACAAAAGAACGTGCTGCACCAAGGCGCATCAAACAGGTGACTGCATCCGATCATGTGTTCATCATATGTTTTAGCTTTTGCGTGTATTATGTTTTTGTAAAAACTAATTCGAGCTGTCAAAAAGTCTAGTAATGTGTGTATGTATTTGTCAAAAATAAGAAAGCCACTAAAAATATATTAGAATACATACACACATTGCCAGACGTTTTTGACAGCTCGAATTAGTTTTTACAAAAACAAAATACACGTAAAAAGTGATGCATTCACCTGGTATTATTGCGCCATGTGCTGCACGTTGTAAAAACACGTGAACTGAGATGTGACAAAATAAAATATAGAAGCAGAAGTAGATAAAAAATAAAACGTTTTCCTTAACGTGTATTGGCGTAAGTGGGACAACTGGCAACGATACGAGTATAGAAGACTAGTACAACGATAAGTAGTATAGCGAGCTTTTTTCATTTAGAAAGAAAAAGCTTTTTGTTGTTGCCGGCTTACAAAACTCATGCAACTGCAATGTGCTGAACAACTGTAATAAAGTGCAAATTTTATATTGTTTGTGGGCTTAGAAATGTAAGGAGAGTCAATTGAATAAAAATTTCAATCACTCACAGTTTAAACGAACAAGTGAACGGATGTTAAAAGCGGAAAAGTGCTTAAAATTCAGTTTCATATTAGAAATAATAAATAAAATATTTTTTAAAATCAATAATATTATTATTTATAACTAAGCAATGTTCAAACATTTAAAAATGTTTAACCAAATAATAAATGTTAGTTTTAATAATTAATTTACAAAGTGCTTAAACAAACAAAAGTAAAAATTCTTTAAAAAGTTTATGGAAAATTTTCATTCTTTTGTATTAGAAACGTGACTTGTTGAATAACAAATATCAAGACAATTCTAATACAGCAACAAATATTTGTTATATAAAGATCACGTTTTAAGTTAATAAAACAATAATTAGCTAATTACTAGTTAACAGTATTCTAAAAGATTAAATAAACTACAATTATTAAGTAAAATAAAAATAAATAAAAAATAATATAAAATGTAAAATTGCTAAAAATAAAGCTGAAATTGAAACTGAAAAGCTCTGAAAAAAAACCAATTGATTGAACACAAACAAAACAAACAAAAAAGAAAACTATAAAACACTTTAGTGCTTTTAAACAAATACTTTCTTTCTTGAAACAATTCACCTTTGAATAAAATTTAAATAATTTTTAAAACTGATTGCTTATAAAATTAGTTTTGAAAATTTAACTTTCTACATATTTGAGTGCTGCTACAATTTTGGATTATTTATTTTTAATAAAAAATCAAAAAATAATAGGTAAGTCAAAATTATATTTTTTGAGTAGACCATTCTTTGTATTTATTTATGGCTTCAATTTACCGTTCCTTTTGATAATAATAATTAATAGCGGACTATTTATATTTTAAAGTGAAAGCCATAAAATTTACTTGGTATATTTATTAACGCCACTTACTGTACATTCATTATAGATGAGCACTTTGCAGTACCAGTAAAATTGCATTAAAAATAATTAATTAATTTTCATTATCAGTAAATGTTTACTGGTTTTTTGAAAATTTGTAAAGAAATCAGTAAATTTTTACCGATAACTGTAAAAATATACTAAATAATAGCTTTGTGCTGATACTGCAATTTTATTTTCATTATCAGTAAATTATTTAAATTAAGATTTACTACAATTTTATTTATATTATCAGCAATTTTTTTTTTCGTTTATGAATGTAAAAATATATTATTTTTAACACACATTAGTATTTTAACATTAGAAAGTAAATATTAACAATGAAGTATTAATTTATTATTTGTATTAATATTTACTTTTGCTAAAAAAATTTCAGCTGAAATTATCAGCAAACTACTGTGTAGCCATGTAAGATTTTCATTTGGTCTATTTTTATTTTAACTAAAAATAATTTTAGCAAAGTAACTTACAAGAAGATAAAAGATCAGTTAGTTAATTTTTTTCGTTTTCTAATTATGTAAATTTAACGAGGACAGTTTGATAATTCCATTATTTTGTTTCTTTCGTTTACTGTTATCTATTACTGGACAACTAACTAATTTTGAACAAGTTACGCTTATTACTTTGACAGCAGACCACGTAATTAGTTTTAACGAAAATTGTAAAAGGTGAAGCTTTAATTTAATAACAAACAAGTAAGAGTGCTTTATTCGGCTATGCCGAAACTTTTATACACTTCACGATCTATATAAATATAGTTTAGTGAACTAACTCCAATCAAAAAAGCAAATATTAGGGTGATAGAGATTTAGAAAATAAAAAAACTTGGTACTGCATATATATATAATTTACATAAAAGTGACATCGGCTCGTAATGGGTTAAGTATTTTTAAAAAAAAATTTTAGTATTTCCTTAAAGACCTCTTCAAAAGCTTTACAGTAATACCCATATTGATATATTAAAAAACTTGACAATTTCAGAGCCCTGTTACTCGGAAAATATGGGCGAGCGCCAATTTTTTCACTTGATGTTTTTTTTTTCTTATTTTTAAATTCTCTATCGCTCCATACATTTATTTTTTTGATTGGAGTTACTTAATTGTTCCAAATGACATGAAAAAATTAGAGGTAGGCGTGGTGATTTGCCTGCTGCATTGAAGGACATGGACCGATAATGCTGTTTTCCAATAGCACCTCTTTCGACACTATATCCGATCGATTGGCGTATTTAAAGTTTTTTCTGACTGATCTAGTGCCTCGGCAAATTTGATTTTAACACTAACACAGACGGACATCGCTGAATTGACTTTGCTATGCAGAAGAAGTCAGAATAAATGTACTTTATGAGGTCGGAAATGGATATTGTAGAAATTAGACACGGAATGACAAAAATTAAAAAGTCTTATATTTTAAATGAATTAATATAATTTCTGAATTAAGTTCATTTATTTTAATTTCTAAAAACCTTTTTTTAGAAAGAAAAATTGTTTTTACAAATGTATGCGGAAGTTTTTCAATGAAAACAAGAAACATTAGACGCTAGCAGAATGAAATGCTGCACTTTCTGGACCCTTACGTCCTTCATCAGCATTCTTCGCATCTATCTACTTTTAGTTGTGTAATTGTAAACATCATCTATTTAACCAACTAGTTTTGTAAATAATAATAAATAAATATAAATATAATATCCACAGTTAAATCCTAATTTAATAAAAATAAAGTTTATATTTTACTAAAAAAAAGAAATGCTTGATAAATAATACGTAATAATAAAATAAAAATTTCAGCACAAATGAAGCAAAACGTTCAAAACATCAAGTCAATAATAGTTCATTAATTTCATTAAATGATATTGCACGATTAGATGCTAAAAATTCGTAATAAAACGGCTTAGCATAAGGTGCCTCAACTGAACCTGAACATGAATATGTGTATTTAAAAATATAATTTGCACGGCAAGTGTAGCCATTGATGTCTTATCAAAAATTCATGAATAAGGCTACAAGCTGCTATCCTATCTACAGTGTACTTTATATTTCCATGTTTCTAATTTTTTTTTCTTGTGTCCAGACACCAAAATTTTATTTCTGTAATTTATACTTTAATTGCAAAATTTTTGATATTGCTGTAAATAATGAATGCCAAGACACAAGGCATATGAAAGGAAGTAAATGCAAGTCAATACATTCCTTTTTTCATTATCAACAATATAGAAATAGTGTGGATGGCAACGAATTAGTGTAATCATTCGTACAATCTTTTTTAGAAGCCCCAAGATTTTTATATATTTGAAGCTCTAGTTGTAACCGATAACTAATTTAAAAGAAGAAAAATGTAAAGCTTCATTGGAGCTTTAATTATGATTTTTTAATATTTTTTTAAGTGGAATGCCAAATAGGATATTTATAAAAAGTATTGAAAAGCCCATAGCTAATTTTTTACAATATAAATCACAAAATAGGTTTGTTTGCTTGTCGAAAAGCTAAAGCTTCTAACACCAGTTGACCGATTTTCCTAAAATTTTCATGGTTTGATACCAGTTACCTAGATAGTAAAATAGGCACCTCCCATACAAGGTAAAAAAATACTATCATGCATTATGTGACAGTAATAGGTGGAGCATTAAATTTATTTACGAGTACCGCACTTATTGTTGTGCATAATCGAAAAAATCTAACTGAATTGAAATAGTGGGCATAATACCCACAAGTAACCCTCTTGTTATTGTTCGTAGCTGGGAAAGATGTTGTCTAAATTCAAAAAGTAAGCTCGGTAACTCTGGTAAAAAGTGTATACTTTAGTGTCGTCAATAACATGTAGTGCCTTCAGCTCTTGTACATGCAACTCTTTTATTAGTTGCATTATCGAATGAAACACTGACTGGCTTGTGAAACGGACTTCGTAACCCGTTGCAAAGTAACAAGTGAAAAGTTATTATCATTAATCTAGAAAACTTTAATGGGTAGAGTGTTGAAATTATAATAAGTAAATTCCACATTAACATTTACAATCAAACAAAAAACTGACTGCACTGCAAAAGGGAAAGGAAATAGGTAATGTCGTTTTTAAACATTTATTTTTAGCCCACAATAGTCAAATTTTATCCTGTAATTACAAAATATTAAAATTTCGGGATTTTTAAATAAGATTGGTTCTTTGCCAGTGGTCGAATTTGTAGTTCTCTCATAGCGCAAACAAACAATATCGACAAATAACACAGCTACTACAGATGAAAGTATGTTTATGGCTTCTGCAGTTCTTTACGACTTAGAAGTGAAACTTCTGAGCACTAAAAAAGTTCTCGCCAATCATCAGCTTATTTTTGCCATCCGATATTTTTTAATACGCACAGGACTCTTCAAAAATATTCAAATCTATAGTGAATGATATAAAAAAGAAAATTTTTTAACTAAGGCCTTATGTTCTTGAAGAATGGGATACGAGTATCTGTTTTAATTTATTATAAATTGTTTCTCTCAATGGTTGAGGGAAAAGTCTTAAATGAATTAGCAAATACTTCGTCACTTTTAAAGTATGTGAATTGCAAAAATATTTTAAAATTTTGACGATTCAAGTGATGAGCAAAACTATGAATATGGAATTTCTTCGCTATATGACATAATTATGTGCATAAAGATTATGCTAAATTTAGTGTATAAAAATCTGCGATAAGAAAAAAAGAAAAACTATTTGGACTGACGGTATACTACAAAAAGCTGGGGTGTGGAAATATTAACGATAGTAATATGTCGAAGCATTTTCATTATAATAATAAGATAACAGCCCGAATTACTGGTGTCGACAATCATATTATTAAAAGGTTGGCAGTTATGTTAAATGTTATTAACTCGAAAGAAATAGCAAATGGCCCAACATTTTATGATTATGCATCAAAACGTGCCCAACTTTTGGCTTAAATGGATCATGAAAAAAAAACTAATTCCTACGATGCATACGATTTTGGCTCATGGTAAAACTTTTATTAAATATCAATGCTCACCAGTTGAAGAATTTTCAGAAGAAGCCATAGAATGCAAACACAAAGACTAGAAACATCTTAGATACGCGAATACTTGCAAGATTTCTCGGATTAAAATATAATGAGGATCTTTTGAAATTGTTGTCGGCCTTTTTAGATTCACTTATTTTAGCACGAAGACATGTCAGATCTCCTATATGTAAATAATATTATCGCTCATAATGTTAATGACTATTTTAAAAAGAACTTAGTAATTAAATAAAATTAAATCGGCCGGACCTTTCAAAAATTCTGTGACACATTTTATTTTAATACTCACCAGCATACTTTTTGGACATACAGGCCATTTTTTAAAGACTAAATCCCATTGTGTATAATATGTATGTCATGTGCCATAGACTAGTAGAATCATTAAGAAACATGAAAAAAAATTCTGATTAACAAAAGTACGAAGGTTTGCTACTGTTTTCTTCGACTGCAATGGCTTGGAGCAACATGAATTCTTGCCGCAAGTTCGTACCGTCAATAAGGAATACTACCTTGAAGTTATGCGCCGTTTGCGCAAAGCAATTCGCCAAGAATTGTGGAAAAATTAATCATGGATTTTGCACCATGATAACGCACCAGCTCACATATCGATGCTTGTGCGTGAGATTTTGGCCAAAAACAAAACCGTTAACATGCCTCAACCACCGTATTCACTGGACTTGGCCCCCGCTGACTTTTTCCTCTTCCCAAAACTAAAGATTGAAAAGATAAAAGAAAAATCGAAACAGGAGCTGTTGGCGATACCAAAAAGCGCGTTTCAGAATTGTTTCGAGGATTAGAAAAAACGCTGGCATATATCTGAGGGGGACAAGAGAGTTATTGATAAATAAATAAATAATTTTTGAAAAATTTGAAAATAACGGTTATTTTTTGACTAGACCTGGTATTTATTAAAATAAATAATCAGAAGAAATTAATTTTATTGAAAATTGTTTTGCGAGTCTTTACAATATTTATATTATCATGCCAATATCCCACAAATATATTACAATAAAACATTTTGTATTGGCTTCTAAAATAACTCTCATATTGTTTCTGAAGTTGTTATACTTAAAGGAAATATTTTTGGCTTTTCAAAAAAATTAGGATAAAGGGTTCCTAATGAGCTGGCTTAAGCAACCAGCGACATACGTACAGATACCTGCTTTTCCAACCAATAAATAAATTTAAGTATTATATAAAAAATAAATAAAATGTTATTTTTTTTGTTCGTAATAAATTTATTTTTTTAGTTCACAATTATTTAAATTTTATACATTTTTTTCATTTCGAAGAAAATTGCCTTTGATGTGTTGTTCCATATATGTATGTACATATATTTGCTGAAAATAAGTAAGAAAGTTGGTTTATTTTTAAACGGATCATTGCTACATATACATACATAAATATATTTTATTTATTTATTTTTTTTAAATATATTCAAAAGTCTATAAACGTTAATTCAATTTAAAAAAAAGGGAAAAATCAAAAGTATGTATTATTTTGCTTTATCAACGTTAAGTTCAATCAATATTTGGCCTAAATTTAACTTCCGTTAAATTTAAAAATTTTATATGTAAATCTATTCTATAAATTGATTTCATAAATAATTTATCCGAGTAGTACAGACACATAGGACTGTGTCTATCACATACGAACATATAATATGTGTAACTTTATATATATTTAGTTCAATTTCCTTTTTTTATTTCTAATGCAAATTTTAGTTTTTCAGTCATCGGCGAATATTTTAAATATTTTGTTTTGAGAATTAAATTTATCAATGATTTTGTTTTTTTTTTACAATGATATTTTGTATAACAAGATTTCTTATGGAATTTAAAATAAAAATATGTAAGTATGTATGTGTTTATGTATGTAAAGTTATACAAGCAGGTAAAGAATGAAAGCACTGACGCAAGCGCTCTCTTTGTGCCAAGGAAATGCAATAAGACAATTTGAACGAGGTAAATGGTTATGAATACTGCTAACAAAAGACCTAAAGTGAGGTAAAAATAAATAGAAATTTTTTGTGTAACATAAAAATACATTTGAATAGTTTTCTTTGACTATATAACGCTGACTTCTGAGAATCATATGACGACTAAAAGCTTATTTCTATGATTCTAAGGTAGAGCATACGATGCCTCAACAATACTGATAAATGCCTAGCTCAAACATAGATCGTAGAATATTTTTCTTTTTTTTTCGAATATTCTTAAAAAAGTAAGTATTCCAAGCACTATAAATCGCTGTTGACTTATTTGTGACATTCTATCACCTCAAAATACTTGATTTTATCGATAAAAGTTAAATCTTCACAAAAATGAACTTCAGACTTAAAATTAAATTTACTCATTGCTCAGAAAACCATACCACTTAGACACATTCTTAATAAAGATCTTAAATTTATAGCCGAACATTCAGTCCTAATTTGAAGACACGCCTGGTATAAGAAAGTTTATTCTCCTGATATCGTAAATCTAATGACTGAAAAAAGGAAAGATGAAAATGCATGACTGAGAAAATATCTGGAAAATTTAGAGGAACTTCATAAGTAGATTTTTTGTACACAAACTTCATGTTAAGATTGAGCAAAAATGATACTGAGAATGGTAACTAGACTTGAGCCACATAGTTCAATTTAGTGATCGCTCTTTTTAGTTCAAAGTTTGAAAATGAACTAGTTCAAAATTTAGTTCAAAGGCTCTCTTTAGTTCGAAATCTCTCTTAGTTCAAATGTTTTGTTGACATATTGTTCGCACTTTCAACTTTTAGTTCAAACGCTTTCTTTAGTTCCAAAGTTCTTTTCAAAATATAATGGCAACGATACCATAGCATTGCCGTAATGAATGTTAAATAAAACGCGTGGTAGCACTAATTTCATATCGTAAATAGTCAACAAGGAAACACAGTTATGTATTCTAGTTTATCTTGTCTGGTAGTTTAATTACAAATTATAATTCAAAAATGAACTAGGTGTACTTAAAAGTATGAACTAGTTAACTTAGTTCAATCGATGGAATCGTTTAAATAAACTAGTTCGTTTATAAACTACACAAGTCTAATGGTAACAATTTATAAAAGTTATTTAAGTTCTACAAAAAACAATGGTATTAATAAAACCAGCAGCCATAGAATGCCATATTACACCTTTAGCTCCTTTGACTCCGAGCCAAGAAAGAAATCGTAGAATCATGCGGTGCTGGAGGGAGAAAAGGTAAATACGAAAGAAATTCTTCAACCCTAGTAAACTTTCCTTTGAAATTGGCTACAATTTGCAATGGAAAAATTTATCGAATTCAGACCGAAAAAGCTCAAGAAGGTTATACGCTGACACTCCATTGCAAAGTAAATTAAAATTTTTGCAATAATAACTCTAGAGCAATGGCCAACAAGTCGCATGTTTGCAGTGCAAAAAATCTTAACATTTGCTTTGTTTTGACACGACCCAACCGGGTACAGCTGAGTCTGACAGATAATAAAAAGCGTCTTCTATGCGCTTTTTGCTGTCCAAAAGATATTTGCACGACTTTATTCCGAAGCATTTTTTAAAAAATTGCGTCCTATAAGTAATTGCTTCCTAGTTGTCAGTGCATATATTTTAACGTTATAAATTTACCTCTTTAGGGTAGTCAGTCATTCTGAAAGCTAATTTTCCTCTGCTGGAAAATCTTTGCTTACACAGAGCGAGTAGGATGAGTAATCCTCCATCATCTCAAAGCGGAAGTTGCTTGATCAGAAGTGTGTTAGAATATTTCAATCTTTGATACCAGAGTTAGGATTCGTGGTTCTTAGGACAGTAGTTTTCCTCGTTTTCGCTTTCATATTGCATTCAATCCAGATCTATTATTAAGCTTTTGTAGACGTTATTCTGATACTACATGCACCTTCCCAAGTTGGGAAAATTACGCTTTTGAAAAATTTGGTGTCAGGGAGGATGTCCAGATATTTCGCGTGATTTAAAAGGGATTTGGAGTTCAATTAAACTTGGGTAGAACAAAAGAAGAATCTGTACGAGTGACCATTCTTGTGTTATTGGAGTGCTTATTAATAAAAATAGCTTATTTTTCTGCTTGTTATCCAGTTACTGTCTGTACCTCTTGATTTAAGTAGCAACTATTTTATAAGAAGCTTCTGCAAACTCTTAGTCTCAAAAGTTAGGAAATAACTTAGTACAGAGATACATTGATGCATTCTACCGATGCAACCTCAGAAGTTTGTTTGGCTTATGCTGATTAGTACTCATTCACAACTCGCTCGTGAAATGTATATTATGAAGCAAAGAGCATCTTTAAGAGGCTTTACGCAGCTCATAAAGGCTCTGTTACGGGACACTAGTTATTTCTAAACCCGCACAAGTCTTAAATCTGAAAACCTATGATTATAGGAATTAAAGCAAAATTTTTCCCTATTCATCATGTGGGGAAGCATCAACTTTACATTTAATAAACAGGTATAAAAAAAAAGGATTGACATTCTGTATTCAAGATTTTATTGCAAAATATCTTTCCCGATGTGCCGTGAACTGACTACCAATGGGTTATAAAGGTCTGTATATAAAAGTCGCAATAAGTCAATTGAGTCAAAGTGTACTTTTATACGTATTCTTCTAAAATTGGAATTTTGAGTCTCATACCTTTTTGCGAAACTGCAGGGTGAATAACAAATCTTATATTTCATTTATAATACGACAATTTACTAATGGCTCCCACACACAACTAATTTTATATAATTTCAATATCTTTCTGTCCCTTTTGAAAAACTGTTGTTATATGCTGATGATTGTGAAATTCTCCTTGTCACAAAGAAACACTAATCAACAGCTTGAGCAACCTACAAGTTTATAAAAATATACTCTTTTTAAAGTTAATTGAATGAAGCAAAAAAATGTGTTACGTACATAGTTGTTCGCCTGTTAAATTAAACTTTTTAAAACCCTTAAAAGTTCTAATGGCTTTGACAATTATAATTCTATAAATAAAACATGTTTAAGTTTTCTTGATAAATTTTCTATGTTTTGCAACCATTATATCGAACAAACAAACAAACAAAAAAAAAAAAAAAACACAACAAAACATAAGAAAAACCTTTTGTATATTTTACGTAACATTTGCTATAAATTATTTTCTGCTGAGTCCTTACAAAAACGAGCATTTAAGGTCACATGCCCTAGTCTTAGATTTTTATTTGACGGTGCTAATGTTGTTTAACGTGATAGAAAATGATTAGTTGCCAACATGTTAAACCACCTGTTGAAACATTCACAAAAAAGCACAAAAAAAAAGCTTACAGGGGTTGTTTGAAAGCTTTTGCAGTAAAGACATACATTCTTATGAATGAAAGGGATATCTTGCTATACCCTGAAAATATTGATAGAATGATACATATGACTATACTTTTATTAAAAATATTAAGATGTGGAGGTTTACATGCTTCACGATATAAATACATATGTCTTTATACATAACAAAATCATACGTTTAAAGCACGTTGCCAAAAAAATTTTCTAACAGAAATGCGTGTCTTCTTTGTTTATTTTTTTTTATTTTTTAACCAATCACACACAGGTTCATTTGTTTTCCAGACATTGTTTATTAAAGTTAATGCGCAAAATAATTTGAAATGAATCTTATTATTCTTATTATGTAACTTTTACATTTTAACGTATGCCTTTCATGTAATTGGGAATAATTTAATTTATTTTAATAATCATAAACAAAATATTATATTCGATTTTAAGATGATATGATCTACAAAGTCAAAAACTTTTAACCTTAAAATATTTGTTTATTTTCAAAACTAGATCGTAAAAGCAGTCTGCAATCGGTTCTAATTTCAATAAAGATAAGAAAAATTCTTCTGCCTCATTACTGTTATAGTTGAAATATACTGGGCATTATATGATAGCGATATGAAATTGTGTAGTACGAAATTTGTTTGTTCGCATTTTTTGCAAATTAACCCCATTTACGAGTATTACAGTTTTGTGGGTCATATTAGTGTTAGTTTTTAATAAGGAGAAATTGAATATTTTATTTCGAAAATAAGGTTTGAAAAGCAATGATCGCTAAAAAATCATATACAGGCATGTTGTGATTTCCACGTGAAATTTTCACTTTAAATTTTTCAAAGGATTGTTGCTATAAAATTATTTTTTACAAAAACAATGCCTTGAAAATATGAATGTGAAAACTTCGTGTGGATTTTAGAACATGCCTGATAATATACTTTTGAAACTATTTGTTGATGTTTTTAACTCATTAAATTTATAAATTATCATTATATTTGAAATATACGTCGGCGTAAAATCACACAAATTTTTACTCTTTTATCTAGTCTTCGCACAGAGGGGTATCTAGCCGATCTAGCCGGACATTAAGCCAAAAATTAAGTTTAAGAAATATAAAAATTAAAGTACGCAGCTCGACAGACTGCAAAATTCTACATCGTTTAGTGAATTTTCAGGACTTTTTCACTACATTTGTCGTTTTGAGATATTGCTAAAATCAGAAAAGTTGAGTAAGCATACATTTGTATTGATATTTTTGCTTAAGTTCATTATTTTTTTAGAGCTAATATAAACAAATAACAAAAGTAATTTCTGGCTATATTGCCAAAATACCCCATGTGTGTCGGAAGGGGCATAATTTGCGCTAATTTTTTTAAATGCACTGAGAAAAGTTTATTGACAAAAAAGCTTCTCACTATTGAAATCTCTCATTACTTTAAATTTTTCGCATATAATAAAAGATGAATTTGAAGATAAAGGAAATATACATTCAAAGGGAATTTATAGTCTTTTTATAACAATATGAATAAATTAACATAAGTGATAAATTTTTCTGCAGAAAGGTTGCTTAAAGTAGAAAAAAATGAAGCTTAATATATTCAGATATTATGGTTTAGTTTAGTTATAGCTGCATAACATTTTCATAACTGAGATTTTCTACATTTAGGACTGAATAGAGTTGTTTTTTTTATAAAGATCTCCTTTTATCTTTGTAGTTTGATTTTTGTATTTTTGATGTAGGGTTTTTAATTGTTTTTTTTATGCAGTTAAACTAATTAATTTTTAGCTTACTTAAATATTTTGTTTTGCTTTCCCATTAAAGTTATTCATTGTTTTGATTTCAGTAATAGTTTAATCTTAATTGAGAGATGGTCAGAATAGTCAAATATTTGCCCATGAAACGTAAATACTTACTAAGAAATATAAGATCCTTTTGAATATAAAAGGTAAGATATAACTTTTTTGTACTCTAAATCATCATACGTAATGATACGTCTCAGGAAAGATTGAATAAACATTAGTAAAAATAGTGTTTTTTTTTATCAAATATTTTTTTTATCAAATATTTGACTAACAAATAACTTTTCAAACAAAACAAATAAGATTAAAAAGGAAAAAATCTAATAGTCGCTATTAAATCTTGAGGTTAAAAACATCAAGAGTTTAAAGACATCACACTAACATAAACGATTATGCAAAGGGTTGTTTATCTTTTGATCTAAAATTAATCTTTACTTCGCCCATTTGCGTTAATCACAATTTAGTCACGCAATTGTGATTTAAGCAGCGCACTGTAGCCACACGTGGATGTATTTACGAAACTTTACTCTTATTGCAATAGAAAAAAAATTTATTTTGGTTAGTGTTTGTTAAAAGGGGTTGACCATCATTTGTTTGACACAAAGGATTCCTTAATATACATGATTAAATAATGCTTTCATCTAATACTTGCTTTTGTTAACTATTATTGACCTTATTAATGTATCTTCAGTGGCTGTTATGTTATCCAAAGACTGATAAGATGTCTACATAAAACATGTCTGAAATTGCTTAAAGCATCGGAATTTCAAACAAGACCTTAGTGATATTTTTTATTTATAGAAGATGTTCAAAAGGCATTTTTAAAAGAACTTTTATATATTTTTAAATAAAATTGAATTTGGCTTAATTTTTTGCAGTGTAAAAAAAAATTAGTTAAATTTAATGTAAAATAATCTAAGTAAACAAAAACTCATTCTAAATTTTCAATCAAGTTTTGTTCTTGAGATCATACTGACCGTTTTAATGAATATTTTTTTTGAAAACGTAAAAAATCTTACCGCTTATATGTGCAGATTATTGAAAAATAAATTATTTTCAATTACAGCTATAAATAAATTACTTTTATTCACATTTAACTGCTTGCGATTTTCTAAACATATTTGTTCCTGGTGCAGATTTCACCAAGAATTGTTTTCCAATACAGGTACAATCATTCATATATCTAAAAAGATCGAAATTAACAGGAAGTTTTAAATCGAGCATAAGTTTTTCTCATCAATAGTCTATACATTTATCACGACATTGTTTGATAGCTTTTCTATTTCACTGTGTATTAAGGTTCGTCATGAGTTAATGTTTTCAGTCTGGAAACACCTAAGGAAATTTAGAAATTTTATATTCATATACTTTATATTTCGCTATTCCATTCTCTTAGAAAAAATTCATATTCATTCCAGACTATGCTGTTCAAAAGAATTGAGGCCATTTTAGGTATTCTTAGCTAAAGTCGAACGGCAATGGTTACTGAGTAACCAAGCCCGATACTCGTTTGGTTTTAATATTGATACAGTGCAGTAGTTCGTGACTTAAAGTCAAGATTGCGTCTAGCATTAAAATCGGGTGCTGACTTATAGCCGCCGTTTTCATCGATAGCACGGTCATCGATGCTAAAGCTTAAGCCGCACGTGAGTTAAACAAAAAATATAACAATTCAGTTTCGAATACAAGCGACAGAGTAGTGAATGAAATCTTAGCGAACTTGAAGAATGATCATATTCTACTTTAGGCAAGTGTTGATGTAAGCAGAAACGTGAAAGACGAGCTCTCTGACGTACATATCCAACATGCAGACGTCTAGAGGGAGCAACCGCTAAACATTGAAAATGCCGCCATTCTTATATAGTAAGCATGTGAAAGGGCAAATGCGTGTCCCTTCGGTTGTTCAGTTGTACCAGATGAAGGTACTGATGGTGTTTCTAGTATTTAGAATTTATTAAAAAAAAAAACAGTAACAGTGCAACATTCGGCTATGTCGAATTCTATATACCCTTCGAGATGTATGTATAATCAGATGTACCATATTGGTGATTTCCCATTAAATAGTTTAACTACAAATCGGCGTAAGAAATTCTTTCCTACCAAAGAGTTTTTCTGTTCAAAAAAGGTTTTTATTTTTCGAAAACCGTAAGTTTTGTTTAGGGTTGTTAACCCGACTTAGTAAATGAAAATGTTACTGTATCGGGTGAAAAGCCCACAATTTCTTTCACTTTTTCCATTAATTTTATTCATAAACATAACTACCTGTAAGAATGCAAACGAAAGTTTGAAAAAAATTTAGGCAGGTGTTTTCTTTTGCCCACTGTCTCGAGGGACATGGACGTAACAATTTTGAGTACTAATCATCTCATCATCTGTTTAATAATGTTGCAGCATTTTTATAAATGTGGAAAGCCTTTATTTTGATTTGCAAAATTCGTTCAAACGATTTGCCAAGGGATTGTTTTCTTTTCCAATAGTTAAGCGAAAACTAAATCCGACTTTGTAAGACATTTTAAAAACAAGATTTTAAGAAATGCAGTTTAAATGAAATAATATATATTTTTATATAGAGAAGCAATATTCTAGAAATTATAGATTTTTCCCAAATTTTCTTGATGGATCACACTCATAAGAAGAGCGTAAGGAGTCTTTTTAAAACACGGTAAAAGTGAAAAGACTGTAATATTTAATGTTTATTTTCTTTGTAGAAATTTTTTAAAAAGCTTTTGGGCGCTTTTTTTAAGTCTTTTTAGGAAAGCAGAACAATATTTAATAATCAGAATAAAACTTAAATAAATGATCCTTTTTTTTATTAATTTAAGAAAATGAAGGAAGATAACACAAAAAACTCATTAAGCAAATTTATTCAGTAGTTTTCAAGATTACCATTTTTTTACTCTTGGCCCTTCTTTAAAAAGTTGTACTGCTACTATCTTTTTATGCGTTGTATATACGATTATACCGTTAAATAGAATAAATCTAAGAAAAAATTTAATATCTTAAAAGAGCTGGCATCAGAAACAATACAAACAAACCAATCATATTCTCTGTATGAAATTTGCTATTTTACCATCTAAAATGCAGCAGCCCCTGAAAAAAAATTAACGAGCTGCTTCGAAAACAACTGCATGAAGTACTTTACTATAGACCCGATAACATTGTATAACCTCTTTGACATGAACAATGCTTGTATTACTTTTAAGACTGAAAATATCCGAAGACTTAACTTTAAGTCATCCACACTCAAGATAACTCTTGCACAAATGAATCACATGCAGCCTTCGCATCCTATTTGTTTATACTTAAGTGATTCATTGTGTTTTTTGTTATATTTGTATTTTAGTTCTTCCAATTCATGTGCACTGTTACATTTGTTGTCTTATAAACGGTGATGAGTGTAAACAACATGTGTGTAACTCATGTAAAAGCTCTGTTTTTCTTGTTTCCAATACATTTGGAATTGATTAGAGATTTAGTTGCACAAGTCATTGGGTTAAAGAATAATGTGTTTCGGAATAATTTTTTTTAAGATAATTTGTTAAAAGTTTCTCGTATTTTTATAGAAAATAAATGAGAAAGTTAAAATAAAAAAATTTAGATTTTGTATAAAGAAAGTAAGTACTACGTTCATTAATAAGAAAAATGTAATTCGACAAACACCTTTAAAATCTAAGAACGTGAAAAATACAGATTTAATTGGTCAAATATAATTTTTTTAAATGTTTCGAACAAATCGACACCGGTCACATAGTAGTTCTAATAGAACACCGTAGCGCTACATGCAATTGTTTACACAATCGTGCACAAGTGATTTGGCTTCCTAAATTAGTATGGAATATATAAAAACGTGTCGGTTTCTAACGTAACTAATAGAAAAAGAACATGCTACGACAATTTCCGTTGGAAGGGAGCGCTTAAATTCCACGTTTAAAGATGTCCCTAATTTTTTTTAGCTGCAATAGATTGTGCGCAAATAGCTATCAAATTGGTTTTATCTTGTGGACAGTAGTTTTATTTTTCGAGTTTTATTTTTTTGTTTTACTAGACCCAATATGATTTCGTCTGCTGCTAGAGTTTTTGTTAAACATGGGATCGTTTCTCTGGCCGTCGGCCATTCTTAATCGGAGTATATATTTGCACCTTGAACATCAATGCAGCGCTCAACCGTAATAGCAAAGTCTTAAGCGGCCGAATTATCCTTTAGCATTTTAAAGGGTAATTTTATTCTGTAGTGTTTTTCTTGTGCTTATCTCCATATTTATGTAGTGAAGCTATTATAATGTCTTCCTAAATATCTCTGCAACTATTTGGTACTTGGTCCAAGGCTCTTGCTGCATTTTTCTGTAAGTCCAATTAGTTCATTTCTGCCGGCCTGTGCCTCAAACTAGACCAAAGAATTCTTTATCGAAGTTCTTGATTCCTTTAAGTTTTTTTTATTAGTTGTTTTTTAACTTCTTCTTTTACTTTGACTCTTACAACTTCTTGAAGTCAAACTAGCTGTTAGCTTAAGAAGCCTTTTGAATTTTAGTCATCATGTCAGCTGAAAGCTTTTCACTAATTCTTTTTGGTTGTGAGTCTTCACTTTTGCAAAAAGCATTGCAGAGTATTTTGATATTTTCTCTATTAATGCGGCAAAAGTTGGACTCAGATCCGCGTGACTTGCAGTTGCCCGGGTAAACACTTTTAACACTTTGCTTGAATTCATTAATCAGCATTTTTAGGAGATCTTCATTATTCCCTACATTTAATAAGTCCCGGTTTTGCACACTTTATTTTTATACACATAACACTTCTCTCTTCAACATTTTGTTAAATAATGCCATCGTGTTCACAACTATGATTTCTATTATTAGGCGGTTTTAAACGTCTGGAGTGTTCTGCTTTGTAAAGATCTGGCAGCTTTTTGTTGTTGTTTTTTTACGTGCTAAATTCAATGTATTTTCTGTGTGAGTAACAGTTAGTCTTTCAGCGGGTGGCGCCCATATTTTAAATTACTGCTTTTAAATTCGGATAGTTTTCATGTATTCTTCCAAACCTTGAATTATTGAATAAGAATGTTTTTTAAGCTTCATAATTATTTTAGTTTATTTTCTTTAATTTCAGCGTTTTTGCATACAATACAATTTATCCAAATGAATTCCACAGATGAGGATTATAAACTACAAACGTAATTTTTTATCAATTTTGTAATGGACTGGTTATTAGCAACACCACAACTTCATAGTGCTTTCTCATCATTGGGCTCCCTTGAGGGAGATGCTTACGTTGTTAGCGCTAACGCATTAGGTAAGTGGTAGATATCCTCAAATAGCAATAAAATGAAATAAATTGAAAAAATAATACAATTTGAATTGACAGACATACTGGAGGAAATAAATTATAAACTCACTTACGAAGATCAAACTTTGCGGACCTTTCGAAGAGCTATCGGTTTTGGGCAAAATGTACGATCCGATTTAATACCGCTATTAGAAAACGCTAAAGATGAAGACATTTTGGATTCGGTCATACGTATATTGGTAAATTTGACTGTACCTGTTGAGTGCTTGTTCTCAGTTGATATAATGTATCGCACCGAAGTGGGCAGGCATACAATTTTTGAATTAAATAAATTGTTGCACACGAGCAAAGAAGCCTTTACTGATGCAAAGAGTACGAAATCAGTCGTGGACTACATGAAGCACATATTGGAATCAGACTCAAAATTGACGCCAAAAAAGTGCGATCAAATCAACAACTGTCTATTGCTGTTAAGAAATATTTTGCATATTCCCGAATCAAATGCCAACTATTTAATGCCATCGATTTCCCACAACCAGCCTGGCGGTACTCATCCAGTATCTATGCAGAATGCTATCCTATGGAATCTTTTTATACAGAGCATAGACAAGTTACTATTGTACCTTATGACCTGCCCACAAAGAGCGTTTTGGGGAGTAACTATGGTACAATTGATAGCCTTGATTTATAAAGACCAACATGTAAGCACTTTGCAGAAACTCTTAAATTTATGGTTTGAGGCTTCGCTGTCTGAAAGTTCAGAGGATAATGAAAGTAATACATCTCCGCCAAAGCAGGGTAGTTGTGATTCAAGCCCCATGTTGACATCAGATCCCACCTCTGATTCATCTGATAATGGTAAGTATTACTAGAACTAGGGCCGATTTCAAAACTTTATAGTTGACATTTAACTGAACTAACTTTACTAAATCCAGCTTCTTCTTTAACAGGAAGTGCTGGCAGTAAGAATGGAAACTCCGAAGATCGTCGTCAAGCTTTACGTGAAGAAACCGAGGCCACTTTACAAGAGGTGAGTCGCAAGGGTCAAGAATACCAAGATTCTATGTTAAGAGTACCCGCCGACAAAGTCGATAGTTCCGAAGGTGCCAGTGATGTCGGTGCAACTGACTGTGAAGATGTTTTTACTTTAAAACAATCTAAAGAGATTGGTAACGTCATGGAAACAGTCGACGACGAAGAACCTAATGGCTTTGTTAGAGATGGATCTAGCAATAATTTTGAATCAGATATGTCTGACGGAAAACCCACAACTACAAATCAATCACAACAACCAGCTGAATCAGATTCTAGCACTTCCAATATGGCGGATGCTGCCAATTTCATGCCACCGCCACCACTACCTCTTAAAAGCTCTACACCAATGTCCAAAACACGCACGGTCGATTCTAGTTTAATGTCAGGTAAATCAAAATCCTGTCAAAAGTCACCACACTCGGGGCATGTCAAACTTACAATGGGTAATTGTGGTCCTCAGAAAAGAGAATGTCCTTCATCACAATCCGAACTCTCAGATTGTGGTTATGGCACCCAAGTTGAAAATCAAGAATCTATTTCAACTTCCAGCAATGACGACGACAGTCCACAAAGTAAACCACATCATCAAAAACCTCCTTGCAGTTCAAAAGCTAGAAATAAGCACCGAATTGTATTGACCACAGTCGACAAGAAGGAACTTAGACGTAAGAAATTGGTGAAACGAAGCAAAAGCAGTTTGTAAGTATAAAAATGATAAATGAAAAATGTTAAAATTTATGCAAAAAAAGTTCCAAGATGAAGTTGTTTATATGGGCTCGATTTATTTTTGTCTGTTAAAAAAAATTTTGTTACAGCATAAACTGGATAGTTGAGAGTATATGTAGAAAAATATAAGAGAAAAACTCTGAGAACAGTTGGTTGGAGCGCTGTTTTTCATGTTCAAACTATTTCTTTCTCTCTTTCCTTAGATATCGAATTGCAGAGAACACGTGCATCGGTGATATAAAGTAAACTTGAAAATAAATTACTACTTAACGTATTTATTTTTCTGAAATGATAAATCTTGGAACTTTTGTTTTCAATGCAACCAAACAACATCTGCATAGCTTCCTTCTAACTTCTTAATTTTTATTACAGAATAAATATGAAAGGCTTGGTCCAGCATATACCCACAGATGACGATATCTCCAATTTGCTAAAGGAGTTTACTGTAGACTTTTTACTAAAAGGTTATGGTTACCTAGTGGAGGATTTGCATTCCCAATTATTAACAAATCTAGTGAGTACTTCATATCAGATGGCATTTCTCACTGCAAGTCTAAATATTATTTTTTTACTTCTCATCTTCCAAAGAAAATTCCCATTGATACATCACATTTCTTTTGGTTGGTAACGTATTTCTTAAAATTCGCTGCCCAGTTGGAACTTGATATGGAGCACATTAGTACGATTTTAACTTTTGATGTCATTAGCTTTTTAACCTACGAAGGTGTTACGTTGTGCGAACAATTGGAATTAAATTCACGACAGGAGGGTAGCGATTTAAAACCATATTTGCGACGCATGCATTTGGTTGTAACGGCAATACGAGAGTTCTTGCAAGCAATAGAAACTTACAAGAGAGTTACACATTTAAGTGATGAAGATCGCGAACGCTTACGTTTATTACAATTGCAAATAAGCAGCACCGAAGATTTACGTAATCTGTTTGTATTGTTGTTGCGTCGCTTCAATCCCAGTCTGCATACAAAACAATATTTACAGGATTTGGTCGTAACAAATCATATATTGCTTTTAATACTAGACAGTGTTACCAAATCGGACAGCAGTGTACATATTAAAATGATAGATCATATATCACAGTGAGTATTTGTGGAAAAAGAGTTTGTCATTCTGTTTGTTATTTCTACAATATCTATTTCCGATTTCTTATGCATAGCGAAGTCGATTGAGCGATGCCCGTCTCTCCGTCCGTGTTAGATGAGCTAGAAAAAATTTAAATATGCCAATCAATTAGACATAGTTTAGAAAATTTTGCTTTTGAAAATCAGCAAGATCGATTCATGTTTTTCAACAACGCCTACCTTTAATTTTTTCTTATCTTTTTATCAACTTTCGTTTATGTTATGGCAGCTAGAATAATTAGTCTTTACAAAGTAGTAAGGACAACCACATACAGGAATACTAAGTAGCAACGAAAACCATTATTATTACCACAACTATACGAGCTGAAAACAACCCTAGACAAAACTTACGATTTTCAATGCTTGATTTAAAAAAAAGTACCAAATAGTTGGAAAGAACTTCTCATTCCAATTTAGATGTACATGTTGTAATACATATATATATATATATATATATATATATATATATATATATACATATTTAAGGGCATTCACTTGATAAATTATCGCTCGAATAATCAGAAGATTTTAAGTTGATTAAGTTGGCCTTTAAAAGGTTGCTTTTATTTTTAGATGTCCCTTTATTTATATTATGGAAAACTGAAAAAGAAATATTAATCAGAGTGAATTTTTTAAAATTTCATATTAACCCCTTGAGTTGTGAAATATTTGGAGACTTTTATGCATATAGAACGGATTTAATTTATTGGGTTAATATGTAAGAGTAATTCATTTTATTTCGGTAAATGTAATGGTACATTGCAGTGTTTGCATTGCCAAATGGTTTCTTTTCTTATTTTATGTTTATAACATACGCGGCAATTGTTTGCAATCAACGCAAACTAGCGGAGTTGTCGCAAAAATCAACGCCTACTTATCAAATTCAGATAAGAAGTCAGACTCGTCTACCGTAACTTCGCCCAAGTAAGTACATGGCGAGTCTCACTCTTCAAATGTACTCAAAGGGTTAAGCATAATAATTTTAAAGAAGGTTTCTGGAAATCGTCAAGTGTTATGAGATGGCTAATTATAGTTAGAACCACCATTAGGACCTTATCAATATTTAAAGAAAAATAAATTTATCTAAGTTGCACCTTTAAGTATTTACGGACGGAAAACATTTTTTTTTTACTTTATTTGCAGTTAGTTATTTTTAGTAGTATTCTGGATTGATTTAATTTTTAAATCTCTGTTAAATTTCAGATTTGCCACTTTGGAAATAATGCACTACTACGGAATGCTTTTGGATGACTTCAATAATAATGGTGAATTTGTCAACGATTGTATATTCACTATGATGCATCATATCGGAGGCGATTTGGGACAAATTGGTACCCTCTTTCAACCGGTGATATTAAAGACGTATTCGCGCATATGGGAAGCTGACTATGAGCTGTGTGATGTAAGTATTTTTGTATTCTCAGACGATTTATGTAGCTTCAGAGTAATTACGAAATTTATAATTTTAGGATTGGTCCGATTTAATAGAATATGTTATACATAAATTCATGAATACCCCACAAAAGAGTCCTTTGACTCTGCCTTCAACCTCACTGACAGAGTTGACAAAGGAACACAATATGGAAACTACTGTTTGGTAAGAGTCTTTGTTTTCCAAAATCCTAACGACAAAATTCTTTTACAAAATTCTTTTACAATATTTTACAGCTTTTTGCTAGTTTTTAGTTGATATCTGTGGATATTTAAAGAACAATTATTTACAAAATTTGGAGTACTTTTTTGTTTAACAATTATTTTTTAGGTTACATTTTTTGTTAAAACAAAACTTTGTTCTTTTTCAATCCACTTTAAAAAATCGCTTTTAACATAAGGACTCGTTCGTTTATAGAAATGAAAATCTTCTCTAGAAATCTTTTTAGTAGGTGCCACAAATAGTGATGATACAAAATCTCAGATCGAGCAGTCGTTTTACTTCAACTGTCAGCTAAAGCTCTCTAGTGAGCGTTTTCAACAATACATTGCTGTTACAAAGCTATGGAAAGGATGTTTTTCTTCTCTTTTAACCCACTTATGGATCAGGCGTTTCATCTTCGCTTTTATATGTACATTTCGATTTCAAGAAGTTTCTAAACATGGTCTGAAATAAAATTTTTCATTAAATTTCTTTTCATTAGTTATTTTTTTACAAAAATAATTTTTAAGCTTTCTATTTTACTTTATCTTTATTTGCAAATAATTCGTCTAAACAGTAAAACTTAAATTAAAATATTGTAAAGATTTATTGCATTTCATTACTTAAGCACGCAAGTTGAGTTTTATAAATATATAATTTTGTTTTTAAAATTATTTCTTCATTTTATGGTGACATACAAAAAAAATCTACATTAATCGTCGTTGTCTTAAAACAGCACTTGGACTCAAGAGGAAATGGACACGTTGTATTGGTATTATGTCCAAAGTAAGAAGAACAATGATGTTGTCGGCAAGATTGTAACACTGTTTTCGAATAATGGCAACAAACAAAAATCTAGAATATCAATTATTCAGCAGTTATTGCAGCAGGTAAAATAAAATTCCATCATTTGACCATTTTCGTCTAAAGTTTTATTATTCTAATTTGTTTTTTTTTTTGCTTTTAGGATATTATAACGTTAGTGGAATACGATGATTTAATGAGATTTGAGGACGCAGAATATCAGCGTACTTTATTAACAACCCCCACTTCTGGTACCACCGAATCGGGTATCGATTTAAAGGATACAGTTAGCAATGCCAAACCTTCGGATGATATACAGGTAATAAATTACCCTTAAATTATTATGTTTTTCTTTGTTTTAATGTTACATTCTTATAATCTATTAGATTCTTCGAGATTTGATTATCAAGGAAAAGAAACAACAGCATTTAATTTGGTTACAAAAAGTTTTACTCGAGTGCTGCTACATTAAGTTGATTTTAAAAAATAATCCCTTGCGTGAAGATCATCAGAATTTGAGTTTTGTTATGGAACCAGTGGCATATAATTGCATATGTAAGTAGCAACAACATTTTTCTATATTCTTTGTGTTTCAGTATTAAATATTAAAGAAGTTTCATAGATAAATTGTTAGACTTTCGAAAGAGCTATATTTTATTATTGCAAGATAACACGATGTTTGAAAATCAGTTGATATTAGCGGCCAAGGCTTGGACGATAGGCAGGCAAGCAAAGTGTTGAGTGTAGCACAACAGGGCCGTTGTTAGAAACCAAGATAGCTACCAATGAACCACAGAAGATTAATGTTAAATTCGGGTTTTTCAGTTTTCAATGCCAAAATGCCCTGGAGATGCAAAAGTTTTCCCCGAAAAAACTAATGACCTCCAGTGGGGTTAATGGGCTCCAAAAGGTTGTAACGTGCCTTTAAAAGCATTAATATTTGTCGGAAGGACCTACGGTGGAGCTAATGGGCTCTCGATTGTGGTACTGGGAAAGGGAAGACGATAATGATTCTTAAAAGGGAAAATTGGCCTTCGCGGACATTAAAATTTTTTAGCTGTGGTTTATTACTTTTGGTTGGGGTAATAGACTTTCCGTTGGCTTAATGGATATCAGTTGTTGCCAAAGATCGTTCGATAGACCTTTACTGGATTCAAATAAACTTTCGTGGTCCAAGTCCAAATGACCTACGATGGTTCCAAAGAAATTAAGGTCCTTCAAAAGAGCCAGTTAGTTTTTGTAAGGTAGTTTTGACTTTGCTATTTTTAACTGAAAAGAACCCCTAAAAGAAGCTCAGGAGTCAGTAGGCAAATAAGCAATCAATAAATATTTTTTCATATCTACATTTTAGATATAACAAATAAAAATTTTCCTTAAGTAGGAACTCTTGGCTTTAAAATTAAGATTTTTAAATAATTCTTAAAAAATGGGAGTCCGACCATGTTGATAGAAAAGTTTAGTGGAACCCAGCTGACTGGTGCCAATTAATAAACAATTCCTCTTACATATTTTAAACGAAAAGCCAAACAATCCACCAACCTGTTCTTAATTCGAAGCATAATAAGGAAAAAAGTATTTTAAATTTCCTTCTTCTCTTTTGAAATCTTCTTTTAAATATTAAATGCCGAAGTTTAATAAAATTGCTCATCACATGATTTAATTGATTTTATTTATTTATTTTTTTTTTTCAGTAAAAAACAAATCTGTTCCAGTGGTCCAGTGGAACAACGAACAGGCTACAACAATGATGTATCAACCATATGTGCTATTGTTGCATAAATTAGGTTTTCAGTTACCCGTCGATGCAGGTTCAGTCTTTGCACGCATACCAGACTTTTGGACACCCGAAATGATGTTCAGTTTGGCAAAGAAACTGGGATCATTGGAAAGATGTGAGTTAGAAATGAAAGTTGAAAATGTGACAAAAGCGGACCAAAACTAAATGCAGTTGTTTAATAATATCACAATCTTAATAATATAAAAGTGTGTAATAGAGATAAAATTATAATAATTTTTATAATCATTCGAAATGAATAACCGTTTAAGCTGCGTGAGAAAACAGAAAAAATTTCCTGATAGTGCAAACCATACAGAAAGGCTTGAATTTTTATTAGGAATTTCGAATGTCATTAATTGTAAAATCACAAAAAAAAAAAAAAATAAGAATATTTCAATAAGTGAAAACAAATTTTTATAGACATTTTGGTGAGAAACGATAGTATAGAAAAGACCTCAAATGTACCGCAGGAGGTCAAAAAAAGATTTCTAAGATCTACAATGGTGTGAAGAAAATAGCATGAAAAAATAACAATAAAAAATTATATTCGTGGCTATACCCTTTACCACAAAAAATGGAAAAAAGATATAACTACGACCCCATAAAGTGTATATATATTCAGACTTCTTTTGCATGACGAAGTTGATTGATAGAATATGCTATGAAGAAATAACGACAAAGGTGACTGCAAGTTTTCATGTTAATTCTGAATATGTATTTATACCATTAAACAGAAAAAACATTTTTTTATTTTTTGATTGCCGCAGGAGTTAAACCCTGGGTAAACGGGTTTTTAGTCAACGTGCTTACTACTTCGACTACAGCAGTTAGTATTGAATTCAAAATTTCCGAGGCACTAGATAAGCCAGAAAAAACTTTAAGCACGCTAATCGATCAGACATAGTATCGAAAGAGGTGCTATTGGAAATCAGCAAGATCGGTCTATGTCCTTCGACGCAGCGGCCAAAACACTACGTCTGTCTCCAATATTTCTTCATCATTTGGAAAAACGAAGTAACTCCAATCAAATGAACAAGTTAATGCGGTGATAGAGAATTTAAGAAACAAGGAAAAACAACAAGTGAAAAAATTGGCTCTTGCCCATATTTTCCGAGTTACGGGCCTCTAAAATTTTCAAAATTATTAAAATATCAATATGGGTACCATTTTAAGGCTTTGGAAAAGATCTTTAAGGAATTGCTAGAATTTTTTTAAATTAATTAACCCATTAAGAGACGATGGCACTTTTATGTATATTTTTTAATTTATGTTTTGTTTTTTTAATGCAGTTACTTCACTCAACTAGATTAAGATAAATGGTGGAGGGTATGTAAGATTCGGCATAGCCGAATTAGCACTCTTACTAAGTCGAATTTAATTAATCCATTTGATTATTACGATCTTAAGAATGTTAAACGTACCTGTTTCTTTACACAAATATTAAAATAGTCGCAAAAGCTTTTAACTATAAACAGTTTAATGCTTCTTTTTCCATCATTTTTTCAATTGTTTTTTATCTCTATTATACATTTAAAGTTACATTAAGAATTTAAATGCTATTTAGAAAATACATCAAAAAAGATTTCCAACCCAATTAATTAGGCCGTTCTCATTTTTAAAGGTTTTTTAATTTTTTTGTTTCGTATATGATTGTTGTTGTGTTGCTACCTTTCTGTGCCTTGTTTCTTTTCTCTTCCTCTCTTTTTTCTTTTCTTTTCTTTTCCTTTCCTTTTTTTATTACCTATTCCGGACTTTGTAGTGTTTATCAAATTCGATATCCATCAATTTGAAATAGTAAGCGATCAAGGAACAATATCTAATCTAAACGTCAATCTAAATGAAAGTGAAGAATTAGCAACAATACCAGAAGTAGATGATGCGCTGGAGAAAACATCACAGGCCTGTGAAATTTTTGCCATACCTAGTGCAAAACAAAGTAATTCGATAATAAGGTAAATGTTTTTTATTGCTCTATAATTTTTCATATCAATGTTAAGTAGTGATAACGCCTCCTTTTAAATTAAACGTAATTACTTTTAGCAATCTCTTATTTTTTAAATTAAATCTTTAACAATTTAATAAATTAATCAATTTATCTCGTGCCACCTTTTTTATTATAATTAAATATGTACTAAATGTTTAAAAACAAAGTTTTCATTGAATATCTTTTTCATTTAACTTAGATACACACCTGAGCCGTCAGCGTTACCTACAGTTCCTAATTGGTTGCAATTGGTAATGCGCAGCAAATGTAACAACTCTAGTTGCACAGCAACAACAAATGCCGCTGCAGCAGCTGCTAGCTTAGCTAATTTAGCAACAAATGTCTGGTAAGTTTCTTTAAACACACTTTTTATTTATATTTAATTTTTATAACTTAAATTAAAAATTTAACACAATTGCTTGTTACAACAACAATAACGTTATAATTTTCAATTACTTCAATCATAAAGTTTAAAAAATTAGTTGTAATATCAAATACGAAATCTTTTCATACATTATCAACAAATGACTGGCCAAATCCAAATGTGGTTGGCAATAAACGTTTATAGTTACAGCATTGTTGTCATTTTCAATACAAAAACAGTCATAAAAATAATTAACAAGATATTTTGTAATGTCCGATAGAAACAATCAACAAAGTGTGGCATAGTAAATTTTATTAAGTTACATCGTACACTGTTGAAAACTAGCAATATTTCGAAGAGTTAGTAAATCGGTAAGCGTGTTCTTTTTAAACGACTTTAAGACAAAAAAAAGGTTATCACTTTGACTGCATGTTGCTTTTTTTGGTTTGTGCCTGCAGAACTCAGTTATTTCTGAATCAATTTCGAAAACTTTTTGTAATTTGAAATGCTATGCTTACATATTGGTTCCGTTTTAAAAACAGTTCATAATCTTAAAAATTAAAAGGTGTTCCAATGCAACATATGTTTTTAGCTGTATAAAGAACCTTAAAGCGAACTTCTTTAAAATTAAAAAAATGCGTACTACTAAAGCTCCCAATAGCAAAAATTGATACAAAAATAAATCTAAAAATTAAAGGGTGCCCCCATAGGTAAACCGTTTTAGACAAACGCCCAAAAATTGGACATGATGTCAATTACTATGAACGTTATAATAACAAGTATAAACATTCAAAATTGAACTGTTATAGACAGAGAACTGAAATTTACAAAGAACCTTTATTGCTATAACATAAAGTATAAAGTTTGAATTGAGAAATTAAAGGGTGTTCCCATAAAAAAATTGACCTATATGGCCTTATCGTTTGATCCGTTATATACAAGCACTTGAAAATTAAACAGAATATTCATTGCTGAATCAAGAATAATAACAAATATAAAGATTTAGAAATTACAAGGTTCCCTAGTGGTTGTTATTTGATTTGTATCGCCAATCTTTTGAACAGTTATATACTAACGCTTAAAATGTAAACAAATTTTGTTTTACTGTGTCTGCAGTAAAGTGTAAAAAATAAAGGGTGGCCACAAAACTGCTGAATTTTTTTGTTAATTCTGAATTCATATTTTGTTCTACGACATATAAAAAATCCTGACGTAATCTTTCTTGAATATAATAGATATAATTAATGTATAGTTACTGTCCTAGAGATATATGATTTTTAGTTTGTCTGTTTTGAAGTTGATTTTTGTTTGCAAGAATTAATTACTACACATATCACTTAAAACTCTGTTTCGTGTTTTTAAATTTTTTCCCTTGATAACACAATTCCTTAATAATTGATGATAAAATATTAAACAAAACTTAAAAATATTAGGCTTCTAGCTGAGATCAAAGGTTTAACACAAACCTGGGCAGGAGAACCCAATAAATATTTAAGTATATGACGAAACTCAATAACGATCGAAAGTGGTTTCAATTCCACAAATTGGTTCTTCAAAAAAGAGAAGTGAAAAATTATATAAAAGTGCAATTTAGTTTCTTTGAAGTTCTGTTATTTACGGTTTTTTTATTTACGTTTATTATGTGTGCTAAATGTGTTAAATTTAATTTTAATTTACAGAGCGGGAAATAAGCATTTTTTATGAATAAACAAAATCGATCGGAATGGTAAATACGGAACTAAAACCATTCCTATCAGAATGTGTAACATGTATGAATAGCTCGTTTGCATCACGGACTGTTTATTTTGAAGTCTTCAACGCCAAGTAGACTACTTTAATCAAATGTATAATTTTAATTCGGCTAAAGTTTACGCATAGTTTAGTTTCTTGATAAATTAAGAAAAAAAATTAAAATTTGTTTGCTTTAACCAAAAAAAAAAAAAAAAAAAAAAAATAATAATAGGAAAATAAAATGCTAGCGCAGCTTTTTTTGGATCGTTACATCTGTCATCAGCATTCTTCGCATCTATTTAGCTTGGGTTGTGTACATTGTAAGCATCATCTATTTAATCACTTAATTTTGTACATAAGATCACAACCAACTCGAAGCTTTTTTCTTTGTTCTCTTTATTATGTTAAGAATACAACTGGGGCGAATGACCAATAATTGGTAGCAAATATTCGTCGTCAAAAATAAAGCACATTTGTATTTATAAAAATCCACACAATCATGACGTCAGACGAAGTTCGACTCACGCCTTGCAATAGATTTAATTCTATTTCTTATGTCGGCGAACGACTAACAAATCAATAATATATATCCGTTTGAAGTATTTTAGAAAATAACGTTTTTTTTTTTTTTTTAAACTTAAAAGATTTATTTATTTTTATTTTTCAGCAATTATTTATTTAGAATATTAGTTGAGTATGAAAATAGTTTTATGTTGTGTTTTTGCCAAAGCTCTCAGGCAATAAACAACTTCAAAAATTATAACAGCTGCGTTTTTCGTCAGTATTGTGTTTCTTCGTCGTGTTACGAGTACACGAAATTTTTCCCAGTTGTGTTCATAGTATTAATCGTCATAAATGTATATTTTTTATTGCTTTCTGAGACTTAGTGCTCGTGTTAACAACGAATGCATTATTACATCCATCTTTCTTATACTTTTTTTTCTTCATATCACAGTAAAAGCTCTTCAGTATCAAGCTGTCTATTGTTAAAGAAATACATAAGTTTCTTTAACAATAAACAGCTTGATCACTATTTTTTTGTTATAATCAAGTTAACTTCAAAACAATTAAAATGCTTAAAAAAACATGGCACCAAAAATCGTTCGTACGATTGTATTTATGTGCCACACAGTAAAGTCAATTCGTTATTCTGACGGATTTTTTAGGCCAGAGGATTATTTCACACAAAACTATAGCATTTAAATCGGCTAAATATGTTGGTGTTGAATATTCCAACGAGAAAATTATAAAAAAGAAAAAATTATAAAAAAAAAATTTTTGAGTAGTTTACACGAAGTTTTATGATTGATAAATAAATATTTTGACGTCATATATTTATTTATGAATCCTTAAACAAAGTCGCAGACTTAGACGATGACTTTTCTCTTGCAATTTAGGCAACATTGCTGTGATGAATTAAAAAAAATATAAAGGAAAATATTTTGGAGGAATGTAGTCGCGAAGAAGTTTTTGTTGACGGTTATACTATTTGCTTGTTGTGTACACAGGCGTGAAATAAAAATGTGGTGATTAATGAAAAATATTTTTTCATATCTGAGTAATTCCCATTCCTTAAAAAGTCAAAGGCTAATAATTTTTTTCTGCTCACTTCATTATGTGAAGCGGTAGAAATCTTTTAAATTATAAAAACAGTAATTTTCTGCCCCAAAAGAACAGTGTCGATCGCATTACTAAAATTTCTGAATTCAGACTAAAAGACTAAAAGAAAACTGAAGAAAAAGATTAAGATATTGAAGTAAGAGATCGTGTTATTGATTAGCGTACTGTGGTTTTTAGTAAAGAAAAAATTAAATTTTAGTTGCCCAGATGGCTGTAAATATTTCTTTACGATACTAAGAAATAGAGGATTTTTTCAAATCGTTAGAAAGTAGAAACTTTCAAGACTGCACTACTAAAATCATCATCTAAAGAAAATAAGGGTTCAAACCAAAGTGTTTATTTTTTAATTGATCGAAATATTCTTCCGATCTTAATATAATAATAAATATTTGCGGTTTGCTTTCCAGCACAGCTTATCAAGAGGAAAGACAAAACGACTGAAAGAATTCACTAAATCAAGTCAGTAAGGACTCCTGGCAAAATTTTTTTCCTGATTTTATTTTTCCCAAATGGTAATCCACTAGTTCTCATTAGGAAAGATTTTTAATTGACGCTCATAACATTAAACCTTATAGTTCTTGGAAGGAAAGTTTTCCTATGGTCTTCTTAAGAGTCGCTTATCATTATCGGTAAGTTTTATGGTCGACGGTTTTGGAAGATATTTTCAACCCATGGTGCTGAGAAATGGAAAATCTGCCTTAAATGCAGCTAGAGTTTTTTTTTTGTGGTAAAAGTACGCCATTCATTAGAAATTTCATAAAAACCTAAAAAACTTGATAGCTTGGACGTATGTAGCCTTTTCCTTTCCAGGCTACTTGTCTATGCTAGTAAAATCTGCACTGAGAGAAATTGCGAAGTGTATCTTTGCAAGCATAAATACAGCATCTTTAAATAATTTACTGTTAAAAGAATTACTTCAAAAAGAAAAAAAAAAAAACAATCCGGAAAAATTAAGGAAAGTCTTCCTTTCTGTTTAAACCAGCAAATTACGATGCTGTGTGAAAGAAGATGGCGACTTCTAAATTAAACCAAAAATATTTATCTGATGAATGTATATGTAACAAAATAAATGAACATTCTATTTTAGATAAAGAATTTTTTATTGCAATGTCACTTTTCGTCATTTTTGCAAATGGTAGTTAGATGGACTTATGCAGTATGGCAAAAGGAGCATAATTTTCTAATAACTATTTTTAAATAGCTTTTAACTTGTCCGGAAAATCAATGTCAAGTTTTGTATTGCTAATAAATTATAAATTTACTTCTTGTCCCATATTCTGGCTACTTTTTATTCAGTGCTCTCTCTCTTTTAAAAGAAGCTGTAATCAGCTTTGATTGAACATGGTTTTTGTTTTAGGTTTTTAGTACGATTGCTTTACCCTTTTTCATTCTTATCTACCCACCACGATAACAATTGGTTAAAAATTGAGAAGAAACAGTTTTTTATGGCGAAATAGGTATATCTTTGATATAATAAAGATATTTGAGTGAACTTGAGTTGCTTATTTGTCACCTTTGGCTCTGCTCTGAACTCTTCTTTATTGGAAAATCTATTGAAATATAACCGTGAAAAGCAATGCTCTTAGTAAGTGAGATTCTGCTGAAAGGAATATTCTGAAGATGTCAGATATTTAGTTTTCAGCTTCACTTGTACAATTAAAACATAAAAATCAACAGTGTAAATTTATTTTCTTATTGCGAAAGTAGGGTTTTTAAGAAACTTCTAAAGTGATAATAGTTTGAAGTTATTCTTTTACATTTTTGGTTTTAAACGAAATAAATTTTTTGTTGCAATTACAAATTTTATAAACGAAAAAATTTTTGGTGAAATTTTCGTGACAAATATTATTTTGGTGACAGTGTATTTGGTTTTTTGCTAATCTAGAGTTTTTTTCGGTTTTTAATGAAATTTCTCATATTTTATTACAAAAACAATTTTTTACCAAAGCTTTTTTGGTGAAATGGTGAAAATGCAATATTTTAGTGAGATCAAGATGACTAAGTGATGTTCCAATTAACAAACATTTTTAAGATTTATATTTTTTTCTGAAACTCGGGTTTTTAGTTAAACAAATAACCAACAAGAAACCCTAATTAAATCTGAAAAAACGTAAGCAAAATAGAGGCGCTCAAATTTTTTTTAACATATCTCCAGCATTTATGAACCGAAATTGCTGAATTCAAATAGCACCGTTTCCAAACTGCGTCTGATAAAATGGTGGTCAGAAATTTCCTACACTTTATCTGGAGACGTAGTAAGTTGTTTTCAATAGCATTACGGATAAACGGAATAAAAAACCTATAATTACATCTACAGTGAATGGTATAAAAAAAATATATAAATCTTAATTTAAAATTTAATAAGACTACAGCAATTTTTTTAAATCCTATCGACGCATAATGAATTTGATCATTTTGTCAAACATGCAAATGATGTTTTTAATTTCAATAACATGACAAATATTGTGCAAAAATTAAAACGTTTACGAAATTTTATTGAAAAATAATTTAACAGTCGTAGCATTTTGTGCGTCATAGTTTCGTAGAAGACAACAGTTGAATGACACTAAAATTGTCCGTAATATTTGGAGCAAAATATTTATGTTGTTTTCAAAACCAAATTTAAATACTAATCTTTATATGCAAGTGGATGTATAAATAAAACTTGTATTAACATAAATGGAGGAGATATATATTTTTTCATTAATTTATGTTAAATAAAGGGTGTTTTTTTTTTGAAGCAGCACTATTTTCAATGATAGCCAATTTGATAGTATTTGGCTGTGTTAGAAATTATTTAATAATAAACAGTCTAATGTCAGAAAAATGTTAACAAACGTTCTTAATTTTTATTTGGAAAATAATAGTTTATTCTGTTAAGTTATTAGGAATATTTTGGTAAAATTTTTAGTAAGATCATTAACAAGGTATTGCCAAAATAATAATAAACCCACAATTATTTTTAATATAAATTTCTCCAATTTAAAAAAATTATCTGATATAGAGAGTGTAATCAAATTTCCTAATCTCTTTAACATTTTTAAATGTTTATTTGGGTTATTTATGTTTTTTTTTTGACATTTTTTTGTTTTTTATAAACAAAATATAAAAATTGATGAAGAATTCCAATGTAAAGCGTGAATACGAGGGATGTTTGAAAAGAAGATATTATATTTATGCCAACTGAAAGTTGGTTACTAATTTGCTACAAAGCTGTGAATATTTCATCATCACTCATGGCCTCTATAAACATTTAATATTTCGATAATTTTGTTTTTGTCATTACAGTCCCCTAAATGTATGTATGTATGTACATATATATAAATGAGTAAAATTATTTATTGTTTAATTATCATGATAACACTAAATCAATTCTAAAGTCATTAAAAATAATTGTTTCAATACTCTTAAAAGAAAAATATCTTTACTCATTTAAGTTTAACGAAATATTTTGAAAATGGAACTCACTTGCAGTTTGATTAATTATTATCACATTTTAACCAGGGCTGATATAAGATATAAAACTCACCACAATTTTTAAACAATTTTCGAATGATAAATTTTCGCTTTGTATAAAAAAAAAAATTGTAAATTTCAATATTAAACTTTGGTGCAAAAAAGTCATATTAAAGAAAGAACCTAAACTGAGCAAAATGCATTTAAATTTTTCTTAAGCCGTTTGAATTTTTTCCAGCCATATAGATAATTTATCTTTTAATATTTTAAATGTGTTAAGAAATATGTAAAATAGTGTTGGAGTCTTTACTCCAATTTAAAAAAAAAATCTCACTTAAGAAACCAAAAAAATCTTGCAAAAAATTACCTGTCCGATGTGCCCTATTTGGAACTCCTTAAAGGTGAACACTACGCTGCTACAAGCATGTCAAACTTTTGTTTAAGTAGTCGTCGGTCTCCTATTTGGTTACACATTCTCGCCAATTTTCGGTGAGTGCAATCTTGAAGGGGACAAATTGTATTAGGTACGGGATCTCTGTAAATTTTTTCCTTGATGTTAAAATGCCAAAATAAATTTTCTTGACTTTTGTCCTTGTCCTTGGCCTTGTCTTTGATGAAGATGTATTTGTTTAATCCGGTGAAGCAGCATTTCATATATGTATATATATATTCACTGTTGGCTCACATTTTTTGTTATCGTTGAGTTTAAGTGCTTTGTAGCATGTAGGAATTTTATCAGTGTACAATTTTTTTTATTAAAATGGATCATACACCATTTTAATAATATTTTATGCACTCAGCAGAAGTTGTGAATGGATGAGTTTAAGACGTAATGCATGTCTTTAAAAAAAGCTTTTGACAAAACTTCTTCTTGTTTAGTACAAAACTCTTTAATAAACTGTGCTATTTACGACTCAACTGAATGGCGTACCGCACAAAAAACAGACTGGTTATAGTGACTAACATAACTTGCGATACAATGCTCAGCAAAAAAAAAAAAAAAAAAAACAACATCGAAATTCTTTACAATACTAAAATAGCTGTGATTGTGTAATAATGCATACTTTTGAATGTAGGGTGAAAAGAATTTTATAAACTCATTAATTCATAAGATAATGTTGTACATTAAAGTTCTGCACGATGTCTCCATAAATGGTGGTAAAATGTTAAACAATCTGCTAAAAACGAGAAAACAATTTGAACATTTTAAACATTTTAAACATTTTGTGACACATATGGCCCGGACATGATCTTGATAGGAGTTTGTTACACAAACAAATATTTGCTGTTTTTTTTTTTTTCTATTTGTATTCTCATACAAGTTGAATTAAATTTCAATATTTAAACATGATCAGCACATTAGTTAAATATTTTGTTTATTTATTTAATTTGCTTGTGTTTTTGGTTTTAATTATTGTTATTATTCCATATAAATTGACATTTCGATTTATGTTGTCAAGTCTTGAAAATTGCAATTTCTAAAATAAATAATTAAAGTATGTTAAAATTAACATAAATGAATTTATAAAAATATTTGAAGGCAAAGGAAAATTTATTTTACAAAAGTCTTGTTAATTTTTAGTGCGGTTAAAATTTGTTGTGTTTTCTTATAAATTAAAAGCAGATAGTTGTGGAAGATAATGCGTTTTCAGTACTTTTTTCTACATGTTTGGTATCCATCTAGAAAGGAGCTATAACCTAAATCTCAAAGCGGATTATTTGGAAGTTGTAAGAGTTGTTTAATAGAAACATATTCTTTAAGTATTTTTGATGTATAGATTGGAAGTTATCGATAAGTAATCGGTTATTGAAAATTAAAAAAAAAATCTAAAATTATGTAAAAGCTAAAGGAAATCATATTTTAATTAAATTTTGCAATATAGTTTTTTTTGCACATAAATTGTAAAGTTTAACTTTGACTCATACATGACTCTATATCCATTATCCATCTTTCATTTGTTCACTGCCTCTATTTAAGCACCCTATAACTTTAAATTTATTGTTCACACTTATTTTATGGCGTACATATTTGTACATACTACGTGAAAATTCAACTACCGTTGAAAAACTAAAGCCATATAAGTTAAAATCGCGTCACTATAGTAGCACCCTTTATATATTTGGGTTTATTTTAAATTGTTTGCATTTGTTTTTATAGCGGGCATAATAACATTTAAATCGACTGCCTGTTGCATTTTCAAAACAAGGTCACGCCCCCTAAAATTACGTTACTTGGGGCACCTTTTAATTTAAAGTTTAAATTTTTGTATTTGGTGCTAGAGTGGACATAGCGCCTTACACACTGTTTGTAAATTTAGTATGAATGTCTAACACAATTCAAAAATTACAAATTTTATACAAATTTCGGAACATTCTTTAATTTTTTGTTACGATTTCCTTGGTTACGGAACCCTAAAAACAGTGTTTACTTAAACAAATTGGGAAACGGTGATTAAAAAAGTTTCTTTGACTTCGGCTGGATTTATGTATTCTACGTGTTCAACGTTCCCAGTGAGTAATAAATAACCGAAACTAATAATTGCACAAATTTTTACTAAGAAATTTCCAACAATTTATTGTTGAACGGCGTTCCTGTTGTATCGCTTTTTTTTTTAAGAGAAGTAGCACTTCAGGCATTAATACCTATTAAGTTATTTTGGTAACCGTGCTATATTCGTTAGGAAAGGGATAGATGAGAGATAAGACAGGTGGTGAAGGAGAGAGATAGAGAGTTAGTTATTTTACTTCGCCGGTCATATGCTATGAAGAAGTGCTAAATTAGGTAAAAGTTCCTGCTGCCATTAGATCAAATTTGGGCTTATGTTTGTTTATTAGTCGAACTATTTAAGTCTTATAAGCAAATAAATAATTTTTATTCGGCTTAAATTTACATATATTTTAGTTTTATAAATTTATTAAGAAAGAAAATTGTTCGCAGATTTTGTGTAAGCAGATTAAATTGCAGCATTTTCTGTATCGTCATCTTTCTTTACCGACATCATCTATTTAATCAACTAATTATTTAAATGTAATATTAATTTGGTTAGACCAAGTACACACAAGACCCAAATATTTTTGTTCAGTTGCTTCGCTGTACAGTGGCTTGAAAACGATTGATTTAAAATAAAATTCGGTATCTCATGAAGCACTTTTGTTAATAAAATTTCATAAAGGCAAAGCAAATGCTCGAGCTTTTAGGGTGAAGGGTACCTCCAGAGTAGAATTTTTTGAAAATGACAAAAAAGTTAATTTTTTTGTTTACAGAAACAAGTTGTTGCACATATTAAGGGTTTTATTTGTTATCAGATTATGAATTAATTAAATTGATTTAATTACGTGCTTAATTAAAAAATCGTTAATTGAATCAATTATTAATTTTTATTGAATCAAATAATTTAAATAAAAACAAAGAAAATTATTTCCGATAAAATTAAAAAAAAAAACGAGAAAAATTGTTTATTAATTTTCCGTCTGAAAACAAGCAAAATCTTTAATAGGTGTAACAATTTGTTTCTGTGTATCATCATATATCAAGCAAAGCCTTATACCATATCTGTCTACTTTGAAGAGAATGTGTTGCGTAAATTGTGTCTTTGATAAGGAGACAGCTGTTTGGGCAAAATAAAATTTGACCCTAAGTCCGCAATTTGTATTAACCGACGCGTTATTTGCATGTGAATAAAATTAAATTTTAAACCATTTTAGACAAACAATTGGAAATTACACAGAGCGCCTAGTTTCTATAGAAGACCTGCTTGTATGTCTACTGATTCGAGATAAAAAGACACTTTAATTTTTTAACCGCAAATATTGAAAAAATATAAAATTGCAAAATCTTAAATGTCTCTTGATGGTACGAAATAAAATTCTACTTAAATTAAACTCAGACTTTGGAATTTATTTTTTTTTATATATAAAACTTTGTTAACATGCTAAACCTTTAAGATACTAAGTAAATGAACTTTAAAATATTTAAAATTGTTATTTAAAACTAAACTAAAGAAAAAAGATATAAATTTGTTTTAGCAAATTTGGCATTTAATTGACTGTGGAACACTCTTTATTAAAAACCAAACAGCCAAATATATTCCTCAATGTACGTATTAAAATCACTATCTAAACAAGCAGATACACTAAAATTCTCTTGACTATATATACATATGTATTTAAACTTTTTTTTTAACCATCAAAATATTTTATAAAATAGTATTTAAGAACATAAACTAATTAAATTTTAAATGGCAAATAAATCTTAAAAATATTCTTCAGAATTTATTATAATTTTAAATTCTTTATGACCTTCTTAAAATTAAAAAAAGAAAACAAACAACAGGGATTGGCAACACTAGTGAACAATCAAAAAAACTGCTTGTTATATAAAATAAAAAAAATCATTTCCATTCAAAAAGTTCACAAACTTTAACGAGCCGAAACAATGGGCAATTTTATTAACTATGAGACGTATTGTAGTATTGATACTATTACTTGCAGTGGCACTATTGCCCAAAACAATATCTTTGCTACCGAAAGAAAAAAATTACTTATATGGACTTAATAATACACACCAAGGCAAGTTCATATTATCATCTACTTGGTTCATATTTTACAGAAATTAGTAACAACGAATGGCTTAATGTTGTTAAATGTAATAAATGAATGCCTCGTTTATTGTAGTAACACCTTAAGAAGTGTCTATCAATCACGGCATAAATCAATTTAATTAATTTTCTGTAAACAACTGGCAAATATAGCCAAAGTTTATAAAACTTAAGCCTTGTTTTACACGGGCTAAACAATCTTAAAATTAAATAAATATTTGTTAAGTCAGTACAAAAACTTTCTTTTGCAAAAAAAAAAAAAAAATAATAATAAAACACGTTATTTAAGCATCTTTTTTTTGCTTAATACATCTGCAGTAGTCTTTATGTTCTATTAACTAGAAAATTTTTAATGAAAAACAAAAGCCCTTATGAAAATAACGCTCAGCAATCCAATTTCTAAAACGCATTTTTGCATGCTCTGTGGTTCATGGTCTTAGTTGCGTACTGCTAGATCATGTCTGTCCGCAGTTTGATTAAGTCGCAAAACCAGTTGACAGAATATAATTTTTGCAAAAAAACCCGGCTTCAAAACTGGTTTTAGCTGTCTGTTCATAACGGTTTAAAAGTGTGGCCACATACATTTAATTACATAAATTATTGGGGCACCCTTAAATTTACAAATCTATATTTTATGCTTGTTGTTATTATAATAATAATTGTGATCGACATTCTGTTTAATTTTAAAGCATTTCTATTAAATGTTTCAAAGGATAGGCCCATATGGGTCAATTTACTTCACCTGTGGGGACACCCTTTAATTTTAAAATTTTTAGACCCTTCCCCATAAAAAGTGGAAAAAAGGCATTGCTAAGTTTGTTATTCCATTTGTAATTTCTACAATATCCATTTTCGACCCCATAAAGTATATATATTCTGGGACCAAATTGCGGCATTCGATATCGATTGAAATTTTAATAGAACTTAAATGGAAATTTCGTTCGATATTGACTGCCGTAATTTGCCCCCTGACTTCTTATGCATTGCAAAGTCGATTAGGCGCTGTCCGTTTGTCTTAGTGTTGAAATCGAGTCTGCCGAAGCACTAGATCAGCTAGAGAAAATTGATCGATCAATCAGACATACTTTTGAAACTTTTGCTTTTGAAAATCAAAAAGATACGCCCATGTCCTTCGACAAGCCGGCAAAACACCAGGCCTATCTCTAATGTTTTCATATCATTGGGAACAATGAACTTACTCCTATCAAAAAAAAAAAAAAAAACGAATATATGGGGCATAAAGAACTAAAAGTAAGAAAAAATAATCAAGTGAAAACATTTGCGCTTGCCCATAGTTACGGGCTTCCGAATTTTTAAAATTTTTTAAATATCAATATGGGTACCATTTTAAAGTTTTTGAAGAGACCTTTAAGAAAATACTAAAATTTTTCAAAAATGCTTAACCCATTTAGAGGGGCATTTTTATGTATTTTTTTATTTTTTATTTTTAATTCTCTGTCACCTCTATAATTGTTTTTTTGCTTGCAGTTACTTCATTAACTAGATTTAGATAAATTGTGAAGGGTATATAAGATTTGGCATAGACGAATATAGCGCTCTTACTTGTTTGAAATCTTTGTGTGGTACAACTGAACTTTGGTTATGAGTTTTAATTTCTGTTTTTGTGCTAAAACTACAATTTCTTGAGGCAAATTTGTAGAAGATGTGATTTATTGTCAACTATTGATTTTTATTCTTTTTTAAATTTTCTAAAATGTCAGGTTTTTGAAAAAGTTTCTTTAAAGTAATATTTTTAAACGAATTTAATAAATTTGTACGAAATTGCGATAATTTTATTCAAACTTTAGTATTTTGGTCAAGTTTTAGCATAAGAGGATTTTTTTTAATATCTTAGATTCTTAATTTCCTAATAATTTCTATCAAACAACTTAAAAACTGATAGATCTTTCATTAAAGAAATGTATCTAAATTATAAAGTTTTTGGCGGCATAATCTAAATCTCGTATTTTTGGTATACAAATATGTTTTTATTTGATCGACCTCAGAACTTAGGAACTGTCCGCTATCCGTTGTGATGACTTACCCTACGTCTCCACTAGCCATCAGATTGAACAAAACATGCACATAATGCAGGCAGAACAACGGTATTAATTTGTCCATGTTCTTGTATGTGGCGAAAACGTGCTGATGTTGATGTTCTGTCTAAGCAGTGTTTCTGTTTGTCGTCAGAGTTGCTTCAAAGTTTTTTAGCAAGAAAGAAAGTGTTTGCATGGTTGATCAATAGATGGCGTTAATTCAAAATTGAGAAGTAAAATTAAAATTAAATTAAAGTCATTTTTAATTTAAAGTTCTTTTTTGACTTCGAAAATCATCTGCTGTTGGCTGCTATAAGCAAATTTCAATACAAATAAATTCTAAGCAACTATTAATCGAACTGTACTTTCTTGTTCTTACTCGAGACAATCATTAGTATCATTGTAGATGTCTGTATGTTTCTTTAAACATTATTTTACTGATTGGATTTGAAAATATTTTTGTTTTATATTTTAGTTGTATTTTTTAACTCCATGTAATTAAAAATCGATTATTTTAAAAGAAATAAATCGTACACTTTTGATTTGAAATATTATCTCGTCTGACTTAGCAATAATTATGAAATTTAGCTAGAGTCCTTTGCTTTTTTTACAAAAGAGTTAAAAAAATCTTTTTAAAATAATTTCAGCTAAGCTTAAAAAGGAGATTGTTTCTGAGACATGACGAAAGCTTATTTCAGGTAGTATTGAGTCATTGTTTTTGTAGCATTTCATGAATGGTTCATTTGTCTTCATACAGCTGATTCCTTACATCACTAGAAAAACTTGATAAGTTTTAAAAAAATTTTATATTTTTATAAAATAAATTTTTGGTGTAAAACGTGTCATAGTTGCAAATAACAGATATTTTTGACATTAAATGATTCTTCTAGAAATTAAAAAAAAAACAAAATGCTTTTAGGGAATAAAATTTTGAAAAACATTAAAAATTTTTTTTTAATATTTGAAAAGGTCTTATTCAGTTTTATATTGTAGTTTTAAGATTTCACACTTCAAAAGCGTTGAAAATAGCACAAATAATAACATTAAAGGCGGACAAATTTTTTTAAAGACATTTAAAATTAACACACAGAAAAGACTTTGGCATATTAGTTTTTTCTTTTTTTCTTCTATTAAAATAATTTCTTGCCTTCATCTTTGTATTTTGCCGAAATTAACCCACATTTAAGTTTAGAAGCGAATGCAAGAAACTGGGTAAATACAATTTTTTTGTAAAAAACTTGTCTTTGTAATGACTTAAGTTCCATAAAAGTCAACTCATCTACATTTACTGGTTTGGTGTTTCAATATTAAAGATTGCGCACATATTTGTGGTTGGGTTTGTACTTACAATTTTAATTTATTTAAACATATAAAATAAAAAGGAAAACAAAAATGATCTTCTGTGTGATAAATAAAACTTTAATTTTTTAAACAGTTAAATAAAAATACTGGAATATTGCTGTCCACATTTCTAGAACTTCTATTTATAACTTTATAACGACGATAACATGAGTGACCCGTGCTGTTGCAATAAGCAAAAAGTTGCTTTAAATATTTGAGCACAAAATGCATTACCATTAATATTAGTTTTTAAATAATTTAAATATTTTTTTATATTAATCTTGTTGACCAATGTTACTTTTTTTTCTTACTTCCCACAAACTTCGCATTAATAAAATGAAGTGTAAAAATATTCATAATTTGGCAAACTTAAAAACGAGTTTAAAAAAGACTTAGCGCGCTTTTAACCTAAATTCAAATAAATTTATTGGAATAGTCTGCTGTTCCCGTAGCCATTTCGTCAACCTGTCAAAAACTTATAAACTTTATAAAAGCAGAAAATGTTTTATCAAAGAAATTAACTAGAGCAATAATCATGTGATTTAATTTTTGTTTCTTTCATTCTTTTCCACACTGGTCAGCTTTATTCAACTTTTATTATAAACAAGTTTATTTTTGCACCAAATTTAAAAATTAAGAAAAATAAAACTAAATTTGTGAATTCATTGCGTCTTATGTCTAATAAAAAGTCTCAATGACTGGTTCTACATCTTACGGATGGAAACAAGTATCTTTAAGTTTGTTTATCTTCATTTGTGCTGTGTTTTGCTAATGATTGTTTAATTTTATTTACTGCAGCAGTAGACCCAACGACCAACATTTTTGAAAATTATTTTTATGCTAATGATTTCTGCTTTTTTTTTTATTTTTTTTGAAGACAAAAATGTTATGAAACCAAATTAGAATGTGATGTCCAATCTTTACCCAATGAATAAATTTTTTTGAAAGCACGTGCTATTTGTTTAAAGTGATTAATTTGTGCATTTATTGTAATTGACATAAAACTTAATTATCATTTTGGTATTGCAAAATTTTAGTTCACAAAATAATTTAAATATTCTAAAAATGTCCTATAAAAGTTGAATTAAAAGTGGAAAAATATATAAATAAGAAAAAACGATTAAAAGTTTTCTTTCAATTTTTTTTAAAAATACAACAAACATTTTCGTGAAAATGGTCTTCAGATTATAATAATTTTCTCGACTTAAATTTCTATATATTTTTTTCTTTATTTAATAACAATGTTTTAGTATTTCCGATATATTTTGGTTATATTTAGCATACATGGAAATAATTAATTAGACATACTAATTAGTTGCTAGAATATGTATGCATATCTTTGATATTATGAAGTTATTTGAGTTGAACTGAGTTGTCTAGTTGTCACCTTGGCGTCTATTGAAATATAAACTTGAAAAGCACGGGTTTAAGAGTAAGCTGAACTTGCACTGAAAGAAATATTCTGAAGATAAAAATAATAGTTTTTTTTAGTTATTTCTAGTGCATTTTTGGATTCAAATAAAATTAAAAATTTTTTTAATTAAAATTTTTGGTTTTCGGTTTTTAATGAAAATCGTTTTTTTTTTGCCAAAAATTTTTTTGGCCAAGTTTATTATTTTTAGTAAAATATTGGGGAAAATATAATGATTTCGTAAAATTTAGACGGCTTAGTAATATTCCAATAACCTCATGTTTTTAGAGTTGTTGTTTTGTTTTTTTTTTTTTTTTTTTTTTTGGAAACTTCGGTTTTAAATAAGACAAACCAGAAAACAATAACCAACAAAAAAGCACGATTAGTTCTGAAAAACGTAAAGAAAATAGGAGCACTCGCCTGTTTTTGAACGTGTTGTTACTTTTGGCTGCACCTCTTTCGCAACTATATCTGAGGCAATGGTGCTCATAAATTTTTTCTGTAGTTTATCTGGGGACGTGGCAAAACTGATTTCAGCTGATTTTAATAGTAATGACAATATCATAAGTTTACTTAATTTTTATTGCAGTGTAATTGCAATTGATTTTAAAATAAAATTTTCTTCTTCGGCTAATACAGCTTTTTAAAGTTTCATGTTGGTTGCGGCACCTTTTTAAGCGACTTAAAAAAACAGGAGGTTATAATGCGACTGAATATGTTTGTGCTTGCAGAGCTCAGTCATTTCTAAACCGATTTTGAAAATTTTTTGTAATTTGATAGATTATGAAAACAGATTGCTCCCGTTTTAAAAACAGTTCATAATCTTAAAAATTAAAGGGTGTTCCTATACAACATACATGTTTTTTTTAATGAACCGTAAAGCGCACTTCTTTAAAAAAAAAAAAAAAAAAAAAAATGCGTATGACCAAAATTCCTAATAGCAAAAAGAAATACAAAAATAAATATGAAAATTAAAGCGAGTCCCCATATGTGAGGCCCTATCGTTTGAACCATGAAAGAAATTGTAGACAAACATTTTAAAAAGTGAGATTGTAGTTACCACATTTAAGCCAAGTGTGTTATGACCCGTTATAAAATCTTTAATCACTGTTCAATGACCGTTACGCATCTCGAAATGTTTTTTTACCTTCAAACTATTTAATCGTTGCCCTTAAAAATATTAGTAGGTCCAACCCACCATAAAGAGCAACTATAAGTTAGAGCATAAGCCTTCAGATAATACGAGTAGCGTCTTGTATTTGTGTTCATATAATTTTTGTTTATTCCACTCTTTTACAATTTTTTTAATTCTCATTAAGTTGATTTGATTTAAAATAATCTTGTGTTGTCTTTAGGTGTTCATTATGTCTCTTTTGTTAACATCCTGATGTGTTAACTGAGAGTTGAAAGTTTAGAAATAAAACTCCATGTGGCACGCTAATGTTTTTGTAAAATTTATGCTCAACAATAAATGGTTGTAAGGTAAAATAATGATAATTACAAGATTTTCATTGTATATAATAAAAAATTGAAAAATTTATTAATTAATGCTATAAGTAAATTTACACTATAATTTAAACTTTCTCAACATAAGTTTCGATTTCCAATTAGGCTTATAACCTGACTGCAGGTTTAATAAAATTATAAAATGTTTATAAAGCTCTTATAAGACAGCATTTTGCAGAAGCTGTGTTTGTGTCAATAGTAGAGCCGCCAGAAGTGAAATAATTTGTGTGTTGCTTAGACTACTGAACACAAAGTTCAGATTTACACTATGCAATTTTTTAAGGCATTTTTTCATTCTATATTTAAGTTACAGCGATTCGCATTATTTTAAAATACGCATAAGCAACAGTAACATCTTCTCAAAGTTCAAACAATATTATTTGTCCTCTTGCTTTACCAACAAATAAAAAATTGATTTTAGTTTCATGAAAAATTGCATAGTGTAAAGGGGTTAAAAATATAAAACTTAACCATATTATTTTCTTCACAATGTTGGAAACCGTATTATATAGTCGCTTTAGCAACAAATTCTAAAAATTAAAAGATTTTTCGAGAATGGCATGTTACTCATAAAAATTTGTTTTTTATTCAACTTGGATAGACAGTTAAATTAAGTTCACTATAGCAGCAGTAAGTTGAAATATTGAATTTAAATTTAAAGCGTATTCCAATATTGGTATTAGTTTTTCAACCATAGTAGACAAATATTTATAATTCACACAGATTATGTTCGTATATACAAATTGTAACAATAACTTTAAAATAAAGGGTGTTTTCAAAAGGTCGAAAAACGAATATGATCTTATCTTTTAAACCGTTATAAGCAAATGTTTGAGATTTGTACAGAGGATGTATTGCTTTGTATGCTATAATAATAAATCAATGTAAAATGAAATAACGGGCATTCCGATAGTAATGTTATTACTTATATGGCCTTAGTTTGTTAACCGCAATAGGCAGAGGTTATAAATTTACGCACGATACTTATAAGTCGTTGAAAAAACAAGTGTAAGAAATTAAAATTAAAAGGTTTATAATTATTTATTTAATTTCTGCTGTAACAAGTTAAAAAAAATTTTTAAGTAAAAAGGTGACCTATACATGGTACGAAACCCTTCGAGTGTGAGACAAACGCACTCTTGGCATATTTATTTTCTTATTTTTGTGTTTCCATTTTTCTCTTGTTAGATTTGAGGCCACGATGTCTTGTTTATTATATGTCGGCTTTAGCACACTTACTCAACAGCCATCGAAACTAAGGGTAGATAAAATTCGAACTTGTCAAGATTAAGTTTCTTTTGAACTCCAAAGTTTCTGCTTACTGACAAAGCTTTTCAACGAACTCAGCCAGAAATGCAAAACACTGTTCTGTTGTTACTTTTTTCTCTGAATAAGACTCCATCGTGATTTGTTTTTTGTTTTTCGCTTTTTTTTTCTACTCAAGTCTTAGGTGAAGTTTTAATTGCTGTTTACGATTTGAATATTCCTTTAAACGATGATACTATTTAACAACAATTATTTTTTGTTAATTTCAAAATATTTTGTTGGGAGCTATTAAAGTAATCGCTGGGACCACAGCGAAATTAGTTTCGATATTTTTTCGCAAATAGTTCACTATTAATAACGTTCGTTTTTTGAAATCTTAGCGTAGATATTTTTCTAAAAAATTCTTCGTTTTAGCAAACATAATCCAACATTTGTAACAAATAAGGCTTTGTTTTTATTATTATTTTTACTTTTCCATACAATACTTTTGCATCATATATCTAATAATAAACGAAGAAAATTTAATTAAAATTCTTATAGACGGAAATATTTTTATTTTTTACTATTAAGATTAACAAACGATAAGATCGCTATTATTTTGCTTAACACTTATTAATAATTAAATTTGTTCGGTTGTAGAAAATTTTTAAGATATGGACAGGTGTTTTGAGCATGATTTTTATTAGCCATGATCAACATTTATATGAAATAATTAAAAAACCAAACAATGGTTTACTGAGGAAATTAAGATTTTTAATTAATATTTTTGTTTAACTAATATGTTATTGCTACTTTATGCTGCTTTTATATAAAAACTTTATTTGAGTTTTCTAAAATATTCAAAAGATTTTTATACATATAAAAAAATGTAAAAAAAGCTACCAGCATTTTTTATAGAGCATTTTGCTACTTTAACTAAATTTAAGATGTTTTATCGCATTTTGAGTTTTTAAGTCAAATTGTTATAAAATAATATAATTAATAAATTAACAAGTTTTTATTTGCAAATTTATGCGCACTTGACCTTAAAAATCACCAAAGATTCCATGTCTTCGTAGAAGGTAGTCATCGTTTAACTAAATGAAGAATATAAAATGTGTATTTCTGTTATTGTTTTTTAATGGTCTAGTTTTTATTAATATTTTTAGTTTATTACTGGTATCATCAACATAAAGTTTTTATTACCAAAAAACAAACAAATTCAGTTAAGAAGAGTAATTTTTTGTTAATTAACGCACGATAAAGTCGTGAGAAGTGATTTATTAAATTTTAATAAATAAAAGTGTTTTAATTGGCTGTGTTGGATTTTTAAATTTTATAAATTAAAAGAAAAAAGAGTTCTAAATATATCTTTTAAATGTTAGTGAAAAACTTTTTTAATTATCATTAGTTTATTATGAGATCTCTTGACATATGAAAACATACTTATAAAAACTTTGTCACAGGTTCAGTCTTAAAGTTGAAAAATAAAACAAATCAGCATTACTTTATTGTGATAATCAACTTTGCTTTATATTTCACAAGCTGGTTCTTGAAATCAAGGCAAAAATAAATACATGAATTTAAAAAGATGGGTAGCGTGTGGCAAGGTGAGGCTTGAAGCGCTATGGCACATCTATTTGAAACTCCGAGTATTCTTTTCTACTTTTCTGAAAAAAATAAGAAAATCACTAATAGGGGACCCTTCGTATATGAGTCAAACTCACACTTGACGAGTAAATTATTGACAATGAAATGGCTAAAATAGGCCTTTTATTACTTTAAGGAAAACATGAAATTAAAATATATATTTTTTTTAAATTAATTTTGTCTACAGTGCAACTTCTGATTTGTATATATTAATAAGAAACTTTTAACCAAACATTTATTGTTAAAGTTATACAATTTTTTATGTTCAATATCCGTTAAATTGTTCGCTATTTAAACACAAATTTTTACAAAATTCCATAAATTTATTTTCAAATAAAAAATAAAATCTATTATTTTTTATTAATTTGCAGTAATGAATCAGACATCTGGATGTCGAACATCAAATCTTCAACATTGCCAAATAACAGTGCGACAGCAGCAATGGCGACAACAACAGCCGCCACAAAAATAACTTGCAGTAATTTGGACGAGACTAAAGTGTCTGCTAACACAACATCAACATTAGCTATGACAGCAGCAACTAGTGCTATATTACATCCAACAACAACAATAATAACAGCAACACCAATAACTCTGTTACCATGCCAATCAATCAACCAAATAATTGGTCTACAACATGAGACTGGCAACAATGAATTTGCAAAAGTGCAGACAACAAAACAGAAAATAACAATCCCAGCATCATTAAATGCCCTGACAACAACAGCATTAAGAGTGTCAACAACAACAACAATAACAACGAATGCCGTAGCCATACCATTATCGACAGCACTATTAACACCATCAGTAAATGTGGCAGCAACTGCAACAACAGCACCCTCATCACTCGTAACTATAGCAACAATGCCACCCATTAATGAAGCAGGCACAACAGAAACAGCAGCTTTGGCTGTCAGTTTTAAAGATTATCAACAGCAAACTCAGCAACAACACCAGCAGCAACATAACAATATTAATAATATCAATCAGCATACATTGCAACAATTACAACTGTTACAACAACAACAGGAACAGCAACAACAACAACATATTACCTACATAAATCACAGCGATGATGATGATTCTGCCATGAGGTCATTGGAACGTAATGACTCTTCAGCCTCATCAGGTTTCTATACACGTAGCGGTAGTGGTAATTTGGAGCAAGAATTGTGCGCCATGGTTGCATCAGCGTACGAACAAGATAATGCCAAGTATGTTGAAATTTGTATATATTTTAGTGTGTATTTAAATTTTGTTGTTGTTATTGTTTGTCAACAATTATAGTAATACTAGAAGAAAATTAGACATTAGTATGGAGAATATACACTTAAAGAAATTATATTTTGCATCGCTTTTTTATACTCTTCCATTTCTATCCATTTTGTAATTTTTACAATCTTTATTGAAATATGGCTTCCAAAGACCCCGGATGAAATAATATTTGATTAATTGGTAGTTTTATTAATTTGTGATTGAGTTATGGGAAATAATTAAATCACTTTTACATGATGGGGTGCTTTGAGAAGCTTGAAAGAAGACGTCAATTAAACACATTGTGCATAAATGGACAATGGAATTCACGAGACGCTTAATGGAACTCATTGTGATCAATATGCTGCAGTTGGGCTATAGCTCCCAAGAGAGAGAAATGTTCATGAGCCTCTTTTTATTCTGCAAATCTACTTGAGGAGTCAAGGGGCACAGGACGCATACAAGATCCAGAGCCAATGTCAATTTTGTGTGTTTTCAGTTTTTATAGTTTCTGTTGCTGGATACGTGTGAAATATCGTTAGAGGAGCCAATAGGGTATCCAGTGGGATATGGTCAGCAAATTTATTGCACTGGACCTTGTAGAGAATTAACGTCGGAATGAATCTCGGAGAATGCCAAGAGAAAGTTTGGGTGTATTGTCCAAATAAACTTAAGACCTAGATATTGGGGCTACGGGATGGCGCATAGGCTCTCAAGGCGAAATAATAGAAACTTGTTGCAGGAATTGTGTCATCGGTTGACACTGAATTTTTGTTATGAGTAACGGGATCCCAAAGCGGCGAATAAACCAATAATCCATAATCCCAAAATATTCAATTAAGATTTCTTTATAAAGCAGAATTGAAACTGACACTTGGTATTAAGGACAGTCATATTTTTAATAATGACATAGAAAGCTTGGCTAGCACCTTAGTGCTGAAGAATTTAGGGTCACACTTTAGAAAATGTGTAGCATTTTGCAAGTAAATTATTAAGTGGGTCTATGGGTTATTGGAACGAACATAAATTCTTAATGAAAATTGTCCGTTTAAAGATACATTAGGCCACCGCTATTTTTTATGACTTTTGATTGCTTTGTGTTACACTTTTTTATATTTTGCATTTGATGATAATTTGTATTTTTATATTTTTCTCTTCCAGCAGTGATAGTGCCTCTGTTGCATCTGATCTCACACGCATGTACGTCAGTGATGAGGAGCATGAATATCGTGTGGCACACTATCATTAAATCCAGCCAAAAGCAACAACAAAAAAAAATACAAATGCCAAGAGACACTATAAGAACGCTTAGTCTTTATAATAAAATATGTAACAAAAAGATTTTGAGATGCAACATTTATCTTGATGTAGGAAAGAGATTACTGCGAGCAAGAAACTAATTATACAAAAAATATATTTTTTTAATAAAATATAAATTTACTTTAATAATTTACGATAGTCATTAATATTTTATAAATAAAAATAACAATTTTACACTTACATAAACGTATTAATCATATTAAAAAAAAAGTAAAATTATTATAAAGGGTATTTAATGCAAAATTTCGGTAAAGTTCAAGAAATAATAGAAAGTTTGGCATCTGATGGTTAAGAGTTAGAAAAAGAGGCTGTACTTTCATTGTTGATCAACATTAAAAAAAAAACACAAAAATAAAATTTGTTTAAATAAATATATTTTAAACCAAAGGCAAATTATTTTTTCAGTGTCCCTCTTTTGAATAGTCAAAAAAATTCACCATGAACATTTGCCCAAATTGGTTCATGTTGTGACTTTGACGTCAAGAAGTTTCAATGATTGATTGTAAAATAGAGGTCCTTAAGCCGGCAAAATATTTTAATTGCTTTTAAAAGGAAAATGATTTTTTTATTATTATTTATTTAAATAAAATTTGCAATTAATTTTGAATACCCTTTATATAGCAGGCCATAAAGTCACGATAAAAAAATTTAATTTATAAATTTATAATTGTATAGTTTTCAAAAAGTCTATAAAATTTACTAAAATTAAAGAAATGCTTTTTTAACGATTTCAAGCTGTATTAAACCACTTACTCGTCCGCCACGATAACAGGGTTATGCTGAAAATTTCCCTTAATTTCGCAGTACGTGGGACACCAGTCCCCGAAGCTTGCAGGGGTTTGAATTGGAAATTCCAGTTACAACTATTATCAAAAAAAAGTTACTCAGTGCTCCTGCACTTCTTATTGCAAGTAGAGCTAGTGCAGCTTCTTTTAAAGTGTAACGCTGATTATTTTACAAATCCTTAATAGATAAACAAAGGTTAATAATTTGGTATTTTCAAACTTTTAAAGTTAATTTTGGAATCTTCCTTTTCACTCCACTCGCACTTTCAATCAAGTAAAATAATTCTTTTTTTTTTAATCTCATACAATTTATATTAAAATGTGGGCTGGGTCTTACACTCTATTTCAAATCGGTACCTAACGATTTTTACAAATAAATATTTATTTTACTCTAACTATAACGTAATAATTTTTTTCAGTGTTAGAATAAGTTATTTTTGTGTAGTTTTGCTTTTAAAAATATTTGTTTTTGAGAATTAATTTTAGCATAACTCATATAAATATATTCTAAATAAATAAAAAATGTTAACAAACGTAACGTTAAAATTATTATGAAATGCGTAATTAACAAATATAACTTTAAGTGCAAAATATTAAATATACATAAATATATTAAGTTTAATGTTTAGTTTTATAACTGCATGTACATCAAAATAAAAATTATTTAGTCAAATTTTATTAAATATAATTTGTTTTTATCTTGCTGGAATACGATAGTTAATCACAATTAGAAGAATTGTTAGTCAACCGAAATTAAGGATTAAATAAATTTAAAATTTTAATTTTCTTTAAAGACAAAATGAAGCCAATTAATTTTTGTGAAATTAAGTAATCATTGATGCAGTTAAAGAAAACTTAATTTTTATTTCTTCTGACCAAAAAAAATATTTAAAAAATGCACTTAAAAACCAGTCACAAAAATTTAGAGCCACTAAAATATCTTATAATTGGATAAAAATTTGAGAATCAAACACAAGAAAAAACACCTTCAATAAAAGAAAATTAAGGTGTTGATATCTATGTCTCTTGTTTTAATGTCTTTTTCATAACTCATAGAATTTAAAACATATAAAGCTTTTCTATATTCTAGAATTTGAATGAAATTATTGGGAAGAAAAAAATATTAAAGTGATTCATTTTACCTGCAATTCTTTTTTAATTAAAAAAAAAGTTACACAAAAATGCTATTGGCTCTTAGTTGGTTAAGCATTTTAGTATTTTCTTAAAGATCTCGTCAGAAGCTTTAAAATGATAATCATATTGATATTTTAAAAAATTTGAAATTTTCAGAGGCCCGTAACTTGGAAAAAATGGTCGAGCACCAATTTTTTCACTTGATGTTTTTTCTTACTTCTTAATTCAATATCGCCCCATATTTTTTTTTTTTTTTTTTTTTTTTTGATTGGAGTTCCCTAATTGAAAAAATTAGAGGTAGGCATTGTGTTTTGTCCGCTACCTCGAAGGACATGAAACGATCATGCTGGTTTCCAATAGCAACTCTTTTAACATTATGTCTGATCGATAGGCTTATTTTAATTTTGTTTAGCTGATCTAGTGCTTTGGCAAACTTGATTTTAACACTAACTTTTACTTTATAGGATCGGAAATGGATATTGTTACAAACGGAATGACAAACTTAGTTATAACCTTTTTCCACTTTTTGTGGTGAAGGGTACAAAAAAACTGAACCTGAATTCAACAAATTTATTTCAGTTTTTATTGATTACACAAGGCAACAATTTTGAAAAAATTTTAGGGGCTTTGAAAACCACTATACAATTTTGATGTATTGTGGTCCCAGTAGTACAAATATGGTTCAATTTTGAAATTCTATGGAGAGGTTTTTTTTTAAAAATTTTTAAGTAAAATTATAAATTTTTTTAGACGTTTCTCCACATAATTAATGATAACTAAAAAAAAATTAGTCCGATATTTTTCAAATAAACTAAGAAAAACTGAAATTTACATAGCTTTTAATCCGTTAATATATTGCGTTTCAATCGGCTCAGTAGTTTCGGAGTTATAATAAAAAATTGAGGGAAAAAATATTTTTTTTACGTGAAAATAGCAAATTTTTTTGTTTTAAAAAAATCATAAAAAATCGAAAACGGCAAAAATCGTTCAGATTTATTGCTTTATCGCAAAGCCACATGTAATAGGAACAAAATGAGACATCGATCATAAAAATCGATTGATTTTTTTCGAATTTATTCACAATTAAGTGAATTCGCTCATTTTCACCAAATTTTAGTTTTTTGTCTGATATACATAAAATTGAGTAGTTAATGTTCTTCTTTCGATTGATTGAATTTTGAAAACATTTTCCCCATGCTATGTACAAATTTTCACATCAAAAATGCAATACATAGCAACATTCGTGTATTTTTTGGCAAAACCCTACCTGAAATATACTGATTCTATTCTTCGGAAAGACATTTGTGTTGGATGAGCTTAAATGTAAATAAATAAATAAATTAAATAGTAGAAAATTTATATTTTATTATTCACATTTATTATAATAAATAAAACAAGAAAATAAATAAATATATATTATAAACTACAAACTCTGAAATTTTCTTTTAGTCGATTTTCTACTATTGTTGAATAACGAAGTGTTACTCTGAATACTCCAGCAAAAATCAGCCATCATGTGTGCATCCCAGCGACCCTGGTATCGTTCCTCCATTGTCCGGATATCTTGGTGGAATCGTTCGCCCTGTTCTTCACTCAAGTCTCCTAGATTTTCAGGAAAACGATCTAAGTGACTGTGCAGGTAGTGTACTTTGATGCTCATGTTGCACCCAAGATTCTGGAAGTGAGTTAACATCTCTTCAACGTGCGCAACGTAATCATCACCCTTGTTATTTCCTAAAAAATTTTGAATAACCCATACAAACGAATCCCATGCATTCTTCTCAATTTCTGACATTGAACTGCCAAATTCAGTATCGTTCACCAATTTGCGAATTTGTGGGCCATCATATATGCCTGCTTTCAGCTTTTCCATACTTAGATTGGGAAACTTCCTTGAAATATACTGGAAACATTCACTATCTTTGTTAAGTGCTTTAACATATTGTTTCATCAGACCAAGTTTAATGTGAAGAGGGGGTAATATGATGCGATATCGGGGCACTAGAGCCACATTTATAACATTTGGCGTACCTGGAACTAGTGTTTCCCTAGAAGGCCATTGTTTTCTCTTCCAATGTTCTGTTTTAGCTCTGCTGTCCCATAAACATATAAAACAAGGATATTTTGTAAAGCCGCTTTGTTGGCCTAAGTGGAAATTTACCATCTTAAGATCAACACAAATTACCCACTTATGTTCATCATACTTTATCTTCTTCATGACCAATGCAATTACATAGTATTCTTCTTTTACTTTGGTTGAATGTGCGATCGGCAAGGAGTGAAATTTATTTCCATTATGCAAAAGGACACACTTCAAGCTGCGTTTTGATGAGTCGATAAATAAACGCCATTCGTTTGAATCATATCTCTGTAAGCCCATGGCAGTCATCAAACCAGAAATATCTGTGCAGTACACAAAGTCATCCTCTTAAGCAAAATAATGAAGTAAGTCTTTTTCTCGAGTACGGTAATACGAAACTTTAGTTATGAGACCTGTTTCTTTCATCCGGGACGCAAGTAATTCAGAAGATCTTTTCGACAATCCAAGGTCTCTAATTACATCATTAAGCTGATCTTGATTCCATGGTCTCGGCGAGAAATGTTTGTGTGGGATGAACTCGTCATTTTCAGCTGTAGATGGTAGTGCTGGATCTGACATATCTGATTGGTAAGACGTACTTGAGGTTGAGTGTCCTGGTGAAGATGAAAGCACATGACTACAGCTTGCACCCCGATCTTGAGCATATTCTATTTCTTGTGAATGTAGAACTGCAAGTGTAAACCCATCAGTACACCTCGTGGGGTAAGACCATCGCATATGTTTTCCAAAACCGCTTTTTGTGCTTAAACAAAAATAACACTCGGATGCGTGGTTCGCTGTTTCTCTCCATAGCATAGGCTTCAAAATTTCCAAGTGTCGTCTGTAAAATGAAAAAAAAAAAATTGAAATCAGGAATATGAAGAATTCAAATTTTAATTAGGAAATATTGTAATTATTAAATATTCCAAATCTATTAATTTATACTTACTTTACGTTAAAAGACTTCATAGATAAATTCAATCGACATGGAATGCATATAGTACTCGGTGTCCAATGCTGGTTCAAATTGTGCGGATAGATATTATAGCAATCTTGATATGACTTTTGCAATGAAGTTAAGAAGCACTTCCGTTTTTTCCCGGTGATATATTGGCCGCACACATAACAAAATAAATCTGGATCGTTTTTACATAATAATGTTCTGGCTTTATGGCTCATTTTTATTAATATTTGAAAATTGTTTTTAACTTCTAAGCTGTATGGCTCTAATTTTTGTGTAGGTATTAAATGACGTTTGCGTTATCGCAATCACTTCTTGAATGAAATAAAAAGGGTCAAGGAGATCTTATAAATACTGATACTATAATTTGGGATAACCCTTTGTGTGGATACAGTTTGTGTGTGCTGCAAATTTTTTATTATTCCTAAGAATCCTAAAAAACATTAGGGACTTTTATGAGAAAAAAAAAAATCATCCGTTACAGGTAGCTAACGGAAAATAAGAGCACTTCAGCGTACACGCACATTTATGAGCGTTTTATTACTATCCTACCGCAATCGTAAAAATTAAACAATCTTTTGTTTATTACTTATTTTTTTTTTAATTATTAGAATCATAAAAATGTCATAGAGGTTTTTCCCAAAGGGGTTTTGCCAAAATGCGTGTCGTAAAATGCACCTGAGTTTTTATGTTCTGCATTTTCATTATATAGTAGGTACAATTTTCTACAGTGCTTGTAAATATGCGATACCTTCAATTAATTGTAAATAAAAATGTAAAGCATGCATCGATTTTTATGATCCATATCTAGTTTAATTTGCATGATATGTAACTTTACTACAAAAAAATAAAAATTAATATTTTTTGCAGTTTTCGATTTTTTCCAGATTTTTGTTTTTCAAAAAATTTTTTTTTTAGCATTTTTTTTTTTTTTTGCTAACAATTTGTTTCATAACTTTGAAACTATTCATCGCATTAAAAAAACTTGTACACGTTATTTAAGGATATTGTAAACCTTAATTTTTGTAAATTTAATTCGACAAAATCGGACTAGTTGTTTTTGAGTTATGACAACATAAGTGGAGAAATGTCTTAAAATATTGTCAATTTTACTTAAAAAATTTAAAAAAAAATTATCCATAGAATTGAAAAGTTTTACCATTTTTGTACTTAGGCAGCCATGATGCATCAAATCTATATAGTGGTTAGTCAAGCCTTTTTTTGCTGTTGACCTGTGTTATTGGATCGATTTTTAGAAACAATCTTGTTTCTGCTTGTTTAAGCAGCAAATCGGTGTAAGTCACACATACATAAATTTTTTCGAACAATTTCGCCAGAAATTTAAGAAAATTTTTTTTTTCTATTTATAGCGCACTAATCTACTCAACGCAGAAATACAAATTGTGTAGGAGGCTGTTTAGAGCTCTTTCTTCATTCTCTTCGTTACTTTCAAGAGTTTTTAACTTTTGAAATAAATTCAGAGCATAAATTATATATTATTTACAACAAAAAATAAAAATAAATAAAAAATGTCGGATGATGCTTTTCCTGTTGATTTAAAAAGTACATGGATCAATCTTTATGATCATTAATTGTCCAGATAATAAACTATTGATTTGTTGTTGCTACAAAAACTGCAAGTCCTATTTGTACTTCGTTTGAAGAGAGTTGTTTGGGCGAAAGTTATCTACTTGGTTTTGATTTCAAACCAGCTTTTTTTGCAAAACTGTTTGCCAATAAGAAGACAAGTTATTCGGATATTTCAAATCATTAGGTTTAGTAAAAGGGCTTCAACATTTGTTGTTGACGTTACATTATATTTTTTAAGTTGCGGTTAATTCTCCATGTGATGTCCTCTTATGGTGGCGAAGTCTTATTCGAAATCAATTTAAAGCAGGATTTTAGGCGATTTAATTTCGTGGCCTTATTGAATTATGGTTCTGCAAGTGTTGGTAAATGACTAAAGCATGTTCTTTTTCCTCTGAATTCGTCTAGTCTTTTCCAGCTGTAGTGCAAGAGACGTTCATCATATCCGCTGAAATGTTATTATTCCCTGCTCTTTTCCCATTCTTCAGATATAATGTAGTGGTTGTTATCTTCCCAGTGGATGTAGGCTTAGGGTAAACGCCTTATTTCAAAATACTGCTTAGTTGTTGCTCAACGCTAGTGAGATCATTTCGTTCACGATAGTAAAGCTAACTTGTTTTACCGTAACCATTAGATGTTACATTTGTACGGCTTACATTTATTATTTTGATAAGTTGCTTCTCCACCTTCTATTCAAGTTTTTGCAATACAGCTCCTTTTGTCAATTTTGCTTATCGTTTCACATTTGGTTCTGTATACTCGAGTAGACGATTCAGTCACTGCGTTTTCGCAGCTAATGTCTTTATGTTTAATAATTGCCAATATTCATATATTTTTGTCCTAAGATAATATCTTTTGCTGCAGTTATCCGTGAAATTTGGATATTGTATAATGGTGCTTTTGAACTGGTAGAAATTATTCCTTATAATTTTAACACATTCTAATAACAAAACATACTAATTCTATGGCGTTTCATAGTTTTTCTCATGAAGGTTTGTTTGAAAGCTGATTCTTCAATAGCTTTTTTAGTATTTTAGAATAAGTTTAAAATGGCTTAAAATTTAGCATTGGGATGCTTAAAACAAATTATTGAAATTAAATTAATACTCAAAAAACTGGAATAAAAGAAACTGCTTAAAATTTTATTTTTAATATATTAAATGGCTCTTCCAATTGGCTCGATAGCAATTGCCTTTTTGGTTAACAAAGCATTTTTATTCTCATCCCTAGTGGCAAACGCAAGTTATCGACAAAATTCATAGAAGTCCAAGGCATATTAGCTTAGAGAAGAAAGGAATGTGATAGAACAGAACAGAGATAGAGCTTATATAACATTAATTACTATTAGTACTTATCATCTATTAACTGATAATAGGTGCCTTCCCTTACTTCTTGAGTAAATTGAAACAAAATAATAGTAAAAAAATAATATTAAAAAATAGGCAAAAAACCGAAAAAGGGGGAACACTACAAACCAATTTTCTATCCCAAAACAAGATGTCAAACAAAATATTCATGCAGTTGCTCATGGTATAAATAAAAACACAAATATTTTATGGGTTGTAAAATTTCTCACAAACAAACAGAAATACATACAGTATATACGTACGTAAGTATATCGTATATAGGAACTTTATTTTAATAATGCTTTGTTATAAGATTTTTAAATTAAACCTTAGGTGGACATTTTTAAGTATAAAACATTCAAGTTTTTGGGTTTGCTACTGTTAACTTTTCAACCAGCTGATTTTTCAGTCTACACAATCCTCCCAAAGAAAACAACAAGAATGTTATTCTCCTAAAGGCTCTCTCATTAATCCAAACTTTTAGTAATGGAATAGTGTTTTTTATAGTGCAGTCACACGGTCAAGTTTTTGTTCAATTCTCTTTCAAGAAATGTACACATGCTGCTTGTCAAAATTCACAAAAATTGAAAACTGTGACGCAGGCTGCACACAATTTCAAAACAAGTTTTTAAGCAAAATGTCAAGAAAACACTGACAGCAGAATTTTCAATGCAAATTTGGAGGGAAAAACTTCAATCAGCTGTTTTCTTAAATGTAATTTGAAAGACTCAATTGAACGAAAACTTGAAAGCAAATTCTCAGCAAGTTTTTAAAGTGTTAGTGTATTGGTTAAAAAATGAGAGGAGTTTTAAAACTTTAATGAAAACTTGATCGTCTGATACCCTAGTTAAAGGTGTGTTTAGACTAAAATTGCTATCCATATATAATTTCGTGTGTACGTCAAAATCAGTGTTTAACATACGATTTATATTTTTCATGTTCAAATTTGCATATGTTATGTACGTATGAAATAACCAATTGTCGTTGAAAAAAAATCTTAAATCCTAAAAACAGTGATATCAACTAATCAATTTTTTTAGCGATAACTATTTAGAACTTCACGATTTTAGTTTAAGCGCAAAATTGTTTTTCCTTACGAAAATTGCTGCAATATAAATTAGAGGTTTGCACTTAGAGAAAGCGAGCTCAAAACACATGTTCTCAGGCACTTGGCGTAGTTCGTATGAAGTACATCCTACCAATGTATTTTCACATTCGAAATTGTTGAATTGTTATTGAATAATTCATTATTGTAAATAATTTTTTTTTCATATAGTTTCAATTTCCTAAACATTTTTTGTTTTATAGATTTTAGTTAATCAGACTAAAGGTTTGAGTCATCTGACGACCACAGATTGGCAATCATTTCCTTAAATTAAAAAACTCGAATTATTGTACCATGATATTAATTAAGTACTTATCTTTTTTAAGAATATTTCGATTATTAATTTATTTTATGTTGATCCATTAGGATGAGAGAACACCAATGGTAAACGGCTAAAAGTTAGTTTGTTACAAAAAGAGTCACAGCTTATTAAAAAGGCTTCAATTGAACTCCTCCAATGCAACGAAATGTTAAAGAGGCTGGTCTTTTTCGTATTAGTTGTTGGAACTAAAACCTTTTCCTTTTATCTGACACGCATGCGGCTGGTCTTATATCAGTTCTTTTCCATTTTAGGAAATTTTGTATGTTGCCTTTTCAATTTGTTTCTTAAACTCTTACAACAGTTTATTGTCAAAATCCATTTTAAACCTGCACACAAGTTATTTTGTCAACAGTCTATTGCAGAGACAGCTATGGAAACTAATAACATGACAGCCAGTGGCGTTAATAAGAGAGCCTAGGGAGGTCTATAAGATCCTCAGGCACTTAAAGCCCCTCCCAGAAACCTTTTTTTACAGTATAGAATTTTTAACACATGAAACAATTATACTCTGATAAGGGGCTTGGCCCCCCCAAAAAAATCGTTAGTTACGCTTATAATAGCAAAGAACCACAAAATAGAAATGTGTATATTAAGAGGGACACAAATTCGTTTTTGGAAAAAATTAAAATAAGAAAAAAAATCAGTAGCTTGAAGTAGCAAATATTGTCGCTGTTCAGAAGAACATGATCATTGAAATCCAAGCAAACAAAAAGCAAAAAAAAAACACAAAAAATAAATAAACAATACAACGAAAACATGTATGAATTTTGAAAACGAGGTCAAATTTAAAAGTTATAATTTTTTAAGTGAAAATGATCTTCACAATTATGGTTAAAATAAAACACACAAAAATAAAACTTGGACAAAAAACTAAAGAGGCTGGCTATTTCAATATCCCTTCACCACACTTTATGGGGTCGGAAATGGATATTATAGTACAAACGGAATGCCAAACTTAGGTATACCCTTTTTAAAATTTTTGTGATAATTAAAGGGTGTAAAAAATTAGTTACTTAATGGTTACACAGTTTTTTTTTCATAAAAGTATATTGAGATTTTTTAATCCTTTTGTTTTGTTAATTTAATATTGTTGTCATTTAATTAATTTGGCTTGAGATAAAAGAATATTGAATGTATTGAGAGGACTTAAGTAAATTTTTTTTAATTTTATTCTGCTTTGTTGAAGTTTTTCATTATAGATAATTCAAATACGAATAAAAATAAATACTTAAACTATCAATACAAGATTCAATTTTGTATTTGCTATACATATTTACAAACTGTTACAAAGACAATAACTAAGTAAATAAAAAATTAAAAATTCCGGCTGCTCGACATAACGACAACAATAACACTTTGTATCACAACTACTTACTGCTAATATAGTAATTGGATTTTAAAGTCGATTGTTGTTATTATTCTCAATTGTTTGTTTGATTTCTTTTTTTTTCTTAAATTAAGCTTGTAAAATTTATAGCAATAGATAATTGCAACATGCCACAAAATTGGTAATTGTAGCAGAATTATCTATGCCACCTTCGTCAATTACAGAGTTTAACATACGAGAACATTACAATACCAAATTTGAAACAGCCAACAAACATTTTTATATATTTATTTGATCATAATCATAAAAAAAAGTCAATGTGTGTACAAATGGAATCAACAAATTTTTAATACACGATTTAACTCAATTAGCCAAAATTATGTTTTATACAATAAGATTTTTCAATAATGCCGGGTAGTCCTTAAGTATCATCATAGTGGCTAAACTCTTAATCTGAACGGTAGGTGTAAAAGTAAACACAAAATATATTCTGTAATTCACGTTTAATTGTAAATTTATAGGTTTTTTATAATGTTACCAAATTCTTCCCTGCTTAGAAAGAGTATGTTTTTGGTGCCAAATTGTTACAAAAAAAAATTAAATTTAAAATGCAGCTCTGAATGTACAAAAACTAATATTGTATGGAATTAAAAAAAAACAAAAAGGGAAGCAAATCTAAGAGACTTAAATAATTCTTGCAAAATAAGAACCCGACTTCGAAACAGACAAACGTAAATTCATATTTCTTTAGAACGGTAATTATACATTAATTATATTATATTCGAGAAAGATTACGTTAGGTTTTTTTATATATCCTAGAACAAAATATGAATGCAGATTAAACAGGAAAATTCAGCAGTTATGCGGTCACCCTTTATTTTTTACACTTTTCGTTGCTGACACAGTTAAACAAAATTTTTTTAAATTCAAAGCGAAAGTCTAAACTTTTCAAAAGATTGGCCATATACATCGAATTAGAACCATTAGGGAACCCTTTTATTTTTCTTTTAAATACTTATACTTCTTATAATACTTGATATAGTAATGGATATTCTGTCTAATTTTCAAGAGTTTAGCTGTAACGGTTTAAAGATAAGACCATATAGGTCAAACAACATCAGCTATAGGGACATCCTTTAATTTCTAATTTAAAGTTTGCTAATTTTTATAGCGGACTTAGCAATAAAAGTTCTGTGCAAATTTAAATCCACTGTCTACAACTGTTCAACAATTTGGTCATATACATCAAGTTATACGAATTATTGTAACACCCTACAATTTTTTATTTTTAATATTTATATTTCTTAGTCTCCCAGACAAAGTAGTGGACATTCTCTTTAATTCTTCTTCAATTTACTTCAAATATGGGAACACCCTTTAATTTCTAAATACAAATTTAATACTTGTTATTATAGCGCACTTAACAATAAAAGTTCTTTATAAATTTTAACTATCTGGCTATAACAGTCAAAAGTTTGGCTACATACATCTAATTACATTAGCAATTGGCACACCCTTTAATTAATAATTTTTTATATTTACACTTGTTATTATTACGATCAAAGTTATCGACATCCTGTACAATTTTCAAGAGTTTGTCTATAACGGTTCAAAAGATAGGCGATTATAAGTCAATTTACGTCACATATGAGGACACCCTTTAATTTTTGGTTTAATTTTTGTATTACTTTTTGCTATTGGGAGCTATAGAAATAGGCATTTTTGTTAAATTTTAAAGGAGTGCGCTTTACGATTCATAATACCCTTAAAAAATAAGCGTGCTATATGGGGACAACTTTTAATTTTTTTGGATTTTAAGCTGTTTTTTTCAATCTGTAAGCATAATCTATCAAATTCCAAAAAAATTGCACAAGCGATTCAGAAATGACTGAGTTCTTCAGACAAAACATAAAAAAGCAACATTCAGACGAATAGATAACTTCCCTTTTTTTAAGTCAGTTAAAATGTGTCGCACATTTATTCTTTAGACACACAGATCTAACGATAAAGAGTGTGATTTACAGTCTAACTATCATATTGGTAAGCCTTTTGTTTACAACAAAAAAATGCAAATAATCAACCTTTTCGAAAATCTCAAGGTAATAAATTCTCTGGAATAGATTTTTTATTTCCATAAACAAAAACTTGGCATCGCCAATTGTTAGGGAGTAAAATAAACAAATGTGACACTTGGAACATTCTCAATTGTAAATTTATATGATTTTGTGTTTAACTTGTATTATTGCAATTTATTTTTAATTATTATTCTTTAGTAAAAAGAATTTTTCACTCCGATTTATGTTATAAAAAGAAGAAAAAAACTTTCTAGAAAAAAAAAACTTAAAGAGATTCCACAAATCCACTGTGATTATTAGAAAAAATTTACGCGAAATCATAGAGAATTACTGACAGTATATTTTTAAATAAATTCTTTGCTGTTTACAGCCCCTTTGTAGATTAAAAAAACAACTTTTAATTACGTTTTGGATATCCTGGTTAAAAATATTGACCAGATAAAATGTCTTCTATGATTTCCTCGATTGTGAAGCTTGCAGAATGTCCACGCTTCTTTGCAGAGGAAAGTTACTAAAAAGCTGTTGGGAGGCACTTTATCCTTGTTGAATTTATTAGCTGAATATAGAAGAAAAAAAAAACAAACAAATAGGAGCGCTATATTAGGCTATGCCGAATCTATTATACCCTTCACGATGTATGTAAATCCAAAAGACAAATATTGGAGTGGCAGAGGCTTAAAAATATGAAAAAAAGTTAAGTACGATATATAACTTTACAAAAAATTGTCATGGGCTCCTAATGGGTTAAGCATTTTTTTTTTTAAATTTTGATATTTACTTAAATATCTCTTCAAAAGCTTTAGAACGATACCCATATTGATATTTAACAAAATTTGAAAAGTTTAGAGTCCCATAACTCGGGAAATATGGGCGAGTGCAAATTTTTCAGTTGAAATTTTTTTCTTATTTTTTAATTCTCTGTTGCCCCATATATTTGTTTTTTGATTGGAGTTGCCGCATAGTTCCAAATCATATAGAAAAATTGGAGGTAGCCGTGGTGTTTTGTCCGCTGCGTCGAAGGACATGGACCGATCTTGCTGATATCCGATGTAATCTTTAATTTTTTTAGCTCTTCTAGTGCCTCGGCAAATTTGATTTCAACACTAACACGGGTGGACAGACGGACTGCATGGGGTCGCAAATGGATATTCTAGAAATTACAAATAGAATGACAAAATTAGTAATACCCTTCTTTCACTTTTTGTGGTGAAGGATATAAAAAGATATTGCCACAATATTTTTCTTATTTTATTTCCAGTCAAAATACTTGTGAAAAAATCACATAATTTTAGGAAACTTTGAGGAAATAAGGAAAATTATACACAAAGGGGGTGAATAATTTTTCAATCATCAACTCTTTACTAACATTAGTAATTAATGGAATTTGGGACTTTAACTACTGGCAAAGAAAATGTCAAGAAAAAAATAACTAGTTCAACCAGTTTCACTAGTTAATTAAATCCCATAGTGCATTATGGCCCTAAAAATAAAAGTACAAGTAAATTTTTCAAATTAAATTTCTATTGTAGGGATATTTATACAGTAAGTGGTACCTTTTTTATCAACTGAAATCTATATGTCATATATTTTGTGGCGTGTTGTCATTATATTAAATTTTTTACTTATCTTTTTGCATCCCATTATTAAATTTATAACTTTTTTTTTTAATTTTACACTTTACACTTTTTCAATAAATGTAATTAATTGTTTTTGCACTTTATAAGTTTTAATAAAAAAACTCGTTTAATTTAATTCATATGTAAAAAATTGTTTGTTTAATTTTTGTTTTTATTCATGGTACGTTGCACATATTTTTGAGATCATAAAAAAGCAACGAATAATTTTAGTAAATATAACTAAAAAATAAGAAGAATAAAAACTAAAAATACACATTCTAAAGCTCAACTCCTCAGATTGTTTTTATTTTACATTAAGAGTAAATTAGAAAATTGAGGGCGGCGCTCGCCGATACGTCGATCTATCGTACACTAGGTTTAAAAAGCTTTTTTGTTGAAAAGAATTTTTTTAAATGAAGTTAATAATTTTAATGAAAATGTACATAAAGCTAGCTATTCCCGGTGAGCTTCGATACTCCAATGGGAATATTTTTACCACAACCACTCTTCAAATCCAGCCAATTTTTTATTTGACAGTGCTCATTATTATTGAAGTTCCCTGTACGTAATTTTAAAAGTCTATTCTCCTTACAGTTCCATTGGTAAACGATAACAACTTTACACTTTGTGTGAGAGCTACCACGCCCACTGTCTGCTCTTAATAAGAAAGTTTCGTTTACAAAAATGCATTATATTATTATAATTCTCTACATACAAGATACAAATTTGTCAGTTTATATGGGAGTTACCATGCCTACAGTTTTAATTCAAATTATTTTTTGTTTAGCTCTGCACACTCATATCGATTTTACTTGTAGAAAATTCCAAGGCAGGATAATTATTTACTTTGTATAGAGGGAACTACACCCATTATTTCAATTAAGTCTGTGTTATATTAAGTCTGTGTTATATTCTACCAAATATAGTTCTTTGGCTATACAGTGATAAATCTTTACTTTGTATAGGAAGTTCCAAGCCCACATGAAATATCAAAAAGTGCCTTTTTCTGCCATCCGCATACACGACAGATAACAAACTGTGAACATTTCAGAAAGACCTGTCCACTGGTGCAGACAGCTATAGCTTTTCGACAAAAACAAAAAAACCAACATACAAACAAACAGATTTTTTGCTTCAAATATATAAAAGAAAATTAGTTTTAAAAGAACAGCATTCTTACAAAAGAAATATCAATTTATTGACATTATAATTTAGTTTTTGTATGGAACCATCAATTTTTCACTTTAGACAATTTTAACTGTTGTTTTAGTCAATTAATTAATTTGATTTTATACCAGAAATATTTCTTATATTTTTAGGAATATAAAAAAGCAAATATCCTTTATATTCTCTTCTGCCACTATCGAGCATTTTTTTAAATGGGATTTTGTGACAGAACCACTTTAAATTTTAAAACAACTCCCAGTCCGACCACAGCACCTTGATTATTGTTTTATCTCAAGCAGTAATTGCAATGTGCAAACATTGTTCCTTAAATATCGCTTAAATGCACTCTTTTCGCGAATCTAATTTAATTGAAGAGAAAAATAAAAATAATAAATTCTAGCATTTCGAATTAAAAGTTCCTTGCTATTCTAGGCTAACGTTGCCAAAAGGGGTGTTAGGTAATTTTTATAAGAAATCGGCATTATCGGCAATTTAATTTAAAAGAATCGGCAAAAAATCAGCAAATTAAAAATACACCTTTGGAATTAAATAAAAACATTTTTATTAGCAAAAGATAACAAAACAAAACACAAAATAAATAAAAGTAACCGTTTTACAAACAAATTGCTTTAGCTATTGGTTTGTTGGTAGCATAAAGTAAAAATAATCCAATACGAAAATACCTGAAATAGGACTGTTTCGAACAACACTGTATCTCTGTAGTAAGGTTTAGGAAAAAGTTCTTGTAAAAAAACTAATAAAATTAAATTTTCAAAATATTTTTTAAATATATACTTTTTAATTTAATCATCGTTATTTTAATTTTATAATAACAACAACATTTTTTTCTGTACCCTTTTCTATTTTAAAAACATGCGATTTTCGGTACTTTGCCTTGATAATGAAAACATACATTTTTTGTTGTTTTTCCTTTATAATGAAAATGAAAATAATAAACGTACGGCAATGGCTCCCTAATGTATACGATACGTTTAACATGTGAGCAACTAGTTAAAAAAAATTAAAAAAAAACGATTTCGTAAATAAGCGCATAGAGACTGAGTGCCTTAATTAGTCCGGTTTCAAATAGTACGGTAAAAGGGTGTAAAGGTAGCTATCGAGATATTCCTGCATGTCTATTTATTTTTGCCATTAGAGTCACTTAGAGTAGTTTTACAAAACATCTCATAAGGTTTATTTAAATTTGGAAACAAACTCAGCAGCGGTTCTTTTTTCACTCTTCTTGTTATTGCACCTTTTGTTTGAAAAAAAAATTCTGCTGCGACATTCGTTGCACGAAAAAATAGTTCTTTTGCCACTATTCAATAAATTCATATTAATGGTCAGGATAAGATAAGAAATTCGGCTTTTTTCAGTTTTATTTCTATCAATTAAAAAATCAAGGTAGAAAGGAATGACCAAAAATTTATAATCTATTATTTTAATATTATTTGAATATTATTAAATAAATTTTTAAATTGTCTTAACTTAAAGATTTGTTATAATTGTTTAATCTTTTACATTATCATGAAAAACAGTGTATTTATTTAGTTTATAGCAATGTGGTGTTTAGGAATTAATTCGCTCTTTTTCAGGCATTTTTAGCACAAAAATCGACAAACCAACACTTTGACAATTTTTTTGATGGCCTTCAAGGTGTTCTTTATATATAAGTAATTGTATAATTTCTATAACACGAAACAAGTACAGAGTTATTCTCACTACTTTGTGAACATCTAAAAGCCTCCTCCAGCAAAGAAAGACGGAAACTAAACACATGCTTGACATAACATTTAAATAATAGTAGTCCATTACTAAAATAAACAATTCAGTTTTGTTATATTGATAAAATTCAATTGTTGAAGGAGTTTTTTTAATTTAATCTCTGGAACAGGAATTTAGGTATTTTAACGCGTCTTTTAATGAAAAATGTTTACCCACTGGCATTCGTACTTCCAGTTTATGCATTAGAGAAATGCTAAACAATCATTTACTTTCTTTTATTATCAAAATTTTTGTGTTCTGTTTACAATCATTTGTGTAAATTAAAAAAAAAAGAATTAATAAGTAAATATGAGCAAATAAATAAAAACATTAGATTTATATCATCGTTGATATTCTTGGAAAAATTCATCTTGTTTGTTAGTTTTTGAAGGTAATAAATATTTCATTTGAAATACACATTTTTTATTTTCATATAAAAAATAGGAGACAAGACAAGATATTTTTTTATCTGTGATCAATATGTTCTGGTAAATCTTTTTTTATTGCCTTATTAAACTTGTAAAAATAATTATTTACCCAAAAATTAAATTTTGCTGGTTACTGAAAATACCGCCATGATCAGTAATGAGATTTTAGTTTCAGTAATTCAGTATTTATTAAACTTGCAGTATCAGTATTAGTTAATAAATTACTACATTTCTAATTCACTCAAAAATTTAATTATTAGCAATTTCAAATGCATTGTACTTTAAGAATGCTAATGAAATAAAGTACTTTACGCGTAATTATTATCATTACTATTATTTATTTAATTAATCAGCAGAATAAGTTGTGAGACTAAATATGAGAGTGAGCATTGGCAGCATAGTCCATCAGCTTTAAGCCGTAACTAATTTTTTTTAATTACCTTAGAAATAACACAAACGTTTGTATAAAATTTATAAATAAATTAAGAACTTTATGTATACGTGAGCTTAAGCCGAATTAAAATTATTAATTAGTTTAAAATACTCAAAGTTGTCGAAAAATAATAAATTTTAAAAATTAAAAATATTAAATAAAAATCTATTTACCACTTTATCCTTATTCCTTAAAGTTATTTTTACTTTTGAACATATAACAATAAATGAACCTGTGAAAATGACGTCTGTACTTTCATTTTATGTTTCAAAAAACCTTCGACTGAAAGCAAGGCGAATCGATTACCAGGTGGCAGCGTAGGCGAATTCAGTATTTTTTGCTGGCGTACACCACTGCCAAAATCCATATATAAACAATTTGTATACATTTTTTATATATGGAGTTTGACAGTCGTGTATACCAGCAAAAAAATATTGAATTCGCCTACGCTGCCACCTGGTAATTTATTCGCCTTAACTGAAAGTATATACCAAGGCGAATAATTATATACGGTGGGAGCGATGGCGAATTCGTTAATTTTCGCGATAAGCCCTGATGTCAAACTACATATAAAAAATAGTATACAAATTTTTTATGTTTAGAGTTTGACAATTAGACTACCGACGAAAATCAATGAATTCGCTATCGCTGCAACCGTATATTATTTCGCCATGGTATGTACTTTGTTTCTATTAACAGCATTCTAGAAAGATGAAATAATTTGTTATTTTAAATATCAAGTAAAATTGACTTTATTTATATTCTCTGTTTTATTTTATTTTTATATGCATTTTTTTAATTAAACGAAGTTAAAAAAATATTAAATAATCTTAACAAATATTTATTATACAAAACAAAAAAATTTATGTTTATAAAAATGGTATCATTTTTCTCTTGTACTGAAAAATACTTTTACGCAAACTTTATTTAAATAAACTAATTAATTTGAAAATAAATAAACATATAAGAAACTAAATATCGGCAGTTATATGTGCCTAGTTAGAAAGGAGCTCTCGATCAACCAATGACAATTGAATTGTTATCAGTCAATACCAGTTACACTCGAAAAATATTAACGATAAATTTAGTCTCAGAAATGTTGAGAGTAGGAAGAAAAAAACTCATTGCTTTTCTTTCTCTTTCGGTTCTTTAATTTAATTATTCTTTCCTCATAGGTAAGAAATAACAAATAGTAATAACTTTCCGCTTTATTACGAATTGGCACAAGCACACGACTTTATTGCAGGCCAACGGTATTTTAGTTCAAAGCTTTATAATAATCTACACTAAGAACAATTTATTTAGACCATGAAACTTAATAATATCTGAATAGTTAGATCGAGTGTCGAAGACTTTTAAAAGGGTACTTTTTACATAAAAATACTTTAAAGTTTTGCAATTTTTTTCCATCCGATTAAAAAAGCTTGAAGAGTTTTTTAAACCACTTAAAAATACTGTTGTCATACCTTTCGGTGAAGACCGTCGTCACTGGCTGTTTATTTAGTACGATTGGCGAGCGCTGGCGGAACAAATCCAATTAACTTAATACTTAAAAATATTATGGACTGAACAAAAAATATTTAACATTTAACAAATAATATTTATTTATAACGATATTTGAAAAAATTTTTTTCTCAATGAGAAAATGGAAATAATTCGCTAGCGTAGAAATTGTTGACCGTCATTCACTCAGACATAGTGTCAAGAGAGCTGCTTTTGAAATTTAAAAAGATCGGTCTATTAATGGAGGAGATATGTTTTTTGTTTGCTATTTTATGTTTTTGATTTGTTGTATTGAAACCGAATTAAAAAAAAAAACTATAAATTAAAAAAAAAATTTTTTTGAGATATTATCCCGATATTGATTACTGGAGTTGAAAGCACGTCTCGATGGCCATTTCGCTACCACTTACTTCAGGAAACTTCTCACAATTATTTTAAATGAACTAAAGATTTTTGTCTAAACAATATATTAAGGACAGAAATCAAAGATCAAGCAAAAACAAAAATAACCAACTTTGAATTTACTTTTCTTTATTCATTAAGCAAAAACAAAATATCATAGTGTTTTGTGATATTTTATTTGTTGTTTTTATTTTCAAGAACAATTCACCATCGTTCTCAACAATTGAACATTTCATTAGTATGATGCCATGCAAAGTCCAATTGGTTCAGGAGTTGAAGCCAACTGACCATCCAATGTGTTTTCGCTTCGCTAAGTGGGCCTGAGATCGACTTACAGATGATGCTGATTTTGCCAAAACAATCATCTTTTCAGATGAAATTCATTTTGATCTTCGCGGGTATGTAAAAAACCAAAATTGTCACATTTGAGGCACAGAAAACCTGAACGTAAACATTGAAAAGCCGGTGCACCCAAAACGAGTCAATGTTTAGTGCGCATTTTGGTCCAGAGGCATAATTATGCCATTTTTCTTCGAAAATGAGCAAGCAGTGACCGTTACCGTCAATGGCGATCATTATCGGGCGAGGTTGAACGAATTTTTGTTCACAAAAATTGAAGAGGAGGATATTGGCAACATGTGGTTTCAATATGACGGGGCTACGTGCCACGCAGCCGAGGCTTCACTCGATGTTTTGCACCCCGTTTTTGAAGATCGCATTATTAGCCGCAGAGCTGATGTCGTTTGGCCACCTCGGAGCTGCAACTTGACACCGTTGGACTTTTATTTGTGAGGTGCCGTCAAAGACAAGTGTTATGCCGACAAGCCAGAGACAATTGCCGCTCTAAAGGACACAATCGATAATGCGCTTAAAAATTGGACCGATCGTGTAGGCTACTGCATGGCCAGCTAAGGCAGCAATTTGAATGAAATTTTTTTTTCAATATTAACCGGAAGGATTGTAGTCGCAAATAAAAAACGAAATTTGAGAAAATATTTAGTAGTTTTTTATAGCAATTTATTTGGGGGACCCATTCTTTGATAACATAATATAAATAATAAAATATACATAATTTGGTAATAGAATCCAAGTAGAAAATCTTTAGCTTAACTTTTTGTGTGCAATAATAATTTGATTATCAAATTTCAATAACAATTTGTTTATAGTGACTAAATTATTGCTTTAGACAACTATAATTTGTTGGTCTGAATTATATATTGCTACATAAAATGGTTCATATGACCATGTCAAAGTCACGTTTTTTCTCCGCGTGGTGGGAAAATGACCGAATTATTAATTTTATATTTTTATACCACAAAAACAAAAACAATTAATGAAAACTTAAACGATTAATCAAACGAGATCTTTGAAACGTACTTTTACTTGTTAAATTAGTTTACAGATATTTTTTTCATTAGTGTACAACTTGTCTCAAAACGCAATGACTTTAAATTTACAAAAAAAGGGCTCAAGTGAAATTCGAACTGTTATTTACGCTCTTGTTTAAAACAATTTATGCGATCAAGTTGATTAAAATTCAGTCAGACAGGAAATCTGAATAGTAACGGTACTTATTTATCAGTGTAACAAATTGTGATGTGTGAAACGTTTTCAAAGAATTTTGCCTTTTCAAATTTCACAAAAACGATTAAAAAGAACATTTCGCCAAAATTGAATATATTTTATTTTTGTGAAAATAAAAGTTGTGTTTAAATACTTTGAAAGCAATCTCTGATTTTGATTGTTATTTAAAGAAGCAAAGTCAGTGCAGCTTTCTAGAATATTAACATTGAAACAACTGGAAAGAAAAAAATTTAAATGTGAACATTTTAGATTTCGCAGCTAAACTTTTAGAATGGACAAACATTTCAACATTTTGTTTTTTGCAATTTTATAAATTTTCAAAAATTATTAAATGAAGAAGGTCAGTTTTAAAGTTCACAAGTGTTCATTTGGTTTTTGGCGTTCCATTGTGTGTTTAAATGGTTTTTAAGTGCTGAACTTTTAAATGAATGCAAATAATTTTCAAATTTAATATTGTTGAATTCCAAACTTTTTAAAGCTTTACAAATGTACACTGTACGCTAAAATAGCTTATTCAAACTGTGTACATTGTTAAGTTTTGAAAATATTTGGTACAAATGACAACCATTTTAGAGTCCATTTTTTTCTATTTTTTATTTAAAGTTAAATAAGTTTGTTCTCCTTTAAAGTGACATTTGTTTGTCCATTGCTAAAGCAAATCGCTTGGAAAAAATCTTAAACTTTTCGAGAATGAAAGAGCGACTTCATCTTTTTTATTTTTATAGCAGATGAAGTACCTACTTTCATTCTGAGAAACTTTTAAAAAACTTCATCAAAATATTATTGGTTTAACTTGGGATTAAGGAGAAGTTTTAAAGGTAGCAACTGAAGAAAATTTCATTTTAAGGACATAAGGAATATTGTATCTTTTCCGAAATTTGTGCAAAAACAAAACCAAAGATCAAAAGACAATAAACTTTGTTTGCAAAAATTAATTTACATGAATTAGTCAAGTGCGATCTTCACGTATGCAGTGTTCCGTGTCATGTTTGGGCCTACTTTTAAGTTTAAATAAAAGTTTTTATTATTTTTAAATTTCCAATATTAAAATCGTTTGTTCAATATTGTTCAAAAGATAGACATTATGGGTATAGATCAGACCCTCTATAGGAAAACCATTTCATTTATAATTCTGTATTATGTATTTGCACACAGAGCACACTTTATGATAAGTAAACGTTTAAAAGATAAAGTCATATAAGTAAAAATCATTCGTTAAGTTTCAATTTTATTTTCACCCAGTTCTTAGAGCAGATAAAGTACTGCATATTCTATATAAGTCTACTTGCAGCGTTTTAGAAGATAAGGCCACATGCCTTTTAATATTTAACTAAACTTCATTTATTATCATCTTGGCTATAATAATGATAACAGCTTCTGTGAATGTCTCTTACTATTACGATTCCAGGGATTGAGAGAGGCCTTGAAAGAAAATACAGACAATCAAACGAAGAGATGAACAAAATTAAGAGAGCGTCATGTATTGTCTTATCATGTAGCAAACTTGCTAGTTCACTTATTTTTAAGAATTTTATGAAGCCCAGGCGTGGCTATTCTTCACTCACTTCATTTATCATCGTGTTACTTGGTAACTGTAGTAGGTATCACCTTGAAGTTTTTTTCATAGATATAGACTGGATAAGAATATTGGCCTTGATACCCTCCACATAAAATGAATAATTATTATCGTAAACCTAAGGAATTATAACGAGTAGAGTCTTAACTAATTTTTTAAAGATGTTATTATGTTTTCATAAAAAACAAAATTTTTCTGAATAAAACAATTGATGGAGTTACAAAACTAAAGATAGAACTTGTAACTGATACTATCGTATCTGAGAGGCTTTTTCAATTTTAACGCTGCCTCAATGGAAATTATCGTACCATGAACACTCTTCTAATCCAGTCTTTTGTAACTTGTATATCATTTTAAGAACCTTCCCCTAACAGTTCCCTAGGTAAGCGACAACATCTTTTTACTTTGTACGAGAGACACCATACTCACTGTCCCAAACCATTCAGTATTTCCCTAGACTTGCATATTACAATATTAAGGAAGTTTCAAGTACAAAAATTCAGATCTCTACTGTTATAATTCTTTAGGAATATGACGATACCTTTTCACTTTGTATAAATGGTACCACGCCTACTGTTTAAATTCAGGCAATTTTTTCTACATCTGTTCAAATTAACAGCAAAGTTATTTGTGCAAATTTCAAGTCTCTAGATATTCTAACATCTAGGTTCACTTTGAGTTTCTATTCTGTGTATATTAATATGGAGGTTACTGGTGAAAAATTTAAAAAGTCCAGCTATCGTAGTTCCCTAGCTTCTCGATTATTATTTTTAACTTTGCATGGGATACCACGCCCACAGTTACAATCTATTTTGTGTTTCTCTAGGTATAATTTTCTTCCTTGTCGAATTAATGTAACAAATAAATTCATAAAATTTCTTTTGTACGCTGATGAAATATGTAGTAATGTTGTTTGATTCCCCAAACGCCTTTCACATAAGATATGTCCCTCAAATTTAAAAATTGCTGCCTCTAGTAGTGGTTCAACAATATCTGCCAGCGTCAATTTTTTTTTTAATGTCCGCATAAAATAATTTTTCTCTCTAAAGTTTTTTAGAAATTAAATTAATAAATGAACTTAAGGCGGAAAACAATAATTATTAATTCATTTAAATATCTAAAAACTTATAGTAAAGAAAATATTTTAATCGTTAGTTTTTATCGATATTTGGGCATAGATCTTAATTATAATTTACTCTTAAAGCAGAAAACATCTTTTCGAAATAAAAAATGGAAAATGCATCAAAATAGCTGTTTTATAAAAATCATTCCAAAATATCTTACAAAAAAACAAATTCAAAATTTTAAGTGCTACCTCAAGGCCTACGATGTTTGATGTCTTCACAATACGAGGAAGTGGATAACTCTTTAATTATTTTCACAAAACCATGTTACAACTATACAACAATATACCAAATTTCATGCTTTAATTGAAAACTGGCAGATGTGTTAATGGATGTTAAAAGGCAGTTATTGATGCAATGACTTTCTAGGCTAAAGAGTAACAATAGAATTCAAGTCATACCAAACCAGATCAATGCCTTGAGACCATTAAGTTAATACTGGAAGATATACTAGATCGGTTAAAATCATCAGAAACAGACGACTGCATTAATACTGTAAGAAGCTCTCACCTTATTGTATGATTTTACTTTTTGCGTACAATAGGATAGAAAATACATGGCTTCTAAATAAATTGTTGTAAGAATGTGTAGATCATGTGTTCACGGCTTGCAATGGCTCTACGTACTATTGAGGTACTTGCTAACATATTTCATCTGGCGCTCTAAATTTTGACACCGAAAGAAATTCTACGGGATTTTATTTTTTCTGTCTTAACTAAAGCCCCCTCCTCAATTCAATCCAATTGTTTGGTAAAAACTAATAGCAAATCACGGATATAAACAATAAAAAAAACAAGAAAACACAAGAAAAAAGTTTTTTTATTTTCACATAAATGAAATGATCCGTTGCACTTTACTTTCTTATTATTCTGTTTGGCGTCGTCAACATCGTCGTCAATTTGAAGACAACATCAATTAAACACAACATCAATACTAATTTGGTATTCCCTAACAGCTTAATGACGACGTTGGCTGTTTATCGATAATATAAATAAGTAAAACACACATATCTAATATTTGTGACAGATGATTCAATTTGTTTTCTATTATGTTAAGAAAGTGTTGTGGAAAGTTTAAGTTTTCTAAGAAATATTAATAAAAATTAAAAAAAAACAATTAAATTAAATAGTCTAAGGGCCATTATTGAAACTTGCCATTAGTTAAAGGTATGATTTAAGCTGCTTGATAAAGAGCTTTGCATTAATAAAACTTTCAATTTTTAATGTTATTATTTAATGGATAAAAAAAAGTGAAGCTTTTAATATGCAAATCCATTTATCAGTCCGACAAGTTGTAATAATGCCCCTGCGAAATTCTCTAGCAAGGAATAGACTTTTTCTAACACTTTTCTATTATTTTTTCTAATTGACAGGGGTTAATAATTTTAGTGTTTCACATTTCCTTTATGTTATTTTACTTTACTTGGCTTTTTTTAATATCGGCGTACGCTTCCTGTTTTTTTAAGTTTTCTTTAGCACACGACACAAAACAACATTAAAAATGGCGGCCACAAACTAAACGGCAACATTAACATCAATTGTTCTTAGGGAATACCAAACATATGTAGACAGTCATCGATTTATGACAATATTGACAACGGGAATACCGATTTACAACAAACTAAGAAAAACGACGTCGTCTTGTGTTGACGACGCCAAACAGAATAGGGGTGATTATTGATATGCTTCTGAGCCCATACAATTTCAAAACTTATAGCTTGCGAATAATCTTTAGAGTTGCCCGAAGCAGTAATGGTGGACTTAAAATTTTTTTCGTTCTCCTAGAGATATAGCAAAACTGATTTCAACCTGGGGCCTATTTCATCAAGCTACAAGTTCACAATTACAAGTGTTTTTGCCTGTAGAATTGTAAACTTGTGAATAATTGTGTTTCATCAAAATACAATTACAAGTTTGTAGCTACAAGTGAATTTTACAAGTTACAAGTCTACAAGTCATACTTCTACAAGTGGTATTGTTTCACTAAACTAAATTTGTAATTAATTGTAAAATTGTAGAAGTAAAGGTAAGAGTCGACGGAGACCCTCAGAAAAAATTTTACAAGTTACAAGTGAGTGATTTAATTTGATTTTTAACCATTTTTTTTATTAAAAAATAGTTCATCTAAACACAAAATCAAACAATTTTAAAGTAATTAACATTAATTTATTTATTTTGCTTATTTTTAATTATTAATAAAAATAGAAATTATGGATAAGTGGCAACACCACTGATCATATGTTATAAAGAAATAAACACACGTGCAAGTGCAACATATAATATATAAAATTGTTCTTAGTTTTTTAGTGCAAAATGAATCTTTAATACAAATCTAGTGATGAAAGCGATACTGAAATTGCATTAAGAAGAAGAAGACTGTTTAGACCACGTCTGGAATATGAATTCCTGGAATCCACATTGGAGTACAATGAGCGTTTCAGGCTAAAACGAGACAAATTTCTTTTGTTGTTAAATATGTTGTCTCCAATGTTGGAGAGGGAGACAAATAGAAGCCATTCTCTCACGGTGCAACAGCAGCTGCTGATAACGTTACGCTGGCTAGGAACAGGAACTACATACCACGCAATAGGTGATTTGCATGGTGTAAGCAAAGCCACTGTGTGCAGAGTAGTAAAAAGCGTAGTAACTGCAATTAATACCGCATTGTTTGCAACGTATGTAAGATGGCCAGAAAACATGGATCAAGTGGTGTCTAAATTTTACGCCATTAGAGACATGCCGTTAGTTTGCGGATGTTTGGACGGCACTTTAATAAAAAAAGATGCACCCAAAGAGCATGAAGAAGCTTATGTTGATCGGCACAGTAATCGCTCCAATTCCTGTATGGTGGTTTGTGGACCCGATCTCCAATTCTATTACTCCTACGCAAATTGGCCTGGGAGTACTCACGACTCTCGCGTCTTGCGTAATAGTTGTTTGTTCCGCAAAATGGAAAATGGCTGGCGTCCAATTCAGAACGGAATCATTCTATGTGATTCAGCGTATCCGTTAAAAGATTGGCTGATTCCTCCGTTAACCAATAACAGAAGATTCCTCAATGCACACAAATCAACAAGAAGGGTTGTGGAAAATGCAATTAACATTTTAAAGGAAAAATTGCCAGTCTTAAATTATTTGCGGGTGAGCCCCGAAATGGCCACCGATGTTTTTAATTGTGCGGTCACTCTTTGCAATTTTTCACGCACTGAAGAAGATGAAAACTTCAAAATTACAGATCCCAGCGACTCAAATAATGAAGAAGAGGAGAATGAAATCATAGCAGATAGTAGAGACCAAGCTAGGCTGCAAACAATTATAATTAATTTTAACTAGTTTATGAATTGGAAATGAAAAAATAAATAAATTTTGCAAAAAGAAAAAGTTTTAATAACCCAAAAAAAGAGATAAATATTTTCATGTTTATATTGTCATATTCACAAATTTTATTTTTTGTTTTATTAAAAAAAATATTTTAACATAAAATGAAAATCGAATGAAGCGAAAAAATGATAAATAACAAAAAAGAAATGATTAATAAAAACAAACAAAAAATTATGCTATCTTAAAAACTAGAAAAATAAGGGATTGTACACCTCCTTACGGCGCATAAATTTCTGCTGTGAAGTTTGAAGCTGCAGAGCTTTGTTTTTCAAGTGAAAATTTTCATTCTGCAGCTTCAAACTTTCAATTTGCAAATCTATCTTTTCTTCGTTTTTATTTTTTTATTTAGGACTTCTTTGTGGGCGTTAGATCCATTTTCTATACATCGTTCCAAAAAAAAAAACAATAGAAAAAATTTTAAATATTATTTGATGGTACTCACTTCTTTTTATACCCTTCACCAAAAATCGTGGAAAAAGGGTAGATATAAATTTGTCATTCCATGTGTTATTTCTACAATATCCATTTCCGACCCCATAAAGTATATTTATTCTGACTTTTTATGCATAGCGAAGTCTATTGAGCGATGTCCGTCTGTCCGTCTGTGTTAGTGTTGAAATCCAGTTTGCCGAGACCTAGATATGCTAGAAAAAAATAAGTATGTCGTTCGACCAGACATAGTGTCGAAAGAGGTACTATTGGCAATCAGCACGATCGGTCCATGTCGTTAGAGGCAGCAGGCAAAACACCACGCCTAATTCAAATTTTTTACGTCATTTGGAAAAATAAACGGCGATAGAAAATTAAAAAAGAAGTAAAAAACATCAAGTGAAAAAATCGGTGCTCGCCCATATTTTCCGAGTTACGGGGCTCTGAAATTTTCAATTTTTTTTAAATCTCAATATTTCTACCATTTTAAAGGTTTTGAACACATTTTGAAGGAAATACTAAAATTTTTTAAAAATGCTTAACCCTTTATGTAACATTTTTTTTTTTTTTTTTAATTATCCGTCACTTTAATATTTGTTTTTTTTTTTTTTTTTTGATTGGAGTTATTTCACTAAACTACATTTACATAGATGGTGAAGGGTATATAAGATTCGGCATTGCCGAATATAGCACAATTCAGTCTTCGTATTAAGTTAATTGGATTTATTCCGCCAGTAAATAAAATGCTGTTGTCATACCTTTCGGTGAAGACCGTCGTCACTGGCTGTTTATTTGATACGATTGGCGAGCGCTTTCGATGTAAAGACATCATTTTTAAGCCGCGTTTTGATTAGTACTAGTCTTCACCGCAAGGTATGACAACAGTACTTATAGATTATTTAAAAGTTAGATTTGTAAATCGTAAAAGCTTTTATTAAAAAAGCAATAAAAAATAAAAAAATAAAAAAATCATCAATTTTGCTTTAAAATGGTTTAAAAATTTGCTCTTAAAAGCCCGCAATAGTTGCTATTGTTACAAATGTGCTACGTTATAGCAAGCTTCAGTTCTACGTAATTTGTTGCTGTTGCGTATGTATTCAAGACCTGTAAGGTTCGCAACATCAGTTTGCTACGAAGCATGAGTACTGCATCAGTAAATGTGTTACAAAGAATATTTATCTTTATTTGTGAAATATTTGAAAAATACAGGAGGTCTAGAAAGTGTTTTCAAATGGTTTTGTTTAGAGGTTTGTTATAGATATATTGATGAACATGTGGATATGAGGCAAACAAAATTGAGATAAACATATTGCTTCGTTTGCTAGAGGTGTTTTTGTTATGGTTGTAAATAGCATTGTAAATTTCAGATTGTAAACTATTTTTGTTTCCTTCTTTGCCTTAAAACATATTATTTAGACGGGTTAGAGGGAGAAGGGTATTGGGAAATAACAACACCAATTTTTATGTTTTTTAAAAATTATAAATTAGGTATATATTTATTTAACTGTGATATTTTGTACGGTAAGTATTTATAATAAGGTTTTATATAGGGTAAGTATATAGGTAAATAAATTTTAGGTTAAGGTAAGTATTCAACTATGATAATTTTAATTCATTTTAGGTTTTATAATTTTATTTGTAGATTTTAGGTTTTTTATTATAGATTTTAAGTTTTAACAATAAAGTTAAGTTTTAGTAATAGATTTAAGTTTTATCACTAGATGTAAGTTTTAACCTTTTAATAGTTTTTAATTTTATGATATTTAGATATAAGTTTTAACTAGGTTGTATTTAGTTTTTTTTTTTTTTACTAGTATTTTAGTTTTAATTCACTTTTTAGTTTTAAGGTATAATATTTTTAATAAATATTTTCACAGGAGCGAGCCGACAGCGAACGATCTTAATGAAGATTGACGAATGATACCTTTTTTGGTTAAGAGAGAGATATTATTGTTGAAGTTGGCTGCAGTTACATGGGGGCGTTGATGATTCCAGGGTTTGGGTTTATACCATTGTTCGAATGAACATTCTCCCGGGCCTAGAAACTTCATTTAATTATTTAATTTGCTGATGATCCCATGATCAGCCACCCGAAAGATGAATCTTGGGCCACAAGGGATCCACCATCAATATGTATGGTGTTGGGTTGCAAAATGGTAGTATACAAATCACCACCAATTTCCATCGATATTGGAGTGTTGGAGTAAAATTAGTATGGGTTAGTGTTGTGTGCAGTGAAGTTAGTAGAGTTGTTAGGGTCTGAGTATTACAAATTAGACTAAGACGTGGGTAGAACAACAACTTTAGTTATCGGTCGGGTTAAAGTTCCTGTCGAATTGCGTACGTCAACAACTCTGTTTCTTCTGTCGGAACCTGGGTAAGTCTTCGTTACACGTCCAAGTGACCATTCGTTGGGTGGTAAGTTGTCTTGTCTAATTACAACAATATCATCAACTTCTACTGAACGTCGAGGGTTTTTCCACTTATATCTTTTATGGAGCTCTTTAAGATATTCATCTTTCCATCTTCTGCAAAAGTAATGATGTTGAATCTTTAACTTTTGCCACCTGTTTGCCAGGGTAATGTTTTCATTACTGAAATCTGGTTCTGCGGGGGTGAGTAAGGGTGAACCAATCAAAAAGTGACCTGGTGTCAACGGGTTTAGATCCTGTGGGTTTTCACTTGACGGGCTTAAGGGTCTAGAGTTGAGGCATCCTTCAATCCTTGCAAGTAGTGTTGCGAACTCTTCATAAGTGTACTTTATGTTGTTTAGCTTTTTTAGGTGGGACTTGAAACTTTTAACACCTGCTTCCCATAAACCTCCCATATGAGGTGCTCCTGGAGGTATAAAGTGCCACGTCAAGTTTTGAACACTATTAATTGATGTTACAGAACCTTTTAATTGTTTGATGAATTCCTGTCGCTCTTTTTTAATCATTTGGCTTGCTCCAATGAAATTTGTTCCATTGTCTGAGTAAATGGCGACAGGGCTTCCCCGCCTCGAAAAAAATCGAGCGAACGCTGCCATAAAGGCTTGGGTAGACAAATCAGATGTAGGCTCCAAGTGGATAGCTTTTGTTGCAAAGCAAACAAAAACGCATACGTAACCTTTTGTAATTCTGCATGCTCTGCCATTATAAACTTTAATGTCAAATGGTCCAGCGAAATCTATGCCAACATTAGTAAAGGCTCGGGTAATTTGGGTGCGCTCTGGTGGCAAAGCAGCCATAAATTGGGTAGTTTGTCTATTCTTATACCTCGTGCATGGTAGACATTTGTTTACAACAGAACTAATGAGGTTCTGAAGTTTGGGAATCCAGAATCCTGACCGTATTACCCTTAGCATCAATTGATTTCCTCCGTGTAGGGTAATTAAATGCACATGTGAGGTTAACAATTTAGCAAATTGACTGGCGTAGGGTATTAAGATTGGATGTCTTTCAGAATACGACAAACTGTTGGAATTAGCCATTCGACCATTGGCACGCATAATCTTTGCAGAATCTAAAAATGGGGTAAGTGTAAGTAGGTTACTTTTTCTGGGTATTGGGTTATTTCTTTGAAGACAATTATAATCTTCATTAAAATATTGTTTTTGACATAAACTGATAAGTCTGTCTCGTGTTTGTTTAATTTCTAATGCATCAATCTCAATACTTGGATGGGTTGTTAAAATTTCAAGTCTGTTACTGACTGTATGAGAATTGTTTCGATCAAGTATAATTCTATCACTTCGAACTGTGTTTCTCCGGGTACATGATGCACGATCACAAAATCGATAGACATATGACATGACTCTTAGTGCTTTAGACAATTTTGAAAATCTTGACAAAATGTCGGGGTTTGTGTTAATCGTATTTTCCAAGGAAGGGTTAATATTTACCGTTGTAGAAAACGATTGATTAATTTTAGCTTCAGCTTGAGTTATAAAGGGTTTTTGTGTTATTGGCCATGCTGCAGCGGATTCTTTCAACCAGGAAGGTCCATTCCACCATAGCGTGTGATGCTTTAGCTCATCTGCGTTACATCCTCGACTAGCAATATCAGCAGGGTTATCATGAGAGGAAACGTGGTTCCAATTGTCAACTCCAACGGTTTCCAGAATTGTAGATACTCTGTTAGCTACAAATGTGTTCCATGAGTTAGGGTGTTTACTGAGCCATGCTAATACAATTGACGAATCTGTCCAGAAATACGTCTGATGACGGGGTAGTTTGAGCTGGGTAATTAAATTGTGTGTCATGTTAGCCAATAACACTGCACCACAAAGTTCTAATTTTGGTAACGAGATAGCTTTGATTGGTGCAACTCTCGTCTTGGCGAAGAGTAGGGTTACGGTATTAGGACCGTCTATAGGTGTAAGTCTGGCATATAATGCTGCAGAGTAGGCTTTTTCAGAAGCATCTGAAAAGCCATGAAACTCAATTTTTGCTGAAGGTGAAAAATTAATCCATCTTGGAATACGAATTTGATTAATGTTATCATAGAACTGCAGAAACTTTTGCCATTTTATTAGGGTGAGAAGGTTAAGACATTCATCCCAAGCTGTGTTATCTTGCCATACTTGCTGCATAATGATTTTAGCAGAGACTACAATTGGTGCTAACCAACCAGCTGGGTCAAAAAGACGAGCTATATCTGATAGTACAGTTCGCTTTGTGTATACTGATTTCCTTTCAATTATCGGCACATTGAAAAGGAATTCATCTTCCTTCGCGTTCCATCTGATTCCAAGTGTTTTGGCGTTGTTGGATTCGGGTAAGGTTAATAGATCCACATCTAAAAGATGATCTTCGGGTAGGCTACTTAAAAGTTCTTTAGTGTTGGAGATCCATTTTCGTAGAGGGAAACCAGCAGAGTCAAGAGCTGAGATCAACTGAGATTGTGCAATTTTAGCTTCTTCTACAGTATGACCACCAGCCAAGACATCATCAACATACATGTTATTTCGCAATACTTCTGAAGCGATTGAGTGGGTATTTTGAATGTCTTTGGCTAATTCGTGTAGGGTTCTAATAGCCAAATAGGGTGCACAGTTAACACCAAATGTAACTGTTTGCAGTTCATAATCTTGAATGGGTTCGTTGACGTTTTTTCTAAATAAAATTCGTAGGTAGGGTGTGTGGGTAGGGTTTAATAAAATTTGCCTGTACATTTTTGTAATGTCGGCATTAAAAACGAATTTGTAAAAACGCCATTTCAAGATAAGTACAACTAAATCTTGTTGTAGGGTAGGACCAGTGTGTAATGCATCATTTAAGCTGTTGCTGGTCGATGTTTTGCTGGAAGCATTAAAAACTACTCGAACTTTTGTGGTTACTCTATCCATTTTGACAACAGCATGATGAGGTAAGTAATACTAGGTGTTTGAAGAAGCGTTTGGGTTATATTGAACGGGTTTCATATGACCTAAGTCCATGTATTCTTGAAGCACGTTATCATATTCGATTTTTAGCTCTGGTTTCTTCATTAAATTCTTCTCGTTTCTCAAAAATTGTGCCATTGCAACGTGGCGAGAGTTTCCTAACTCTACGGGTGGGTATTTGAACGGAAGATCTACCTGATAACGGCCATTGGGTAATCGACGGGTTGTTGTCGTATAATTTTCTTCACAGGAACATTCTTCTTCAGAAATGTTGGGTTTTGTGGGTAATTCTTCAATTTCCCAGAATTTGGTCAAAATCCTATCAAGCGTAACGGAACTGAAGTACGATACTACTGTTTGGGTATTGGGTGAGTTCTGAATGGACCCGGTCAAGATCCAACCAAACTCAGTTTCTTGAGCTATTAATGTGTCTAGAAATTCTTTCTTAACACCTGATTTTAAAATTTGGGGGTAAAAATCGCTGCCAAGAATAAAGTCGATTGGTCGGCTTTCGTAGAACTTTTGGTCAGCTAACTGAATATTTTCGAAATCTGTAATAAGGGTTGGGTTTAAGTTTTGGGTGGGTAAATTCTTTGTAAGAGTTTTTACAACGATTGCTTGGATATTCAGTTTGAAATTGTTTTGGGTGTTGGATCTCAACAGAACTTCACAAAGTTTATTTGATCGGGCCGAAACGACTTCATTCAATCCAGATATTTCGGCTACTATTGGGGTTGTTGGTAGATGCAGCTTCCTTCTCAACTTATCGGAAATAAAGGAAAAGTCCGATGCTGGGTCAATAAGTGCTCTTGCTGGAAACATTTCTCCATGGACTTCAACGTTCAGAACTGCAGTTCCTAATAACTTTGTTCTATTATCTAATGTGGGTTTGCTTGATCGGGTTTGTGTAGAAAATGTCTGTAATGCATTTCTTGATGTTGATGGTTGGTTATCATCAACTTGAGTGTTCGAGTTGGTTGGGTTGGGTTTGTGTAGAAGGGTATTGTGTCTTCCACCGCAATGTCTACATGTAAATGTGCTACGACAATCTTTAATTACATGAGCGATTGCTAAACACTTGTAACAAATCCCATTCTTTTTCACAAATTCAATTCTTTCAGTAACTCCCAATGATGTGAACGTTGAACATTCACGTAATGTGTGGCTACTTTTGCATAACTTGCAAATTGAACCGTCGGGTTTATTTCGTGTGTTGGAGTTACTTGGTACATTTGATTTGTTATGTCGATTTTGGGTATTTGGGTGATTTTGTGTGGAATTTGGGAATTTGCTATTATTTTGTGGGTGTGGGTTATTTTGAGTTGTGTTATGAAAAGCTTTACCTCTTTTATCAAACTGATTTCTATTTTCTTGGAAATTTTTTGGCTTTGGGTTTGGGTTAGAAATTGTATCTATGACATCATTAACGGACGTCAATTCCTTAAATGTATTTGTTAAGAATACATCAAGATCAATCCAAGAGGGCATTTCAGCACAATCTTGAAGAGTTTTTTCAAACTCTCTTCGGGTTTCTCGGGGTAATTTGGTGGAACAGAGATATACGAAGATCGGATCCCAGTTATCCGTATCAATCTCTAATGAATTTAAATTTGCAATACAGTAATTTATTTTTCTCTGAAGTTTTCTAATTGAGGTGCCACACATTGTGTTTACTGCAGGTAAATTAAAAAGGGTTTTTAATTGTGCATTTATTTGCATTCTTTTATTCTCATACTGAGAAACCAATTGGTTCCATGCAATTGTAAAACCTTCATTAGTCAGAGGAGCGTTGTCTACTATCTCTTTGGCTTCGCCGCTAGTTTTTTGTTTAAGGTAAAAAAGTTTTTCTACACCACTTAAACGGGTATTGTTGCCATAAATGGCTTTGAAGAGATCTGTAAACGAGGCCCAGAACTTGAAATCTCCATTAAATGTTGGCATATCGCATGGGGGTACATTGAAGGCACCGGAATTGTAGTTAACAGGAGGCTCGGGTAAATGGGGTGGGGGTGGGGTGGGTAAATTGGCTTGAGCTTCATTATGCCGGGTAATTGCTTCGATTGACTCATCGATCGAAATCATACTCGTCCTGTAAAAATTTTTGGCTGATCTCACATGTTTAACAATTTCCTTGAAGTTGATCGCTTCCGCCTTATCAGGGTCATTAATGTCAGGAGACTCCCTAATCTGTTTATATTTTCCATCGATGTTATGCCATAGTTCCTCAAGATCACGTTTTTTGAAGTTTAGTGCGGGTATTGACTGAGATTGTTCTGGGGTAGCACGATAATCCTCATCAAATGCACTCATATCAACCTTGATATAGCGCATGAGATCATAAGCCAAAGTTTTGAGTTCAGACATAATTTCGGTTTATAAAAAAATACGAAAATTTAAGAAACGATTTTATTTGAAATTGGGTTTGGGTATTAAATTGAAAAAAAGGAAAAAAATTTCCAGCAGACAAAATTTCCTATTGGGTATTTTATATAATTGTGTGAGAACAATATATTGCGATTGGGTATGGGTATTAAGAGAGTAAATTAAATATATTGTCTCTAATATTTAGAAAAATCTCAAAAAAATAAATTAAATTATAAAGTAAGTTTTTTAAAATTACAAACTTGCCTTGTTTGCTGGGGGTAGGGTACAAACCGTTATTATTGTGTGTGATATGTTATTAATTGTGTGTGATATGTAGTGTGTTTTAGTCTTATCTTCCCTCCTTAGATTTGTGTTATTGTTGTATATTGATGTTTGTTGATGTTGTGTGATGTGTTTAATGTGTTGTGATGTTGTAGGGTGTATTGTGTAGTAAAACAAGTTTTGTTTTTTGTTATTTTAAATATATTTTATTTAAATTATAAAACAAAAATAAATTTATAAAAAAAAAAAATTTTGATGTGCAGGGTATTGATTTTTTGTACTGCAGGGTCCTATGAACTGCAGGGCACTTAAATGTTAATATATGTATGTATGTAATATGTGTTATTTGTTTTTTGCCAGTTTTCTTTTCTTCTTTAATTTGTAAATTTTTACAAAATTATGTGTTGATATGTATTTATGTGTATTTATTAAGCGGGAAGGTTTCTTTTAATATGTGTATTTATGTATAATTGTATGTATATTTTTGAAATAAAATTTTGTCTTGTTTATTTTTTATTTACTTTGTAATCACTGTTTGTTTTATTTTTTAGAAAAAACGTTTGCTTTTTGTTTTGATTGTTTTGTTTTGTGGACTGTATTTTTTTTTTTTTTTTTTTTGGTTTTTTGTAGGTATAGCTGTTTCACTTTTGACACTTTGTAATTAGTAGGCTTTTAAGGACCATATTTAGACGGGTTAGAGGGAGAAGGGTATTGGGAAATAACAACACCAATTTTTATGTTTTTTAAAAATTATAAATTAGGTATATATTTATTTAACTGTGATATTTTGTACGGTAAGTATTTATAATAAGGTTTTATATAGGGTAAGTATATAGGTAAATAAATTTTAGGTTAAGGTAAGTATTCAACTATGATAATTTTAATTCATTTTAGGTTTTATAATTTTATTTGTAGATTTTAGGTTTTTTATTATAGATTTTAAGTTTTAACAATAAAGTTAAGTTTTAGTAATAGATTTAAGTTTTATCACTAGATGTAAGTTTTAACCTTTTAATAGTTTTTAATTTTATGATATTTAGATATAAGTTTTAACTAGGTTGTATTTAGTTTTTTTTTTTTTTACTAGTATTTTAGTTTTAATTCACTTTTTAGTTTTAAGGTATAATATTTTTAATAAATATTTTCACAGGAGCGAGCCGACAGCGAACGATCTTAATGAAGATTGACGAATGATACCTTTTTTGGTTAAGAGAGAGATATTATTGTTGAAGTTGGCTGCAGTTACATGGGGGCGTTGATGATTCCAGGGTTTGGGTTTATACCATTGTTCGAATGAACACATATACTTAAACTATACTTAAAAAAATAGTTCTTTAATTAAAATAAAAAAACAAAAATAAAATTTATTGAATTTTTATTTATGTTTTAATTGTTCAGTTGCTGCTTTTAAGAATATGGCAGCACCACGGAATCTCAAGAAAAGTACCTTTTGTTTTTCAAAACATAATTTAATGTAACAAAATATAATATTTTCATTCTATTCCTAAAGGTATCAATATTACTTAGATTGTTCCTTTGCCTGCCAATGAGCTTATATCTCTTGAATTATGTGACTTCGTTACAAAAAACACCTATATATTTTTTGATACTATTTTAAATGAAAACATTACTGGAATCAGTAAGTGTTTTTTGCTGTGTGATCCTCTTACTTGGGAGCAAAACAAAAACTTTATTGCAGCCAAAAAAAGTAGTTAAACGTCTGTTAGTGGTCAATAACATAGCGGAAAGAGGAATAGCGTTGATTACGAGGTTCAATCCAGTATTATCACACCAAGAAGAACAAAAGCAAAGCATAATACATGCAATGGAACGGCACTACAAAAATCTTCCTTCTTCAAATTTTTCAAAAAATAATTTTATTACCTTTTTAAAGACACAACCAAAATAATATAGATTATAAAATGAAATGGATCTTAGTAGTGGTTATTATATTATAAAATATAAGTTTTTTACCTTTAGTGGTCTTTTGTATTACTTGGTCTTAATTTTAATTATTTGAAACTTTGATAAATTTTAAACTAATAGTTTACTCGAATACTTTTTAAAGTTTTAATCGATTATTCGCTAAAATATAATCTAACTGACTCCATTATACTTACAAAGTGAAAATAATCGATTTGCATATTTTATTGTAATTAATCATTAAAAATTTAGAGAAAAGTAGTGTAGACCTGAAATGAAGAAAATATTGAACAAAATCTATTCACATAATAATTGTACACAAAATTTTTTATCGCATGATGAAAGGTATACGCATTTATAAGCCTTATAATTTGAAGGGAAGCCACTCGAAATTCCGTTTTAAGATAAACTTTAAATTGGGCCGCTAAAAAAACTACTAACGGTCTTTTGTAGGCTAAAAGTTTGTATGGACAAAATATTTGTAATTTTGTAACGAAAAAAAAGTTTATGTAATTGAATCGCGAAAACCTTGTATTTTAAGAGTACTTAATAAATAAAGCCAAACATATTTTTAACAGCTTTTTAATACGATTTTTACCACTAATGTGCGCGGGGCCTGGCTGGCTTACAATTTAGAGACACAATTTTGACGCTTATCATAATTTTAATCCTCTAGATGACCGAAAGTGAGCGGGGAGTAGAAAAAAAAACACTTTTGCAAATCCCATGTATTCCATGGGTGCTCTAATATATATATATATATATATATATATATATATATATATATATATATATATATATATATATTATATTTTTTTTTTTTAACCTTTTATTCCCATTGAAGAAGAAACCATTTTCTTTTAATTTATATTTATAAGATGGAGAGAATTATATTTAAATTCACCTCGTTAGTGTCCAAAAATAGTTTCTATTTTTTTGGCGTTTTTGAGATGTAGCGTGGATACACTTCCTTTTATGGCTTACAATGTATGGTAAAATTTTCTTTAAACCCTTTTAAAGACAACAACTTTTTTTGTACGAAACACAAAATTTTTATTTTCAGTGGAAAAAGGGAATAAGTTCACGCTTATTTATATTGCATTAATCACTTGTTAACTTTGCTTTTAAACACTCTTATTTGTTTATATTTCATGCCTCTCTTCGAACTTTTGGTACCTGCCAATTTTTTGTGTTCTTTAATATGTTGTACTTAGTTGATTGCTAGTTGAAGCATTTGAAAAAGATTCCGTAAAAATATTGTAATTATTTGACCTGCGCATATTTTGTAAGTAAAGTTGAATAGTGTTTCTTTTAAATATTATAAATATTAGAGTTTACTAATTTTAGCTAAATAGTGTCAAGAATGGACGACAACAACAACAACAACAATGAGGTCAATGTAGGAAGTGGTGATTCTAAATGGATATGAGTTGGCATTCTACGTGTCTCAAAAAGGCGAGTGACATGAATTATATCCTTGGATTTCGTCAGGAATTTTTGAAAAGTCGGCCAAAAGGTCGTTTTATAAAATTAAAGTCGCACAAAAAAGTCGTTTGAAAAGAAATTGAAGGAAAACAAAAGTCGCAGTTGCGTTTTGTCGAAAATGGTTGAAAGATAGCGTCAAAGAAATGACAATACAAAGCCGAATTTTCGTACTTTTTCGTATTCTATTCAAATACCAGATCAAGGCAACATTCCTGTCTGTTAAAAGTATTTTTCGGACAAATAGCACTTAAGCAACAAACGACTTCTTAATTGCAGTAAAGAAAAATTAGGTTTCGGAATTAATAGACCAGCAGGGAAAACATATTCGAACGAATAAAATTGATGACTCTAGACATTACAGGAGATCGCATAATTCGTAACGAAAGTATTTAAATTCCAACTTAAACATATGAAAAATTTACGACCTTTATGTTGAGAAGTGTAATTCGGACAGTCTGGAACCTGTAAAAGAAAATTTTTTTCTACGAAATTCAACTTACATTTCAAACACTCATTAAAAAATACTTGTCAAATGTGCGATTTACTATAAATGAAAATTATGTTATCAGTTGACAATATTATCTCAATACAGGAAAAGAATTGCCACTTACTAAGAGCTCAATCAGCCAGAAGCCAAGTGGAAGCGGATAAGCTAACTGCTTCTGAAAGCAAGAAGCATTTAGCTTTTCCCATATCACATCAAGTGTTTATTACAAACGTAATTTGAGTTTAAAACAATGTAAGAGACATATTTGTTTGGCCAGAAACCGAGGGATCACGAGACGCGCAAGAAAACGGATTGTTTTGTGGTCTGACTCATGTACTGGACAAAATAGAAATATCAAAACTGTCCTGAGTTCAAATTCGTTCAAAGTACTAATATAAAAGCTAAGTCGATTGAAATGAAATTTTTAGTAAGCGGACATACTTACTTACCAAATGACACCGATTTCGCTATTATTGAGTTTAACGCAAAAAAAAAAAAAATCAGCACATTTATACGCCAAACGATTAAATACAGGGTGGCTGATGAAAGCTGCTACCAAAAGAAAACGTAATAATTTATTTTCTGTGTAACCAGCCTGTTCCGTTTTTATTTTATTTTAAAGATTGATCTTTAAATTTAAATAAAATGGAGAATCGGGACAATAAAAAAAGAATTCACGCTTTAGATTCCGAAGTTTTCGTCCAAAGAGAATATAGGCCCAATTTTGGCAGCACTCCTCCTAGCAGATGGACTATAATGAGGCTCGTGAAGAATTTCGCCGAGTGTGGCACAATCGTAAGAAGGCCTTATCATCGAGATCCCTCAGTTCAGATGCAGGAAACTTTCGCCGCTGTAGCTGCTTGGCATACAATCCAATCCTCGAGTTTCGACAAGGAGCTTATCTGCTCAAATGGATGTCAGCAGACAGTCACTAGAGACAATTTTGCACCATAATTTTAACTTATTTCCATATAAGATTCAATTAACAAACAAATTAAACTCAAGAGACTTTCTGATTCGCTTAAAATTTTGTGAGAAGATCATTCAAAGGGCGTCAGAGGATGAAAACGTCTTGAACTGCAATTTTATGTCTGACGAGAAACATTTAGATTTAAACGGCAGTGCAAACAAACAAAATTGTCGAATATGGAGTAATTCTAACCCACAGACACTCTATCAGATGCAATTACAGACCGTTACTTAAAGATGTTGAAAGATTTTTTTTTTTCAGAATTACGCCGAAAGAGAACTCACTTCAACTTTGTTCAGTTTCAACAAGATGGGACACTTTGTCAGAGAGCCACGCCTGCAAACAAGATGTTTACAAAGGAAACCCAACAAATTTGGATGATTTAAAGCAATCCATTCGAAAGTTAATTGAGGCAATTCCCGAGGCAACGCTACAGGCAGTAATGAATAACTTTTTGAAAAGAAGTCGCACATGAGTTACCGAGGGTGGAGGCCATTTGAACTCAATTATTTTTAAAACTTCATGAGTTACTTTAATAAAAATGTATTATTTTTTAAATAAATTACTAAAAAATAAATTACATAAACTTTACAAAAAGTTATTTGAGTTTCTAAATGTAGCAAAATTGATCAGCCAGCCTGTAAATATAATCCCAACATGCAAGGAAAAGGAGCAATTTCGAGTGGTTAAAATCACCCATTTTGATTTTTTGTCTACGAAATCTTTGAAAAATAACGTTTGCAATCGCAAAAATAATACTGTGGGAAAACCGATAAGTTGCATCTAAAAGAGATGGATCAAACTAGAGAGATCGAATCTATAGGTAATACAATATAAAAATAATTTCAATGAAAGTTTTTGATTTTAAAATATTAATATAAAATAGAAAGGTAAAGAAAAGTTATTGAGTAGCGTGAGTCAAAGTCTATTGTATCCTGAAACTAAAGCTATAATTAAAGAATTGAAAAAAGGACATTATTGATTTATTGAAATATATCCCTTCTGTGTACCATACTTTCTTTAAAAAAACTTGAAAACAGTATAAAGTCAAAAAGATTATTCTGAAGAAGACATACAATTTTGTTAAATTTGTTATACTTACGATTCATTTAAAAAAAAGAATTTTTTTAGTTATTTTTTGTTTTAAAAAGAAGAAATTTTTTGTGTTTTTTTTTAAGTTCGTTAAACACAAAACTGTGCGAATGCACTGAACTAAAAAACAAATTATTTGCAGCTTTTTTTTTTTTTGCAAAATTATAAAAAAATGTACTCTTTCCAACTCTTTTTAATTCAATTAAAATGCTACGCAAAGTAAAAGCCATGGATATTTTTTCTTTTTATTTCCGAACGAATGCTCAAAGTCAAAATATATTTAATTTCTACGCTATCGATTTTAATAACAAAAAATTTGGTGGACTTATTCCCTTTTTCTACTGAAACTCTTATCAATAAAAACGTATTTGTATCACATTCACCCCTATTCTGCGTTTCGATTCGAATTGAAATTTTCTCCGTCTGACAACTTTGGTATTCTGCGTTTCGATTGCGCTAAGTTTCTTTCGATTGTACGAGTATTTATTCTGCATTACGATCGGAGCTCCGTTTTTTTCAGTTGCTTTTTTGTTAACGGAGGGGTTTTCTTTTTTGTGTTTTTTAGTTAAAAAGTTAAAAATGTAAGTAGAAAATAACATAAAAAATTTTGAAACGTTTTAAAAAAACACTTAAAATTATTTTTAACTAAATAAATAAATTTTAATTGTTTTAAATTGTTAATTTTTGTACCCGAATCTGATGTGTTTTGTTTATGTATTACGGGTCAAAAACAACAACACCACAGCAGTATGAAAAAATGGCAGATGTAATGGCATCTAAAACATACATTACATGTGGATACAACCAGCGATTAAAGGAAAAAGTAGCAGCGTTCTGAGAGGAAGTTGCAGGAATCCTCAATACATTAGATCCTCCAACAAAGAATGCCAGCGCAAAAATTAATTGCCATGAACAACTAACTTTTATTTTTATTTTGTTTTTATATATTTTTATTTTATTTAATAATTTTTTAATTAAACTTTATCAAGAAATTATTTTTAATTACGTAAACATACAACTTTTTGTATTAAATTTGACACTTGTTTATGAAAATGATAACAAACTTGCTTATTTTGCTATTTCATTTCCACATTCCTATGCTATTAATTTTGTACACATTGTTGTCTTCTTCTGTTTCTTTCGATTCCGTTTTTCTTTAGAATACCAATTTACGATCGCAACGGAACTAAATGCGGAGACTTAATCGAAACGCAGAATAGGGGTGATTAACATGTTTTGTGAACACATACACTTACATACTAACATTATATATATACAAATTGTAAAAGAAGCCCTTATAATTAATTTTGCAATTTTAGTTTTAAGTTTTGTCGTAACAATTAGTTTTAAAGTCAACGTCAACTGTTCTGAGGTTTTTATCCATTTAAAATTCTTACAACTCATTCCCTTTATCCACTGAACGACTCATATTCATTTATGAATAATAATAAAATTAATATTTTTTTTATATTAAGTTTTTTATAAACTTTGAATGATTTCTGAATAATTTAAAATACATTTAGCAACTGAAGGAAACTTTACACAAATAACTTTAGAGTAATTTTTTTAATACATCTTCTGATATTCTATTTAATCAAATCGGAAAAACCGATTTCATGTTATGAATAGTTTTATTAAAAAAATCACATTTTCCTTATTGAAATTTCTTATCACAGCCTGAAAACCTTATTAATATAGCTGCCGCCAACTGAACTGAGTTTTTGGCACAAAAGTCGCCAAAGTTTAAGAACTAAACTTTATAAAAAATCACAAAACGAAAATAAAATATTTGATTTTTTTTTGTCTTATTTGAAACTTAAAATGGATGACATCGGAAATTTTAACACACAACGTGTGTCTTTCAGCAGCAAATCTCTTTTTTCATTAAATACACACCTAAATTAATTAAAGGTTTTAAAAATTTATATGCAAGTATTTATGTTTATTAGATTATAATGTTTTAATTTTTATGTTTAAAATGGTTGTAAGATTTCTTTCATAATTGAAAATAAAATATTTTTCTTATTTTTTTCTCTGTTTATGTTTAAGGTAAAGTTTTTGTTTCGACTTCAATATGTGTAAAAATATTTTCAGTGACCTCTTCTTTAATTGAATTCAAGATAGTTTTCGAGGTACTTTCGATTTGCATTATATTGGTTTGTTTTTGAGTGGCGCGTGCTTTCAACACATCCGTGGGAAGGCCATGTAAATAATTTGTCTGTTGCACAAAATCGGGTGAGCAACAAAACATTATACCAGCCATTGAAAAACGAAATGATGATTTAATATCCTTAAGCCAAGGAATCTCTGAACAAATGTCTGGACAAAATATAACGTTGTTTACATCAAACCACTAAACAAAAATAATAATAATAAAAATTATGTTTTTACATGACAAATTAAAAGGACAAACCTCTGCATAAGGTGAATTGTATCCAACAATAATAAAATCTTCATTGCGATTATCAGTCGAAGCTAAATATGTCCAAATGTAACCAGGTACTGTTTCGTTTAAGTAACCATTCTGAAATAAAAATAAATAAATATAAATACGACAATTTTACGCTTAAACAACAAAAGTTCAACATCAAAAGCCGTCTCTACAGAGAAATAATTTTAACGTTTATAGCCGCAATTATCACTAAAGCCCTTGTAGACATACGGTGTACAGAGATATCTTAAACTATTAATAAAAACTTAATCCTAAAAGTGAAAATGCGTCTGCCTGTTTAGATTTGTAAAATAAATTCGCGCCAGGCAGATATAAAACTTGAACTAAATAACAATAGAAGACATGTTTGTGATGAATATATTTCTATGCAAATATATGGAACCATCACACAGTTTATTTAACTATGTTCCATATAAAAATTTGTTTAAAACAAAAAAAAAAAATTGAAACTTATAGGGTCACTTAAATTTTTTAAACAACAAATAATTAAAAATTAGAATTACAAAAATATATATGACCTGATTTTTTATTACATAAAACAGTCAAATAACTTGCACTTGGATTAGTTTTAAATAAATTGTCTTTCACTATTTACAAGTTCTATCCATGCTACAGGAGATCAAAAATCAAAAATCAATAATTGCTCCTGTGAAAAGTAAACATTTAAGTAACGACTTTTAACAAGTCATCATGTGAAGAAGACTTTTAAGCGAACTACCTTTATTTCCAGTATTATATTATCTGCAACATTTTTCGTTGGAATCCTAACAACACCGGATGTGCCTGTGTATAATTGAAAACTGTTCTTGTACGCGTAGTTATCCAGTGTGTTCATAAATAGTCTCCAATTGCCTACACGTAAATTATGCCACCATACCATGTTTAATATATGAACATATTCCTGAAAATATTTTTCATAGGAGTGACCCTGAACAATTGGCGATAATTCGTAGTTGGCCAAATTAAGCCATGAATTCATTGCAGTCAAATCTCTTAGTTGTTGTTTTAAGTCCTCTTCCCTGAAAGAAAACATGTAAATATAATTAATATGTTAAGGAAATCTAATACTCAGATCTTAAAGAAAATACTAACGTCAAATCAAAATAAGCACTTTTTAAGTTCCATATCTCTTCACCCAATTTTTGAAAAGATTTTAATTCGGTTTTGGTGATATCTCTTTGCTGAAATTAAATTTTCAACATTAAAAATGTTAACAGAAGAGAAAAGGAAGAATTATTTTAGTTTCGCCCTGCGTCCACTTACCATTTCTATGTTATATCTTTGAGCAGAGCTGGTAACATTATAAGTTATTGTCTGCAAGGACCATTCATTTACATTAAAGCATATACCGGCTAATATATGATGATCTTCGTCGAATTTCGCTGCCAGTAAAAATGTTTTAGCATTTTCGTTCTTTTCGCACCACTCATACGTTTCTTTTGCATCAAAGACACTCCAGCTTAGTTCGTTACATTCTAAGATTTCATCTGATAAAAGAAAGTTATTAGAATGCAATCGCCCGCCTCGACACTCTATGCTCATGGATGTTTGAATATTTAAGTCTTTTGGTTCATCGTTATCATAAGGTTCCATATCATAATAAACGCGACGAAGAAGTTGCCGTGAATTTGTATTTGAAAATGGTCTAAAAAATAGAAAAAAAACATTTTCATTTTATTACGTTTTTAAGCGCCTTCTAGACGACCCAACTACAAAACAAACATGCATTCGAAAGAAAACAGAAAATCAATTTCCAAAAGGAATTTTGATGGAAAGATTGGCTGACTAGTTGTTTTTTACCCGAGCTCACTTTTTTGTTTGCTTATTTTTCGAAAAAATGATAAATTTGTTTTTTTTATTTTTTAGAAAAGTGACTTAAGCCACTTTTAAAATAAACGGCTTAATTATAGATTACGAATGATTCTACTAGATATGTTAACCAAAATAAAAACTATTAAAATTATTTATATATTCAGTGTTCTTTGATTTTTTAACACCGTAGTATCGCCTTCCTAAAAATTATAAAATTTAAATATATAAAGATTTTTTAACTTTTGTAAACTTGCAACATAAAGTTAAATTTTTCCTTAACAGTTTATTGCTTTTGAAAGTTATTTGATTGCAATTAAATTTCTTAAAAAAGAATAAAACTATATGAGAATTTTGGAGCATAAAAAAATATTTAAGCTCAGATTACAAAAATAATTTTACAAATCAATTTATTTCTTTTTTAGAACATCGTTAAAACTCTTACGAAGAATATTAACAAAATTTATGTCCTCACGGACATATATGCGAGCATTACCGCCAGAAATCTTATTAAAAAATTATTTTTTTTTGTAACATTCCGTATATTTCATGTTAAAATATTAACTTACTTGAAATATGTCCGACACTTTGCCTCAATAGTTTCACCCTCTTTCAATAAAAAACCTTTTTCATTGAAGGGTAAATAAAGGATGTATTTGCTTAAATTTTTTGCATAGATTGGCGCAGTTTCAATAGTTTTCGGATAATTCACTTGACAAAAACTTTCAACAAATTTTAATTGATTGAGATTAAGAACGCCGAAAATCAGTAATAAATAAATTTTTATTTTCTCCATAATTTCTTTTTTTATGTCAAAATACTCTTTTAATTTTTAGTACAATTTTTAATGACGACAACTATGTTCGTCAAAGGACTGTGAAGCACTGATTATATTCTTGAAATTTAAATGATTATAAATAATTTCTTTATCAATATAAAGTTGACGAATTGCTTAATTGACAGTTTTCTTAATCAGTATTAGAGTTGTGGTACTTGTACAGAAGAACTCGGTTAACCGAATTACATTATTTGCCATCGTTATTTATACGTTTTTCAATGGCTTAATGTGGAACCATTTGAAATGTAATTTTCTTTTGTATTTTGTATGTCCTAATGCAAACCAGTGTTTACAAGAGATGAATAACTGTTAACATTTTTAACGGAACGTGAGGTTCCTGTGGCTACAACACTAAAATTAACATAACTAAATTTCGATTCTGCTTTTATTGTGGTTGTATTCTATTGACGATTTTTCTTTTACTGATAAAAATACTTTAACCAGCTAAAAATAATCGAATTCAAATTTATGCAAATCTAAAATCGTTATCAATGTTTACAAGAAACTGATATTCGTCCAGAATATTTATAATTTACAGTATTTGTTGTTGTATCTCATCTTACATTAACCAGAGTCTCATTAAAATTTTTTGTTTTTCTTGTAGCCTCATGCTGTAGGAGTATAGAAAGAAAGAAGAGAAGAGAAAATATTTCATTAGTAAAAAAACTGCTGAAATTATTTTTCTTGTTTGATCGCCTGGCGACGCATGCATTTTTTAAGTAATTATTATAATTGCAATTACAGTTATCGCCAACCTGTTTTAGTATAACTTTTTCTTCGAACTTAAGATCTGAGTTAAAATTGTTCATTTTTATTATTGATATTTCGCTACAGCATTCGATTGCATCACAAGAAACGAAAAAAAAATTTTGAAACATAAATAAAATTGTAATAGTAAAAATACTTTTTTAGTTGAAATAAAAATGAACCTGAGCTGAATTAAAAAATTCATTCGTTTTCATAAATTTATCAAAAAATTAATGTTAAGGGACGTTTGCTGTGTTGGAAAGTATATTTTCTGTTCTGGAAAACAAAATGTCCCTCTTTAAAAAAAGGAAGGTCTAATGATGCTTAAGATGTGCTTTTCTATCACTTACAGATTTTCTAAACAGGCGAGGCAAAAAATTTTGCCTGAACTCGAGAAAGGTTAACTCTTTATAAATGAATTAAATATTAAAAGAATCCGGCGAAAATTACCTTCATCACAATTTTTTATCCGTTTACTAACTTCTAAATTCTTCGGAAATTAATAGCAAAAAAGAATTTCTTACATGCCCAAGGTTTTTTTTTGCTTTTTAAAAAATTAAAAAAAACAAACAAAAAGACAAATATTAAAATATTTTTTTTAATTTTGGGAAAGGTTGATTCAAATCTAGCGGATAAATTAAACCATATACAGGAATAATTATAAAATTATTAACGCACTTCCCTTGTCAAATGATAATGATTTCTCACTTTGTACAGGAGCGTGCACGCCACTCCCTTAATCCAGCCAGTATTGCGCTGGACTATTCAGAATAACAAAGAAGATAATTGTACGAAATTCCAGCCTCCATGTGTTATAGTTTTCTAGGTATTCGGTAATACATATTTCAATAGTTTTTAGGCGGTATTACGCCCACTTTAACCCAGACAGTTTCTTTTTTTTTTTTTTTTTTGCTAATTATGCATATTGATAAAAGTGTTAGCTGTATAAAATTCAAAGACTCTACCTATTACAGGTTCGTAGGTGAACTGTAATAACTTTCACTTTTTTAATGGGAGTTATCACGATTAATGTTTCGAAATAATTAGTTATTTTCCAAACTGTGAGCATTAATAAGGAACTTACTTGTAAAAAATCCCAAAACTCGAAGCACTCAAGTTTTTAAGTTACATGAAGTAAAGTCTAACATGTCATGCCCCCTAAAGAAGCCCAAAAATATATATACAGCCTCTTTTACAATGAAGATCGATCAACTGGCGTAGGAAGCTATTGCTCTTGAATAAATAACCAAAAAAAAAAAAAAACAAATATACAAATACAAGCAAAACAATCTTGCTTTTCTATAGCTATTACTGCTTTATCTTTATACCTTTTTTATTTTTTCCATCTGTTTCCAGTGCCACAATTTGCTCATGCCAGAGAGTAGACCACTGTAGCTAAATATATGCCTATATGATTTCCCTTTGTTTAAGGTCAGGACATTGTACTGGGCATTTAAAGTTTTGAATTGCAGCCAGTTGTAGTAGAAGGTTTGAAGTATGATTTAAGTCATCCTCTTGCTGTAAAATGCATTCTTTAGCTGGATAGGAATGCTCGATTCCGAAATCAAGCAAACGTATATACAAGGGACCAACTTCCAATTTGCTAAAGTTGTTTGAGTTAAAGTTTTTCTTTAGGACGATAACTAGGTAAGCATCGCCTTCTAATTGATATCAGCTTATTTTGATCTCAATAGACTATATAACTTTTCCTGACCTTTAGCATCTAATTCTTTACTGCTCTGCAAAGTTTAAGTCGTGGTCTAGCATAACGATCCGACAAACCAGCCTTCTTCTGCTCAAGGAAGAAGTTTTCCAAGTCCAAACTAAAAATGTGACCATACTTTTTGATAACATGACTCTTATTACAGTTCTATAGATAAGCAACAACACAGATTTGTTTTGTATTAGAGGTGCTTTTTGGCGTTACTGTACGCTTTAAAAAAAAGTGACTCGTTTGGAGTTTTACGGTGCTGCTTTAAAGAGTTTGCCAAATATACGATAGTTAATTTTTACTTTCTGTAGAGGGTACCACGATTTGTTTAGCTTACTAAGCATAATATTAACAAAACTACCATGCCAATAATCGTAATCTAACCTTCATTTAGCTCGACTTTAAATTTATTAATGAAGAAATTAATCGCACAAAATTTGAAAGCAATTTAATTAGAATAATTTTTTTTTTAAAGTAGTGTAAAAAATTTTAGCAAAATTTTAGTTAGTTGTAAAATTAAATGCAATTCTTTTATTTATAAACAATTCTAAAAGAAGGCATCAAAGATTTCTACATTTTTTCGATATATATTTGCGTAGGTAATTAAATTCCAAAAAAAAAAAAAATTACTTTAAGAATGGGGTGTGTCTACAACCATATTTATATCATCATGCTATGATACATTACCTTATATTCCGCAAATGTATCATAACTACACTTAACTAAGATATTTATATATTAAAAATAAATATAAACAAAACGTACTCTAGCGCTTGAAGTAGACTCCTTCTATCCTGTTGCCTGACGCTTCAAAATCTGTTATCTCCAGCTGCATTAATAAAATACATAAAAAACAACAACATATATAGATATAATAAAACAGTAACAGGCTTATTTCTGTACATGAAATAATTTTTGGAAAATTTTGATGTTGGTGTAGATCAACGGTTCTCAAATGGGGGTCCGTGGACCCCTGAGGTCCGCGGCAACCATCAAAGGGGTCCGCATGAAGAACCGAAAAACAGAGTTTTAAAAAAGAAATAAAAGTTTTATTTGAACTTGGGCTTCAGAGGGGTCCGAAAAAAAAAATTAGTTTACTAGGGGTCCGTGAGCAGGAATTTGATTGGAACCCCTGGTGTAGATAGAAATCGATTTGGAATACAAAACACAATTTTTTTTTTAATTTTTGTCTGTCTGACTTTCTAAGTATGTTCGCATCAAATATAGTTTTTTGGTAAAAATAAATCATTTCGTAGACAACGTAGAGGTTCAAATGTGAAAGCATGCAATTTTACCGGTTTAATGGTACTAGAACAGCTGTCATGAACAATTTATTTTTGCAAATGGAATATTTTAAATACTGTCTACAAAACTCTACAATAAATGCTTAAAAACTTATTTTTCTAAATTTGAATTTTAAGTAAAATTAAAAATGATGCTCGAAATCGTGGGCTCTGCTAGTAATTCATATAATAGATATTTTGTGGATCCTTCTACAAAGAGAAATCGACTAAGCAATTTCCGTCTGGCCGTTTTCCTTTTCAAATGTGGCTTGCAAAGGCCCTTGGCGATTTTGGGAAATTGTAAACTATCAGTCATAATTTTTAGATGGCTGCTATTGAAACTAAGACGACATCTATTTTCCAAGTTGTTTTTTTTTTTCTTCTACGTCTATATTCAAAAAAGGAACTTTTTGCGTCAAAACGGGCTTCACTCTTTAGTTAATAAAATTTGTAAAATTATATATTTAAGAGTGAAAAGCTACGATATACTGCTGTGAAGTTGGAAAGCAAACAGCGTAACTAAGTAGCCAACATCATTTTGTCAAAGTGTCCGACAATTTATATTTTCAATATAATTTTAATATTAGTCATCAATTCGAGCAATTACAGATTCTTAATTGTATTTAGATATTAAGCTCATCTTTAAAGGCTTTCATACTGCTGGCTTAATTGGATCTTATATTTTCCTTTGATATCACGTGGTCACTGGTTGCTGATAAGTCAGCTACAGTTGACGCCTTGATAAAAGATAGTGTTTATGGTTTTCACGATATGCGGCCAGTATTGATTAAGAAAGTAACCCAAAATTAAACGCAGAGAACGTACCTGGCCAAAACTATCCGCCAAATTAGGAAATATTTTTTTTAATAAAATTTAACTGTTTCATTCACGGCGATTTAACGCTGAAAAGGAGGTTGCTGCATTATATATTTAAGCATAAGAAACCTAAATAAATTTCAGTTTTAAAATTTTCCGCGTCTGAGATACCTACCTAAGCCACCTTACCAATTACAGTTTAATGGAACGTGCTAAACCTCCAAGCTATAGCTACGTATCAAAGAGATTAGAGGGGCCCTGACTAAGATTCGAACACGAGGATATTTATAATTGTGGTAAACACTTCAGGGATTTTTAAAGATTAATTAGAGGCGTTTTTAATTTAATATTAAACTCTAAATTATATGTTTCTTAAAGTTGTGTTAGTAACAATTATTACAATTAACACATTTATTATTCTTATGTTTTTTGTAAGTGTTACTTTTTAAATTTTGTTGTTGTTGTAATCTTTAATTGTAAAAAATAAGGTTCAATAAATTCAACTTATGTAACTTAATTTAATTTTACATTAACATCTTCTGTGATCAAATCATCCATTGCAGTAACGGTTTCGACTTCTGGTAACATCAAGATCCCTTTAGGAAAGCCCTGTAAGTGATCGGATTTTCTTATAAAATCTGTGGAACAACAAAACATAAGGCCAGCATAACCGTAACGGAAAGACTGCGAAATTTCCTTTAACCATGGAATATTCGAACAAATATCAGTGCAAAATATTACTTCGTTAGTGGAAAAATACTAAAAAAAATATATTAAATAAGAATTTTTTAACAAACTTTTTTATATCATAACATATGAATTATTTAATTCGACTTAAGTTCATTTTATTTTAATTTCTAAATTTTCTTAACTAAAATTTTCTCAACGAAAACGTAAAAATTAAAATGATCTTAGGCCAAATTAATTATTTAATTTGAAAAAAGTAAGACTTACCTCAGCGTATGGTGAATTAAACCCGACCACTATGAATTCTGTATTTAAATTGTCGTTAAACTTCAAGTAGGTCCATATGTAAGCGGGTATTGTCTTATTTTGCGCGCCAAGCTAATAAAAACAAAAAGAAAACAGGATTTGTAAACTCTTTACATTTCTGAAACAATAACAGTTCTTGTCGGTATGTGCGTGTGTATATAGTAAACAGAGCTTAATAAGTAAGAAACTTCCATCACTTCCAAGGTTCAATGTGTTTGAATGGATTAATTATTCTTGCAAATATAAAATAATACACGTAAAAAACTTGTATATTGTTGATTGAGGACACCCTTTAGTTTCGAAAATTATGAACTGTTGTTAAAACGGAACCAATCTGTAAGCATAACCTTTCAAAATAAAGAAAAAATATTCAAAATCGGTGTTTTGACGGAGTACTGCAAGGAAAAAGCATTAAAATAGCAACATTCATAGCAACTGATAACCTCTTTCTTTTTTTGAAGTCGGTTAAATAGAAAAATGAGTTAACACATGAGAAGCAGCCATGTTGGTTGCTTTTAAGAAAGCTCAGAATCATAAGGTCAAATCCTAACACAGTCTTGAGTTGCTAAATACACATGGGGAATTATTTTTTTTTAAAGTGAATAAATGATTAAAAGAAGAAAAAAATTGTTGAGCGGCTGCAGTAAATGAGTAGGTGATGGCAAAATAATATGAAAAGCAACCTCAATAGTAAAATTCTTAGTTGGAGAGGATGGTGACAATATAACAACAGCAACTAAGTGGCTATCGTGACTGCGTAATTTGTTAAAGTGCATATTTAGAATACAAGTCAGAGCCACAGAAAATGCAGCACAAGCAGAAAAAAAAATTGGAAAAAATTAAAAGATTTGAGAAAATCAAAATAATGATAATTCGAAAACTTATGCAAATTTTCAATAATGAAAAGATGGAACTGCGGACTTATTTGGGAAATACTGGAATAAAAGCAGGTCTTTAAAAAAATGAGTTGAATGCATCACTAATGTTCTCAATATACAAAGATTACTTATTTTAGAATAAGAAGCGTGAGAAGCTTTTGCAATTGCTGAAAATTTGCAGCTTCTATTTATTTATTTTAATTTTCTGATACGCTTCTCTCTTGAAATTCTGAGTGTAAATAACTTTTAATAAATTGACTTAAAATAAGAGATAAAAAATTTGTCAAATCAGCTCTTTAAGATTTTCTAATTCAAGCTAGTGGAGAGCACATGAACATTTTAATCACATAAATGATATTTAAGAATTTAAGAATTGCATTTTAATTTATATGTTGTAAATACGTATTAAGGGAGAGGCAGCTTATTTTCATATGTTTTGTGACAATAATTTCATCTTGAATCAACACAAGAATTTTTAATTAAAGATTTTTAGTTTATTCATTCGCTACGAAATTTAAACATTTTTGTATTAAAATTACAGTCATCGTTTACGTTTGTTGTTCTTTATATAAACACATACTTACTTGAATTTCCAAATTCTTTTTTTTGTGGCAGTCGTTTTGTGTAGGATATTCTACTATGCCTGAAGTTCCTACGTACACTTCAAAGCTGTTATTTTGTGCATAATTTCTCAAAGCACTTTCAAAGCTTTTCCAATTGCCTACACGTAGATTATGCCACCAAATTATATTCAGTATATTTTCATAACCCTTGAAATATTTCATTAATAAATCTTGCTGCACAATCAATGATACTTCGTAACTGGCTAAATGCAGAAATTTTTCCACTTTAGACATTTCGGCTAATTTTTTCTGTAAAAGTTCTTCGCTGGAATGTGATTTTAATAAAATTTATGTCTAATTTTATTAATTGAGTTAAACAAAAAATACACTACCTTAAATCCGAAACAATAGAAGTTTTAAAGTTCCAAAGGTTTTCGTCCAAATATTCACTTAAGTTGACACTGTTTGTATTTGTATCCATTGGCTGAAAACAATAAATATTTTATTAAAAAAAAGTCATTTATTTTAAGCGTTTTGTGTCACTTCTAAATAATGTCTGTCCATCTTCCATATGCCTCTAGAATCGTAATAGATCTACACGAAAGCTTTATTACTCGTATTATGAAGTTAAAAGTTAAAGAGACATTCTAAGGCCATCTGAACTGTCCTAAGTTGTTAGATCCAGGCACATAGAATTTATCAACAAATATAAAAATTATTAAAAAGTAAAGGGTGTCTCCACAGTTATCCTAAATAAATCTGCCAAATGTGACTTGAAATTACACACCAAGAATTTTGTCTTATTTATAGGCCACTCTTTAATTTTACGTTTTTATTTTATTATTTGTTATTGAACATTGATAGTGACTGTTTCTAAAATTAAAATCTATAACACCAATAACAGGTTATCTCTTGGGACACCCTTTGCTTTAACTTTTTATTTTTTACACTAACTGTTACAGCGAATACAAACTCTGTGTAAATTGGACCGGTCTGTCAATCAAAGTTTAGAGATCAGTTAGTAAAAGTATGGTGCACCCTGTATTTTGTTACATTTTTAAATCTTGCTCTAATAGCAAACATTGTACTTTACATTTTAAATAAATTTTGAGTGTCTACTACTAAAGGACAAATTCGTACAAATCGCATCTTTATGGGAACACCCTTTAATTTTAATTTTTTTACTCTCCTTATAGCGGACATACATACTCTGTTCAACTTTTAGGTATGTGCTTTTAACGGTAAAAAAGCCAAGGACAAATAGGTGGAAATCACATATTTACAGGGGCACCATCTCATTATTTATATAGATTTTTTTCTCTTAATAGTTTTCTTATTAGCGGACGTCGGACACACACTCTGGGTAAATTTAGAGTGCATAACAAATGCATTTCGATAGGGACACCCTTTAGTTTATAATTTTATTTTTTAGAATAGTTCTCATAGCAGAAATATGAAACGTAATAAATTTAATTAATTAAACGTAATATTAGTTTTTCTTATAGCAGGGAAAGCAATAATAAAACTTCAGTGAAAGTTTCAAGATATAGAGGCCTGTGACTGACTGGTCTTTTGGGTACGGAACGCAAAAATATTAATTTTTCTTTTAAACCTTAAAAAAAATTTAAATTTAAATTCTACAATAAACAAAAAAAGCAAATTATGTCATACACACATATGCACGCTATTGCTGATTTAAGCTACTAAGGCTTAAAATTTATTTAAAAATGTACAAATTAAGACTGTAGAATTTAATTTTAAATAAAAGTTGCTTGAATACAAATGTATAAATTTACCTGTCTTAAATTGTTAGGACGCAACTTGTTCGTATTATAAACTAAAGCCTGCAAAGATACGTGTTCCAAGTTAAGACAAATGGCCGCCAATACTTTGTTCTTAGCTTCATTATCTGCGGCAAATAAAAATGTTCCAGAATTTTTATTATTTTCGCACCAACTGTATGGTTTTGTTGTAGAAAAAATGCTAAAGTTTTGTTTTACGCATGACAATTTTTGTTGCAAAATTTTTTGATCCTTATAAAACAAAGCTGAACCACGACAATTTAGGGCAATCTCTGCTTCATTGGAAATCGTTTTTTGTGTCGTTCTTATAGCAGAATCCCAATTATGTTGAAGCTCATAACGATAATGTGTAGATGGTTCTCTTTTTACTTCGTAGACTATGGGGCTAAAATTAATAAATATTTTATTAACTGAAAAATTTTCATAATTTAAAAAATATATAAATAAAAAAATGCGATTGAGAGATTTAAAATTTAATCACTAATATAATAAATTAATTTTTATTATTAATAAATTAATATCTTGGCTTATTTTTTATATTAAGAGCTAGCAAATGATATTTTCTTTTCTGAGACACCTGAATGATTTGTTTGCGTACTAAATTCTATTCTATTAAATTAAAGATTATTTAGCAAATTACAAATACAAGCCAAATATTAGGAGTTAAAGTTATAAAAATCGATTGTGTCCTCTGAGATCGAAAAATGTTTGACATTATAAAAATAAAATTATACATAAACTCAACAATATTTCAGTTAAAAAAACAAAGATTTATTGAAAGTGGTTAAAAGTTTAACCATAGTAAAACTAGAATAAAAATATTACCTCACAAAGCAATTTGTAAATTAAAAAAATTTAAATGTTTAATAGACTTCGTAACGGCAAATCGTGCGGTACGGGGTGGCAAGTTGAAGTGCATGATGTAAAAGAAGAAGTAGACTGAATTCAATGGTTCAAATTATAAAATTTATGATTTAAAATCTTAATACAAAATATATCTAATAGAAAACTATATCTAAAAATTGAAGGGTGTCCCCGATGATGATGTAAATTTACCTATATGGGCTTATCACGTGAATCGTTATTGGAGAGAATGTTGACAACTATGACCGTTATAAAAACAAGTATAAACATTAAAAATTAAATATTAAAGGGTGTCCCATTAGTTAATGTAATTTGGTGTTTGCGGCCAAACCTAAAAACTGTTATAGCCAGAAAGTTTAAATTTACAAAGAACCTTCACTGCTAAGGCCGCTAAAATAACAAGCATAAGGTTTTTATGGAAAATTAAAGGGTGTCCCAATAGTCGATGTAATTTAATGTATGCGGCCAAACTTTTGAACCGTTATAGACAGACAGCTGAAATTTACAAAGAACCTGTATTGCTAAGTCCGCTATAACATAAAGAAAAAATTGAATTGAGAAATTAAAGGGTGTACCCATATTTGAAAAATTGACCTATATGGCCCTATCGGTTGAACTATTATAAACAAACACTTGAAAATTATACAAAATGTCCACTACTTTTTCTGGTATATTAAGAAGTATAAATATTTAAAATTATAAATTATAGGGTGTTACAAGGGTTGCTGTTATTTGATGTATATGACCAAAGTGTTGAACAGTTGTAAACAGTTAATTGAAATTTGCACAGAATCTTTATTGCTAAGTCATCTTTGTCGTTAAAACAAATAGCAAACTTTAAATTAGAAATTAAAAGGTGTCCCTATAATCTTTGTAATTTGAGCTATATGGCCTTATCCTTAAAACCGTTACAAATAAATCAAGTATAATAACAAGTATAAATATTTCAAATTAGAAATTAAAGGGTGGCCTTATGACTGTAGTTTGATGTATATGGCCAATCTTTTGAACAGTTATAGACTAACGCTTAGAATTTAATTAAACATTTTTTATTGTGTCAGCAATAAAAATTGTATAAAATAAAGGGTGAACACATAACTGCTGAACTTTCTTGTTAAATCTTCATTTATATTTTGTTCTACGACATATAAAAAATCTTGACACAATCTTTCTCAAATATATTAGAATATAATTAATGTATAATTACCGTCCTAAAGAAATATAATTTTAAGCATGGCGAAATAATTTACCAGGTGGTGGCAGTGGCGAATTTATTCATTTTCGCCGTTGCAGAAAATCAATGAAATTCGCAACTGCCACCACCTGGTACATGATTTCGCCATGATTTTAAGTTTGTTTTGAATTCGGTTTTTTTTGCAAGAATTATTACTAGAGGTGTAGGTATGTGTCGGAAATGCCGGAAAAATATATAGCTTTGTTGTTAGTAATATGTGTTTAATTTTTCATTACACTGAAAATAGTGCAAGGAATGTTTTTACAAGAAAATAACTTAATGATGAAAACATTTTAAAAGGGGACTGTCTTTTAACATAAATGTACAGAAACATTGCTGTAAAATTAAGTGCTGCAATAACACGGATCTATTCTTAAAAAAATAAAAAGAGGCTTAAATTGTCTACACACATCCAGAATGCTTTATTTTCATCTCTTTAAACCTGTTTAAGTTTTAGAAAACAGAGCAAAAATAACGTAGCTGCAAATTTACTTGTAGCTGATCATAATAAAAAATTGTAATTCGAGTTAAAATCGAGGATACTAGAATGTGAAAATGCTCTTCTCAACAAAAACCACAGTTATATTTTGTAATACCGTTTTAATATTTTTTCATTGTCTCGTACACTTGCGTTAAGCTTTGTAAGATGGCAACAAAAATATTTCATAAAAATCTAAGAGGAAAATTAGTGAAAAAGTGAGTGTGTGTGTAAATTTTACGTCACGTTTCATGTTTAAAGTATAAGTAACTATGAAATTCTATTTTGTATTAAATTGTATATTTTATATAAAATTTTAAAATATCGTTGTTTGTTATTTATTGCAACGGCTCACACCCTTAATGTTTGGAAACTACATGGTTTTAATATCTACACAAAAAAATCGGCATCACTGTCTTCTCGTTTGAGACGAAAATTATGCAGTTGCCAGTTTTTTAGTAGTAATAATTATTCAACTGTTTTACAATTTTTTTTTACAAAATAATTTTAAGTAAAATTTCTGACCAATAAATTTTTATATTGTTGCAAAAATGAAGGTATTTTTAAGTAACCATGGCGTTATATCGGTCACCGTTGACAATAAAGTTCTAACCAGCATTGTTTTTAAAGAAGTACGAACCAACCCATAAAGTACACCAAGCAGTCAGCTTTTCCAGATATAACAATGTCTCACATTTGAGAATTATTATCTCTCCTAATACAGAGTTTTGTTTATTGAATTATTTATTCTACCAAAAGTAAACTTCATCGCTAAACAAAATTTGCCTATGAAAACCAGGATCAACCGTAATCTTGTTTTGGACCCATTCACCGAATTTATGCCTGGCTAAGTGACCGTCTTGCTTAAGTTGTGATTTATAAGCACGTAAGACTGTGCGCGATGGCGGATAGACTGATTAGGATCTTCCTTTACGCTACGCTGTACAGAAGCAATGACTTTTCTTGTACTTCCCTGTGGATGCGTATTATTATTTAGAGTAAACGTGCTGCAAAAACGTTCTACAATCAATCGAATAAATTTTTCTCATTGTTGATAAAAAAGAAACTTGCACAAGTTGGAAGTGTTGTTCAAGTGTCAGCCTATTAATTATGACATGCCACACTTAACTACACAGAAATCACTTAATAGCTGACAAAATTGCCACCAATTAAAAGAGTGTTACCTACTTAAAGTTCTGTATGTCAATAAAAGTCACCCTTTACTTTTTAACTGTTATTAATTTTTGCTGTTTGATGTTTTAAAGATTTATTTTTCTTTTTTTGATATAAGCAACAATTCGAAATTTCTTAAGAGCGGCGTTGCTGTTACATAGAGTAAGCGTTATTTTTCCCCGTTTTAATAAAATTACTATCAAAACGATACAAGATAATGCTTCAGTTAGAATAATTTTTGATATATCATCTCTGATATCAACGCAATTTGCTTCCAACTTTTTTGTAGTAAAGTGTTCATTTACTTTTTCATATTTGTGGGATTTACTTACAAATTTCTTCTCTAATATCTCATTGATATTTCTGCCAGTAAAGGTACTGAACAGACCTGTTGTATTTTAATGTGTGAATTTTTCTCGAGTGAATGCATTGTTTTAATTTTTTGTACGTACTTTATTTTATTAGTATAATCTCTAGTAGATACTGACTCATTAATTGCAACTGAATGCATATGTTCTTGAATTGTGTACGTCACTCCTTTAGTCTGTTTATTTTGTGTCACGGTTGCCAGACTAATTTTCTCATCTGCCCTTAAATCCAACAAAAGGCCTTTGAAATTAAGATTCACCTTGTTAAAAAACAATGTCAATATGTTTTTGTTTTTAATTTTTTAAATAAAAAACATAATGCATTGAAAATTCTTATCATACACCGTAAACTGACCCCAGCCAATCTAATAATCACTTACAGTAGAAAACCATATAATAAAAATTAAAAAAAAAAACCTTCAAAATAATTTGAAGCTCTAAATTGTTCCCCTTAAAATATGTTTATCACTAAATTTTCTTCTAAATGGAAATAGATCTGCCCAATCTGAGAACACTGCTTTGTGTATGGTGCCTGTTCGGAGGAAGAAAAATACTGTCTTACAAATATTACAAAAATAAAATGAAATTTGGATTGTTTTACATAAAAAATGCAAAAATATTAAATATATCGTCGGTGACTATCGACTTATAGAACTGAAAATATAAGGAATGGACCTGTCAATTGGCCTCCGAGGTGATACGATTTGACAACTCTCACTTTCATATAATAATTAACAATTTTTTTTTATTAAAATTATTTTTTTTTATTAATCATTCATTGGAGTAATTAATTAGATGGACTAACTAAATGACGATTTCATTAGCATCAAATGATAAATAATGCCAATGACTTTTTTTTGCATTATCATTGTGTTCACTAATGATAATGCTTTTTAATAAAAAGATTTCATTGATAATTAGTTAAAAACAAAATCATTACCATTATAAAATAATTTAATTGGTTTAACAACATTATCATTAATTAATGTATTCCTTGTTTAGTATTATGGTCACAAAAATTTGGTGAAATATATGTTTTAACTATTTTAGAAAAATTGTTGTAAAGAGATCTAGTAGCTGGAGTGTAGGTTAGGTACGTGAGCACGCGCGGACTTGATACTTATGTAGGTTAAAGGAGATAAATATATTTATGCGTTGTTGGCGGTTAGGCCAGAATCGGCTGGCAACTCTGTAATTAAAGATGAAAAGTGCGAATAAAAATATGTTTTCCCGTTTAGAGAAGAAAAATTTTTAATGTTATTTTATTACAGTCCACCCTAAATACGAGCGTAAGACGTCATTTAACTGTCAAAAATTCTCATGCCCATACAAAATGTATGAGACCAACCCAAATAGCGCGACGCTAACGTTGGACAATTGAAAAATCCAATTTTGACTGCGCGTAAAAAGTGAAGTTGGCTGCAAAAGAAGTGTTGTTATTGTTTTTTTTTTTTGTGGTATATACAAAAGTATTTCCAACAGTAATGACATTACAGCTACTTTAAGGTCAATTTCGCGATTTTATCTCTCTTAATTATTTTAATTTTGTGGTTTTTAGCAAATAAGATAAGTAAACAATACTGTTCGTTTCACAACGTTGGCGCTCTTATTTAAGTTACTCATTACAGCGTAAAAACTAGACGCTAAATTACGTCGTGCCTAACGCCCGTATTTAGGGTGGACTGTTAAACATCTGAAAACGGTTTCACAGGTGAAAAGGGTTAAGTTTAATTATCAAAAACTAATAATATTTTTAATTGTATAATGTGTTCGGTTTTTTTGATATCGCTAACCTTGTAATGTAGTAAATAACACAGTCCTTATAAGTGTCCAGCAAAAAATTTCAAAAAAGGTTATCGAGTGTGGAATAAAGCATTTTTGTCGGAAGGACTTCCCAACTGGATTACCAATCTAATAATATTAACAAGGCATGAGGCTTTTATAATGAATTACTGAGAATTGATTACATTGACTATCGCAGGATATAATAATAATCATTAGTACGTATTTCAAGGAATTTTTTTTTTAACTTAAAGAACTAGTTCTATTACTACTTCCTTTACTTGCGAACTGGTGGCAATCACAAAAGTAAGTAATTATATGACAAGTACTTCTTAAGGTAATGTCTATTTTTTTGCTGGGTGCGTACATAAGCTCCAATTAAGGCCAAAAAATACAAGGCTGTTTTCAATATGGCGCTTAAAGATGAATTAGGGAATTCCTTCAGAACTCTGCAAGAAATTTGAGCCAGTCTAACATTCGACAACACTGACGCACATCCAATGTCATCCTGCTTGAGGAAACGAGCTTAGTGTTTTGTGACTGCTATTGGTGGTACTGTCGTTTTCTTTGTTAAAAAGTCTTATCAAGTGTATACCATCAGTGATAATTGTAAAAGGTTTTATTCATTGTTCATCAATATGTCGAAAAAAAAACATGTCGGATATCTCCTCTTTCTTTAAGAAAGAATGCAGAAGGGGAGTGCGTCCTTGTTTTAAATCGTAAAATAGTTTGATTTTAGTAGCTCGAATTCCAAAAATTTCCAGGTACCCTCCGTGCCCCTAAAGTAAAATCCTGGATCCGCCACTACTTACATATCCTTGCCAAATTTCACACAGCAAAAGACACACATGCCGTGTGCACAAATTGAAATATTGCCTGCGTAAAACTCAAATGACAGAGATGACAGAATTTTAATTAGAGCGCGTTCTATTTCAAACTGACAATGCATATGAAAACAGCTTATTTCAGATAAAAAATTTACTTGTACGTTTAAACAAAAAATTATATCTCATCTGTAAATTAACAATTTTGACAGACATTCAAAATTATAAATGTATTTTCAAAACCTTAATACATATAAAGAGAATGTCGTCTAAAAGTACCTTAAGATTGAAGAAAAGTCATGCGGAAGTTGACAAAATTAAGGCAAGTAGAAATATTCTGATTATGATTTGAAAGCTATAAAAACTTTTTTAAAAAACTAACTCAATATTTTAAAGAGAATAGATGTACTCATTAAGTAAGTAAAAATAAAAAAAAACAATTTATGAAAGATTTTTTAAGTGAAAATATTTTAACATTTCAAACAAAAAAATCAAAATAAAAAAAATATTAAAAAGTTTGTTTTTGTCTTTCATTCAAAATGTAGTAAATAAGTACTTTGTCATGTTTTTATTTTCAAAAGAATTGAATGCACAAAAAAACGTGTTTTTAATATCTTACATATGTTTTAATTCATAAATTTAATGTCATGTACTATAAACAGGTATTTACAGGTGGTCACAACTTTCTGCATTTCTAACGTTGAATCACTATTCGTTGCAAAATATAAAAAAAAATTTTAAGTGACCGTCAATGGGAATTTAAAAAGAAGATGGAACTAACTCTGTACAGGCTCTCTGGATAAGCTGATTTCATTGAAACTTTTCAGGCCCGAAAAATTTGCATACTTTTAAGCTCTTAAGTTTTTACGATCAATCAATTTTATAATATTCAGGCTCGGTTTTACAATGTAGAAATCTTATTGACCGAATTAATTTTTTTTTCATCTTTTTCTTCAAAATAGACTTTGCTCTTAATCTCTTGAAGTTGATTTTTAAAGTCTTAATAACTTCTTTTATATTTATCTTATTCCAAACTTTAATCGTTATTAAAACAAAAAAACTTTCTGATTATTTTTAAGGACTTGTTCGCAGTTCCAAAACCAAAAAGCTCGTAGTATTTTTTTTTAATTTTTTCTAAAAACCCCTAGTTTAATTAAAAAAGTATATTTAGACACTTTAAATTCTTTAAATTAAATTAGAACACATTTTCTGCAAAACTGTTAATCTTAATTAAACAACGAAGATCGATTGCAATTAGTTGAGCAAAGTTAGTAATTATTTTAAAAAACAGCAAATATAAAAATTTTACCTAAAATAATTTCCACAAAATCCATTTACCGTCTCACCATCATATATTTTGATATATTTTAAATCTTCACTTTCAATTACAGAAATACTTATTTTAAATTTTCCAACATTTCTTTCAAATTTTGGCATAAAATCCGTATCATCGAGAAATTCAATTGAACAATCGCCACTTATTTTTATCAAAAATATCATCATCAGGCATAACAACTTTATTAAAAATTTTATTGTGAATTTTAAAAACATTCTTTCAGCAATCGCACGATTTACAAACTAAATGATTTTTATCCAAAATATCGTCTTATATGCATTATGAACAATCATTGCATATTTCGAAAAATATCTCGCATCTGCTATAGAGATTGAGAATTAAAGTATTAGTAATAAAATTTAGTTTTAAAATAAAAAGTATCTAAAAACAATTGTTGTTTGAATTTAACCAGTGTTGCCGATATAAAATGTATTGAACTTAAAAAAGAAAAACGCAGTCAGGGAAGAAAACTGATACAAAATTAATCAGATGGTTTTTAAAACGAAATAATTTTTTTTTTTTAATTGGGACCAGCACTCAGGGGATAACCCCTACTTATACAATGCATTGTGCCACAACTTAGAAAATTACGTTGTGGGAAGGCGGAAGGCGGATAGACGGAGAAATGATTTTAGGCATTTGATTCGAATTTTAAGACATTGAAGTCACAGGAAAGACCTCTGCAGGGAATTTATTCCACATACGAACTGTTCGGCTAAAAGACGAATTTTCTCTGCAATGCGTAGTGCGATTCACTGGCCAATCGACCACAAAGGATTGCGTCCTTGATGCAGAGTGCGTTGTGCGTACGAAATTAAGCTTTTTAGTAACACATTTCCTGATTTCATTGTAGTAACAATAAAACAGTGAAACACACCCCTGCATGCGGTCGAGTAGCTCTAAAATAGACTTAAGAGCACCAGCCCATACATGATAATTGTATTACATTCGGTCTGATAAAGGTGACGTATATAGCCAGGAGGTCAGATGGAGTGAAGTATTTCTTACACCGTTTCAGAAAACCAACGCACTTGAATGCTTCTTTTGCGACCTGAAAAATATGTTTGTTCCAACGAACATCGCATTGGGTTTTCATGCTGAGAACATAGAGAGCTTTTGATTCTTTAATATAAATATATCACCCATAATTACAGCACTGGGTTTTATGAGCGTCAAATTGAAGCCTGTTCGCATATCCCCAATTTCCGGAAGGCTTAGTCTGTTGCGCAATGAAAATGAATGGCATATGCTACTGTCATCTGCAAAAGAAAAGATAGGGTTTGATGTCTGACCTAGAAGGTCTTTAAGAAAAATAAGAAATGGGATACGAGAAAGGACGGAATCTAACGGTACCCCTGATTTTATCTTGAACTCGTTTGATGAGATCCCATCTATAACAACTCGTATAAAGCGATTCCCGAGAAAGCTCGATATCAGTCGAAAGAAGCAATAAGTTTTGATATGAGTGCAACATGCCGCACTTTATCAAACGCCTTGAATATATCCAAAGTCACCACCTTACTTTCGCTGAAATGGTGAATGGATTGACACTATTTTTCCGAAAGGAAGGCTAGTAAGTCACCCGTAGAGCGGCGCCTATGGAAGCCGTGCTGCCGGTCACTAAGTAAGCTGTTGGACTCCAAATATTTCACAAGATTAAAATTAAGAATACTTTCCATTACTTTGAAAAGTGCGCACTAACGTCGAAGAGCACTGCTTCAAGACCAGTGCTGGAATTCCATCGGGTCCAAAAAATTATTGCTACTTTATGGCAAAGCCTCTTCAGGGTTCCTAAACTAGACTTAGGAATTTTGTCATCCTAATAAAATAAATGTGAAAACATTTTATGAAAAAGTGGCCATACAGCATTCAAGTTACTATAGTTGACAGATTCTAAGAAAAGGGGGAAAAATTGGGAAATCAAACGAAAAAAGAATCGACCTGCTACTTAAATTATCATCAATGGTAACACTGTGTTCATCTTATCATAGTAAACATGTGGAAATATAAAGTTTACGTTTATGTAAAGGGTTACCAAAAATTCACTCAAGATTTACATTTGTCACCTTTTATACCATAAAGTATTAGCAGCCCTTAAAACATGTGTAGAAAAAGAGTATCTTTATTCTTTCAAAAAAAGTTTTCAATGTAGACAATATGTGGTTTCAACAAGACGACGCAAAATAAGTACTGCATGGGACTTTTCTTAGCTGTGTACTTTTATTATTGACAATTAATTCCCTAGACCACCTGTTCATATATCGTTGGATTTTTATTTAGCTTCTCAAGTTAAGAGGCTGCGATAAAAGTTCCACAACAACGGTGCATTGAGAGAGAAAATTTAATGCTCATAAAAAACTTCAGCAAAATTTAATCAAACTGGTTATGGGATATAAAGCTGTACTTCAAATTCTAATTGTTTTAATTACGAATCTTACTTCAATTTTTGTTACTTTATGTAACCACTGCGAGTAAAAAATATGTAAATCAAAACTAAATTTGTTTGGTCAAGGATTAAAATTAGAATGATAAATAGAGAACCCAGCTGAAAATAACATGTACGTGAGAATTATTAATTTTGAATTTATTTTAAAAATACTAAGAACTGTTTAATATGCGTTTATTTTTCAATTTTATTTTTACAACATTTTTAATTTAGTAATCATGTTACACAGACAAGTATTTTTTTTTATAAATTTAGCATGAAGAGCTCGTACGCGTGCTTGTTCCAAATATAAAGAGGCAACTAATAAAAAGATATTTAACCAATTAAGGGTGTTATTTTGGGCTGCGCCAAATCTTATATACCCTTCACCAAGTATGTTTTTCTAGTTTAGTAAAAAAATGCAATAAAAAAAAAACAAATATTGAAATAAAAAATTAAAAATATAAAAAAAAAATACATAAAAATGTTATCGGCTCTTAATGGATTAAGCATTTAAAAAATAGTATTTTTTTAAAGATCTTTTCAAAAGCTTTTAAATGATACCCATATTGATATCATAAAAAAATGAGGCAAAATCGTAGAGGCCCAGAGCTTGGAAAAAATGCGCGAGACCCCTTTTTTTACTGGAAGTTTTTTTTTTTGTTTTTTAATTTTCTATCGCTCCTCTTATTTGTTTTTTGATTAAAGTTACCTCATTGTTTCAAATGATATGGAAAAATTAGAGGCAGGCGTGGTGTGTAACCCCTGCCTCGAGGGACATGGACCGATCTTGCTGATTCTCAATAGCGGCTCTTTTGAAACTATGCCTAATCGATTGGCGTATTTTAGTTTTCTCCAGCTCATCTATTGTCTTGGAAATGTTAATTTCGGATGGACAGATGGACATCGCATAGTCGACTTCGCTTCGGAAACGGATATTGTAGAAATTACAAATGGAATGACAAACTTATATGTACTCTGTTTCCACTTTTTGTGGTAAAGGGTGTAAAAATGAATTTTTAGCATGAAAAATGTCTTGTTAAACTGTACTTTTCCCGTGAAAAAGCTTTAGCACTGGGTTGGTGTATTGAGACAATATTAACTTAGTTTTCTATTTTGATTTACATATTGCTTTTAAGTAAAATTAAAGGCCAAAAACTTTAAAATAACGTGTCTTTTAAGACACCCTATAATACATATTTTGTTGTAGAAGCTTTAATAATACACCTTCTTTAAATAGTTCGAGTGACTTGTTGTAACGATTTTTAAGAAAAAAGGCTATGACATACTTTGTAGCGATATTAATAGGGTTCTTCTTGAACTCTGTAGAAAAGCAAAATTTCTTTATTTATACTTTAAACATATTTAAATATCGGGCACGTCATACGTTCTGATCGAAATGGTTTTAGTTTCATGTCAATTATTTCAAAGAATTTTCTTTTTAAAGAAAATGTAGTCCTTTTTAAAGTTTAAGCGTGATTTCATTCTAAAGAACCGTATTTTGGAGTTGAAATGACTTTCGATCAGAATTGAATTCTGTGACTTGTCTGTGTAAAGTTTAAATAAAAAGCTTGTCTAGAACTCTTTTAAAATGTAAAAAAATTTCTGATCGAAAGCTTTTACTTACATAAGGGAAATTTAAAAAATTTGTTCGGCCAAGTGTATTTTACCCTTGAAAGCCTCTAACTATCATCCCGTTGCTTAATGAACCATATGTTGCATTTGGAAAAGTAGTTGATGCAATAAAGGCTTAAGTTTAAATCTAGATCTTGTAGCCTTCAGGGAACAACTAAAGGTATTTTAGACCTTATTGAAAATCTTAAATCTGAACTGATTTGAAAACTTTCATTAAAAGCATTTAAGTACATAATAAAAATTGGTCACAATAATATGTTTCACAATAATTTCACCATTTCGGTAACGGCTTAGCTAATTTAGATATCATATCTAGATGACCGTAGGCTGTAAACTTAAAGAAAGTTACGCCATTTTACTTGATTTTGCGTGCGTGTGTTCCTTATAAATATATTTTGGAACCTCTTTGATTTTTCTATTCTTGATAACCTCTGTTAGTTGACTAACTGCTCAGAAACATGCAATACCTTCTTTTCGGATCGTTTTTATTACAAACTTAAAGTATGATTGAAATTTTTTATTAATTTTTTCCCCAAACATGCTCTTTTCGTTATTGTGAACTGGATATACAAATTTTTCTTCTTTATGAGTATTGAACAGGCCTATTAGAGAAATATAAATTCTCTAATCATGTAAGGAAAACTGTAATGTTCAATTTAACAAAGAGTAAAGACTTTACTTTCTGTATTTATTTACTTTAATGAAAAGAGAATATTATTTGCTGGAGAAAATCGGATATTGATGAATTAATTGCCATTAGCAAAACCAACCGAAGAAGAAAATCAGAATAACATCTATAAAAAAGTTTTACTCGCGATATATTTGGAAAGGAACTAGATATGGAATTATTTAAAACCTTAAAAATGATGCCTCTTTTATCTTCAGATCTGTCAGCAATTTTTAATTTCTAATTTTAATGAAGAGTGTTTTTTCTCCTCTTATCAGTAAAGTATAGTGAACAGGTTTAACAAGTAAAGACTCAAAAATTCACAAAATGTATGGTCAGTTTTAATTAAAAATAAGTTTTAGTATTTCATTCTCACTCATAACTGGTAAATTTATCTTTTATTGTAGATTTAAGATATTTTGTCAGAGTATCATATTGTTCTTTTCCTTTTTGAGTATCATAGTCAACAAAATTGGATGTGCAAATGGCAGCACTACAAAAATTTTCCTAAAGGTCATTAACATTTATTGAAAATATCAATTCTGCAAGCTGTACAACAGTTCTGCTGATGAAGTACCGATCTCCAGCTCTTGTTTAATTGAATTTAATACTGACTTCATAATTTTTTAGTTTGCAGCTATTTTTACATGCATATGTATACATGTTAGTATGTATGTTTGTAGCACGTATGTTTGTGTGTTGAGAATCCCAACTTGGAATTATTTGAAATTCTTAAAACCTAACGTTTTTACATTATTAACAACTTAAAGTCCAACAAGTACTTATTCCTTGTGAATCACAGCGTATATATCCCGAGCGCTGTAGGGAATTAAGTAAACAAATTTCTTTTTCTTAATTTTTATCGGATTTAGCAAATTTTATATTTTAGTCTTACTCTAGAAACCAACATACACGTCCTTTTTTAGTTTAGGAGGTATTAAATTTTTAATGTTATACTTTTTTCATATTTTGGCATAGACTTTTGCTGCTAAACCTTTTCAATTTTTCTCAAGTTTTTCGAACTGAAAAGGAAATTTGCTTGTATTGAGAAATAATATTTGAAAATTAAGCAAAAACAAGTAATTTATTCTGAACAAGCAGTGCCCACCACGTCCTCCGCGTATCGTTTTTAATTTTCTTAAAATTTAAACAATTTTTTTTTAGCATTTGTTTTAGAACTCTTGAAAAAAAGTTACAATTTTCTATCTACAAAAATAAGATGTACTGACAACTATCTAGTATTATCAGAAAAAAAACTAATAAAACTGCGTCCTTTCCCATTTGTATCTCTAGTTTCTCTACGAATGACATATTTTTATAAAAAAAAGGTTCTATATTTGAACCAAGGTTCTAAGGGGCCTCCTCACAATTTTTTTTTATATCCATCCAGCTATTTTTACTGATGCGAACACAGACAGAGAGACAAAAATTACAAAATAGGTGTTTTGTATTCCATTTCAATTAAAATCTACACAAAATGAAAATTTTCAAAAAATTTCTCTTGTACAGAAATTACCCTGTTAAGGCCCAACTATAATGTGCATATACAAGCTTATGCCAACTTATACAACTGTGCAAATACATATAAATCAAATGTGGTAAACTATAATGTACTTGAGAGAACTTTTCGTCAAGTTTCGTCAAATGTCATTTGCTTAAGCAATGTACGAAGCTGATCGTTCATTCCGTACAGAAACAGCTGATTGCGCTTGGTGTATACGTACATAAATCAATAAAGAAAAAATTGCAGAGGAGAGCGACATTGAAAAAGATTTTTTTTATTTAATATAAAATTTAGAAAAAAGAATGGTTTATATGAGAGAAAATGATGCGTTTTTATTATAACAATTCGCTATAATTTTTTAATTGCTTTCAAATTAAATCAGTGACACCGTTGCATCTTTTGGTACTTTTGACCAAAAATACATAAAAAAACATGCCATTTTTTATCGATTTTAATTGAAAACTTGTAAAAGAAAGTACATTTATTTAAATCTATGTTAATTAATATATATAATATATTTTTTCGATGCCTTTTTCTTTACAAGTTTTATTTATTTAAAAATATATATATTTTTGGGAAAGTACGATTTAAACATGAATGTGCAACTGTGGCAAATTATTTTTTAAATTTATGTAAGTACATTGTAGCCACATAAAAATCTTTAAAGAATTACCTAAGCATTTGACAGGCTTTTCGTTGGGTTTTTGACATTAGCTCAAGCTAGTTTATGCACATTATAGTTGGGCCTTTACTGTTTTATTATATGTATAGATTTGGTTCTTTTTAGCGTTTTCTGTTTCTTTCTTTAAATTCTATAACAATAATATAAAAGAAAAATCAAACGTTATAAAGGCTTAACACCATGTCAACACGAGATGAGTTTTCATCGTAATTCCTAATAAAATGCCAGCAGAACAAAATTTATAAATATTTTATATTTATGTATTTATTTATATATTATTATTTAAAATTATTTATTTATATTTATACTAAATTCACAACAAAGGCGTATACAGACGTTGATGATTTTATATTTTGACGGGAAATTTTTTTTATTTTTACCAGTTGTTGTGAAGGTAAAATGTCAAAAAATTCTGCCTAAACGTTTATTTTAGGACTATCGGTTGGTTTTTATAATAATAATAAAATAATGCCGAATCTATAGTAATTTTTAATTTTTATTGGAAAAACTCTAGGTAAAAAATAAAATGACATTTCATATTATGATAAACTTCTGACTCTATAAGCTCTGACTAATATCATAACGATTTAAAAATGAAGTCCACACAGAATGAATTTTTACCATTATAGACTTCCTGCAAGGTTCAATCAGACGTGATATACCATAATGCCATAGCTGTACCTGACCATAATCGTAATAAAACTTACTGCCAGCGAGTAGTGATGCCACAGCCATAAGCAACTCCTATTTGTGTTGACGTTGGTTAAAAAAAAGCCTCACGAAAAATATAAATTAAAACTTACTAATTCAATGAGGAGGAGATGAAAAATAAAAAAAAAAACAAACAGTTAAAAGCTAAATTTAACAGTCAACTGCATATGGTTATGGTAAAAAATCGGTTACGGCTATAGCATTATGGCATGTCACAATTAATCAACTACAGTGTTTTCCATAAGGTTGGTTTGAAGAAGTGTTTTATATGGTTATGTCACGTGTTATTAAACCTTTAAACACGGTTTTCCCTTTGTTTGGAAAAGTGGTTTTTGTAGACATTAAATTTAAAAACAAAATAGATGTGTTAATAAAGTTGCTCTAATTTACTAAAGAATAAAATATACTAAACACTCCAACTTGCCTTCTTTTGAAAGACTCGACTTTAGCTGTCTACAATAAAAGTTTATTATTTTCCTCATAAATAAGAAATTGATAACGATTTTTTATATATTAAAGTATCGCAGCACTATAAGATCCAGATTGTCCATTGTATGTGATCCGTGTTAATAACAAATATTATAAAAAACTAGAAGACACAACAACATCTGTTATTGACTGTTTCATAAAAACAATAATTAAAAGGAAAAATCCCGATTTTGAATTTTTATTTAACACGCTTCAACAATATTCTCTTTTAAAATTTCTTATCACTGAAAAATATTTTTTTTATTGCAACCTATACAATAGAAATTTGAATTGCTGATTGGAGCAAAATTCGGAAACAAATACATATTTAAATATTTAAAAAGTTAAATAAACCTAAAATTTAAATCTTTAAATATTAATTAAAAATTTGTTAGTGTCAATGTCTTGTTGATGCAATCGTTCAGTGACCCGGGAGGTTTATTATCATTTCATTTAAAAATCTAAAACCTTTTGCTACTGAAGCACTCATTAGCACTTTGCTTCTCTTCAGTTGCTACCTGATTTTTATGAAGAGACCGACATTCTGTCGTTTAATAAACTGTTTTTCTTTACAATACCGGGAATTGACACATCATTTACCCAATAGTGGTAACACGTATTACGCCATCAAAATTTAAGTCAATACTTATCCGTGAAACCCTAACCTGACTGTGGTCTTACCACCGCCGACCCCATAAAGTGTATATATTCTAACTTCTTATGCATAGCCAAGTTGATTGAGCGATGTCCGTCTGTCCGTCCGTGTTAGTGTTGAAATCAAGTTTGCCGAGGCACTAAATCAGCTAGAGAAAATTTAAATACGCCAATTGATCAGACATAGTATCGAAAGAGGTGCTATTGGAAATCAGCAAGACTGGTCCGTGTCCTTAAACACAGCGGATAAAACACGACGCCTACCTCTAATTTTTCTACATCATTAGGAACAATGAAGTAACTCCAATCAAAAAAAAAAAAAAAAAAAAAAAACAAATATGTAGGGCGATAGAGAATTAAAAAATAAGAAAAAAAAATTATCAAGTGAGAAAAATTGGTGGCCGCCCATATTTTCCGATTTACGGGCATCTAAGATTTTTTAATTTTTTAAATATCAATATGGATATCATTTTAAATCTCTTGAAAAGATTTTTAAGGAAATATTAAAATTTTTTAAAAATGCTTAACCCATTAAGAGTAAAATTATATATATGTAGTACTTAAATTTTTTCTTAATTTTTAATTCTCTGTCACCCCATCACGAGACTAGATTTACATAGATGATGAAGGGTATCTAAGATTCGGCATAGCCGAATATAGCATCCTTGTTTTTATTTCATTTGTCTATTAATAGACTAAAGTTTCATAACTAAAGACAATTTGCAACAAATCTGTTTTGTGTGTATTTAGAGATGGAAAGAAAATAAAAATATGCGGTTCATGTTTTCTTTTTTTTTTATTATTTGACAGGGCTTATGATCTTATTTTCGTTATCAGTGAATACTTTTTTTACAACAATGTTTCGATTAAAAATTCAATTATAATAAAAATCAAACTACTGAACTACAGGTTAAAATTGTTATCAGAATATGAGACATATTTACAAATGTAGGTAAATAAATAAAATCTCAAGCTCCAAGCTATAAATATACATAAATATATATACATATGTGGCTGTTTATTGAAACTTTATATATGAACAGAGTAATCCAGTATACAGTGGGGCAGAATCAAAAAAAATTTTAAATACCTTAGCCATTTGTAAAGGGCTGGGCCTATTGACGGTTTGACGCGAGCATATCAGAGGAGCAATTGGGCTTAAGTTTCGAAGCTGGATACCTTACACTTTTAAGAAGTACCGCTATGTGGTCTCAAAGTCGCGTACCTTGCACCTGAAAATTTTTCTCATGCTTGCGAATTTCTTTTACTTTTATCCAATTTTGATTTTTTTTTTGATAATTTTTAATCCTTGTTATGGGATTTTGGTATTTCCTTAATTTTATTGCCATTTGATTTTAGTTGACCAACTACACATGCACAAGTTTCTTTTTAAAATTTGCTTAATTTATACATTTTTTTGCATATAATTCTTACGTGCAAAACTACGTGTTCTTAAATATGAGCTTTTATTCTTTAATTCTGCTCACTGTGCAGTGTACAACATTAACAGTCAATATGTTTATACGTTTGGATGAAAAAAGTTTCTGATAACAGGCTGAAGAATTAAAATAAATAATAAAGAATATCGTTTTAAATAAATACACTTTAAAAATAAAATTTTACAAATATTAAAGAATAAACTTGTCCATAAAACTTATTTTTCTCAAAAGGGTCGGAAATGCCGTCACAAAATTTCAATCAGGAAGTTTTTTTAATTTCATATAAAACTGAGTAACTTAACAAGTTTTCACTGGTTTCCGAATGTGCGACTCTTGACATCATTAAGTAAACGACCTTAAATATGTTGCCATTTAAAAATTTAAATTAATTAATTAATTATATAAAGTTATATTAGTGCCCTTGAGCTTAACTCCGTGCCAATTTAAGACTGATTTTTACATTAATTAGCTACTGTATATAAGTTGCATGTAGAGAAAATCATGGTTGTGATATGGTCACAACAACCATATTATATTCTCTGTACCAATAATAAGTTGCGTAAATAAATTATGTTTTTGTTAACACTTAATAATTACATGGTTACTATGCTCACTTAAAGAAATCAAAAATAAGTCAGACGAAGTTAAGTGAAAGTTTCAAATAGCGCGTTCAATATTTTTGATCGTAAGTCATTTTGTAGAAATTTAAAGTTGAGGACGTATTCCATGAGAACTGTGATGTGTTCACATCTGATAACGCGATGTGTTCACAACTGATAATAAAGCTTTAATATACTAATGTAATGGAAACGAACTAGTGAATTTGTCTCCATAGAACCCAAAATAGAGAAATCAGCTGGTAATAAAGAAAGTAGTTGTACGTGATTTCAACTAAAACTTGAATTAAATGTTCAATTAATTAAAATGATTGTTTAAATACAGAGTTTTTGTAGTTTTCAACTCAAAATTTAATTAAAACAATTAAATATTTAATAAAAGTTTAATCTACAATCAACCAAAATTTTTTATAGATTTAAAGTAATTTTCTCTAAAGGGTTATCACGATTATTTTTTTTTAGCATTTTTTTACATTCTTTACGCTAAGACCAAAAAAACAACGATATTGTTTTTCATCCTTGTAGCTCTGAAGTACAATTGCTGTACGAAAGATTATTACTGCATAATAAAACGATGTTCAGCAAAACATATTCTTAGGATCTTCGAAAACTTTACCTTGCAGAGAATACGACAAGCATTTTTTTTAAATAAAATAGAAACAACTTAACGAAATATTTTATTGTGAATACTTCCCGCCTCTACAGGAAAAAAACGTAAATTCGCCTATGCCGAATCTTCACCATCTATGTAAATCTAGTTTAGTGCAGTAACTTCAAACAAAAAAGCAAATATTGGGGTGACAGAGAATTTCTAAAAAAAAATTATTAGTACTTCATATATATAATTTTACATAAAAATGGTATCGGCTCTTAATGGGTTAAACATTTTTTTTTAAATTTTAGATCTCTTCAAAAGCCCTCTCTCAGAGCCCCGGAATTCGGAAAATATAGACGAGCGTCAATTTTTTCACTTCATGTTTTTTTGTTGTTATTTTTTGATTCTCTATCGCCCCATATATTTGTTTTTCTGATTGGATTTGCTTCATAGTTCCAAAGATGTAGAAAAATTAGAGGTAGCCGTTGTTTTTTGTCCGCTGCGTCGAAGGACACGGAGCAATCTTGTTGATTCCCAATAGCACCTCTTTCGATACTATGCCTGACCGATTGGCATATTTAAATTTTTTCTAGCTGAACTAGTGCCTCGGCAAACTTTATTTCAACACTAACACGGACGAACAGACGGACATCGCTCAATGTAATTAATTAAAAAAAAAAAAATATTTCGCAAAGTGTAGACTATTTCTTGGACGATCTTTTGCAGTAATGTTTACTTCTAACTTTTTCTTTATTTTGCTTTTAAAATAAATCGAACAAAATTGCTGAATTAACAGAAACATCAAAAACATGGCTGATGTTACTGAAATAAAAAGCAAAGTACAATTAATTCGGGGGTTCTTTAACATGAGGTGTTATTTTGTTTACACATGATTGCATAGAAATAATTTCTAGAAAATATTGTAAGTGAATTGCGTCGAATAAACAATGGGCAACTTTTCTTCTTTGGGTTGTGTTTTCAATTTTAACTATTAATTAAAAAAAAAAAAAAACATATAAATATTTCCAGTATTTTATTGGTAAAAAAATGTGTTAAGCAAAAACCTTAAAAGTATTTTGATATGGCTTGAATACGGTTTATTTTAGACGTAATTTTGTTTTTATGAACTAACACTAGATTTTATAGAGGCAAAGCAGAGGTGCTTCTGGCTTCTGGGTAGGCTCTCAAGGTTCGGGCATATAAAAATGTTTATTATAAACCCAAGTGTTAAGATTTTTAGATTTAATAAGATCTTGAAAATATCTGTTATCTCTTTCAGTTTGGGAAAAAAATTTCTCTTAAATTGTTTTCTATGTTCTCAATAAAATTTAAAATAAATAAGTTTCAAGCTTCTGGTAACTCTTTTTTTTTCAAAAGCTACAACCCTCTGAACTAAGTAAATGTACACAATATCATTTTTTTAACGATTTTCCCTCGGTACTAGCAAACTTTTTTAAACCATATTAAAGAGCGAACAGTTTATTAACATGGACTATTAAATGAATACAAATACAAATACAAACGAAATCGTATTTAATCACTTGGCGTTAGTGAACATTTCTGATCACCGCAACGAAAGAGTACAAGTCCTACAGATGTTTCATTCGGATGTTATGTCTCATATAATGATTTTTTTTTTAGCAAAACCATTATTCTATGAAGGCAAAAAAAATTAGTATTATGTCTTGATATCGAGCATCGGCAACAGTTATTGAAGGACAATCCTGGAAAAAGTTTACTTCTAAATATTTTTCAGTTCAAATTATGTACCGATCAGTATTACATTATGTATGCATTCGTTTTACAACAATTATACGAGTATTTCTTAAACGCCATGTTATAATAAAGACTTAGAAAAAGAGGGAAATCGATACAAAAATTTGCTCACGTGCATAAATTTTTAAAATATTTCAAAAACTTTTAGCTGTAGGGTTCATATCCAAATTTTTTTCTAAATTTACAAACATTTTAAAGAAATTTCGGATTTTCAGATCGTTTTTAAAATGGTAACTTGTACAATTTCAAATGAGTTAAAATACTTATTCACTAAAACTCATAATCTTGAAATACCCTGTTTTGAATTGCCCGGCAATTACTATAAAAGATCAGATCATCTTAGACAGTAGTAGTCAGTTTTATATAAAACATTAAACAAACAGAATGTTTCTTAAGGGTGAAAAAATATTTTTAAATATTATTTTAATTGTATTTTTTATACTGAATATAATAACATTTACATACGGCGATTGTTATGTAAAATTAGATGAAAATATTTCCCTTCGACCAAAATTTATGCTTAAAATCGGCTCAAAAAAAGTTGATGTAACAGTCAATAGAGCGACTAACGTTTTTTCGTTGTTTGATCAGCAGGAAGCAGAAGCCCAATGTGATGTCAAATTTGAATCGTAAGTATTTGCATGAAACACATATTTAAGCGAAAAATTTATAATAATTTGAAACACATTTAAGAAATATTTTAATTTAATATTCTTTAAAACTTTTATGTTATAAAATAATTAATTAATATCTAGCAACAATTGGAATAATTTTATAAGTTTGCGTTGTGATGGCAACTATTTATACATTAATGGTCATTATAATTATAATGGAAACACTTTAAAATGTTCATCACAAAACTGGAATTTATACGAAACTTTACAAAATTTCATTTGGTGTCCATCGAATACGACTTCATATCTTTTAGCGAGGCCAATCGGTTCAAAAACAAATAGATTCGAATACCTCGCCGGTATGTGTTATGATACCTTTAATTTATCTTTTAAATCGTTGTTTTACACGATAGCGACAAAACATTCCGAACATTTGGTAAGTAAAAATTTTGTTAAATTTTAAATCTTTATTATCACAAAGCTTTCAAATAATATTTTAATTTACGAATTCAGTATAAATGATGTTCTTCTTCAAACAAGGGTCAATCTATTTCTTGCGAGAACCGGTCCATGACAGAAAAGTATTTTTGTTATAGGACCAACAACTAGAAAATTAATTAAAAAATAGTATTGTTGTTGTGTCAACATATCTTTGTTTAGAAACAAGGGGGTCGTGTCTCTGCCTCGTTAATCTGTCGCATTTTGCGGCATGATGTACGTTTTTTAGTTGCTATCTTTTCAAGTTTGAAGTACTCATCCACAATATTGTTTTTTCGTTATTCTTAACAGGGAAGGAAAAATGTGGGGCTGAATGAAATCCATTTCAATTTAAAGAAAATTGTACAAAAAATGTTATTGAGATGATGGAAAATTCCAAATAGTAACCCCATTCTATTTGCGCATGTATTAGACAACTACAAGTTTTCTGGTTAATCGTCATATTGGAAAGGTCTAGCAATTGTTCGTTATTCCTTTTCTGTTGCTCTTTTAAAGACTTTTGTCACATTGTGGAATTTCAAGAGAAAAATACATACACTGTCTTTACGCGTACACGGCCTCTTGCTTAGTGCAAATAAGTATTAAAATCCAGGTATTATTGTGTTAAAGTCAAAGTGTATGAAATAAATTCAGCTTTGTTCCAGAATAGATAATCACAACTTGTGAAGATTGAAAAAAAAAATTTGAAGCACGGAAAGCTCACGATGCTTTAAAGTAAACTACAAAATATAGTGACTGTTGGTACATAAACATAAAATATTGCATTCACTTTCAAAGCAAAAAGTATGACCATGACCTCCGCAAAAAAAATCTGCGAAAAAGCCTTCTGCACAATGGGCAGAAATAAAATGTTTGAGAAAGATTTAAGCAGTTTCTGAATTTAATATGTTTGTAAAAGGGGCGTGATAGAGCCCTAGCTTTGAGTCCATATTTTGCAAGTTTTTTAAAGAAACGTGCACCAGGATCCTAATTAAAGGCACCTTGAGCATTCAAAATTTTTGCTTAGTTTAATTTTGTGTCGAGGGTCAATTTCAAAAATGGCAAAAATTAATTTAATTTAATTTTCTTTTTACGAAGAAAGGATTGATAGTGATTTTTGGATGAAAAATATATAAAAAAAGCACTATTGCACAGTGGGACAGAATGAAAATATTTAGAAATAGCTCAGCAATTTGCAAAGGGCTAAAACGATTGATAAAACATTTGGCATGAGCACAGCAAAAGAGTATTTGAGTTTAATTTTTGAAGCTGGGTACCACACACTGAAAATTTTTCTTTATATGGTTCTAAAGGCTTCATCAATACTTACAAAATGGTACTTTAATCTGCATGTTTATAGTTAAAAATGATTGAATTTAAGGCATTTTGAAATTAAAATTTTTGATATTTCGAAGCCTTGATCCAGTTTTTTTCAAAATATTAGGTACAATTTTTTAGCAATTTAACTTGAATTTTTTATAGTAAATACCGAGCAAAATTCACAATACTCTGCAAAAAAAAAAAATTGGCTAAAAAATTATACGATTTGTAATTTAAAAAATCCAAAACTATTGCATTTTTGGCTATATGACCCACCGATATAAGTTTTCAGAAAGAAACAATTTTCTTAAGGAATTTATATAAGTTTTTTCTTTTTGCTTCATCTTACTATATGTGTGTACGTTTGAGCTAAATTTTGTATTTAATTAATCATTCTTGTAGAAGATGAAGATCCTTCAAATTCTCTTAAATCCCAAAGCTCAGTTCGAAAAAAGAAGACCACTAAAAAAAAGCTACGTATACCTTGAATCGTTGCTGAAAGTATTTCCTAAGCCTTGGATCATATGTGGACTTTAAGAGCAAAAGAGCGAAAAATTCCAAGTTATGGGATTTTTGGTCTTTAATTGGGAGATCAGCAAAAAATTTTAAAATTTTGTTCTATTATTTTTTTCATTTATATAAATTTAGATGATACAATTTCCCTCCAAATACAAAAAATATTCATCTTAACATCATTCTTACGTTCAAAACTATGCTTCTTTAAATATGAATGTTTCAACAAATATCTCACTTTTATAAATTTATGTTACGGAAGATAAAAGTTTGTATGCGCCTCTAAAAAACTTCGTAAAAAAAACCTGCCACCCTTCACATAGACACCTGACTTCTATGTTGAAGCGGACACGTAATTTTTCACCAATTTCTAACTCCTCTACGTTCTCAATAGAAATCTTATGTACCGTTGACCCATTCATTGGTTCTTACCTTAATAGCGAATGACCAATGTGAACACAACGATCTTTATAACTTTTCTGTCTAAATCCAAAAGCACTTCAGTCTTTTCCGTCCCTAGATTCAGTCAAATGGCTCATGTGACGCTGCAGTCCTTTTTACAACCCAATCAGATAGAAGATTTTATCAGTGACTAATTGGAGCCTTACCTATCTGAAATTCGGGCCTTAATAAAATCCACAAACGAAATCGGATATGGTGCACTACTTCCTGTTAGATGACAACAGATATGTAAATCCAAATAACTACTTTTGGTCGTAGTCCCAACACGATGAGTAGACATTAGGGCCTCTGTCCCTATATAATCCTAACCCACTGTATTTTGATATCTAGAAAGACCTCGATCTTTGAATTCTTCCATTTTCTATCTTCTGGTTGTTACAAAAAAGAAATAAAAAATTAAAATTCTCTATTTTTTACTTCAGCACCTAAAATTCTTGAGTGACTTTTACAAGCCCGGTGTGGAATTAAAATATTTAAAGGAGACTTTTAGTATGCAGAGGTAAGATTGTGTTTATTTGCACATTGTTGTTGTCTGATTCTATTGTTTTTTTTTACTTATTAATATAAATGCTTCATTATCTTTTTAGTATACAGGAAAGCGATTACGACAGTCAAGATATTCAAGATTGGATTAAATATTCCAAATACAATTACAGTTCAATTGTACAAAATTCTCTTCTGCTAGACGAATTTAATTATGAACTTGGTTCTTTACTTGATTTGGCTTGGTGGCCCAATCTGCGTTTGGGCAACTGGAAACGTTACGAAGCAGCCTTGACACAGCAAGTTGAAAGTCAACATCAATCGTACGATATCTTATCGGGTGTTTCGGCAGCCGCAGCCGTACCCATTATTAAGAACTGTCAAGCAAATTTCACATTAAAAGAACTCACAGATAATAGATTTCATAAGATACCACTGTATGTTTGGAACTATTTACGCTCGAGAACCAATAGTTCTGACGAAATTGTCATTATCGGTGTCAATACACCATTTTATGAGGTTTGCACATAATTAAATGTTTAATTCATTTTAATATTTAATTGAACTTTCTTTTTTACAGTTTTATTTGGAAAAAGATATTGTTTTTTGCTCCGACAGATGTCAAGATATTCCCTGGTTAAAAAAGGTCAGCGCAACTTTTCGCTATAGTGCCTTGGGCGTTATATTTTGCTGCAGCAGTGAAGAAGTAAAGTCATCAAAGCGTTTGGATGGATTTCCAGACATTGACATAAACGTAAACTTAAAAAAACGAGTCAAGAGTTTTAAAATTCGTCAAGAACTTGAAGGTGTCACTAACAGCTACGAGTTAAGTAGCGATGAAAGAGCTCAAAATGAAGATCTTAACTACAACTAAATACACAGTTCTGCAAAAAAAAAACTGCTCTTTAGAAAATGGGACGGATTCGAAGATTTAATCTGCTTAATAAAAAACTGCTTACAGTTTTTTCTGTCTGGTAAGGGAGTTTTTTAAATGGCCTGGTATATAATAATGAGATATTACTAAAATACAATACGCATACAAGTTTTTTCCTGCTTCTTAATTATTTGGATACATTTTAGATAGAAAAAAACTGGAGCTTTTTATTAAGCACATCGAACTCCACATACGTATAAGTCCCATATTAAATAATTTCAGAAAAATCTACTAACGAACATGATGTTTTTGTTTTTTATAGTTTTTATTTCGAATAAATTAAAAATTAAAAAATGATTATTTTTTGAAGAAGATTTTTATGCTGCACGACAAGGACATTTCACATAATTACTTTAATAACATTAAACAAAGCCGGTTTGAGGAATTATTTTTTTTCTGTCTTTTATCGCATAACGGTATTCATATGATTTAGACCATGTCGCAATTACCTTATCGGGATGCAAATAACTATAACATAAAAACTAATACAACAAGTGAAAGTGCTATATTCGCTTATGCCAGATCTTATGTACCATTCGCCATTTATCTCAATCTAGTTTAGTGAAGTAACTCCAATCAAAAAAAAAAAAAAAAACAATTAAAGAGGTCACAGAGAATTAAAAAATTAAAAAAATACATAAAAACCTCATCGGCTCTTAATGGGTTGAGCATTTTTTTTTAATTTTAAGTATTTCCTTAAAGGTCTCTTCAAAAGCTTAAAAATGTTACCTATATTGATATTCTAAAATTTTTTTATAATTTAAGAGGCCAGAAACTTCGAAAATATGGGCGAGCGCCAATTTTTTCAGTTGTTGTTTTTTGTTATTTCTTAATTCTCTATTGCCCTATATATTCGTATTTTTTTTATTTGAGTGACTTCAATTTTTCAAATGATGTAGAAAAATTAGAGTTAGGCGGGGTTTTTTGCCCTCTGCGTGCAAGGACATGGACCAATCTTGCTGATCGATCTTATAATAGCACCCCTTTCGATCGATTGGCGTATTTCAATTTTTTTTAGCTGATCTAGTGCCTCGGCACACTTGATTTCAACAGTAACACGGGCGGACAGACGGACATCGCTCAATCGACTTTGCTAAGCACTAAGAAGTCAGAATATAAACATTTTATGGTGTCGGAAATGAATGTTGTAGTAATTACAAACGGAATTACACACTTAGCTATAACCTTTTTCCACCTGTGTTCAAGAGTGTATTAAACGAAAACATAAGATCATTTTTCTAAACGAAGAAGAATATTATTTTATGTCTTAAAAATTATATAAATAGATAAATATTCTAGCGTCCTTACTAAGTTCCTAATAAGGTCTGTGTAAGATAACGAAGCAAAGAAACTTCGGAATATTTATTAAAATTTTATTAGGTCTAAGAAAAAAATAAACTCAAACGTCCATCTAGACAAGAAGAAAGCAGCTAACAGTAGCGATCGAAAAAATAATGAGAAGTTTGTATTGGAATCTTAATTAGCTTTTAAAAGTTAAACATTTTGATCTTAATTATGTGTTCGATATATGATTGCATTAAATGATTTTTATTGGTCCGTATTAATTTGTGCAGGCATGTGGTCTAAATTTAATGTAAAAGAATAAACACTATTAGGATTATTGTATTATTAAATTTTATGTGACCATTATAAATTATTATGTATAACGCTAAGATTAAAACATTATGTTTTAAGTAAAAAAACAGTCGCAAATAAACAAACTAATTACGTATACACCCCTTACAAAAAAAGTTAAAAAGTCAATGTACATATATTTTCTTTGCTTTATTTTCTATGCAGAAGAGATCTTTTCCTAGCGCTGCTCTTTTTCGCAGGTTAATATAAAAAATATCTAGAGCGAAATAAAAAGTAAGAAGAAAAACAAAGTACGATTTATAATTTTACATAAAAATTTCATCGGCTCATAATGGGTTAAACATTTTTTAAAAATTTTATTATTTCCTGAAAGATTTCCTTACAAGCTTTTAAATGATACCAATATTGACCATACTGACAATCGAACTTTCTTAAAGAAAATTTCAGAGGCCCATTACTTGATGTGTTTTTCTTATTTTTGAATTTTTTATCGATTCATATATTTGTTTTTTTTTTATTGGAATTACTTCATTGTTCCAAATGATATGGTAAATTAAGAACACATGGAGAGATCTTGCTGATTTTTAATAGCAACTCTTTCAAAAGTATGTCTGATCGATTGGCGCCTTTAAATTTTCTCTAGCTCATCTAGCGCCTTGGTAAAGTTAGTTTCAAAACTAAGGCTGACAAACAGACGGACATCGCTCAATCGACTTCGCTAAACATACGAACTCAGAATATATACTTTATGGGGTCTTAAAGGATATTGTAGAAATTACAAACGGAATGAAAAACTTAGTTATACCCTTTTTCCATTTTTTGTGATGAAGGGTATAAAAAGGCCCAACACTTTGTTCAATTTAATACTATTTATCAAAAGTAATTCCAAAACAACAACAAATTAAGTCACGCAACATCATGTTTAAGTCTCTAATGAAAAGTTTTACTTAAACTTGTATTACAAATTATTTGTGGAAAAACATTTTTTACTGCTTGCATTAGAAATACCAAAAATAAATGGATTCCCTCAGCTTAAGTTGATTTTCTTAGTTTATTAAATATTTATACAAAGGTGAAAAAATAAACTATTTACTGTTCACATGAATGTAAATAACATTTCAATATTTGATCAATTTCCCTTAAGGCGCTCTTAATATAACTGTTACAAACGCTTCAAAGCACAATTTTAATCAGCAAAAATAACTCTGCGGCTCTGCCTGCCATCAAAATATCAACAAAAGAAAAAATGTCACATCTTTCTTATGCAATCAATAATTTGTATACTCTTGATCAGATGTTTCTACCATCCTCCAGTGTAAAGCGGGGGTACCTGAAAAATTTTGGAATTTGAGCTACTAAGCTGTTTCGCGAAATTAAACAAGGCCGCACTCCTCTTCTTCATTCTTATTACCACTGTTTACTTTTTTCTTACAGAAAGAGAGGATATCCGACCTTTTTCTTTTCTAAATATTGATGAGCGCTTACAGTAACACTTTTTCACAATGAAAACGACAATACTAAACACTACGCTTGATTCCTCGCGTAGAATGGCACTGGATGTGCGTCTGTGTAACCACATGCCAGACTGGCTCAAATTCTCCGCAGTGATCTGAAGAAATTTCAAGAATTCAACTTTTAACGCCATACTCAAAACAGCTTTGTATTAATTGGCTCTAATTAGAGCTTATGTACCTACAATTCTATAAGGGCTGTGTTATTTACTATATAACAAACTTAGCGATATCAACAAAACCGAACACATCATACAGTTCAATAATGGATTACAATATAAAAAGGAATTTGGTTAAGTTTGCCGTTAAGGCTTGTAATCGGATTAAATACAAATATATATATACGAGATTCTTAAAAATAAATATTTTAATTGAAATCAATTCATAATTATAATTTAACCCACTACTGTCTTATCGTATACTTGAGGCTTCGAGCTAGATTTGCAGCGATTGCGATTTACGAGCATTTATTTTGCCGTTTAAAATCGTAATCTTCAATTAAAGGCATTTCTCAGAACATGGGCAGAAATAGAAAAAATATAAATTTACACTTTTTACAAAAAATATTTCACAAGCAAATTTAAAAAAAAAAATCACATTAATCAAATATCTTTTGTTAGAAAATTTCTGTAAATTGCTTGAAAATTTAACCGTCAGAAATCATTTTTTACTAAAATAAAAAAAAAAAATTTATAAAAATTCTCCAAAAAGAGGTGGTCACAGGAGATCAAACTTAACTAAAATATAGAGATTTCAGAAAAATATTAAAAAAAAATGTTTCTTGTTGTCTTATATTAGTCTCGCTCTCTCTTAGTAATTGATGTAACTTCTATTATTTGAAATCTTAAGCAAGTATAGGTTTTCAGACCCATAAATCTATAGGCATCAAGCTACTTCAGATTTTAAATATTTAACAGTGATTTTCCACAGAAGCTTACATATGAATTGGGTGTATAGAGGAGGGTTACAGCGTTGTTGTTACATTAGGAAACAACACAATTGTGTTAATAATTCAGCCGCTTGTTATTAGAATTATAAAATTTTTAACCGACTCTAAACTTTTACGAGATATGGATTCATCAACTGGCATTTGAAATGATGATAGAATAATTAATAATGAAATTTTGGCTAATTGATACAAAATAAAGAGGTCAGAACAACAAACCTCCTGCACGCAAGGCATTAACACGGTTGTGATATGGTCACTATAATCATATTATTTTTTGTGCAACAATGTGTAGTTGTAGCAAACAAATTATAATTGATATCAACACGATAAACATTTCGTAAAAACGCTTAAAGTTGAAATAGTTATTTATTTTTGGAGAAAAGTAAAAAATAAATATGAATATACAAAATAGCAAATTAAATAAAAATAAATAATTGAATTTTTCTAAATTTATGTTTTAAAACAAATGATTAGTAAATCAATAAATTGCTACTTCTTTAATTTTAGAAAATGCTTGCAATTGTGATTCAAATACATTACATGACATTTTCAATCATTATATGATATTTTATTTTAACCATTTAATGTTTACATTTAATTTTTTATGTTTGTTTACATAAATCACAATGAATTATATTTTTGATGCAAAAAGACATGTCTTCTTGCCTTTCTTTATTAATTGAGTGCAAATACATCACAGTTATGCTCAACAACAACATGGTTCCAGGACCAATTATATTATTATTAAATGTAACAATACTATGTTCTATTCACGACCATATAATACACGCTGCTCATAAATTATGATAACCTCAGCCATATTTTTGCTTTGCATGCGATGGAACACTTGTATATCTAAAACTTTCAGCATTGACCATTTTCCTGGCTGCCTCCTCGGCGAAAATAAATTCAACAAAGTTTTGAGAGCTTCTCTGCAAAAAAGACTTATAATTATCACAAAACTAATTTTGGGAATGAGTTATAAAAGTAGAAAAATCATACAATGAAGTGTATACTGCTAAGAATAGAGCAACAAAAAATATTATCCATTTTTTTGTTACGACTTATTGATTTTCCCTCGTATAAATCAACAATATAACTTCAATACGCATTAGTTTAGTTAGAGGGCATTTCGCATTCTTTTAAAATGCACAAGTGGACCTGTTTTAATCTCATACCTCACTTCATATTTTAAACTCTCGGCAGAATATTTTATTCTCTGTGCTCTTAATAAATCCAGTTACACTTTTGTATTTTTCAAAAGCTTAAAACAGAAACTCAGCTACAACTACAGTAAATAAACAAATATCGAATTTTTGTTTTTTGAACTGATTGCTGCTGATGCTGGCGCTAAACTGTTTGTTGTGGATCGGTCTTTGAGCAGCATTTTTCTTAGACAAGTAGACTACATTTACAAACGTAATTTAGCCACTGTGTTTCAGTGCATTCGAAGACATCGGCGCGTTCATAACGTTGACGGTTAAACTGAAAATACAATTAAAATAAAAAGTAAATCGAAAAAAATATATTATTGAATATTAAGCGAAAATCGTTTATTTTATAATAAATTAAGGACACTCTTGTAAATAAAAAAAGTATAATTTTAAGGTGAGTGCGTTAATCACGCATAAAAATTTAAAAATAAATAAATGTTTGAAAAAAAATTTAAGAAATTAAAATAAATAACTTTTTTAAGATGGACCAAAAATATTAAAGAAATTTTTTATTAGAATGCAATTTTTTTTTTTATTTTCAAATTTTATTTATTAAGTTTATACTGAAACAAGTGGTGGCACGATATTTTACTGTGTTAGAGACTATGATCTTCTAAAAAGCAAACTATAAAAATTTATTACGTTTAATTTAGTACTTAACTGTAAATAATTTATGGACAACATGAAAATTTGGAATTTTTTCATAAAAAACTTTTTTAAACAATTTTAAAAACACAGTATTTTTGATTGATCGTTTTATAGTTTTCATTAAATTCTGCATTTAGCTATTTTTATAATAAATTCCTACTGATCTTTTATTTTGTTGATCGATTATTGTTTGTATTAAAAAATGGATGCGACATTGATTTAATTCGAAACTAAGATAATTTTAAGGCAATAAAAGTGATATCGTAAAACTTATTTACTATTTTAAAAGCAATAACCACAGCTAGACTTATTAAAAGCTGTACAAAGTTAGTGTCAGATCTAAATACAAAAAGGCCTAGTGCTAGTGAATATGTAACTTGGAGTTAATTTAATAAATCTGTGACTTTCAAGTGGAAGCTCTTGTATCTAAAAGTTAACGTGTTGTTTTAAGTTATTTCCCGCTGCCGTTATAATAATTTGATTTCGGATTCAGTTAAATTAAGCTATCCACTGATAAGATATTTAAAGTTAACGCCTGCTTGCGGTTATCACGTCTACAAGTATCAGCACTATGCAGATGCAGGTTTATATAATCCAAACACATCATTCCTGTTTTACAACTGCCTGGCATAATTCTTCGTTAAGCTTAAAATTTTAACCTGAAAACCTTAGGCCAAATTTTGCTTTCCAGGGGATCCATTGCCCTTTTGAGGTTTATTGGAATCCCATAAGGCCCAATTGGAGACTGCTAATATTCACTGCCTGTTTTTTTGCTCGTCCGTAAATTGAATATTTAATTAAACATTTTTCTGTATCATGAGCCAGACAGATTGCCATCCTAAGACCTGTTAAGGCGCCTGCAGTTCTTAAGAGATTCCATAAGTTACATTGACCGCCTAAATGATTCAAAAAAGAAATTCGCCCTTTTATTTATTATCTTAAGAAACACTTCAAAGGCATATGTAAGTTATCTTCTTTTTTCTCTAAAATCGTGCATAAGGGGCATAAGCCTTCGTGCTTACTGAATATCACTGATGCAAAAACTGTGCTCTTTATATACTTTTTAGCATCGACGTTTGACTTTAAATTACCCGATTAGAAAAACCATTGCATTAAATAGCATAATTTAGATGACAAGTCAATAAGAATTTTCTCATTAAACACGTGAAGCCAATGTTGATTTGTAGAGATGTTCGTTCTGTTAGAACAAATCCAGAATTATAACATGTTGGATGATGTTTCGAGTTTTACCAGGCAACGTTGCTATATTTATTTAAAAATGTGGATTTTTTTTAATAAAAATTGTCTATAAGCTGTTGAAGCGATAACTGAATAATTTGAACTAAAACTAGAATTCTTAAACACTATTGAGAGACTTGAGACACCAATAATTCATAAGGTTTTTCAATAGTGTCTGCAAAAATGAAGTGATTGGCATTCAATGAAGAAAATTTTTTTGCAAAACTTAAATTTAACACACCATCTTAAATATATATTAATTGTTATTGTTATTGTAAGTCAAGTCAATTCAAAATGCATTGGTTATTATTATTATTAAAAATAATTTATTACTTTCTTTTGTTATGCAAAAATATAATTAAAACTGAATAAACTAAAACAAAAAAGTAGTTGTTTGTTTCTTATACGTTTTTTTTTTATAATTTTAAACAATTCAACATAAATAAGTCTTGAATATTTAAAACATTTAAAATATTATTGCTCGTTTATGGTCACTTCAAACTCAATGTCACTGAGATTTAACTAAAACAGTTTTATTAAATAAAATTATTTATTTAAGCAAAAACAGTTAAAAATAAAAATTCAAAAGCAAATACAACATATTTTAAACTAATTATAGTTTTTAGTAAAATAAATAAAACAATAAACTAATTTATTACATACAACACACAGAGACAGGTATAAAATTTGTATTTATTTTAAAGGCTTCGAGGCGAACTATAAATTTAATTATAAAGTACTCGCGCATAGAAATACACTTCGCAATTAGAACTTTTTACTTTTGATTTCTATAAATCACATGTATCACATTTCGTTTACAAAGTGATAATCATTTTAACCATGATTTGTAATTTGAAATTGACAATTTTATTACCAAAACTATATTTCGATTTTGGGTTCAACAACAGTTTTGGTGTATTTTTTAAAGATGCCTTAAAATAAAACATTAGTTTATACAGCACAAGTATTTTGTCATTGCAGTTGCCTCGTGTTTAACCATGTTTTTAAGAATACGACAGGATTCCCAGAAGAGAAGAAAAAACCTTCTACACTTTGTATTTAATAAAGAAAAATAATTGATAATTATTCAGTTAAACTTTTTTTAAAACACCATTTCGCTTAAGTTATAAAAACCCTTCTTTTTTAAATATTTGAAGTGTTCATCAATTGTAGGAGCTATTGTCGCCACATGACTCCCATCAACACAGCTTATCACACCGAAAAATCTTGTTTTTTTTTAAATATTTTTTAATTTCTTGTTTTTCCTTTTCATCCATTAAGAACGTAATTCAATTGGGATAAAGCTTAGCATACAGAAGCAGCTTCTATGCATTCGTGAAGAGCATCGCTTACAGAGGGCTGGCAAGGAATAATATTTATGTCATTACCAGGTCCTATTTTTAGACACCTTCGACAAGTATTCTCATGTTATTTGAATGTTTATGTGCATGCTCACTTCTTGTTAGGCAGAGAAAATATATCACATTGTTGTTTTAAATGTTTTTTTTTAATCTTTGTCTAAAAATTAAAACCATGGCGAAATAATATACGGTAGGAGCGATGGCGGATTCGTTAATTTTCGACGTTAGCCCGAATGTCAAACTACATATAAAAAAATAGTATAAAATTTTTTTATATATGGAGCTTGACTGGCAAAAATCGATGAATTCGCTATCGTTCCCAACGTATATTTATTCGCCTTGCCCAAAACTCTCATAAATAATAAATTTCTTATAAACAGCTGTCATTTTTGGCAGTTTTTAAAACTGGCTGCTTCAGAAAATAATAATACTGGAGAATCAATCAATCGAAAATCTTTCACGATACCATCGAATTTCAAATACGCCTACAAATAGGACAGACGTCTAATACGCTAACGCCAATCACGATAAGCATGTTTGTGCGAGTATGTCTATCACTGGCTAACGAACAGACACTTTTGAACATGCATGCTATCGGGAACATTATTAGCCTTGGACTAATCGTAGCTATTAGGAGAGAACTGTCAAAGAGAAATAAGAAGATCTACAGCCTGTTACTACTTCAGTCGCGATGAAGGATTAGTGAAAATATCAGACAGTCAATTGTGTACCAGTAATTATTGAGAAATGAAAGTAGTCGCTACCCGTCCTAAATATTCACATAAACCAATTTATCAAGATATCAGCACAAAAAACAGCTTTTTGTACTGCTTCACTGACTCTTAAATTTACAAGTGTTTAGCACATTTCTAGTTTATAGTTTTGTAGGTTTGTCTTTTGAGTCTTTTCTAGTTTTAAATATTTTTCGATGTTTTGTTTTAAAATTTGCTGGCTGAAGGAAATTTCAAATTAGCAAACAATTGCAATTCTCAACCATCTTTTAAATTGTTTAATGCAAAGTAATATTTCGATAAGTTATCAACAGTGATTTCCCCAAATTTATTTCATGATTTTTTTTGGTGATTTTAAGCCACTTTATTCAATACTATCCGTTTATTTTGCTTCCTTTTTGAAGGAGGACAGTCAAGGTGTTCGTTATATATTCTAAAAAGCCATCACAATTTCCTAACCAGCCGATTTCACTGTCTTTGATTTAGTCGCATTATACACCATGTGATGCAGATTAACGTCAGTACTTATCCACAGCCATCAGCCTACGGTAGTCTTACCATTGGGTGAATACAATGCATATACGAGCTGGTTTGGGGCGCACAGCGGAGGAACAAGCAGCAAGTTTGATGCATGACTTGCAGGAGCGCTAACAACTCCTTGCGTGAGTGTTAGATCAACATCTAAGCTTCACTGCACAGCTATTGGCGGTATTCTGTTAAGCAAGAAACTGCAAATAAAACACATCTACCACGTTACTTCCTGTAGGGATCATAGTCCCTGCAAATCACCTGCTCCCATAGTTCCAGAAGTTAAGCCACAAATCGAACTCCAAAAGCCCATATCTCATAGTTTCAGGCCCTTACAAACTAAGATGAATAGTGCTTTAATATACCCCGTCAAGGTGTCGAAGTCCACCATGTCAATTTGTGGTATACAGACCTACATAAGACGTCATTTCCACCACTATGAAAGTGTGGTGTATGAGAGGGGAATGTTAAATAAGCTAACACTTGTACAACGTGCTATTATAACAAAAGACCATGTGTATGTCTAACAGAGCCTTGGGTAGGAAAAAAATATTGTTAAGTGCTTCCATTAAATGATTCGTTTGAAAGGCGGGTAAATGAGAAATAGCAGTTCCAATCTCCGAGAACCAATAAAAAAACAATTATTATGCTATCACGGCCGATTAGTTTGATTGAGTGCATGTGTATTAGAACAACAGCACCTGTATCTTAGAGCAGCAATTGAGATGGTTAAGTCACCTGCACAAGAAAAAAAAATTATGGAACAAAACTATTAGGTAGACTTTGTTGGAGAGAAAAGTAACAACATAAAAGCAATATGTGGGTGAATTGGTGGTAAATTGGCTTAAAAGGCCTGGTTTGTTAAACAGGAGATCGCAGTTGTAAAGCTTTGACATATAGAAAATATTATTTTGTATTGAAAAAATCTGTTTCAGTTATTTGCCCCCTCATTTTTTTATGATTATTTTTTTTTTCTAAAAATAATGAAAAAAATAAAGGTGATATCAAAGCATTTTAAGTTCTAGGTTACTTGACTATAAGCTGTCTTTTTTATGTCACGAAGACGCAAACAAGTTTAGATTTTTTTTCCTCATGTACAAAAAGCTAAAGAAAAAAACTTCCGTATTAATTTAAATACAAGTTTGAAGTCATTAAATCTTATTATGAACTTTTTTCTTACACTTTCGTTTTCAAATTAAATAATCTACTCTAATACCTACTGCAAATAAAAATAAAAATAACCACTATTTTTATACTTGACAAATACTAAGTGAAGTCTTTGTAGGTTTAAGCGTCAAAACTAGTTTTTTGCTGACACCACATTATTATTATTATTGCTCTTTAATGAAATATTAAGTTTTCAATCAAGAAATTCATTTTTAATAAATAAAAATTTATGTTATAAAGTTTTCTTGAAACGATATTGGGTGAACAAAAAATCTTTTTAAATATTTTCTATAACTCTCGAGCTCCTAGTAGAGAAGTTTGTATATTCCACCGTTTTCAACGGCTTTAACGATTTTGCTTTAAGCATACCTTCTTCTTTTTCTTGACGAATCGCTCGGAATAGAGTTAAGTGCTGCTCGATCTTATATAAGCGCCTTCAAAGCAGTCTTGATGAATTTTCAACTTTGTTATGTCTCTTCGGCCTAAGTAACGTGTGTGACAACAAGCGACTATTATCTACAATTGAAGCCATTCACAGCAAGACCACGGAAGCAAATATACCTTTCATCCAGTTGTTAACTTTAATACGATTACTAACGTAACATTGTTATTTACTTATAAAAAAAAAAAACACATGTATTCAAGCAAAACCACAAACAATAAATAACAAATTGTTTAAAATTTATTGCAAAGAATACCTTTGGCAATTTCTATGAAATAAAAATCGTTTTAACAACTTTATTTTTATTTTTAGCTTTTTAAGGGACCAAAATCATGTAAAAAGGTTAAACTATGGATTAATGTTCTGCTTAATACGCATAAATCTTTATTTAAAGAAATTAAATCATTTTATTTATAAAATATATTTTCAGGTTTTTGCCCAATATCGTTTGCTATTCATAAGATAAAATAAAAAACAAAACAAAATTATGTGCAAAGTTAAAGAAAAAACAAAAATTCGTGATAGGCCAGTCAAACCTTAAGTCAAGCTAAGAAAAAGACGGCAAAAAACGTGCATAATAATTGTGGCAGCAGACCACATACAATTTTTCTTATCATAATCACAATCACCACAACAGTTTCAGCTACAACAGTCACACACACAGCACAAAACTTGAGCGGAACAAAAACAAATGAACAAACAAAAAAAAAACAGCCATATGATGAGCTGTCTTTCAATAAAAATTAACAAACAGTGACTACAATTTGTATTTGGTATAAAGTTCTGCCCAGCCATCAAGTTAAAACAAAACAAATAGAAATAAAAACAAAAACAAAAACTGCAAATTTCAAACAGCGAATAACATTCCAAATTTTAAAATTTATTTTTAAATACTTGTATTAGAAACAGAAACACTTATTTACTTTATTAATATTGAGGAATATTCATAAAAAACAAGACGGGGGTTAACTTTGTTGTTCTAAAAGATTCCATAACTAAAAGATGATTTTGTTAACAAAAAAAAAAAGAGTTTATTGAAAATATAAAAGAATAATCGAAATGATAAGAAATCAAATCGTTTACGAACTTCGAATTAAAACAAAAAATTCTAAGCAAGTATGTTTCTTAAGTCTTTTGTTTTTTCTGCATTGCTGGCATTTTATATGGCAAAGGTTTCTTTCTCTTTTTTGTGCCTTTTAAAAATGTGTGTGAATTTTTGCAAAAAACAAAAAAAAAAAAAAAATCACAATTTTATTTGTTAAACACAATTGTAAGATTTTTATCAATTTAAACTTTATTGTCGAAATGTAAATTTAGGTTTAAAGCCTTCATTTTAAAAATTAAATTACTGTGTTATGAAATTGATTTTAAAATAACAAGGCAACAAACAACAGCAATGAAAAACAAAGAGTTGACATTCCACTTAATGATGGCATTCAATAATATTATTATAGAATAATTAAACTTTAATAAATGAACGTAAATTTATTTATACAACAGTTATTATTTTAACATAGTAAGGATATCGTCGGTCACAAGTTGACAACTTTTAACTCGCAAAAAAATCAGATCAGGTTGTTATTTATTTTAATTTTTTAATGAAATATAATTTTAATAGCGTTGTTTTCTTTTCATCATCCCACTATAAATATCTCCTGCAGATTTCTGTTTTGATTTAGAAACGTTTTTTTTTTTTTTTTGTTTTCAGAAAAGCACAAAAAACATGTTTATAGTTGTCAACCTATGACCGACGATATATCTACTTTGCATTTAAGTTTTTTTTTTTTTTTTTTTTTGATATCTAAAGGGTCTTCGTACCTTTGTTTATCGAATCATTTATTAAAAGTTAATTACTTGGCTCTTACTTTAGCACACATGCGCCTTTTGGGTACTCTGTGGCCAGGATAGAGGTTTTTAATCACAAAATCACTACCAAATGTTTTATTTTAACCAACCTAACCACTATTATACCACACAGTCTTGTCATAACATAACTAATTGCTCTGTTAAAGTTTAGACCAGGATTTCCTTGTTTTTATACAGAGGAATTAACTATCTCCTATAAAGGCGTTTTTACCAACTTATTTGGCAAGACTATAAAACAACTCTTTTCATTTCTGATATTCTTTTGCTCTAATATATTGACGATTTAGAGACTCAAGAATGTTTGAACTCAGCTCAGCAGCTCTTAATTTATTCACTTTTTATTCAGATTGTTTATACCGCTACCCAGCTACAATTCCTTCTTATGCTCATCGAGCTGGTAGGATTTTTACAATTATCTTGTGTTAAAAAACATGTAAACACCTCTAAGTTTGGCTTTTTAAAACAAACACCCTAACTTCTGTTATTTATTAGCTAAGATACAATCTAAGTTTTTATCGGCAATTTTACCTTTTTTTTCTTCAATATTCTTCAAATATTGTTTTCTTTTCTTCAAGTAAATTAAAACATGACCATAATATAATTTATTTTTCTTTGGCACATTTGCCTAGTTAAGTCTTTAGTTATATTATTTTATTCCAAAGAACTTTTTAAGAATAGCCAAAGAGAAAGCTTTAAGCATACTACAATTTGAATAGCATAATTGTGTTTGTTTTGAATTGAGACGAACGTGTCAGTTATTTTAACACTACTTTTATGCAAAATTTCAATCTATTTTGAGAACTTCCTTTAGGCGAACGGTCGTGAGCTTTTTCATCAAAATTTCTTTAAAAACGGTAAAATTAGAATTTATTTTTATAACTGTCAAAACTTTTTCGTGTATTATCTTTTTTAAGTATTTGATGATAATTTGGACTTCTACTATTTCTCTTTTTTCTTATAAATATTGTGGAAACTGTGTCAACCAATCGGTTGGTAAATATAAAACTGATTAATCGATATCTTTTAAACGCTCAAGTCAAATCTTAAATCCTGACATGCTTAGATAAAATTATATTGCCACTTTTACTCGGTGGTAGCTTTTAATTGCAAAACATAAAGCGACGAGAATTATTTTTTATGTTAATTTATTAACTCAAATCTAACTACTGCGCACATCTAACTTCTTTGTTCGACATTACTTATAGGTGAGTTAAAACGTCTAATTCTTTTAATATGGAATGATATGGCAGCTTTTAGGATTTTTTTTCCTTAATATTCATATTTTTTGCCTAGGAGTATGACCCAATCAAAAGAATTCCGATATGACATATAAACCGGTTAGTATTTCTGCTTCAGTTGTGATAAAACAACTTTCGTATCTGTATAATAAAACGATAACGAAACTGTTTCTTAATTTGTCCATTTCTTTCTGTCAATTTCTTTAAACACACTTTGTTTAAAGCTGCTAAATGGATGTTTACAAAATTTTTACAAAATTTTGATCTCGAAAAATAAAAGCAAATACAAAAATTTTTATTTTGTTATTAGCAAGTTAATAGCAATTTTAAGTTTTTGAGATTCGTTGTAGTTGAAGTTTTTTTAATACATTTAGCAATTTCCTGTTTTAGCTTGGTAAAAGTTTTTTAACGGGCACTAAAAATATTCGACTATTGTGATTTTTTTTTTTGCGAAAAACAAATGTATGCAAATGCAATTTGAGTAGCCATTTATTTACTCTTCAGTTATTTAATAAAATACCTGTTAAATAGTTAAAATATACAGTTTTTGACAATTTAATAAATCAGAAACCGAACTTAAACTTAAAGAGTTTCGAATACTCCTGAAAAGGTATACACAGCGGAACAAATTTTGTGTATGAGAAATAATCAAAGCTGATTATACAAATTGCAATCAAGTAGATCCTGCATCTATTTTTTTAAAGAGAAAAAGTCAATATACGTGTGCAATGGGAAATATTTTTCCAAATAATTCGCAAATTTTTTTTTCATCATAGGGGCACGGCACAATGTAATGGCGCAGTGTACTTTTTAATAAAAGCAGCAAACATTTTTTTATTTAAAAAAAAAACTTTACATCGAGTTGCTAGTCATCACAATTAAGAAAAAATAAGAAAATGGGATGTTGGCGCCCACTGTCACGCCTGCTCCTCTTAAAAAGAAATTTTAAATATTTTAAATTCGGTTAAACTGATTTCGATTAAAGGAAAAAAAAAATTCAACTCCGCGGGTTCTAAAAAGAACTACTTGGCCAGAATGGGTTGAAAAGATTCTTTATCTATAAATAAATCAATATTTATAAAATTAAGTAGTAAACGATAAAAATTTATGGAGAAGAGAATATAAATTATTTTGGTTGCTCCAACATCATTTTAAACAAAATGTTTCTCTATGTAGATTGAAATTTGCTAACAGTTATGTTATCAGAAGATGAGCTTATTCAGAATTATACGATTCGTAATTTCAAGTTACACTAGCAACAATACCTTCGAAATTAATTTGAAGTTTATTTTCTTCTCCTGCTTTTAAAATTTTATCTTGTGGCGTTGATTTGGATTTTGTTTTTAAGTGGAGATTTTCTCAACATTAATATTTGAAGTTCTAAAATTAATAGTAAATGCTTCAATATGACAATTTTTACTTGTTTAATTAAAACAACATGATTTTCAATAAAATTTAAGCGCAATAAACAATAATTCAAATCACAATTTCTAAAAAAAACGCAAGTAGGTGCAGGATGTTTTTTTTAATGGTTTAATAAATACTATGTGCTAACTTTTGGCAAAGATGCAGGTCTGCCCATTCCATTTTTTTATTCCCTTTTAAAACTTAAAAACAAACAACATAAAACTTTTTGAAAAAAACACTTTATTTGAATTAGCGCAATATAAAAAATATAAACAAAAGAGATACGTTGTATTATCTTTTACTATTTGTGCAAGATTGCAATTAAAATTATAAAAATAAGAACAACAAAGAAAAACCTAGAATTTGTAAAATTTTTTAACCCCGTATGAAAGCTTGCAGGTAATTAAAAGAAATTTTTTATATTTCTCTTATTTAGACTATTTATTATAAAAAATTATATGAATGTATTCTTTTGATTTTTGTCCATTTGGTTACATTTTGTACCGTATTTTGCATACTACTTTGTTAAACAGCATATTTAGATATTTTGTAAAAATCGCTAACATGTCAATAAATAAGACAATCTTAGGCATAATACTGCACAATTAGCTTACTAAGTTTTTGTATGAAAAAGTTTTGCCTTACTCACCATATAATACAGATAATTCCCCGTCTGACTGCTATTTGTTTCTCTTATGTAAATGTGTAAACGCAACTTAAATTCATACATAATAACAAATGAGTGTTGTACCTAATTTTTTCATTACTTATTGTGTGGTAAATTATTTTTCTTATTGGTCGTTAGAAGTCGCCTTTTGTCTTCTACTTGACTCGCCTTGAATTTCGTTTATTACAGAAAATCTATTTTTTTGTACCTTCTTTAGATTCTAATCGACTTGGTATATTTATAAAAATACTAAAATTCCGCTTTTTAATTATAATGTGGCAACCTTGGTCACATTAAAGCATCAGACATGCCAATCTAAATAAGGGATGCAAAATAAAAGTAAATTTGAAAACCGAAATAAAATTTAAAGAAAAATCAATTCCACTTTAAAGTTTAATAGTGGTTTTTTAATCCGAAGGAATTTTTTGTTTTCTGAAAAACTAATTTACGGTATTAAGACAACTTTTGATGGAAATTAAGTTTTTTGATATGCCTGTGTATATGTATTGTTTCCCATGGATTTGAGTTGCTTAGAGAGCCGTAAAAAACTTCTTTCACTTGTTCTTTGTAACTACTTTTATTTCAGGCCAAGTCCTATGGTGCTTATGTATGATTATAATAATTTTCTTTAGTGTTAGCACCCTTGTGAGTTCAAGTGAGTTGCCAACTTTCATATATCATAGTAAAATTTTCTCAAAATATGATCAATCCAACCCGATTTCCTCTTTGCAATTTCCGAATGGATTGGTTTTTCGTTACTTTTGGCTAAAATATTCGAAATAGTTCTTGCAAGCATCAGTGGAGGAATCTTATGTCGCTCACAGAATACATTAGAGTGGAATATAGATCGAACATTTGACACACAGTTTAGATTTTGTAATAACTGCTACACATTTTGTAATGCTCCAAATGCCTGTTTTTTTTTCTATTTGCAATATCTTTTTGTGAGCCTCTGAACAATACTTGCAATAAAATACATCATTCTAACTCTTTTTCTTGCCCTTACGAAAAAGAATACAAAGACAAAAGTCGCAACGTCATTCTTTAAGAGGCACTTATTGGATAAAAAAGGTTTTGGCTTACTTGTTTAAAAAGTTTTTCTAAAATAGACTTAAACTGTTACAAATGTGAAAGGCAGATTGCGAACATCCTCAAATGAGTTTATTTTTTTTAATACTTTTTCTAATAAAATTTTATCGAAATTACAATTCCGTTTTTTACAAAATTAAATCTTAAATCTATAAAAAAAAGTTTATTCCCAACAACTCCGATTCAACATCTAATTTATAGGTCAGCTTAAGTTAAATACATATAAATTAATTGCAAAATTTTTTTTTAATTTTTCTCTGCATATTTTGTTATTTAACATTCCAAAGACAAACAAGAAACTGAAACACTAAATATGACTGGTTTTTAAGTCCATGTTTGTACAGCTTAACAACCCTAAAAACGTTTTACGAATGCCAGTGTTTTAATTTAAATTACTAATGTATTGCGATCATAAACTTCCAACTTCCTTCTGCTTTTTTTCTTTTAATTTTCTGGGTCATGTTAAAACGATATCAGTGTTGAATTTTATCGTTTAAAAGCGCTGGGTATTAAGCAAAAACTATATTATTAGCATTTACGGGGTCAAAGAAATAATCAATCCGAACGATTCACTAACAACGGTAAGTAAAATGGTTTCTCATTTAAATCAAATTAAAATTTAATTTCAATACTTAAACATTAAAAAGAAAAATTGCAAAAGAGGTGCAGCTAAGCAGATAATGTTTGTATTAAATTATTCACATCTCTGAACGACAACAAAAATCGAATAAATCATCAAAAACACTTAACAACAACACAAAGACATTAATGTTTAAAAACAAAACTACTTAAATGTAACAAAAGTTTTATGGTTTGATTAATCAGGTGTTGAGTTTTAGTTAAACTAAAATATTTTGTTTAAAAAATGATTGCAAGTTGATAAATGTTTTTCCTGATTTACAAAATTTAAATTTGTTCAGTTTTTTTTTATCGAATTGTTTTACAAGTAAAAGAACCTTTAAATATTCTGTTTTTTATTTAATTAAATGTCAACTTATGAATAAAATTAAAACAAAAAAACATACATGCTGACACCCAATTTAATGTTGAATTTAATCGTTTTAAATCACATTAATTGCAGTTATAACACAGAATACTTTTAAAAATATATAAAATAATTTCTTGTTTGTTTTGAGGAGTTTTTATTTTTTTTTTTTTTTTTTTTTTATAAAAATGAAGGTTATTGATTTTAAATTCCTTAATAAAAAATTGGCTTGATAAAGGCGAACAAGAAGCAAGTACGCAGGAAATTCTTTACCTCGTAGATTGATTTCCTTTGCTTTCAAAATATTGAAACAAATAAATAAATTCAAAACGTCCAATAAATTCAAATATGAGATGCAGGTGATTTAATTCAATTAGCAGTCAAAATTTTAATTGATCAAGTAAAGTAATAAAATAAAAATAATTTAAGCACAGACTAGGACATTTGAATACAACAAAAAATAAATTTTTTTAATTTATTCGGGCATTAAAACAAAACTCTAGCATCCTAAAAAATTAAAACACATTGGTAGAGGATGAATATACCAATTTTCCTTCTTAACTCTTCACCTTCCCGAGGGATTTTGACAGAGTGTCTTAAAACTTATTGGGATTCTCTAACAAAGTTCATTCAGGGTTAACGCGAATCTCCTTTTTTTTTTTTTTTTGTTAAACTTCAAGTTCAATGCTTACGAAGATAAGATTTGTATACCTACAGAGCGTTGTCCCTTTTGACTTCAATTTGTACATTGAATTTATTGACAAATTAAATTTCCATTTAATTTTAAAAATATTCGTTTATGCAAATTTTTCTTAATAAAAACTTGCTCAGAGACTAAAAAAAAATAATAATAACAACACATTATCAGTACTTAAGCAATAAAACTCATTTCGCGGCAGTCATTTCATAAAATAAAGTAATTAAATCAAAAGATTGAGGACACAAACATCAAATTACACACACACACAAAAATACACATACACATACATCTTTTCCTACGCATTTGAACATTAAACCAGAAATGACTGAATTTGAAAGATTTTATTAATGATTATAAAAATGTTTGTTAAGTTTTGCAATGTTATTAATTTAAAATAAAAAAACAACAACTCACTTTTATTCAATGACTTAAATAAGGAAAGTTGATGTTTTAAAAAAAAAAAATTTAGTACCAAAATAAATGAAAGTGTGTCAAATGTTTTAAAAAGGGAGATTTGATTAAAAATCGTCCTCCATAGATAAAGACATTGTATTTATTTAAGGTAGATTTCATTTAAATATCTGTATGTGTTTAACAATTTTACATAGAAAAATATTATTTTTTCAAGGATTTTAAGGTGATTATTTCTAAAAAAAAAAAAAATAATTGATTGTATGTGACAAATATTTCTTTTAAGAATTACAAAATATATGTAAATTTTTAAACTTATAGCTGGCTTAACATTCAACTATAATAACAAAAAAAAAAAAAAAAAAAACCAAACGGGTGATTTCTTAAGCATTAAAGTAAATAAAACTTAGACTTGGAAGTTTTTTTGAGTCCAAAAATTATTGCTGCCTAAGAATTTTTCGGGATTATTTTAAATAGACATTTAATAAGTGGAAAGAGGCATAGTAAAATTCACACACATAGCTAAGCTTACTCTGTACAATATCTGTTCATAAGTGTTATTTTAATTAAATACTTATTTTCAACAAAAAAAAATTAAACTATATTTTATAGAGCAAACATTTGGCATCAATTGATGATGTATGACCAGGCTAATTTGTAGTTCTCTCATATTTTTACGATAATTTGCAGTTCTCTAATAATTTTTTATTTGAACGTAGCCTTTTGTTGCACTACATAGATGTGGTACTCTTTTTTACTGTGGGAGAATATAGAAAAACGGTCTGACAGCATTTATTCATGTGTTCAGTGCGCGTTCTTAGTGCTGCCAATAAATTTCAAATAACTTATTAAAGATCTTAATAAAATTGATGAAAAAAAAAAAAATATTAATTTAAAAAGTTGCTATTATTTTTATTTAAACTTGTAAAACAAAATCTGTGTTCTTAAAAAAATAAGATCTTAAAATACTAACAAATCGCAGGATAAATACATACTTTAAATAAGAAACTTTCCAAGTAATAAAATTATGACCTCTATAGCCAATAATTATTTAGACAAAAAATTCAAAAAAAAAATTTTTTTGGGATTAAATTCAAAATTTAAAAAAATGAGAGATGGTTAATGGATACAAATTATTATTTTACAAATAAGTTCACTTGTAATTTTATGGGGGAACTCTAGTGAATTTTCTTTCTTTTAAATTGAAGTAGAAAAACAATTGAAAAAAAGGATCTAATAAAATTTTTTTACTATTTTAAGCTGCCTTTCACTTAAATCTATAAGTGCCAACCATTTTCAAACTTAAAGATATCGCGAGGTTTATCTTCAACACACTCACCAGTTATTTAAAAACATCTTTATTCAACCTGCAATATTCCTGAAATCTGTAAAAACCATTTGATTCAAACAAACTTGAATCTGTTTTATTTTTTCATTGTCCTCGCTAAGGTTCAACAATAAAAAAATGCTGATAAACAATAATATCACTCATATATATCCTTTGTACCACAACGAAAACTATTCACAATAGACAAAAATAATTCACAATAGGACTCCTTTTTCGCAACATTTTCTTGATATCAGTTTGTTGGGAGTGAGAATATAATTTCCTTCATAAACAACTTACTCCCATAACATTCGCGATAGAGATGTATAACGACAAAATTTTGCACAAATTCTAATGAAAAATAAAACTCATCCCAAAACTCCTTAGAAATTTTGTAAATCCCTAAAAATGGGATTTTTAAGTCTTTTGCTGTTTTTGTGCCAAATGGTGCTTAAGGAGCAATTCCAATTACGGGGTAATTTATCTATTTATTTATTTATTTTTTTATCCGCCTAATCTAAGGTAAAAATTTGCTTAAAATTTTACATTTCAAACATATTTATTTTGGAAATATTTAGTTGTAGTGGTAACAAAAACCTTCAAAATATTTTTTACTCAAATACATATTAGCAATTGATACTTCTAACGATAATTTCTTAAATAATTCAGAAAAATAAAGAAACATTGTCTCTTTACATTTCAAATAATTTATAATTATTAACTAAGAAAAGAATTTTGAACAACTATTTTTCTTAATTTTGAGAAATGAATTGTAAATCTAGAAAATATATTTTAATAAAACTTGCAAACGTTCTGGTATTAATAAACATGTAAAAAAAAGGATAAAAAATTTATAAAATGTAAAAAGAGACAATTTACAACAATAAATTGAATTTAATTCTTTTCTAATTTCCCCACTGTGCACTATCAAAATTTATAGTTTTTTATAAAACGTAAAACGTTTTCTCTGTTCATGTTTTTAGGCCCACATGCAGACATTTAAACACTAGGTCGAGCACAAAAGAATCGAAATGCTAGAAAACATTTGTCGCAGAACCTGGATGCAAGATTCCTTAATTTGTTACCGCGTGGGCTTCTTGGCTGTTAAGTAAGAGTGCTGATATGAGCATTAAGCAGTATTCTAAAATGCAAAACCAAGTTAAAAAAAGTTACCCTCTAGTTAAAGAATTCGTTTTTTGTATATCAAACACTACTCCACAATCTTATGGCTTAGAGGCATAAAACAATATTTTTTTTTTTTTTCTTACTTTCAATGAAACAAAAAGTTAGACACGATTTTCATGTGTGGCAGAAACCAATCCAAACCAAAACACAGAACTTTGTTACGCATTCAATATTTTATTTATTTTATTTTATTTTTTTTAATATAAAAAGATAAAGTGTAAAATCAAAACGAACTTCTACATACCACACCTATAACTATGTTTCTATTTGTGACTCGATTTTATTCAAAATTAGTTGAAATAGGCCTGTTAAACAACAACACGCTTAATGTTTTCTAAGCTGTCGCACTAGTAATTAAATGTTGTTTTTTTTATTTTGTCGTCATAGTATTACATAGTTAGCTTGGAAGCCATAAGGCATTTATGCAGAAAAAGACACAGCTTAAAAAATCAACTACTTGTAGTTAAATGGTGTTAATATTGTACGTTGTCTTTACCATGCGTGTTTTCCAAAAGGCGACTAAATGTGTGTATTTTATTATTTTTATTTAATTTTGATCATCTATTGCAAGGAGCTTAAATTTGCTTGTTGAATGATTTTGTAATTGTTTGTACCCTACATTAATAGTTTACGCTTATCAAAAATTTTTAAGTTGAAACAAATATTCCAAATACTTTTTTCAAAAAACACACATTGTACCAAGTACTATTAGAAAAAACTTTTTATCCACACAAGTTTTTAAATTTATATTTCAATGTCATTCATAAATACGAGTATATCATAAATTTTATTACATTACACAGAACCAATTGGGACAAAATTAAGTCCATTTAGTATTAAACACAAATTCTAAAAAAAAATCTTATATCTCAAGAAAATTAAAAAAAATGGCCGATCTAATAATTTACGTTTCATTTTGTACAACTTGTAAAGGGTCATCCAAAAAACGCGTCTACATGTTTCTTTGAAATAAAACACAAACTATTTTCAATTTTTTCAAGCTGTTTTTTTTTATTAAAAGTATGATCCATTACAATTATAAGTGGAATAGAATATCACTCAAATGTCCACCATGACTGCGTCTGCAGACATCAATCCGAATATCGAAATTTTCAATGACTTTCCGACATGTTGCTGGTGTTATTTTGCGAATTGCAACTTGAATGTTGTTTTTCATGAGATTTTTCATGAATAACACAAGGATTTTCATCACCCCAGATACGACAATTTTGCTTATTGACGAATCCATCCATTCTGAAATGAGCTTCGTCACTAAACAAAATTTTGCTTGAAAACAATGGATCTGATGCTCGTTTTTTGAATGATGTAAACGCGTTGTTGCAATGTGTACCTGTCCATGGTTAAAACTGTACTACCTTCTAATAAAACAAAATGGCTTATGTCATTTGAAAAGATGTCACGTGTAAAAGTTATATAGTGCTGACATCTAGGCGTCACATTTGGATGACCCTTTATTTTTAAAAGACTCTCTTTTCAAAACTTTATTTTCTTAGGTTACTCCTCCTAAACTCACTTTTATAATTTTTTTTTAAGACCAATTAAGACCAATCTTAAAAACAATTAAAACAGAAAAAAGACTATTTTTGAAAAGAGAAACAGGTTTTAAAAAAATACTTTCTTCAAATAGTACCAAATCATTGATATTTTTTTTTTTTCTTGCAAAATTGGGTTTTAATAATTTTTTTGGTTAATAAGCGGTATTTTGTTCAAGATATTGTTTTTAAAATGTACTATTCCGAAAAGTACTTTTTCAAAAAAAAAATTCTAAAAAGTACTTTTATCAAAAGGTATTATATTTATTCGGAAAAGTAAAACGATAATATTAAAGTTTAATTAATTTAATTTAATATTAACCTGTTTTTAGTTTTTAGGTATTATTTTTCATATTTGCCTCTACCCTAGATGATCTACAGAAGGTTTATGTTAATATTTTTTTTAGACATCGTTTCGAAAGAGGTGCTATTATATATATATATGTATTGAAAACTGAAATTTCAGAAAAAAAAACTATAAATTACCAAGTTTTTGTAATATCACTCAATCATTTAAATTCCACCAAAATATTTTTTTGTAATAAAATAATGAAAATTATATTGAAATAAAAAAACTAGTTTAGCAAAAAATTTAAATTTCTCTAAACGATTGAAATTTTACGAAAATATTTATTTATTTTTATGTAAATTTCACAAAAAGTTGTTATTTCTCCCAAAGCCCAAATCGCAAGCAAAATAACAATTTTAAAGTTTTCTAAAAAAAGGCCTATACTTTAAGCAAATAAATAAATAATTCGAGGTGGCACAGCCGAATATAGCGCTTTTGCTTGTTTAAATTATTTTGATAAGAAGATTTTAATTAATAAAATTTTATCAAAATAATAATATCATTTCGAAAGACATTATATTTTAACATGTTATTAAAATAACTAACTGTTATTAAGTTTTGAACATGATATTTAGCTTTACTAATATACGAAAATTAATTCTGTGAAATTGTTTCTTATATGTTGAGGCTAAATCCTTCGGCCATTTTGAGGATCAAATGTACTGCAAATGTCATCCGAAACTAACAACTAAAAGAGAATTATTTGTGCCAACTTTTTAAAAATATAAAGATTGCTACGCTCTGTAATAAGTATTTGATTACAAAATAAAAACACGCTTAATGCGTCCAATCTTTAACATTTAAAAAAATTAAAAAAATTGTTTTTGCCCAAAAAATATTTAATGTAATTGGAAGTAAAAAACCAATATGAGCGTCGTTCTTGCAATAACAATTTAAAAAACATTTAATTAAAAAAATAATTTTCTATTTCCTGTTATTAAGAAAATTTTAGGCAGAAAAATATGGTCAGTCAAACTTGCAACACTGAAAATTTTACAAATAATTTTAATTAAAATTTTGCGAAATTTGCATGGAACTGCAGGCACCCCAAACATACGCATACCTTTAGAAACACACATGCGAAAATTCTTCGAAAAAAACAAATTATTAACCTTTTGAGAAAAGAAACTTTTAAAACTTAATAACTTTAACAAGCAGACTGACTGACTGGCCTATATTAAAGTTGCAACAACAATAAAAAAACAAAGATTAAAAGTAAAAACCATAAAATTAAACTCAGTCATATGGACCACTTTACACGCCATTTCTTAAATGTCAACATGAGTCTATTTATTGGTAAGTGGACTACTTGCAGTGCGCAGGCTTGGTTTTTGTTGTTTACGCACTATTTTTAGTTGCAATCGCCTTTTACTTCTGCCAAATACCAGCATACAATTCTAACAGGTTTTATTTGTTGAAACACATTTAGCCAAAAAAGGTTTTTTTTTTGAAACTGATATAATTTTATTTAATCTTTTTTTGTAAAAACTTAACAAAATCATGTTTTATTTTTATTTTGGTTTTATAAAATTCAGCGCTTTATTTAACAAATAACGCACGCTTGAAAATGTTTTGTTAAATATTTGTGTTTTGAAAAAATTTGCAACAAAAAAACTTCACTTAAATTGTTAAATGGTTGATCAAGAGTTTAATTTTAGTTTAAAGATTTTAATTTGATGTTTAGTGATTCAGTAAAATGTTTATTTTTAATTTTAGTATAAGAAAATTTATTGTGCGGACGCTGTAAATAAAAGCAAAGTTGAAAGTAATTTGCTACAAGAAGAGAAGAAATAGCAAATTGAAATAAAAATATAATTTAATTTGTCTTAAATATTGTTAAGCAAATTATTTTGAATTTCGAATTATTTTTAATTTCTGTTATAGTCATCTTAATGATTAAATTGTGATGACATATTATCTCCGCTTCAGCTGCTTTGTCACAATTCTCTTATTCAAATTCTTAAACTGCGTGATGTATTTAAGTAAACTTTTACTGGATTTACTTTTACTGTTTTATTTTTTTATCAACGTATTTTTAATTTATATTTTTTAATTACTTTGACTTGGGACCTCATGTAAAAAAATAAATTATAAAGAAATTTATGGCAAAATATTTCAAGATGAAAAATGATTAAAACCAAAATACTGTTTCAATATAGAAATAAAATACATCTTGATTCTGCATCTGTAGAATGTGAAAAAAATTGTTCTTCACAATTTTCTTGTGGTTTTTAACCGTCGTTCGAACTTTAAATACCGTTACATTAAATACTATAATTTTTTTATTAAAATAAGCAAAGATCAGTGTCCTCAACCTTTTTTCAACAACCTTTAGTCATCGCAACTTTTATTGATGAAATTATTTTTTTTTTTGAGAAACTGCAATCGTACCTCTGGTCTTAAGAAGGCTAATTATCTTTCCTTAACACATTTTTTTTGGTTCGTAAAAATTTTAAGCGCGAAAAAGGGACCTTTCGAAATCCATCTTTTAAAAAAAACTACTTTAAAAGGAATTGCTTCCAGTTTTCAAATCCCACCCTTGATTTACCAGCTTAAAAAAATGCTCTGTCTGCAACTGTTAAGATCGACTTACAAAATATAAATTAAAAACTAAAACAACTATAACTTTTAGACTTTTAAACACAAAATTGAAGTCGTAAATATTCACCCGCAAATTAAGATTCATATTGTCACTTAATCAATTGCAAGAAAAATTTTTTAAAACGGTAGCACTTTTTTAAATTACTGGTCATTTCCAACTGATTTCAATCAGCAGTTCAACTTAACAGTGTTTGCAAACTAAACAACCAATTAATTTATAACTTAATTATTTCAGTATATTTTTTCTCTTTTTTATTGTTGTTGCATTATTAAGCACAATTGTTCATTTTAAGCTGTTCATAAAGTAGTTTTTATAACTGCTGTACGGGTGTTGTGGAGAAGGTGTTGGCTGTATAAAAACATTAATAATAACACTGACAAAGTAAAGCCTGGATAAACGCCCACGCTTAAATTTATTATTTTAAAGTTTCCTTTTAATTGAAAAAAAAAAAACTTTATAGCAAACAAACATTAAGATGTTAAATTTACTGAAGCAATAATACAAAACTAAAAAAATAATTAATAGTTTAAGAAAAAGTTAAAATGGCATAATGAGATCCAGTTTTTAATAGAGAATTCAAAATTTATTCAAATGGCAAAAATCGCTTTGTAACTAAGCATCATTATAACAGGTAAAAAAAAGAGAAAAACGATGGTACCGTTTAAAATTATCACTTAAAAAAGTCGAAAGGCCGAGGAACTATTAATTTCTTGGAATGCAGTATACACTTACGCTGCCTGGTCATTTCTGACACTCATTACCCCAATCTGGTAACCATTGGCAAACCCGTTCAAGACATAAATCGCTAGCTAGAGCTGTGGCTCAAATTATATGGGCTAAGGGATGATGTACACCAAGGTTCGTTAGAATTTCTGAAGGCCTTTTTTTACAAAACAGACAACATAAAAAATTGAAAAACTGCAACTTAGCAATAGCTCCCCAATTTGTTCCTCTACATTCTTTTTTGAAAACAACTTTCTCGACAAAGGGAAATTTTAATTAAAAAGTGTCATCGTATAACAAGGCCCCTGAGTAAAAATATGATTCTTTAAAGGTAATTTTTGAAAATAAAATTACTTTTGAATAGCACATCTATTAAAATAAGTACCTTTGATTAAAAGTGATTTTTACCAACTAAAAAACCTTTAAAACATACTTTACACAAAAAAATCGTTTTTGAGTAACTACTATTTCAATAAAAGTACCCAGTAAAAAAGTACTCTTTATTAGAAATGTTGTTTCAAAAAGGGTATTCCCTTAAAAGACACAATTTAATAAAAACCCCGTATCGAAAACCATTCCTCTTAAAAAATTGTTAATTAAAAATGTAGTGTCTGAAATAAATAGCTTTTGAAAAAAGTACCTTTTAAATAAAGTATTTTTTGGAGAAATATATTGTATTGATTAATTTTTAATAACTACGCAATTAGGCAAATATATTTTTGATACCAATAAGCACCTTTTAAAAAAGAAATTTGAAAGAAGTACTTTTTAAAAAGGTACTTTTTAAAAAGTGCTTTTTAAAAAAGTACTTTAAAAAAATATTTTTTTCTTTCAGTCAGTCAGTTTTACTATTAAATATTGCTTCCTTTACCATGTCGCACTTTTATTTCATTGAAACCCACACATACACATTCATAAGTTTATTTATTTTCATTTATTTTTTCCACAAACAAAAAATAAATAAAAAATTTGAATCACATAGAAAAAATATAATAAATTCTTGTCCTAAAATTTACAGTACAGAGCAGTGCGTATATAATTGTTTTTTATAACTTACTTCATATCAAAGTTTTCTTTGTTGCGTGTTGCAACATATGCAACGATTTTTATCTAGATTTGTGTTGCTTTAAATAAAATCGAACGAAAACTTGTGTTTAAACGTTGTGCAGATAATTTTCATACATTTTGTGCTTTAAAAATACTGTCAGCTTTTCAATCTGTAAAAAATCTAATGTAAATTTAGCTAAAAATCTAAGACAGACCCATTTTGCTAAGTCCTCAGAGACTTTATTTATTGCGGCATTTATTTAAAATCCAAAAGAAATAAAAATTCCAAATCTTAAAATTGTTGCGTTGTACGCAAATTTTTAAAGCAAAAACACTTTGAAAAGTAAAATGCGTTCACCGAAATTGGGATTTTTTGTTTTATTAAAGATTTCTTATGTTTAACATTTATGTGTAAAATGATTTGTTGCTGTTTGAAACTCGTTTCGGTAAATGTTACTTTGGGTTATTGGACAATTTAAAATGGAGCAATGGTTTGAATTTTTGTTAGACTTGAGCCTTAAGATGCGATTACATCATGCTGTAGTGGTGCGATACTTATTCCTTAGTTTTTTTTTTTTTTGCTTTTAAAACGTTTATTAAATGTAAACAATAGAGGAATAAGTGGTTGTAGACAAGTACGTATAAGTTATTTGATACGTGTGTAAATAATTTATCAGTTTGTTAGCAGAATTAATTGAATATGAGTAAACAAAAAAAAAATATTCTTGCGAAAAAAAACCGACATCAAAACGGACAAACTTAAAAATTATATTTTATTAGGACGGTAATTATACATTAATTGTATTATATTCCAGAAAGATTACGTCAGGTTTTCTTTAACAAAATATGAATGCAGATTAAGAAATAAAATAAAGCAATTAGTTATTTGGACACCCTTGATTTTTACATTTTTTTATCGCTGATTATTCTATAATGTTATCAATGATAGGGCCATATCGGTCAAATTACAACAGTTGTAGGGACACCCTTTAATTTCTAATTTCAAGTTTGCTGCTTATTATAGCGGACTTACCAATAAAGATTCTGTGCAAGTTTTAATCAACTGTCTACAACTGTTCAAGAGTTTGGTCATAAAAATCAAATAACAGCAACTATTGTAACACCCTGCAATTTATAATTTTAAATATTTATACTTCTTATTTTACCAGACAAAGTAGTAGACATTCTGTTCAATTTTCAAGTGCTTGTATATAACGGTTCAAATCTTAAGGCCATATAGGTCAATTTACTTCAAATATAGGAACACCCTTTAAATTCTAAATTTAAATTTAATACTTGTTGTTACAGCGGCCTTCCCAATACAGGTTCTTTGTAAGTTTCAGCTGTCTGTCTAAAACGGTTAAGAAGTTTGGCCACATACATAAACTATTGGGACACCCTTTTATTTCCAAATACAAATTTTATACTTGTTATTATAGCGGACTTAGCATTTCTGGTTCCTTGTAAATTTCAACTATCTGGCTATAACAGTTCAAAAGTTTGGCCACATACAGCAAATTACATTAACTATTGGGACACCTTTTAATTTATAATTTTAAATCTTTATACTTGTTATTATATAACGGTTTAAAGATAGGCGCATATAAGTAAACTAACGTCACCTATGGGACACCCTTTAATATTTAGATTTATTTTTATATCACTTTTAGCTATTGGGAGCTATAGAAGTGCGCTTGATGGTTCATAATACACTTAAGAACATGTATGTTATATGGGGAAACCCTTTAATTTTAAGCTTATGAACTGTTTTTAAAGCGGAACCAATCTGTTAGCATAATCTATCAAATGAAAAAAAATTCAAAACCGGTTTAGAAATGACTGAGTTCTGCAGGTACAAACATAAAAAAGCCACATTCACGAATTGATAACCTCTTTCTTTTTTAAGGTCGGTTAAAAATCAGACTTTAACAAACAATCTGAAATACAAACAAAAATACTTAGCTTATCCTCTGTAACCTCTATTTTTTGTGGACTATTTTCTTCTGTATAATATTCATTCTCCCCTTCAGTTTTTAAAATCTTTAAGTTTTTTACAATTTTCAACATACAATATTTCCTTCTTAATTATTTTAAACGTCAAATTAACACTTGCATTATTATTATTAAAAAAATGATAATAAAATTGTTCAATCTGTTTTCGGTTGCCTGAAATGCCAGGCATGCAAAACAAATTATTTGCTTAAATTTTAATGTCAAATTTTACCGTTCAGACAAACTACTACTCAGCATGCGAGTCAGTCTACGAATCTATCAACAACATCACCAGCAATAAAAATAACAATAATTACAAGAGTAATTGTTAACACTACACCACTATTATTTAACAAGTCTTTAAATTTAATTTCGGTTCAGAAAAACTACACTGAGGCCAGGATTTACAAAACTAAATTTACAAAATGATTGCAAATATTGAAAACAAAGCAATTCTTAAGCCACTTAAGTCAATGACGACAGAACTTATGCCGTTCAACACTTATATAAGTTGCAATGTTTAAAGTGTGGCTGACTGGCAGGTGGAAAAACATCATGTTAAAGAATATTAAATATTTCCTTAACTTTGTTCGTAGGTGCTTTTGGTATCTACCATGTTACTGAACACCCAATGCTCACTTTCTAGTGATTCAGGCTTAAACTGTAGGCACCACCTTTTTTTAAGGGCCTCACCAATAACCTCGCAAAATTTTTTATCTGATTTTCATAGAAGTCAATGAACAGATACTACTATTGGGTTCAAAAAATTTTAATTTTCTTTTTACCTGTTGAGATATTCTATTACAGAAATATTTCACTATTTTATAAGCACTCGACTCCGAAATATTTGTTCCTTTTATGCCCATTTGAATGGCTTTGGCATCCCATGAAGCCTAGCGATTGAGTCCATTTCAAATCATTATCCAGCTATTTCTTCATCTGAAAAATGGCAACGGATAGATCATTATATTATGGCACTTATAAGTATCTTCTTTCCCAACTTCTACATCCAATAAGAAATGGATGGCCGAAAAGTTGTTTTAAAAAAATGAATTTAAAAAAAAATTCATTATTATTATTATTTTAAATCACTCATATTTCTTAAAAAATTAATTATTTTCAAATGAAATAAGTTCTATAAAGTAACAAATTGCAAAAATTTATTTTCATTAATATTCTTGGCTACACAACGGAAAGATACGTTAAACTCGTAGTAAAAGCTTAAAAAATACTTTTGGCAAATTACAAAAAAAATTTTTAAAATTCGTATGGATATTTAAGCGGTTGAATTGGAGGCATATCTCTCCGCCTGCCCATAAAAACTAAAACTATTAATTTTATAGGTATAATGATGTGTGTTTTCCTTTTATTTCTCTTAATACTAACATTATTTTTAAATTAGTAGTTTGTGTCATTGCCTACAAAAGGGGCGGGTCGAAATGGAAAGAGTCAACTTGGTCATAGTTTAGGTTTTTGAACTTTCGGTGACCTTAAAAGTTGCCTTTGCTAAACAAAAGAATAAGAAACTTCAGAGCGAACTTTTTTCTCCAAGTTTCATTAATAATTTTTTAGAGCCAGTATGAACAAAAAGCAAAAATAATGTCCTAGATAAATTGACAAAATTTCCTTATGTGCGACCTTAGCCTAATTGAAAATTATTAATCCTACTGAAAATCGGATGTATACAATCAAAGAAGCAAAAAAATGGCATTAGGTTAGAGTAAGTAATAAAAAGCTACGTTGACAGCAAGCCAAGTCGCATAACAGGTGTTAAAAGGAATAAGAAATGAAGATACGTATTGAATTTGTCTTTCATTTTGTGTTAAATTAGCAAAAAAAATCGCTCCTAAACAGGAAAATATTTTTATTTCTTCATTTAATTTCTTCATTTTATCGAGACGCTGCATAGTGAGGCAGAATAATAATAGTCCCACAATTCCTAAAAAAACGACTAAAAATCCCTAGAGTGGAATTTTTTGCTCTTTTGCCCATAAAGTTCACATATGGACTATAAGTCATGAAATCTTTCAGCAACAATTCGGAGTATATATAGCTTTTTTAAAGTCCTCTTACTTTTCCGATCCCAACTTGGGGATTTTAGAAAATATATTTAGTGTAAAGTCAAAATTTCGATGAAAAATGGGTCACAACCTTCTACAAGAATGATTAATTTTATACGAATTTTTAGCCGTTTTAAGGCTAAAATACACAAAAATGCAATAATTTTGGGTGTTTTTTTTTATTAAACATCGTAAATTTTTTAAGCCAGAAAAGATTAAATCTTCTAAATTTTTCCAGAATTTTTTATATTTTGTTAGTTAACATGGGAAAAAAATTCAAATAAATTTGCTAATAATTGTATCCAGTATTTTGAAAAAAATATCGAGTATCGAAAAATCAAAAATTGTAATTTAAAAACGCTTATAACTTCATCATTATAGGTTTTGATGAGTCCTATATGAGTATGTATAATTTTTAAAAATCAGGCAAAATTTGAAAAAATGCCAAGGGTAAGAAAAATTTGCAGGTGCGAGGTGCCCAACTTTGAGCCCTCATAGCGCCATCCCTGCAGAGTGGATGCTACCCAGCTTAAAACCTTAGGCTCAAATGCTCCTGTGCTGTGGTCGGGCAAAGTTTGAAATCAATCGGCCTTTCCCCTCACAAACGGCTGAGTTATTTCTAAAATATCTTGATTTTGCCCCTACTGTGAACTGAATGTTTTTGGTGCCTTTAGTAGAATCGTGTTATTAAACGTTCAAGTGTTAACATTAAAATACATTCCACAAAGCAGCTTGCAATCGAACATAAAAAGAAATCAAATTTATGAATGATTTTGTAAATTAAAGAACATGTTCTCTGCTCAAAGACTTAACACTTGCTGCCTTTTTATACCACAGACTTTAAAATTATAATTAATATGATTTTAAAAGCAAAAGCAATTTGTCTGCTATTAAATTTATAAGTTAATTTTAACAAGCAAAAGTGCTACATTCGGCTATGCCGAATATTATATACCCTTCTCCATCTATGTAAATCTAGTTTAGAAAAGTAACTCTAATCAAAAAAGCAAACGTTGGGGTGACATGGAATTAAAAAATAAGAAAAAATGTTGGAAGTACTACATACGTACTGCCGTATTTATAAAATATTAAAAATGATTTGAAATGTTTTTTAAAACAAATTTGTATGAAAAACTGGTCATGAAATTCATATCAAAGTTATTTTATTTTTTATGAATATGGCAAATATAATTTTACATAAAATGCCATCCGCATAATTCATTCCCAACTTTCTAGTCAAATATGGATCTCCGCAAATAGCTACGCTGATTCATTTTTAAAAATTAATGTCACAAGTTGTCCTCATCAAAGCCTTTATTTTATTTTTTTTTAATTTTATAATTTTATTTAAAGTTCACATCGTAAAACTAATTTTAAAAGGCCACTCTATATAATAAATGAAAAAGTTGGTAAATAATAAAGGCCAATATAAATTAATTAAGAAAAAAATATGTTTTTTCCTTTTTTTCCATGGAATTGAGATTTTTCAACTTTATTTATTTTTTATTAAATTAAATGACATTTTTAGTAATTTATTATAATGGACTTTTTTATGTTGTGCGAACTGCTAATAAATATCTATTTACTATGACTTTTTCTTAGCGTGGCAGTAATGTTTGTTTATCTATTTGATTATTCCTTTTTCTTGTTTTTTTTGAGTAGATAAATGTGTAAAAATAAAACCCAAAGCACAACTCAATGAACTTGACTTAATTGTTTATACAACTATAAATTGTTGTTTTTGTTAGCACAATAAAGTTCAGTTTCAATTTATTTTGTAGGCGTGTTATATTTCATTGTTTATTGTGTTTTTTTTTCATAATTTATTTTTTGCTTAAATTCTCTATTTGTCAACTTGGCTTTTAATTTATGAAATTTAACCATAACAAACATTTTGCAAAAATTCAAGCATGAAAATAACAATAAAATAGTCGCATAACCTACTGTTCATTGAATGGTTATTGTTGATGTTATTGTAATAATAGTTATTGATTTTTTTGTGTTTAACATTATAAACTGTTTTGGTCATTGTATTAATTTGTTGTGGCTGCATTATGTGCTTTATTACTTAAAATAAATATTTAATTTTTTATTTTTATTTCTTTTATTTGGCTTAGAAATTGTTCTTTTTTTTGTTATTTTTTATATAAAAAACAAAAAAACAGTAGGCATTCATATTGAATTGATTACTTTAAACAAAAGACTTAAGATAAAAACATTTTTTATGGGTTAGTGACCCAATTGGAGATGGCAGTCTTTTGCTAAAAGAAAGCACATCCCAGTTGCAAGAAAATTTCGCAAACAATGGCTTGTAAATCAGAGTAAATTTTTATTTTTTTGAGAATTTTGTATCGTTAGCGTTTAAATTTAAAAAAATTATAATTATTGATGCCTTTAAGCTAAAAACTTTAGAAGCTTCCACTTTAAATACTTAAAAATCTAAACGACTTAAAAAAAACAAACGAAAATTTTAGTTTTAAAAACTTCTTAATAAAATAAGAAGAAACAGTCACCAAAGTTTTTTTTCTTTAAATTAATGTTTTTTATTTTAAAATCAACAACAAAAATATATCAAAACTAAGTAGATAAATTTTTAAGAGTATAACCCAATTAAAAAAAATGTTTCCATATAAATTTATAAATTCAAAAAATTCTGGATCATTCTATTAAAATTAAAAAAAGGACTACAGAATACCATACTAGAAAATATTGAGTAGAAATAAGTCCTTCAGCTGTATGCATGCTCTCGGTACGCAAAATTTATGAAAATTTTTAGAATTTACTTCCACAAAAGTTATTCAAGTTAACTTAATCACAACATTCAAAAAAAAAACATAAGAAAGTTTCTCAACTTTTTGTCAGTTAAGATAAAAGAGCTGTTGTTGGCCACATCTATTTTCTTAATCGAAATCATAATTATTTTACTTTTAATTGCATTTCAACCAGCGCCGAGTATATTCAGCTTAGCTGCCATTGGATTTCATTTACTATTGATTTTGATCTTTGTGGAAAACCCCCATACTAAATTATTAAGCTTATTAAGCTTAGCACTGTGTAGCGGGCTGGAATGTCTTTGACGCTTCTTGAAATGTGTTTTCGTAAACATGTTGGCTGTAACCAATGGCACATTAAAGTCTGTTTGAATGGTCGAATTTTGATATACCGGCGGACTGTAGTAATAAATTATAGAACTTAAGTTTGGTAGCTTCAGCGGCGTCAGTTCATCTGTGTCGACTTCGCTTCTATATAGTGATTCCAGGTTAAACGTCTAATAGACCAATAGCGATTATTTGATTCTTATGACTTGTCATATGAGTAACTTTAATCATTTACATTTAATCCATATTACTGCCACGATTCTTCCGAGTGCCCAAATAAATACACAAGAAAGCTAATTGATCAACAAAAGACAATTTTATGGACACAAATTGCTAATTGGCATATCAGATGTGTACAGTAAGTATAATATGGATTCGAAGGTAGTACCTTGAGGAACTCTTCTTCGATTAGCTGCTATAAATAATTTTTTTATTTGAAAATATTTTTATTTTGATTAAGAAGAGATAATTTAAACCAACTCTTGGCTTAAGTTCTTAGCTTAAGCTCGAATAATTCTCAGTTACCAGCTGGTAATATTTAGTTTGTATCGGTCCTACAGCATTTAGAAATTGCTGATTTATTTCCAAAGTATTTTGTTTCTGTCTTCTTGCACACCATAGTGAACAGTTTTAAGGCCCATTGCTTTTCCAACTTTATTTTATTTTTTGTACTAATAAAGCCTTTTGAAATAGTTTGATCAGAATTTGGTCTTGATGTGTGTAAAGTATCACATGGTGACGTAATTCGCCATTATTAACTAAAATTATGTAAAGCTTTGTGCTTCTGGTTAGACCTGTAGTAGTAAATGAGATATATCTATTTAAATAATAAAACTGTAACGCGATTATTTCTGTACATGAAATATTTTTTTATGAAATACAAAAACACTTATTTTTGGAATTCTTGCCTGTTTGTGTGTGGATCACATAAAAACTGTTGGATGGATTTAGTTAAAGTTTTATAAGGAGGTCCCTTGAAGCCATGGTTCAAATATAGAATGCTTTTTTCAGTAAAAATAAGTCATTTCGTAGAAAAACTACAGAAACAAATGTGAAAGTTCTCAATTCTGTCAGCACATTTCATTTTTCTAGATGAAAATTTTTTAACATCGTTTATAAAACTTTGCAATAAATATTTAAAAACGCATATTTTTTAATTTGAGTTTAACGAAAACTAGAAATGACAGGCTGGCAAGTCGTAAGCACTGCCAATTTTTTTTTCATTGTTGCTTATTTTAAAGAAACAATTCTCTTTAAATAATACTTTTTTTTTCAGAAAATATAACTATTTTATCTATTAATATTCTAATATTTAAAATACAATTTTTTAAAAACTCTTAAACTTTTTTTGTATTTCCTTTCCAGGCAATATGCTGAAATTAATTCGTGTAACAACACTTCTGGCTTTTTACACTTCCTTAGTGACAGCGGGTCATGTTGCTGGTTACCACTACGAAAAGCCTTCAATATCTTTAGGTTTGGTGGCAGGAACCTCAAATCTAGGGCATGGTCATAGCTTTGGACCATTGCCTACGGTACAGCCATTGCCTCCAGTACCCGCTCTGCCAGCACTGCCCACGCCAAGATCAAAAGGACAATTTGTGCAAACGCAAACGATTTATCAAACGCATCCAGTAGCAACACTTAAACAATTGCCGAATTCCTACTTGCCATCTTCGGGTACCAGTATAGGTAAAATAGCACAGCAATACCAATCCCCACTCTTGGCTCAACAATCGGCAACTTCATCTGTAAGATCCCAGCCAATCGGAACTGGTTTTTCTTCACCTTCGGCAGCTGTCAGTGGCTTAGGCTCCAATCTGCCAAATCCAGCTCCTGCAGCAGCTCAGCCTTTACGTGTGCCATTTGGCAAACAGGCTATTATTAGCTTCCCCTCCACGGCAGCGGGTGGAAGTAGCTATGAGTTACATGGACGCGAACTAAAACAATATGCCGTCATTGAAATAATTGATAATGACATTGAGCAAAATACACAACCCTTTTTAAATTCACCATTCATTGCAGGTGCCATTACTGCACCTTATGGTGGAGAACAAATAGGCTCTCGATCAAGTGCTTTACATTTGGGACAGCAACGTTTAGCTCCTCAGTTAAACTCCAATGATGCAGTGGCTTTGGGTTCTGGCGGATTAGGTTTTATACGTCTGGCAAATGGCAAAGTTTATTTGGGTTCGGGTTCCCTGGGCTATGTTAGCGGCCAGCAACATAATCAGGAAATTAATGATGCTCTTACACGCTCGGGAGCACCCCAACCAGATGCTCTACATTTCGGCCATGGTCCCTTGGGAGCTTCAAATAGATTTAACAAATTATCTTTTAGATTTAAATAAATAAAAATAATTTTTGAATACACTTACACATACATACATACACTTAATAATTGTAATATAAAAATACTATGTTTGTAAAAAAAAAACAAATTTAGAATATGTCACAAATTTGTATATACAAATGCATATGTAATTTTCTTGTTTCTTTTTTAATTTTATTGATTAAATTGTACATATGTAAATTATGAAGACATTTTGTAAATAAAAGAATGTTATAAATAAGGTTTTTGTGGGCATTAAGTTACCAACTATAATTTATTGCGGACACAAAGGTTTGTATCCTCACTAATATCTAAATTTAGCCAATGTGATGAGTTGCCATTTAATGGTTGCGATATCAACTGAACAATTTAATAACAAATAAAACTTAGTAGAGCTTTGACAAATACGAAGCCGTGGTGCCAAGTAACGATTCGTATTGAACTTTCAAAGCTCACTAAAGAAAATGTTACATAAAAAAATCTTAAGCTTTTTTATAAAAAATAACTTTTTATTTACTATTGAAGATTGATATACTTGAAAAAAAATCATCTAGACACTGCACAAATACAAGTTTTTATATTTACAACTTAAGAAATGTTTGATAAGAGGTACCTGATATTCTGGAATCAAATGACATTATCCGCCTTAAGTACATGCATTTTGTTAATTATCAAATTTATTAAGAAAAATATTTTATTTTTTAATTATTTGCTTTATTCTTTAAGAAAAACAAGAAAAAATTAAACAATAATTTCATCAAAGCAACTTAAAAGTGGTTGATACAGAGAATTTTCTCACATTAATTTTGTTAAAATTATTGGATTAATACATGACGTTAACAGCTTAAATAACATGAAGTGCATACGTCCATTTTCTGAAAGATGCATTAAAATTGCCAATAACGATTTGAAATACATATGTGCCTGTAAATTACAACTGCTGTAAATCTAGCGGCGTTAAACCGTAAGTTTATAGGGAAACGAACTATTGGAAGTCGTTATAATGGAAATAGAGCGAAAATTTTGAAGAACATGCCCAAATAAGTTAAGCGATTTGCAATTCAGAAACGCGCGTGTACAAACCCGCTAATGTGTATAATCAATAATACGCTTTAAATACGTTAAATAGTGACCGTTTATTTAAGACTTCTGGTTTCTTATTATATCGGTTTCTATCTATCTACATATATATATATTTTTTTGTCCTGTCAATCACAGTTCAATGCTGATGTTGGTCTTCTTGACGGCGTTGTCATATTGGCAGCTTATGCAGGTCGCCACATCCCTCCAATGTTTTTCAGATGAAGCTTTAGGGTCTGGGAACCTAAATTATCAGCGTGATGATAAGGTGATGTCGTTTTGGGTGAAGATGTCAAAACATTAGCAGATGAAGAAGGCAAATCCTTGGTATCAGGAGCTAATATTTGAGTCATTTGACTTTCTGTTTCTTTATGTGAAGACTCCACAGGAACTTTCTTTAAGTGACAAACATTTCTTCGCAGTGTTTTTCCATCAGCTGTTATCTCTGCTATATTACCATCTCTTGCGGTTACAACATATTCAGTCGACTCAAAATTTGGAGTTAACTTGTGTGGAAAAATAACGTTCTTTACCAATACCTTGTCACCAACCGCTACATCTGACTCCTTTGCCCCTCTCTTTTTATCAGATCGCATTTTCCCTTTATGTTTAAGCAAACAATCTTGATCTTTTTCAGCAGAGTCAACTGGTGCTTCCTTCATGTCTTCAATTCCAGGAATTTTATCTCTGATTACCCGGTTAAACATAAGCTGAGTTGGCGCAACACCTGTTGTGCCATGTGGAGTGACATTATACATATGAACAAATTTTTGTAGCTCTTCCAATAAATTACGGCGATTTGCATAAGCTATCTTAAGCCGTTTCACCAAGGATTTGTTCATATTTTCTACTTCGCCGTTGGCTTGTGGCCAATATGGAGGGGTTAATATCTGCTGAATACCACTTTCTCTACAATATTGATTGAACTCCGAACTTATATATTGCCTTCCATTGTCGGTCCTTATAGATTTAGGATAACCGAGTCTGCAAAAGATTTCTTTCATCGAATTTATAATGGCCTGTGACGATATTGTTCGAAGAAGTTTAAATTCCATGTATCGGGAAAAATAGTCAATGAAAACCAAAACATATTGTCCATTTGGCAATGGTCCCAATAAGTCACTTGCTAATGTAATCCAGGGACCTTCCGGAAATGGATGTCTATCCATTGGAACTGGAGGCGCTGGTTGAGATACCAATGTGCAATCTTTGCACATTTTTACATATTTTTCTGCCTCCCGATCAATGAGAGGCCACCAAACTTTAGATCTCAATCTGCGCTTCATCACAGATTCTCCAGGATGGCCTTCATGTGCAAGTTCTAAAACTTTATCTCGCAAAACAGTGGGAATAATAATTCGTGTACCTCTCAACAAAATGCTACCTAAATATGACAGTTCGAACCGATATGGGTAGTAATTATTGCTTGTAGCATTAGACCATGAATTATTAGTAAGACACACAATCGCATCTATAATGTCTTCATCCAACGAACTTTTATCAGCAATTTCCGTTATTGATAAAGCAACAGGAGTGTTTATGGACACAACATGTAAAATACTTTGCTCTCCTTTCCAGTCAAATGAACCAGGATTATTTTCGCGGCACAACCTAGACAATGAGTCTGCAATATTTTCTTTTCCGGCCTTGTAAATAACCTTAAACTTAAATGCCTGAAGTCGAAGTAACCAGCGTTCAATGCGTGCTGGAGGTTTTGAAGTTGGCTTAAAAATAGCCTCCAATGGCTTATGATCAGTCACCAATTCAAATTCCAGACCAGCCAGGTAATAATAAAATTTTTCTACTGACCATACTAAAGCTAGGCTTTCTTTTTCGATCTGAGAATAGCGTTTTTCCACATCTGATAAGGATTTACTCGCAAATGAAATTATTTGTGGATCATTTCCATCGAACTGAATTAGAACTGCACCCAATGCCACGGGGCTTGCATCCGCTATCAAACGAGTTTTCTTCGTTAAATCAAAATACGAAAGTTTTGAAACATTGGCCAAACTTTTCTTCAAACACTCAAAAGAGTTCTTCATTTCCATGGTCCATTCAAATTTTATATTAGCTTTTAATAAACGTCTTAGAGCCTCCGTGTGATGAGCCAAATCTGGTATAAATTTTCCTACATAAGTTATTAAACCAAGAAAACTGCGAAGTTCCTCTTTATTTTTGGGGTCTCTAAAACCCATAATCGTGTCTACCTTTTCTGGGTCAACTTCTATGCCTTCACTGGATAAGATATGTCCTAAAAATGCTAGCTTGTGAGTCTTCCAAATACATTTGTCATCATTCAATAGTACATTATTATCAGCAAATATCTTCAAAACTTCCTTGACAACTTTATCATGATGTTCCTCAGTTTGAGCAAAAATTATAACATCGTCGATATAATTCATTGCATTTGGACATGATGCTAACATTTCTTCCATAAGTCTTTGAAAAATTTCGGGAGCCGAATTGACTCCAAACAAAAGACGCTTATACCTGAATAATCCACGGGGTGTTATAAATGTGGTAATCTCCCTACTGTCTTCATGCAGCTCAATTTGATGGTATGCATTCTTCAAGTCTAAACGAGTAAAGTATCTTGCCCCTCTGAGTCTTGGCATGAATGTTTCAAATGTTGGTAGGGGATAATTTTCTCTTGATATAGCTTTATTTGCTCTTCGCATATCAACACACATCCGGATGTCACCGTTTTCTTTAAAAACCAAAACAATGGGCGATATCCAACAGCTTGGTCCGAATACGGGTTCAATGATATCAGCTTTAACACCTTCCTCCAGCTTCTTGATAACTTTTTCTTCTAGCGCGATCGGAATACGACGAACTGGTTGCTGTACAGGTGTTACATTAGAATCAATAGATAATTTTACCTTAATGTTTTTCCATTTTGGAAATGTTGTAAATTCGTCAACTTTATTAATATTAAGTCCCAAACGCAACACATTCAATTTAATAGCTGTATCTTTTCCCAACAACGATTGTCTTCCATTTTCAATAACATAAAATGTAGCAAACGTTTCAGGTTGTTGTTTTATAAATATGGGTGCCTCAAAAACATAGAGTACATTGAGTAAACGATCAGAAGCATATGCACGAAAATTATTATTCGACTCTGTTCGAATATTAAATAATGTTGATTTGTTCTGTTGTAATTGTTCCCAATCGTATTTGCTTAACAAGTTGAATTTAGATCCAGAGTCTATAACCATTAATACGGCCTGTCCTCCAATATGACATAAAACTTTTTCATCCATTTCATAGTCGCTTGATATTTTAAAACATTCGCTTTCATTTTTCATTTTAGATGTGCTTTTCCCAGAATCTTCAACATGACGTACATCAAAACGCTTACGTTTTACATTCATAAATTTCCTCTGAGGATATGGGCGCTTCAAATTAGTTTTACACTTTCGAGCAAAATGCCCAACACGATTGCATTTGTTGCATTCCCGATTTTTAGCTGGGCAGTCAAAACTGTTCTCATTATGATCATTGCGTCCACATCTACCACATTCATTTCCTTTATCAATTTCGAGCTTCTTAGCAACATTTATTTTATGTACAATATCAAAATTTTCTTTCGGTTCCATAGATTGCGATTGCTTTCGAATTTGTTCATCAACTAGACATAATTGTATAATTTCATCCAATTCGTATTCTTTTTCCAACAATTTCCGCTTCAAATCCAAAGGTGCCCATTCATCAATAATTTTGTCAATTAAACAAATGTTTTCGATTTCTCTTTTTGTCGTACCAAACAAACATTTCGACATCTGCTGTCGCAACCTTAAAACGAATTGATTGAAATTTTCACCTAGAATCACATTTATATTGCGAAATACATGTCTTTCGAACACAGAATTGCGCTTTGGTGTGAAATGTTCGTTTAACTTGTCTACCAATATCTGGAATACATCCTTCGGGTCCTTCTCGTTGAACGTTTCGATTGCTCCAGGTATTGAGTAAGCGACTTCTTGCAATTGTGGTCCCCCGATATGCAATAATTTATTTCTTTTCTTCAAACTTGAGGTTATTTCCTCTGAATCGACATATATTTGAAAAGATCTTAACCATCTTTCCCATTCCACACGAATCAGTGGTTTTTCAATGGATGCACACATAAATGGCTTCAAATTTTCAGCCATTTTATAAGAGTTCCTGAAACAATAAAACATTTTATAAATATGTTGACAATTGAGTTATAAACATGTCATTTTATTTTATTAATACATATGTACATATGTACATATATTAATTTAATCGTTTCGTGGCAAACTGCCTCTGGCCTTCGCCAGTTGATAATATCTTTAATTATCCCGACCAACTGCCCCTGGTTCTCCTCCAACCAGCTATTCCACTTTCCCCCTACCGGCAGTCAGCCCTTGCTTCTAGCAAATAATCTTCTTTGACAATTTGTCACTGACATCTGCCATATACTTTGGCCAACTGCCTCTGCCGTTTTAGCAGATCATATTTTGTACCGACTTCTGTCCCTGCCCTTTTGGCAGATAATAAACAATAATTTACATATTTCCACCGTTGAAACACTTTTCACACCCCTTTCCAAGCCCATCTTGCAACTTTCCCCAAAACCTTAATTTCCTCACTTATTTCTATAAAACACCGATTTAACTCGTCGCCAATGTACAAACCCGCTAATGTGTATAATCAATAATACGCTTTAAATACGTTAAATAGTGACCGTTTATTTAAGACTTCTGGTTTCTTATTATATCGGTTTCTATCTATCTACATATATATATATTTTTTTGTCCTGTCAATCACAGTTCAATGCTGATGTTGGTCTTCTTGACGGCGTTGTCATATTGGCAGCTTATGCAGGTCGCCACAGCGCGTTTGGCACAATAAGGAAGATTTATACGAGAAATGATGACATCGGTTGTAGCAATCTAGCAAATGCTTTGCCTACCGATTCTCTCATTTTTTTATTCCCTTCAAAAGAAAATAATTTTTGTGAGGTGCTTTTGTCGTCGGAGTTAAATTGCTTTTCGCAGAGCCATAAGTAGAAAACCTTACATAGTCCTGGTGGAAAAAACTTTTTTCTTGGTCGCTATTTTGTTTTTTAATTCTCTTTAAATCGACCCAATGTGTGTGATGATGAAAATGATATAAATTATACCGCTTACATTCTAAAACCGACCACCATGACTTTCTTGGCTGGCAACACCACCTTCACCTTCTTTGATTGCTTGGCTGCTGTTTGATATCTGGTGCGTTGTGGTGAAAACACTTTTGGTGCACGGTTACAAAAGGGTACAAAATTTTGTCAATATTGCAGTTGAACAACGCCATCTTTCTTGCGGAAGGCAAATCATTTAAAATTAAAACCAAAGTTGCCTCTGCCTTCGAAAATTTCAATCTCAAACCGTTGTAAAGACTTCAAATGGACGTCCATATTTAGTAAACTACTTTTTTACCATTAAAATTGATGTTTCAGATTTCCCATAGTTTTTAATAAGTCTTCCTGAAAGTTTATTTTTTCAGACAAACAAAATTTACACGAAATTCACTTTTTTCATTTTTTTTCTTCAAAAATCAACCAGCAGTCTGATATCAATTGCTATTAAATAAATAACGCAGTTTGTTTAAGTTTTTAGAGATATAGAGAAAATATATATAATGAATGATGAATTTAAGGTGCAATAAAAGTTTTAATTTATTTTATATTAAAATAGCTCAGCATAGAAATAATTTTAGAGTTAAATATCAATTTATTCGTGGGACAATGCGTATTCATACTTACTCTACTGTGATAAGAAAAAATTATAAAAAAATATGTTGTATTAATTATTCAAAAAATGTGGTATTCTCCTTCTAAATTTGTTGTTAAAATGACTTTTGTAATAGTGCCGATTTTCCTCTTTGCAACCGCCGCCATTAAAAATTTTTAAATGATGTTTCTGCGTGCGATCGCGAGAGAAAAAATTTATTATTTTCTGGTTTACCCAAATTAACGCTTTCGAGTAATTTACAAAACAATAAAAAAGAAAATTAAGGAAATTTTTTAAGACTATCGGCATGTCATACATTCCGATCGGAATCGTTTAAATTCCGTATTAACAATTCCGATCAAATTTGTATTTTCTTCTTTAGATTCCGATCGATTTTTTGTGTTCAAAAATAAAAATTGAATCTCTACCTTTTAAATTTTAAATGGCAACATTGGTCACACGAAAATAACAAACAGGCTAATCTAAATAAGGATACGAGATAAAAGTAAATTTTAAAATCGTAAAATATAAAATTTAAAAGATACTCAATTCCGTTTTGGAATTTAATAGTGGTTTCATTCCGACAAAAGATTTTCGTTTTTTGTTTTCTTAAGAACCAATTTGCGGAATTGATAGCACTTTCGATCGGAATTAAGTTCTATGATATGCCTGTATATCTCCTTTAAAACATTTTTCAATAATAAACGGTAGCCAAACAAATATTATTTCTAGCAAATATCCAACTTTATTACAGTATTTTAAACTAAAAGTGTCTAAAAGATGAAAAGATATTAAAAAAACATAAGATAAATACTGAACAATTTAAGAGATGTGGATAAATTGCATTACAAGTACTTTTAAAGTCGATTTGTAATTCCGCTTGAATTTTAGCTTCGAATTTATGCATTTAACTCTAAACCAACGGTTCTCAAATGGGGGTCCGTGGACCCCAGGGGTCCATCCAAGGGGTCCGCATGAAGAACCGAAAAAGCAGTGTTTTCAAAAATAATAAAATTGTTATTATGAATTTGGGCTTCAGAGAGGTCCGCGAAAAAAAATTAGTTTACTGGGGGTCCTTGGGCAGGAATTTGATGAGAACCCCTGCTCTAAACCAATGATATCTGTTCATAGCACAATTGTGCTAAAGTCACACACAATCAAAATATAATAATTAAATTAAAGCATGGATTATGAAAAGTTTTTCATTGTTTAAAACCTTTTAATAGTTTTTAAATATTATAAAAAATTAATGAAAACAAAAGAATTGATGTAAATTAAAAAAGTATTTCGAATCTCCGTAACAATGTCAAAAAATTATAATTAATTTATATTATTATGTTTATAAATATTAAGTAGTAATGTTCTTAAAGAAATAAAAAGGATAGTTGTAAAATGTAAGAATGAAAGTATTAAGCTTAATATGTTGAAAACATTAATGAAAACGCTAAAAATACTATAGTACTTCCCTAACTCATTTGATACTCTCAACTCTATTCCACGTTTGTATATAATATTTGTTGTTCAATTACTTCATTCCGTTTTTCATTTGGGAGCCCATAAAGTATATATATTCTGACTTCTTATGCACAGCGAAGTCGATTGAACGATGTCTGTCCATCCGCGTTAGTGTTGAAATCAAATTGCCGAGGCACTAGATCAGCTAGATAAAATATAAATACGCCAACCGATTAGACATAGTGTCGAAAGAGGTGCTATTAAAAGCAAGACCGGTCCATGTCCTTCCACGCAGCCTGCAAAACAACACGCCTACCTCTAATTTTTTTCACATCATTTAAAACAATAAAGCAACTTCAATAAAAAAACAAATAAAAGGTCATCCAAAAAATGCGCCTACATGTTTCTTTGAAATAAAACACAAACTATTTGCAATTTTTTCAAGCTGTTTTTTTATTAAAAGTATGATCCATTACAATTGTAAGTGGAATAGAATATCATTCGAATGTCCACCATGACTGCGTCTGCAGACATCAATCCGAATATCGAAATTTTCAATGACTTTCCGACATGTTGCTGGTGTTATTTCACGAATTGCAACTTGAATGTTGTTCTTTAGATCATTAATTGTTTGTGGCTTGTTAGCATACACTCGACTTTTCAAAAAACCTCACAAAAAAAAATCTAATGGTGTTAGATCACATGACCTTGGAGGCCAATTGAAATCTGCATTTCGTGAAATTACACGTTGAGGAAATTTTGATCGCAAAAGCGTAATGTTTTCTCGAGTTGTGTGACATGTAGCACCGTCTTGCTGGAAATAGACGTTAGACACATCAATATGATTCAACTGTGTCCATAAAAAGTCTCTCAACATTGATTGGTATCGCTCAGCATTCACAGTAACAGCATTTCCAGCATCATCTTCGAAGAAAAATTGCCCAATGATTCCATTTGCCCAAAATGCACACCAAATAGTAACTTTTTGTGGATGTAGAGATTTTTCATGAACAACACGAGGATTTTCATCACCCCAGATACGACAATTTTGCTTATTGACGAATCCATCCATTCTGAAATGAGCTTCGTCACTAAACAAAATTTTGCTTAAAAACAATGGATCTGATGCTCGTTGTTTGAATGATGTAAACGCGTTGTTGCAATGTGTACCTGTCCATGGTTAAAACTGTACTACCTTCTAATAAAACAAAATGGCTTATGTCATTTGAAAAGATGTCACGTGTAAAAATTATATAGTGCTGACATCTAGGCATCACATTTGGATGATGATTTATATGGCGCGATAGAGAATTAAAATATACGAAAAAAAAACATCAAACATCAAAACTGGCGCTTGCCAATATTTTTTGAGTTACAGGCCTCTGAAATTTTAAAATTAAAAAAAACAATATAAGTATTATTTTAAAGTTGTTGAAGAGATCTTTAGGGAAATACTAAAATTTAAAAAAAAAATGCTTAACCCATTGAGAGCCGATGTCTTTTTTAAGTATTTTTTTTTATTGTTTAGTTCTCTGTCACCTCTACATTTGTTTCTTTGATTGGAGTTACTTTAGCAAGCTAAATTAAATAATTTAAGAAGGGTATACAAGATTCGGCATAGCCGAATATAGCACACTTACTTCTTTTAAATTAATATTAATAAAAGTCATCCAAAATAAGCAAATTATTTTTTTATAAAAAAAATTATTTCGCAACATCCGGGTAATTTCGCAGCGGCTAAGAACAGTGGCGGTTTTATCTAAATAAAAGCTAAGGCTATGGCAATATTGGAATCCTTGCGTGTTTTTGGCTGTGTTCTGAACATCGTATATAAGCCTGTTCCTTCGTCTCTACTGCCCTTAAAGCTGACTGTCGCTATTTTTTTTTTTTTTTTGTAACCTTTAAATTGATTTTTAATGCGCTTTTTACTATCAAGAATTTAAAATTCTTTTCAAATTTTGGTATTTAAAAAAAAGTCTATTTTTTACAAGTGATTAAATGCAGCTAATGTTTATACATTTAATAAGAACACAGATTTAATTCTACCTATTGGACATTATAGATCACGACATATCTATATCTCAAATTGCTTTTAATTGGATTTGGTTAAGTTCGGGTACGTTAAAAAAAAACTTAATCTTCAGTAGAGTAATGCTATTTGCTAGTTTAGAGAAGTTAATGAAAAGTACAGAATACTACATTTTCTTTAAAAGTTTTTTTGTAGCACATAAACAAATTTACGTATTTATTCTTTTAAAAATCGAATTGGCGGTTTGGAATACTTGAAAATTTATTCATAACAGTCAATATGATACTGGAATAGCATCTATCATGTTGTGAAGAGAAAAAATAGGAAAGAAAAAGTAATGCATTTCTAGCTACACCGACGGTTAAAAAAGATATATATGTGACGATTAATAAAAAAGAGAACATCAAAAAAGTTTTGGTTCATATGCACACTTCGTTTAACCAAATCAATATTGATTTTTTTTAAGTCTTTTTCGTATTCTTAAATAACAGTGTCAACGACTTCGTCCGCGTGTCATTTATAATTTTCTTAAAATTTGAATTTAGACAAATTGGTTTCAAAATATTTAATGTAGAAATCCAGTGTAAAAAAATTTTTTTGTATAAAAATAAAATGTGCTGACAATTGTTTTAATACCTATGCCGATAAAATTGGGTGACTTCACAATTTTATTTCTAGTGTTTTTGCGAAATGACATTTTTTAATGAAAAAAGGGAGTATTCTATATTTGAACCAACGTTCTTAGGGACCACCTCACAAAGTTTTATTCAAATCCATCCAGCAGTTTTAACGTGATGCGAACACAGACAAACAGACAAATTTCGAAAAACGGATGTTTTGTATTCCATATCGATTACTATAAAAACTAAAATCATAATTTTCAAAAAATAGTTCATGAACAGAAATTACCCTGTTACTGTTTTATTATATGTATAGATTAGCTGGTCGATAGATGCGAGTAATATTGATTACAGATGTAATCTAGAAAATCCTGCTTTACATTATTTTGGTGTCTAATTTTTCTTGTTTTATTTGAAACATCTTCGCATGCATTAGTAAATAAGTTTTTTTATAAAAATAAAGACATTAAAATAAAAATGTACTCAAACCAAATGAATTAATTCATTTGTTAAAACAACTTAATTTTTTAATCAATAATGTCCTAAAATGCTATTTATTATTTTTGTGAAAATTCACTTTTCTGCAAAATGCAGCAAGAACATATCTGTATTTTAAATTTCATGAATTCTGTGTTCCGTAAGTTACGCTGCTAATAAGAACGTATAGAGGAAAAACTTAAGCGGACCGCTGTACTTTCTGGTTTTTCTAAGCTCCCTTTCGTTCCTCAGCTATTAGAAAAAAATTTAACCGAATTCATTACCATTTTAACACGTCTCCATATCCCTAGGCAATGTAGTGATTCACTCTAGACTATGTAGTGATTTTTGACTAATGATAGGTAATTGTATGTCATTATCAATTAATATAAGAGTAAAATTGATTGAATCCACAATCTTCCCAAAAAATGTATTTTTTAAAATCGTATAATTATTAACTCGGAAAAAATGTCTTTCAACTCCTAGAAAACAAATATATTAAAGTAAGTTGGAAGTATTTACATTATTTTTAAACCTTAAAGAAACATATATTTACAGCAAAAAATCGATAACTTTTACGTTGCTCCTATCGGCGAACAGCAAGAACAATATACAAATGAATGATTGTTGACACATGACAAGCGAATGATGAGCACGAAATACTTTTAGAAACTTTTTTTTTTTTTAGTTGTTGTTGCTGTTGTTTTATATTTTTGATTATATTTTCATTAAAACAACACAGACAATGGGTAGACAAGACGTAAATGAAGACGTATAAACAGTAGAATAAAACAAAAATCAATATTTTAGGGAAGTAACAGAAGCCAGCAAAAATATTAAAATATATAGAAAAGTTTGAATATGAACCCGAAAAAGGGTTGAAAGTCAGAAAAAAATAAATTTACAATATTGTGCAAAAAGTGTGTTATTGTGTGTATGTTTTAATATAAAAAGAATAAGATGTAATCAATCATAAATGTTGAATAAATATTTTTGATCTACCAGCAACTAGAAATAGAGAAAAACCAGCCGAATAATGTACGAAAAAACAGTGAAGGGCTTAAAAACTACAACCAAAACAAACAACATATAAATGTGACTCGACTCAGCTGGCTTCCAGCCGATCGTGTAGCTGTATAACTCTACACGCAGATGGTACTGCCAACATTTATTATTGTTGGAATTTAAATTCAATGTTGAAACTTAAATTTAATTGTCATTGTGACTTCCCGATAAAATAAAAAATCCAAAGCATAGTTTTAGGCATCACAGATAAAAAGTAGAGACACAAACCTATTTAATAAGAGATATAAATGAAGAGATATGTTTCTTTTTATAGCTATTCCACTCGTCGTAAAAAGAGGCGTGTTTACATCTGTCTATTTAATTTTATTTCTCTCACTTTTCTGCATGAGTGTTGAGTGAATGTGTGTGTGTTAGTTTTATTATTTTTGCAAGTACCAGCATATGAAAATCCACATTGTCAATAATTCAATTAAATTTAATGCCATTGCTGCTGTTGTTGCAGCTTTGGAATATTTTTTTTTATTGTTAAAAATGTCAACTATTGTTTCTTTCCATTTCTTTTACTCAAATAACTTATTTTATGTTTTCATAAGAATTTAAATAGAAAATGGCGAAGTTTATATGCGAGAAGAATTTAAGATTAAGAAAAGTTAGTTTTACAATTTGTGTGAAAAAAAACAATAATTTAAGATTATTATAGGAATAAAATATATTAAGAAATTAAAAAAAAATTGTTGATTAAAGATTAGTTTTTCTAAAGGAAAACTTCGACGATTACCGACTGTAACATGAGTAGAATTATCAAAGCCAACTAATAGGTACCTACTTATCATTTATTGTGTCTGAGATAGAGATAGAGATACGATTTTCTCAACGCAGGGTGAGTACTATGTAGGTACATGCCAGAAACTCGAAGCGCATAGCGTCAACCCAAATAGGTACCTATCTACTTTTATCAAATGACTGGCAGGGCTATTTCTTACTTCTTGCTTAAGAGCTAAAGATTATCTAAACCGCATTATTGGTGGCAACAAAATGCCGTTATGTGCAACGGCACTCTGGTCGCCACGATTTGCGATTAAACCACAGCTGCCACGTTGTTTTCCCAAGAGAATCACCAAAAACTAAATCAGCAATAGCATTAAGAAGCCTAGTGTAGGCATTTCTACCCGTTTTATCAAGGGAAATCAATTGCCTACCAGGTGGTAACGTAAGCGAATTAATTATTTATTTCTGGGAAAATAGGTCATATGAAATTTGACAGTAATGTTTTCGCCGAAAGAAATGAATTCGCCTACGCTGCTACCTGGTAATTGATTCGCCTTGAGTTTAAAAATCTAAAGCAAACGGCAAATTTAAGAACTTTGCGAGCAACAATTGGGTCAATGACGCCCCCCATTCCAAAGTGTAACTTCTGCGGATGCATTGACTTCTCGGTATTGACATTTGGGTTTCTTCTCTCCAGGTGCGGCAATTACCATTTATCTATAGACGCCCTGATGAAAATTCATCTCGCCCTTTAAGGAATTTTTCGAAACGGTGCACTTATTTGCAATTTGGATGAGAAGTTTGTGCGAAATTCTCATCAATCATTGGCGAGTTATTGTGATCGACGACAAGTCGTCGTAGGTACTTAGATCTGTACCGTGCGATAATGAAGACTAAGAAATGTGCACTAGCAAGCCAATTTCATAAACTTCTTGCACTCGCGTTGGGCGTTTCTTTCCAATCAAAACTTCTTTTTAACAAACGCTCGAGTAAGGCAACAAGTTTGCAATATTTTCCAAAGGATTTTTAAGCACGAAGCGGCTTATTTGGCACCGCGGAGGTATGATGCCGACTGTGCAACTTTATTTGGATCCCTAGGTGTAAGTATCGGCCACAACAGCAAATGGATAACTTCTTATTAAATCGAAAGAGTCTTAAAAATAAAATATCTGATATCTGTGTTTAAATGCTTCATTAAATTAACAACGAATATAGCAAAATAATTCTAGATAGGACAGCTAAACCACTTTCGGAAAGAATAGAGACCACCACCATTTTTTTCTTTTTATGGACTTTTTAGTGCATAACGCAGTTATCCTCTTTGCTAAAGGGCTAATGAAACACCTAGGTATGAAACTTTCTCTTTAAAAATTCTCATCCTAAATTATGGATAAAAGTTTCTTCTTCATCACTAAAGGCTGTCTGGAAGATAACGTCTGATCTCTTGTGAGTGTTCTTGTTCTTTCATTAGCCTAACTAGAGTTATTTTTTAAACAAAAAGAATCCATTTCTGGATAAGGATAGATTTCTTCTGAAAGGGGGTTAGTTTTATCCATTTTTGCATACCTACCTGCACAAATATCCGTTGCTATATCAAGGTACAGACTGAAATTTGTTTCCTTAAAATAACTCATGTAGGTACTTCCATATAGGTATGCGAACAAAACGCCAGAAATACGAAGTAATTATGTACCTACATATGCTACGGCATGTTATGTAAGGTTACGTAATTATTAAATTTTACATGTTACTCTTAAAACATAAAAATAAATACCTACGTATTTAAATTAGGCAGCAGTAAATATCTATGGAAATATGTACCTGCCTGGATTAATTTCTAAAGAGTAATTTCTTTTGTATGAATTAATAATCAAAACTATAGGAAGTAATTGTTAAAAATGTTTGTTTTACAGATACCTACTCAATCAATATTATTTGATCAATCAACACGATAAAAGGTGTAGATATTCTTTACAGGTGGATACATTTACTGTTTATAATCACCAACTGTTTATTTAAACAATTAATAAATTAAAAAAATTTTATAAATATTTAATAACAGTAAAATATTTAGGTATAAGATTTTATTTCTAATAATAAAATCAAACAGTTAAACTCGAACCTTTCCCTAAATTTATCCTGATTTGCTACATTTCCTCTCCCTTTTAGGAGGCACAACTTTTTCATGATTTTACAAGATTTTTTAATTTAAGCATTTATTCAACTTTTTCTTTATTTATTTGTATCTCCTACCAAAAGCCCTTTTATTTTTGTAGAATAAAAAAACCATAAGAAATCATACGAAAAATAAAACAACAAATGTAATAATAATAATATATATTTCAATATTTGTATATGTTCTTCCTTTTCTTTTAAATAAACAACATGCTGTCTCATTCCCATATTTAAGAAATTAAATACTTTAAGGCGTTAACCTTGTCTAAATCACACAGTATACAAAAACAATAACTTAAAAAATACACACACTTAAATACAATTGTAAAAAAAACAACAAATATCATTTGGTTTTTACATTGCTTTGTTTTTTTTTTCTATTTTTCATATTCATTTCCATTGTTGTTTTTTTAACATTATTTATTTAAATGTCTCTTGAGCGAGTTGAGAGAGAGTAAAAGAAAATATCTCTTCAGGAAAAGAGCTACTATGTTTCATACACCATTATGTTTCTTCTGCCATAAATATTATTTTTCTTTTCATTTGTTTGTAGTTTGTCTCTTTTCAACTACAATTGATTTCCAAAAAAATAAGATTATTATATTTATTTGTATTTTAATATAGAACTTTGTATTCAAATTATGTTCCATATTTCATTTCGTTTGCTATTACGTTTACACATCTGTATACTGGTGTGCGTTTTTTTCCTGTTTACCTCCCAATCTCTTAATGTTTTTTTTTGCTTTTTTATATTTTATAGGATTTTTATTTGAATTTGTTTGCTGCAAATTGTCATTTAGTCCTGCTGAGTATTGTGTAAATGCAGTTCTTAAGTAAGCTTTTGTGCCAGAAAGAGTAATGCGATACTTTGCCTTTCATTTATTAAAATTTTGTAGCTACATTCTGTTCGCAATTCATTCTCGACGCTTCAAGTCATAGTTTTGCTTTAATTCATTTTTTATGACCCTTTAACTGTTTAAAAATTGTTTAAGACGAAATTTTGTCTAAACGAATGCAAAACAGTACTTTTTAGTCCAATATGTCTAAAGTACTTTAGTTTAGTATTATTTTTGAAATTTTTTATGCTGAATTTTTTATGAAAGCTGGATTACCAGGCATTTCACAGAACTCAATTTCTATTTTAAGGTCTTGTTTGGAAAACAAAAAACTTTTCCGTAAATTTAAAAGTGGAATAGGTATTTATTTTAAATGTTTATTTTTAATGAAAATATAGTTTTGACACAATTAAACAACGTATTTGATAATTCCATAATTACATTGAACGGAAAAGTTAATTCATCCAGTCCAACAGTAAATACAATGGAAAAGAATCCAAAATATTAAAGGTTACTAATTAAAAAAAAAAAATAATTTTTTGTTTTTTATGCAACGATGACACATGGTCGTTAATCCGGAGAAGGAAGTTTCCGGATTTTATTAGTTTTTTCTATTAAATTACATTTTTATTTTAATTTTCTTTAAATTTTTTATTTGAAATAGCCATTGTATATTGTGTAAGGCATTGCTACATTTAATGGATTATAAAAGTTGATAAGAAGCAATATCGATGGGAAGAAAGCAGATCGAGTTCAATCTAAATAGTTATTACGATATGTGTGAGATGCTTCTAGGCCTATTTATTAAACTTCGGAGCGGTGATCTTTGGTATTCAAAACTACTGTTTATACGGACAAGTCACGCTTATTTTTGGGGTTTAATTTAAAAGTCCTACATTGAAGATAAAATTAACTGTTGCTGTCTATAACAATATTTTCCTTGTTGATTATTTTCACTAACTATAAGTCTGTATATTAAAATGTTTATTATTTTTATAAAACGTAATAAATAAATTTTATTAAAATTCATTATCAAAAATTATAGTTCAGACGGAAAGATAACAATTTCATTAAGACTTTTAAATATTAAAACAAATTTTGTTGCTAAATCTAGTTTCTGTACAAAAATATGAAGTATTAATGTGATTAAAAAAGGAAGTATCAGTTGATCGAGGTTTTGGGTCTGTTAAAACAGTAAAATTGACTCGCAAATTGCATACAGAGCATCACAATTATTTTAATGTATTCGGAAAGCAGCGAAAGGGATTCGTAGATTTTGCAATGAAAGAAATGAAATAATATTGTGTGATTGTTTGAGGTCACAGGAAAGAGATTGGAATGCAGTGTTGATGTACTGTAATTAATTTAAATAAAATATAGGCATTTAAATATAGTAAAATTAGTTAATTTAACAATCGACATTGCGATTATCTTCGCAATCTTTGCCATTAAAAAAAATTGAATTTTTACTTAAAATGAAACGTTATAATTTTAGCCCAATTCAAGCAAAGGCAAATTTTCATAAGGTTTATAATACAAAAAAATAAATAAATAAATACACAAATAAATAGTATTTTTAATACATAATTTTAATACTAACATTGGGTAAAAATATCATAATGAAAATTTAAAATGTGCAATAAAATTCAATCGATATCAAAGACAAAAATATGCCCTTCCTTTGTTTATTTTGCTACTCTGATTAATTTTTGCCATTAAACAAATAACCGTTATGACCTCCATCACTGCATTTGATAAAGATTTTTCCTTATAAAACTCCTTATGTAGTATTTAATAGTTAGTTGTGTACAATAGTGCCATATTTTTATTTTCTTCCAATCATCCCTAAAAAAAACTCAATCAAGAATTTTACAATTTTAGTTTGGTTACATTCTTATTCTCAATTTTTTTTTTTTGCATATTTTTGTTGTTGTATTGGTTTTTGGTACTTTATTTTTCATGCGGTTTTTCTTGCTGTAAAAATAGGGATAACAAAGGGGTTGCCAGCTGTTGTACTTTCATGTGTTTTTTTTATCGTTCTCTGTATATAAAGGAGTTAAATAATGCTTAGAATTTATTTTACCATATAATTATTATAGTCTGCTGGCTATTTCTCATTGTAAATTATTCCATAATCCACTTAAATTGTGGTACTTGAGTTTCTTTTCTTTCGTTACAGTGTTTTTATTTTATTTTTAATGCAATTGTTTCCACCATTATTGTTTTATTAGAATAAAAAATATTTGAAACTATAATTTATATTGTGCACTCATATTTTCAACAACAATTTACGAACAAATTTGAAACATTAGGGGTTAGTGTGGTTTTTTTTTTTTGAAGTTTCAGGGATTAGGCTGTTTTCGTGTAAGAAAAATATTTTGTACATTATTTAATGATAAACGAAATGAATTTTGTAAATATGGGTTTTACTTAATTATATTTGACAATACCAATTACTTACTGTACACTGTATTTGGTGACAATAAAATCCAGCACGGCTTCAAAAGGAATGTTTGTGATCATTCCTACCGCGCAGTAAAGGAACAGGACAGGCTGCATTAAAGAGTTTTTTTTTAGTTATTTAGCATCTTATCTATACAATTTTTTATCAGAATGATTCAGTATGTATGTAGGTTATTTCGACATATAAATTAGGGGATTTTCTATAACAAGGTTTTCCTATTTCTAAGCAGAAACATAAAGAAGATTTTATTGTTCCGGTATTTGAAAACTGAATTGCTGTTCGTAACAAGTCACGAATTATCTTTTTTAAACGTTAAATCTATTTGTGAACCAGAATATCAAAAGCTTATACTTTTTAATAAGTCAACAAAACAAGTTCGTTTCATATTACTCAATAATTTTATTCCTTAAAAATTTGCTTGGTAATTTTCTATATATGCGAACACACACAAAAAATATTTTTGTACCTGTTAAAGGTTTTATATGTTTAATTAACTTTTTAATTAACTTAATTATATATTTAATAAAAAAAAAAACGAATACATATAAAATGAATATGAATATGATAACAAATTTTTCAATTAAATAAATGATCGAATTCAATAAACATTTAATTAAAATTCAATATTAATTTAAATAAAATTTTTAATAGATGTAGATGAAGCACGACAACGAAGACAAAATTTTCTTACTTTTTTACTTTTGTTTACTTTTTGTGAGTTGATAGGGAGACCATATAAAACAATAATATTTAAAAATAAAATATTAAAATAAAAACAGAACTAAAAACTAATTTTATATTTAACTACTAACTTGTGCATTTATATTTAATGCTATAAGATACAAATAAATCAAATTTTTAAGTAAATTAACTTTATTTACTGAATTACTTTGAAACTAAAACCAAACGTGGTCACATTTTACTGAATTGTTCGTCGTTCGCCGGCGTAAGAAATAGAAATAAACTTATTGCAAGAATCGCCGCGTATGACGAATTTCGTCCGACGTCATGATTGTGGTCATTTTCATATAAACAAATGTGTTTTATTTTTGACGACGAATATTCGCGACCAAAAATTCGTCGTTCGTCCCAGTTGTGTTCCTAGCATTACGTTTAAAAAACTTATTGTAAGTTCTTTTCTTTAAAAGTTACAATAAATAATTTAAAAAATAGAAAACCCTTTTAAAAATACTAACACAAATATAATATTGAAAAAATTTATATTTTTCAAAACACTGAAATAAAGTTTTTCTGCTAACAAAAATATTGTAAAATAACTTAAATCTTAAATCTTATAATCGTTTATAAAGTTCATTTTTTATTTCAATTTCAAAAAATTTTAAGAAAGAAATTTTTTTTCATTTTTTTAATAGCCTCTTTTGTTTTTCCCCGACGGAAATTATATGAAATCCCACAAGGTAAAATTTGAAGATAAATAAACCTCCATAATGAAGTTAAAAAATAAAGAAGAAAAACTGAATTTGTTTTTGGTGTTATGCGATAATTTTAATGATAATCTTATGAATGCAATAGCAACAGTTTACATATTCGCTAATTGATAGAGAGCCCTTAAAAAACGGCATTATAGAATACGTCAGAAGGGCACAAAAAATTGTAGTTCAAGTTGTATGAATGAATACCGCGGTTCTGGTGTAGTGATACAGGCGGTTGCCTAAAATAAAAGTCTAATTGTTACAGAAGTTATAGAAACATCTAAATGAATTTACTTATTTAAGTTAAGATTTAATTCTAAATTTGTAAAAAAAATTTAAATTAAAATAAAAAATTGTCTTCAAAGTGTTGGGGAAAAATATGACTATATGGATATTTCCATGGCTTCATAAATGACATCTCTACGCTTATAAAAAGGAGCAAACTTCACATACATATATAGAAGTACCTGAAAAATAATAAGGATGTATTATTCAAAGGATACTTTATTTAAGTTAATATATAACTACTTCCTTACATCATTATTAAATATAAAATCAAAGAATGAGTTATTCCATCTTGAAGTCACAGTTAATCGCTTTCAAATTGAAAATCATCATCACAAATAAATACACGTTGTCAAAACAAATAAAAAATAATATTTTGTAATTAATATATAAAAAATGTGACCTTTACCTCGAATATTTATTTTTAAAACACAAAGAAGACGAAACAATAATTGAAATTTAAGTTTAAAACACTCATGTAAATTTCTGAACAATGACGAGTAACATTTTTAATTAAAATTAAATTTATTATAATGGAAATTAGGCAACTAAATATTGTATTATTTAATTAATATTTAAGACGCAATAGATATTAAATTTTTACTCACGGTTATTTAAGGTTGCGAATAAAACTTTTTACATTCGAACAGGTATTTTTTGTTAAGGCTTTTGAATAAAAATTAATTTTGTCAAAAGCAGCGCCTAAATAAGAAATTAAAAATAATTAAAAAAATGAAAAAATAGATAATTTTAAAATACTCGTACTTACAGTTTTATATTAAAATTAAAAAATACACTTTTAGAAACTTCTTATTTTGTAAGTAACTAATTTCTAATTTTGCAAATTTTTTTTTTTAATATACCTATCTTCCAATTGCGTTTTGAGGACTTTTCAAAAACAGGAGATAAATTCTTTTTTATTTTTAAAAGATTTCTAAAATGTAGGGAAATCAATTTTAATATTCAACTAACATAACGCAGATAACAGAATAAATTTATAATAACTTACTTAAGTTTTTGGACTGCTTCATACCAGATTTCTCGAAATATATTTACGCCAAATCTTATACACCCTTTACCATTTATCTAAATCTTAATTAGTGAAGTAACTTTAATTAAAAAAAAAAACAAATATAGAGGTAACGGAGAATTAAAAACTAAAAAAACATAAAAATGCCATCGGCTCTTAACGGGTTAAGCATTTTTAAAATATTTTAGTATTTCCTTAAAAATTTCTTCAAAAGCTTTAAAATAATACCCATTACGATTTTTAAAAAATTTTGAAATTATCAGAGGCCCGTAATTTATTTATCGCCCCATATATTTGTTTTTTTATTGTAACTTCAGTCAATTGTTCCAAATAATACAGAAAAATTATAAGTATGCGTGGTGTTTTGCTCGCTACGTCCACGGACAGACGAACATCGGTCAATCAACTTCGCTATGCATGGAAAATCAGAATATATATACTTTATGCGGTCGGAGATGGATATTGTAGAAATTAAAACGGAATGACAAACTTAGATACACCCTTCTTCCATATTTTTGTGGTAAAGGGTGTAAAAATATGAATATGTACCTTTGTGAAAATCACGTCACTATTGGGCTCTTTCATCTTTTAAATTAATTTTTTGAATTCTTCCTATAGCAAACATATCAGTACATCGCCTGTGCATAGTGTCTGCCCATAACGGTGTTACGGAGCTTTGTAAACGCCTTTTAGCTTCCAAATTTATTATTCACAAATTATTTTTATAGCAAACACATTTGTACATACCTACTCTGTGTTAATCCTAATGGCTGACTACGACAATTAATAGTCAAAAGCCAACCAAAGCAGTTCAAAGTATTGCAAAATTTTTAAAAGTATCCCGTCACTTTTGGAACATCTTTTGATTTTTAGCACTTGTAGTTATATCGACTAAAGTTGTACCTACATCTTCCGTTAAAATTTCAAGAGTCCACCTATTACGGTTTCGGGCTGCAACAGACGGATGGACAGAAACTAAAGGCCGTGGAACATAGAATACGTCATACGTTGTACTTTGAAGTATTTAACAGAAGTCAAAATATCGACGGATGTGGTAGGCACAATGAATACTTTGCTGATGGATAATAAATCAAATTTTGCTTTTTATTTTTATAAACTTTTAAATTTAATTTGAATTTTATTCATTTGTTAATTTAATTTAATTTGTATTTTATTTTTTGCCACCAAAATTATATTATTAATATCACAGAAAACGATTGAAACACAGCAAGAGTTAAAAGGAAACAAAGAAGAAGCAGTTGATAGCTATCAAAGTATTCAACGTCAAAAGTTAAAAGTTGACCTACTTTCGTACTTTGCGTTGACGGACACGTATTGATTGTGACAACGCTCATAAGAAAACATGTATTTTAACTCACTTGTCAGTTGAATACGTCAAAGTTTAACGCATGACGAATTCTATGTGCCCCGGCCTTAATAAACAAATTAAATATGATAAAAATTTTCATAATTAAACTGCTAACATGAATCTCGGCAAGTTGCATGAGTTGCAAAATAAAATTTTAAAGTTAAGTTGGGCGACATAAAAAACCAGTAGCGATATTTTCAGATCGGTATGCCTTCCCCTGTATTACAGACATTTAAAATTTTTTTTATAGATACATACCTAATAATTTTTGTGAACACATATAGTTTTTAGTTATTTAAAGGGATCAAGCACAAGTAATTAAAAAACAACCCACCTTTTTATTTATTTTATTTAGTAGGTTTAAATGTAAAATTTAATGTAAAATTATATATCCACTTAATAGGTACATATCTATCTTAAACTAATAACGAACTCTTTTTTACCTACCAGTCATTCGTTAGAATATATTCATCAAACATGTAAAAACTTACACATGCCGAAACGATGTCGGTGCATATTAAAATTAGAAAAATCAACTGGGAAGACCCTAAAATACAATGATTTATTAAACTTAAAAACAATCATGAAAATAAACATTAAGGTTAAAAGAAAATACCTCCTAGCGACAGCCATTATGAAAAAACAATAATAAATTAAATTCCATTAAAAGAAAGCTTAACTAAAAAAAAAAACAAAAAAAAAAAAAAAAGAAAGACATGAATGTTGACATTCGCAAAAATGTGCTCGAAAGAAAAAAAAGACACACATTGCTAGGCACCTTCAATATGAAAAGAAGAAACCAACAAAAGAAAAATTGCATAACGGCTAATTTGAAAATATTCATAAAATTTTATATTGACATAAAGAAAAAACAGGCAACTACGACAAAATGACACAAATTAATCATTTAATTAAAATGTTGAGACTGTAGTAAACCCACAGCACGACAAGGATAGCTGGTTTATGAAAGAGAAAAAAACTATAATTCATTTATTTTCTTAGTCAAATAAAAATAAATAATTTAAAAAACACAAATGACATTTAAATGTATGAGTACCTCAATAATATGCAATGTAACGTAAAAAGAGCACTTGAAACTCCCTCCCTCAGTTCCGAAAAAAAATAAAAGTAAAAATTTAAATATAAAGAGAAAGAGAGTTATAAAAGTAGAGAGAGAGAGAGTATAATTGTGCAAGTACTATTTGCATTTTGCAAATTGTACCGAACACAATTAAACGTATACTCATTCAATTGAAATAAAAAGTAACAAAAGAAAAACTACAGAAACAAAATTAAAAAATAATATATTAAAATGTTTCCCTTTTGTAGGTTGTATTTGTAAGTACAATTGTGGCTGCTACTGTTGTTTTCTTTTTTAAGTTTGTGTTGTTTCTGCTGCCGTTGGTATTGTGCTGGCGATGACGATTGTTATTGGTGCAACCCACCTGCAATGGCCGTAAAGTAATTGAAGCAACGACATGTATTATTTTTCGAATGAGAGAGAATGATGGGATTGTGGCTGTTGTGTGAGTAGCGCAAACTATTGCAATATAAAGAAATAAACAATTGGAAACGTAATGGAATTGAATTCAAGGATTTTTTTCCTCTGAATATTTTAAGGCAAAAGAATATAAATAGAAACACTGTATTTAGATTGAAAAAATTTTTAATAAAATGGAGAAAATAAAAACAAATACTAAAAATGATTTATAAGATTTGTTAAGACACACTTCTCTCAGTTTAAAGTAAAAATATGTAAGTATTTATCTGGTTGGTTATAAAAGGGGAGCAGAAACCTTTGGCCCTTTTGGCTTTAATAGTATATAAATATGTACTACCTAAAAATTGCTTCCGTTTATAAAACTCTTTAATAAATTTTTAATTTTCGGTTTTATGTTATTAATAAAAAAAAAAAAAAAAAATAAACAAAGAACTCATCAGAAGTGAAATCTGTATTTTTCGTTATCTAAGAGCCTTTTGCCTTTTGTGCGTTATTTATTTGTATTGCTTATTCTTTATTTAATTTTTTTTTTCAAAATTATTTGATGATTTTTTATTTTAAAATCGTCAGCACTTGAAATCGTCATCATCATCGTCAGTTTTGAATTACTTATCTGGAAAACTTTTCATTGTAAACTTTCACAATGGGGTCCGAAAATGTAGGAACTTTTTTCAGTGCTCAATTTTTCAATAATTAATTAAACATTCAATATAGCACGTGAAAATTTTAGTTTTATTTATTTTTCGAAAAACCAAATTAAGAAATTGAACATAACTAGAAGAGATAAAAATATTTTTTTTTATTATATTTTGTCTCTGTCAATTTTCGCACTTGCTTTTTCCCCCAGGTTTTTTTTTTTAACTTTTCCTAGCCGTTAGCAAATTTAGATTTAAAAATTCTTGGAAGAGTCTTTTGTTGAAGATATTAATTCGACTCTTTTAGTTCTTAACATTATATTGAGTTACGTGCAGTAAATCATGAGTTAGTCACGTAATAGTATTATTGCAAGTCTAATATGTATGTTCTTACATGTCTGTTTTAAAACTAAACTATAGTTTTGTTAAGGCCAATTCTCTATCAAAAGGTTGTACATTTATTCATTCTAAATATTTTCATATCTCAGTTCGTTTCAGCAAACTGTTTTAAAAATTATATTTTTTTTCTTTTCCAATACAAATGCATTAAGCAAATAGTTTGAGTGCCCAAAACAAGATTTTTAATTAAAGAAAAGAATTAAAGGAGAAAATATAAAATTTTTTCATAGGGTCACGATTTGTAAAAATTCTGCCAGTCAGTGTTGTCAGTGCATGATGCTGAACACTTTGCGAAGGGAATGGTGCCTATAAAAAAGAAAAACTATTATTCAGATTTGTCATTGTGCTAGCAAGCCAAAAGAGCGAGAGAGAAAAAGAGTTTTGATAACTTGATTTTAACTTCACAATGTCCATAATATGCAGATGATTACAAATGGGGTTGCAATTTAAAACGAAGTGTAACTGTTAATATTTCTCTTTATGTCAATACGATTTCTACGAATTTGCCATTTGTCGTTTTGTTTCTATAAGTATAAATCAACATACCTACTGTGTTTTAAATATAGATAAGCACGTACAGCTTAAGGGGGTTTATTTGTTAGTTGAGCAACACCAAAAACAACCACATAAATTGTATTCGTATGTACATTTGAAATAAAATATAAAAAAAAACTTTATTCAGTTTCGTATTCGTTTGGGCTACAAAAACAACAGTAGCAACAACTTTAAAAACCATCCCCTTTTTGCAAGCAGTCGAAATACAGAACAGTCTAATTTATACAAAAAAGCACAAAACAAATAAAAACATTCGTTTGAATTCGAATCGTAAAAAAATAAAAGATATAAGTAGTCCAAAAGAAAAAACACAACTGTCCTGCTCAATAACGTTAGCAGTCGCAGCGAATTTCGATTTAGCAGCAGCAGGAGGTGGAGTACAATCAAACAAATAATAATAAACACACACACATACACACTCCAAGGCAAATAAACAACCAAATGGTTGCAATAAAAAAATCCAACAATTGTACTCACTCTCTTTAGTGGGATATTTTTTATTTGTTTTGTTGGTGTGTTTCTTGTTTTCAATTCAAATCATTTCATTTGTTGTATTTGTATGAGTAAATGAATTGAGTATTTAAATGTGCCTGTGTGTGCGTATGTAAACAGAGAAAGAATGGTAATATAAAAATTAAACAACCAGACGAAACCAACATTTAACAGTTTTTTTTTCATTGTTCGATTGTAGATTTCTTAACAAATAGGTTTATGTTTGAAGATGTGTGAGTGAGCATTGAAAAACACATTGATATTCCTAGCAATGTTTCGTTTTTCATTACGAATTTGTCATTCGTAAGTGAAGGTACAACATTCACAAAACACACAGAGATCCAAGCAAAGCTGACAGTCATTCATTCCGTCAGCTAAGCCAGCACAGTGTTTTGTGTATAAACGTTATCGTAGTAGTATTTGGTTGTTATTGCAGTCAATGACGTAAAGCAAATATATTTCGTTTTCGAATACAATTGTCGTCGGAATTGAACAAATGAAAAAATTTCACGTTGAAATAAAAATAAATAAAAATTTTTTTTACGCGCGCGCATTTCATTTCAAATTGAATGTGAAGAAATAAATATATATTTTTTTCGTTTTCATATACAAATAAATAAATAGAAAAAGGAATACATATGTGTGTAAAGAAAAAAAGTACATAAATATATAAAAATAAGTGTGTGAGTGTACGACTATATATCAATACAGCTCGAATTGAAATGGAATAATAAAAGAAAAAAAATAATTTATATTTGCAAAAGTGTCTTTGCTCCCCATTGCACAACAAACACACTTATGCGGAGAGCTAAAATAAATGTATATGTATGTGATTTGATATATATAATTTTTTTGTACAATTGTGTTGTTGTTTTCCATTTCCATTACGTTTGGTGTTTTTCGGTTACGATTGCTTAACGTTTTCCAGCAATAATCATACGTCGTGTGACACGCCGTCGGTTAACAACATTATTAAATCGCTTGCTTGTGTCGTTTCGTTACAATTCGTTTGTCGCCGATTATAAATGCAAATAACGGTTGTAAAAATTCATTTCCATTTCAATTGAATATAAAAACATACTCTCTCACAAATATAAATTAAAACTTCACAAAATTAATTAAAATCAATTTAAGAAATTATATGAATAAAAACAAAAGAATTTTTCTATAAAATTAACTAAGTGAGAAATTAAAGTGTTGTTATGTAAAATACGAAATTTATTAATTTAAAAATTATTAAAAATATAAAAACTTAATAAACTAAAAGGTAATTAAAAAAGCTAAAAATTGTGAACATAAAATTAACATATGAATTATATAGTTGAGTTTAAATTATAAACTAACTAACAATGATTACTACATATTTAAAAATATTTAAAATATTGCAGACATTAATTATTGCACTTTCTAACTTTTGAGGATACAGTTTTAAAACAATAAACAACCTGAATTAGAACGCAAGTCTTAACATCGTTTAAAATACCTACCTATTTGCTAAAATATTGAAAATGTCCAGGTTTGATAAGATAGCGGTGATGTGACAAGCTTCCTTAAAATTTTACAAATTTGAGTTTGATTTGTGTTTACGTTTTTTCTTAAATAAAAGTGATTTTTGGTATCATTAAAAAAATGATGTGTTTGTTTAAAAGATAATAATACATAATGACATTGTCAGTCAGAAACAGGTTCTTGAACTTTATTAAAAAAAAAGTTGTTAAAAAAATGGAGTACTAGTTGATTTAGCTTCTTTAAATGTCTGTAGAGCTAATATGACGTTACTTACTTCTGTTGAAAACCAAATATTTCACAGTCAAATTTTAATCATCAAAATTAAAAAAAGAAAATAGTTCAATTTTATACTGTTTCTCTAAAGATTTAAAATGAAATAGATTCAGTAAAGTATATAATTCTGAATTTCTTTTCTACATTAAGGGCCATTATCGTAAATTGCCGTTAAGCAAAGACATGATTTTGTTCGACTGGTAAATGGCTTTGCGTTATTAAATATTCACTTAGTATTTTTTTAAAGATATCGAAAGCGCTCGCCAATCGTACCAAATAAACAGCCAGTGACGACGGTCTTCACCGAAAGGTATGACAACAGTATTATATTTACTGGCGGAATAAATCCAATGAACTTAATATTTTTAACCATTTATAATTATAATTATTAATGACAATAAAAAATTAAAGTTTTAATAATGTGGAGCTATACGAAAAGCTGTAATAATGGCCCTAAGTGGTTAAAAAAATCTTGAGAATTTTTCTAAAAAAAAAAACTTTTATAGAAAAGAGGTTGTTTTGTAATTTTTTTTTTTTTAATTTGAATTCCAATGTTCCTTTCTTGCCTAAATTAGCAAAAAGAAGAACGAAAAAAATTTCGTGTTTTAAAAGTTTTAAAGCAGAACTGAATTGACTAAAATTATTTTTTTTGGTAAATTTAAGGCATATGATAAAATAAGCTTTTAAATAACAGAGATCCGCTATCTTAAATAGTTTAACATCTTTAGAATTAATTTCTAAACAACTAAGAAACTCACTGACCTGAACGTGTTGTTTTAAATCATTAATTTAATTTAAAATCTTGTGCACTTTTCGTCACAGTACTGTTACTTGAGGAATATGTAATTGAAAATATTGTATACAATTTTGGTTTTGAATTAGTTGACTTCAAAAAACTCTGGCCTCATTAAATAAATTGGAACAGTAGCATTAGTACAGAGAATACAATTATTGATTATTTTTTCTGAAATAAACCTGCTCTTAGTAGGGTGCATCAGAACTCAACTAATACGTACGGATTAAAAAAAATATTTTTGTCTTTAAAAATGTTTGCATTTATTAAATATTTTTTACACATAAATAAGTATCAGCTTCTGTTTTATTGAATGTACTAAAAACAAGTAAAAGTGCTATATTTGGCTATGCCGCAACTTATATACCCTTCATCATATAAGTAAATCTAGTTTAGTGAAGCAACTCCAATTTAAAAAATTGGAATTTAAAAATAAGAAAAATAAAAAAAGTACGATGCATAATTTTACATAAAAATGTCATCGGCTCTTAATGGGTTAAGCATTTTTTTTTAATTTGTAGTACTTTCTGAAAGATCTCTTCAAAAGTTTTTAAATGACACCCATATTGACAGTCGAACCTTTTAATGAAAATTTCAGAGGTCCATAACTCGGAAAATATGAGCGAGCGCCAGTTTTCTTACTTCATGGACATGAATCGATCTTGCTGATTTTCAAAAGAACAATTTTCAAACCTATAACTGATTGATTGGCATATTTAAATTTTCTCTAGCTTATCTGGTGTCTTGGCAAAGTTGATTTCAACACTAACACGGACGGACAGACGGATAGACCAATAAGGATTCAGAATATATATATTTTATGGGGTCGGTAATGGATGTTTTGGAAATAACAAATGGAATGAGATCTTTTATTCCACCTGTGGTGAAGGTTATAAACAAAATTTTTTAAAGCTTTATACGAAAGCTGGTTCTTATTGTAAATCTTGCTTAATCATTTAGATTATTAAAAGGTATAAACTGAGGTCGGTCGTTTATTGTTCCTTTCTCTTTACATTAAGGATCTTTCAAAACGATTAATGTACACATCAATTAACCGATAAAACCAGTCCTACACCATATATCTATATATCGATATTAAAATAATAAAAACAAGAAAGAATAAAATATTTGACTGTTATGAATTTTATACACACTCCACCAGACGTATTGTGTTGCCAATTTCTCAAATAGAGATTTTTGTGGCAATTTATATATTTGCCACCGAAAGGTCCCCTTAGCCCTCTATTCTCATTTGAGGTTTTCTTTTTGCTATTCCCTTTTATTACATTGATCCTATCTTTAGAATTAGTACATCCTCTGTAATGCTTTTATTATTGAAATAACCCATTGAGATGCACTGAGATCCACTGGCTCCACTTATGTTTTTTCACACATTTCGATTGCTGGCTTTTTGTCTCATGGTTTCAAGCTTCACTTTTAAAGTTTTAAAATAAAAAACTAAAAAATAGTCTTTCTATTTTCTTCCTTTTTGACATAATTCGGCCTTTTAAAGAAAATATTGAATTATTAATAGTTTTAGTTTGTTTTTCTGCATTTCCGATTACAAGCACAATTTTTTGGAAAAATTTATGATTTTTTTTAAATTTTGGTAAAAAAAATTATATTCTTTTGGAAATCTAAAATTTTTGCTAAGTTTTCGATTTTTAGTATTTTTAATTTATAGTTGCCACAATTATTTTATAATAAAATTTATTTATATTTTGACATTTTGGTGAACATCTTATATTTTAGTGAAACTTCTTTTGAGTTTTTCTTTGGCGATATTAAATTTTTTTATTTCCCAGAACAATTTCTTTCGAAAATTTTTATTTTTTTTCGAAATATTTGTGAAATTTTGAGAGTAAAAGGAAATTTTTATATATTTTAAATTTCGGTTTTCAATACAACAAAGCAAAACTAAAAAAAAACATTAACCTAAAAAACAAATGCAACAGCAAACGTAATGAAAATAGAGTTGCTTGTCTTTTTTGACCATATCTTCATCATTTAGAAACCGAAATTGCTGAATTTCAATAGCACCTTTTTTAAAACTATGTCTAATAGTTTGATTGTCTTAAATTTTCTAAGTCTTCTGAGACCTCAGCCAATTCCGATATTGTACAGACAGACATCGCTAAGTCGACTTTTAGAAATGAATATTGTATAAACTAATAATAAAATGAAGAGTACAAAAACAGTAGACTGAAAATAAAGAAAAATTGCAAAACACACTTTTATATGTTTTTTTAAATATGAAATAATGCTAAAGTAATAGCTGAAAAAAAATTACAAAAAAGACAACTAATTAATTATTATCATGTTAGTTGAGGTAGATAACATGATAATAATTATGTGCCTTGATTGTTAAGAATCTGGAATCTCGAAAAAGCGCAATGTGTCTAAACAGAACAAAGTAAACAATAAAATATAAATAAAAAAATAACTAACATAACTCTTGTTCAATCTGCCAATAATAATTAACATTTATTTCTATTTAATAAAACATACTAACATAGTTTATCAACCCAAACGTAATGTTATTATGTTATTTAAATTGTCTGCATTCAAAAAAAAAAAAAAAAAAAAAAAAAAAACAGATCATGTCACACAACTAGCTTTACTGCTTGTAGTCTTTTCTTATATTTTATTCAAAACTTTAATATATACAGCAATTTTCAGTAAATTAAAGTGCCATATGAGTATTTATTCGATTAGTGTTTAATCGATTATTCGATTTTTTTCGATTAATTATTCAAATAACATACAATTTATTTGCTTCAATTAAAAGATTACCAGTTTATTTATGTAAGCGAAAATTTTTTATTTTGTGTTAACAAAGAGGAGATCGAAAATGTGGACCTATGTCTGACTTCTATCGGCCTTGCAGCAAAGTGTAAGAATTATTATTTTGAAGCGCCCAACATTCTGCTAGAGTCTAGTTTTTCTTTTTTTTTTTTTTTTTGTTTACAAATAATAAAAAATTAGAAAAATTATAGCATTTCTGCCGAATTTATAAACAACAATTTGTTCTCACAAAATTTGTTTAAAAGTTGATTTCAAATTAAAAATAAAATTATTTTTTTTGTTAATTTTCGAAATTTTAATAAAATCCCTTGCAGAACTTATTGCATTAAGACATTTTTCCGCGATTTAAAAAAAGTTTAATTTAAACAAGCTGTGTTTACAATTTAATAGCTGTGTATGTGCCCTTGATTTTCCAATAGGTTTCATTCTCTGAGGTCAAAGGGCTTGTTTAAAAAAGCCCAGAATGTACTATACAATTTGTAGTTTAAGTGTGGGGGAAAATTTATCGCATGCTGCATTAAAAAAAAAAAAACTATTTAACTTGAGGTATTTCTCTTCACACAAATAATAGTGGCGCAGTCTGTCTTGGAAATGAGTAAGACTAGACATACACCGATTAATGAAAAAATTAGTTATTGATAACTAGTCTTGAAATAATTTTCTTTTCTTATATTACTGACGATATATGACAGATGTGGAACCTGCGGATTATAAATAAATAAATAACTATCATCGAAAGTTCATAAATTTTAGCAAATTTTTTTGATGCACCACCCATGACGAGAGCAAACAAGGTTTTTTGTAAGATAATAACCACACAAATGAGTTATTCCACATGTCTACTGTTGGAACCAGTTTAAATGGCGTTTTACGAATATGAAGCATTTGTTATTACTGGCAGCAAAATAGACACGATATTTTATAAGTTTTCTTTGCTTCATGTGAAATAATGAAATCAAAATTAAAAAAAAAAATGAAAATACTCGTTTAGATGACAGTAACTAAAGTGAAAGCGACGTATCTGCTATTGATGTTGTTTCATTTATAGGCTCACCGTAAAAAATTATTCTAAAAATCATCAAGATGAAATAAGTGTTTGGTGGTCATAAGCATCACTAGATAGGAAAATAATGTCATGTGATAAAAATTCCATTAAAAAAGGTAATTTTTTTTCTGCTTACGATGGCTTAGCCCTTCGCAGACTGACCTATCAACGACAAAGGCCTAGCAGCTAGCGCAAAAACGCTGTTTTTTTAAATACCATCAAATCGAGTTTGCTTTAAAGCGGACGCAAAGGCTACGTTAATATTCTTAACTCCTTTTATAAATAAATTGAAAGAAATATTTTTCTGAAAATAAATTTAATAAATTATACATCTTATAATCGGTTTTTTCAATTAAATATATCATATAATTCATTAACCGATTGCTAGTTTTAATGTACACAATTGTTTTTTTTTAGTAAACTTTTGAATGCTACAATTGAATTGTTAATTAAATTATAAAATTAGAACCAGTAGACCGTTACAGTAAATAATTGTCGTAGAATTTTTTATGAAATTTTCTTTAAGCTCTAAACTGTGAGATTGGCAGTGAAGTGACTGTAAGACCAACATAATTTTTAAAGTTCTATTTAAAGTAAACTCAATCATATTTAATTTTTTAAATTAAAACTAAAAATAAGTCTTTGTGCATTCTTTTTTTACTTGCAGATTTTTTTAAAACTCAATAGAAATTGAAAACTGGTTTAAAATTTTTTGTGATAAACTTTCGATGACTAAAATAAATGAATTGCGAAAATAAAATAACTTTTATTTAACTGAAAAAAGAAAACAAATAATAAATAATGTCTTTAAAGACATATTCTAAATATAATGTATTCAAACTGTGACACAAAGGATCAACCTCAAAGTGAAAAGTATTGCAGCAACAGTGAAACAACTTATGAAAAGTCTACCACAGCATTGATCAATTTCAAACGTGAATATCTTTATAACGCCACTAGGAAAGCGGCAATGAACAATAGTATCAACAACAACAATAACAATAATAATAACAACAACAATAATTTTAACAAAAGTCCTTTAAATCAAAAACACAGTCCATCGCACTACAACAATAACAACAACAGTCTGATAATGAATTCAGCTACCATGCTGATGCATCATCAGCAGCAGCAACAACAACAGCAACAGCAGCAGCAACAAAATGGTGCACGTGATAATAGCAGCAGTAGAGGTACTGACAGAGGTGACGATCGTACCAACGGCAGATCTTCACACACCGGTCGCGGTTCTAGTTGTTCACCAGCCTCCTCACCCAGCCGTCATCCCAATGCAGTAAGTCCTGTCACTTCACTTAATCACTCTATGATGCAACAAATGCAACAGCAGCATCATCAGTTAAGCCCACCACCACATGTAGGTGGTGTACCAACACAAAATGGCCTACCCACCGGTTTGCCACCACGTATGCCCCACGGACTGCCACCACATTCTTTGGGTCTGCTCAATTCCCTACAGATGATGCATCATGCCTCACCGCTAGAACTAATGGCCGCTGCCCATCATCACGTACCGCCTAGAACCTATAATAGCCCGCCTCCTATATCGACCTCAGATCCCAGTGCAAATGAATGCAAGCTGGTAGAGTATCGTGGTCAGAAAGTCGCCGCTTTTATTATCAGTGGCGAGACAATGTTGTGTCTGCCACAGGCATTTGAATTGTTTTTAAAGCACTTAGTCGGTGGCCTACATACGGTGTATACGAAACTAAAACGTTTGGACATTGTGCCGCTGGTATGCAATGTTGAACAGGTGCGAATATTGCGCGGCTTGGGTGCCATACAGCCAGGGGTGAATCGTTGCAAGTTGTTGTCATGCAAGGACTTCGATGTGCTGTATCGCGACTGTACAACTGCCAGGTAAGAGAAACTGTTTTTTTTTATTATTTTTTCTTTATTCAGTTTTGTTTTAACGTGAAGTATTTTTTCTTATTATTTGAAAAAATGTTAATAATTTTTAAATAAAATTACTTTTATTTGACTTTGAAGAATCTGTGATTGAAAATAGATTTCGTTGTAGAACAAAAAGTGTTTAGTGTGAATGTGAGGATTTGAAATTTCATATTTCTGGTACTAAAGAACGCTAGATAACAATTCTGAGTTTATTCGTTTTTATTTCACGAAACACTATCTTCAATTATTCTAAATGCAAAGTAAAGACTTTCATCGGCTAATCTGTCAAATTGTACTTTTATTTTGCATTTTAGATCGTTAACACTTGATATTGAAGGGTAACAAGATTTAAATCACCATAAAAACGTAATAATCACCAAATAATCCTGAAATTATCAATGACGTCGACTTTTTTGTTTTCTTTTAAATCTGTGATAAGTTTCACTTCACGCATCACTTATTCTTAATGGTTTTTTTTTCGTCTGCTCCCCATTTATACTTGTGATGCTGCCAAGATAACAATATTTATAACACTCTAATAAATGTGTGCTTAGAGTGTCGATTCTAAGCAATTTGATTTTGGGTTTGGTCCGCATTTAATCACACTCTTGGATCTTATTCTGATTTTTAGATGCGGTTTAGTCCATTTGATGACGAACTTATTTCGCCTGCAGAGATAAGATTGTGAAATCGTTGATTCTGGTGTCATTGAAATTCATTTATTGCCTCACTATGAGTTTTCTTAAAAACTATATCTAGCACTAACAAGATTAGTATAGTATAGTCTAAAGCATTCTTTATATGCAGCCTCAGGTTATTCCGACTCTATAATGAGTTTAATAAAAAAGACTAACTTCTTTGAAAAATATTAAAAGTGCACTAAAGTTTCCATCTCTGGCATTAAATGCGTTTACAAAAATATTTATTAGTCAATTTTTCAAATAGAAAAACAATGTAATTTTTTCTCATTTCCGGTTTCCTGTTTAGCAAAATAGAAAACTCGACGACGACTCTTCACAAATCAATAACTTTTACAAAAGTTATCGAAAGAAGGAGAATAAAAGCATAACAAACATTTTTTCTAAATAAATAACAAACGACACAACTATTATTTCTATAAATAGTGAAAAAATTACAGAAAGGAGAAGTAAAAACAAAAAGAGAAACAAATTACTGGGTGTAGTTTTAATAAATTTCCATTCATGACTGCAGAAACGAAACTATAGTACTTTGACTTGAAGCGAATGTTATTTGCTTTGTGTACCTACGAGTAAATTTATAGTTTTTTTTAGTTTTAATTTTAATTTTATAATATATAAATGTGTGCGTGTTTGTTTTTAAAGTTTATAAATAACAATCAGCATGGATTTACAAGTTGCATAAGTTTTGTAACTGTTTGAAATGCAAAAAAAAAAAAAAAAAAAAAGATTTAAAACTGCGTTAGACTTTACGATAGCAATTGTTGTTTGTTAAAAATTTTGCCATGACGTCTAACGGAAATACGCAATACAAAACTATGAAAAACTTTATAAAAAGAAACTTGAAACTTTAAATAGATTTTATTGACTTCGTTAATGAAAGGAGAGGAATAGAGTTTTTTAAACTGTTACGAAAAGTTTTCAAACAATTTTTCTAAATAGAAAGTTTTAGGTCAGAAACATAACGCTAAAACAAAATTATTTTTTTTTTAATTATCAAAAAGGCAATAAAAGTTTTTAATAATTTGCTTACTTTAAATAAAAATGTATTTCGAGATTCTTGTTGCCTTTTACTTGACAAACGGACATAAAATTTAAAGTTAAAGGATGACCCATTCGTGCTACCGAACACTTGTGTTATTTATTGATAATTCTCCAAGGTGATGGATGGCGCATAAAATGACCAACAAATGATCAGTAAAACTTGTAATCCTAGATCCTCATATCGTTTTACAGTTTAGTTAATTTCACATCATTAGGTATTAATTAGATTTTTTATCGAATTTAAAAAACACAAAACTAAGAAACCCTGCATTTTTAAATTTTAGAAATTGTACTGTCCTGTGTTGTAAAGTCTTCTTTTAAATAATAGAAATTAAAAATAAGTTGGCAACTAAAATGTTTCTCTAACTTTTCATGTTTAAAACTAATAAAAATGTGTTTTGTTTTTTGTTGCTTTTTTAAGAACTTTAATACAAACCTTTTAACATATTTCCATTCCTTGGGGTTGCTAAAAGGGTAAATATAAAAAAATGGAAAAATAAATATTCTAACCCAAATTTTAAATAAAAACAGAAGCAGTCAGTTTATTTGTTGAATGATTTTTAATATAAAATTAAAATAACTTTTTTAAATAAGTGGAAGATGCAGAGAATAGATATGGGGATTTTATAAAATGAGGCTAATAACTGTGGATGACCAAATTTTTGTGGTTTTGTGTGAAAGAGTATAAAATACTGAAATAAAAAACAAAATAAATCAACAACCAAAAATTCTATTTAAAAAGATACAGCATTAAATTTTAAAATATATGAGTGAATAATATTTAATTTGAAAAACTTAAAAACTTAGGATGTTTATATTAACGGGTGATTTCTGCACTTAATTTGGCTTTGTGCCTGAAAACACTGAAAAAAAATTTGGTATCACATTTTTTATTGTTCTTTAGGAAATATCTTTTTAAGTTGTTTGGATGAGTTGAGTTGTCCGCTCATGTTAGCATTTTTCCCCGTGACTTACTGTCCAACCTAAATCGGCTCGTAAGACGTCGTCCACCTATCAATGAGAAAAATTGAAAAAATTCCTACAAAATCTATTAAGCAAATCTAAATAGCACGCCGCGGCGTCAACGTTTTGCAATTAAATTTGGACAACGCGATAGCCAGAGAAGTTAGACGCTTGTTTATTTGTTTTATTTATTTTTTATGTTATTTTAGAAAAGTTATAGTTTTTTGGTTATTTTTGAGTTGATATAATGATTTTCTATTTTTTTGTTTTTATTTTATGGGCTTAATAAAGCAAGATTGTTGACATTAATATTTAATAATTAAAGATGCGCCTTTTTATGTAAAACATTTAAGTGTTAGATGCTAGACAACACAGGAAGGGCCGATCGTTTGACTATCATTGTTGATCGAAACATCGCTTATTGTGTAGAATAAAGTAACTATCATATTCTTAAAAAAAAAAACAAGTAAAAGTGCTATATTCGGCTATGCCGAATCTTATATACCCTTCACCGTCTATGTTAATCTAGTTTAGTTAAATAACTCCAATGAAAAAAGCGAATATTGGGGTGAAAGAGAATTAAAAAATAAGACAAAAAAAAATTAAGTACTGATATTTATGTAGTTTTGCACAAAAATGTCATCGGTCTTAATGGGTTAAGTATTTTAAAACAGTTGTAGTATTTCTTTAAGATCTCTTCAAAAGCTTTTAAGTGATATCAATATTGATTTTTTAAAAAATTTTTAAATTTCAGAGGCCCGTAACTCGGAAAATATGGGCAAGCGCCAATTTTTTGACATAATGTTTTTTTTTTTTATTTTTTAATTCTCTATCGCCCCATATATTTGGTTTTTTGATTTGAGTTACTTCATTGTTCCAAATAATGTGAAAAAATTAGAGGTAGGCGTGGTGTTTTATACACTGCGTCGAAGAACATGGACCGATTTTGCTTTCAATAGCACCTCTTTCGACACTATGTCTGATCGATTGCCGTATTTAAATTTTCTCTAGCTGATCTAGTGCCTTGGCAAACTTGATTTCAACACTAATACGGACGGACAGACTTCGCTATGCATAAGAAGTCAGAATATATATACTTTACGGGTCGGAAATGGATATTGTAGACATTACAAACGGAATGACAAACTTAGTTTTACCCTTTTTTACTTTTTATGGTGAAGGATATAATAAGAAAAAATCAACGAAACTTTGTGTGCGTTGTCTGTAGCTAACAGCGTTGCCACTTATTTTTTTACGTCAAATTTAGAACAAACCGGTTTTTAAGCTATATTTTGGACTTTCCTGAATTAATATATATCAAAAATAAGTTGAAAGTAAACTTAGGCTGCTAGAAGAATATTATTTCAAATAAATACAAAATGCGCTACTATGGCAGCGCCGTTTAACATTAAAGTATTATAAATGTGAGCAAAATTATGTTGCTGGGCGATAAATTCCAACGAAAGCTCATTTTTGTAAATATTTGCATTTCTTTTGGCTGAATATATTGATGCGCTTGTAGTCAAATATTTATTTGGATTTATCATTTAAATTTTTGAGATTTCTAAAATAAATTACATTTTTTTTGTGTAGCACTTGTTTATTATATTTTAGGTTGTTGTTAGTGTCGGAATAATTTAAATGATTTCAAATAATTCAAAACTTTTTTATTTTTCTTTTAAATAAAAGTACAAAACAGTCAGTAAAATATAATGAAATAAAACAATAGAAAAGTATTTGGAAATCAATTTTCAATTCACAACCTTTTAGTTGTTTCCACAGTAGTTGTTGTACAAGTACTATTGGCAATTTCCATGTAAATATTTACTACAACAAAATATTTTTTTATATGTTTACCGAAAGCCGTAGGGTGAAAATAAAGCAACTTTTGTTAAACATTTCGCGATTTTTCTTTCATCAAAATTTAAGTTTTAGTGTTATGTTTTTTTTTAACTTAAAGTTCTTTCAGGCTTAAAAAACCACCCGATATTCAATATAAGAAAATTAATTTATTTTTTTTAATTTAAAATTTTACGATTTTTATTTAAAAAATATTAACATGTATATTTTGAAATGTAATAATAGAAACTACACCAGCTTGTTCCCAACCACGGCGGTTGTATTCGATACAACATATATATATCTGACTTAATTTATTCGTGCTAAATTATTTAAATAGTAAAAAATATTTTATAATATTGTGTTAAATTTTAAAGAAAACAAAAAAAAAAAAAAAAAGAAAAAACACACGAGCAGAAAGAAATGCAACATTTTCATCAGTATTTTTCGCATCTGTCTATCGTAGGTTGTGTACGTTGCAAACATCAACTGTTTAACAAGCTAGTTTTATAAATACGAATGTGAGGATAATTCATAACAAATATATGTTAAGTTGGTTAGGCGTTATTAACCGTTACATATTTTTGTTCGAAATACCTTTTTTCTTCCCAATAAAAATCTTGCCCCTTCTTTAGCAAGACATTGTGCTGGACCTAGGAAAACGGGATATGAAAAGAAAAAAAAACAGAGAAGGAGGGATACTTGATCTAAGATTTGCCATTAATAAATTCTGAAATATAAGCTAACCGACTAAAGAAAAAATAATGTTTGGATTTCGGTTTACATTTTTATTTGAAAAAAATCAATTTCTAGTTTTATGAAATCCAATCGAGGTACTCAATAAATTTGTCTTTTATAAGACCTACCTTCTAAATTCGTTAAAAACTTATAAAAACTACTCGCAAGTAAACAAATTTATTAAAAGATAAAGCGCAACAAGGTCGTACAAAACCATCCTCTTTTGAGGCTTTGATGACGTTGCAGATTTGTGTGGTCAAATATGCTGAAAGCACGGTAAAAGTTTTAATAAAAAAATATTGCATGATAATTGTATATTTAAAATGATGAATTTTTGTTAAATTAAATTCTAAAAGAAAAAAGTTATAAGTAATTAATTAAAAAAATTAATAAATTATTAATATTTTATAATTTTTAAACTTTAAATTCATAAATTTTAATCAAAAATTTTTCTTTCTTTATTTGCAGATGTTTATCAATCAAACCACCAGAGAGGTAAAATATAAATGAATTATAAATAATTTCAAAAATGCTTATTTTAATCGCAAAAAACATCAAAACTATAATAAAAAATACTTAAGAGTTTTTAGAGCGCAAAGAAACAACAACTAAACATTTAAACAAAACTTTTATTTTCAAACAGATAACAATTTTCAAAACCGGATGTTTGTCAAAAATTTGTAGAGGGAATATAAAAAAATACACACACATTCACACGCACACAGGACAGAGCAGTGCAGCGTAGAGTCTAAAAAGGTTCTAACAAGGGCGTTAAGGTGTTGACAACGACAATTAATAGAGGGCGGACTTAAATTAGTGCAAAATAAATTGAAAGGATGAGAAAGAAAATAAACAAATAATTAGAGCATAAAATATTGAAAAGTAACAAACAACAAGATCTTATCGGGATTTTTTTTGGAAAATGAAAAAAGTCTATTTGAACACTAATTCAGTAAGAAGTTTTTTAAACAAAAATATATTTTGCCACTGACCCTTGGAACTTTGCAAAATGAAATGTTTTTAATAAATCGAGATATTGATCCTTTTTTATAGACAAATATTATGGCATTCTTTTAAGCAATCAGGTTATATTTGCTCTGCTCATGGATAGGAAGCTAGTTATCTGTTACTTGCTACTTTTTGAATTATATGTCATAGTTTAAAGAATGTAAAAGACTTCAGTTACATTTAGCCGATTAGCGGCCATTTCAAAACCTTAAGATATTTTTTTTATAAATCTCTTCATTCAACCATCAGCTGCAAAAATCTACTTTGTATGAATACGGAAAATTGAAAAGCTCTCCTAAACTGCCTGACATCTTGGTGATACAACATCCAGGTGATACAATTGGAAATATATTTTTGTAATTCCAAATAGAGAGCAACCATTCAAAAAGAATGTATTATCCCCTTTAAAGCAGATACGATATAAAGACGAGTTCTTTAAGACGATTGTTGTCACCTGTTTAGGTTTGAAATATTATTATAAGGAAAAAGGTTCAACTAACTGTCAAGCACTAAATACCTGTTCCTTGCTGGTGCGAGATAAAAAAATTAACTAATTTTCGCCGTAAACCAAAAAGTTTTAAAAATAAGTCTTGCCAATTTAACCATTTTTTCATGTCCAAGTAATGCGTTGTACCCCAAAACACTATCCCAGATGTGAATATCTGTAGTGACAACGATTGTAAAGTCTGTTGACGATCTAAAAAGAAGGATTTGTACTATTTACCCAGTTTCCCATAAGCTCTTGTCACTTGTTCCAAATCTTAATTCAGTTTGAAAGCTGTCGGTCTCACATGCAATAAATCCTTGGTTTCTATCAAATTTAATGATGGCGTATGCTCATTTTGAGTGCCAGAAACAAAATTGCATTCTATATTCAGTGTAAGTGCTGCCAGAGTTGTGGTGTGTGACGCTTAGATGGCAAATATTAAGTTTACAGACTTTGAATTTTTACCGCCTCCAAAAGCTCTCTCAAGAATGCTAAAGAAATGTGTTAGTAGACACAGATTCTAGTCGAAAGTGGGGATCATAAATGCAACAAGAGCCACTATTAAGGGATTCCGAAACCTTACTAAACGTGGATTCTGCTCATGCTAAAAATTATTTTCATCTAAATCTAAAAAACATAGCGAAACTTTTATTTCATTTTATTGTATTAATATCCTCATTTTTTTTCTTCCTTTTTAATATTGACCAAAAGTAATTGCATTCAACGTTTTTTTATTTGTATTGGCCCCCTTTAAAATCAATTCATGATAAATTAAAATTTTGTCGTGTGCTGCATTTCAAGTTGTTGGTTCTTGTTGTTGATTTTTATTTGCGAAATAAAATGAAATAAAAATCATTCATCTGATCTGTTTGTTGATCACAAGTGACACATGGCTTGAGGTTCATTTATTCTGGACCACCATCGTCATCATCGTCAACAGCCAACATCATCATTATTATCATAAACATGGTCATTATCATTATGCTCTGAGATGTCTTTACACTTTGTTAAGTTTAAATGCCGGCTTAAATGTTTTTGTGGTCGGTTTGTACATGGGTTCAGGCATAAACGGTTGAAGTACATGTACAAACGTACTGACAACACGTACCGAGAGTCTCGTTAAAGGTTTCATATATTTTTTTGTGTTTTCCATTCTTCAACCAGTATTTTGTTTGTTTTTTTTTTTACCTTTGCTGTTTGCCAAATGACAAAATACAAAATCTCTGTCGGGGTAGAAAACATAAAAAATAATAATAATAAAAAAAAACTACAAAAGTAAAAACCGCAAAAAATGCAAATTACTTAAAAAAAATGTTTAGTTAAACATTAATTGTGACAAATGATGTTTAATACCAATAAATTCATAATGACAAGTGTGATTTTTCAACCAATGAAAAATATTTTGTTTTTTTTTTTTTTTCTGAAACGGGTCAAGGTTTAATTGCACTGAAACATCATTGATGATTGAAATGGCCGCTAAATGGCGGAGGCGTGTTGAAATTAACTAAAGGTTTTCTTTTTTTATTTATAAATAAATTTTAACGATTCTGTTTGTTTTCAAATTTTATACATAAATTCTTCATTAGCAACAATTTTTAATAAAAAAAAGTCTTTTAAATATTTTGCGCTTTTAATTTTTTTATGTAGTTTTTACAGTTCTCGAGGTTTTTAACTTTTGTTTCTTTTGAAGTTGTTTTTGATTGACAGCTATCACAACTGTCCCTTGATGACAAATTGAGAACGACATATACAAAATTGTCTTTTATAAATCTGATTATTTTATTTATGTATTTTTTTTTTTTTATCAGCTAAATGGAAAATACGCAATGAATTTTAATATTTGAATAATAAAAAATCATTTTTAAGAGTTGAGTAAAAAAATTTTTCTTGGAGACAAAAATTGACATTTTAGGTGATGCAAAAATAATTTGAAAAAATGTGTGTTCGCATTTGATCAGAATCTTCACAGTAATTATTTTTGAGTTTATCTTTATTGCTTTTCAATTTTTTTAAAACTTAAGCTGTGACCGATGGCTTAGCTTTACTCCTCGTGAATACGTAAAGTCATAAAACTAATTTAACTCTTTATGTACAAGAAGAAGGTTTAAACGCTCAAACGACATATTTGCATTAATTGTCAATTTCAAAAATAGACGTCATTTAGATCGATTTTATAAGAATTTTTATGAAATAAATTATAAAGTTTTATATTCGCAGACTCAACGGTCTCCCGCTCTTAAATTTGTCGAACAATATTATTGAATTTTCGTTCATTATTTTAATTCCAATAAAAACACATGCATTTTATGTTTCATCTTACGTTGCAGTAAAATAAAAGTTGACATATTTTTTTACTGTGGGGCGTAGATAAAATCTCTTTTTTACCAGACAGGTGCTTCGCCAATCCAGCCTTCAATTATTGTAATTTTTTTGATCTACTCTGAGTCTTTGACAAGACTTAAATTCTTTATCTTCTATTTAGTAGCCCGGTGACGAAAAACTGATGCAGACAACAGTGAGGGAGCAATTGCTATACGTTTTACTTTAAGACTCAGGCAAGATTTTCATTTACGACCTCCTGTTTTCCAAAGAGGCCTTTTAACCGACGCGTCCAATAGTAAATGTTTTAACGAATAAAGCGAAATTCTCTTTTTTAACCAACAGAAATTTTCTTTCGCTTTTTTAGTACAGTAATGTAAAACTATTTAATTCTATTTCGCAACAGGTCCTCCAAACCCTTTTTATTATTTCCTACGACGTTAAGCTAGTCGTTCCAAGCGTAAAACTTTCATTTGATTCCAATTTCGGGTTGCGGTGCTTTCTTATCATTTGATTTGTGTTGCTTAATCTCTAATTAACATTTTAGGGTCCAGATCAATTAGTGTTTAAGTTTAGGAAGCAGTCCTTATTCCATTGTAGGTTGAAATCAATAATAAATTTTTCCTAGGCAGATCTATGAGATTTTGTTGCTCTATATTGTCTAGATTTTAGATTAGAGCAATCAATTTTAATTTAGTGCTGAGCAACCTCATGAAGCATTTGATGGTCTTGTTTTTCACTTAAACCTTCGACGAGATGTATGGAGTCATGTCATCGCTTTCATTCTTGAAATTGAATACTGAAGTAAGCGTTTTTAAAGTCGATTTGCTTCTATCGGGTGGCGATACTAGTCTACGGACTTGTACTGACTTCAGGTTGTACTAAAAAATTTTTACTGTCGAACTCATTTGTACTCTCATGGGAGCTCTTTTGAGATCTTCCGCTATAAGCAGGCGACTTTTAATGTTTTGTTTCTACCTTCCCAGATCGTATAAATTCGTAGTTATCCTTCACACTAAAGATTCTAAATGAGATGGAAATTTATAACAGACGACAACACTCAGCTTTCATAGTTTGCAGTTTACAAAAATATGGTTCAATTCTAAGTATTTTTAAGAAGGTTTAGTAATTATCAATGCACATCCGGTATCCTGTTAAATATTAAAGTGAATAGTAGGCTTCAACTAGAAAATTCCATTTAAAGAAGAAAGACCTTTAAAATTGTGCGATTATACCGCCAAGAAATGTCTCATACTGTAAAAGAATTATTTCACGAATCTAATTTTATACGGCACCATTTTGTTAAAACCCCATGCCGTCAATATAATCATCCATCTACTTCTGTGTTAATGTAATTTTAAAAATTCCTCAAATTTGTTATCTTAAATATTTAACAGCTTAAAACATTGTTAAAATACATTTTCGACGTTATATTTGTTAAAGCGAAAAACAAAAAATCTTAAAAACTATAAATTATCGACACCAAATACGAACAAAATGCATAATAATAATTTATAATGCCAACAAATACAAGTAGCTTTGTAATCATAGAAAATAATAATAAACAATTAAATACCTTAGGCAACGTAATTATAAAAATGTATAAGACAACGAGCAAAAATTTATAAAAAAAACTATAACAAAAAAAAATATAATAATAAAAAAAACGATTTATAACTAGATCAAACAATTTTTAGCTTAACACAATAAATCATAAAAAATATTAAAATAGAAAAAGAAAAAGAAAAGACTTGTCACTTCTGCTAAACAAAAACAGACATAATAAGTAATTTATGCAGCTGTGCCGAATCTTATGTACCCTTCATCAAATGAATTGTGTATTTCAATTGTTATTATTTTTTTAGTTTTATTTTTTTTTTTGTTGTATTTTCGGCTTTAAATGAAATTTTAAATTTTTAGTGCAATAAAAAAAATCGTGAAAATATTAGTTTGGTGAAATTTTAATCATTTTGCGAAATTCCACTTTTCTGATCTAGAGTTTTATTTTTTTTTTTGCAAAATTTTTGGATTTTAATGAATTTTTTTTTTATCTTAAAAATGTTTTTTTTAAGCAAAGTTTAATATTTTTGGTGAAATGCTGGTGAAAATAAATTATTTTGGTGAAATTTAGATGCCTTAATGATATTCCAATTACCTGATAGTTTATTGCTTTTTTCCAGAAATTTCGGTTCTAAAAAAAACAAAGCCAACAACTATAATAACTAAAAAAAAAACAATTAAATCTGACAAACGTAGGGAAAATAGAAACGCCCGCGTTTTTTTGATGTGTTCCCACTATTTATAGACCGATGTGGCTAAACTTCAATAGCAAATCTTTCGAAACTATGTCTGAGAGAAAAGTGGTCATAAATTTTCTGTGGTTTATCTAAGCTCGTGACGGACATCGCTAAATCGACTCCCTTATCTACAAGGATCAAAAATATATACTTAGTGGGGTCGAAAATGAATATTGTAGAAGTTACAAAGGGAACTATACCCAGTCTACATGTGATTAAGGGCATAAAAGTTTTAAGTTGACTTAAAAATAAAAATACTTTTCAGAGATGGTGAAAAATAAATGTGGAACATAAAAGATAGCCAAACGAATTTTAAATTACACTACGACTTCAATCACGACCACGACTTCGACCGCGTGTCATTTATAATTTTCTTAAAATTAAAATTTAGAAAAATGTGTTTTAATATAACTTTGTCGATATTTATAAACCGAGTGAATAATTTTCAATCTTTAAAAATGAAATATGCTGACAATTGTTTTAGTACCACTGTACTGGTAAAATTAGGTGTCTTCACATTGGTATCTCTAGTTTCTTTACGGCAGGGGTTCTCATCAAATTCCTACTCGCGGACCCCTAGTAATCTAATTTTTTTTCGCAAACCCCTTGAAGCCCAAGTTCAAAACAAAACTTTTATTATTTTTGAAAACACTATTTTTTCCGTTCTTCATGCGGACCCCTTGGATGGTTGCTACGGACCCCCAGTGGTCCACGGACCCCCATTTGAGAACCGTTGCTCTACGGAATGACATATTTTTATGAAATAAAAAGTGTTCTATATTTGAACCAAGATTCTTAGTGGCCTTTACTCATAACCTTATTCCAATCCATCCAGCAGTTTTTATGTGAGCTGAACACAGACAGACAGCCGGAGAGACAGACAAAAAGTAGGTGCTTTGTATTCCATATTGATTACTATCTACAAAAATTTTCAAAAAATATTTTATGTACAGAAATGACTCGGTTACTCTTTGATTATATGTATAAATATCCTGTAGCCTGCCATAATTATATTGAAAATTTTCTTGCCATTAATCGAGATATAAGTCGGCCTATATATAAAATTATAATTTGCGAGTAACATTTTTCTCTTAGTAGTAAGATATTTATATGTATCTGGTGTAAATGATCTGTAAATTCCACTCAAATTATTAATAATGAAATAAATATAACAAATCACCCAAAGTTTAATAAACTATAAAAAAACGAGCATTACAACAAAAAGTAAAGAGGATTTTTTTGATTAGATCTCTTGATTAAATGACTACTGAAATTAGCGAAGAATAACATGCCATTTAAACCTAGTTTTTCAAACTATTTATTACTGGGTTAATAAGTAGCGACAATTATTTTGAAGTCTCAGAAAATAATTTAAAAATAAACAGATTGTTAGCCGCTTAAGAGCCTATTTAGGAATACGCTATATTAATAATTGCAAGCACCATCAACCTAATAATTGAAATACATAAGAAATTACAAATTGATCACTGGGACTGTTGCTTCCTGAGTCCGATAATAAAAATTAGCGAAATACTTGCTTTCGTTTTGAAAAAAGGTTTCAGAAATCTTTGCTCGGTATAGTAAAAAAAGCATTAGAGCTTATTAAAGCAGTTGCATGATTTAATTGGTATTCAAAAGCAAGTGTATGAGTGAAAAATTCTTTTGTTATTAAAAATATATTTATGACGGGTAGGCGCATGTTAAAAAACGAATAAAAATTGTTATATCTTTGGTCATTTCCGTCTAACATATATGAAATTCAAAGGGTCAACGCAAGTGAGATGCAAACGAAAAAGAAAAGACAGTGACTCTACAAATCATCAAAAAGAAATAACCTTCATTCTTAACAGAATAGTTCTGGAGTTAAAGCGAAATGTATTTTTTGCTTAAAGGAAAATGATCAGTTTAATCTTAACTGGAACAGCTTTCGCGAAAGTGTTGCCTTTTTCTGTTAATGGAAAAAAATGGTCTTTCGTGGTTGATTTATATACTTGCAGTTCAAGTGTTATTTTGTCAATCGACATTTATTTATGAACGAATTTATCTGGAACAAGAAAAAAAATTAAAAAAAAAACTGGTACATAATTGTAAAAACGCCACTTATCAAGTTGGTAGCTTATTCTTATAAATTTTTATTTGTGATAGTGATAGCAATAAACCACATATGCCTGCTAGTCCAAGAGTTTTGATACGATACGAGTAGTAGATAAGAGTACTTATAAACCCACTAGTTTAATTGAACGATTTAATAACCCGATCGAAATGAACTAGTTAAAATTTTTGTTTCTACCTTGTTCAGTTTTGAAGTAATTGTTCGAACTGCTAGAAAAGATGAAATTAATTGCATCAATATGTTTCGCTGCTTATTGTCTCTGACAATTTCAGTGAAACAATTAAAACATAATTTAGGACGATACAACACCACGTGCTGCTTGTAAAATAAATAAGACAACAAAACAAACGAATATATTTCATTGACAGTTGCTGACCTAAAGTAATTCACTTTTCCTTTAGAATTGAAGAAAACTCTGAAAGAACATTAATTATAAAAGAGCTTTAAACTAAAAAGAGCTTTTAAAAAGGTACTAAAATGGCGCAAAACTGTTGGCCAGCCCAGCCCTATTAGAAGGGGTTATGAAAGCACTAAAATTATTTTTTGCAATTTGTTATAAAATATTTAGTAAACCGGATGGCGGTATTTTTAAAATTTGTACCCATCTTGAAAACTTATAGATTTCCCCTAAACTGTTCTATTTCTGTTGCAGTTTTTAATTATAAAAAAACAATTATTTTTATTATATTTTTTAAATTTTTTGCATTTTACAAAATAAAGTAAAATTTTTAATGGAAATTATTTGTAACTGCGTGCGTTTAATCGACAGCTTATTTCATAAAATTTTTATTTTTAATGAGGTCTAAGATGAGATTCATCGTGATTATCATCGATTTGCATTAAGACTCATAAATAATTCAGATATTATCCCAAGTGTAGACTTTGTGTTATGTTTACCTAAATATTCGTGCCACACATGATCGTATTCCCGGAAAGGTAAAGGAATTACAAAAAATTTAATTTAATTTATCTTTTCTTTTGTTATAAATTTTTATATTTGTATTTAAATTTATTTTATTATCATTAAGACAAGTCTTTGGTGTCGCAAAAGGAAATATAAATTGAAAATCAAGTTTTAAGAATAAAAGGAAAAACTATTAGCAACAAATCAATCAATTTAAGCGGAAATAAAAAAAGAGTTATAAAATCTATTTTAAGCAACTATAAAATATTTGATTATAAGAAGTCTACAATAGTTCGACTAATAATGTTTGAAACCTTTAAAATTCTATTTTCTTCAATTCGTGTTAATTTGAAAAAGAAATCCTGTAAACATTTTTTGCCTTTAGAGTTTCAATGAAGAGCTTTCACGGATTGTTTAATGAAACAAAACTTTTCTTTTTAACGTTTGTGTTAACGTACGAGTTTTTGATAAATGCAAAAATTATTTAAAGTGAATGGTTTCTGCTTGTAAATTTTGCTCAGCCTTTATATTATAAAAAAAAACTTAAGATGTGATTTTCTCTGTTAGTTTTTCTTAATTATATCTGTTGCAGTTTTTTTATACAAGTAGCTACCCTACCAGCTTTGGAAAGAATAAATTGAGCATAACAGCAATTTGGCATAGATGACTGTATTATAATTTATTAATTATTTCTTTCTATTTTGGTAACAAAGTACAGAGTAGTAAAAACATTTTGATAATTTTGTTATTAGAAATACAATGGTAACTGCAAAAAATAATACTTTTTTCTGTTAATATAATAAAAATATATAGAAATACAGAAAATTATAAAGTAAATTCCCAGCTGGTTTTAACATTTTTAAATCATCATCTCTATCAGTAGCAGTAGCTTTGCGCACAATTTTACTCAAACAAATTGTGCATGAAGTTTTAATAATTCTTTTCATTATGATTTCTTGTTTTTCGGTTTTCCACGAGTAGCTTTTGAGCTGAGGCGATGTTGTTTCAATGATTAAATGAGTTACAAACACGCTAAATTAAATTAGGTTTATTTGTTTTTTTTTTTTTGCTGCTGTTTATATTTCTCTCTTTTGAAATAAAAATTATAATTTTTGTTCATTCGTTTGTTATATACAAATAATTAAATTTTATTTTTTTTTTAATATTTTTAATCGGCTGAAATGCTTTGTAGTAGAACAAATCAAGAAATCAGTTCAAAAATTAAAACTGTTCAGCTTATAATTCATTTCTGTACATTCTCAGTAAAAATATGAAAGCAATTAAAGAAAGAAAGACCTGCGCCTTAACGCAAAGTAACAAAGCAATTAAGTGAACTGCAGCATAACTACTTACTAAGCTGATCACTTACTAACCATATGAAAAATTTGATTGCCTTTTATCTCAGCCAGCGTCAATCAGCAACGCCAGCTCTTTATACCCTCTATCACAGGTGAAAAAGGGTATCTCTAAGTTTGTCATAGCGAAGTCGATTAAGCGATTATGCGTCCGTGCTTGTGTTGAAACCAACTTTGCCAAGGCACTAGATGCTCTGGGGAAAACTTAAACACGCCTATCGATCAGATATTATTCCGAAAGTCTTTTCTTCGAGGAAGCCATGCCTGGCTTTCACATATTTTTTCAACTTTCGTTGGAATTCCTGCAAGTACTTTTCGTTACAAAGTACTAAATAGTAAAGACAACCTGCTACAGGAATACAATTGAAAGTTGATGGGATAACAACCAGAAGTAAAACTTACAATCTTCAACCCTTTTTTTTTGAACAGAAAAACTTAATGAAAGGAAAGAATTTCTTTTTGTGCTTCATCACCATTAAATAAAATGTTAACAAAAAAATTGTTTATAGCGACTAAAGTATTATTTGAAAATTTTATAGTGTGTTCACAACAACCATATATTCATACCGAGAACAAAATATGATTCTCGTGAATATATGTTTTTCTCCTGTGAAGAAGAATGCCATTAATTGACTGGTGTTACGTCTCTTTAAGTAAAAATAAAAAGTAAATAAAAATGAAAAGTTTTATAGATCAAGTGTTAGGTTGTATTCGAAGTGGAAATTTGTCACACAACAACCATATTTATTAAAAGGTTAAAATGATTTTGTCAAAACATTGCAATGAATTATGGTACTCCCAACTAATAAATTAATCTTTATATAAAAAATATAGTCAGCATCTGTACTTAACGACTTTAAGTAAAGTGTACAGGAAGAGCTACAATGTTAAGAATTCCAACTGTGGCATCAGGAAATTTAAAGTTAAGCATCTTCAGGGTTTACTCGACTAACTATAACACTGGCACACACCGGCAATGTTTTTGTCGCGTATGGTTTTTTTTTAATTTAAGTGGGTGGACTTATAGTGTTTTAATATTCGTTAAATCATTGTCATTCAGGTCTTAGGGGACCTATTACTGACATTAAAGGTTTGTTCACTTTGTTTACTAAATATCAAAATGAAAGCAAACGCGCTCATCAAAATTGGATCGAAATAAAAATAAAATATTGATTCTAACAATTTTTTTCAACACCCTCCTAATCACTTTCGTCCATTAAGTGGATTGTTAATCTTGTTAGTTTAGGAGTTCCGAATCGAATGTTATACAACTTAAGGTGGATGGATGCGAAGAATAAGAGTAGAGATCCAGAAAATGCCGCAATATGTTCTGCTAAACTTGAATTTAAAAAAACGTGAAATAGAAAATTTTATCTTTAACTAATTTTTAATGTTTGGGTTGAATTTTGTACTTTGATATATTCAGGGACATAAAGTAGAATTTTACGGCAAATATTTTATTTATAGGAGGGATGACAAAAAAAAACTTTTACGTTGAAGACCAACTAACAATCAAGAATTTCTTAAATATGGCCACCTTAATTTTGCTAAAGTTCTATTCAAATTCTCTTTTAAAATTGCATTTCTGTCCATACATTCAAATTTGGTTTCCGCAATTTCGACTTTGATTGCTAAGATTTTAATTTTGCTTAAAGTATGAACGACAAAACAAAAGAGAATTGCAAGTACATTAAACAGTGTAGTGTAAAGAATTGCGAAACAAAACTTGCAAGGTGTAGACGGATACTTATATGTTAATTCCTTGCTCCCTAGAATACATTCGTCGATCTTTATTATTTTGGAAAAGTTTAATTTTTTAGCGTGTAACTCTTAACAGTTTGTCATAATAATTTTAATATATTTCTGTCTGGCAAATCGTGCGATAACAGCGCTGAAAGTTAACAGGTTTGTGTTCAACTTGAGCATATTTTACAACTAGTCGCGACGACAGAATCTTTTTACTATTTATTTACAGCATACTCGTAAATTAATATAATACACTTGGAAAAAATTTTAATTTTATTACTTTGGTATTTTTAGAATTATTTGAATAATTCATTTACTTTTTTTTTCAATTTTTATAACACTCATAATTTAGTCAAAACGATTTATCTTTTTATTTCCCTAACAACTGCAGAAGTTTATTTATTAATTTCTATTTTACTTTCTGCGAAGGAAATAAAAACAATCAGGCTTATCTTATTTGTTTTTATAAAATATTTAACTTAAATGTTAAAGAATTTATAACAAATAGTAAAATAGATAGATTCTTTTCCTCTTAAAAATTATTAAATAAATATTTTTTTCTATAATTTAAAATCTAAATGAAGGGCAGAGCTAAAGAAAATGTAGCGAAGACAAAAAAATCGGGTATAATTTAAAATTTTTTCCGGCTTAGAACGCAATTAAAAATGTTAAAATCTTTTTAAGAAACAGAGCCTTAAGAGCCAATTGTGTAAAGAGGATTAGTTTATTGTTGATTAGGCAAGCAAAATTAATTTTCAGTTAGCTGATTATAGGGGGAAATAATAAAGACACAAACATATGTCCTAGAAAAATAGATACTGTTATTTATTTCCAGTGTTGGCTCCCGACATACAGCACTTTTAAAAATTGCAGATATTAGCATATCGCAGCAGCGAAGACCACTCGTGAGTACATCTTTATTGTGCCGACTTGCAATATTTTTTAAAACTAAATTTCATTCTGTTGGCCCCTATCCGATTAATTCATTTATTCCGAACTCGCGAGTACCAAAATGCATTCGCCTCCACTCACGTTGCCTCTTTAGTACATCCATCATAAGCTTGAGTGTTAACAACCTCGCTAGTGTACTAATGTGATTAATATCAAAATTAAATTATTAAATAATATTTTACTTTGCAAGATGATTAAAAAATCAAATGTCACTTTCTCAAATTGTTTGTCTTTATAAGGTCTGTTGCCGTTATTAATTGTTTTTATAACAAATATTTGATTTAATTAATATTTATGTTTTTCTTGTTACTGTTTTCATGTATAATTATTATTTTTATCTTTTTTTTGTGATTATTTCTGTTGGTGAATAATTTTCCCTTGAGATAAAAATATATTATTTGATTTTTAATAAATATTCTAAAGATTTTCTTTTCTTTTCTTTATTTTTTTATTTTATTTTGATAAGGAAATACAAATTATAAATTTTTGTTATCTGAAGTTTAATGACGCAGGTTAAGAGTTGAAAAAAAGGGTTAAAAATTAAACTCATATTTCGCTTAGGAAACTTTTTTCGCACGAAAAAAGCTTTTAATAATGTTTATGCCAAGACCCTCTTGTCTCTGTGCTCGTATTATTTTTTAAGGATCGTTTAAGTCGTCACTATATGCCAAAATATGACAATGCCCCTGGTATGGTTTGCGGTTGCCCTCACTTTGTTATTGAGTTCCTTGGAAAATTTTATCTGTCAAAATTTAGCCTGCTTTAGGTTTATAAATGTTTCTAAGAAATTTCGTAGTTCCTTGATTGTTTTTTCGCTGTTGCTTTGTTTAAAATTTATGTTGAATTTTTTCCGATTTTTTGTACGAATAAAATTTTTATCCGAATAAAATTTTTATTTTTTTATTTTTTTTTATTATTCGATTGACATATTAATTTTTTTAATTATAGTAATATAAGTATATGACTGTAATTTGTTTTATAATTGGAAAGCGGTCAGTAAATGAGTACGATGTCAATTTCTAAGTACCCAAGATACGAGAACCTGTGTATGCATTGCACAAATTTAAGTAAAAATATAATTTTTAAAAAAAATTGAGGTTTTTAAAAAAAATTAAATTTGCAAAAAAATATTTTTTACAAAAAACCAAATTTTTATGCAAAAGTCCTAATTTTAAAGGAATTTCAGAAAAAGTAAGATTTATCACAGAAACATCATTATTTCTTGATGTAATTGAAATCTCGCAAAAAACCAGCCCCATTTAAAACAAGAGTTCATGAAAATTTAAAATTTTAAGTAAAATTTAATATCAAATAATAATATTGTTTTTTAGGCGGGTTATGACAAACAAGAGTCATGGCCTTTAAAAGTTCCCTCGTATCAACAGGAGATAATATGTTCATTTGTTTTGTTCCTTATTCTTGATAAAAAATCATACAATAGTTAAAGTGCACACACATAAACTTTTTAAAAAAATGTTTAATAAAAATTGTCTGTAATAAAATTGTTTGATAAAATTTCCATTTCAAATTAAAAGTTTTAAATTAATATTTTCAATTACAAATAACCAATTCAAAAAGACAAAACAACCTGTCAATTTTGACAGCCACATTAATTTGTCTGCTGAAAGCCAAAAATACCAAAAAAACAAACTAAAACTACAAGAACAAAAACAACTTATAAGAAAACAGCAAACGGCTTAAGAGGAATAATAAATTAATAAAATTACTAGTTATACAACAAGTCTTGAAGAGAAAAAAGCAACAACAACACAACAACAATATAAAAAAACATTGTACTTGCAAAATATATCTTGTAAATATAATTTTATATCTTACCACCACTACAGACAGACAATTTTAAATAAAACCTGTTAGCAGCTGTTCAATATGTACAACATAAAAATAATTCCAGCGGTTGAGCTATTAAAATTTAAAAAGAAAAATAAAAAATAATAATTAAATAATATTGGAAATATTTATTTATGTAAGTTAAACGTTTAACAAGTTGAGAAGATAAAAACGTATTTGATATTTTAAATTAAAAACAAAAACTGGTAATTTGCTAAAAATTATAATAAACAACAAAACAAGAAACCCAAATGAAAATAAACATAAAACAGTTTAATATAATTAACTAAACATAAACTAATTAAGCAAAATCTACATCAATTTATATTAAAGGTAAAGATAGTCCCACTCTCTAGATTTATCAGTTATTTCACTCAGATGAAAATAGAAAACTTAATTAACGTTCGAAATAATAATTCTTGCAAAATAACCGACGTCAAAAAAACAAACTTAAACTCATATTTCTTTAGAATAGAATTATACATTAATTATATTATGTTCAAGAAAGATTGCGTGAAGTTTTTTTATATGTCGTAAAAAAAATATGAATGCAGATAAAACAAGGTAATTCAGCAGTTATAAGGTCACCCTTTATTTTTACTCTTTTTATTGCTGACTCAGTAAAAAAAAAATTTGTTCAAATTCTAACTGTTTAAAAAATTGGCCATATACATTAAATTACAATCATTGGGGCACCCTATAATTTTTAATTTTAAATATTTATACTTCGTTTTATACTTGATATAGTAGTGGATATTCTGTGTAATTTTTAAGAGTTTGCCTGTAATGGTTTCAAAGATAGGTCCATATAGAAGTAGTTCAGCTTTTTCTGCAGTAACTAAGATCGAAACTTAACATGTGATAAAAGTAGAAATTAAATTCGACGCAAATTAAGTCGAATTAAAATTTATAATTTCAGAAATAAAAAATATTTATATTATTTTTGTCTTACAAACGTTGCTACGTTGTGGTTTATTTTAGGTCTGGCATCTCATTCAGTAAAGCACTCCACTAGACTTTATTAGATGGAGTCTCTTTTTTCTGGCTGTGCTGGGGTCGAGAAAATATCGAGAAATTATTGAAAGATTAGGGCTACCTTTACGATCGATGCGATCAAAAAGAAGACGACTAAAACAGATTCCAATCAAGTGAATTGTGGACAGTTATTTATAGTTTTCAAAATTTATAGGTCACGAAAAATGTTTTAAAACGACTTTGGACAGCTAACAGAATACCATGGTTACTAGCAAGGTTACTGCAAAGACATCGCATGGGAATCTTGAAAGACACATGTAGGTTTCAAAAGACTGGTAGCAAAAAAAACAAAAAAAAAAAAAAAAAACAATATGTAAGAGTGCTTTCGGCTTTGCCAAATCTTATATACCCATCAACATGTACGTAAATTTAGTTCAGTGAAGTAACTCAAATCAAAAAACAAATATAGAGGTGACAGAACATTAAAATTAAAAAAAAAAAAAAATACATAAAAATGCCATCGGCTCTTAATGGGTTAAGAATTTAAAATTGATATTTTAAACAAATTTCTAATTTCATAGGCGAGCGCCAATTTTTTCCCTTGATGTTTTTTTCTTTTTTTTTTTTTACTTATCTATCGCTCCATATATCTGCTTTTTTGATTGGAGTTCCTTTATTGTTCTAAACGATATGAAAAAAAATAGAGGTAGGCGTGGTGTTTTGCCCGCTGCATCGAAGGACTGCTGATTTCCAATAGCACGTTTTTCGATACTATGTCTGTTCGATTGGCGTATTTAAATGTTTTCTAGTCTATCTAGTGCCTCGGACATCGCTCAATCGACTTCGTTATGCATAAGAAGTCAAAACATATATCCTTTATGGGGTCGGAAATGGATATTATAGAAATTACAAACGGAATGACAAAATTAGTTATACCCTTCCTTCACTTTTTATGGTGAAAGGTATAAAAAAACAAATTAAATAAAATCACTAGATACGAAAACATGGGTAGAACAACGGCTTTAAAATTAATGCAAATACTTTTTATAATTTTATATGGTATAGTCAATTAAAGTTTAAAAATATTAAGAGTGTTTTAAGGCTGAGTGCAATGTGTTTTAATCCTAGATTTTAGCAGTTCTGAACTGGCGCCTGACCACATGAGGTGGCTATTTCTGCTCGCAGTCTGGCAGTGCCGAAAGTGTACAATATCAATTTAAAGCTGCTGAGAAATTACAAAAGGGCTCTTGATAGGGGAATGGATAAGTATAACTAGAGGAAAATGTTATCGCTTATTAAAAAGAAAGGTTAGATCGATTAGTCATTGTCAGAGGTATCTCATCAAGCTCATTCTAGCTCAAAAGTAATTGGTGGGTAGAGAGAAATGCAGATTATCGAAAGCCTTGTCATTCAGACTGTTTGTTACAATCATCAATGTACTTTTTGGCTTTACCAAGAAAGTTTTTGGTATTTTTAAACATAATAATAGAATATTATTGCGCCACATTTTTCTAGGAATTGCGAAAATGAGAATCAGTTGGAAACTCAATAGCAAATTATAATCAACTAATTCACAGTGGGTTACGCAGTATCTTGAGTTGTTGATAGCACCATAGGAATTTGAATTATTGCTGATAGATAATTAAGCTCATCTGGCATTTGGGGAGTAAAAAAGCAGCAAATCACAGTAAACCAATAAGTCTTTAAAGGCGGTTGTGAAAATATATATTGCCTTTCTTACTTAACCTAATGTAGCCTTGAAACACAACTTACTTTAACAAAAAACTCACTGTCGCGATTAAATAATATTGTGATAATGAAATAATTTCTATTTGGTATTATAGAGTAATTTGGGTATGTGTTTGCCTGAATCTTATGCTTTTGTGTTATTTTTAAATTGTAAAATGTTTTATTATTTATTTTCTGCAGATGCTCCAAAAAAAAAAAAAAAAAAAAAATTCCAAAAACTTTAAAAATGAGTAAACAAAGGCGCTACAGTAAGTTTAATTTTAAACTTGTTGCATCGTTGTGAAATTTTGTTATCTCCTCATCTAAAATCTTTTAAAATACAAAACCAGTGAGACACTCACCGTTAATGAAACTATTTAAGAAATTTAAAAATAATTGTTTGCTCTCCAGTTATAACACATGTTAAAACAAATTAAATAGATGAAGACACAATGAAACACAACAAGGTTATAATAGTATTTGTATTCCAAATAATAAAACTCTCTTAATAACAACAATAAAAACAGTAGCATATTTACTTAAAAATTAACTTTTAAATAAAGTTATAAATTCTTTTTATTATGTATTCAAGACAAAAGCAAATATACACATTTTTTTGTTGTTGTTAAAAAAATCTCTAAATAAATGTTTGCATTAAACAACGCTACTTCTTTAAAGAGACAAATATTAGACAAAAGAAAAAGTAAATTAACAAATAATTATCTAAATATTAAGAAAAACAAACAAAAAATAATTATTGTTTAGAAATGTTAACGTAACTGGTAAAGTTCATATGTATGTGTGTGTGGTTTTATAATTTCCTGCAGTTAAATGAAATAAAAATATATTAAATTGCTCTAGCCGGTCATGCCGATCTGTAGCATCCCCTTTTTAAGTTGTAATTTTTTTATCCTTTACTAAAAAAGCAAAAAAGGTATGCTTAAGTTTGTTTTCCGTTTCAGTACCCATTTCCGACCCCATAAACTGTATATATTCTGACTTCTTATGCATAACGAAGTTGATTGAGCGATGTCCGTCTGTCCGTGCGTGTAAGTGTTGAAATCAAGTTTGCTGAGGCACTAGATCTGCTAAAAACATTTTTAATAAGCCAATCGATCAGACATAGTGTCGAAAAAGGTGCTATTGGGTTTAGCAAAATCGGTTCATATCCTTCCGAGGCAGCGAGCAAAACTTTACGTCTACCTCTAATTTTTTCACATCACTTGAAACAATAAAGTAACTTTGATAAAAAAAAAAAAAACAAATAAATGGGGCGATAAAGAATTAAAAAATCAGAAAAAAAAAACATCAAGTGAAGAAATTGGCGCTCGTCATATTTTCCGAGTTACGGGCTTCTGAAATTTTCAAAATTTTTTAAATATCAATATGGCTATCATTTTAAAGCTTTTGTAGAGATCTTTAAGGAAAAACTAAAATATTTTAAAAATGCTTAACCCGTTAAGAGCCGATGGCATTTTTAAATATTTTTTTCTTTAATTTTTAAATTCTCTGCAACCTCCATATTTGTTTTTCTGATTAGATTACTTCACTAAACTAGAATTATATACATGGTGATGGGTATATGAAATTTGGCACAGCCTAATATAGCACGCTTTTTTGTCCAAGCTCCATTTATTTATGGACGAAATTCTCACATCTTAGGTCTGCTATATGGATTATTAAATTATTTGAAGTCATAAAAAATCATTTTGACCCAACCACGGACAGAAAAATCAATTAAAAAGTAAATTGGTATGGCCCTGCATATTTATGTTATATTAGGGCGCTCACAGTCCTTTATTATAATGCTGTTTAAGAAATACTAAACCACTTTCTTTTCGTTTGTTATTCTTTATTTTGAAGCACTTTTGTTGTTTTTAAATATAAATTTTATCAAAAAAAAGCACTATGACAATGGTTATTAAAACTTTCAAGTGACAGTATCGTTCATTTCCATTAATCATAAATTGTTAAAATGCTATACAATAGTTTCTTATCATTTCAATGATTAGAATCGGTTTGGCCAATTGAAGCACCTAAAAAAAAACTTTTGGCTTAAAACACTTTTGAAGTATTTTAAAAACTCTTAAGTAATCAATGGTATTCGCAGTTATAAGCAAAACATAAATTTTTTTATTAGACTTTAGTTTGTCATTATTGTAATGAATTGTAAAGAAAATAGAAAAACAACAATATCTTTCCACAAGGTAGTTGTCAATTGTAAATTTTTCTATTTAGATGAGGAATGCTAACGAATGTTGTAGCGAGCCAGAAACTTCATTGCTGGTATCTACATTTTACTGTTATCTTTAAAAATATGCACAATTAAATTGGATCTAAAGCCTTACTGAATAATGATAATTCATTTGTAAAAGCAGTTTGAAAAAAGATCAGATGTAAAATTTATAAAAAAAGTCATGCATAAAGTTCCCAAACAAAAGCAAATGTGTTGTCTGTATTTATAACCCCCAACCACAACTCATTTTTTTTAGCTGAAGAACTGTTTTACACTAAAATTATCTTTGCGCAAAGAGAATGCAGCCAAACGTGTCGGAAATTAAAGGCATTGAAAAGAATCGACTAGATGGAACTCGGTTGTATCTATGTAAAGAAGTTCTAAGCACTCTGCTGCTAAGTTCTTACATAAAATTTGTTTATCACAATATTTGGACTATTTACAGTATTTTTAAATATTTTATTAAAGAGTTTGCTTGAAAATATCACTCCTTAGAGCCATTAGATTATGTTTAAGTAAGCAAAATTTTTAATCTTCTCGAAGACGTTGTTCGTCAATCCGTGATGCGTAGATTTAAAACGTAGTGTTCTATTAACTTGAAATACAGTACAGCACTAAAAGTTTAATTTTACGTTATCTTAATTAAAAACAGGCAAAGAAATACTTTTTGCTGCTTTTTAATAAAGTAAAATTGTAAACCAAAACTTGCAATATGATGTGCAGTGAATACCCTTAATATTTTTTTTTTCAAGTTTTGTTTTAAACTTTTTTTACAAAAGTAACGCAAATCTGCATTTATATTACAAATAGATAAATAGATAAATATACAATACAATAATGTTTTAGCAAAATGCAGAAATCAGAAATAAATTAAACCTCAATAAATTTAAAAGCTTTTTTTTAAACTAAAATGACTTAAAATTAATCGGTAGAAGGCTTATTTGCGTTACTAATTTTATTCAAACAATTAATTTTAATCCAAACAGTAACTCTCTGCAATTCCGCAGTTCCAGACCGGGTAGACCGCCAAAGCGTGGACCAGTGGGCTTATCCTTGCCACCCACCCATCTCAGCCAACATCCACAATTGAAAAAGCATCGTCTGGACAATGGTGATTATCCCTATGAAAATGGTCATATAAGTGGTGAGTTGAATAAATAATAAAAATATCCTTTTGATTTCAAAATAAATTATATCATTTTCAATCACAATACAAAAGATCTTGCCAGGTAAAATTCGACGCCTTTTTAACTTCAAATAACTAGAAGAAAAGGAAGCCGCTTGTTTTTTTGTTTTCTTCTTTTTACTAAAGTAGAGATCATAAAAAAACTACAAAACGCCACTTTTTTAATATCTCAGCCGCCAAATAGCTTGAATGACGAAGCACTTTTTTTTATTATCTTAAATGTGTGTTAAAGAGTTTTTCTTTCATTTTTGACTTTTTAAGAACTCAAAGATCTTTCAGTTATTTAATGGCTGAAGGAAAAAAATATAAATTTGTAGTCTTGTAATTTGTAAATCAATAAAAAAAATAATAAAACAATTCAAGAAATTATTTTAAAGAAATGTAAATTTCAACAAATCATTGAATACATTAGTGTTTAAGAACAAATGTTTTTTGATTATGTGAATCAATAAAAGTAGGCGTAGCCAAACTGTCTAAAAATTGATATTGAATTTTACGGAAATAAAACGTAATAAAAATCCATTAGATATTTGTATTTTATGTTTTAAAAAAGTTTACAAAAAAAGTTTTAAAAAAATATTGAAAAAGCAGTAATTACCTACAAGAAAAGAATCTGAAATCTTAAATCTTATGTAAAACAGGCTTTAATTTAAGCTTAACACAAGTAATTCGGCTATGCTTAATCTTATATACCCTTTACCATTAATCTAAGTCTACGTCAGTGAAGTAACTCCAATAAAAATAAAAAATTTACATTGAGGCGACAGAGAATTAAAAAATTAAAGAAAATTGTTTACATAAAAATGTCATCGGCTTTTAATAGGTAAAGGATTTTAAAAATATTAAATATTTCCTTAAAGATCTTTCAAAAGCTTTTAAATGATGCAAATATTGATATTTTAAATAATTTTGAAAATTTTAAAGGCCTGTAACTCGGAAATAATGGGTGAGAGCCAATATTTTCACTTGATTTTGTTTTCTTATTTTTAATTCTGTATCGCCCCATACATTTGTTTTTTTTATTGGGGTTGGTAGTTTCAAATAATATGGAAAAATTAGAGGTAGGCATGGTGTTTGGCCCGCTGCTTCAAAGGACCGATCTTGCTGTTTTCCAATATCACCTCTTTCGACACTATGTCTGATCGATTGGCGTATTTAAATTTTTTCTAGCTCATCTTTTGTCTCAGTAGACTTGATTTCACCACGAACACCAACGGATAGGTGGACATCGCTCAATCGACTTCGCTTTATATAAGAAGTCACAATTCATACTTCATGGAGTCTACTTTTTTTGGTGAAGGGTATAGAGAAATTCTGCTAATTCTCACACACATTACTTCGTGTTAGGGATGAAGCAATTATTTTTTCGATTTTAAATACTTTTGGTATCGATACCTTTGAGGAGTCTAACGATTAAAAAAGCTGCAGAATTGTCAGATTCTCTTCTTGCTTAGTCCCCAGACATATTTTTATCCCCAAAAAACCATAGAAATGTTTTTATTTAAGATCTGTTTTACAATAAAAAAAAGCCATAATTTATTTCTACGGAAACTTATTTTATTTTAAAAAGTATGCCGCGTTTTTATTTATATTTAAGGGCTTAAGTCTAGAAAGCAGTTCTGAGTTTTCGGAATGAAAATTTACATTTAATTTGCTGTGTCTGTATTACACGCGATCTACTCCTCAAAAAAATTGTATGAAAAGCACTCAGTTTTTTGAGTTATTTCTATATAAAATTTCCACACGAGTTGATCGCCTTTAAAACAGAAACAGCACATAACTCTTTATGGTAAAATTATCATATAAAAAATTTACAAATAATCAAAAAATTTTTTCCCCTTCATTCTGTCAGTTTTTAAATTTTAAATTTTTATATATGTTTACTTTTGTCCAAAATACCATTATTATTTATATGGATAAAAAATCTTGTTTATACTTTCTGAAAACAAAACATACGATGAGAAGCGTTTTCAGTCTTGCATCACAATCTTAACCTAAAACTACTGATTCTAGAAGCAAGTACGACTTATTAAATTGTGATCGAAAATTATTATTTATACTTTTTTGATCATCTTAATAAATTTTTTTAGCCTTACTGAAAGACTTATATACTTTTAAACAATTAAAATTATAACCAAATTTCAATAATATTTAAAATAAAGTAAAATTCAAATTCCCTAAAAATTCCTTTAAATATTTAAAATTTCACCAAAAAAATTACCAAAAAATATTTTTTACCTATTTTCAAACAAAAATCCCTGTTTTGGGAAAAAATCATCTTATATGGCAACACAGGTTAATGGCCGTAACTACTTTGTGAATAATTTTAAATTAGCAGAAATTAACCATATAGGAATTAAAGATACTAGTTATTCCCCACTTGATTGCCCGCTTATTCAAAACACCAGACAAAATTTTAATCCTTAAGAATTCTCAAAAAAAAAAAAAAAATCAACTTGTGTCTAAATTTTAATGAAATATTTACTACATACCGGTTTCTACCCCTCCAAGTGTACAAATTCTTAGAAAGTTGTGATTGTTGTTGTTCCCAAAGGCGTTAAATAAATAGTTATAGATTTCATTAATTTTCATCTCGCTAAAATTCCAATCAAAAAAGAGTCAATTAAATATTTACTCTTTTTTTACAAAGGACTAAACAATTTTGCAAATTAGAGACGGGATCGTGATTGCTTTATCGCTTACGTTCATGCAAGACTTTATTTTTTTGGCTTACATGTATGCGATGACGAAAAAACTAGTCGTTACGAATTCGGAAATTTATATAAAATATTTTAACACACATTTCAGAATATTTTATTAATGACTTTTTAATATCTTTGAACAAAAATTGTAAACCACAAATATAATTTCGAAAACGTATGACGTTTTTTTTATGTTCATGCACATTTCATCCTATTTTGGCGAACGGTGGTCATCTCCATTGTAATTTCGCGGGGAAAAATATAAAGGACTATTCAAAATCACAATTGAAAAAAATAGCACAATATCGTAAAAAAATGTATCTTAATCACTTACACTGCCTCTTTGATCAATAGCGTTTTTTTCACGAAACATTTTTCTATTGAAAAGTTGCGCACCACTGACCATATATTTAACAAATCATCATAAACTTCTCTCAACAAACAGAAACGAGATATTAAATAATTCGCAAGAACTTCTTTACCAATAATCATCAAAACTAAAAAAAGAAAATGAAATTATTTCAAATTGCAATACAACCATTATTAAGTCTGACAGTCATACAAATCACAACAGACTCACATGGTGGTGGAACTCTCCACCATTCATTCATTCATACAATTCATAACGATGTTAACGGTGGACTATTTTCGATATTTTCTAAATGTTTTTCAGGTAAATAAAATGAAATATAACCATAATTCGGGGGTTTAATGCACAAACGATTGATCCATATGAATTGGATTGCAATTTAAATTGCTGCTTTTTTTCTTCTGGTATTGAATTTAGAAGCAAAACTGCAGTAAAGAAATGTTTTCAAAGCCTTAAAGTTGTAAAGAAAGAAATCGTGCTTAAACTTACAAAGACAAGCCCCAAACAGAAACAGAGAAAAATCAAAGAAACAGGAGAAAAAAAACAATAAAAATGAAATTATGAAATGTGCAACAGTTTGATTTGTTTTGTATTGTTGTTTACGACAATTGTAGGTTATGGTTGCAAATAACTTGTATAACTTGCAACCATCAAATCCATAAAATCATCTTTGATAAAAAAATTGCTTTATTTTTTTTTTTAAATAATACATTTGTTTGAATGACTTCAATACAATGGCATGATTTTTAAACTTGTTTTTTAATTCTTGAAATGATTTCAAATGCGATTTTGTTTGTTTCGCCTAGAAGGAAGTCTTAAGATAATAATTGTACTGCTTTTTTTATTTGGTTTTTAATACTTTGAGGCAATTGGAAAAAAATTTGTTATTTGTGCGAAATTATTGTGCCATACAGCCAAACAATAGTGGCATTAAAGTGATGATTTGTTCAAAGGCCTGCAGTTAAATTTTGCGAGCTTGAAACTCTAACGCATTTGTACACCAATAAGTAGTTGTTGGCTGAGAAAACAGTCTAAAGGCGAATAATGTGTATGTGTTTTATAAAAATAATTCAAGACTTAGACTTAGTAATTGATATTTTCGAATCTTTAACATTATTAAAATTCATTTTTAATGGAAAATGTTTTTGTCAAAACAATTAACAGATCATTAAACAAAAGTATGCCTTCAGACATTTGTGATTTTGTTTCACATCACCTGGAAAGCATTTAAACAAACAATTCCACCCTGAAAGAAATATTTGGTTATTTAAATAAAAAAGGAACGGAAAGATATTTAAACTGACTTATAAAACAGTTTTGCGTTTAAGCTTTGAGAATTAGATTAATTGGAAAACGCTTTTTCTTCAAGCCCTCCTCTTTAAAAGACTGCGAAGATTGTCCGAAATTAATATGCTTTGTTTTCATTTAACAGTTTTCAAATGTAGATTCAGAGATTTTTTAGAAAATTTCGGGGAGTTATAGCGTGAAAGCTAAGCTTAAAAACATCTTGACGATCCTGGGCTTATAACCCAGCCATTGTATATTTTAATAAATTCAATTATTTCTAATAAAAATAAAGTTTTGTTATGCTAAGCGCCCTTCTCCGTCGGAACTACTCTTCAGCAAATCGCCAGCGAAAAAAAAAATAATTTAAATGGCTCTTCTTAGCTTCATGGTGTAATTACCTAAGATTAGTGCAAACCATCTAAACTCTATCTTATGTCGCTATGCTGTTAAAAATGAGGCTGAACTACAGCTACTTCATCATTAGTCCAAGGTTTTCTCCTATAACTTGAACAAAATACGAGTCTGCGGGCTTATAATTTCCGTGATGTATAGATATATGGCAACTGGACAGACCTGAAATTAAGTACATAAAGAGGGCATTCCGTTAAGACTTATTTGCTCATCTGTAAATTTCACTTCATACGGTTCATGTAGATATTTGGTGATCATTTTAAAAAAATAACAAAAAAAAAAAATCGAACTATAATGTAAAAGACTCAATAGAATTTAATAGAAAAGTTAATAATTCATATATCGCTGAAGATGAAGTTATAGTCTCTTTTGAAGAAGAGATGCTGTAGACGATACTTAAAAAGCTCTTAACAACTACTACAGACAAATACAGTTTACAAAAGAGTTAAAATATTATCAAAATACGAAACGTGTTAAAATGAATACTGCTCCGAATTTTGCAGTAAAAGTGTTGCGAATTAGTGATAAAAACTGCCACCAACAAAATGTCCAAAAGCTTAGAAAATTTTTACAAAAAAGTATGAGAAAAAGATTGATACAAAAACGGTTAAAATATAAGACAGAGAAAAACTTAATATTGCATGAAAAATCGACAAAACTTTAAACACAAAATCGAAAAAAGTTAGAACAATCAAACATAATATATAAGATGCCCTACAGCGGATACGGGTCTAATTAATGTAACGACTAAATCGAAATTACGAAAAAGATTGGCAGACCATAAGTCAGACTATAAAACAAGTAAAGGCACTACGGAACAAAAAATAGCTATGGCAACCCAATGTGCAATCAGTGGTCACTCTCCCACTTTCGTTGATACAACAATTTAACAACATGAGAGCAATTATAAAAAAAAGATATACAATAGAAATGTTACACATAATTAATAGTCCCACGAACATAACAATGAATTTTAAAACAGATCCTGAAAATTGCACGCCTACGTATCGACACATTATTTTAAAAAATAAACAAAAAAGCTTATAGTAAGCATTGCGCTCTTTTTGAAAAATTACAGCTTTACCCGATGTTAGGCGATAATTACTAATAATTTATACAACTGTTATTGTTGTTTTTCTTTGGTTTTTCCTGATGAAGAACTGCAAAGGTAGTTCGAAATATTGAAATTATTAATAATATTTAATAAAACAATAATAAGAGTTTTATTTAAATACTAGCAGGGCTCACGACCAGAGAAACAAATCGTAGGGCTCACAGCCGGATGAAAGCCGCCGCCGATTTTTCTTAATAGTCGAGCCGCCGCCGAGTGGTGCGGCTTGTCACGACTCAAAAATGTTAGCCGGCAATTTACAAAATTAAAATTTTGTGTATTTAAATTACTTTCTGTAAGGAAATATAAATTAAAATTTGAAGCTGTTATTTTAAATTGATTGAAATAGAAACATATTTCTATAGAAAACAATGCATAACTTATTAAATGTAAGTAAATAAAATAATTTTATTAATTTTTAAAATCTTGCGTCCTTATTTGTAACATTTACTTCATCTTAAGTTTGTTTATTTTTGTTGTTGTTCTTCTTCCTAACACAATACACAAGAACTTCTTGATAGTCGGCTTTAGCCGACTTACAGCCGCCGCCGATAATTTGTTGCTCAGCCGCCGCCGCCGAGTTTTTATCACGACTTATTTCTCTGCTCACGACTTCGACCGCGTATCATTTCTAAATATAATAAATAAAAATAATAAAAATATGTTTTCAAACATTTGTTGTAGAGTTACAAAAAATTTTCCACCTACAAATATTAAATGTACTGACAACTGATCTAGTGCCATTGTACCGGTGAAGTTAGGTGCTTTCACACTTGTTTCTCTAATTTATCTACGAAATGAAATATTTTTATGACAAAAGTATTCTATATTTGAACTAAGGTTCTATGGGAGCTTCTTACAAAATTTTATTCAAATCCATCCAGCAATTTTTATGTGATGCGAACACAACCAGACAAAAAAATTCCAAAAATAAGTGTTTCCATATCGATTACTATCTACAGCAACATTAAACTCTTCAAAAAATATATTATGTACAGAAATAACGGAGTCATTTTATTATATGTAGGGATATGTGGACCTCCAGCCCAAATAAGAATAAATAGTTTTATGTAATAAATTTTTACATTTCTTAAAAAAATGCTTGCAAAATGGGCCTTTTTTAAAAGTAATGTTAGAGTTATATGAATGTCGTTGGCATTTTTTTAAGATTTTGTTATAAAACTATATTTTTTTAAGTTTTAATTAAACAAATTTCGAAAAGTTCTATGAATACATATCGTCAATTACAGGTTGACAGCTCTTAACTCGCAAAAAAATCGAATCGGAATAATATTTACTTTCATTTTTTTTTATGAAAAAAAATTTCAATATTTTTGTTTTCTTTATATCATTCCACGATAAACATCTCCTACCATTTTTGCTATTTTTTATTTACTTCTAACACGGCTTAGCAATGAAATAATAACATTTTTTATTTTGTCTTCTGAAAAAAAAAACAAAATACATGTCAAGAGTTCTCAACATGTGACCGACGATATTTTACAAAACTCTTTCTAAAATTAGTTAAAGGGGAAAGATAGTCTACGTGGTAATAATTAAAGCTTATTTAAAAGCAAAAATAACGTTTTAAATTCATTATTTAGAAACCTAATACAAATTTTTAGCATTTTAAGCGCACCTTTAGTGCACTAAAAGGAAAGAGTTCGATTAGTCCTATTTTTTATTTTCTTTAAAATTATTATACGCCATAAAAAACAATACAACAAGCATTCATTAAATAATATATAATTTGTATTTGAGCGGTTAGAATTGTTCCAAAATTAAAGTCCAAAATAAGATTAAAAATTTTTTTTTAATGTGACTGTCAGAAAAAAATTATTCGCGCCTTCCTAAATTCACAGAATTTCGAATATCTTTAGTTGTACCTCAAAAGCACTTCCGTTTTATGTCACGTATGATATATTCGTATTTTGCTTGATATTTTAGGCAGCAGTTTATCAAAGCAGCTTTTCTGAATGGAACCTAACGTTAAACGAAGTAACTTCTGAATGGAACATAACGTCCTTTTTTATGGTACTTTTACAAATTTTAACGCACTTTATAGGTGTACAGGTGTCACGTACGGTACATAGAAGTGCCCGTAATGCAAATCCTTTGTTAAATATGTGTGTATTTGTTAAAAGGAAAGGTTGTTTTTGGGAAAGCGGATTTTGTGTTAATGATCTTTGTAGGAATAAATACAAATAACAAAGTTTTTGTAAAACTTCTATGAAAAAAGTTTACTGTGAATGGCAATTTTTTTAACATAATAAAACTTGTTTAGAAAACATTTTATCACTATTTTATCTTTTAAACTTTTTTAATGAAAAATAAACAGTCTTTTAATTAGATCCTATTTTTTCGTTTACAAGTTCCCCACCCTAAAACCAAAACAATTTAAAAATATTTAAAATGTAATTATCACAATGTTTTTTTTTTTGTTTTTTATGTTTTAATATTTTATTGTTAATTTGCCACACAAAAAATAATAATTTGTTTAAAACTATTCAACCATATTTTTGTGGTTTTCCTCTAACGACCCTTGCAAAATATTAACAAATACAAATATAAACTGATGGGAAACTACAATTTTATTGAGTGACGTAGTAAATGATAAGACACGCATAGTCTAAACGGTCAAAAACTGAATTAAAACATAACAAAAAATGATTCAAATAACCCTGAATTACGAGTAACAGAAATGTCAACAAAATAGTTGCTGTTGTTTTTTGTTTGCACACTAAAATTAAAGCAACTAAAATGTGACAAAAATTTATGTTTTTCTATGTGTGAGAAACTGTGTTTGTATGCGAATATATACTTACATGTAAAAAATTTCGTTGGCAAATAAAAGTTGGTCAAAATAATAACATGGTCAAAGTGAATGGCTTCAACAATATCAAACCCAGACATGTATTAGACTAAGCTAAAAAAAAAAAAATTCCAACAAAAAAGTTATATTTTTAACAAAACATAGGTGGTCATTTGTGTGTGTGTGTGTTTTTTTTTTTATCAAGAATCAGAAAAATCTAGAGCTAGCTTTATGTACTTAGGGTTTGCCTTGTTTTAACTTAGAATTTTCTATAGAAACGGAAAACTTGGAATTTTAAGCAAAATTTGTTCCTGATTCAAAAACCAAATGTTTAGAAAATCTGCGATTTTATTTTATTGATTTGATTATTATAAAACTTGAGGAATATGATTCTTACAGACGCTTTTTTTAAGGTATAAAACTATTTAAGCTCGTTCAGGACATCCCGCTTAATATTTAAGCAAGAACTTCACAAATAATCGATTAAGTCAACTATTTATTTAGGAATAACAACTACGTAGGAAGAATTAGGTACCAAAAATTTACAGCAATAATAGTTTTGCCCTCAGTCAAAACTGAAAAAAAACAATCGTGTTGTTGTTTTCGCAGCTGCCTTAGAGACACCATTAAAACAAACTACACAATTATCAATGGTTTTGTTTGTACATTGTGAACGCTCATTTATCAAAAATTTTCGAGATGTGCGTTGATTTGGATACTTGATAAAGAAAAACAAAAATAATAATAAATAAATAATTTTATATGATACGTTTGAGCACTGACCTCATTGGTTTTAGTAGGTGGGCTAAACCATTTTTTCTTTCTTATGAAGTTTTTAACGTCACATTATTTTCTCTTCGTTATATCACTTACTGTGGTTATACTTTATAAAAGCATATACAAAATTAGTGCAACGAAAGATAAGTTTAGTTCTATTTTTAGATAGACGAGCAACGAATATTTGGGTGTAAACCGACCGCTTTTGTGTCCTTCACCGCAGGAGGAAAAAGTTATCTCTAAGTTTGTCATTCCGTTTGCAATTTCTACAATATCCTTCTCCGACCCCATAAAGTACATACAAATATTCCGAGTTCTTATGTATAAGGAAGTCGATAAAGCGACGTCCGTCCGTCCGACCGTGTTCGGGTAGAAATAAACTTTGTCAAGGAACTAGATAGCTAAAAATAATTTAAGTTCGTCAATCTATCAGACATAATTTAGCAAAGAAAATCAGCAAGATCGGTCCATGTTCTTTTAGGGCGAAACAGCAGACCTGCCTGAAAATTTTTCACATCATTTGGAACTAATTTAGTTAAGTTAAGTATTTCCATTAAAAAAAAAACCATGGGGCGATAGAGAATTAAAAAATAAGAAAGAAACATCAATCAAAAAACAAATATATTTAACGGTAGAGAATTAAGAAATAAGAAAAAATCATCAAGTGAAAACTTGGCGCTCGGCCATATATCCCAGGTGACTTTTAAAATTTTTTTAAATATCAAAATGGTTATCATTTTAAAGCTTTTGAAAAGATCTTTAAGGAGATACAAAATGCTTAACCCATTAAGTGCCGATGGTCTTTTTATATAAAATTTTATGTAATATTTAATTTTTTTTAGGCCTCTGTCGACCCAATATTTCTCTTTTCGGTTTGCATAAATGGTTAGGGGCATATAAGATTCGGCTTATCCGAAAATAGCCCTCTTACTTGTTTTTAACTAAAACATCTTGTTAGTTTTGATGTTTTTTCTATAAATTTCTTCATTGTATAACGTCAAAATAGATTTCCGTTTTCAGAAGCAACATAATCTGAATTTTATTCTTACTACCATTTTTTAGATATCCCGGTTGCTGTGCTAATTAATTTGGTAGCATCTGGCAATTATCAGAATAAACAAAGTTAAAGACTCAAATCGGGCGAAATAATTTTCATAAGAGTTTTTGTTAGTATATAGTCCAGGTTATAGTTTAAAAGATACAAATTAAATTTTGCCATTAGTTTAGTTTTAATTATATTAACTTATTTTATTGCCACCGTTTTTTTTCTGTGTGCACTCTTAACTTGATTTTATTTTTACAAATTTTATAGCAGGTCTTAAGGTCTATAAGACCTAGTGAAATATAGGATAAAAGTAGAGAACGTCTATACGATGAGCTAAACTTTTTTACTCAAACGTCAAAATAATCTTCCAAAGTCTTAAATTTTTTTAAAAGGCGCTAACCTTCATAATAATACTAATATTTCCAATGTAGAAAGTATTTAAGAGAGAAGGTATCAAGTTTAATAAGAAGGGTTCACTAACAATGTACTGTTATATCTTCATACTGTTACACCTTCATAAATCACTAACAAGTCAAATCGGTACCAGAAAGTTGGTTGAGATGAATAGGGTGATGTGTTCAGTTAATTTGTTGATTAGGGTTGGGTCTACTGTATTAGTGTTATTTCAGAAGATTCTTAGCTTTCTATCTAAACCTATGCCAGGTGTATATAAAATTTATTATTTCTGTATTCTATTCCTGGGCTGACGGTAACTTTCTTTTCCTTTATTTTGAAATTATGCTCACTTTGTTTTGATGTTTATATTTCTAAAGAGATTTAATTTTCTGCAAGAAATTATTTCATAAAACCAGCGCCTTTAAATTTAAAAAAACAACAAAAACAACGTTAGTACAAAACTTCCACTTACATTAATATTAAGCTCTTGGCCTGCATGGCCTTGTATTGCAACCTGTATAAAAACATAAATAAATATAAAATTCGCCTTTTATTTTATTTGAAATTTTTCTTTACAGATATGAACCGTTTGGAAAAGTCACCTTTATTAGCCAATGGTTATAATCCCCCGCCTATAAATCATATGGCATTTATGCAAATGAATCATCATCCTGGTTCTGCTCTTATGTCGCCTGGTATGCCCCCACATGGTCTTCATGCACGTCCCGACAGTCAAATGCTAAAGGCAGCCGCTCAAAGTGGCATGTCAGCAGCAAATATGGATGCTTTGGCCAGATCTGGTATATGGGAGAATTGTCGAGCTGCCTACGAAGATATTGTTAAGCATTTGGAAAGGTATGATGAAATAAGAAACAAATAATGATTTAAGTGATTTTTCTAAACAGTTTCTTAAAGATTTGAATATTATTTTTAACAAAAAAAATTATATTCATGTTTATTACAGACTTCGAGAAGAACGTACCGATGAACGTCAGCAGATGAGTGGTGTTGGCGGCGTTGTTATTGGAGGTGAACAAAAGCCACGCGACTTAAGTTCGCGTAACTGTGAGTTTTGTTTTTTTTATATACAAACTTATTTTCCAAAATATGTCCCTTAAAAAAATTTAAATATTAAATTTTGATTTAGCTGGTTCGTTAAGAAAGATAAAGATTTTCGAAGAGCTCGGACAAATTTAGGAAATTTTCTGTTCTAAGCTTTGTTCTTGTTAAATAATATTTCTTTTAATATGCTTTAATTTTTTTATTCTTCTATTTTCATAAATGAAGGTTCACCTAATCGTCAAAGTCCTGTGTTAAATCTCTCCAAATCGGGCGGTAACACCGATCAGGGTAGTAATTGTGATGAGCGTAGCGAACGCAGTGATATGCATTCACCGGCCCACTCAGTGCGCGACGACAGCATAGAAAGAACCAGTGGTCGTAGTGTTGGTGATATTGGCGGCGGCAATGGCACAAATTTGGATGAAGATGAAGACATTGAGAATTTAAGTGATGATAATGCATCAGATGTGGATGAGCGAATGGGCAAAGATGATGAAGGTAAGAGAAAGTTTAAGTATGCAAAGCTGTAAAAAAACCTGAAAGTATTACAATTGGCCCAAAATATTAAATTGTTTTTTGAAACGATTTTCAAGTTGAAATAGAAAATGTAAAGGTTTTGGAATTTGCTTAATTTTTGTTATATTCAGACTTAAAAAAAAAGGATTTCAATTTAGAGTACCAACTTTTTTCTACGGGTCTCTAAACGTTAGTCTTCAATTTTGTATTTTCTTTATTTTACTTTAGATTTAAGTGATGTTGACCGTGATAATAATTCTCCTGCCTCACAACGTCATCAGCGTGTCCACAATATGCCCCACCACAACACCTCTATGGTGGGCACTGTAGATCGTGTTTCGGTAAATGCTTTAAGCGATCACGATCCTACACATCCAGCCTTGCAACATGGTTCTCCTTCACACAATGCAGCCGTTGTGGCTTTGCAACATCAACGTGCTTTAAATTACTCCACATTGGCAGCGGCAGCAGCAGCCGCCAATGGTGGTGCCAGTGCTCCTACGATTCCTGGTACGGGCGGTGGCGGAACTTTAACACCCAACGAAGCTTTACTGGCAGCCAGTGATGCATCTACTGCAGCTGCAGCTTTAGCTGCTGGAGGTCTTACTTTGGGTCCTCTAGCTATGGATCCAGGTGTACCCTCTTCTACCGAGACGTTACTTAGAAATATACAAAGTCTACTTAAAGTAGCAGCTGATAATGCCCGGCAACAGGAACGAGCCATAACTTATGAAAAAGGTAGTTAAATCAAAGTGATTGAATTTATTTTTTGTTTTGTTTTTTTTTAATAGATTTCTTTTATCTGGAAACTTTTAAGTGTTTTGTTTTCTAATTTTTACTAACTTTCTCTTATATACTTTTTATTTCTTTGTTGTTTTTAGCTGAATTGAAAATGGACGTTTTACGCGAACGTGAAGTTAAAGACTCATTAGAAAGGCAATTAGTTGATGAGCGAAAATTAAGAGGTAAGTTCAAAGAGATTTCATTTGCATTTTAAATTTTTAAACATTTAAATAAATAAAAGAGATGAAAAAAGAAAAGGAGAGCTAGAGAAATAAGACAAAACCAATAGACACGATTTAAAGATCATTTAAAATGATCAGACATTCAAATTAACTAAATGACTATAAAACTTGAATTTTGCCTAAAGGGTTTTTAAGTTCTTTTTTGTGCAGTTTTTTTAAGGGAAATTAACATTTTTCATTGTTTTTTTTTCATTACGCTAGAGGTGACTTATGAAGATGTTTGTTAATGTTTAACAAATTAGCCCAGCTTTAAAATGTTGCTGTATTTTTTTGGACAAAATAAAAAAATTTTTCCAATATCATTGGCAGTGAGTGTGCCATAAACAACTGCAATGAGTACGAAAACAAACATTACTTAAGTAAACAATTTCAAAAAATTTTTGTTTTGTAAATTAAAAATACCTAATTTTTTATTCCTCAAATTTCTTTTAATCGTATAGCAGGAAGTTTAGAAGAGCTTATCAGTTATTTAAATTAATTAGTGATTAGTTGTAATAGCGATAAAAAAGTTGATTACATCGTACTTTTTTGATACTTTTTTTATTCTCAACGTAATTTATCTGTAATAAGATAACGGTTAATTTTTCTCTCAAAGTTAAAATCAAGTTGGCAACATTGCTTTATGTCGTTTTAATTTTTATTTCTATTTAAATCATGCAATATACTGAATATTGCAGAGTCCGAAAGAAAGATGAATAAAATTTTTAGTGCTTTTGTAGCGAATCAAAACATAAAGGTCTAACTATAATGTGCCCAAGCAAATTTAAGCAGTTTAAACACAAGCTCTAGATAGAATTATTGTGCAATATACTATACCACTTTAATACTATTTGACAAATAGTTTTTTAATAAAGAAACGTAAAGAAAATTTCTTTTTAATTCTTTCACTTCCAAAATGCCGTTAGAAGAAATAGAATATTTGTAGTAATACATCGTTTGACATTTTTATTCATACAAATTGCACGTAACTTTTTTTGTATTTTTTTAAACAAAAGTTGATTTAGAAAAAGCCAGAAAATTTTTTATTGCTCTAAACCAATTGAAATCACAGTTTTAAATAAATTAAGGGAAATTTCCAAAAAAAGAAAGTTTTTACAGTTTAATTAAGACTTAAAAGACAGATATTGTGAACGGGCTCGTTAAATTTTCAACAAAAAATGTTTTGTGGCAGTTAAATGAAAATATTTTCGAAGGAAAGGAAAACTTTTGACTTAAATTTTCAGTATAGATTTTTGGCTAATATTAATAAAATAAAAAATTTAGCTTATATCAACTCATGTTACCTCATTTAATAGGAATTTTTAAAGGAATTTTATTTCTTAGTTACCGTCCACACTTTGAAGCTTTTGTTGCGCAACTTTTGAGTTTGTAGGTTAAAGAGGAAAAACGAATAAAAATGAATGCACCGTTTCGTATACTTGCTTTCTCTTTTGTTTTGTCATTCGCCGTTTATTAAAACGGATAATCCAAACAATCAAGGCCGAATTTACAAGGACAAAATTTAAATGTATGGAAACGAATGCAATTTCAAAAGAAAATTGTCGAAACAAAAATTGCATGTCTGGACGAGGACTTACCCATTTTATGATAAAATATTTTTATATCAAAACTTGAAAAAAAAAATAAAAGTCGAAATTAATATAATATTTTTTAAGTGTATTTTTTAAATGTTTCTAAACAAATAATTTTTTCTATGATCAGTTGGAAAGAAATAAATAAATTGCCGGAAAAAATTTTTAATTTTGCAGCCCTGATTAGTAAGAATATTAGTAAATATTAATAAATTTCGTCCAAATCCTTGAGAAAGTCTTAAAATTCTAAATTTTAAAATTATCAAAATAACTGTTTATTCTTTCTTTAACTTTCTTTTAACTCGATTTTGGAAATTGGTCCCATTAGAAAAATTTTTTATAAATTTTAAAAACAAATTTGCATAAAGTACGTAACGCTTTGGCTTGCAATAAAAACAATGCCATTAAAAATTGAAATCAGAAATTAAAGGGTGTCTTAAGAGGGAGCATTATAAAACGCTTATGATCTTATCTTTTGACAGACACTTGAAATTTTTACAGAATATGTATACTACAGCCGTTAAGTAAAAAAATAAAAATTAAAGGGTGTCCCCGTAAAAGGTTTAAATTTTATATGTATGTAGCCTAGTCTTTTAAATCGTTATTGTTATTTTTTTACTCAAGACAGTTTAACAATTCTGCGTTTTAAGTTTAAACAGTGCTAAACAAAAATTAATTTTGCCTTCTCCTTGCTAATAATTAAAACATATTTCTAACATTCGCCTAAAGAAATTATATCTCCTTTTCTTAGTTAGATGTCACCACGGTCATTTAGGATGTTGTGGGCTAACGGGTTTGTATATGTTTCTTACTTTTTAAATGGGATTTTGCAATTTCTTTTTGTAACCAAAGACACCTTCTTAACTCTGTGGATTTTCGAATATTTTTATACTAAAGGGCTGCAGTAATCATTCGTAGTATTTTGTTTTGGTGCTTTTTTGGGGCAGCGCCCCATAGCTGGATGCCGTAGCATAAATAAACTTAAGTGTTGCATTATAAAAGGAAGTCTTAGTGCAGAGTATTTACCAATCAGTCAGTTTATTTAAATTTATTGTATTTTTCTCATTAACTTTGTGTCTTCATTACTTAAGCCAGTTTTCGCAATCATGCTTAAGATCCTACAAATATCGGGTTGCTACTTGGTCGCCTGCATGAAGGTTTAAAAAAACTGTTACGTCAGCAAATGCGAGATGTGTACACGATATGTGTACAAGAACGCTATTGGGCATATCAGACGTATGCAGCAAGTATTAAACTGAACTCAAATGCTTCCTTAAAGGACTAAGTTTTCAATTGGCTGCAAGAGGGGAGCTTAGGAAATCCCTCTTTTTATTATAAACTTACCATAATTTTAATAGCTCTTTTACTTATATTTTTCTTTAATTTATATAACATGCTTGAAAAACGTCGGTGTATATCAGTGCTTTTTTTCTCAAATGATTTTTTCTTATCACATATACCAACTGGTGCGTTTTATTAAATTACACTATGTTGTGTTCTGTATCCGAATTAATAATCCAAAATTTATTTTTATTCCTCAGTTAAACCCTATTAACTTCTTTTAAAATATATTTTTGGGTAAATTTGCTAAGAGGGAATATGATTCTACTTTTGCGAGGATTTGCATGTCTTCTATATCATAGCAATCAGCCAAATTTTTCATTCGGCAAGTAAGTACTCAAGGCGAAGTGCTAAATTAATAATAGTTCAAAAACTGATTTCAAAACAGACAAACTTCAAATATATTTCTTGTTTTTTATAAATTTCAACTATCAAGCTATAACAGTTCAAAAGTTATCTCAACTATAGGGACACCCTTTAATTACCAAAATCAAATTTTTAACTTGCTGTTGTAGCAACGTAAGGAACACAGGTTCGTTGTAAATATCAAACTTCTGCCTATAACGGTTCAATAATTTCGCTATATACATCAAAATATATAAACTATTTTAACACCCTTTGTTATATTATTTACGTTAATTTTGGGAACACCCTTTAATTACCTTATTAAAATTTTATACTTGTTTTTGTAGCGGACTAAGAAATACAGGTTTGGTCATATGCATTAAATTTCGTCAACTATTGGGACACCCTTTAATTAATAAATTTGAATATTTTAACTTGTTATTATAACGATAAAAGTAATCGACATTTTGTTTAATCTTCAACAGTTTGTCTATAACGGTTCATAAATTTTACGTCACCTATGGGGACACCCTTTAATTTTTACATTTATTTTTGCTAGGCAATTTTTTTTTTAATTTTAGAATTGTGCCCTTAAAGGTTCATAATACACGTAAAAAACACGTATGTTGTACTGGGACACTCTTTAGTTTTTAAAATTATGAATTGTTTATAAAGCAAGGCCAATCGATAGGCGTAACTATTTCAATATAGAAAAAGTTTTCAGAAATTACTGAGTTCTGCGTAAACATAGAAAATCAATATTCAGACGAATTGCTAACCACATTTAATAAGAAGAAGCATTTTGACTGCTCGTTCTGCTTTATTTTATAATACATGGTTCAGTTTTTTACATATTTTAACACATTTTCTGCGGTAGTTAGTAGGACTCTTTTCTGACCTTCAAAATGAGCGACTTTGAATTTATATAAAACAAAAAAAATTTCGAAAAGTGTTTAATTTGATGTAAAGGAAATCTATAAAGTGGTGTGTATTAATCAGTTTGTGTATATCTGCCGAATACGCTTCCATGTTGAAATTTTGAATTATCGAATTAGATTTAGTTCCTGCGTACAAAATTAAGACTTTTTTCTGGGTTTAAATTTCATTCTTTTATTAAACAAAAATATTTTTCTCAGTGTATATTTTATGATAAATAATTATTACTATTTTCTTTTCTGAACATTTTTAACATTGTATTCCCTCTCTAGTGAAGTGTTTATAATTCAAATTGACTCAAATAAAGGCCCATAATGACACCTGATATCTTTGGCCAAAACAACAACTACAAACACAACAGTTGGTTTTAACGTTTGTCTTTTTAATTGTTGCTCTGTCCCTCTTGATTCTCTTTACTCCTCATTGTCTTAGTTCAGCCTGGTTAAAAGCCCCTGTCTGAGATTGACTTTTAATATCTTTTAAGCAAATGTATGGCAAACGTTGATGAGATCCTTCTTTATATTTTTTATTGTATTTCTTTCATTGATTAACTTTAGCTGTTGTTGATTTTTTTACGTTTGTGTTTTTGTTTTTTTAGTTCGAATTCAGTTGATTTTTTTTTTGCATTTATTCTTCGTATTTCAACAGAAATCATAATTCAAATAAATTTAATATCATTTGATTAGTTCATAACACTTGAATGATATTTTCTTTAGAAAGACAATAAAAGTTTGGAATAAAAAAAGTTAAAGAAGGAAATTATTTTGAATTTGATTTAAATGTTAAATGGAAGGAATTGAGGACGATGTATAAGTGAACTAAATGAAATTTAAGACGAATGCTTTTGTTTATTCAAGAAAGAAATTAAGAATTTTATACAAAGTTTTGCTTAAAATTGATTAAACCCTTTTTTGTAGTATAATTTTTATATATTGAAACATATTTGTATGTAAGTTTCAAAGTTGCGAAGGTGCCGTGATTAGCTGCTAACCCGTGGAGGCGAATTTTGAATTGTTGTGATGCGGGTGGAATCTCTCGTCTATTTGATAGAAAAAAATTTTTTTCTTGTACCTTTTAGCGGAATGTTCAAGAGGATTTGAAAATATTTAGTATTTTAGAGGAGTAACGGAGGCACACAGTCTCGAATAAAAATGCTCTGTAGTTAATGCCTTCCCACGGAGGCATGTTGTCTTCAGAACCTTGACGTTATTTCCCGATTTTGCAGGTGCTTGAAACAGATTATAAGCATTCGAAGGCCAAACAGCAACTTAAGAAAATAACGTGTATCACGGGAGTCAGTGGCCCTCTGGAGTTAATATCCCTGACCGGCTATTTTTTAGGCCCTTTGGGCAGCAGCAGTACGGTGTAATATAAATAGTTCCCAACTCTTAAGCAAGTACTGATACATATGTGTTATGGAAGCTGTTACACTCTGCAGATGATGTCATGACAATTTCATTTCTGTGCTTAGTTAAAGTGTCGCACGTCCCAGGTCATAAAGAAGACATTGTAATTTTGCTTTTAGTTAATTTGAGGACATCATTAAATGTGATATTCGATTCAAATGTCTGCAGTTAAGAATTACAGCTCTTCGACTTGATTTTGATTTTGACACTAGCCACGATAGATAAAATCGATAAAAGAGAAGGTTTTTCATTTCATACATTTTTAATTATTGTGGAAATTTTTTTTTATCTCATCCCAAGTTCTTGGAAATAATTAAAAAAAATAGCGTTCGAAAATTCCATTTAAAAATTCTAGTTAATTTTTTTTTACAAAAAAATGTCATCGAAATATTGATTTCTGATGGCGAAAACTTTCAAAAATTTCTTTTGAATTTAATTTAATCCAAAAAATCTTTAAATCAAGTAAATATGAATAATCTTCATTTTTTATACATATTTTTTACTTGAGTAAACTTTTCACAACAACCTTCTTTATAGAAAATGATAGACCTAAACGATATAATCATTCAAGTGTGCCAAAGAGATAATTGTAAAATTCTTTAGGAAAAACTTTAGTTTTTGTTAGCAAATAGAAATCAAGTTAAAAGATTCATTTAATAGAGTTATTTTCATTTTGTTTTGGCTTTTGAGAATAGATTTGTGGTTTGCAAATATTTGTTGTAGCCAATCTGTGTTTATATCTATTGCATGTAGGCTTAGGGATGTATATACATATGTACACATACATACACACATGTATTTTCTTATAGATTTGTATGTGAAAATGTTAACTATTGACACATCTTAAGAAATTACTCCTCCGTCGTGTTATTTGTAATAGATATAAATTTTTGTTCGTTATAAATTCAAATAATTAACGAATTATTCGTTAACTTAAAAATTAACCATTTTCTTTGATTTCAATCGTTAAAAAAAATTTAATTGTTAAAAATTAAAAAAAAAATTATTAATAACTTTTTTATGGGCAAGAAGATGCTTTTCGATACAAAGTGGGGATAGCATTTCCCGCTATGATTAGCATTAAGTAATGCCAACTCTAAAATATTTACACCCGAGCTTTTGCTATAAGGACAGATAATTAAAAATAAAATATAAAGGGTGTTCCTATAGTTAACTAATTTTAGCATATATGGCCTTAGTTTTAAACCCCAGTGGGCAGACATTTAGAACTCAAGTAGAGAACGTACAAGTGTGAACATTATATTTAAAGGGTTTCGGCATAGAGAACGTGATTTTAACGAATATGGTCTCGTTTTTTTTATCATTATATGCAGACACTTTAGTTTTGGAAAAAGTATGTATTTCTTAACCTGCTCTAACGAATGTGAAAATTAAAGGGTGCTTCAATTTTGACGTAAAAAGGATATTTCTATAAAGGGCTGGATTTCTACGTATGTCTTATCTTTTGAGCCCTAAAAGGAAGACGTCTTAAATTTTCTACAATAAATAATAACAAGATAAAATTCAAATCAAAAGTTAGCGCGTAAATGGTACGAAACCTTTCTTGTGTGACTCCAGCTTGTGATTGACAGATTTACTTGGAACGTATTGATTGATGACCATGCGCCAATATATATTCGGGCTTCTTTACTGTTCTATATATCGCGACTCGTTAACCCTGCACCGTCAGGCTATGAAATGGTAATTTTCCGTTAAAAATTAAAAAAAAAAATTTTTTTTAAATATTAATAAAAAAAAGATCTAAATATAAATAAAAAAGCTATTTTGGTACCTACATTTGCTCATGACATGTTTTATATTCACTAAAAGTGCGTTGTAGTCAAAATAACGAAGGATGACATTACTGTACAAAAAAAGGATGATTTTTAAATACAGAATAATTGTGTTGTGAACCAAAAGTCGGTACTTAGTTTCTGTTTCTCTTTTAAGTAATGAAATAGTATTTAAGACCCGAAAGAGCAAAATGTTTTGTATGAGCGTAAATTATGTGAAGCGTAAAAATAAAAGTAGTAAAAAAATGGAATTTCTAAACTTTTTAGCAGATTTCGATAAAACCTTTTCTACAGAAATCATTATTGCAGAAGCTTTATTTGCTTAGCGCTAAAAATTTGTTTACTCGTTTGTAATTATGTTAAATCGCTTTTAAAAGTTTAAATAATAAACACCGTGCACAGGCTCGTTAAAGTTTCTGGCATAAAATTTACTTTTCGATGAATTCGCCTCTGCTATAAAAATAAGACTTGTTAAAAGAAAACTTAACATGTAAAAGAAAATGTTATTAATATCATATAAATATTAGATTACTTATTTCATTCAAGTCGGATAATTAGTTTAAAATTTCCATGTATAAATGTTTTCCGTGTATTTTTAACATCAGGAAAAAATAACTTTTTTTGCTTCCTCGATCTATATAATTACTTTTATATAAGATTTTCGGAGTACACTGGAGCCCCGAACTGCATCGTCCCCAACTGCGTGGTTTTGATTTGCGTCACTTTTTCAAAACTGGAAAAATTCGATTTTTGTGATTGCAATATCAAGATGCGCCGTTTTTACCCTGTTTTGCATCCTTTTGTTTTCGATTTACGTCGTTTTGATTTCGACTTGCGTCGTTAAAACGGTTAAATTTTTTGACTGCAACATTGTGGATTACGATTTTTCGCATTTTAGTGCCTGATTCAGCATCTTTTCTGTCTTGCAGAATTTTTAAAACTTTTAGCACCACCGATCGTCACCTGTGCGTTAGATAGTTTTCAAATTGCATGAAATTAGGGAAAGTCCCTGTTTTTTCTGTTTTTTTTTTTTAATGTATTTTTATGTTATTTCTCTATAAAAATTATAAACCTTGTTTTACAGTAAATGAAATGAATAAAAATGTATTCATACTTTTTTTTTTTATCAAAAATACAAATTTTTTTGCTTTGTTTTGAATATTTCGCCAATAAATTAAATTTCAGTGCATTTATATAGAAAAAGGTGCTAAAATATGCGTCTTTTCGATTAGCGTCGCGTTTTTCCGGTCTTTCGCAATGGTCTGTAACGCCAAGAATAGAGTTAATTTTTTTAATTCTGCGTTTCTATTGCCTCTTAATTACGAGATTTAAATGGCAACAGGTTTTTTTATTCACATTTTCTCTGAGATGCACAACCAAGGTACAGCTTACAGTTTAGTAATTTGAATTCATTTAATAACTAAAGAGAAAAATAAAAGGATAATTTCAATTTAAACTTAAACGATAATTCTATTATTCTGCAGACCACACAAAACCCACAGTTCCATAATAATAATTTATGCTGGCAACAACTAAAAAAAAAAAAAAATAATAAAAAAATAATCAATCTTATGCTTTTTTTCTGGAAATATGATCGATTGAATTTGTATATTTTAATTAAAATAACATTTACAAAAACAAACAAAAAAATAGTTTTCTACTCTCCTTCGTTTTTTATTAATATCAAGTTTCTTACTTTAAAAAATTTCAACAAAAAAATGAACAATTAATTTATTTTATCTCCGTGATCATTTCTACTACTCCATAGTTTTGTATCAAAAACGTTATAGACGTGAGCGTAAAATGCGTATACGTTTTCAAACACAAATCGAGGGTGGCAAACGTAAATCACCAAATGCGGGTGGAGTAAATGCCAGTCATACGACCTCAAACACAGCCGGCAATAACAATAATAACAACAATAACAGCAGCAACAATAACAGTAGCAGCAATAACAATAGCAACAACAACAATAATAACCACAATACATCATCATCAACAAATTCCAATAATAGTGTTAATGACGACGTCCGTTCAATAGATTCCACCTCATTGCACAGCAAACACAGTGGCAGTATTTCGGATTTGACAAGAAAATCAGAACAAGGTAAGTTGTTGTTTTATTCTCCTGTAAGATATTGAATTTATATTAAATTATTTTGTTGTTATTGTTTCTATTATGATAAATGTCATGTTAAAGTATTTATTACAACAATCATTTTTTTTTATATAAAAAGAAAAACTTAACAAAAATACAAATACAAATATAAAAATAAAAAAACCTGTAATATAATACGCCACCTAATGCGTGTTTAACCTTTTTATTTTTCTCTGTGTAACCTCCTTTTTAACCAACACAGCGCCCTCTGTTTCTGTTTCTTCTTCTTGTACTTTCCCTTTACCCTCATAGATAATGATGGCAAACAAAGTGAAAAGTCTGATAAATCTTCAATGTCCTCAATAAACTCGCATCATTCTCAAACGCTGCAACAACAACAGCAACAAAAACAACTGCAGCAACACCAACATTCTTTACATCCACCACAACAGAGTGACGAACATCACCATCAATCACAGTCACAACGCCATTTGCGGCATCATTCCGAAAGTCCTAGTTTTAAGCGTGAACCTCAATCTGATCATGAAAGTCGCAGTGCTGACGATAATCATTCATCGGCTCGTCATCATGTTCATCATACCCGTGCACTAAGCGATAGCGGTCGTCGTTCTTCTATCGATCGCGACGATGAACGTCGCTCTAGTGATAGAGAAAGTAATCGCCCTCCTTCGTCTCAAGCTGAAAATAGTTTAGCTGTGGCTGCTGCAGCTGCGGCGGCAGCCGCTGCTAACGGCAAAGGCCAGTGGCAGTATCCAGGTATTGATCTAATGGCCACTGGCGCATTTTGGCAAAATTATTCGGGTAAGTGTACGAAGTGTATGTAAAACAAACAAAATAAAAAAAATTTACAAAAAGGCTTTTTTAAACGGTGTTTTAAGTAATGTATGTATCAGGGATTTTTTTTCTTGGGCGAAGTCTTGTCGAATATTTAAAGCTTATCAAAAAGAAATTTCTGTAATGTAAGCTGATACTAAGCAATTTATCTCCTGTTGATGAAAAGACATTTTGAGCGGCATTAGTTATTAAAATGTAATAAAGCAAAGAATATTTAAGCAGCTGAGCGACTGGGGATGAAATAAGCATGTATAACTGTAAAATCAAATCCAAAAGCTTGTGGTGATAACACAGCCCGACAAAATTAAAAAAAATGGCCTGTGTAATTATTCGAAAGCTGTTAAAAGAAAAATTCTTCTTCGCGCTTGTTTTTTGATCATACATTGGCTCCTCTGATTTTTTTTTATTTCACACATAACGTGCTTCATATGAATAATTAAAAATTGGTTTGATCCCTTGATTATTTTAAATAACGAATTCATCTGCAACTCCCGTTACGTTAAAAGTCGCTTTATTTTAATGCCTCTCGAAGTCCTTATCAAATCTCAATGGTCGTAATTTTATTAAATGACTTTTGAAAATGCCGACGCATTTGTCCAAAGATTTTTATTTAAGTTTTTAAACGCCGGCTATAAATTTCTGCTCAAATTTTATCCAGTTAAAGAAGAGAAAAAAGAAAGCTATTGCATAGAAACGTATTCAAGCAAAGAACAAAGTAAAAATAGCAAAAGTTTGAATTATCAAGTAAAGAGTGGGTTTCTTTTGACTTTGAGTACCAGCACTCTAATCTTTATTTTACTCTTTTTCTTACGTTTTGCTTCCACCATGTTTTCTTCCCACAATCTCGTGTTTACTAAATGACTGTAAAAAACATGCTTCTCAGGCTACAATTCAGCCGCAATTGCCACACACTGTTCTTATCTTGATACTCTTCTGTCTAACTAAGGTTCCCTTGAGAACCACGTCTTCTCTTTTTTCTATATGTGCGCTTTAATCTTCTCATTTGCCGTTTTCATTTTCTATTTTATCACGGACTATGGTCTTCATCAACACTTCAACAACTGCTACCAAACATTTGTTCGTATTAACTAATTGGAGCTCTAGTAGTTTTGAAACTTCTTTTCGTATTTTTTATACTCGATGAATTTCTTTGGGTTTGAAATTATGATTTTACGGGCTTGCTAACAAGTTCACACCTCTACAGGCTGGTTGCTGCTGTAGTCAAAGTGGTAAACACGTCGACTACAAACCTGGTAGGCCAAGGTTCAACTCCTGCGGCAACCAAAAAATAAAAATGTGTTTTTCTGTTAGATGGTATAAATACATATTCAGAATTAACATTAAAAAGTGCAGCCTCCTTCGCCGGTACTTCTTCATAGCATATTCGCCGGCAAAGTAAAATAACAAACTCTCTATCTTTCTCCTTTCACCACATGTCGTATCTCTCATCTATTCCTTTCCTAAAGAATGTAGCACGGTTGCGAAAATAACTAAAAAGGTAAATAATGCCTGAAGTACTACTTCTCTTTAAAAAAAAAAAAAGTTAATATTATTATCCGACAACATTTATTTACTTTTGTTGCAAAAGACATCATAATTTAAAGTGCTTGTTTTTACAGTTGTCTTTACTTCTCAGTAAAATGTTTAATGTTAAATGTCCCATAATAAATTAAAATTTTCTGCAAAAGTACTTTTTAGTTGTGAGTGTAGATTGACCGCGCATGTCGATTAAAATCAGCTAGAATTTATTTATGCCCTAATGCTTTGTTTAAATATAACTTTAGCTAAATCAAAAAATGTTCGAGAAAAATACACGAATTTTAATAATTTTTGTGAAATTATAATCAAGTTTCATATGCACTGAAAAGGGTTTTTTTGGTAAAAAATAGTGTTTTTCAATATAATATTTTTTATCTGATATTAAGGCTTTTTCTTAAAAAAAAGATTTTTTTGTGAACATTAATAATTCAAAAGAAGAACTCCGAACAGTACCTTCTTAAATGAAAAACTAACTTTAAAGTAAATAATTTTCTAAAAGAATCATTGACTACAAAATATATGTAATAAATAAACGAAATAATAAATAATAAATTAATTAATTGGGTTTTTTCTTTTTCGTAATTTTTTAGAATCTTTGGCTCACGAAATTGAATTGGAACGTAAAACACGGTCTGGCAACACTGAGCGCGATGTCAAAAGTCCATTGGCCGAAAGGCAAGCTGCAGCCTACTACAAAAATTCTGTGCTTTTCGGTAGTGCTAATTAAATAAACGGTATTTTAATCAAAGATAAAATATAAAAAAGACTTAGTGAACAGAGTTAAGCGACCTTTATGTTTAAAACTCATGATCTCAAAGTGCAATGGTGGTGAAGAGAACGGGACTTACGAGGAATGTTTATTTAAAATTGAAAGCTAAATTGAAGAAAAAGAAAATAGTTAAAGAAACTTTACAAGCAGTCACAAAATATTTAAAATTAAGTCTACAAAATCAAACTAATTAAATGAAATAAAATAAAAATTAAAAAAATAAAATTTAGTAAAAAGATTTTAAGATTGTAAATATAATAATTTTAACTGCATTTAGTTTTACAGATCTGCAAGAAAGTGGGAAAAGTGTACATAAATATTTTAATTTGATAGCAACAGTTTAAATAAATAGTTATTAAACAAAAATGATGTGACTAAGTTAGTTTTAATAAATATTAATTATAAAATTTTTATAAAAAATTCATAATTTTTATGTAAATAATTTCTGATGCAAGACTTTGTTATATTTGTTTTAAAGTTTTAATTAATTAAGTATTCGAGCCCATTTTTTAATCAATATTAAAGAAAAAAATATAAAGTTATTTAAATGAATACAGTATATGAAACTCCCCCTACGATGGCCTATAATAGTAGACATAAGGTAAGTTTAAATTTGTATTAATAATTACTTTAATTTTATAAACTAATTTAATTATTGTATTAAAATATAAACTTAAGTATTTTTACTAATAGATTACCCTACAGTAGGCATAAGTCACAAATAATATTATTCAAAAGAAAAACATAAAACATTGCATAATATTTAAACAATGAATAGATACTTTAAGGCTTATGAATTTAGAGTTATTTTTAATATCATTGGAGTGTTTTTGACATGAATAATTCACATAAAACAAATAAAAAATAAAGCAAAGCAGAAAGTTTACAATGAATACTTGTACTTAAAACAAGAACAACAAAGAGATTGCAAGTTCTTTGAATCTAATTTTCTGGTGGTAAAATGAATAAATTTAATTTATTTAAAGCGCTGTCCGAGAAAAGTTCTGAGCCTCTTTTTAATTATTCTAAATAGATATGACTATTTTCTTGTTACTTTTAAAGGTGATAATAATTGTGAATAGCAAAATTTTTCCCAAGAATTATTGTCTGATGACAACTAAGTACTTAAAATAAAGCAGGTTTTCGGAAATTATCCAGTTTTTATAGACCAGGGCACAGTTTAAGAAACAACATAAAAAAGAAACAATATAAACAAGTGAATTCCCAGCTGTGATCTGACAGGCAAAAGGCTAAAAATAAACAACCAGTAAAATAAACAGATAATTATAGATTTGCAGCAAAAACATTAGGGAAGTATCCCAAAAATGGGGTAGTCTAACATTACCAAATAAGGGACGCTAAAAGCGAAAATTTTCCAACTTTATTAAAAAACAGAAAAATAAGAAAGTCTAGGTTCATGCTATACAACTTTTGAAGGCATTTTTTTTAATTCTCTATTTAAGCTGAAGCGATATGCGTTATTAAAAAAAAAAAAAAAAAAAAAAAACAACAGTAACTCTCCTCAAAACTCTAGCAAAACCTTATTTCTTACCTCTCTTGCTCTACCAAGAAACAAAAATTTCAACAACAAAAATTGCATAGTGTAAATGTCATTAAGAGTATATTTTTCCCTCCTTGATTATTCATAAATTCGTTATGAAAACTATTTAATTTTGTTAGTTTGAAATTACTCTGTTCCCTTTGAGAAAAACCTTTGAGTCACTTAAAAAAAGCTCTAAGACAATCTGTTTTTCCATGTGGATTGTTTAAAAATTATTCTTGTTAAGTTGTAGTTCAGAAAGGGCTCTATATTTAAAGTTACCCTTTTTTAAAGTACAAAGTGGTTTTTCAAGACGCACATTTCAAATGTGATATTATTTGCGTACAGGTATAAGAGGTGGAAACGAATTAAGAACTAACTTACCGCGTGTTCCGTTATAAAATTATAAAAATAATACTGGTGTTAAGCTAAACGAATTCGAAGGCCTAGTGGTAGGTTCATTATTTGAAACCAACTTATTGCCAAATGTTATTTTAATTATTCCCTTTTTGCGATCGGCACTAATCGCCTGTTGAAACCATTGATCAGGACAAATTTATTTGGTAACGTTTTTGAAGCATCAATCTATTATAATGATTGATGAAAAGTATCAAGAAGTGAGCTCAGTTTTACTTTTCGTTTTAATGCATTTGTAAGTTCTATAGCGTTGAAATGACACACTTGATATTTGCTTCGATTTTCAAAGTAGCCTCAGAGTTTTTTGTACGTCCCTTTAACAAAAATCAATTCCAAGATTAAAATATAAATAAATCAGATAAATATTAAAATATATGAAACGAATGTCAAAGCTGTCATACATTGATTATTAATATAATTGCTAAAACTTAATTCATCACAAAAACACATAAAATAACTATTGAAAATTATAACAAAAATATTGCAAATAAAAAAAATATCTATTACAACCATTTTACAATAACAACACTTATAATAATAATAATATTATAACAAAACAAAACAAACAAAAAAAAACTGAAAAAGAATTTTTATTATGTTTTAAATTATGCTAACATACAGTTACCAAATGCTTGCTATTTAAATCAACAATAACATCAATAACAGCAAAATTAAATATAAACAAAAAACAATAGTAAAAATAAACTATTAATAAATTAACGATTATTATTTTATTAAAATAATAAAAAATAAAACATAAAATAATGTAACTATCATATATTATTAACTATTATTAAAATTAAAAAAACAATTAGAATGCAATAAATAAATTATAAATTATTAAATAAAAAAAATTATATTTGTTGTTTTTTTAATGCTATTTCCTTGAGAAAATACAAATAAAGGAATTTTGCTGTAAGTATTTTCAAATAAAACATAGATGGATTTGAATAAAATGCATACACTGACGTCCCCAGACGGACGACTTTTTTACGAAAATTATTCCGCTAACATTTTTGAAGAACCTATAGCAAAAACTTGACCAGCACGCAGAGGATAATTTCTACTTATGTATCGAATTTAATTTTTTAATGCGTAGTGCAGTTCTCCTGCCAATCGTCATGTACCAGAGAACTTTGATCTCCATTGATAATTATATTGTTTGAATAATAAGATAGATGGCTGGAGGTGAAACAGGCCTGAGACTTTAGAACTTGTAATCATATACTTTAAAAATAGTTGTATCGAATAAAAATTATTCGTGCCACTTTCAATGCATATTTTTCTGTAAAACCTTTTACAACTACATATATATTTTTTGGGGGTTAAAATATACCCATAACATTTTTTGCAAACCTTGTTTATGTTTCGTTAAGTTTAGCCAGAGTTCCAAATATTATTTAATCATTAGGAAGCATCTCTCTGGTGTCCGATCAAGAAAATAATCGTTTGTATATTGAAAGCGCGTAAAATCTATACTTTACGCGAATCTTAATTTTGGTATTCTCGATTTTGCAAATATTGCTTTAACTTCAGTGAACATTTCAGAAATATTTGTTTGAAAATCCATTTTTTATTATTTAAAAGGCCTTCAATATAGTTTATATATTTGACCTTTTATTAATTGTAAAAAAAAAGGGCCATTCGTTTCGTTTTTAACCAATTTTAATTTCAATGAAAAGTATGCGAAGTTCCTAATTCGTACGTAGTGTTACCATATATTTTTTTAGAAATCAAGTTAATCAAAAATATCTGGTTTTTTATTTAAACTTTTGGTTATAGAACATCAACTGTTCGTTAGGCAATTTAATTTGTTTAAACTAGCAGTTGCTGTGTTATGATATAAAAATAAATAAAGTAAACCGTTATTGCATCGTAAGAAATCTTGTTGATTTTAACATTGACCCGACTTACACGATGAAATTTTCCATAAAAATAGTTGCATGCAATTTTTGTTTGCCGGCAGGAGGTGTAAAGAAGCAAGTGGCACGGCCTGAATTTTAAAATTATTTTTTGACACTTAAAGTTCATATGCTTACTTGTGATTATACTTTTACAACTACAAAAACGAATATTAAATCAAGAATAAGAGCATAAAAAAATTTAAAGTTATAGCGTACAAGAAAATTAGCGGCAAATTTAAAAGAGAATTAAAAATGGCATAAAATAAATCTGCTATGTAGAAGTAGGTCTCACACAAGAAAGGCATCCGCAACATGTAAATAGTAATTTTTTTAACTTTGGGCAGCTCTATTAGCCTCCTACCATGTTAAGAAATTGCCTTTCCAATACCTCGAATAATAAATCAGCTGTCCCACTACTTTGACGTATACGATTGTTAATTCATCTATGAAATTCGATGTTTTTAAAGTAAAAAAAAACAGTTTTTAAGTTTTCAATAAATAAAAAGCTCTTCTCAGTACCATTTTTTGCACATCCTCCTCAAAAGTCCACAAGTATTAATAATGTTTTTTTACCTTTGCAATGATGATTTGCAATACTTTTAATTATCTCTTTATTTAATTGCTTGATTTATTGATTCAGATGAACAGTTAGATAGTGTTTTTCATCTTTCATACTTATTAACAGAGTTTAAAATACCTTCAATGTAAAAAAGGGAAAAAATATTCTAAATACCAGTTTGTCGTTAAAGATCGATAAAACCTTCAATCAGTTAAACGTTGTGAAAATTAACTAGAATTATAAACGTTTGAATGAATGTGAAATATACATTTATTTCAATTTTTTGTAAACGTTTTTTTTTTTTGGCATTTGAAAAATAAAAACTATAATCTAATGCCGTTTGTCTTAAAAAGATCCAAGAAAAGAAATTATAAAATCACACAACATACAATCATCATACAAATATTTTTGTTTTATTTTTTCTTGCGTTGATTTGTTAAGTTCTTTTTTCTTGAGGTGCTCTACAGTACCGCTATCCTTTACAGTACAAGCGTTAGCTCATAAAGTACGACTATAGCTTTTAATTAAATACACAGAACGATACGCATATGTTCACATTAAGATTATTGAATATATTGTCTTAATTTTTAACTGACTTCAAAAAGGAGTTTATTATTTCGACTAAATATTGCTTTTTTATGTTTATGTCTGCATAACTTAGCCATTTCTAAGCTGATTCAGAAAATTTGTTCTTTATTCGAAAAGTTATATTTACAGATTGGTGCCGTTTAAAAACTAAAGGGTATCCCCATACAGCAAAGTTAGATAGAATGTCTAATATAGACAGATGAATGTTATTTAATAAGAACCTGTATTACTTAGTCCGCTATTACAGCAAGTATAAAATTGGATTTTAAGAATTAAAGGATGTCGCAATAGCTAATGTAATCTAATGTATGTTGCCAAACTTTAAAGGTGTAATAGACAGCTAATTTTTTTGCTGTAGTCAAAGTGGTTAGCACGTTGACTACAAACCTGGTTGTTTCAGGGTTCAAATCCTGCGGCAATCAAAATACAAAAAATGTTTTTTTCTGGTTAATGGTATAAATACATATTCAGAATGAAAAAAAAACGTGCAGTCTCCTTCGTGGGTACATTCGCCGGCGAAGTAAAATAACTAACTCTCCCTCTCTCTCCTTTCACCACCTGTCTTATCTCTCATCTATCCCTTTCCTAAAGAATGTAGCACGGTTACGAAAAATAACTAAATAGGTTTTAATGCCTGAAGTGCTACTTCTCTTTAAAAAAAAAAAAAAAAAAAAAAACACAGATTATGGAAGTGCTACCCAGCTTGTAGAAATATCATTTCGTTGGCAAGGCCCCATGCATGATGTAAAAATGCTGTAATTTTGCAATAACGTGTTGCTCAACTTTTATTGTTAGCAAAAATAAATATATTTTTATTGAATTATCACACGTCATCTTTTCGTTTTTGGGTTTTCATAAGCTCATATACAAAGATTGGAGAGATCATGTGGCTAAAGTTTGATATAAAAATGTGATATACGAGTTTTTATCTAAACAGTTAATGTGGCCGATAAGCTGTTAGATATGCAAGCCTTATAACCAGTGTTGTAACAGAATGATACATTTCCTAGTCCTTAACTCTCTCATGCTTGTTTGTATGATCTTTATTACTAATCTTCAAGTGAAATTATTCACAACCAAATAGTTCTATTAAAAATAAAAAAGCCCTGAACAAAAAAAAAAAAAAAAAAAAAAAATAATTTTCCACGCGCAGATTCATTTCTTTTTTTGATTGGCATAGCAAAATAGATTTTTCTACAGCGTTTATTTTAACCAGCCTGCCGTAACTAAAGTTTCTTGACTTCAGCCTATCGTAAGGATTTGTTTTCTTTACCAGATATTAAAAACATGAAAAAAACATGTTCGGAGTAACCTTAATCTAAGAGAAATAACTATTTATTATTATTAAATTATATGGTTGTAGTCAAATCATCTTATTCTTGCCCACAAAAATAATATTGTGGTTGCTATTAAACCATATTGTTGTCCTACGTAACAGCAATAATATTGTTACAAAAATAACCTTTACATGTCTAAGACTAAAGCAGCTAAATATAATTATAGAATAACGCGTTAATTAGAGAACGCAAAATGAGCAATCAAGGTTGGTAGATATGTGTGCTGGTTGTAAGACAGAGATAGCGAAATTCGAGACCGCCATCGGACAAAAGTTAAAAGAAGTTGAAGGCACTTAAATAAGATACAGCTGTACAAGTCCCTCGGAGTCTAAATTAGACATTACATTTACTCATGGCGCAAATAAGTTGGTGAAAGCGTCTCTTTAATATCAGAGTAGCATGAGATTATCAAGACCCGGCCTTAATAATAAAAGAAGAAAAAACTCTAGCTGTTAGTGTAGGGCATTCTAACATTATATGGTTGATGTGGCTAAGTTTTAAATAAAAGGTTTTGGATGCATGCAAAAAAAAGAGGTTTTTACTCTCTGCTGTGGAAACAGCGTAAGTAGTTTAGTTCTTGTCTCGCCATAGTGACACAGTCGTATAGCTTGGTTAGGTGCTTTCAGAATAGCCCATATTTTGTAGGCAAGATTTTGGTAGATCTATTATTTATAACCACAACCAAAGAGCAAGAAATAGAGAGTTTATAAGGTGCCGTAGTATGGTATTAGATAATATTTGCAATCAAAAGAACCCATATGTTTGTCTAAGGGGAAAAACTTTCCAAAAGTGTTAAATATATCCAAGTATAAGACGTTTTATCTATGATTATAATGTGATAACAAATAAAAAACTTTTTTCAACATCTTTTATTTATTTATAGCTTTCCTTTTATATTTATCCTTTTATATTTGTATAAAAAGGACTGCGTATTTAGGATTATTTTAAAAATATCTGATAATTTACAGGCATATTACTGGACTAATACGAAAACATTCAGTCAAGGGCGAAAATAAAATATTTTTTTTAAACCAAATAGTTTTTGTGCATTTGCAGTCGTACTTTGATTATATAAGATTGATTTACAAATAATGGTTATTGATACGTTAATGTTGCATAAACTACTGTTGAAAACCATCAACATATGTTAACCGCAAGCATATTTTTTTACGAAAAACATAATACGGTTCTTGTGGGTTTACCACAACCATGTTTTTTTCACGTGCGTTTAAAGGGCATTTCTGTTCAGACAGTCGTACCGGTTTTATCCCCTAAATGATCGGGTGCACTTACTTAAATTGATTTCTTACCAATGATAATGCGATAAATTTGAGAAATTGAAGCTTTTTTCTTTTAAAATCTATTTCTTATTTTGTAAATGAAGCTTATTTCCGCGAAGTTCCTTTTTGTGGAATAACTAGAAATACTTGAAGATAAATATCTAAAAATGAATTAAAATTTACTTTTTCAGAGTAGGTTCGTTTTTTTTTTCAATTTAAATTCTAAAAATTTTAGAAAGAAAAGAAATTTTCAAATATATGCGGACGTTTTCCCAAAGAAAACAAGAAAATTTAGACCCTAGCAGAATATAACGCTGCATTTTCACATCCTTCACCTTCTATCTGCCTTAGGTTGTGTACATTGTAAACATCATCTATTTAATCAATGATAAAAATTTGTGTAAAAATAATACGAGGGCTGCTATATATATTTCTGGCCTGGCAACACTGAGGGCTGCCAAGTGCAATCAGACATTTCCATTGGAAAGTTTGTAATTTTTAAGCATAATCGTAATCAAAACGTTTTGACGTACGACCATTATTTGTGTTGTTTACAGTGACTTGAAAAAATTAATATAGAAAAAAATGGAATTAACTCGTGAACATTTTCGTGCCATCATTTTTGACAACTTTCGACATGGATTATTACGACAAGAGTGCATTGATGAATTTAAATCTTTGTATGGTGATGAAGCACCATTCTATAGCACTGTGAAAAATTGGTATAATGAATTTAATCGTGGCTGAAGCTCGCTCAAAGACAAATTCGGTGAAGGTCGTCCAAAAATGGCTGTTGTGCCAGAGAACATTGATGCCGTGCGTAAACTCATAACGCAAGATCGACATGCGACATACCGAGAGATAGAGACATCCTTGGACATTTCTTTCACCAGCATACATTCGATACTGCATGAACACCTGGCCGTAAAAAAGGTTTGTTCTCGTTGGATCCCGCACAATTTGAAAGTCGCTCAAAAAAAGGCTCGTGTCGATTGGTGCAAAGAAATGTTGCAAAAATACGATTGCGGTGCTTCAAAAACCGTTTATAAGATCGTCAAGTAAGAGCCCGAAACGAAACAAAGACGAGCAAAATCCAACGAAAGTTGTTCGTGGAAGAAGCACTTCGAAGCAAATGGTCGCCTGTTTCTTCGGCAAAATTGGTCATGTGGCGACTGTTCCGCTTGAGCAACGTAGGACGGTCACTTCTGAGTGGTACACTACAATTTGTTTGCCTGAAGTCATCGGAGAAATTCGAAAAACCAACAAGAGAAGACGAATCGTTGTTCACAATGACAATGCGAGCTCTCACACATCGGCTCAAACCAGAGCGTTTTTGACCGGCCAAAACGTCGAATTAATGAGGCATCTGCCGTACAGCCCTGACTTGGCACCTAATGACTTCTTCTTGTTTCCGCACATCATGAAAAAAATGCGTGGTCAAGGATTTTCGTCGCCAGAAGAAGCTGTTGAAGTGTTCAAAAACCATATTTTAGAGGTGTCTCAATCGGAGTGGAAAAAGTTCTTCGACAACTGGTTTGAGCGCATGCAAAAGTGTATAAATCATGCTGGAGAATACTTTGAAAACAATAAAACCATTTTTGATTATAAATATCCGCATTTTCACTATTAGGCCAGAAACATATAGAGCCCTCGTAATAACACAAAAAAGAAAAATAAACAAAAAGACACAAATAAAAATTTAAGAAAGTTATACTCACACGCTCATTACATCAGTCACTTTTATGATTAGTTTTTTGCTTTTATTTGCCCATAATATACTTTAGTGAAGCACTTACGATCAGTTGACATTTGCAGTGCTGCCACTTTTAACATTTACGAACGTACTGCGCATCATATGCAGTGCAGTGATGTATTTACGAACAGGCCCAGAGTCATAAAAATATAAAACGCTTGACCTCAAATCTGCATTGCAGTATGAAAAATAAAGCTTTACACTTAACTTAAATTTATCGAATAAAGGTTATAGCAAAGACACTGAAAACAAAATTAATTTAATTTAAACAATTTCGATTATTGGTCACTGATTAGAATTATGCGATTTAATGTCTTACCTAATTACTTAAAATTAATAATTTATATTCATATTTATTATTTCTTACAGATTTATTTTGTTGTCAACAGCAGTTTTATAGCTCAACAAAAAGTCGCTGTATGCTGACTGAGACATCAGAACAAATAAAAGGAAGAAAAAACTTTGCACACGCACTGATGCCAACTAAAAGAAGGACAAAATGAAATTAAGAATTTTGAAACAACATGTTGTTAAATCTTTTCTTTTTCTATCGTTCTCTTTGGGACTTTAGTTCCAGCAAAACCAATAATAAACTTAAATCGATAATTGAGGTCAATTTTTGTCGTGTTTGTTTGTTGTATGTGTGAAATTTTAAGAAAAAAAAATTGGCCTTTTAAAAATTTTTATCTAATTTTTATTATTGTTGTGTCTGAAATCTGTTTTGATTTGATTTCATGTTCAATCTGACGTTTAAATATTTTTGCGTTAAAACGTTTTGGGTACGTGATCGTTTAACTGTAAATTAAATATAATTTTTTCTTGCACCACAACAATAATCATGATCACACAATCCTTTTAATTTTATTATATGGCCCTTCTTAAAATCAAATCTTTTTGAAAAGACTTATAATTATTATGATTTTGATGGTTTCGAATTAAGTTTTTTCTTCCTCCTAAACATTTTTTCTATTAATTGAGGGTGTATTATACTAAAAGCAAAAAATAAGATTTGAGACAAATAAATCATTTAAAAGATTTGGATGGATTTGTTTCAATCTTAGCGTCTGGCTTTTTCCTATTAAAAATTTTAAGATAAGTTTTAAATTAATTTATTGCCACAAAATAAAACTATGAGAAAATAAAAATGATCAAGATAAAAATTGCAAGAACAAAGTGTTTGCGACAAATACAAAACAAATGGATTTTTTTTATGGAATAAATAAAAGATGACAGCTGGTATCTATTAGCGTAACTGAATTAAAACGCCATAATGTTTAAAATAACACTTTGAAAAAAAAAAATGTTATAGGACCACAACCAACCAAATTCGATTGGAGACAAATTTGAGTATCACAACGAATCTCTTTTTTCAGCGTGTTTAATACAAATATTCAAAATGCTAATGGCATATGAAACGTAAGGGCAAATAAAAGACAACTAATTGTTATTAAAAAAACAACAAATCAAAAAATTAATTTTGGTTATTATTTGATTAATACCTTACGTATTTGGAGCGAGAGTGAGAATGAATAAAGGCTTCTGTTGAAAGAGCTGATAGAAGAGAATCTAAAGGCAAGAGGAGATAGTGAAAAAAGATTATGCATTCGTTCTTCGCAGGTCATTTTTCGGGTGGAATTCCAAGACTTGCATAATATCTGCACCATAAATGACGACTTTATGAAAACTGAACGGCATGTAATACTATGAATACAATTTTTATGAATCCATGCCATACATATGATATACATTCACTTTTATCGCAAAGCCTCATCAACATTAGTTTTTGATGAAGCAAGAGTTGATAGCCGTGTTCCCAACATTTGTTGTTCCAGATCGTAGTTTGGAAATACCAACTAACAAACCCATCTCTTTTTTTAGCAGATTAGACATTTTTTCTTGGTTTCTTTCTTAAAATCCCCTCGAACTTTGCAATTTTTTAGTATCCGCTTGTAGGCTTTATGAAGGATGCATTCAAAGAACCGTAGTCATGCAAGGAACGTCGATGGGCCACACTTAAAACGGCTTTCATTAGGTTGTATTTTTTTTAAAGCGATGCTATACAAATACGAAAACGTTGAGGAGAGGAGCCTAAGAGAATTTAGAAGATTTTTCCATCTGTCGCAGCTATTTGAGTTTTTATCGCATCAATTTCTTTTGTAGCTATAGAATTGCTTTTTTTTCAAATATAATTTTAAATATGGGCATGAATTCTGCTAAATTAGTTTGTTATCTTTTCAAGCAGCAGAGGTACAAAACAAACTGAGAGCAAATGTTCATCTGTTTAATCAGCGTCGTTCCCTCGACCATTGTATTTCCATTTATAGTACAAAATAAACTCTGTATATTTCAAATGTTATTTTTGTTGCTTTTAAAGTCCTTTTGCAGTGTGGTCTACTAAGCTTTGCAAAGATACTTTTGCCGATGTTTCAGAAATGTTAATACTATCATTTGGATAGCATTCTCATTTTGCAGTCAAAAGTTTATGCTATGAAGGGTAGATATCAGATTTATGGTTTTTAGCACCTGCACCATCGACATACAAAGCTAACGCCTCCTCATTAGTGTATAGTATTGGTTCTTTTGGAGAAAAGCTCAATTACTTATCATGTATGCTGGTCTTGTCGGAGTTAACTGTTTTGGCAATAGGGACTTGTTCCAGCATTAAATGTCAGTTGTTCTGGGGACAGAGACCCTAATAAAAGTGCAACTTTCTTTCGCCTTACTCTCTCACCTTTATCTATAATCTCTTAAAAGTTCTGCGATAGTTTTTATCGAGTAATTCTTCATCCTAAGATGAAGAAGTCTTAACCAAAATTTCTATTTAATCGCTATTTATTTGTAGTCTCGAAAACTAGCTTTGTTCGACGGTCTTAACCCCACTTCTTAGCTAGAAACTATACAAACATTCGAGCAGACTGATACACCTGCAATAGCCATCCGTTTCAAATTTTGAAGCCCGATCTTAGCAAAAACATATGATACAACAGCATTAATTTTCTTTTTTTTGTTGTTTTTTACTATACAAAGTATCAAATAGTTCCCTCTTTGCATTGGATATTTTAAGTCGTAAACCAAATAAAAGCATCTGGGCAAAAACTGGCAGCTAATTTTAAAAATATTGAAAACCTACAATCATACAGACTAAAAAAACAACTTATTGTCATGCAAAATATTTGTTTTATTAAAAAAAAAATACTTTCTTCTGGTTAGTTGGAGAATAATGACCACTTTGCGGCAGCTGTAATGGGAACTCAGGTCACGATGTAAGCTACAGCTTACTAAATATTTTAGGACGGCTCGCAACTCTAAACTAGTTTCCCTTTATAAAAGTTTTGGATAGTTCCTTTTGAATACTTAACAATTTAGCAACTGTTTTCGCAAAATGTCGTTTTTCTTTCTTAGTCATTTAAAGGAACATCAATCTGTGGTAATTGAAAGAACTACTTCTTGTTTAATCGATCATCCTCCTCGACTAAATTTTATAAAACTATCAGTAGGACCCAAGACTTCGTCAGTGTCTCACTTCTAGTTTTGTTAAAATTTAAATTTACAAAAAATGTTTTTTTAAATATAATTTATTGTGAAGTTCTGTATAGCGTTGCTAATTTTCCATCTACAAAAATAGAATATGCCGACAACTGTTGTAGTACCAGTATACTGGTAAAATTGGATGGTTTCACATTTACATCTCTATTCTCTCCATGACCCCCTCAAAAAGTTTTCTTCGAATCCATTTAGTAGTTTTTATGTAATGCGATTATAGACAAACAGATGAATAGACAGACAGACAAAAATTTCAAAAATTGGTGTTCTGTATTCCATGTCGATTTTTGTCTACACTAATATCAAAATTTTCAAAAAATATTTTATGTACAGAAATCACTTCGTTACTGCTTTATTAAATGTGTAGCTTTTACTGTTCAGTTCAAATTTACGGGAGGTTTGACTGCCGTTTTTTATTTATTTGTGTTTAGACTCCACCTTCCACCATGTTAAGCTAATAAAAATTATTTTTCCTTATACTTAAAGCTCAGATTGGGTTTGAACTCATGATCTTATGTTTAATAAGGACGTAGATTACTTTACCGCGCACACAATGCGTAGCATATGTGTTGACGTAGTTTCGTTTTATTTTGTTTTACAACACACACCCAATAACTTGTTCAACTCTGTCAACCACACATAATTTAACATTTTTAACATATAACACCAACATAAACTTTTAGCTTTTTTTTGATAGGTATGTAACGTTGAAAAATATGCTTGAATATTATTTTTAACCATTCTGGACTCCTTCGGATTTAAAATGCTGTAAAAATGTATTTTATAAGTTTATGCTACTCATTCAAATAGGAACCAAGGAGAATTTTAACTCTTTAATATCGGTTTAACATTTGATGGTGATTTCATACAGTTGGTGCGTGTAAAAGGTCGCGATGCTTAAGTCTTTTCAATAGTTCTTTGTTGCTCAGTTATTTTCGATTGCTGGCTATTTTTTTTTTAATTTCATTACCATTGTTAATACTTACATTTGTCTTTGATATTTTTTCTCATGATTGAATTTTTATTGCCGCATCCCTTAGGCATCGTTCAAGGCAGCAATGTTAGATACTAATCGCCTGTTAGTTCCCAGTCTTATTCTAGCTTAGCTTTAATCCAGCATACAAGTGTCAGGTGAAATTTTATATACTTGTATCTGGCCAGGTTTCAAGTTGGGGATACTTCGATTGTATTGAGGTATAGTATTCGCCTTCCAGCCCGGCGCGCCGTTCCTCCTATTGCTCTTACAAAATTTGACAGAGGTGAGTTATTGCAGATTATATGCTGTTCCGCCTGTTAATTTTTCTTTCTTTGCTGATACAGTCTTGGAATTGCCATGATGGTATTTTTTTTAGTTAGTGTTAAATTTGCTCATTTTAGGGCATATTTGAGAGACTATTGCTCAATTTAAAAAATCTTAAAAAGTGCGAAGAAAAATAATTTGTAGCTCAACATTATTGTGTATTAAAACAGCAGGTAGAAGGGTCACTAGACTCTTAGGGCCAATTGACAATGCAGTCCTTAGTATCTACTGTAAGTGAGAATAATTATTTAATTAGCACCTCAATAAACACTTTGCTGCTGATAGACACCAAGAAGTTTAAGTCACACTTCTGACAGAATACACCTCTTCTATACACGTTTCATTCGATTATGGTAATTGTTTTAAAACTCTTATTAATTGAATATGAAATATTTACCATTTCATTATCATGAATATATTCCGGACTTGAAAATGTAGAAGAGGCTAGAAGTTCCAAACCTTTTCTTTTAGATTTTGTTACATTTAGTAAAAGTGAAACAGACGGATAAGATCAGTAAGTAAATATAAAAAAAATTCTGATGGGAGTTTCTAAACTGTAAAAAGATCCTTGAAACTCTTCTCAAGCTAAACAAACCATGGGATGTTGCTGAAAATATTATGCCCTTAATAGACATTTAGGAAGCTTAAGAGAATTATGAAAGCCTTTATATGATATATAACCATTTTTCCATAAATCGCTAGTAATTTCTGAAACCAACTTCGTACATTTTTTTATCAACCATAATTTACACAAATAAAACAGACGTCAATTTAAGTTTTCTTTAACATAATTTTCCTCATTTTTTAAGTTATTTCCTTTCATATAAACAATTTACAACAATGCAACACATTTGTTAGTTTAATTCATTTTTATTAAAGTTTTTAATGTAAAAGAAAAAAAAAGAAAATAATTTTTTAACTAAACATTGGCGTTACCAAGTTATAAATCAGCAACAATTTTAGCTGGAGTTTTAGTGTTTTTTGTTTTCTTGTGTGTTTTTGGTTGTCTACACATTCGGCTAGAAAGAAGTCTAAGACGAGTCGTTTACAAAATGTAATTGAGTCGCGCTTAAACGCGATCTTTTCTTACATTCACATGATCATAGAACGTTTGTTACTCTAGTTCAAGCTCATAGACTCATATTTGTTGGTAAGCGAAGGGTTTTTTTGGAAAGTTTTTTCTTAATGTGATAAAGTTGGCGTTTTCTTTCATTTTGTTTATTTTGAAAAGCAGATATTAAAAAGAGTAAGTTATTCTAATTTAAATTTAGTAATTCGATCAATAAAATATTAAAAAAAAAATTTATGTCGCTTAAAAAGTTGGTTTTAATCTTTGATATCTGTGTTTTGCTGTTCGTGCATAAATTTCTTAAGAAAAATTTGTGGAATCATTTGTGTTTCTTCATTTGTTAATTGACTTATTTAATTAAAACTATATGTCACAGTGTCATTCATCAATTTGAAATTTTTTGTTACAAGTTGCTGACACTTTAGCTTTTTGTGGCCACAAACTTTACAAGAGGAATAAGTATTGTGTTACTGTTGTTTGTCTTGTTTGGAATGCTTTTAAAAAAGTAGACTTCTTTTTTGAAAGATTCTTGCGGTACCCTTCGTTTCTAGCAGTAGTTTTAAAATATTAACTATCTCTTACCATTCTCTCAATCTCGATCATTTACTTTATAGAAAGCTTTCGCAAATAAACTAAACCTACATTTTGTAATTAAAACACGCCTGACATTTACAGTGATGTTTATTTCAATTAAAATTTCTTAACGCAAATCATTTCATTCTTATAAGATCCTGCACGCTGGTTGAGCAGGGAAAAAGCCCCTTTTATTCGCAGATCGCGTGTGGGAATGTTTTGAAGCATCGACCAAAGCTAAGAAAAGAAGTAGAAAACAAAAACAAACACTAAAAAGAAAAAAAATTATGGATAAAAAAAGTTTTAAACATGTAGCAATTTTATTGTGTGCCATCTCGAGTGATCCTTATAGCTTTTAAATGTTGTTGTTGTAACAGCATTTTTAGTTGTTGTTATTGTTGAACGTAAGTTTGTTTTATTTAAAAGCCCAATTGCTGCTTGTCGCGGTTTTGATAGTTTCTTATTGTTTTTTTTTTTGCTTCAACGTCTTTTGTTGTTGTTGTTGTTGTTGTTGTGGTTGAAATGTTTAACGTTTTTGTTATTCCTTTAAGTATTAATATGTGGCACTTTGCCTGCTGTCGCCACTTTAATTTTTCCTCTTCTTCTTTTTTTGTCGTTGTAGTGTTTTATGTTGCAGTTCAATCGATCGACAAGTACTATTGCTGTTGTTATTGTCGCTGTTACATTTGTTGTTGTTGTTGTTGTTGGCAATGTGCTTAATGCAGATTTAATTCAACGATATTGTTCAATGTGCTTTTGATACTGTTAATGAAAGTAACATATGCCGCTTCAAATGATAGATTTCGGAATCCAAAAAAAAAAGATGTTAAAAAACTCAAAAAAAATATATGAACTTGTGGTGATATTTATTTTTTTTTATTTATATCATTTTATTTCAAATTTTCCTTACTAAAATTATCCCTTCAGGGTGAAAGCTTAATGTGTTTTAAGATTTTTTTTTTGATTTTATAGTAAAGCAATTCATTGATTTTTTTTTAAATTGAGTCTATTTTAGATTAGAAACACCATGAGGGTTATTATTATTTCTTGATTTTGGAGGTTTTACATTTTTTTCAATGATTAATACACTATTAACAGCAATTTCCATAAAAGTTAAAATAACAGAAAGTAGCAAAAAGGTTTACTAAAACTTGTATCAGCTTATACTTTAGTACATCGTTAAAAGTAACACGTTACTCCTCGAATGGCTAACCAAATTAGTGCTAGTGTTATCAATTCTGCGTTTTTCTGGAAGCTGTAAAATTAAATTTGTAATTTATTCGTTATAAGACCCAAAATATGCCGCCGGTAGGTGGTATTCCAATACATAATATCTCTAACGGAAATTCACAGTTGATGTAGCAACACAAAAGGATAGCATCAGCTAATTCGTGCACTTAAAATCGTCATTTAATCGGCTTAACTTAAAATCCTTAATGAATCCCAACTAATGAATTAAGTTCTCTTTTAATTAATCGTTTGAAACAATTGCTACGAAATATCTGTAGCAACAGAAGCCTGTGTGAATTGTAAACACAGCTGTATAAGCTGATGCTTTCACCGATCAAATATCAACAGGACTTTGAGCATTCAATAATAATTTATAATGAGTAGTTACGTCGAATAATTGGAAAACAGCAGGCTTTTAGAGTCTCAATTAGAAATAGTAAGCAACTGTAAAGTAGATAAGTTCGAGGACACATCTGCAATATTAAAACAGCAAATAAGATAATTAAAGCGCCTGTGTAGTAAGACAATGAAATTGTGGCTTAAATCTTTAGGGAAGAAAGTGAGAAAGAAAGTGAGAAGTGCTAGTCGTTGGTTGGCAGTCGGGGATTCCGATTCTGGCCGAAACCATGACGTATTTTGTTATAAAAGGTTGCGCAGGTGAAAGGCTCAGCTCGCTAAGCAAGAAGTAGAATAATTTGAAACTCGCGAAATTTTGTAAGAGCGCATGTTTAGTAAGTGTACGGTCGTGACTACAAATCTCTCCATAAAGAAATACGTGAGAAAGAAATACGTTTTAAACTATAGAAGAGGAAATTAGGAAACTGGCGTGCTTCGAACTTAAACACGTAACAACAGGAATGATGGTTTTACCTGTATGCATTTTAAATCAAATTTGTAGAAACTCGAATTGGTTACTGATTTCATTAAGATATTTTGAGTTTATTTTAAATTTGTTTGCTTTAATATGACCATAATATACCAAGCTAACTCCCACTAATTGCACTTAACTTTTCTTCTGTAATTGTTTTAAAAACATTGATCCAATTTAACATAAAATGTTTGCGGAAATTAACCTCTAAACAACCCATGCGAAATTCAATTTAAAATAAAAAAAGAAAAGTAAAAAAAGTTAATTTATTAACAGTTGGAGCAGAATAAATAACAACATGTTGTACAGATTGAACAAATTGCATTTATAATCAATAGACATTTACAAAAATCACACACATTCACTTAATTACAAGAAAATCTACCAAAAAATTACCTCAGCAAGATTTTCAAACTAATGGTGTCTTGCACGCAATATCAAGGCCAACGAGTACCATCTACCGGCAAAACAAAAACTAAGAATAGAAATAGACCCACAAATACTAAAGAAATAGAGAGGAAGAAATAAAAAACCAAATATTCTAAAAAACATTTGAAGAAACAAAAAAGAGGAAAACAGCGGCAGCTGTAAAAAAAGTTAAATTACAAATGAATAAAAATTACAGCAGAAGTAACAATGATTTTTCTAAAAATTAATTTCATAACGATGATTTTGTGACACGCCTACCACGATCAACTGATCATTCGTTTTGTTTTGCTGTTAAATTGTAATTTTACGAATGGTTTGTTATGAGTGGCCACTTTAAGCGATTGTGTTAAAGTGCTGTAAAAGGAAAGAAAGTGATCACTTGTGCACTCTATATGCAAAGTTGGTATAATTGTTGGGTCAACTAAATGAACTGAAAGGAGCTGGCGAAAAGTTATTCTAGTACTCGTGTGTAAAAGCCTTATAGATTTTAGGCATTTAATTTTATGGCTAGAATATCCATTACATTGACGGACTCTCTTATCGTTAGGTAACAGTCTAGTTTGCTTGGCTTTTTCCAATAATAACTAATGAAAAAAATCATTTTTTGACTGTAGTTTTTACAAAAATCCCTTAACATTTCGTAGAGACAGGTTGTAGTATACATTCAGACACCTAAAAGTAGACAATCAGAAAATGGTTGAATGCTTTAAGATACTTGTTCCTTACAACCAAACCTATAAAACGTACATATATCTTTGAGAATTCTCATATTTTTACAATATGTAGAGCGTGTTTTTTAAACTAGATAGAACTTACGAAAGGTTTAGCTACCAAATAAACTGTCTTTGTGGCTCACTCTACGACTATTATGCTCAACATACCTTGGCAAATCGGCTTAACAGGTGAAACCAACTAACATTAGAACAACTATTACATAAAAAAATGCTTCGTTTTGTGCAACCCATTGGACTTTAATTTCTTAAAGTTAAACCGAAGTTCGCATTTAGGTCGTAACTGCATCATGATTAATGATTTTTTTTTTTTTGACAATGTGAATGACAATGATCCGGGCGAGATGTGGATTGAAAAGTATGGTTTAACGTACCTGCGACCATAACCATTTGTTTATTTGAGTCAAAATATGGCGAAAAGATGATTTCAAGAATTATGGATTGGCCTTCAATGTCGTATAATTACACAATACTCGTTTATTATCTGCGGGCTGATATTGAGTCATTAGCTAATGTTGATAAACAAATGATAATTAACACCTTGGAGGCCAATACTATTCGTATAATTCGCGACCAGAAACGACCGAGAAAATGACATTCTGTTTCCCAATTTTAAAACTTAGGGAGGAAAGAAAAAGGCATTAAAAATGTGTGGGAGAAAAAAAATGCTGGTAAAATTTGAGTAGAGCAGCTGCCGTGAGTGCATTTGGTTGAAGTGCCTTTTTGATTGGTAAATAAAATATTAGACTTTGTGTTCAAAGCCGAGCGAATACTTGTGTAGAAAGAAAAATAATGGTTGTGAAGAAGCCACTACAGATGAGTGGATTAAGTTGCCTGAAATAGGAAACAGTAGTTTAAACCTCAGCAAGGCCTCAAGTAGAAGCGAATAAAAAACGTTGAAGATCACATTCCTCTAGGAAGACAGCCTTGAGTAAAAAAAGAACAAAATATTTGTTGTAGGAAGCCGCGGTGATCAATTTTGTATGCATAATAAGTAGCAGATTATAAGGTAAAAATTTAACGGATATGGCTGGCTACTCCAATGACTATCTGTGACAATATAATAGTGAATTTAAGTCTCGGTGAAGCACAACGTATTGTTGTTATCTTATACGTTTGTTTTTTAAGTCAAGATATCGTAAATAAGAGGCACAAAATACTGTGATTAAGATAGCAAATGTGAGCTGTAAAAAGTCTTTTTGGGATCTACAAAATACGAAATAGATGATAACTGTGCTATAGTATAATTTGGCTTACAGTTTACCAAGAAAGAAGAATTATAAAAACTTTTATATAACTTAAACAAACATATGCGTGTTTTTAACAATCCGTATGAATGTAGGGTACTCAACCATTTAACTGGTTCACTTTGATTTGGTAAAAGTTAAGCAGTTGTACATTAATTGAAAGTTTTATTCTGGCCAATTTTCGATTGTTCAAACATTTATTTGTATCTTAAAGACTAAAAACAACAACGAATAGATGCAGGTGAGTGAGCAACATTTCAAATTCAATTTCAAATAAAGATTAAGTAGTAGGCTGGTTGTTTGACCATACATCGATCGATGGATCGATAGTTAAGATACTCACACACACATACACATACGCATGTAGATACAGCTGAAATAAGTCAAAATCTAGTAGAAAACAGTGGCATTGGATTCAATCCTTTTGCTTAACAATCGTATGGGCAATCGAAAATAAAACAAATCTCTTGTCTTTTCCAAATTACGATTAATTCTTTTTATGTGTTTTGGTTTGTTTACTTTGTTTTTATTTGAATTATTGTTGATTTTAATTGTAATTGTTAAAGAAGCCAACTCTAAATTAGCCGATGCAGCTTAAGGAAATGGCAAATAGTAAGTTTGCTGCAATGTAAAGGAAGAGAAAGGAACCGTAAACAGGAAGACAAATATATTTAATTAAGTTTTGCCCCAGACATCGATATTGCTTTATATGGAATTTATGTTTGATTATATTTCATAGAACTCAGTGGGTGTGTTTTAAGTTAAAAAAATCTAAAAAGATGAGGACTAAGATTTTGCTCAATTTTAGATTTATTAAAATACGAGTAAAAACTTACAAAAAAACAAAGAAGAAAACTCAGTAGTCAAGGATGTTGGAAAGTAGAAACAAAATTGGTTTCTACTTCAGGTATGACAGGTGTCTGATAAACTATTAAGTTGAATAAACTGCTAAATAGAAAAAAAGTGATTTCTAATTTTTTACATTCATTGCCTTTTCTTTTCTTATTGATATTTATTTTTATTTAAGAAGTTTAATAAAAACGAAATTCTGTAAACATAATGCGGTGTTTTGATACACAATAAAATACCGCAAATACCACTAAATGTGGTACTCGTTCATGCAACAACATACGTCGTTTATATTTTTTACATTTGTTATTGTAGTTGCTTTAAATCTTTAACGTTTTTTTTTATTTTTTGCTTGGTTTAATATTTTGTTTGTTCTTAATATTGTTTTTTTTTTTTTACTTTTAAGTTCTTTTCATGATTTTTGTATTTTTGTGTTATTAATACACTCAACAAAAAATGTTTGTAATAATAATTTTTTTTCTTTTTATTTATTATATTAACCAATAATGTATTAACTCAAATTTGGAGTTTTTTGCAGATAATGTCAAAGTATGCACTAGTTATTTGTTGTAAAATTCTTTATTAGGACCAGCACACAGGAGATGACCCCTACATTGTGTCAGAAATAGGAAGTTAGGTTGTGGGAAGGAGGATAGAGGGAGTAGTGCTTGTGGACATTTTATTCTACATACGAACTATTCGGCTAAAAAACAAATTTTCTCTGCAATGCGTAGTGCGATTCACTGGCCAATCGACCACAAAAGAATACACTCTTGATGCAGAGCGCAACGCGAGTACATTCTGTAGTAGGGACGATACAACAGTGACGCTCTAGTTAATCAATAGAGCTGGATACCCTACCGTCACCGATGAGCTTCTTCGCTCTCTCCTGCACGCGGTCGAGTAACTCCAAAATAGACTTTAAAGCACCAGCCCATAAATGAGAGTTGTATTAAATTTTCGGTTTGATAAAGATGACATAGATAGTAAGGAGATCAGACGGAGTGAAGTATTTCTTACTTCGTTTCAGAAAACCTAGGCATTTGAATGCTTCTTATGCGACATAAAAAATATGCTTGTTTCACCGAACATCGCATTAAATTTTCATGCCAAGAACATCGAGAGCTTCTCATTCCTTAATATATATACCACCCATAAATAAAGATGAGGTAGCACTTTCAGTCATACGTCTGTGCCAAAGCACACAACACTGGGTTCAACGAGCATTAAACTGAACCCTGTTCGCAACGCCCCATTCAAAAAGTGTTAGCGGATGCATTTAAAGATTTTTGAAATTAATATCTTTATTTGCATTTATGCTCTTTAACACAGCTTTTACAATAAGAAAAATTTGATCTAGTTTGCAGTTAATATCCTAAATAACTTTTAATTAGTTTAATACATATATTGTTTTGAAGGCTCGAATCATGTGTTTTGGTTTTAAAACAGCGTTATATTCTGAGACAAAATAGACTTTGATTTGGTATAAAATTTAAGTACTAAGCTTTTTTGTGCCTATTTCCAGAATTATTTCTCGAATTATTTAGTTTACTATTATCTATTCCGCAGCACTTTGAACTCTATCTCATCCCATTTTGGAAGACAGCAGCATTGCCATTCATATTCAGTATTTTTTTGTTATGTTTGCAAGTAAGCACATGATTTTGTTGCCGAGCAATTTGAGAATGGAACCCATTATATTAATCTCAAAACTCATAAGACCAAATAAACTGGGTTGTTAAAAACGTGTTAGAAAAAAATGCTGTTTAACCAGTACTTATTTAGGATATAAACGCTAAGGTCTTAAAAAAATCTCAGGCAAATTTCGCCTGAACAAGTATCAAAGAAAGATATAAAATAATTATCTTCTTACTATTATAACTCCTGATACTTAGAAAAATATGGAATGCAAGTAGTATGCAAAATGTATATTAGAACAACTGATCTGCGTACAGAGAGGACGAAAGTGCTATTCATTACATTTATTATTGTTGCTGCAACTGAATGTGCTTAGAATCATCGTTATGTTGAGGTATTTTTAGCCGATTTCAGTGTGATAAAATTCAAATCGAATATCCATAAAGTCCACTTCACAAGCCTATTTCCAAGTGCTTATCTAATTAGGAAGAAAAATCCATGACGGATCTGAAATATATGAGTCACTTTTTAAATAAAGTACTAAAGTAATAGAGTAAAAATATCCTGTGTATTAAAGTAATGCCGATTGACCAGGCCGCCGCTCAGGTGAACAAATCTCTTAATATATTTGTCTCTGTATTAAAAATATAATCGTAAATAAGCACAATGATTAAATAAACATACAATATAGTTATGCTTTATAAAACTGATAAACAATTAAATGTTTCAAAACATTTTGCTGTCTTAGGATTAAAAATTCAGAGTGATGTTCTTATTTAAGCATTAATATTCAATATACAATATAAAAGGAATTTTCGCGTACTAATCTCAACAATGATTAATTCTTTGTTTAGGCAATTTGAAGATCACCAGGGCTGTCATATTATAATGACCATAGACATTTTTTCGCAGCAGAAAGTGACACAATGTCCATGGACACAATGTCATACTACGATGCGACATAATGTCCATCAACGTAAAGACTTAACGCCATGGATATTATAGATATATTTTATAGTTTTCTATGTAAGAAAGATCCAAATTTTTTAAAAACTGACTTGCAGGAAAACTTTGGTAAGCGAATCCAGTGTAGTTATATCGTAGAGTAGAACATTTTTGGCAGGCGAAGCCGGTGTTGGTTATATCATAGAGGAGAAAATCCTTGGGGCAGGAAATCTTTGATAAGCGAAGCCGATGTGACACTAAGTGATACTATGCCCATACTAAAACCGACACATTGCCCAAGGACATTAAGAGATTTGTCAAAGCGACATAAGGTCCATGGACATAATGTCCTTAGACACTATGATATGCCACCTTTACCAGCTATTAAGATAGCTCTAAAAATTTTTTCAAATAAATTTTTCTGATATTTTCATGGAAGCCTTCTTTATTTCAACTAAGATTTTACGATGAGTGTATTATTTCCTTTATTCGCATATTGAAGTAAATACAATAATAATGATCATTATTATCAACATCTATCCTCATTGTTTTCTAATGCATTCAGCCAGAAATTTTTTTTATATACAATTCATACACTCCCATATCATGTGTTGTTACACATTTTTTGTGGAGTGGAGTTGTATTGAATTGAGTAGATTGAAGGGAATTGAATGGAATGGCATGGCATAGTTGTAACTGGTGTATGTTTTGCTTTGAAATATTTTGTATTAATTTTTGTTTTTGTTTGGTTCTTGTTGTTGCTGTTTATAGATACAATAAACACTTATTTGCGAATGTCGACAAGTATGTTGCATTATGCGATTAAATGTTGTTGCAATATGTTTGCAATTTATTATTAGTTGTTTTTTTTTGCCTTAGACATTAATCGCCTTTGTGTGGTTTGAATTCCTTTTTTGATATCTTTTATGCCAGAACAATAAAAATATTTTATATTAATTGCAATTGCAAATGCATTAAAAAGTGGCCGATTTAGGTTTTTTAATTGTTACCAGGTTTGCTTTTTAAGAAGAATTATTTTTGTCTAATAGGGATTATTTTACCAAAAGGGTTTTGTGGAAAGATTATTTTTAACATTACAATCATGGCTTAGTAGTGATTTAAGGCGTTGCTAACAAGGCAAATCAGTTGCCAGATGATAGCAATGGAGATTCACTATATAAAAAAATTTATAAAAAAAATTCTTTTTAATAGAAAATCAATACACTCGTTATTATTATCACCATGTTTTACAAGATTGATGTCTCCAAATAGATCAGAGATATTTTATCAATTTTATTTAATGTCCATTTAAATTATAATCTATAATTTCTGAAATAAAAAGACTACGAATTTAAAAAGCAATTCATTTTGTTTAACGATATAGAAGGACACCGTGTTTGAGTTTGTTTTATTCAATTTTTAAAGTTCGACTCTGTTTAACATTAATTTACTGTCATTTTACTAAAATTTATTTATGATAAACCATCTTTTTCGGAAAACAAGAAAAAAGACGGGAGTTAAAGTTTATGATATTTTTTGAAAAATATTGTATTGCTTTTTAATTAGCCCAATAACAACAAATTTTGACGTCTAGTATTCGATTTGCCTTGACTTTATAATTAACGAGTTTTTAAAAAAAATGTCGGAAATATTTTTTTGTTTCCCTTGGAAAAATATAAGTTAAAAATGTAAAAAAATAAGGCTTCCATTAGATCTGTTTTATCGTTAGCACGGGCAGATAGAACGGCCCAGAAAGCCCCCAGAAATAAATGATATGGAACATGTATGTATCTATGTATGTGTACACTCAGGATGCCAACTGAATGTTGTATTTTGAAAAATAAATAATAAAAATATTTTCTAAAACACATTGATATAACAAGATATTTATTTAAAATTTAAGATCATTCAATTATTTCTTATTCACCGCTGCTTAAAACTTTTGCACTCCACTTTTTTTTCGTTTGCAAAAGTTAATTTTTTTTCCCTTTGTTGAGATTTATTTTATTGAAATATTTTAAAAATATTTCTTCTCACAATCTTTTTGCCACATGTTATTAAACTCCCACAACTATCATTTTATGCATTTTAATATTTTTGTGAGGCCATATTTTATCAACATCTGTTATCACCTGTTTCAAGAGTCAGCACCAGTGTGTAGTAATGCATCACAAGGGCTGGTGGCAAGCACTTTCATGCATAGAGGGAAGGAAAAGTGACCAAACTATTTTTGTTACTGTTGGTTTTTTGGAAAAAAGATTTAAGAAATTTATGAAATGGCGGCGTTAATATAGGCGTAGTATGTAGAAGTTAAATTACCCTTTTTTAAGTGGGCTTAATAACTGAATCGATATTTCTGGACATTGTTTGAAGAGGTTTTTATTTAAAAGATGGATATTGCTTTATAAGACAATACGCTTAGGAGCTGTCCAATATAAGTAAGATGTTGTGCTAACCAAACTGTGTTAAAATTTTCGTAGTATGCGATTTCTACTTGTAGCCGAGGTAAAATGTCTAGATTTTTCTATTAAGAAAGAATCTAGCAGCTTGTGCTGTTGTAATCTTTATATGGTTTTTGTTGTTGGAGTGGTGATTAGCCAAATAGAAAACTAAAAATGCTGAGAATTTTGAGATTCTGCAAATCTTGTTGTTGTCTTGGTAACATTAATGTCAACTAAAGCAAAAAGCTCAAGCTTGTCTATTTATTAATCTCTTAGTAATTTCAGGGAAATAAGTTCTACAGATGAGTAAAATTTTAAAAAGTTAAAAAGTCTTTATTGAGGAACACGCGTGATGTCATTAATTTTCTGAATGCTTAAATCTTTTTCAGCGCTTATAGTTTCTTTTCTTTTAAAAGTTCGATAATCTTACCAAAAATCAATACTTTTTTAAAAACAGTTCGCTACGAGTATGCTTGTTGCTGATCAAGTGTCCGTTGAAAAATGTATTTTAAAAAACATTTCAACACAAGAGTTGGGACAACTTCGCTGCTCTGTATATTCAATTCTGTATAGAAATTCAGGTTTTCTAACTTTAAGCGTCTTTTTTAATTAAAAAAATATTTTGAAATGTTGTTATACCCTTCACCACAAAAAGTGGAAAAATGGTTTAACTAATTTTGTCATTCCGTTTGTAATTTCTACAATATCTATTTCCGACCACATAAGGTACATATAATTTGACTTTTTATGCATATCGAAGTCGATTGAGCGATGTCCGTCTGTCCGTCCGTGTTAGTATTGAAATCAAGTTCGCCGAGGCAAAAGATCAGCTAGAAAAAATTTAAATACGCCAATTGATCAGATGTGCTATTGGAAATCAGCAAGTTCGATTAATGTCCTTCGACGCAGCGGTAAAAACACCGCCAACTCCGATAGAGAATTAAAAAGTAAGAAAAAACCTCGCGTGAAAAAATTGGCCTCTCGCCCATATTTTTCGACTTGCGGGCCTCTGAAATTTTCAAATTTTTTTAATATATAAATATGGGTATCAATTTAAAGATTTTAAAGAGATCTTTAAGGAAATACATAATTTTTTAAAAATGCTTAAGAGTCGATGGCATTCTTATTATTTCTTACTTCGACCTAGCCGAATATTGCTCTCTTACTTGTTTTTGATTTAGTAAAGACTTCACTATTGTTATCTACTTTCTTAACAAAAGTATTCTCACTCTAATTTTGATGCTAGAAATATGAATCAGATGTCTTGACTTTATTGTGAACAGATTTTTCTTAAATTTATTTTTTCTGTATTATCAGTTACTTTTTACGACTTTTTATAAAAACATTTGAAAATTATAAAAATAAAATAAAAACTTTTTTATATATTTTCCCCGCTTATTCTGTTATTCCATTATCCTCGTTAAACTACGCTTCTGCTTCGATTAAGTTTTTGTTTAAATTTATACATTCTTGAATAATATTTTTTTGCATGTAGATTTCTGTTGAACAGGACAACGGTATAACAGTAAATCATTAAAATTTTTTAAGCATAATGTTTTTGTGTGGTCGATTGTCACCCGCAGTACGGTACCAGCAGCAACAACTTTACTACAGCAGTATCAGTTGCTGCAAGAACACACGAATTTTTAAAGTGGCAATATCAACATAATAAAGCAGTAGCAAATATAACCGCCTTTTTTGTTTTTTTTTTTAACAAACACTAAAAAATTTAATAAAATAAAACAAAATCTTTTGAGATTTTTGACAATAGAAATTTTATACAATAAACTAAAACGGGTAGAAATTATTCAAAAGACTACAACAAAACATGCAATTCCTTCTTTAAGACAGCGAGAAAAGAAAAAACTAAAACACAAGAACGTAGACATCATGCAAAACAATGTTTATAATAATAACGGTGAAATATTATAATCATATGCAGTAAATTTGTTAAAACACACTCACAAATTTGTCTACACATTCATACATTTGGGCATGCATTGATAAGTTTGCAGTAACTAGGTATTGCCGTGTAATATTGGTTGAGGGAAACGGCCATTTCGTTTTTTTTTTCTGGAATTGAGCAAATTTTTGAAATTCCTATACAAAAATGAGTTATTATTTTTTATGTAAAAAAATTAATAAAAGAAGCACAACCCAAGAAGTGTCTTATTTCATAAATTACAAGGTTTAATTTTTAAGGTGTTGCTGCATTTACTAAATTCTCTACGTTTGTTTTGCAGCGACCTTAATTATTTTTAAATTCAAGTGGATAACTCACCGCCACAACAATCGAGAGATCTAAAAATTCTCCAAGGCGTCAAAATTCTATCCTAATTTCACTTTACAAAGGATTTAAAAATTCTAGCTCTCGAACCGAGGAGGCGTTGTGAAAAAATAAAAGCAACTAATTCTTTTTTACGAAGACCAACAAAGTAAGAACGAAATAAGTTGTACATCGGTAAAACTATTGTATTGTGTATGCTAAACTGATTAAAACAAATTGTTTATTTTCACTACTAAAAAGTGTGGTGCCTGTGCTTGCAGCAAAACATAATGAAAGGGCAGTTAGCGAACGCATGTTAAGTATTCGCGAATTTGACTTTGAGCTAGTGAAGTAGTCTCTATAGTAGAACAGCAGATGAAAAGATTAGGAACCCTGCAATATTTATAACTAGGAAATCATAGATCAAATCGCCACGGAGCTTTACTCAGCGAGGAAAGCGGCAGTCATGGTTAGTGATGGAGTTGGTTGAAGTGTTTGGTTAGAAAATACAACATCTTCAAACCTTGTCAAGGAGAAGTAATATTGTAGCTGGTTGGCGGTGCCAGTTGAGGACAGATTTTTGCTAAGCCTGCTATCAAGTATCTCAGATCAATCAAAATTGTTGTTGTATTTGATTTGTAACTAAAAAATTGTTAAACAGAAAGCTTGATTAAACAAAAATCAAAGTTTTACCAAAATCTATCCATAAAACAAAAATTTTTAAAATTTTAAGATATGTTTTGAATGTTTACACTAAAATTCGTAAAGAAATCGAAAAATTGCAAAGTAGTAGTTGACAACGATGATGAGATAATATGCAATGTATCGATGGTTCTAATAAAATAAATTTTATATTGTATGAAACACAATTAGAGCAGCTTTGAAAACTTTGCTAAAGTATGTTTTTTTTAATTTAACCGTTATCGGTCCGGAATTAAAAAAAAATAACGCGTTCCTAAATTTTTATATGGAGTATAAAAATTTGGTTTTAACATATGTTCAGAATAGCAATGTGATTTATGTTATGCTAGTAGTGCCGACGACTTTGTCCGCATATAATTTCTAATTTTTTTAAATTAAAATCTGTTTTTTAACATTTGTTGTAGAGTTCTGTAAGCGGTGTTAAAATTTGTTCATCTACTAAAATAATATATACTGACTGTTCAAGTACCATTATACCGGTAAAATTTGGTGCTTTCATATTTGTATCTCTCGTTTCAGTATAAAATGACATATTCTTATGAAAAAACGAATTCTATATTTGAACCAAGGTTCCAAGGGACCTCCTAACAAAATTTTATTTAAATCCATCTAGCAGTTTTTACCTGATGCGAACACAGACTTACAAATACGCAGCCAAAACAAATCAAAAATCGGTATTTTGTATTCCACATCGATAAATATCTACACCAACAGCAAAATTTTCAAAAAATATTTCATGTACAGAAATGACACCGTTACTATTTTACAGGTGTAGATTTTCCGTAGAGTATGGTATCTACTTTAATAATCTTAAAAAAATATATATGTGAGAAAAGGCAGCGTGAACACATGAGATGCCGCTGCGCTAGAAATTGATGTCGGTTATAGTCCAGTGAATGTCGAAAGCAAAGAAAATGCGCGGATGTTTTTTTTATTGTTTATGCCTGCATTACTCGCTCATTTCTGTACTAATTTTTATTTACTTTTATTTGTAAAATTATGCCAAGAGATTGATCCCGTTTAAAAAACAGTTCATAACTTAATAATTAAAGGGTGTCCCCATAAAACACACATGTTGTTTACGTGTGTCATGATCCATAAAGAGCACAACTTTAAAATTAAAAAAAGTACGTACCACTATAACTCTTAATATTAATGCAATTAGACCTATACGGCCTCTCCTTTCAAACCATTATATACAATTAAAAAGAAAAAATTAAAAAGAAACTCTACTAGTTGTCTGGTATATAAAAAAGTATAAATATTTAAAATTATAAAGGGTGTGATAATAGTTGATGTACTTTGATGTATATGGTAAAATTGTTTAACAGTTTTAAACAGACAGTTTCAATTTAAAAGGAGCTCTATTGCTAAGTCCGCTATAACTTCAAATATATAAAAAAGGATTCGGAAAGTAAAGGGTGTCCGAATTGTTAATGAAGTTTGATGTTTTTGGCTAAGCTTGCGAACCGTTATATACAGATAATTGAAATCCGTTTTGAAGTCGGTTTTTTTCAAGAATTACTTTGCTTGTCATGCCCGGAGTTAAGCTCTTACAGTGACAAGGCCTTGGTAATTTTTTATTTGGCAATTTTATGTTTTATTCTGAACCAGCAAAGTATCAAAGAATACAATGTTCTTGAGGCTTAGAAAGGCAGTTTTTTAGACTGTACAAATTAGCTAAAGCTGCTGGCTTTCCGCAGACCGAAAAATAGAAATATTGCACAGAGTGCTAACTGCAAGATTTCGTTGACGCCCATCCAGCCATTAAATTTTTGTAACTCTTTAGCAAATTAACATAAAAAATTTAATAAAAGAAAATTGGTAGAATTTCTTATGATGAACTTTACACTCGTATTATTTCACAAATTCGATTTCAAATGCTTTTATTAAACAAACAGAATTTTTGCCAGTTAGAGAAATTTCTTTTTTAGATTGTTCTTTATCCATCTATTCGAGTTTTTGTGCCCAAAAAACAGAAAGTTGATTTCACTTGCGTCAGCAATAAGGAATTTCGTTGGAGTTTTGTACCTCTTCGCATTCAGATAATGTTATTAAAAAATTCTCTATTTTAGCAGTTAATAAAACTTGTACGTGTACACTTAATCCTGTTCGCCTTTAAGATGTGACAGAAAAAACGGGATTAATTAGAATATAGCAATAGAAAGCATCTTAACGTTAGGTACCCGTATTTTTAAGAAATTTGCTATTTCTCATGGAAAAGGCTTTTTCTCTGTGTTAACAGACAACAAAACAACAACAACAGCAACAATAAAACGGAATAGAACAAATCTGTGCAAAGAGTAATACATGTGTACAACATGCGGAGTGAACATTGGCACGTTTAGCCCGCAGACATTTAATATTTCAACTTCTGAAAATTATATTCCTATAAGATTTTACTATGAATTTACTAAAGGAATAATAAAACTAACTACATTATTTAATATCTCTCTATTAACAGCACTACTACAACAAGTACATCATGCATGCAACTACTTACTGCCTATTTCATCCATAGCCGGGAGTAGCAGCAACACAAATTCAATGATGAATAAAATACAACTAATAAATCATTATAAATAAATATCAAATTGCACTTCAAGTAAATTTTATTTCGAAAAAAAAAATATATATTCTTATAGCTATTTTTGTTTTTGTTGTTCTTGCTTTCATTTTGATTTAAATAAAAATGAAGTGGAAATTTTCATGCAAAATTCCGATTTATTTTTAAGTGTATTCCTTGTACGTAAATGAATGTATGCTTGTATGAATTGGTACATCAATTATTTGTGTGTGAGTTTGTGTTATGGCCATGAAAAAGTATCAAATTTGCTTGTTAAGATCATGTAACATGTTTCATATTGAAAGGGCCACTTTTTCAGTTATTTAATTTTATTTCTTTCTTTTTGTTAGAGTTTCATTGGAAATTAATATTTTTTCCCATTTTTTGCTCATTGATTTTTATTTCTGTACAATTCCACTTGGTTAAATATTTGGTATGCTGGTGTATTTATTTTAGGATTTTAACTGTAAATTAACGAGGATGGTTTGTTCAATGTTTAGCTCTTTGTTTCTAAAATTCTGTTGATTGAGATGAGTTAGGAATTTTTAAGGTTCCTTAAGATTGACAAACTTGTTCTGTCCAAAGCTTTAATTTGTTCTTGTAACCGAATTTTCATTTTCAACTTCATTTAATAGTAAGAAATCAAAATTTATAACGTGTAAATATTAGTGATTGTGTAAAGATTGTTCAGTATTTTTGATCAGAAATAAATGATCATTCTAGATCTGATGGTTCGGAATGTATCCTTTTTTAATCAGTTTATTCCGTAATAGATTTATATATGTAAATAATTTTTCTAGGTCCTGCTTTTGACTAACTATTTAGAAAATGATAAGATTTAAGGTTTTATAGCTTACGGTAAAGAAAGCGCAAGGAAAATTATAATTATTTAAACAATAGTCGCTAATGACTTCATCACTTTGAAACAAAGAGGGCACAAAAAATATCTTTGAACGTACCTTTGAGAGGGAGAAGATAGAAGGGAACGAAAAGAGCAAAAACGTTTTTTCTTAAATAGAGTACGTATAGGAATATTGATTTTAATACGAACAAAGAAAAGTGCTATTTCATTATAAAAATTGTTCAATAAATCGACTATTAGGAGGATCAGTTTTAAATGATCTTTCATGCTAAAGGCAAGAAAAAGTAAAGCGTGAGTTTCATACATTATAAAACAGAAATACACTACTTCAAACTTTTGCGATTGAATCCATAATAAAGAAGTTGAAAAATTGATTTTTATAGATACAGACATGAATGCGAGAACATTTAAGACCTGCATACGCATACTTTTGCAGTCCTACCACCAGTGCAAATGAACTACTTGTTATGTTAATAGTCAAAGAAAACCCAAATCGCACACTGCGAAGACATACATCTATCCCAAATGCCAAAACTAGTCTGCTTTTAGAAATAAAAAATAATTTCTTACGCAGGGATTCTGAATGAAAACCGTATATGCCAACAATAGTTCAACTTCGATAAAGCTTAGTGCAGTGTTTATTCACTGCAGTCTTGGGTCGTTCCATTACGACGTAATTTCGTAGAACCATTACCTTAAATGAACCGTTCGGACTATTACCAATGTTGCTTATATGTCGTTCGCCATTCCATAAAATATTGTATTGAATATTAAAAATAAAAAATTATATTTTTATTTTTTGTTGTAAAATTGTGTAACTTGTGTGTTAAATATTAGTTTCTAAATATAGTTCGATTTTTTTATAGTCCTAATACTAAACAAATCTTATTGTTTTAGTAACAATTTCCCTGAAGGTGATCATCAAAATTTGTCAAATATTGGCTAATAAATTATATAAAAAATCAAAGAGTTTTTTAATTTATTTTATTTAAGGTCCTAAAAAAAAGCTGAAGTATAATTAAATTATTAAAAAATAATGGAATATTTAAATTTCGAATAAAATACTATTAATCAAACCTAACTTTTTTATTTATTTTTTGCTATCGAGATAAAACAATAAAAATATTTACAAAAACCTGTTTCATGAAATCCATTGTTTAGTTCTGAATTTGTTTTTGCAATTCACAAAATTATTTTAAATACTCCTTCAAGAGATTATTTTAGTTAGTGGTTTCCTCGTTCGTTGTTTATTTACGTTCAAAATAAAAAAAAAACGATGAACGAAAAGAGCAACTTTGTTCCCTTAATCTTCGGTTGGAACGATTCACGAAATGGAAAGATTAGGTCTAACTTTACTTCGAAGCACCTATAAAACTAAAGTGATCTATAAGATGTCAATAAGCTCCTAATAGATGATAGGAGAGATAACTTTTATTCTTAACCTTTGTAATAAAAAATGTAAAATTTCGGTTAAGTATTTAATACAACTAAACAAGCGAAATTATTTTACAAATTTTATATATTTATTTAATTTACTCCCAGTCAAGTTAAATATCGTTAGTTTAAGGTTGGTTTTCGACTTTTTTAAAATATTTTAAAAATGCGATGCCAATAAAGATATTAAAATTGCAGAATTTTTTTGAAATTAAAATCACACAACAAATTTATGAAGAAATATATATGTACATAGCCAAGTTAAGGTATAATAAAATATTAAAAATATAAAATCAACTTTCTCAGTTAAAATTAATATATGAATCCCTCAACTCAAACTCTTAAACATGAAAGGAAACGTGCACAAGTTGCGGTTTATTAATGTTTATTGTTGTTTTTATATTTCTGAAGCCTCATAAGAAAAAGATACAAATATCTAAAACCATAATAAGAATTTACATGTTTCACTGTAATAAAATACTGATACAGATGAACAGACATTAAAACCTCTACACATGTAGACATATCCTTAAAATGCGGATGTAAAATAATAAATACTTGTTATTGTTTTTTCTTATACTTGATTAACGGAATACAAAGAAGAAAAGAAAGCAATAATGCAGCAAGAACTAACTAAAAGAATAAAATTTAATACAATAAGAATAAAAATACTTTTTACTTCTTTCCTGCATATTTTCTAAAAGTTTGAATTGTTTCATTATTTTAATCTTCAAGACAAACGCTCTGATGCTGACAGGTATATTTGTATGAGTAAGAAGGAAAGAAACTACTGCTTCCTGAAAAGAAAAACGCAATCAGAAATAAAAATTTAATTTTAATAAAAAATTATATGTGCAACACTTCATGAATGACTTGCGTGCATGTATGCAACACATACGAGTTATAATAAGTTGCAAAATAAGACAAACTCTACTTAGATTTCCCAAAATAATAAAATTGTAATACGAGCGAAGTTAATATAAAACAAGGTGTTTAAAAACTCACGCAAGATTTGAGTAAGCTACCTTTAGCAAAGTTAGTTATTAGGAACATAAATAAATCTTAGGGTCGTTAGAAATAAAATATTGTGCAATAAAGAAACAACATTTCAAAAGTTGGCAATAGTTTCTCGGCAAAATAATTCTTGATGGCTTTGTGAACCATCAAAATTGCGGTACTTGATGTCCGGGAATTATTAAAAGAAGTCACTGCTGGCTGCGGATTTAAGGCAAAGGGCATAGCGTAACAAGACGATTACGTCATACAATAAAATTTCCTAAAAAAGAAATGGTTAAAGCTATGTGTCTGTCAATGAGGCTAAAGGCATCTTTGAGCTATACTTTTATGATATATGACAGCTGAAACTTTAACTGAAGTCAATATGCTTTACGATAAAAGTAATTTTGCTCTAAATGACTGATGGTGATACACGTCGTAAATCCCGAAAAATGGTTAAAGTGCTGCAGGAGACGATATCCCATAGCCCGCTAAAAAGTATTATTTAATGCGTTGCGTTTGTCATCGGCAGAGTGGAGCATGTAAAAAAATTAAACGTTGGAAATACTATTTCGAGCCTTTGGGCGGCATATTTACCAGCTAAACGTCAAAGCTTTCTTAGGGTCTTTTTCATAACCAGACTATAAAATTTTTCGTTTTCACATCCTTCCTCTAATAGAATTTTATGTTTTAAAAATTATGGCAATGCCGCAGCCAAAACCTCTGCGGGTTTTGTGACATACGGAAACTTGCAAATTTTGTTTTATCTTAATAAACAAATTATTTTACATGATTATCATCTTTATTTTAAGGCTGTTGTTATTAAAGAACATCTTTGAGTTCTCATATGATTATTATTATTTACATTTATTTTGAATTTTCTGAATTTATTTTTCGTCAATAACACGAAAAATATGGCAACCTAAAAAAATCTTAAGTTAAAACTTGAAGCCGAAATTATCTCACAGATAACTTCTTGGACACTTGAAGGCTGGGGTACATAGAATTTGTCATATGATAGTATGACGTACTCAACTGAAGTTAAAGTAACAAAGGATGAGGTTGGCTGACGGATATTAAATCGAAAGTTTGCTTTCTATTTTTATTAACTTTAAACTTTGTGTTTTATTTACTTGTTAATTTAATTTGATTTAATTTAATTTTTATTTTATGTTTTGCCACCAAAATTATTTCAACTTTCGGACTTTTCATTCAGGAGGAAACATATATTTTAACTGACTTGTCAGTTGAATACATCAAAGTTTTATTTCTATGTGCCCCCGCCTTAACGCTTATCATGTACTTGTGACCACAAAAAAGCTTCTGATGTCAACTTACATCCTACATTTAGCTGTTGGTATATTATGATAACGTCCCTCAGGTGAATTACCTTATAAATATAAATTTGATTTTCTGTTGAAAGAATTTTTTAAACCAGCACCGGTTAGAAGTGATGTGTAGAAACAAGCCATTTGCCGTTGAGGCGCTCACCGTTCTTCTACTTTATCTCTCATTACGTTGCCACGGCCTAAAAAACTCTCTTTTTATGTTATTCAAATCTTGCGTAAATTTTGAAACAATCTTCCCAACATAAAATTTGTTTTTTCTACATGAAATTGCTTACAAAAAAATTAAGTTTGTAAACAAAAACCACAAAGAATTTTAATTAATTAAAACTGTATTATTTTTTGAAAAGTTTTTGTTTGCGAATAAGAAATATAAAATGAAATCGTAAAATTCAGTCTTAACCGTTTTCTTTTTTTATAATTTTAAGTTTTACAAGGATTCCATTATATTTAAGAGATGCAAGCAGAAAAATTTTAACGTGTGTCCATATTAAATTTTAATGCGTCTATTTCAACATAAAGGAAAACAAATAAACTTCATTAATAAAAAGTTGAAACATTTTCTAGTAAAAAATTAAACGTAATCGAACTTTTTTCAGTCCTTGAGGCAAAAGCTGTAGACTTGAATTTTTCGCCAAAAAATTTAAGAGTTTCTGCGTCAAACATGGCTGTAGATCAGTTACCATGTTCGCGAAAGCGCAAATGTTGAGCCTTATAAGCCAAAAAGTGAGCCATGTTAGTACAACCCCGTTCAGATATTGCCGAAAGATCGTAAGTGTATTCTTGATATTTTGCTGCATAGTTCACACCTTCAAAAGGCGTGGCTGGTTTTGAATCGTATATAATATGAATGAAATTTAACTGAGGCTATTAGGAAAATATGAAATACAATTCCTGAGACAGCTTAATATTACACAGAATAAAGTATTTACACCTATTAACGAGTTTAACTGGTTTCATATTAATATTTGTTAACGTGTTTAATACATTTAGTTATTTGTTTAATTCCAAAATTCATTTTATATTCGATGAAGCGATGTCCGTCTGTCCGTCCGTCCGTGTTAGTGTTAAAGTTCTTACGTTAAAAGGCGACATCAATCTCCAGATTTATATTTAAACAAACGTAGAATTGTTCAAAGTGGGACAACTACAACCAATAAATTTTCCATTCAAAAATCACCTCCATTATAATTTCAAATATTAAAAATGCCAAGAATATGAACCTACATTTTTCTTCTGTTGTAGCGTCTAATGAATACTCCTATAAATCATTCAGAGATGGTGAACTTAGAGTTATGATAAAATCAATAAGTTCCAATAGAACCTTAGTTAGTTATCTTAGTTGAAAGTGAACAAGTGGAGAAAATATTACAAATATTTCTTCTTACGAGAAAAAAAAAAACAAAGTAAACTGGAATAAATAAATTAATTGTTGTAATTTCAGCAAAAAAGACTGAAAAAAAAAACAAATAATATATATCTTGAATAATGACGGATCAAAAGAGTTTATCAGAAAATATAGATATTTTTCCAATTTTTATATCCTGGGAACTTCGTGATGCAACGTGCACCATTCTTTTAAGTTTTGGAATTACATCAACAGCCATATTAAAAAAATGGATAACGGTGATGTAGAAAATTTATTCAAGAAAGTGGAACAAAAATATACTGGGGAGTTGATTAAATTCAAAGCAGGCCTAAGGGAATGGAGAAAATATTGTTCGTGTTTCTTTATAATATGAATAAAAAAATAAAGAGATAGTCTTATAAAATTAAAAACAGAAAGCCTTAAAAAAACAAGAAGAAACCCTTTTTAAAAAATAAAAAGAGAACCTAGTAAAAATCCTAAGTTTTCTTCTTGATTTTTTCAAAAAGGTTTTTTTTACAAAAATAATAAGAATCTCTTCTTGAAAAATAAACCGTAGAGAAATCTTATAAACTTTGTTCTAATTTACTTTGTATTTATTAGGTACTTTTTTCTCTGTGTATAAGAAGCCATTTTACAAAACAACCGCTTTCAATGTTCTTCGTCGATCTTGAACCAAACGAAAATAATAAGCAAATATACAATCTAAAAAGTATTAACAATGCTATGGTAGTTATTGGGCCTCCAAGAAAAAAAAAATTAATAATATACCACAGTGTCCCAGATCTCAAGAATACAGTCATACGAAATCGTACTGCAACAAACTCTTCAGATACGTGAAATGTGGAGCTAATTACATCACCACAGAATGCAAAAAAAAAAAAAAAATGAAAACGACGCAGCTAGATGTGCAAATTACAATGAATCGCATCCCGCTAGATAAAGAGGTTGCGTTGTAATCAGGTGCTTAAGAAGAAATTAAACGTTATAGTTACAATTTTTTCATATTTGAAACTCACAATCTAATGTTAGCAGTTCTCATCTCACAATCTTAATCTGACGTACTCTGAAGCTCTAAAGGCTACAAGCAACTGTGAAAACACAATTTTATAAGAAAATTTAAACACTTTTAGAAAAACTAATGGAACTTATGAACACTTTACTACACATGATGTCAGCATTGTGTACTAAACTATGTCAGCATTGTGTACTAAACTATGTCAGTAGACTGAGGTATAGCAACATGGAACGCGAACGGCCTTATAAACCATTTACACGAAGTTAAATATTTTTGAATACAAACTCATTTTACAACCATTACATTTACAAGCAAATGATTTTTTCAAATAAAAAATTACGATCTTTTAGCATCTAACCGCACAAATGAAAGAGCTCATGGCGGTTCGGCTATCTTCATAAAATCTAACATCAAATATGAACGAGAGCAACCAATTTGCAAGCCGCTGTTGTAAAAGTTCTTTAAATCACGTTCCAACTTCAATATGTGCAATTTTTTCCCCCACGTCACAACATAAACTGTGAAGATTTTCAAAACGTCTTCACACGATTTGGCCCCAAATTCATTGTTGGGGGCGATTTTAATGCAAAGCATCCTTGGTGGGGCTCACGTCTCATTAACCCAAAAGGCAGGGAACTTTATAAATGCCTTTAAAAAAACAATTACTCAGTTTTATCGACTGGAAAACCAACATATTGGCCAAATGATTCGAGGAAAGTTCCAGATCTTTCGTATATTTTGGTATAACAAAAATTTTTTTCATTATTTCGAAAAATTATGAACTAATCTTAGACCACTCTCTAATTATATTATTGTGCAATACATCTGTTACTTGCAATAGTTTAAAATAAAAACTTGTAACAAAATGAACTGACATTCAATCATTTAGTTATTGGATAGATAAAAATAGAACTTGACACGTCAGTGAAAAACTTCAAAAAATTGTACCACGAAGCAGCATACAGATCAAATCCACCACAAAGAAGTTTTAATTTACAAAACAATGTTCGAATTTAATTAGAACCTCTCGAACTTATGAGAAGTAAACGAAGATTAAGGAGAACGTGGCAGTTAAGTCCATAAACGCCGACTAAATCAAGCAACAAAAGCACTAAAAGTACATTTGGCTAAACTTAAAAATGAAGAAATTTACACCAACCATAAAAATGGTCTTAAACTGTTGAGAGGCACAAAGCACTTAAAACAACCAACTAAAAGGCATCCTCCATTCAGAGATAACATCACAAGGATGAAGCAGAATATCTCAACGTGTCGTGCCAAATGAATTTACCAATAAAACATATCTCCCCTAGAGAAGATAAATTAGACATATTAGATCTTACCAACAAAAAATCTCCAGGTGATTATAATATTAACGGATTTGTTTTGAAAAATTTACCAAATAAAGCCGTTTATTCTCAACTAAAATTTTTAATGAAATTCTCCGAGTAAATCACTTTACTTCCCAGTGGAAATGTGCCCAAATCGTCATGATTAAAAACACAAAGTCCCTGAATAAATCTTATAGGCCAATAAGCCTGCTCTGTATTTTTTTCTAAAATGTTTGAAAAGATTTTCAAGCCGTTTTGGAAGATCTTAGTATTATACCAGGATATCAGTTTTGGTTTAGGCACAATTATGGAACGCCATAACAAATACATAGAGAAGTCGATACAATTCGCAGATCTTTTGAAGGAAAAAATTACTATCCGGCAGTCTACTTAGATATGGAGCAAGCAGTTGACAGAGTATGACACATTGGACTACTTTCAAAAATGAAATCTTTTCTCCCAGCCACAGTTTACTTCATTATAGAAGCATATTTTGAAAACCGAACTTATTTTGTTAAAATAAATGACGACATATATAATAAGAATAATAATAATAATCTTAAGGTTCAATTTCATGTAAATACAATTTTTAAGCCTGTGATATACTTTTTGTTAAATTCAATATCCGTATGTAATTTTTTATTCTTCTGCAACAGTAATTTAATAAAAAATTTATTTAAACATAAGTGTTATAAAACATTATAAAGGATTAAGCAAACGGCGCCATGACGTTGAACTTTTTTCAAAATAAAGAAAAAAAAAATATTCGATTCATTCGCATAACTTGGAGATTCAAAACAATTTCCTTTTTTCTCTTAGATTTTTGTTTTTTCGGTAACAATCAGTGTCATCGTCAAATCATCAACATTTGAAATTTAAACTCTTTTAGCGGCGTTTCTTTATATGTGCCAGAATAAAAAAAAAACAAACTCAATAAAAAAGTAATGGCTTGATAAAGTTCTTTAAGAATTGTGTTGGCATTACAAGTAAATATTTTTTTTAAAGCAAAAAAAGGAAAAAAAAAATAGAAAAATATAAAGCACAATACAATAAACACAATGAATTGAGTGACATGCCAATCGTCTGAATTGTGAGAGATTACATTATTGGAAAATCCCAAAAGAAAAAGAAAACTATTTTGAACGGTAATGGAAATGAAAAGTGCAAAGTCATTAAATATGAGCCATACGTACAATGACGAACAAACGAACGTCTTTCAAGCGTAATGGCTTTCATTTCAATATAAATGTATGAATATGTTTCTATGTAAGATTTTATTATTAAACCAAATCTCTGTTGCCACCACCATCAACATCATTGGCAGCAACCATCATTATGAAATGTTGCCCTTAACATCTTTACCATGTAATAGAAGCAGCAGCAGTTAAAGTAGCTGGAACATGAGATTTTCAAGATTGTAATGAATGGTCTCTGGTCTGTACAAGAAAGAATATTGGTGTATTGTTATCTCTTGGAGCAGAGAATGTAAAAATATTGCATTATTTACACACGTTCTAACAGATACTTTTGTGTATCTTTTCTTTTTGCAATAGAGGCATTCATGAAATAAATATAAATTCTTATTATTTGGCTTAAGTTAAGTAAGTTAACTTGCATTTGTGACTAAAAGGACGAGTGGCAAAATTTTGACAAATTTTGGTGACTATTTACATAAAGGGAACAATGAAAACGGCTTTGGATTGTGTGCGAACTTTGTCGAACCAAAATTGGATTGCTTGAATATAAAAATTCCTAGTATTCTTAACTGTTGATTTTATTGTTTAAATGGATAATGTTTATAACGTGCAGAACCCAATATCAAGATATGATGAATGCTTAAGACGGATGCAGCAATCCCAAAAATGCCGCATTATATTCTGAAAGTGTCTTAATTTTCTTGTATTCTTTAATAATTAACATAAAAGTTTAAATATATTTAATTTTATTTTACAGCAATAGGTCTTTTACTTTTTACTTTTTATTTTTTATATAAATTTTTGATATTTCGCTACTTCGTTGTGTAGCATCATTAAGGAAACCAACACAACACAACGGAGTAGCGAAATATCCAAAAATTATACAAAAAATAAAAAACTTATTGCTTAAAAATTTAATTAAATGTAAATAATAAAAAAGGTCAAATAAAAACTTTATTAAAATAAAAGTTTAAAAATAATTTTTTTTGTCAATAAATTTCGAAATAAAAATAAACGTGAACCTAAGCCGAATAAAAAATATTCAATTGTAGTAATAAATATTAGTCTATAAATATATTAAAAATAAAGTTATGCTCAGTAAGGATCTAACATTTTGTCTTTTTCTCATGGATGATTTGATTTAAGGGAAAGACTCAACTGGATGCTTAAACAATGCACACCTGCTGTGAGACGACTGCGAATTACGTCAACATTATTTTGCTTTACTTAGATGCATTAAGTAAAAAGAAATTAAATGATTTTTCAATTTATATACTTTTAATAATATATATTATAAATGCTTGGCGAGAGCTGTCGATGTGAGAACATCTACTAATCAAAACGCGGCTTGAAAATGATGTTCTCACATCGAAAGCGCTCGCCAAGCATACCAAATAAACAGCCAGTGACGACGGTCTTCACCAAAATGTATAAAAATGCTTCTAATGGGTTAAGCAATTTAAAAAAATTTCAGTATTTCCCCCCCAATTTGATGTTTAAAAATAATTGAAAATTTCAGACACCTGTAACTTGGAATATATAGGCGAGCGTCAATTTGTTTACTTGATGTTTTTTTTATGATGTGAAAAACTTGGAGCCAGGCGTGGTGTTTAGCCCACTGCCTCAAGAGACATGGGCCGATCTCGCCGATTTTCCATAGAAACTCTTTCAACACTATGTTTGATCGATTGGCATTCATATTTTTTGTTTCTGCCGTTTTCTTAAATTGTCTTTTAAAATTGCATTCGTGTCCACACAATCAAAATTTGTTTCTGCAATTTCGGCCTTGATTGCTTAGATTTTGTTTTTACTTAAGCATAAAACAGTGAACCCGTTTCTAATCGTCTTTTAAGAATTGCACAACAAAATTTGCAAAGTGTGGATAAGAACTTGATATATTTTTGAGATCTTGATGTAAATTTCTAAGGCTTCGAATCATTTTTTAATTATAGTTGAATGCAAGATATTTGTAGAATTTGATGAGGATTCCTAATTTTAAGTGAAAGTCAATTTTTAATTCATAATATCAATGTTAATGAAATTGCAATCTTTTATCTTAATAAGCCTTTTTTAAACTCCCAGTTAAATCTATATCTAAAACCCCAATGTCAAACAATATTCTTAATTGTTCATCGCTGAAAGTGTTTTGTTTAAACTTTTCAAAATAAAGTCGTACAAACGTAATAAAAATTTAACAAACGATATTCAAAAAAGTATGTAAATAATTAAATTGCAGAGAAATAAATTTTGAATGAATGTCCCTAATTTTTATAATACATCCAAGTTATCTTTTTTAAACACATGTATTTTCATCCAAATCTTTCAATCAATTTGTCTTTATCAAACAATAGATGTTTGCTACCTTTTCTTTAACGGAAAACTTTTAGACTGCTATAAGAAATGATCCTTATTTTTACTCTAGCGACCAGTATTTTTTACGTGAACGTCTGTTGTATGAAAAAAAAGCTGCTGACATGTGTTGTAGGAAATCATGCTACTAAGTGATCCATCTTCTTTAGTTTGCTAATTTTGAAATTTTAATTTCTTTCTTTTATATTTACTTTTTAAGAAATACCATGCTGTTAAGGGTTGTTATTTAGAGAACAAAAAGGATTACAAGGCTCCACATATATGTTGACATATAAATGTGGCAATAAAATACTCGTTTTTCGTTTGTTAAAAAAAGTATAAAAATATTGGTTGTTGTCACTTAAATAGTGTTTAAGGCTTTTTATTTCTTTTATTTGTAGTAATTTTATTGATACATGTTGTTGATCGATGGGAATTTTATTGGACTGATTGCAAAAAGAACATAAAATGAGTATGAAATAAGTTCCAATTCAAAATGATGAATGAGACCACAAAGAAATATTCAAAGCAAATTATGGGTTAATGTAATTAGAAAAAAGGGAAAAATACTTTTTTTGTCGTTTTTAATTTTCCTTCCTACAACTGAAGTTATTTAACATGTAACTTCGTAGGCTTTACAAAAAAATTATTTAATTATAATTAAAATTTAAATAAAATAATAAAATAAATATAAAACATATTTTTGAATATTTGATAAATCTCGATGCAGTAATTTTTTTGTTGAAATGAAATTTTTGAGTAGATTTTATTCACAGTAGAATTTTTAAGAACCGATTTTATGTAAAATCTATCTCTTTTCTTATATTACCGCTTAGTTTTTTTAGGGTTTCGTACACAAAGTGTAAAAACGTAACCCTATTGTTGTCGTTACAATGTCTGTCCGCCGGTCAGAGCCCTCTATCTCTGGAAAGGTAGTAAGTAGACTCAATTATTAAAGAGTGTTCTGAATGTGACGTGCTATTCATAAAGTTGTTATTATTATTTGAACTGTGATAGACAGACACGACAAACTTGCACAGTGTCAGTAAAATTATGTGCGCTGAGTTAAAAACTGTCCAAAGACTTACGTAATTTTTACTAATATCGATTTAATTTTTAAATTGTAGTAGCAGACATTTAGAACTCACACAGAGCATGTGCAAATATATACACTATGAAAATAAATTGTACGCAAGTACTTTTGAAATTAAGGAGTGCTTCCAAAAGGTGTTGAAAATGGCCTTATCTTTTCAACTAATATAAGAAGAGGGTTAAATTTCGGATGATCTGGCGCGAAGTGAAGGGTATCCTGATACTAACGGTATTTCACATGTATAACCAAAGTAGGCTGAGACTATAAATTTACTTAGAGTATGTATTGCTAAGTCGCCAAAAGTACAGGAAAAAAAATTAAAAGGTGTCATTTTCACAGGGTTATAATTTTATTTTACCCAAAGTATGTTTTATTATGCCCGTCTTAACAAATAAAAATATATCTTTTGAGCAGATTTGTTTTTTTTTAATTGGGACCAGCACTCAGGGGATGACTCCTACTTATGCAGTGCATTGTGCTAGAACTAGGAAATTAGGTTTTGGGATGGGGGATAGAGGGAGTAGTGCTTGTGAATATTTGATTTGAAAGTGGCAGGAAAGACCTCTGCAGGGAGTTATTTCCACATATGAACTGTTCGGTTAAAAAACGAATTTTCTCTGTAATGCGTTGTGCGATTCACTGGCCAATCGACCACAAAGGAATGCGCTCTTGATGCAGATCGCGTTGCGCGTATGAAATTACGGTTTTCAGGAACAAGTTCCCTCATTTCATAAGAGCACATTCCGTTGTAGTAACGATAAAACAGTGAAACACACCCCACATTGCGTCGATGCTCCAGTGAGTCAATAGAGCTGGATACCCTACTGTCACCGATGAGTTTCTTCGCTCTCTCCTGTACGCGGTCGAGTAACTCCAAAATAGACTTTGAAGCACCGGCCCATACATGAGGGTTATAATTTTATTCTACCCAAAGTATGTTTTATTATGCCCGTCTTAACAAATAAAAATATCTTTTGAATAGATTTTATGATAAAATTATATTTTTTTTGTACAATTTAAATTTTTCGTGTAATTTTGACGAAAATTCGCATTAAAAAAAAAATGTTGATCATTTTAAAACACCGATCTTTTATGATCTACTATCATTGGTAGATCCATAAAATAAATAAATACAAATAAAATGATAACTTCAAATTTATAACGCAATTTTAAAACCGATCACGGGGCACTGCCTGCGTTTCAATCTTAAAAAAATTCAAAGGTGCTAAAAAAATTCTTTAAATGATTGCTGCAGTCACCTGATATATACAAACTTCAAACTTCCATAATATTTCAAATGTTTGACTTTTGACGTACGTTGAATACTTTGACAGCTATCAATTGCTTCTTCTTCATTGTTTTCTTTTAACTCTTGTTGTGTTTCAATTGCTTTTAATAAAATAATTTTGGTGGGAAAAAAATACAAATTAAATTATTCAGTGAATAAAATACAAGCTAAGTTTAAAAGTAAATAAAAAAAGAGAGCTAAGCACTCATTGTGCCAACGTCATCCGTCGTTACTATGACTTCAGTTGCATACAACAAAGTACAACGTATGACGGATTCTATATGCACCGTCCTTAACCCATAGAATATATAAAAATTTGTGGTTGCAGTCAACAAAAAAGAAGAAACATAGTATCCTTAGTCGAAAATTAGAAAGGCAATTCCTGCGTACACTGGGCGGAACCAAAATATTTTGGAAATAACTCAGCAAACTATATGTGTGTACGTTTAGACCAACCTTTGTATAAAATTGATCATTCGTGTAGAAGATGGAGGTACATCAATTTGACCTAATTAAGATCGAAATTTTTACTTTATTCTACATTTTCTAAGATCCCAAAACAGGGATCAAAAAAGAAGACTTCTATAAAAAAGCTACATGTATTCCCAATTGTTTTTGAAGGTATATTATGAGCTTTAGTCTAAATGTGGACTTTATGAGCAAAAGACCAAAAAGTCCAATTTTGGAATTTCTTTATAATAATTGTAATTTCAATTATAAAATACTTATAGCTCGATAATTTTTAAACATAAATATAAGATTAAAGTACCATCTTGTAGGCATTGCCAACGCTTTTAAGAGCATGTATGATATTTAAAAATCAGACCAAAATTGATGAAATGCTAAGAGAAAAAGTTGTAGGTGCGAGGCTCCCGAATTTGAGACCACAGCTTCAAAACTAAGGCTTAAATACTCCTCTGCTATCCTCAAGTCTAATGCATCAATTGGTGTAGACCTTTACAAATGCCTGAGTTAATTACAAAATATTTTGATTCTGTCGCACTATGCAATGCTAGTAAAAATATTTTTGTTTAATATTGGCTGGACTTAATAAAGTAAAATCATTTGATTTAAGGCTTAAATATTCAATACTTAACATTTTGATAATACCGTAATTTTTGATGATACGGTCTACAAGTTTAGAAGATCTAAATTTTATTCAAGATGGCTATGACACAACATTCTTCTTTGATCGCCTATGTTTGTTTTCCTACCTCCTCAGTTTCTTTGTAAAGTATTCAAATAGAAATTATTTACCAAAAATTATTGACCTCTTGATGCTTTAAAATCATCCTTTTGTTAAATCACCGCTGAGCTATTTGAAGATAGAAGGAAGTTAAGAAATCAAACTACAGTACGTTCATAAATAATAGCACATTTGCTAATCTGTAAACTAATAATTCATAAAATTTTAACAGGACATGCTATAATTTTCATCTCTTTGTGTAAACTTTATTAATATGTTCTCTTATCAAAATTGCTTACATTTATATATTTAGCATATCTAAGCGTTCAAATTGTATAGCACAAATGCAAAAAATTCTTTGTATAAAAAAACTACCATTTTAAAACAACATATTGCATTCAGTTTTATTAAAAATATTAGTTATAAGCAAAATTCCACGCAGAAAAGTACTTAGCGAATTTGAAAAAGGTCAAATTTTAACATTGACAGAAATTGGTGCGTCGAAAGCTGAAATTGCAATTCAAATCTGCAGAAGTCGAAAGGTTGTTTATAATTATTTGGCAAATATTGAAAATTATGGCAAAAATAAAAGCAGTGGTAGAAAAAAAAAGTTGAATGAACGCGAGCGCAGTCTTATTCTAAGGACAGCAAGCAACAGTACCAAAAGCTGTAACCAACTTGCTGCATGCGTTTCTAACAAAGTGTGCAAAACGACCATTTGGAATGTGCTAAGGTCTTCCAAACATATTCAAAGACAGAGAATGAAAAAAGCTCCTCGCCTTTTGAAACGTCATATGAATGCACGTTTGGAGTTTTGCAAAAATAATATGAATACAAATTGGTCAAATGTAAGTTATTTAACACCTTTGAGTTATAAAATGGTTAACTTATTTATTTCTTTTTAAAGATAATTTTTTCAGATGAAAAAAAATTTAATTTAGATGGCCCTGACGGCAATAATAGTTACCGGCGTGACTTACGAAAAGTACCCCAATGTTTCTCACGAAGAAACTTTGGTGGTGTTTGGAGTTGCAAATCGTACCAACCAAAATAAATAGTGAAAAATATTGTGAATTGCTTAAATACAGTTTATTGCCATTTTTACATAATAATATAAATAAGAAATATATTTTCCAGCAAGACAATGCAGCCTGCCATGCCAGCAAATTTACAAGAGAATGGTTAAGCTCAAATAATGTCGATGTTTTGGAATGGCCTTCTTGCTCTCCAGATATGAACCCTGTAGAAAACATATGAGGAATTCTCGTCAGGAGAATTTATGCTGGCAATCGTCAATTCATGAGTGTTAATGAGCACAAAAATTCAATTTTCAAGGAATGGGAGGCACTGGATCAGGCTCTTCTGAAAAAATTAACAAGTTCTATGAAAAATAGAATATTTAATTGCATTAAATCGAAAGGTGGTCTAATAAATTATTAAAAGGTTTTCTTTTATTGTTTTTGTTAAATAAATAAATGAAGTTGTTGTTTAGTCTTTGTTATATAAAGAATTTTTTGCATTTGTGCTATACAATTTGAACGCTTAAATATGCTAAAGATATAAATGTAAGCAATTTTGATAACGGTATTTGTAATTTCTGAGAGTTTTGTGTAAAATGAGCTCAATTTTGAAAAGAGAACATATTAATAAAGTTTACACAAAGAGATGAAAATTATAGCATGCCCTGTTAAAATTTTATGAATTATTAATTTACAGATTAGCAAATGTGCTATTATTTATGAACGTACTGTATTCATACAAAAAAGGATTTTAATAATAAAACAAAAATTCTTAACATGTATAAGTTTGAACTATTTCCGTTCATTTTTTTTAAAGAATTTGCATTTATCAATTTAAAAATTGCAATATTCAAACAATCTTGAAGACGATTAAAATTCTGCTTAACTTCAAGAAACATTGATTTCACGAAGAAATGTTGTTAAAATTGTAATAAAAATTTTAAGTATTCATGATTTTAACAAAATGCATGCTGTAGTTTATAAAATGCAATTATTTAGTTTTATTTCTTTCAGTCTGGTTGCATTGGCTTATTAACTTATTTTTGAATACGTTCAGCATGCCACATGCAGTGGCGGTAAAATAAACATCACAAAAATAAAAAAAAAAACAATTTTTATGTGGATTCTAAATTAACGACTATTGCGTGGCCTTTGACGCTATCAGTCAGTCAAGTGCACCATGAGGTAAAGTTTCGAAAATGTTAAACTTGGAGCATGGATAGAACAGCGGCACTAGTGCCGTCTTGATTTCATCACCCAGTTCTTTTACAGAAAAATACTTGTTTCATGCCTCTTAATTAATCAATTGATCAAAGTAATCACTCTTTTAGATGAACAGTTGTTTATGAGATTTTTGTCCTCGATTGTTTCTTGTGCTTCTTTCTTGCTGGGAAAAGTTTAAAAAAACCAAATTTATATTACCTGGCTGTAAATACCCTATTGTTGTTAGAAAGTAAGTTAAAGCTTCTTATTAAATGGAAATTGTTCTATTTAGCAGTTGTCTTTTTGATATCTCGAAAAATAAATCGGTACATTTGGAATAAAAGCTGATTAAAAATGTTTGCCAAATAAATTACATTCCTTAGTTTCATTTCTTACCCCCTGCTTTAGTTGTTCGCATAGGAGGACTACATACTACCGCTATTTATTTACCTTTACGAAAAAATGATTATGTAGTTTCATTAAAATCCTCTGGGTAGTTTTGGATAAAAACACTTTTTCTGAAGTCATGTCTAAGCTACTACGTTTACTTTTTATGAAAACTTTTATCTCGCGGAGATCTGTGTAATAGCCATTGTCTCTGAAGTCTTCTTTTTTTTAGCCGATATACGTTCGACATCAGCATAACAAATGTAGTTGTACCTGTTGTTGTGTCTGGTATTTTTCCGAAGATCAATAGGAGCAAGGTTTATTTTTCTGTCGTTCTCAAGGTTATGTTTTCTGAGCTATGAGTTCTCAGACATTTATGTTTTAACCAATCGCTGTAAGCCTCTAAGCAGGAGATCGCCTTTAAACCTATTTAAGAATAACTAAACAAAACTCGACTTTACAGAGTGATAAGTCTTAACTATCAAAATGCATGTTTACAGTTGTATAAAAAGTGGTTCGTGTTATTTGTAGAATTCCCAATATTGTCTCTTAGAAATAAACAGAAGAAGCTAAGCCTTAAGGAAATTCTTCCTGAAAATATTTTTTGTTAAGATCAAAAATTCGCATAATCAATAGTGCCTGATTTGAGTTTTAATAGGCCTTTACATGACCTGCTACAGGGACTTTCGTATCATATACAGCACAGCCATTTGTTTTAAATGAGCTTCTTGGAATTGAAAGAGTCTCATCAATCAGCATTATATTGATTTTTAGCAAAACTAGCAGTCGGTTATCTCTACCTGTCACCACAAAATGAAGAAAAGAAGATAAAAAGAAAAGAGATAAGAAAATACACATAAAGTTGCATTGCGAAATGGCCAGTGAATGAGCTAAATTAGCAATTAAAGTTCAGATTGTAAACATTGTTTTTTCTTTTTCTTTTGATAAACCATTAAAATTAAGAAGATTTCGAATAAAAACACTCGTAAATTGGCAATAGGAATAAACATTCGTTATTAAAACGTTAAACACAAACAATGATAATTTAATGATTTAATGATTTGTAAGTCATCATTTTTGTTTTTGATTAAAAATGGTTTGTGTTAAATTGTGGGAAATTTGCGGCTAAATTATTTAAAATGATCTAAATGGAAAAGTGAAGGTGAAATCTAGGTTAACCTATAATCATAAGAAAGTACTAATCAAGAGTAAATTTATTTTGGCCTATATATCCTCATCTATAGTTTATTTGGCCGCGTTTGCTTTTGATAACTGTTAAGACATCTACGTGCTGAGTTTTTTGAAATGACACTTGGAAACATTGCCTCGTATCAAGAACTAAGGTAAGAAATTTCTTGCATGAAAATATTGCTAGCTTCTGGTTTTATACAGAAATAAATTATTTTTATGAAAAGAAGTACTCTATGCCTGAACCAAGGTTCTAAGGGACCTCCACACAATATTTTATTCAAATCCATCCAGCAGTTATTACGTGATGCGAGCACAGTTAGACAGACAAAAATTCCAAAAATAGGTGTTATGTATTCCTCATCGACTACTATCCACACCAAGATCAAAATTTTCAAAAAATATTTCATGTACAGAAAGGTATCACTCCATTACTGTTTTATTGTATGTGTAGCTTTCACTGTTCTGTTCGTATTTACGGGAGATTTGACAAACGTTTTTTTTATTTATTTGCATTTAAACTCCACCTTCCACAATGTTAAGCTAATAAAAATTATATTTCTTTGTACTTAAAGCTCAGATTGGGCTTGAACTCATGATCTTATGTTTAATAAGGACGTAGATTACTTTACCACGCACACAATGCGTAACATATGTGTTGACGTAGTTTCTTTTTATTTTGTTTTACAACACACACCCAATAACTTGTTCAACTCAGTCAACCACACATAATTTAACATTTTTAACATATAACACCAACATAAACTTTTAGCTTTGTTTTGATAGACATGTAACGTTGAAAAATATGCTTGAAGATTATTTTTAACCATTCTGGACTCCTTCGGATTTAAAATGCCGTAAAAATTTTTTTATAAGTTTATGCTACTCACCCAAATAGAAACCAACCAGAATTTTAACTCTTAAATATCGGTTTAATATTTGATATTGATTTCATACAGTTGGTGCGTGTAAAGGGTCGCGATGCTTAAGTCTTTTCAATAATTCTTTGTTGCTCTGTTATTTCCGATTCTTTACTGTTTCTTAAAAACTTCAGTACCAGGTTGTTAATCTTTACTTTTGCCTTTAGTGATTGATAACTGCTAGTTTGGGACCTATTTTCTCATGATTGAATTTTTATTGCCGCTATCTAGGCATTAACCCCGGCTGCCATGTTAAATACTAGCCGCCTTTAGTTCCCAGTAAACAAAAAATATATCTTTATAAAAGAAAAAAATAAAACAACAACTTATTAAATGAAATATATTCTGTATCAGACGAAGGCTTGAAGTTAAAAAAAAATATGGTAAAATTAGGAGCAGGCGTGATGTTTTGCCCTATGACTCAAATGATATGGACCGACCTAGCTGATTTATAAAAGCAAAAAATTCCCAAACTATGTCTTATCGAATGTTGTATTTTAATTTTCTCTAGCAAAGTTGATTTTAACACGTACATGGACGTGGAGACGGATATCGCTCAATCAACTTCGCTGTACATAAGAACTCAGAATATATTTATTTTGTGAGGTAGGAAATGGATACTGTTGATACTACAAACATAAAAACAAACTTCTATATACACATTTCCACCTTTAGTGAAGGTTGTATTAAAGCCTGTAAAGTTAAATTGAAAACAATATTTCTGGAATGTATTTGCCAAACATCTTACACAACATTTTATAACAAGTTTTATTTTAATTTACTTTAATTGTATTTGATTCCTTCAAATACAAATATTTCTTGATATTCTTAGAAAATATTTGTTGTTAAAACTTCAATATAAAATGTATTACTGCGTGGAAAGCATATCCCCATGGCAATTTCACTACTACTCATATAGCTCATCAATGGATTCTACCCAAACTTTGTAAGGAAAACCCAAGAGTCTTATGTAAAAAGCCAAATTGATTTAATGAGGACTCTATTGAATCAATACATTTTTGCATAGAATTATTCATATTTTTTTTATTAAAAAAAGTTTAAGCATGTTTTTTATTCCGGTACATTTTTTTTCAAAAGAACATTCTATATTTAAAGGGAAAAGTGAAAACGCATAGGAAAATCTTACATAGAGTAGAAGACATGATCTTGTTTGTAGACGTTCTACCGCAAATAGTTTTACAAGTTTTGGCAATAAATAAATATATATGTGACCCTGAATTATCAAATTAAACTAAGTTTTTTGTTAGTTGTTGCAGATCATGCAGTACTACTCTAGAGGAGCAGCTCTTAGCGACAGTTGCTTCGTTGATAATGCTCTTTTTATGCTTGAACCTTACACTCCTGCAAGCATGCTCCGATGATGATGAACAAACGTATACATATATCATACTATGTAAAGCGATAACCCTATTTTTAGGAACGCCAAGCTAGCGCCGGCAGAGTTTATTTTTTAAATGAAATGCGCATTGGTTTCATTAAAAATTTAAATTATTTGTGATGCTAAAATCGAATATACAGGTGAAAGTCTTTTGAAACTGTAAAAAAGGGACTAAAAGGCATATTATTTCTGGATTTATCAATTTATGAAAGTTGAGCTCCTTGTAGCCGCTAAATTCTATACGAAAATGGGTTGAATATCGCCACGCCAATTTTAAATTTGTTTTAATATTTGCATTAGCTCAAAAGATTACACTAAGTTATCTTTAAATATTCTTAAGATAAAAATTTAGTCTCTGACACTGTAGACCGGATTGATGTGAAAGAAAATACCTGAATCCATGGATAATTCGTAAGCACTTGAACAAATGCAGTGTGTCCAATTCGAGATTTCGGCGATTTTCTAAGCCAGGTGACTATACACTAACGGAGTATGCGACCAAATACTTAGAGCTGACTATTCATTTTGCCAGTTAAGCATCAGTGAACTCTTTAAGACTAAGAGCTATCTTACACTATGAAGTTTTTCATGAAACTAGTTGCATGCATTTTTTTTTTTGTAGACAAGAGTTGAAGAGATGCCAACTGGTACTGTATTCTACCGCATACCGAGGGGATGCTGTTTACACTTGCTTTTTGTACGTTTGTAGGCATTTGTGTGTTATTTGAAAATAAGGTTATTTAAACAATAACAGTAGCGAATATTAAGTTAAAAGCCATGTATATACAAAATCCAGTGGCATAAAAAATTTCACCGTTAATGCGCAATGATGGCATAGTATAAATCTGGACTTACAATGCAATTTAATTCTTAAACGCAAGAGCATAAAACTGTTGATGATATGATGGACATTAATAGGTTAAAGTTTTGCTACATTCTAGTTAAACGTGGGGGAACGTGATTGTGAAACCTCTAATCAGTCGCTATGATAGCGAACTCATCAGTCTCATTTGCAATAAAGCTTTTCAGTCACAGAAAGTTAGCAAGGTTTTCAGGGTTGCGTTTGATTTCCTTTGATGTAACACAGACAAAAAGGCTAAAGACGAAAATATTTTAGGAATAAATGGCTCAGATGAGGGGCTTAGATAAACATTTCGAAAAAACGTGCCATAAGGTTACCGTTCCATTTAACAGTATTTGATATAATTTTTTGTTTTTACCTTATAAAATCGATGTTATTAACTGTTGTCTTGTTTTTATGTTATGAATCCAACGCTATAAATTTTTATTTTATCGAAAGTTATGGTTGGGGAGGATAAAATGATACAGCGATGAAAAACATACATAAATAAATATAAATAATAAATATAAATTTCAATTAATCAAATAAAGTTCATTTGCAATTGTGTAAGAATTCTGTAAGAATTATGACAATCGCGTTTTCAGTACCAGTTTTTTTTAATAAATATTATTTGGGAATAGCTGAGCTAAAAGGTATCTGTGACGCTACAACATTTTTAATAAATAACGGTATCTTTTTGAAAACTCTATATTAAAATTCTAGTTTTCAACACTCACGTGACTCAGATGTTGAATTATTTACAATCACATACAACGTTTGTAGTGTCGTCCATCGTCATCCTTTTCAACCACTTTGTTACGTGCTAATATTTCATATTTATGTCAGCACTGATTGTATTGCATGAATTCTTTATAATTGTTGTTGTTGTCGTTGTAGCATTGATACTCTTAACTCTATAATGTATGTTTCGATGGATGTTTATTCATTTGTATCTACAAAATATTTAACATGATTCTATAAATTTTGCCAAATGCCATATGTTTTGTTGTAGTCGAAGTTGTTTGTGTTGTTGAAGTAAATCTGCTGTTATTTGTGGTGTCGCTATTGAATACAATACGTTACCAGTTGTACTGATGTTGTATTCAACTCGTTTAGTACACAGCAGCACAGCAGGTTGTCGTTTAAACATTCGTGCGCACGCGTACAACATCAAAACAAATTAATACTCGTACGATATAGAACTGATTATTTAATTTTCTAAAATTGAAAGGGAACTGGAATAGTATATGAATGGGTATTTTCATGGTGTTGTAGTGTGATTTGGCTGGGCTTCTTTTGCTTTATGGCAAAATTAATTTCTTTTTTTGTTTGGTTTTTATTGTTCCTTAGCAGTTTAAGTTCAAGTTAAACTCACGCACATCAATTATATTTCGTTTTTGGCATTTTATCATTATTTTATTTCATCTCTTCGCCAATTGTTTCAAATCGATATATTTTCAATAACATATCTCTGCATGGCACGCAATATTAGTTGTTGAGTGTCAGCTTGGAATTGTTGTTTGCAAAAATTACGTTCTTTCATTTCTAAGGGATAGAGTTTCTCTAGTTTAATGTGCTATTTTTACGTTTTAATGCGAATCTTTATCTATAATTTATTTTATCATAATTTATTTTAATGTTACTGGGAATATTGAAACACAAATTCTTTAAGGATTTTGTGAAATAAATAAAATGATAAAAAAATATATAAAATTTTTTTTTAAAGTAATTTACAGCAAATTAGGAGATCTTTTTTAAACTTTGGCAATTTTTAACAATTTTAAAATTCTTAGTTGGCAACACTGCTTAGTTCTCAAATACCGAGTTCACGCTCATCAATTTTTCTTGCAACAATTCTGAATTTTGTGGGTGTGAAAACGAGAAATAAAATTATTATGCATCCTTTTCTCATCTAAAAAATTCAGAATTGCTGCAAGAAAAAATAACGTGAAAATGATTTGCCAGCGGACAGTTGCTTCGAGACTGCTTTAGTTTGCTTTTCATAAATGAACAGAGTCACGTCAGAGTCACGCTTGTTAATGCTTGCTTTCACAAAAACAGTGGCTCTGTTCACGAAACAGAAAAAGAATTTGATGTCGCTTCTAGTTAATGGCTACGTTATCAAGAGAAAGTCAGCGGTAGGCCAGCGAAATAATTGGTGGTAATGAGTAATTAAGTATTCATAAATTAAATATCACAAATGTATTTAAATATATACAGCGCTAGTGTTAGATGATAAGATTATTTATGGTAGATGATTTTAATCTTGTATTCATCTCTTTTAAGTTAGAAGAAAAAAAAACAACATCTGCCGTCGTGTGTAGTTAGGATCATTAAAGGTTTTGCAATTTTGCGAGTTTGGCTAAACTTCAAGCACTTTAATATATCTTGTCGCAAGCATCAGAATCTTTAACAATAAATTTTGCCTTGACGCCTTGGAATTTTTCTAAGTTTAATTTTGGATCGCTCTATAACTATGTTAAATTTCTTATGGTCGAATAAATGCCAAAATTAATAAACTAATAAAATTTTTCTTGAAAAATTAGGCGTTTCTGTAAAAATAATAATATTCTTCTTATCGTAACTTCATTCAAAACAGATTAACATACATTTTTACTCTTCATTTCTGTTACATCGTTAGATATTAACCCTTTATTCCATACACAGTTAAAAATTCTATTAAACAATCACTGCAATCAATTTTAACATATTTTAAACACACTTATTTACTTTTTCTTTGTGTTTTAATCTCAGCTGCTTTAAAAAAGGATTTAGAAAACGCTGTTTTTTTTTTTTTTGTTAACTTCCTTAAAAGAATTTGATATATACGCACACTGCAGAATAGATTTTAAATTTATTCATAAAGCAACTGTCAAATTAGCCAATCACGATGATGTATCACTTTCACATACGCAACATTTGTCAAAAAAGAGTAAAAAGTGATTAATTTTTTTTCCATTGGAAAAGAAATTGAAATGTTAAAAAATGCAAGGGTTGTTCAAGTTATTATTTCTTTATATAGTTTTTTCATCTAACGGACCCAGGTTAGATTAATATTAGAAAAAAGAAAAAATGTATTGATTGAATGGATTTTAAATGTACTTTTGTATGATGTAGTTTTTTTATATATTGTGTACTGTAGATCGACTTTGCTTTTTTATGTTGAATTTTCAGATGTGTGTATTTAATGTAAATGTGAGTATTATCGAGATTAATAATCCAAATACAAATATTAAAGTTTGATTTGGGATTTTAAGATGGTGAGCACTTGGGGTGGAAAAATCGAGATTGTATTTTTGTCTAGGACGCACAAATTACCTTCTTTAACGGTGCGCTAATTAATGGTTACGGGATGACGTTGCAAAATATTTGGATAAAATTCTAGATGGCGGATTATCACGGCAGATATTTTTTCAGGCAACGTCATTAAAAGATACATACAGATATACGCGTTTTAAAGAGAAGTCGCAGGATTGCAAAGCAGTAAAATTGCTTAATGAAGTAGAAATGTAATCCAAGTTTACTTAAAGTGCATCCATTCTTATCTCTGTTAACTTGAGTCGAAATATTTATGGTAAAAGATAACATGACTCTCTGTGTTGTGCAAATCTTCTATGGATACATTTTTATATTTTTTTTTTCAAAATTTTTGGAAATCTGTTTTTTTTTTAATATCTTATTTTTCATAAATTAATTCAATTTATTAAAAATTCACTTAAGAAAATCATTGGAATCAATGTTAATTATAAACCAATTAACCGAGAGCAACTTTAGAGTGAACTTAGTCTACATACACGGGCACTCGTGATAACTGTAAAACTAGTACCTAGAAACTACTTTGAAATTTAATCGGCTGAGGTGAATTAGAAAATATTTTACTTGATAACAACTTACACCCACATTAATGGGTTTATAAATCCTTATAGATGTTTTTTGTTAAGTTTTATTTTATTTTAAATAACAAGCCTTGATTACACCCTGTTCAAATGCTTGAAAATCATCGATAAAAGACTTTTAGCTAACTCTACTAAGTCAGATTCGATGACTCGACATGTATTCTTTGTCATTTTGGGTTTTAGTTTATAAAAAATATTGACATGTTGAGAGAAGGCTTATGGGTCCATATGAAAATGTCTTTGCGTGATCTTTAACAGGCTTTGGTATTTAGAAAAATTTTCTTATCTGAAGCGTAAAAGGTATTTAAAGAATAAATAAAAATTATTAGAATTGTTTCATAAGCAGATTTCTGGTGTTATTAATGCCAATGGGTTTCTTGAATTTTTAATCAGCATTTGAGTCTTAAGTTTTACCTACAATAAATATTAAAAGGATTGCTGCTTCAATATTGACTGATGACAACTCAGATTGATATTGGTCAGTATATTACGGGTCAAAATTGACTGAAATATTTTTTGGAACAAAATCAATAAATGGATGCTTAGAAAGAAACTTCTAATCCTTCGATGTATTGTTTATGTTCTCAGCTTTATTTAAAAATATATTAGAAATGAAGCTAAACAAAAATAAACTATTTACTTTGTTAATACAGCAATAAATGATTTTTATGATCTATTAGATCATGTTTTTACACAACAGAAATAAACAAATAATAAAAAGTCATAAAAATACGCATGCGATTCTTAAATACGACGATGGTGATGTTACAAATTGTGTGTACAAAATTCTTCATTTGTTTATTTTATTTCGATAAAATGAATGTTAGTGTAATAATAGTGAAATGGAAGGAGGGCAGCCGAAAAGATATTTAAATAAAATTATGCTTTCAAAACATGTTTGAGGGGATAATATTCTGTCATTTTTTTTAGTAATACAATATAATAAATAAAGAGGTAAGATGTATCCAATGTTATTTTCTTATAGACAAAATGACAAACAGATATTAAAATAGTGTTTCCACTACAACGTCAATAACTTAATTCTCGCAGACATAACGAAGTTTTTGCATTGCTGACACTTTTGATTATTTTTGATGAATTTACTTCAAAAATTTCAACAGCTGTTTTTGGATACCAAACTTTTTTCTTCAATTCATGTCCGTTTTCTCAATAGTTGCAATATGGATTTTTTTACAATTTTCCTGCGTTTGATTTTTCGATAAATTGATATGGAGTCAATAGCGTAGATAGGAAATTTTACTGAAGGGAGCTGCAGTCCTTGAACAAAGATAAAGATAGCGAAAAGTATTACAGAATTTTTAGATAAAATAAAATTTTGGGTGGGCAGAGCCTTCTCAAGACAAATATCTACTCTTGCATGTGGAGCGAAGACACTGGGTTGTTTATTATGCATTTGTTTAATTATGAGTGAACTTATTTAATTAAAAATAAGATAAAGTAGCAATAAAGTAAAATCGTAAAAGTAATTGTCAGAACCGGCATAAATTTATAACATTATTTGCATGCATTCCTAAAATTTATTGCAAAACGCGTAGTCGGTCAGCTTGTTGGTAAAATCAGCGAAAGAAGAATTTTCCTTTTCGGCAATTGTTATATGCAGTGAGATTAATACAAAAAAAGCAAACCACAGTTTGTTTTTACACTCTTCAACACAGGTGGAAAATTGTATATCTAAGTTCGTCATTCCGTTTGCAACGTTTACAATATTAATTTCCGATCGAAGTTCGCTTACGTAGCACAGCCGACTAAGCAATATCGGGTTCATGTCTTTAGAGGTAGCGGGCAAAACATCATACCTGCCTCTATTATTTCCATATTACATGGAATAAATCTAGTTAATTGAAGTAATTCCAATCAAAAACAAACAAATATATGGGGCGATATAAAATCAAAAAATAAGAAAAGAAACAACAGAAATTGTCGCTCGTACATATTTTCCGAGTTATGGGCTTCTGAACTTTTAATAGAAAATTACGATTGGAAACCATAATTTCAGAAATTACCAATTTAAAAAAAATGCTTAACCCGTTAAGAGCCAGTGACATTTTTATGTAAAATTATACATCCTATTTATTTTTATGCAAAAATCTGGTGTAATATTTTTACTCGGTTTCATACCCCATGATAATGTAATGATATAATGATGGTCAGAAAGCCAAATGGTGGTGTAAAAAGGAGATTGAGATTTGCTTTATCTAGTAACACTAAATGCTGCAAATCGTTTGACAAAAAAGACTTATTTATGAAATCTATGTGACTTTTCTGCAAAAGAAAACCTGAAGACGATCAGCGAGAAAAGAAATTGACCACATATTAAGCTTAATTTGGAGAATTTTGGGTTATAGGAGTGACAAGAATATTATTATCTATTAAAGAATTTTTTTTGTCCTATGCCTTGTTTCTGTATCTAAAGTGAGAAATGAAAATATGAAAGTCATATTGTTCTACAAAGGAGAAACTTTAGTTTTTTCTCAAACTTTTTCTAACTACATATTGTTAAGTTTATTATCACATCATATTAACACAACATTTGTAAAACGGAATTACAGAATCGAGGTTATAATTATGTTTCCCTATTTACATTTTTCTAAATAATTTTGAGTCTACTCTCGTAAAAAGTTACATATAGTAAACTTATGTAGACACATACTCCTTAAAATTTATCACCCACGATGGGTGGGCGCATATTGAATCAAATGCATTTTTATTTTAATTTTTATTCATTTCGTTTCGTTTACACTATAAATTAAAGAAACAACAATAAAATTTAAGCAACAAAAATTCAATGAGCTGCATTAAAATTAATGCCATAAACAATTTTTATTATTATTGATGCTGTTGTTTTTGTTTAGGGTTTTTTTTTTTTAATAAAATGTTTTTAATTTAATTTTTTTTTTTTTGAGAAAGAGAGAGAGTTAGATAATATTTCAATATTTAATTATCCTATTTCTTTGCTTGTGTGCGTTCATATACACATGTATGTATAAATGTAAATATGTGTTAATCATGAAAGTTTTTGTTTAAACTTGTCGCGTCCGATTGTAAAATGTAACAGAAAAATTAATTTCTATTAAAAGTTGCTGGGGCCATATAATTCGTGTGGATGGTTAAGACAGAACTGTAATCAAAACTAATGAATGGTACCGATGTGCTATTTATTTTTGGCGCTGATGGCGATGCCTCTCAACATTTGTTGTCAAAACCACAATGTCGGAAAATTATAAATGCAACAAGTTTATGATGTTTTAATCTTCTTGCTCGTAAATATTTGTGAGGTCGGGTTGTTTAAACAAAAAAACATTTTAATATTTCTTTAATTGAATAGTTTTGTATATTTTATAACAATTTCAGTAAAAGTTATAGATAAAAAAACTCAGAGTATTTTGCTTCTATTGTTATGGACATGTAAACATGGCTGAAAACAGGCAGGACTATTATTATATCACTATTTTTTTTTTATTTCATTCAACCTATTAAGGTTTTTGTTATAGAAATTTTCAATTTTATTTTTTTCATTCATTAAACACATTCTTTAAATATTTTTTTAGTTACACGTGCAGATGTTTGTACGTTGTTGGCGCAATTGCTTATGTTTAGATTCTTCTAAATTAAAAATGTTGTGGTCAATGTGTTTTATTATGTGTTTAAATATTTTTAATTGTAAATAAAATTAAGATGATTTGAAAAATATGATGTCAGAATTTTAAGACATTTTCATAAAAAACATTTGTATACAATTTAAAATTAAATAAATTATTAATTTTTATTTAGGAATAAAATCATTATTTTATTGTGGAAAAGTATGACAAAAAGAAATATATAAACACAGTATCAAGGGCCTTTGGTCAACAAATAAAGATAAAAAATTAATATAAGACAAGTACGTTAATTGCTTCGGTTGTAGTTCTTATTTATTTTAGTTTTTAAAATAGTAATAAGAAAAAACACTCATTTATAAATATATGCGTACGTTTTACACAGAAACCAAGAAAATTTGACAACAACAGAATGTAACACAGCATTTTTTGGATCGCTACGTCCGTAATTTGTATTTTTCGCACTTACCACATCACTGTCGCAATGCACAAATTATTGGTATCTTTAATATGGCAATCATGTGATTTTACAATTTGTTGTCCTAATAGAGAACAAAAATTTAATAATTTGCTGCAATCAAATGTAACTGTGGTGTGAAAAGTTGATAGGTAACTATACGTTAAAAAATATGTCAAAAAAGCACCTATATTTTTTGTGTTCTCGTACGTCAATCAAAGATGATAATTCACACCAATAGCTAGTTTTTTTATACTTTTCGTTATTAAAATTAATTAAAACTTTTCTACGTGCTGTAATTATGTTTGTAAATTTTAATTACAGTTTCAATATGGAATTCGATGACTGCATTAGGAGAGGCTAGCAACCCTAAAAATAACCGCCCGATTGCAATTTGCTCTGCACTTTCCGAAGTAATGGAAAGTATGCTTAATTTTCATCTTGTGAAATATCTGAAGTCCAACAGCCTACTTAGTGACCCACAGTACGGCTTCCGTTGGGGACGCTCTACGGGTGACTTATGGCCTTCCTTTTGTAAAAACGGTGTCAACTCATTCACCATTTCGGGGAAAGTGAGGTGGTGGCTTAAGATATTTCCAAGGCGTTTGATAAAGTGCGGCATGGTGCACTCATATTAAAACCTATTGCCTTTGGTGTCGGTATTAGCTTCACTCAACTTATATCGAGCTTTTTTAGGGATCGCACTATGCGAGTTGTTACAGATGGGATCTCATCGAACGAGTTCAAGTTAAATTCAGGGGTACCGCAAAGTTCCGTCCTTTCTCCTACCCTATTTCTTATTCTTCTTTATGACCTTCTACGTCTGAATTCCAATTCTATCTATTCTTTTGCAGATGACAGTAGCATATGGCATTAACTTTCGTTTCGCAGTAGACAAAGCGTTCGGAATATTGGGAATATGAGAAAGAATATGGACAATACCTTTAATCGCGACCTTTTGGTAATTTCCGAATGGGGCCTGCCGAACAGCGTTCAGTTTAACGCTCATAAAATCCAGAGCTGTGTGCTTTCGCACAGGTGTACTGCTGAACATGCTTCCTAATCTGTAATTATGGGTATATTATATATTAAGGAAAAGGAAGCTTTCGATGTTCTTGGCATGAAAATTCAATGCGATGCTCGTTGGAACAAGCATATTTTTCATGTCGCAAAAGAAGCATTCAAGGGCCTAGGTTTTCTGAAATGGTGTAAGAAATACTTTACTTCATCTAATCTCCTTGCTATCTATGTCACCTTTATCAGACCAAAAATGGAACTTAACTCTCATGTATGGGCCGGTGCTTCAAAGTCTATTTTGGAGTTACTTGACCGCGTACGGAAGAGAGCGAAGAAGCTCATCGGTGACAGTATACTATCCAGCTCTATTGACTCAATGGAGCATCGACGCAATGTGGGGTGTGTTTCACTCTTTTATCGTTACTACAAGGGAATGTTCTCTAACGATATTAGGGAAACTGTTCCTGAAAACTGTAATTTTATACGCGCAACGCGATCTGCATCAAGAGCGCATTCCTTTGTGGTCGATTGGTTAGTGAATCGCACAACGCATTACGAAGAAAATTCGTTTTTTAGCCAAACAGTTCGTATGTGGAATAAACTCCCTGCAGAGGTCTTTCCTGCCAGTTTTTACGTGCAAAGATTCAAATTAAATGTCCACAAGCACTACTTCCTCTATTCCCCTGCCCACAAACTAATTTCCTAGTTCTGGCACAATGCATTGCATAAGTAGGGGACATCCAATGAGTGCTGGTCCTAATCAAAAAGAAAAAATTGTAAGGAATAATTCCACTAAACCTTTTGTGTATTTTTCCTCCGATTAGCAAACAAAATAGAAAACTAAGCGTGTCCTCATCTAGGAACTACAGCGGTGTACATGAGTTGATAAAAGCTATGGAACAACATCCATACGTTTGAAAATATTCTTCCTCAGACTGCCAAGATTATTATAAACGCGAGCAGGCATGATGGGAAAATGAAACAATTTATACAGGACACACGGTGGAAGATTGCAAAGCCAAATGATCCAATTTCAAAACGGCATTTTTAAATGTAAAAAAAAAATTAAGACAAAGTCTGATCAGGGAGCAGAAAACTTTAAGCCAGTATGCACTTGGTAATGCCTTGCGAATTGCAACAGAAGCAGTTGGTACGAAAAGTGATATGGTTTTAAGAGCAATAGACAGAAAAACTCTTATAACTGTCACCAGAGGCAAGAAATCGAAGTGTGGCTGCGAAGCATTCTTGTTCTGGAATAGCCTTCCTCATATTTTCGTTTTGTTTCTAAATATTTAGTGACTCCAGTTGCTACAAATCCTTAAGCTTTTAAAATTTTTTAACAATAAGTTTTGGTTTTATTTTGAGAACAAATCATCTTTACATAAGCAATTGATTAAATGCAAAATGTTCTAAAATTTACGCTAACTCCGTGCAGTAGAACAATCGTATGGCTGCAGTGCGACAATTGAGGCAATCATGTGACCGCAGAGAATTTGATTGGGATAACTAATTTTTCGTGAAAAAACGCAGCACAATAAAAAATGTGTAAAATTGGTGCTTTGTGACAATTGCGTGATCCTACATTAAGAATACAAGGATTATTCACGATAAATCAATATTAATTCTTAAACGAAGTCCAAACACTAGATACAAGTATGTGTTGAAGAAGTGAAACAGCATTAATAATTTAACAACGCGATTTAGTTGGATCAATAACAATTGATAATTGTAAATTTTTATCACAGAGTTCCGATAAATTTAAAACAGTTTTTAAAAAGAATCATGCATCGTCACGTTCTAATATACTGGGTATCTGTTAGACTACACACAGTTATAAGGTGGAATAAGATCCATCTACCTTAGTTGAACTGGATTCTTCGAACCTCTTGGGTTAAACTACATATACATTTTACCAGTTACGCTGAAACATAAACAAATGCCGTCGTTTAATAATCGATCTAGCATTTGCATATACATGGCTCCATTAAACAGAAATATCTACATTGCTCTTAAATAACCCTATTTTAAAGGATACTAACAAAACTAATCTGGCCTGCTTAATTTTTACATTCATTTGTTTATGTGCATCAATTTGTGACAAAAATTCTATTAAAAAATGAAACTAACTTGAAATCGATAGGTAATGCATTTACAAAAGGACTTTTTAACTTGCTTAAGTTAGAAAAGGCTGTCACTGTTCATCAAATCTACAATTAATTGTGCCGTTTTTTGAAGCACCTTCTCTATCATCTAACAAAAATTCACATCTCTTAACGCTTTTCTTATAAACTTAAATGCTCTATGCCACACTTTCACAAAGGTATCACAGTAGGGAATCTACCGCACTTAAATGTGAAAAATACAATTAAAAAACATAAGAAAAAAAGGGAAAGATATACTATCAAAGTTAATGGACACACAACAATAACTTAATTTATTTTTACGGTTTCACTAAGGTTGCTTGAAATTCCACTCCCTACAAATTTTTTGGTTGTATTGAAATTAAGTACAAGTTTTGCATCGAAAAAATAAAAACTTTAACAACTTAATGCAGAAAAAAAGGCTAAACCTGGTGGTATGTCAACAATGCTTTAAAAGACACAGATGACACGTTTAAAGAACATGAAAAAGTTGAACATTTTAGTTAAAGTAACAATAGTGTAGTTGACGGGGACAGCAGCGTGTACCCTATGAAAGTTAAAAATCATTAAATTGACTGGTGAGCACCATAATGACCATGAGCTCTACAATAGGCACGTGCAATTATTGTCAGTAAATGTTTTTATTTAAACTCATTTCTTAAATTTTTGTTTGCTTAATTAAATAATTATTATATTTTCATATTAAAGTAAGTAAATTTTTTTTCTGTTTTCTTTTGTATTAAATTATGAACCCTTTTAATTTTTTCGCCTAGGGGTCACATATGTAAAAATTTATATATTCTATATCGCAGTGGTTCCTCTAAAGAGAGGAAAAAAATCTATTTTTTCAATATTTCTAACTAAAGTTGAACACAATTATGGCACTGTAAGGAAATATGAGCCAGAAGTATGCAACGGTATTTGTTTTTTAACCGACTTCAAAAAAAGAAGAAGGTTATCAATTCGACTGAATGTTACATTTTTATGTTTGTGCCTGCAGAACTTAGTCATTTCTGAATCGATATTAAAATTTTTTTCGTAATTTGTTAAATTATGCTTACAGATTGCTCCACTTTTAAAAACAGTTCATAATCTTGAAAATTTAAGGACGTCTCAATACAACGAACAATTTTTTTAAGTGTATTATGAACCGCAAAGCGTACCTTTTTAAAACTAAAAAATGCGTATTACTATAGTTGCTAATAGCAAAAACTAATACAAAAATGAATCTAGAAACTAGAGGGTGTCCCTATAGGTGTCGCAAATTGACTTATATGCCCCTATCTATTGAACCGTTATAGACAACGCTTGAAAATTGAGCAGGATGTCGTTATTATAACAAGAATAAACATAAAGAAATATAAATTCAAGGGTGTGCCAATAGTTAATGTAATATGTAGCCAAACTTTTAAATTGTTATAGACAGACAACTCAAATTTATAATGAACCTGTATTGTCCGCTGTAATAAGAAGCTTAAAATTTAAATTTAGAAATTAAAGGGTGTTCCCATATTTGAAGTAAATTGACCTATACGTCCCTATGGTTTGAACCGTTATATACAAATACTTGAAAATTAAATAAAATGTCTACCAGACAAACGGTAAATTAAGAAGTATAAATATTAAAATTATAAATTATAGGGTGTCAAATAGTTGCTGTTATCCGATGAATATGACGGAACTGCTGAACAGTTGTAGACAATTGATTGAAATTTCCACAGAACCTCTTACTGCTAAGTCCGCTATAACAAGTAGCAAATTTAAAATTAGAAATTGAAGGGTGTCCCTATAACTGCTGTAGGTTGACCCATATGGTCCTATCTTTGAAACCGATACAGCAAACTCTTAAAAATTAGACAGAATATCCATTACTATATCAAGTATGATAACGATTATAAATATTTAAAATTTGAAAATAAAGGGTGCCCTTATGGTTGTAATTTGATGTATATGGCCAATCTTTTGAACAGCTTGGAATTAAAACAAATTTTGTTTTGTTTTAAAAAATAAGAGGTGACCTTATAACTGCTGAAATTTCTTGTTTAATCTGCGTTCTATTTTGTTTTAAGACACATAAAAAATCCTGACGCAATCTGTCTCGAATATAATATTAATTATGTATAATTGCCGTCCTAAAAAATATGATTTTAAGTTTGTCTGTTTTGAAGTCAGTTTTTTTTGAAGTATTATGTAATTTTTTAGTGAAGAGATATGACCACTGTACTTCGATTTCTTGCAAAAAGTGAAAGTTGACAGACTATCAAGTTGACTCTCTTTGTTTACTTTCAAAAATTAAATTTCTCTAATAAATGCAACATTTCCTCACAAATGATAAGACAAGATCAAATAACAAGACTAGTGGCAATGATAAGAATGTAAGCTAAACTATTGAGCATGTCTGAAGTACGGATTTCTCAAATTATAGGGCTTTATTATTTCTCTCAAGAAAAGAAATGTTATTTAATTTTACATATTGCGATTCGGAGTGTTTCACTAAAATAAACTAGGAATTTGTAAATTAAAATATATTGCGTTAAATGTTAATAATATGATTATAAATAATATGAAATAATACTACTCGTATTAACGAAAATTTAAAAAATTATTTCTAATTTATAATTTTATATATTTTTGTAACTATTTAGAGCTGCAATTCTAATTGCGCCGTAAGATGGGTTTTTTTATATCATTAAATCCATGAGAGAAAATTTTGGTGGAAAATTGGTTTTTGAAACAATAACGATGTAAACGCTTTACACTTTTAGTTTCAGTTTTTAGAATAACTAATAAAGAATAAACAGTACTTTTTTGACAAAACTTAAAAAAATCGACTTTTTAAATTTTAATATTTATTTTCGTATAACTTTTTATTTAAGAAACAGTTTTGAACAATTTCTTTCTCATAAGCAATCAATTGTGTAACTAAAAATACGAGGAATATTCAGAATCAATATTAATTTCACTAGACGTAGTTTACACACAACTTGTAACTCTCTTCGAAGTTCTCTTTTTATAAATCGTCACATATATTAGTTCATTTATGTTAATCCATATGTTCAGACCTTGACCGATATTGATTATTGAGAGTGAGAACACGTTATGATGACCATTTCGCTACCGCTTACTTAGCTCTTCAGAAAACTTCTCTCAGACAAATATTATAGTTTTAGCCAAAACAACAATAATCAATACTGGGGCTCTTCACTGATATACACTTTTGCTTCTATTTTAACGATCTTGTTTTTTTTTGACAAATATATTTAATTAAAAGTTTTTACTAACTCTGTTACAGTTTAAAATTGCTGAGATTTGTGTTAAAAGTGAATTATTGCGTATATGAGTATATAAGTAGGTACCCCGCAATAAAGTTTTTTTCGCTTAAATTCTCAAAACTCTTTTCTTTTGACATAGGAAATTCCAATACTTTTAGTTTATCAATTTGGTTTAGAGCGACATTTAACAAAGACATTTATGTGGCTAAGATAGTAACAATTTTCCAAAATATAAAATTGAATTTAAGATTTTAAAGTTCGTTGACATATTTTAATACAATAATAATATAATAATTAATAATATTATAAATAATCCTATTGTTTAAACACAACATTACACGTTGGAAGAGTCGAGATCCCTTCATAAGTTTATACAACAAAATATGTCCCACAAACTCATAGATGATGCAACTGAACGATCCAAATGTATTATTTCTAGTGCTTTAAAGCCCCCCAACACAACCCTTTCAATTTATTTAAAGCGACTTCATCAAAAATAAATAACCGAATTCAATAAAAACTCTGTGATGGAAAAATAGTTAAAAAAGTTCCATTGTTAAGAAAAGTGGGTTTAACAAAGATAAGAACTTTGTAAAACGCCATAAGACATTCTGTGGTCCAGAGGCCAATAAACTCTGGATATATGAAAAAAAAATTTGTTGGGGTGTAACGTAAAATACACGAAAACACAAGTATTTAAACATTCTGGTGGTAATATTATGTTTTGTGGATATTGTTCTTGAGATCGCGTAGTGTCTATTCATCTCATTTCAGAATAAATGACGTAGGAGATCTACAACAAGATTTTGAAAAATATTTTGTTGTTATGTCATACTAACAAGAAATGTTTGTGCTTCCCAACAGCATTAAGTTCGCAAATTTTCTTCATAGTTATTGAGTATTTGGTTTTAGCAAAATAGATCAAGTTTTATTGAATGGCGAAGCCAAGCTCTTGATCTCACCCCGATTGAAAATTTTTAAGAAGATGTAGGGCAACTATTGAAAAGAAATTCAAAATAAAGGTCAAATGCGGGAAATATAGTAAACACCCCTATTGACACCTGCCACAAGATTATCTCTTCCATGCCCAACATTTTATTTTCTTATTTGCAAAATGACTGAATAATCCTTGTACATACTTTCAAGATCTAGCTTTTCTAACTAATTTTATGGGCAAGTGAATTTAATATTTTTTTCATAATATTATATAAATTTTATTAAAATTGTACACTGTAAGTGAGGTTTAACATCGACTTGTTGGACAATTAAAGGAAACCTGAAATAACAACTCTTTCTTTAAAAGTATTTTCTAATCGTAATCTTCAAACTGGAGGCCAACACATAAATACTCCTTATTACTGAAGCAGCTTTTATATATGTATAGTTAAGATGGAAGTTTTTCTATTTAAAAGGCCATTGCGTCACTCGAAATGCAGCTTTGACGGTCTCGGGAATCATTTGCATTTACTACCCATCAAGGATTATTAGTAAAAACAGCAACAAGAAGTCACTTCAGAGTTAAAGAATCAGGATTAGTAAGGTAACATTTTCGAAAAGCCGAACTTATATCTTGAATGAGAGAATCTGTATCTGAAAGTGGTTTGTTATCTCATCAGTCAATAAGATTTCTGCAAAGGGCCTTGTTTGCAAAATTCGGTCAACTGTGTGTCAGAAAAATGTATGAGATTTTCGGGTGACTAGAAGATGGAAGTAGCCACGGGATGTGGTATCTTCTTATGACAATTTTTGAGAATGTGGCGATGGATTATTTGTGTTAACGCTTGGCTGTCAGAGGTTACAGAAGCAACTCAAATCTGGTGTAGAAGTGAAACACACCACCAAGAGCCCTGTTAAATAAGAACAATTTAAGGTTGCGATAGATACTGAGTTATTGAGAAGACCGATAAAACTACAGATAAGTCTCTAAGAACTAATCAGCTCTGGAGAGAGATTGAATATTACAGAAGTTTTGGGATTATCGTTAAATAATCACGGTTTTTGGGAAAAAGAATACATAAATGTTAAATATAAGCAACAAGTTGTATGTTCAAAACTCTAAATTTCATGTCATTTGGAAGACTGCCGCACAATTGTAGCGGCTCTATTTCGCTTTGTAGGGTACAAAAAGGTAAATATTTAAATGTACTTGCAATTGACACCAATCTGCCAACAAAACACAACTACTTGTTGCCTTAAAACATAACAAACTGCGAAAAATGCCTTAAGAGCCAATTACGAAAGTCTACAAAACTAAAATTTTTCATTTAAATTTAGTAAAAACTTATTTGAAGCCACGAAAAAGTGAAGGAAGGGGACAAACACACTTCAGTGATTTGACAAAAAACTGTAGTTAGATCTACGAGTTTTATAAGAGATTAGACAGCAGCAAAAATTAACAAAAAACAAAACAATCTGTTTCACTTTAAGTAGCCGACTTTAAAATGCTTTAGATTTTTTTTAATATTTTCTAATTTGTTCACCCAACAGAAGCCAGTAAATGAAATAACTATAACCGTGGGCGCCAATAATTCAAAAGCAGACAATTAAAGTTAAAAAAGTTAAATAAAAAGTAAACTCAGTAGTTGATTTGTTGTTGCTTTTAATCTTGCTGTTAGTTTACTTACGTTATTCCGAGGCAGCAAATTAATTCTAAAACTAACTTCAGCTACTTCTGGTTGTCGTGACTTTTAAACAACTTTGTGTCTAAGTGGAGGCCGGTCTGAAATTGAATTAATTTGCGTTTCGTTTAGTTTAATTAATTGGTTTTCAGTTAGTTTAGGCGTAGTTCATTTCAATTCAAAAACTACTGTATTTAAAAGAGTTACAGTAAGATCTTGATGTGCATAAAGGCTCTTTAATGAGTGAAAAATTTTATTTTATACGAGGGCTGCTATACATATTTCTGGCCTGGAAACACTGAGTGCTGCCAAGTGCAATCTGACATTTCCATTAGAAAGTTTGTCATTTTTAAGCATAATCGTTCTCAAAACGTTTTGACGAACGACCATTATTTGTGTTGTTTGCAGTGACTTGAAAAAATTAATATAGAAAAAAAAGGAATTAACTCGTGAACATTTTCGTGCCATCATTTTTCACAACTTTCGACGTGGATTATCACGACAAGAGTGCATTGATGAACTTAAATCTTTGTATAGCGATGAAGCACCATCCTATAGCACTGAAAATTTGGTATAATGAACTTAATCTTAGCCGAAGCTCGCTCAAAGACGAATTCCGTGAAGGTCGTCCAAAAACGGCTGTTGTGCCAGAGAACATTGATGCCGTGCGTGAACTCATAATGCCGTAAAAAAGGATTGTTCTCGTTGGATCACGCACAATTTGAAAGTCGCTCAAAAAAAGGCTCGTGTCGATTGGTGCAAAGAAATGTTGCAAAAATACGATTGCGGTGCTTCAAAAGCCGTTTATAAGATCGTCACAGGTGACGAATCATGGATCTATGCGTATGAGCCCGAAACGAAACAACAATCGACCGTGTGGGTCTTCAAAGCCGAGCAAAATCCAACGAAAGTTGTTCATGGAAGAAGCACTTCGAAGCAAATGGTCGCCTGTTTTTTCGGCAAAACTGGTCATGTGGCGACTGTTCCGCTTGAGCAACGTAGGACGGTCACTTCTAAGTGGTACACTACAATTTGTTTGCCTGAAGTCATCAGAGAAATTCGAAAAACCAACAAGAGAAGACGAATTATTGTTCACCATGACAATACGAGCTCTCACACATCGGCTCAAACCAGAGCGTTTTTGATCGGCCAAAACGTCGAATTAATGAGTCATCCACCGTACAGCCCTGACTTGGCACCTAATGACTTCTTATTGTTTCCTCATATCAAGAAAAAAATGCGTCGTCAACGATTTTCGTCGCCAGAAGAAGCTGTTGAAGTGTTCAAAAACCATGTTTTAGAGGTGTCTCAATCGGAGTGGAAAAAGTGCTTCGACAACTGGTTTGAGCGCATGCAGAAGTGTATAAATCATGCTGGAGAATACTTTGAAAAACAATAAAACCATTTTTGATTATAAATATTCACATTTTCACTATTAGGCCAATAATATATAGAGCAGCCCTCGTATTCAATAAAAGTATTTAATTTTTTTTGTAGTATTGTTAATACTCGTAATTAGTTTACCAAAATTATCCCATAAAGAAAAAAAAAAACATTTTACTTATAACTATACGATAAATCTAATAGCATAGACACTCGACAGCGTTAATTTGCATTAACAGTCTTAATTAAAATTAACTTTTGAATTATCCCCATTCCAGAGTTATTGATTTTTTAGGCGACCTTTAAAATAATGTGAAAAATTATACATAAAAGGTTTTTTATAAATAAGTTTTACACAGAAAAAAATCATGACAGCCTGAAAACGAACCGCATTTTTGCTTATCAAGCAAATCGAGTACGCACTGTGTAAATTTACTATGTCATTAGATCAAATAAATTTAAATAATTGAGATATTAAGTTTCAGGACAGAAATATTACTGTTACTGACTTTTAGTTCACAGTTTTATTTAGTGTTTCTTACATATTGATCAATCATTTGACATTTTGAATAGATTAAATCCAATTATGTAACAAATTAATTGCGAAAACTTTAATTTTCCATTCGCAATTAATATTAAGTGGTTTGAAATGCACGAAGTTGAACAAAGACAATTGTAAATTGAATTGCTGCAAGAAGCCATAAAACAATGTTCTTACACAGCCCAATTTCAATTATCCTCATTAAACTTGATCAGTAGATTTTAAACTGTCACGCACTTTAGCTGACTTAAGTCTTCTTTATGTTTTTTTTTTTTTTATTTCTTTGGTTGCTTTCATTTTTATCTGATAACACTGTTTTTTAACTTTTGATTTTGAAATATTTTTAAACAAATTAATCCTTAAAAAATATATATTTTTTTAAATTTCTTTAGAATGCGACAAAAAAAAGTTCCTTGCAACTGATTTCCCATCAGATATGGCTTAAATGTCTGCATTTAGTTTGCATGATCTTATTAAGTTCGCCTTTAATGATTTTGTCTTTACTTCCACCAGAGTTGAAGTGAGTGTGTGTATTTTAGTTTGGCTGCACTGATACAATTGAGCCATAATGGAATCTCAGGTATGTCATTAGGCTTAAGGAATACAAAAGTGAGATACAATTTTTCTCGTATGTTTATTTAAATTTGTAAGTTAGTAAATTAACTTAACAGAGTTTAAGTATTAAACATTTACGATAACTAGATGTATTTACGTAAGTAAATGCTCACGCTTGTACCTGACATAATGGACAAAGATCTAACAATACTATTCGAAAAGGATTGCCAAATATATATTTTTCCAAACTGTTATTGTTTAAAATCCTTATTACGGTCATTTAGCACATTTTCATTTCTTAAAAACAACAACTTGTGCAAAAACAAGTTGATTTAGTTAAATAGTTCTGCATATTGTTCTCATCAAATAAACAAGAACGGATTGTGAAAAATTGTTTTATATTCTCTATTTGGAAACATTGCAACGTGGAACTCAAAGTAGTATTTTGGATAGAAAATTAACAAACCGTATCATAAAGAGTGTCATAAAATTTAGATTTTTTTTCCCGTACGGCGTTTGTAGTGCAGGAACGCAGTATATTACGTTGCTAAGTAGTTTTAAATATTAAAAACGATTAGCAAAACAATTGAAATTGTAACAAATATTTTATAAAACAACTGGCGTTACTTATGTTTAATTGTCCGAAAGGAGAATTGTTCTAAAGTATTGCAGTACAATATTTTTTTCGTGGTGACTGAAAAAAACATATTCTATCAAATATCTAACCAGTGGTTTTGTGTATTTATAATATATTGCAAGTCATATTTCTATTGGAAAGCCTTAAGGTAAAGATTTAGACATCTTTTAGTTGAGGTTAAGTAAAGGTAGGATCAAACGATTGAGGCAAAGGCACAGTTTATTGATAAATTTTAGATGCCAATCGTGTGATTTCACAATTCATTGTCCCATGTGACAATCGAGAAAAAAAAATTTTGTGTTGATTTGCCGCAATCATATGCAACTCCGGCATGGCAATCGTGTGAACGGTTATAGGTAACGATACGCCAATTTAAATGTCAAAAATATATCAATATTTATCGTGCGTCAATCAGAGAAGATAATTTGCGTCAATATTTCGTTTTTTTTAACCAAATTTTTTGTGTAATTTTTCGGTCAACATTTTTTTCGTAAGTAAAATGAATTTTAGTTGTTGTACGTGTTATTATATATACTTTAATTGCAGTTTGTATATGCATTTTTCCCTCGAACAGTGAACACAAACACCTTTGCCAAAAAAAAAAAAAAGAATATCCTTCCGTGTCTTATTTATACGTGGTGACAATAGCTGCACCAATTTCTTAAAAAAATATTTTTCTATTTCACGAAACTCTATTAATGTTTTTTAATATGCCATCAGTAGAATAATCTGCGATAATAAAATTTGTTGAAAATGAGGCAATCATGCGACTGCAGAAAATTTGATTGGGACAATTTATTTATTGTGAAAAATTCAGCACAATAAAAATTGTGTAAAATTGGTGCTTTGCGACAATCGTGTGATCCTTTCTTAAAAGAATGACTTGGAAAATCATAAGATTAGTGTGTAAGGTGTCACATATGAAAGATATAAGTTAACATGTGACAAACCACTATTTCATGATATTTTTACAATATTACCAAATCGGATAAATCTGTCAAATAATCTGAAACACATTTTATATAAATACACACTTTTGCTTTTGTCATATAATTTATTTTAGTTCAAATTCCTTTAGTTTAAATTATCCTTTAGTTCGAAGTTCCTTCTTTCATAAGATTTTTTAGATCTGAAGGAAAATTTAATTGCTGTTTTAGATCCAGGTCTGACAACATTCTATTTGACTAATAACAGCACTACTTGGGGAAGCGACAGTAACTTTTCTGCTCATATTCGCCGTTAGTATTTTTACCTGTGTGTAGGTTTTGGTATATGAAAATTCAGATGTAAGCAGGCATTTTTGTAAAGTGAAACTTACACCTTCTCATCATGGTGATGATCAGAAACAGACTTTTGCTAGCTTGTATATCCGCTCAGTCTGCAAGCCAGATGGGTCGGGCGAAGAGTAGTGTTGCTTAAAAGGCTGCAGGAAGAATGTTTGAAAAGCATAAAGGTTTATGCATGTAAAGCAAAGACGAAGAAGTGAATACCAAATTGAATGCTATAAAAATAAAAAGAATGTAAAGGTTAATTTACGCTGGTAGTTTTATAAACTAATTACGGGGTGTATTGCGTATTCGTCATGGGAAATGTGGAGACAACTAGACAGCAACAGCTACAGTTTTGAAAACTATTAGACTGCATTACATAGTGGTTAGATTCCATAAACCTAAAGGGTAGAAGACAACTTATTGCATAAAATATTGATTATTGCTCGAAAGTAGCTAAAAGGTTATGATACATCATGTACGAGTGCCCAGCACCAACCAGAAAGGACCTCACTATAAATACAGGTAATAACGTGGTCTTTTGTGTGAGTCATTAGTATTAAATAAAAGCCGTTTTGTTGAACGGACTTATTAATAAGAGCAAATAATATTTCAGGGGAAGCAAATCTAGTTCATCACTGAAAAACGCAAGGTAGACCCCAAAATTCAGAGATCTATTTAAATATTCTCCCTACAATGCTGCCATATAGAAATTAAGGCAAACATTTAAAAGTATGAATTTACCGTTTCTTAACTTTATCTATCCAAAATATCAGCTGCATTTTTGTAGGAAATTAATAATTCGATGAAAAATCGAACATATGTTAAAATTTTTTAGTTTTTAAACTTTGGCAACACTGTCACCAGATCGTATGCGAATGTAAAACATTTTTAGTTTACTGAAAAATTGAAAAAACATGTTGTAAACAAGATGTAGCACATTATTGTCTGTTTTAACGATCGTTTTTTTGTAGGTTTTTCAAAAAAATTTTATTACTTTTTTTTACAGATCTTAAAGGATTCTCACTCACAGTGAGACACTGGCGCTATTAAACGAAGAAAATACAATAATTGTCTGTAGATATAAAACAAGCTTTAATGCAATCATGTAAACTACAACAACACTAACTACACATACTCAAATGCATCACAACAATAGTTGTACAAATATTCGTATCTGACATAATAAGCCTTTTTGTTGTTGTTTTTATTTGACCAGACAAATATCTCAGATTGCCATGTATGTATATATGTATGTAAGCGAGTCAGCTAGCCAGCAGTGTTGCAATATTGGTAAGCGTTGAAAGTTTTCAACAAACAAAACAGTTTGTTGTCGCTTTAGAGAGCAGCTAAACATACACGAACAAACGCACACACTAGTAATTTGGATGTCGTTTTCGTACGGGTTGCATTTTTTGAAGATCATCTCATTAAGTTTAACATAAAAATTGTTGTGTTGCATGCAAGATTTCTTCTGCCGTTTGCAATCGTTGTCATCGTCGCTATTGCTGTTATTATTGTTGTTGCTGTTTGGCACAGGAGTTGTTGGAACCCATTCAACCATCTAACAATAACATTAAGAATTTATTAAAGGATTTTTATTTTGGTTTCTGGAGAAAAAAAGAAACAAATAAAAGATGTATTCATCCGATGCTAAAGATCATTTTTTTCGATACTTACAAAGTTTAACATGAGTCACACAGAGCCCGGACTGTATGTTAAGATTTTCACTTATTGTACTTTCGATACAATAGAGTTGGCCAAACTAAATATTATGCAGTGCCCACGTGACTATTTACAGTCGAATTATTTTAAATATAAATAACACCAAAGAGGCGATTCAAAATCAAAAGGACCGAATGGAAACCGTTTATTTTGCACAGCAACGACCATCCACGCTGCTGTTTGTTAATTTTAATAGTAAATGCCTTTCGTCAAGCAAAGACAGATTAGTTTTTTTTGTAAGTTTCTCTTTTCAGCTGTAAACACCTGGAAAAATGTCAGCCATTTTTGAAGACCAACTACTCTTCAAAATACAAAATTGCATTCAACATCCATCGCTCATATTTTTATAAATATTTTTATATTTTTCATATTTTTATACTAAAAGTCCTTTAGCAGTAATCGCTCTTAAATATTGAAGCTAAATTTGCATACAGTGTTTGCACACATTTTTAGATATCGCATCGAGAAGATTGGTGATCAGAAATAGGCCAAATACTTTTAGGCTTGCTACTGTCTACTTGAGACCGAATAAACTTGTCGTATATAAGGATTCAGAAAAACTAAATGCCCATCAAGACATTTTCTAAAAATATTATTGTTTAGACGCATCTATAGATATTTGTTTTTTGCAATTTGGGAGTTTTTAAGAAAGTTTGTCAAAGTCAAATATGGGATTACTTTAAAAAATTCTTTACTGTGTGTTTATATTTTTTTAAATTGATTTGCCGCTCGGTATTTATTTAAAGGAAGTTATGCTTGCTGATCCACAAATATTAAAGATTTTTTAATTAATCGGATGTATTCCACCAGTAAATATTATACTGCAGTCATACCTTTCATACCCTTTATGACCGTCCTCACTGGCTGTTAATTTGTTACGTTTGGCGTGCGCTTTCAATGTGAGAACATCATTTTCAAACCGCGTTTTGATTAGTACTGGAGATAGTGTAAGGTGTTTGTTGCATAGATAGTGGTGGGATCAGGTAGTTCTGTACATGAAATATTTTTTGAAAGCTTTGATGTTGGTGTAGATAGTAGTTGATATTGGACAAAACACATATTTTTGGAATTTTTTTTTGCCTGTGTTGGCATCACGTAAAAACTGCTAGATGGATTTGAATAAAACTTCGTGAGGAGGTCCTTTAGAATACTCTTTTTTAATAAACTAGAGAAACTAGAGATACAAATGTACAAGCACCAAATCTTACCGTTATAATGGTACTAAAACAGCCGTCAGTACATTTTATTTTTGTAGATAGAAAGTTTTCAACACCGTTAACAGTTCTCTATAATAAATATTTAAAAACATATGTTTCTAAATTTTGATAAAAAAAAAATACTCCCATCCTGAAGTATTTCACAGGAGGAACATTGTTCTTCACTAAACCAAAAAGATTTTTCTAAGCTATGGGAAAAAAATTTCTCTTCTTTTAAAATACTAAAAAATATAAGACCCCACTTAATATAATTGGTAAGATATCACACATGTGTTAGGAAAGATTAAAAAAACATTTGTAAAAATAATAGTTACGCTTTTTTGATCATATATTTGTCTAATCTGACCGCACGTTTACGTTCTTCTTGGTTTAGATGTAAAAGAACGTCAATTTTTATTTTATTTTTTTCTGTGACAGTTTATTTACTACTATTATTTACACTCTGGTGCTCTGACCAGACTTTTTCTAACGATCTCTAGTTGGGTAAACATTCACTTTTACAAATTTACCCAGCCATCTACATAACGCCAAAAACTAAAATGCTTGTTAAATTGCGCAAGGTTCCAGACCGAAAATATGTTGTGGCTTTGGTCGGGACTCGAATTCTCGTCTATGACAGTTACACACTGTTATGTTGTTACTTTTTTTACTAAGTTGTGCTAAACAGGTGCTTTAACAATCACATTCGGTGCTTTAATATGCAGGTTCTCCTTCGGCAACTCATTTTTATTGCGACAACACAACAACTCTTTTACTCTATTCTGTACTCTATTCTATAATGTAGAGTCTTTAGGAGATTCGTACTGTTGTCCTCGATTTATTCAACTTTTAAGCTTTTTGTAGCGACAGCCAAAAATATTAATTTTTCGTTCATGGTGCTAATGGGATATAAATCTATGGCTCGTGATTTTCTGATTTAAAACTAGCAAACTCCTTTTCCGACGTAACCTTCGTGGTTGCTTCTTTCATTGCTACATATATACATATACATGCATACCTTACTCCCGTTACTGGTGGAAGTAACTGCTTATTTAGATTTGTTGTTTCTTAGGTAATAAGCAATCAATACAGAATAATATTAGCTACAGATATACAAAAGCTTTCAAGTTTTATTTTCGCAACATTATAATATAACCGATATCTTTTTAGGATATTTATAAAATTAATCGAAGTTTTGCCAGTAACTAAATCAACGAAACATTTTGCATAGACTTTCTTAATTTATTTCCAAAGTTTTTTATGGATGATCTAAGTTCCCACGATCTATCATTAAGCTTGCAAAAGTCCCTTAAAATCCGCAACATAGGTCTTACCTGCTGATATAAATAAAAGAATAACATTTAGTTAGTTAAACTTGCGAGCATGTGATGACAAATATGTGCGCCACCGTACACGACATTACTTAAGTACTTTTTATCGTACTTTCCAGCTTCTAAAGAAGGCAAATAACCAAAAATGAAAAAAAAAATCCACAAACAATTTATATTTTTAAATAAGTTGTTATTGTTTGTTTTTAGCTGTTTAAAAGCTCATTACGTCTTTAGTCGTCTGCTTTTATTTTGTTTTATTTTCTTTTTAGCTTCAGTTGCAGCAACTTAAATGTTCGTTTAAACAGATGAAGTGTTGCTGATTGCATGCCATTGTTGTTGCCGTTGATATTGCTGTTGGTATTGTTGTGATTTAACAAATGTGTGTTTTGTTTTTGGAAGTTTAAGTACGTGCAGTACTAAAAAAAAAAAGAAAAAAAAACAATCGTGGTCAAAAATTGTTTTTGGTAACGCACCTTAGTTAACATGTCTTAATGATATTTTGGGAGATTTTTATTTTAAAATTGTAGTGACATTATTGTTCAGTATTGCAACAAAAAGATTTTACTAAAGTCATTTAAAACAAAGATTAAATCTTGATATCTTAACTTAGTTCTTTCTTTTTTATTTAATATTTCCATTTAATTCAGCAAATATTTTTTTTTTTATTTTTTTTTATTTTGGTTTTTTACAATGTATGATGTCCTCATATTTTTAATTAAATATAACTTTGTTAAAATTAAAAAACGAAACTTATGTAATTAGTAAAAAAAATATTGAAGGGCTCTTGACTTGACATTTTGCATTAAAAGTTGTAAAGAAAATTTAACTATAGTTAAAACTATAGGTCAGTAAATTTTGAAGATAAGCAAAAAACACAAGGGCATCTACTTTCCTTACATTTTTGCAGGTTCTTTTCTGCTTTCTTCTATTTAAACCTAAAATTTCTAAGAAAAAATTCTAGATTAAACGATTGAAATTAAATAAAAAATTTCCAGAAAAGTTTATTTAAAATAAGACAACTCTAAAAAATTTATTCCTGGTTACCAAAGAGATCTAATTTTCACTACACGATCGATATTTTACAAAAAAATTAATTTTACCAAGAACTTGTGCTTGAATTTCATGCAAAACCGAATATATTATTTAAACTTTATTTATTTACTGCATCGATAAAAGTCACATAAAAACTTCGCATAGAATTTAGTAGTACAATGCCATAAGAAATTCAAAAAGAAATATAAAAGAATTAAGAATAATTAATCAATAACTTAAAATATTTCACGAAAATTTTAGCTTATTATTTTTAGTAGTTTGTCCGAGCAACGTAACTAAAGGTGGCAAGATGCGTTTTACTTCTTATCAAATGAATTTTATCATGTTGTGAGTATTATAAGCGAGAAAATTTGTATATCATTAGAAAGCTTGAAAGCTTTGTCGTAAACATAACAACGAATTCACGCTGTTTGCTTTCTGCAAAACGAATTCAGATGAACTCCCATTAATTCAAAAATAAAAATAGAATTATTTTTCATTTATAATTTTGATTATAAAAATGTATATGTAATATATCTCAACATTGGAAAAGTATCGCCGTTGCAAATGCCATGAAAATCATCCAGGCTGACATCATAAATGGCAACTCCTCCCAGATTACGCTGCCTCACATAAGCAGCTTTGATGGCAGCAATTCTGGGATCATCATAACTAATCCACATGCCGTATTCACCATTGACATCGGCTGGACGAAATGCATACGTAACAAAATCTTTGTAAGGATCTAAAACGCTAAGCAAAGGAGCCAGGGCACCAGTTTTATTAGCGTTAAGATTGTTTGATAGCATGACACAAATTTCAGTCCATGTTAGAATACCTGGTAATTTTGCTATATAGCTAGCTGCTGTGGGACCATTAGTTGCCAATACTTTTGGAAATCCATCTGCCTGAGAGGCACTAGTCATTTTCCAAGCCCGACCATAAGCAGCAATACCTACATGTATTTTGTTGCGCGGAATACTTTGAGAAATCCAATAATTAACTTGATAATCAATACTGTGCCGAACATTAGAACTGCCTTGCACGGGCAGGGAATATAATGGGGCAGTATACGTTGCCTCCGTAGGACTCAATTCCGGTGTAGTAAAGTCAAAGGTTTGCAGGTTAAAGAAATCCAGGTAGTTTATTATAGCAGAAGCATTAATGTAAACTGAAAATTGAAAGTTTGTTTATAAATTATAATTTTTAGTTTAATGTTAATTTACTTTACAGGATGCATTAACATTTGGCAACACAGTCAAACCCAACATTAAATCGTGCGGCATAAAAGCCTTTCTGAGATTTTCTATAAATATCGAAAATTGATTTTTATAATCATTTTCTAGGCCAGCTCTTTTATTGATTTTCTGTTTAATTAGTTTTCTTAAATAATTCCACGGCACATCTGTGAGTTCTTGATTATCAAGAGGAGGAAATTGATATGCCAAATCCAAACCATCAAATTTATAATTACGCAGAAAGTATAAAACAGAGTCTATAAAAGACTTTTGTGTCTCTGCATCAGCTTCTAAAAGTTTTATATATTTATTTGATAAGCTTAAGTCTAAATCTTTACCACCTCCCAAACTTAATAGAAATTTCGTATCTGGATATTTTGTCTTTAGACTGGTAAATTCTGTAAAGAGTGATCTGTGTATATCACGTTCAGCCTTGAGGCTAGTTATTTGCAAAGATAAAGAATTTATGCCAGCATAACCATAAATAATATGTGTGCAAAATTCTAAAGCGCTTTCCAAATGTCCGAAAGAAAAATGGCCAAGATCTTGGGCAAAAAATATAAATTTTTTTTTTATTATGATTAGAAACAATTTATTTAGAATAAGTACCTTTTCTCTCCTCACTGACAGCATCGTAATAACAAATTATATTGTGATCCACTGCCAGTGTAAGTTGTCCAAAGTTGATTATTAAATAAAAATATAAAAAAATGTTCATTCTGTATTTGAATTTTAAAGGTGTTTACTCTGCGACTTTTAGGATTAAATTGATATTTTTTTCGATTACTTGTTAAATGCGACCTTGTTGATTAAATATTATCAGTTTCGCACTGATTATTTTTTTTGTTTTATTTTGAAAACGAATTAAGAAAAGTTGTGACAAAAATAATTAATAATTTCTCGTAGCCCTACAGCAGGTATTAAGCGGCAAAACGGCGAGCGGCTCATTACTGGCCGTCATATCTGAAGGTTAGTTATTTAAATGACATTATCAAGGAGGATTTGTTTGATATTACTACTGGAAAATCGTATTCTAATTTTTACAAATTAAATGACTTTAATAAAAAAGAAGACTTGGTTGTCATCCTATAAATCAAACAAGGCAGCAGCGAATTTACGCTTCGTAAATATAAATTTTATGTTCCAAAGTTACTTTTGTCATGATTATTCTCTGCCGCTTAAAAAATAAATAAAAATTAATACATGCATATTCCGCTTAATAAAAGTATTTTCTTTGTTTTAATTTTTTTGCCGCTTACCGCTTTGCCGTTCATTGCGTGGCCTACGCTTCAAACAGATATCCATGAAAAGCTCTAATAAATATTTTTATTTTATAATTGTTATATGAATTATAAGTGCTGTGAAGACATGAGGAAACAGAAACATTTTAAACAGAATTTAGTGTTAATAGAGCTCGACACGCCCCATAAAGTGACTCTGCATGTTCCGCAAAATATACTTCTGTTACAGGGATATCCTACTTTGAATTGAAATTTTTACCGCCAGCAAATTTTGTTAAATTTGAGATGGAGCATTATATGACAGGATATATGCGATGAAAACTCAAACCTCAACTTATGTTTTTTTAAACGTTATAGATGAAAAGTTGCCTGTTTAAGCGTATTGAAGCTTTAAAACTGATCAAAAAAATATTTTTAATATTTTTCTCGTAAATTTCATTGTCTTTTCACCCAGATTTCCCAGAGAAAAAGTCTTTCGGTTTGAAGTGTACCAAACGTTTGTTTTATTGCACTCACGCATTTGCAATTCAAACATTTTTTTTAATTATAAAAATAAATCAAAAAACCTTTGTTTTAATTTTATTTAAAAAAAACTATTGTTTTAGAAGTTACAATCTGTATTTAATAGCTCTCAAAATAGAAAATTTATCGCCTGAACACTGACCACGGAAGTCATCCATAGTTAAATCAAATATTGCCATGCCACCTAATTCTTTAGTAGCGACATAGGCAGCCTTTGTAGCAGCTACTTCAGGATCATCGTAACTAACCCAAATGCCATATTCACCTTTTCCCTCAGCAGGGCGAAATGCATAAGTACCGTACTTTTTAGTGGGATCAGCAAAACGGCGCAAATAAGATTTGGTTTTTTGTTGTAATTTCAAACAAATTTCAGGCCAACTTAAAATCTTAGTCGTAGCAGAGCCATCAGTTGATGATATTATAGGAAAACCCTCGCCCTTCGAATCCAAAGTCATTTTCCAGGCACGACCGTATGTAGCAATGCCTACATTGATTTTATTTTTTGGAAATCGTTGTGACGTCCAATGGTCGACTTGATAATCAACATTGTAATGAGGTAGACGATTACCCTCTAAAGCGGGGGCATATAGAGGAGCAGTATAATCAGCTTCATAAGGATTACGTTCTGGTGTAGTGAAATCAAAAGCAGCCAAATTGACAAAATCCACTTGAGTAATTAAGGCGGGCACATTAAAATACCCTGTAAAAAAAACACAGTTAAAATATGATATTTTGGAATGTCGAATCTTTAATATTTTTCGCCATAGTATCAGATAAAAAAGTGTTTTTATTTTTAAAATTAGCGATTTTTTATTTTTTTTTTTTGGTGTTTTGGCGATTTTTACCTGAAAATTTTTAATTTCTTTTCTTTCTTGAATTTAGTTTTTGTTTTATTTAAGAAAAACAATTATATTATTTTTAGGCAGGTTTTCATATTTAAAAGTATTTTCCTATTTTTTATTTATGTTGGATTTTAAGGAATTTAGTTTTAGGATGTTCGGAAACTACTTTTTTTTAATTATAAATTTAATTTTTTAAATTATTGTTGATTAAGTATTTAAATCAAACGTTTGCGATTTTCTCATGAATCACCTCACATGCATGATTCAAAACCTAAATCCATCATCTTATCAAAGGATATTAATCACCATGAAATATCACTTTTTTGTGGTTCTTTATCGAAAAAAAAAATGATAAATAAAATGTTCGAAAGCAATATTTTTAGAAGAATATCTGAGCTAAAGTGTTTATGAGAATTTCGGAATGTTGATTCCAATATGTTTGAAAAATACATACGGCCGATTTAATAACTATTTGGTCCACTTAAGAAATATTTCCAATTTTTTTTCGCAAGTTGAGACTCATGACGAAAATTACAAAAAAATTAAAATTTTAATTTTAGTACTCTTACTTACAGGTGGAGTTTACATTTGGCAACACTGTTAAACTTAATAGCAAATCATCTTCAGCAAATGATGATTTAAGCTTCTTAATTAAGTCTGTGAACTGTTGCTTATGTTCGTCAGCTTGAGTATCGACTATATAGTCACCTGTAAAAACTTTCTTTAAGAATTTCCAGGCCATGCCGGGTGTCGAGTGAACTTTACGTGGTTTATTGCGCGGTAATTTAAAGGCCAAGTCCAAGCCATAAAAATTTAAACTCTTAACCAAATAATTGGCCGACTCAATGAAACTTTGTTGTTTTTCCTGGTCACCCTCCAGTAATTGTATGTATTTATCAGAATCTTGCAAATCCTTATCACCTCCAACACTTAACAGAAATTTCACATACGGAAATTTTTCCTTTAGATCAGTTACCTTGAGAAAATGTCTATTTTTTATATCGCGTTCATAATTAAGAGAAGCCAAGCGAAAAGTTTGAGGGTCAAGACCTACAAAACCATACACCAAATGAGTGCAAAACTCTAATGCTGTTTCCAAATCGGTCAAAGAAAATTTAGCTAAACCTCAAAAGAGAAAATTTCAGATGAATAATTTTCATTAATGCGTCAGTAATTGCTGTATTAATACCTTCTCTCTCCACACCAGTAGCATCGTAAAAGCAAACCACATTTGGCCCTAAAGCGCTTGTAAAATGACACAGTACCAGTGTTAAAAATATTTTTAAAAATAAATCCATTGTTTTAAAGCTGTTGTTCCTACTTATTTTGAAAGTTTACTAAATCATGTTAAATATATTTTCTATAAGTCTACGCAAACTAACAAAATTTCTTATCATTTGTTTTTTAACTGCAGGCCACTCACAGTGTTTCAAGCAGAGTTACCAATTCAGACAAATTGTGGTGCAATCAAGCGATTTCTTTTTTTAGGTTTAAATAAATTGCTAAATGCTGTTTGGCGAAAAGATAAAGCCATTTTTAATCTATAGAAAATCTTTTTTTTGCAAAAACATTCGTAATTTTTTGCTTTAGTAAAATTGTTTTTCAAATCAAGACGAATTTACTTTTAATTTAATAAAAATTTCAAATTAAATTAAATACGAAGCACAGCACGTATTTATACTTAATTCACAACAATCAGTATGATATTGGAAGAAGCAACTAAAATGTTGTGCAGAAAAAAGTTTTAAAGAATAAAAAGAAGAACAAATTTATATGACCATTTGTAAGGAAAAACAGCAAAAAGGGTTTTGGGTTGTCCACCAAAATTAATATGAGTTCATTAAATATTTGATGTTTATAACACAGCTTAAGATAGATAGAAGCAAAAAATAATGATGATGAATGAAACAGGAGCTTCTACATGAGCTTTAGGCAATCAAAGATGAACTAAAAATATAGGCATTTTTACTAAAAAAGATATAATTAAAGAAGGTCCAGAGTTGGTGTCAAGTTTTTCCTGTTTCTTTGGAGAACGTCCATTTCAAATTGTGTATAATTTTTCTTTCTTAAACAACTTTAGATATTAAAATAATAATGAACTTAGGGAACTTAAATTAATTAATTTATTGTTTTTTATCTTCATATTTTTCAAGAAATATAACTTTCGTGAGAGTAAATATTTATTTTGAAGAAATTGAATTGAGGAGAACTTTTTAAGTTCACGCTTAAGGAAGTATCGCATTTTTTAACTGAACTTTTATCTTTAGGCAACCGGTGAAAGGCGTCCTAGTGAAGTGAGTTTAATCAGGAAAAAAATAGGAATTTTCAGACAAATCAAAATGATTGATGTAATACTACAAGTTCGATGTGCTTACATATATTGGTTTAACTGTAAAAGTGCTTAGAATATTTAAGACAAATGTAAGTTTATTTGAAAAAAAAAATTATATAAATTGATAAATAACTCAAAACTTTTGTTTAGCGATTTGGATATTTTTAAATCCTAATCTGAGCTTTCCTTTATCTAAAAAGTTGGCAGCCACAGTTTCAATACTAAAGCTTACAGATATTAAGCGAAGCTTTTAGAGAGTCCAAGTAGATAAATGTCTCTTTTTTAGTTGAGTTGTTGTATATTTGTTGTTTGTGTGTTTGAATATTTACCTTTATTTATTTGCTTTTGACGCTCGTCTGTCTTTAATTTTTGGCTTTGATTGGGATGAAATAAACAATGGCAAGTTTTGTCAACAAAACAGTTGTTTTTTGTTACTAAAAGAGTATTTATTTACTTAAGTAAGTCTGTTATTTTGTTCTGAATTTCTAAGTAAATTCTTTGTCTATTAGTTGTTCATCATAATTTTATTTGCTTGATCAAAAAAAGTAAAAGTGTAAAAATAAAACAAATCATGTGAGTGCCAAATCGATGCGACGAACATCAAAAACATGAGATCTTAATGTTTTAAAAATATTGGAATGTTTCGATAATAATAGGGCTTTTTAAAAGGCCTTTAAAATAATTTTGTTATATTTTATAATAAGAATTAAATATCGATTCAAGCTAAAAATTTTTTTTTCGAACTTATGTATCTCCGGGAAAATTTTCACATTTAAAGTCACGATCTAGTGTTACCAACACTATTTTTTATCAAAAATTAGATAAAAAATTCAAAATTCTATGTTTCAGAACCACCGCAGCGATTTGGCTAAAATTTTACATGGTGAAAGGTATTGTATTATTTTTAAAGGTGAAAATTTCAGTCTCAGTATCGAAATAAATTCTGAGATAATTTTAGAAAACTTTATTTTAATCGAATATTGATTTTTTTTTAGAAAAATTCATAATTATCAGGTATGTCACAGAACTCAATTCCGATCGAAAATGGTTTCAATTCCGTAAATTGCTTCTTCAGAAATCTAAAATCGAAAAATTTCTTCGGAATGAAACCACTTTCAAATTTCAAAGTGGAATTTAGTTTCTTTGAAATTTTGTAATTTGAATTTCTTAAATTTACTTTTATGATGTGTCTTACTTAGATTAGCCTTGCTGTTTACTTTGGTGCGCAAAATGTTGCCGCATTTAAATTAAATAGTAGAGATTCAATACTTTTCAGGAATAAACAAAATCGATGGAATTTGAAGAAGGTAAAACAAAATCGATCGGAACTGTTAATACGGAATTAAAACCATTCTGATCGAAATGTGTGACATGCCTGTATGTTTTTATTTACCTTTAAAATATCGTAAGATTTCATTCAACTGTTTATGAACGACATTAGCCATAATGTTATTTGATTTTTGTGTCTGTGGGCCCCTTTCATTGATCATACATTACATCATTTATTTAATGATTCATTCCATCAAATATTTTTTTGATTTTTATTTTCGTTTATTTGCAAGATTTTTGACCATTCTGCAGCTGCAGTACTGCCAATGTTTGCATAATCGCAGCATTTAAGAACAGACCTAATATATAATAGCAAATAAAAATATTCGTGATTGCTTAGTAAGCAAGCTCATAATGACAATTTTAGAAGACATAAAATATTAAAATAGAATTTTTATGATATATTTAAGAAATTATGTATTTTATTTTTTTGTACACCTTTAAATTGATTGACGGCTTAACTCAAATTCCTGAAGAAGGAAACCGAAGTTGTCCGAAATATTGAAAAAACTAAGAAAATATTTATATATTTTTTATTATAATAAAACAAAAAAGAATTTTAATTAAACAATATTGACCCATAACCCGAAGACAAAAATAGAAACTTACATTCTTAAAGGTCGAACAATATAAATAATTCTTGTGAAAAACAACCGACGTCAAAACAGAGAAACTTTAAATCATAATTCTCTTGGACGGTAATTATACATATACTTTTTATTGATGACAAAGTTAATCAAAATTTGTTTAAATTCTAAAGTTTGTTATAGCGGATTTAGCAATACAGGTTCTTTGTAAATTTTAGCTGTACGTCTATAACGATTCAAAAGTTTGGCCTCATACATCAAACTACATTAATTATTGGGATACCCTTTAATTTGTAATTTTGAATGTTTAAACTTTCGATTTATTTTTGTACGAGTATTACTTTTTTGCTAATGGCAGCTATAGTTATACGCATTTTTTTTAAATTAAAAAAAAGTGCGTTTTACGGTTGATTAAACACGTAAAGAACATGTACATTATATGGGGGCACCCGTTAAGTTTTAAGATTATGATTTTGATTACATTTTTAAAACGGGACCAATCTCTAAGCATAATCTATCAAATTACAAAAAATAAGTCCGGTGATAAAACGACTTAGTTCTACAGGCACAAACATAAAAAAACAACATTCAGTCGAATTGATAACCTCCTTATTTTTTCATTTAGTAAAAAAACAATAATTATTTTGGTACTTTATAAACTTAAATATAGAAGAATCCAAAAATGTTGTTTTCTGCATCACACTGAATCAAGGATGGTAAAGATATTTGAAATTTGTACCCTCAGGCGTGACAAAACGTACTTTTTTATTATACTAAAAACATTTTTAATGGACATGTATTTTCATTCATTAGAATTTCTAAAGAAAAAAATTATAAAATTTTTTAATAATTTTTATACCCTTCACCACAAAAAGTGAAAAACTTTGTGATTCCTTTTCTAATTTCTACAATATTCATTTTCGGCCCTATGAGGTACATATATTTTGAGTTCTTGTGCATAGCGAAGCGAAGTCGACTGAGCGATGTCCGTCTGTCCGTCTATCCGTCCGCGTTAGTGTGGAAGAGAAAATATAAATACGACAATCGATCAGACATAGTTTCAAAAGTTTTGCTATTAAAAATCAGCAATATCGATCCATGTTGTTCGAGGCAGCGGCAAAACTTCACATCTACTTTTAAATTTTCCAAATCATTTGGAGCAATGAAGTAGCTCGAGTCGAAAAAATAATAAATGGGGCGATAATGAATTACAAAAAGTAAATAAAAAACATCCAGGCATGTTCTGACAATCGCAAATCGCCTAAAACTTGCGATGTGAGTTGAAATCGCATGAAAGGTGTTCTGTAGTTCACAATCGCAAGAAATTTGGCGACTTGAAATCGCAAGCACAGACTGAAGTGAAGTTATAAATTTTACTTAAAATAAGCTTTAAAACAACAATAAAACTATAAACAATCAAAAACTAATACGTTTTCTTTTATTTTTATCAAAATTTATTTTTATTTTTACACAATTAAAGTGTTTAATAATAAATTTAAAATATGCCCTTTGTTTTGTCAATTGTGTGTGTTGGTTTTTTCTTGAGTACTTGCGATTTCATAAAAACAGCTGTTCTTATTGATGTTCGAAAATATATAAGTATTAGTGCGGTTATATGTTTAGTCGGTAGTCAAATATAAATGCGGTTATTCACAATTTAAAATCTTAAACAAATATTCGGTGCTTATTAAATGGGCGATTTAAGTGTTAATGTACGTTAATAAATATATCTCAGTTATTTTTAGGACGATCTGCGTTTTGAAAGTGTATGTTATAACTAAAAAAATAAGCAAACATAATTTTTAAGTACTGATTACTCACGACCTGAGTAATCTTTTTCTTCAAAGCTGCTAAATGCAACATCACTAATAGAAATTTCATTTGTCGCCAAATTATTTCTTGGTTTGTATAAAATTTTTAAATTAATAAATAATTATTGGATTGAAATATCCAATATATTTAAATTATCTCTAAGCATTCGTTTTTTAATTTCTTCTTTTTTAGTTTAATGTTCATTTGAAGAAAATAAACTAAGCAAGAAGGCTGCTGCCTTTTTTTTAATTTTCTTTTGATTTTTATGTTTTGCACCGTCAAATTATATGTTTTTGTTTTTCGAACATGAGTTTGAAAAAAAGCAAATCGCAGGCAAATCGCGTGGGTTTCAGAACATGTAAAACAAAAGTTGGCGTTTTTGAAATCACATGCGATTTCAAAAACGTGCGAGTGTCAGAACATGCCTGATCAATTGGGCCTCTTTTTATAAAAAATATGGATATCATTTAAAAGCTTTTGAAGAGATCTTTCAGCAAATACTAAAATTATTTATAAATGCTTAATTTATTAAGTGCCGATGATATTTTTATGTAAAATTATAAAAAGTACTTCATATTTTTTTTAATTTCCTGTCACCCCATGCTTTTTTTTATAGGAGCTACTTCACTAAACTAAATTATGTAAGATTCGGCATAGTCGAATATAGCACTCTTACTTCTTTAAATTGATTTAAAGCTGTTTTCCATTTTTAGAATATTATGTCATTATCAGTATGTTGGGAAAGCTTTAAAATGCATTAAAAATTGTCAAGTTATTTAAATGCATTTTCAGTACAAAAGCATTGGTGTACAAAAAGTAAAATAAAAGAGAAAAGATATTTACATGCCACAACTAATTATTCATTATAATTTAGAACCTTTTGTAACTAGTAGTTTTTAGGACCAAGCTCATAATTAACTAAAGTAGATAAAAGCTCATTTGTGGTATAAATTGTGCAAAGGATAAGACACAAGTCTTTTAAAGCGAAAACAAAAATATTTCTGTAAAGTACTCTGGTACCTTATGATGGTATGGTATTTTATGGGACCATAGTACTTTACAGGTTTGAATTGTGCCAAAAGAGTACATACAATTGCATCAACCTTGCCATCCCTGCAGTATAGTAATCGCTTGCACCAACCAACCAATTTGTTAGAAAAACATTTGTTAGAGAAACACATGCACTCGTATATTGTGTTATTTATTTCTACAGTTCAAATTGAATCAACTACTCTTATCACTTGTGTTATAATTTTTCTATGGCTTATATAAAACTTTTATTATCTTTTTTCCAATCTTTCATTTTAATAAGTTTCATTTATTTATGAAATTGAATCAAGCAGAACTAAAATTTTTTTGTAAGCTAAAGTTTAAGTTAAACTTTAAAAAATGTAAAAAGAAAATAAATGTAAATTGGATTTAGATAAAATTAGTTATCAATTATAATATAAAATTAAATTATTTGTGAAATAGATTTAGTTCCAATTTAAAACCAAACAAAATCTTAAGCTCAAATACTTGAATTAATTATTTTAATAACGTTTGAAATATATTTTTTTTTTTGTTTTTAACTTTATCTTATGGTATTAGCTGATAGTTAGATATTAATCTAGTAATCGATGGTCCTGTAAAACAATAATAGAGCACCAAGTATTTAATTTATTTTTCTTTAAATCATAAAAAATATAACATATTCATAAATTTAGTTGCAATAAAAAAAACGTAATTAGAATAAAAAGTACAAAATTTACTTCCCTAATTACTTCGAGTTCTAATATAACATGTTTCTATTTCATTAAAGTAATTACAATAATCTATATTTAATAGCTCTAAGCATGGGAAATTTATCTCCTGTACACTGGCCGTTAAAGTCATCAAGACTCAAATCAAAAAGGGCAACACCCCCCAAACCTCGTGTCTTGACATAAGCTGCCTTATAAGAAGCGGTATCGGGATCTTCGTAACTAACCCACATGCCGTTCTCACCATTTTCATCGGCAGGACGAAAAGCATAAGTGCCATATTTCTTAGTGGGATCAGCAACACGACGCAAAGGTGCATCTGCACCAGATCGGCCTACATTCGTAGGGTTGGGCAGTTTCATGCAAACCTCTGCCCAGTTTAAGAGACCGGCTTGTTTTGTTTGAGGTGCGGGATCAGCAGCACCCTTGGTATCAGATACAATAGGAAAGCCGTTAACATTCGAATCTGATGAAGTTTTCCAAGCTCGTCCATAACTAGCAATGCCTACATTAAGTCTACTATGAGGGAAACGCTGACCAATCCAATAGTCAACTTGGAAATCAACATTGTAATGTGGCTGGCGGTTGCCTTCTAAGGCAATGGGGTACAGTGGTGCAGTGTAGTCAGCTTCTTCGGGATTGCGATCGGGTGTAGTAAAATCAAAGGCTGCCAAATTAACGAAATCCAATTGAGTAGCTAAAGCCGGGACATCAAAGTACCCTACAACAAATATTATGAAAATTAAAATAATTTCAAAAATTATTAGTAAAATAAAACTTACAAGTTGAATTGACATTAGGCAAAACCGTTAAAGAAATCAAGAGATTGTTTGAATTAAATATCGATCTTAAAGTGCTGACAAAATTTGTAAATTGCTGTTTATGCTCATCAGCTTTTTCGTCAACAACAAAGTCACCCGTAAATAGCTTCTTGAAGGACTTCCAGGCCATACCAGCACCAGAGTGTACCTTGCGTGGTTTATTGCGTGGCAACTGGAATGCCAAATCCAAGCCATCAAAATTGTAGCTACGCAAAAGATCACGAGCTGATTCAGCAAATGCCCTATATTTGTCAGCGCCACCCTCTAAAAGTTGCACATATTTATCAGGATTTTCAAAATCTTTATCGCCACCAACGCTCAACAAGAATTTAATGTGAGGGTACTTCTCCTTTAGCTCTGTGACAGTAGCGAAATGACGTCTTTGCAAGTCACGTTGTGTATTCAAACTTTTTAGATGGAAATTCTCGGAATTAATGCCAGCATAACCGTAGATCACATGAGTGCAAAATTGTAAAGCAATTTCAAAATCTGCTGTTGAAAACTTGGCCAAACCTTAAATAAAATACAAACAAAAAAAAAAAAAAAAATGAAAAAAAGAAATACAATTACTTCCGAAATTAAATTAATTAAATTTATTTACCATCTCTATCAACACTCGATGCATCATAAAAACACACCAAATTTGGACCAACAGCCAGTGTCAGCTGAAGCACAGTCAGTGCCAAAAACAGACTCAAGTAAAGCTTCATTGTCTTCTTATTCTAATTAACGGCAATTAACCGTATAAAATCGTAGTTTAATGTGTGATGGCGTTCACAGTTGAAATCAAACTAAATAACAATTTGCGATTGTCCGTCAATTCATTGTGGCTTAACAAAAAAAAAAAAAAAAAACTTATCAGTTTTTTTTCATTCTGTGTTTCGATTTCTATGAGGTCAGACATTTTTCAAAATATTTTGCGGGTTGCTGTAAGGGGCACAGAAACAAAGATTTGTTTTGATTTTAGTTTTACGATATTTGAAGTGAAAAAAATTAATAAATAAGTAATCTTGCAGAGAATTTTAATTGTAAGCTACGCTTTTAAGAATATTAATTTAAAGTTTAAGTGTGGAGAGCAAAAGCTTTATATAATATATGACCACATTTAAATGTTCACGATCAAAAACATACAGATCGTTATGTGTACATGTTCTTACGTATATATTTATGTGTAGTCATGTGTTGTGGCAAATAAGTTTAATAAAAGTTTGTGTCAGAGGAATACTTAAACAAACTTTATGATATTTTGTCACTATACAGCCATTGTTTGGATAACTTCTGGTCATATTATAAACAAGTTCTAATTATATCATAACAACAGCTAAGTCTGTTCAATATTAAGTCATACTCTTGTCATTTCCTACATAAAATCAAAGCCTTGGCATAGTTACGTCATTGGCAAGAAGTATTGTAGGCATAGACAGGTTTCAGTAACGCCATTATTGTATCATAGCCCAGACTTTCTCTGCGTTATCCATTGTATTAAAAATAGTAAGAAATTATTACTTTTAAATTATTTAAATTTTAAATAAGTTAAAAAAGTGAATTATAGCATTGCTGATGTTGAACAATTCCAAATATTAAATAATTTCATTTTAAACTACAAGTGTACTAAACTACTACGAAAGTATACTATACTAAAGTATACTAAACGAAAGTATACTATAGTAAAGTATACTATACGAAAGTATACTATACTAAATAATACTATACGAGAGTATACTATACTAAAGTATAATATACGGAAGTATACTATACTAAAGTATATTATACGAAAGTATACTATAATAAAGTATACTATACGAAAACATACTATACTAAAGTATAGTATACTAAAGTATACTATAATAAAGTATACTATACGAAAGTATACTATAATGAAGTATACTATACTAATGTATACTATACTAAAGTATACTGTAATGAAGTATACTATACTAAAGTATACTATACGAAAGTATACTATAATAAAGTATATTATAAGAAAGTATACTATAGTAAAGTATACTATACGAAAGTATACTATACTAAATAATACTATACGAGAGTATACTATACTAAAGTATAATATACGGAAGTATACTATAATCAAGTATATTATACGAAAGTATACTATACGAAAGTATACTATACTAAAGTATACTATACTAAAGTATACTATACTAAAGTATACGATACTAAAGTATACTATACGAAAGTATACTATACTAAAGTATACTATACTAAAGTATACTATACGAAAGTTTACTATACGTAAGTATACTATACGAAAGTATACTATACGAAAGTATACTATACTAAAGTATACTATACGAAAGTATACTATACTAAAGTATACTATACGAAAGTATACTATACTAAAGTATACTATACGAAAGTATACTATACTAAAGTATACTATACGAAAGTATTCTATACTAAAGTATGCTATACTAGCGTATACTATACGAAAGTATACTATACTGAAGTATAATATACCAAAGTATACTATAGTAAAGTATACTATACTTAAGTATACTATACGAAAGTATACTATACTAAAGTATACTATACTAAAGTATACTATATGAAAGTACACTATACGAAAGTATACTATACTAAAGTATACTATACGAAAGTAAACTATATTAAAGTATACTATACGAAAGTTTATAATACTAAAGTATACAATGCTAAAGTATACTATACTAAAGTATACTATACTAAAGTATACTACACTAAGGTATAATATAGTTAAGTATACTATACTAAAGTATACTATACGAAAGTATTCTCTATTAAAGTATACTATACTAATGTATACTTTACTAAAGTATACTATACTACTATACTACAGTAAAGTATATAGTAAAGTATACTTTACTGATGTATACTATACTTGAGTATACTATACTTAAGTATACTTTAACAAAGTATACTATACTTAATAATACTACACTAAAGTATGCTGTACTACAGTATACTATGCGAAAGTATACTACACTAAGGTATCATATACTAAAGTATACTATACTCAAGTATATTATATGAAAGTATACTATACGAAAGTATACTATACTAAAGTATACTACACTAAAGTATACTATACTAAAGTATACTATACTAAAGTATACTATGCTAAAATATACTTTACGAAAGTATACTATACTAAAGTATACTATACGAAAGTATACTATACTAAAGTATACTTAACTAAAATATACTATACTAAAGTATACTTTACTGAGGTATACTACATAAAATATACACCCATTCTAGCCCCCTTGAAGGTAAAGTTGCTGAGGAATGTATCTAATATACTTAACGTACGATCGATACACAAACATCCAAATATTCTAATTTTTATATGTATAATATTCGTTGAACATAACAATAAAACTTTCGATTCAATATAAAATAATTTTGCCTTTATTTGAATGTTAAAAACTTTTTGTACAATTTCATAATAATTTAAAGAAAATTACAAACGATACTTTGCTGCCCTTAAGAGAGGATATTTATCACCTGTACACAAACCGCGGAAGTCATCGTAACTTAAATCAAATAAAGAGAGACCACCTAAGCCTTTGGAACGAACATACGTGGCTTTATTCGACGCTGATGCTGGGTCTTCATAACTTATCCAAATACCATGGTTACCATTGTCGTCAGCTGGGCGATAGGCATAAGTACCATAACGTTTAGTTGGATCACTGACACTTCTTAGAGGAGCATCAGCACCCTTGAGAAAACTATTAGACGGATTTGGAAGCTTAGCACAAATTTCAGGCCAACTTAAAAGACCAGGTGTTTGACTTTGCATGCCAGCTTCTGCGGGTCCTTCTGTTTTAGGTACGACTGGCACGCCAGTGGAACCCGAATCAGTTGAAAGTTGCCATGCACGACCATAAGTAGCCATTCCCAATATAATTTTATGTGCTGGGCATTGATGCTGTAACCAGTACGATACTTGAAAATCGACATTATAGTGCGGCAAACGATTTTGTTCAAAGGGTTCATACAATGGTGCAGTATAATCGGCCTCTTCAGGATTACGTTCAGGTGTGAGAAAATCAAAAGCGGCCAAGTTAACATAGTCCACAAAGCTAGAAACCGCAGGTATATCAAAGTACCCTTTAATGAAAATATAATTTAAGTAATACACTTTTCAAAATCACTATATTAAGAACTTACAGGTCGAATTAACATTCGGTAAAACGGTGAGAGATAGTAGTAGACCATCTGGCTTAAGAGCATTTCTCAAATCTCTCACTAAAGTTGTAAACTGTTCCTTGTGCATAGCGGCATTGGGATCAACAATAAAGTCTCCAGTAAATACTTTTTTAAACTTCTTCCATAACGAACCAATTTCAGAGTGAACTTTACGTGGTTTATTTTTAGGAAACTGGAAAGCTAAATCGATGCCATCAAAACCATATGAACGTACCATTGAATAAGCGGTATTAATAAATGCGGCCTGCTTAACACGCTCCCCTTCCAAAAGTTCAATATATTTGTTAGCATGATCAGGATCAATATCTTTATCTCCACCAATGCTGAGAAGTACTTTTAAATGGGGATATTTCCTTTTCAAAGCGGTTACTTCAGAAAACTGATATCGATGTACATCCAAATCTTCATGTAAACTGTAGACCTGATAAAGATCGGGCTTAATACCCAAATAGCCATAAACCAAATGTGAACAAAATTGTAAGGCAATTTCTAAATCTGGATTTAAAAGTTTGCCCAAACCTGTTTTAAGGAGAGAAAAAAAGAAAAAATTAAAATTTAAAATTTAATTTATTAACACTTCAAATCATATCATCATTTGTAGCTAATTGTAACGCCATAACATAGAAAAGTGGCCATATTAGCGGGTTTTAATTTTTAGCATGCAATATACATAATTACGATACACACAGCACAACATATTTATTTTAGTTTCTTATAAAATTTGATGTGATTTCAACTACAGCATAAACATTTAGTACGCAACAATTGAACGCACTATCCAATATTTACCCATATGAATGGCCAAATCAAGCTTAAAAAGTACGTATTGTTTGACTGAAAGTAGAAATTTTAAGGTGCGGTTTATATCTAAAGCCAAAATCATTTTTCTCTACGAACGAAACTAATTTTATAGTTTGGCAAACACTGTGGTTACACAGTCTATTAAAATTTAGTATATAAGAGATTTCCCAATTAAGTCGATAGTAAAATGAAAGAAAACACGGACAGTCTACTTGTGCTATTGTTTCTATGTTGAAATATATTCTTGCGTAGGAAAAGATGTAGTCAAAATAGATAAATTGTTTTATATTCTTAGTTAAAAAGTGGGGAAGCAGACTTAACAAGTGCTTTCAGAAATAAAAACAAATTAAAACAAAAAAGTTTGAAAATTAAAAATTTTTAAGTTTGGTAACACTGCCAGTAATACAAATAATGTTGAATAAAAACTCTACTTATAAAAACTTATTTTCTCGCCGAAAACTATAAAATAATAAATCAGTTTTTTTAATTTTTCTAATCATCTTTACAATCTTAATATTCTAATTAAGCAATAAATTATCATTAAATAGTTGTCATGAGTTATTATTGTTGGCATTCGAAGGAAAAGAAATAATATTATAAACAATTTAAATAAGTGTAAAAATAACAAGTTTTATTTCCGTCGTCGTGATAGTGTTGCCAGATTAAGGGATCTTTCCGACATTAAAAATATTTTTTATTTAGCTGGGACAAATATCTAGAAGCTAAAAGTGCTAAAAACACGCGCTGCCTTTGTTCTGCATCTGCTTGTTGTTCGTGTTTTTTGAAATTCATAAACAAATGTTATAAAATATAAACAACCTTTGACATGTCTAACTACAAACCAGCTGGGCGGACGACACTATCTATTAAAATAAATGTACCTTGCTAAAAACTATATTTCGTGTTTTTGGGCGGGATCTTTTAGCATTTGCTTGTCTACCTACTTTAGATTAACTCGGATCAGTTCAAGGCGTACTGAGAGATCTGCTAATTGTTGCAGCATAATTTTTTATTCATTAAAAATGTTAATTTTACATAAATCTTGAAAATTGGATGTAAAACAGGATGTAAAAAGCTAACAATAATAATGTTAGAACCATTTGAAAATGACTGATTTATTACATAAAAATACCTACATATAAATAATAATTTAAGAAACACAACCGAATGTTTTTGGTTTTGGGGATTTTTTTTTTTTTTTTGAATGGGACCAACACACAATATTAAAATATTGATATGAAAAAAAAATTAAATTAAACAAAATTTTTATTTAAAAAAGCTGACCAAGTGCTTAAAAAATTAAAAAACAAAATTTGTTATTAATTTTAACACCTTTTACCATAGATGGAAAAAAGGTATATCAAAGTTTTGTATGCCGTTCTTTGCATAGCGAAGTCGATTGAGCGATGTCTGTCTGTGCGTCCTTGTTCGAGTTGAAATTAACATGGTCAAGATGATCTAGAGAAAAGAGGATTACGCCAATCGATCAGACATGGTTTCAAAAATATTGCTATTGAGAATGGGCAAGATATGTAGAGAGAAAATCTTTTTTGCAATCCAAAAAATATTTTTTGGGGATTTCATAAAAAAAAAATTAATTGGGGGCAAGTCTAACTACTAGGCGGTAGCGTATTTTTTGTATGAAGCTTGATAGTAATGTTTCCGGCGAAAAGTAATCAATTCGCTTACTCTGCCATATAGTAAAATATTCTCTGTTTTTATCGATTTTATGCGAGAAAACAATCTGGCAACCGTAGGTCATGATTCACTTCATATTATTCAGCGACTATTGTATGACTATTTAATGCTGATCATGTGTCATGCGACGTGTTTGCACATTAAAATGAGAAAATTTTAAGAAAAATTTTAATTGTATTTGATTATTTTGTTTGTTATTTTTTCAACACTAGACTACAGAAGCTCTATTTGTTATTAAATATTCTTATTTATTTAGATTATTTAATTTATTTGTTTTACTTTGATTGTTTAGTTTATTACTTTGTATGTTTTCACTTTCATTATTTTGTTAAAGTTTACTGCAGAGTCTGTTTGTTAAATTTAAATAAATTCTATAGATTTTTTACAACAGTCTTAAGTGAGATTAAAGTTTGTATTTGCTTTAATATTTCTTGTTTTTATTTGTGTAATTGTAAGCTAAGCGAAGATTGATAAACTTTTGAACTGTGTTTGTATAAAGTTCATTGAATCCGTTGCTTCTATTATTTATTTATTTATTAAGAAAGAGTATTGTAGTTTTTGCCAAGTGCATGATCTCTGTGTTAATGATCATGTTTTTAGATTTCGTTGGATGAAATTTTTTCTTGCTAGATTAATCTAGAACTATGTTAATAACTTTTCAGGAGAAGGTTTTTAACTTCCTTTGTAATAAAACAATAGCTAATTTTAAAGGTAAATGATTTAACGAGTCTAGTAAAAAGTCCTCATCAACAATAAGGTCGACGGTTTAAGAGTGTATTATGTTTTATTTTTCTGTTTTTTATTTATTTGAATTTTCTCAAAGTTTTAAGCAAATTAATTTGTTTAAAATAAAAACGTTGAATTTTCAGTTATATATTTTTAATTCACTGTTATGGAATTTGCAGGTGATAGTAAGTATTGATGGCCGTTTCGCATAAGCGGAATCGAATCAATTATTTCAAACATATATCTTTCCAAATGCATTGCTGTGATGAGAGCATTCGTCGTATAAAAACCATAACCTTTAAAAGCATGTAGGAAATGTTCCTACCAATATCTTCTTACAAGTTTAATTCGAATAATTTTTATTTACCAGCAATATTATTTTTGAAAATTATTTGCTGCTTTCCTATATCAAATGAACATTTCGTTCGTACAATTTATATTTCAAGCGGCAACAAATTAATTTGTCTTGCCATGTCAATTGCACGAATGAATATTCCTTCGATATAGTGGACCAGGTAGAAGATTATTATTAGTCCAAAATTTTGGAAGCACTGAGTTTATAAAATGTTAGTAGACAACAACAGACTTGCAATGATTTATTACGTTAGAAACTATTATGTTAAAAATTGTATATTAAAAAAAAATTACTAAAAAATTACCTTCACGAATAAAACTGCCCGAATCATAATAACAAAACAAATTTGCTGTTCCATTGGTGGCACCATATATACCGGCTACCAACGATAATAAAATCAACAATTTCATGATGTTTGTTTTCATTTGATGGTAACTACTTTTGATTTTACTTATTTGAACGATGCGTTGAGCGGAGACACAACCGTAATCTTGCCGATTTAAAATGACACTAAATGATTTGAATGAAACTAAGGCTTTAGCGAAGCGTTATTTGAAATAAATCTGTTCCTCAATGTAAAATATAAACAAATAAGAAAAATGAAGTACTAAAACTTTTCGTATTTAAGCTTTTACTTTGAACGGTATTTATATTGAGTGAATAATGAGAATTTGAGCACAATAATATTGCTTTTGTTGTTCAAAGGCTGACATAATAGCGATAATGCAACTATTGTACCAGTGCCAAATATAGAGATCACGTCACGATATTATATGTCAACTAATCAGTGTGTCAATCTGTTAATCGCTCAATTCCAAGTAAACGAAATGTAAATATTTTTGCTTTTAGTTTTTAATTTGTTTTTAAAGATCATACAATACAACTCACATATTAAATGGAACAATTAATGGAAAATTATATTTACTTGTGTTTTTCTATGTAAAAATGAGAATCAAAATAAATAAAAACTTAAGTAATTAAGCATTAAGTTCATGCGTTGAATTTACTACAAATAATCAGACAGTTTTTAAGGTCAAGTTTGAGTAAAACGTAAATAAAAATACCAGAAAATATTTTTTTTTCAATTAAAACCCAATTTATTTTTTCTGTTGTTAAATTATAATCTCGATACTTCTTAATAAAAAAAATAATAAACTTAAAAATAACTTTTAACTGAACGCAAAATTGGATACTTGGCCCCCGTGCATAGACCCCTGAAATCATCGTAACTAATATCGAACAGAGCCACACCACCTAAACCCATTTGTTTTGCATACTCAGCTTTAATGCCAGCAAAATCTGGATCATCAAAACTAATCCATATGCCGTGCTCATCATTATCATCGGCTGGACTAAAAGCATAATTGCCATATTTATGCTCAATATCGAAAACTTTACGTGCGGGAGCATTAGATCCTCTATATTCTCCGACCGTGGATAAAGTCACCTTTGAACATACTTCTGGCCAACTTAAAAGGCCTTCTACTTTTGATTGTAATCCTGCCGCAGCTGGACCCATTGTGGCTGGTACTACTGGCAGACCAGTTAAACCAGAATCTCGGGACAGTTTCCAAGCGCGAGCATAAGTGGCAATACCCAAGTTTAGTTTATGTGCTGGGCAACCATTTATTACCCAATGTTGCACTTGAAAATCAATGTTGTAGTGTGGCAAACGATCTTGTTCATCTTTTAGATAAATGGGCGCCGTATAGTCAGCTTCTTCAGGATTACGCTCTGGCGTTAAGAAATCAAAGGCAAATAGATTGATGTATTCGAATTGATGGTGAGTTTTGGGAATATCGAAGTACCCTGTAATAAAATAAACAACGCCAACAATCATAAGAAAATTAAAAAATGTATTATGAATATTTATAATTTAAGGAAACTATACACATACTAAGATAACTTTAAAAGACAATACTATTAGAAAGACTATAAATATTGTATAGTTTTCCTATGGCTGAAAACCATTGCATTGATTTTGTCCCTGAATTTTGAAGACATGGTGGCACTATAACTAAATTAACTAAATTTAAGAGCTGACAAAATAAAAAATAAAAATTAAAATTCATTTTATGAAGAAAAGATGAGCGAACAATTTATGATAGAATTACACAATGTGCTATTATTTATTATAATTATAATTTTTGGGTACTTCTTAAGGGTGTAGAACTTAAGGTAGAACTTAGAAAGGTTTAACTGAAAAACGAACTATCCTACTGCGGTATTTTTTGATTAGCATACTCTGGCAAATCATCGTAAATAGACTGACGATTAAAAAACACTACCCAATTACCAAAATCCTTTGATATTTAGCGGTAAGAATCATTTTTGTTATTTATGGTTTGTTACTAACAGATCTTACAGAAAGACGCACTGTTTGGTTCGATCTACGCTGGTGGCATCATTGGGCTTTTTCTTATTTAAAAATAAATTCTAAATTAAAATTTTATCGGGCTTCTGAAAAACCCACTTTTATAACAGTCCAACAAATATCTCCATCTAAAAATTTTTATGACGGGCTTTCCGTCTACATTCAGTTTTGTTTTAAAATAGAAAATTATATTAAAATCAAAAATATTCTTAATGTGGCAACACTGATTTTATGCCTTCTATTCTGTTGTAAAATTTACTTAGCGATAAGTTCAGGGGCGATGTCGGTAACGTAAGTAACGTATAATCATCACCGTATATGCCTACTCTTCCTTATTTTGCGATTTACATTTTTTAAACACAACTAAAAAATGCTTTTAAAACTACTGGCATTTATTAAAAAATAAAAACTAAAAGCCTCGCCAAACTATTGATTAGCTCATTTTAATTTGTTTACTTACATGAGGAATTAACATTTGGCAAAACAGTCAAGGTCATTGATAAATTTGCAAGTCGATAAGAATTATGCAATTCGTTTACAAAAGTCGTAAACTGTTGCTTATGCGTTTCGGCTTCGGTGTCCACTATGAAATTTCCAGTAAACAACTTTTTGATTTTTTTCCAAACCATACCAATCTGAGAATGAACTTTTCGGGGTTTATTGCGTGGAAATTGAAATGCCAAATCTAAGCCATCAAAATTATTTGACTGAAGCAATTTAATAGAAGACTGTACAAAATTCTGATACATAAGTTTTCCACCTTCGAGAAAGCGTATATATTTATTCTCGTCCACTTCATCATGATCTTTGTCACCACCCAAACTTAAATAAACCTTTAAATGGGGATATTTCATTTTCATGGCCGTTATTTGACGATAATGAAACATATCTCTATCCACATTGATACTGGAAATATCATAATATTTACGGGTTAGACCAGCATAACCATAAATAAGATGAGTACAAAATGGTAGAGCATTCTCCAAATCATATTGTGATAATTGGGCGAGACCTGAAATAAAATTGAAAATAGTGTTATAAAGCACACATTCCAAAAATTGTTCTTCTTCTTACCAGCTCTTGTGGAACTCTCAGAGTCGTAATAACATACTAATCTTTTATCTGTCTCCTGTCCCAAGATAATGTGCGTAAGACTTATAATTGCTAAGCAACTTGTAAATAATTTTTTCATTTTCAAAATTTATTCGTATTTTGTTGTGTTTCAGATGAGTTTAAAATTGCAACTGAAATTTGCGCGAGGGTTTATTTATTGGCCAAAACATGATTTCATATTAATTCAAAGCGAGTTTCTTATCAATTTTAATGTTGTTTTTTTTTTTAATGTAAAAATATTAAATCTTTTATTTTGTGTGATTTCAGAAAAAAAAACTAGTAAGAACAACTAATTAAAAATGTAAAAACATCTCTGATGTATTTTTAATCGTAACCCAGCAAAAACTTTTACAAAACTTAGGCATTTATAGTAAAAACATCACTCAGCTGAGTTAAAGCAAAGCATGCGACTATGAGACTAAGGCATGATTGTACATGAGTGCACGTTCAGATTCGTTTCGTGTTTGTTTATTTTTTCTCAATTTTGTAAATTTTTTTATTAAAATAAATTTTTGGTTAAACCAAAAGTAAAAATTTCAATTAATTTAAATTGCAACAGGTGGTAAAAAATGTCTAATTTATGTAGAAAGAAATCTTGACACTGAAAAAAGGCTTTCGAGTTATAAAAAGTTTTATTTGTTTTCAGATAGCAATTTAATAAAATTAATATTTGATTCAGTTACTTATTTTATTGATTGAGTCAATTAATTATTTAGTTGGAAATTTTGTAATAATTTTTTAATAAAATAATTTAAAAAATTAAAAATTAAATAAAATTTCATATTTTTGAACTGTAAAGATTTTTTCCTAATAAAAATACGCCTTCGAAATAAATTAATTGCTTAAGGAAGAAATAAATAAATAAATAAATAAATGAAAAAATATTTAGTGTCGGTTATATATTTTATATCTCTAGGGGCAGCTTTGAAATACTTTTACCGCTGGGAGCCAATTTTATAAAAATTTAAATTCAATTGAATTTTAATGGTGGTATGTCTTTTACGTTTTGCTCCTTTAGGGTCGTGTCTGTGCGACTTAATTAAATTAAACCATCAATTAAATCGTATCAAAATTTTAAAATCGTGTAACATTCCTCTCTTATTGCATGTAAGTGATCTTTTATATTATAAGAAAATTAAAATTGTAAAAGTAATTCAAATATATATCAAATTTTTTAGACTGGATATAAATCTAAAGACACGAAATTGCATAAAAAAATTTTATTGATGGAAACTAAACCGACCCTAAGACATATTAAACTTAAAAGTATTAGCAAGTGACAGCTGCTGAGGAAAAGTTCGAGTTTAAATTAAAAAATAATTAAACAGAAAAATGAAAAATATTCTTACATACAATTAGACTGTCATATGCTGAACAAAGGTAATGTTAGGTTAATAAATAATAAGCTTCGCCTTTAATAATGCTGAAGATCACAACTAACACTTCTTTAAAGGTAACTGTCATTGGACCGCTACTAGTTGAAGCAACCAGTTATACCGATTAAATGGTGAAAGCAGAACTCGTCAGCTATTATTTGATAGTAACAAACTCTAAAGCCAAGAGTAGATAAAAGTTTTAAACAAGATTTGCAAAACGATGAGGGAAGTAAAAGGAACCAAAATATTATGGTGCTGCTTTAGTTATTCCGATACGAAAGCAATTAATGAAATTTTTGGCAAATGGCTTCTACTACATGTTAAGGTTAAGGTTGAGGCATTTGCTTAAATTACAATTCTAATTTAAAATTTTCTCTCAATTTTTGACACATAAAATTTTAAGGTTTATAATCGTATCAACTAACTTAACATCGCGTAGTGGTTTATTAATATTTTGAATGTATAGTAGTTACATAGATATAAAATGTTGCTGGGTTATTTTCAATAATAAAAATATATTTCAAAATCATCTCTTACATTCCATATTTCTACGTAATAGTTTATTATTTATTGCTTTTAATTTGTATATATCAGTATATTTTACACTACTTTTATTGTTTTTACAACGTACGCTTAAAATATCGTGTGTCACATTCGTATATTTATGTCGTTATAAAAATACAATCACTTCCCAATATAAAAATATTTTTTTTTAAATAGTTTGGCCTTGAAATTGAATAACATCTTTAAAGTAACAACATTTTTGCCTGTTATTCTTTAAGATTTAGCTCAAAGTATATCTATAACAAGTACATGCAGGAGCTCAGGTGATATTTGTTTACATCACCCAATATGTCAAAGTTTGTTTATATTTTTGTTTATATTTTTATTCTTTGTTTGCTTTTTTCAGTTTTCTTCATGTTTCTTCCGGGGATAGTAAACGAAATTTTCCGATTACAATTTTAAAGCTCAAATTAAATTAATAATAGTTTTCACAAATTCTTGTTTTCATTAACATTTCTATATATATAAACAGATTATTGTGTTATATTTTTATTATTATTATTTATTAAAATTGATATTTACTTTTTGTATTTCCACAAAATACTATCATAGCCACTTCCCCATCTATGAGTTGTAGTCAGCGTTTTTTGACACATTGGGAGATTTTTACACAAACAAAATGCCTGTTGTTGTTTTAATGTTGTATTTGTTGTAGACTTGCATGTACTTGATATAGATATACTTTGATTTAGCTTTTTTTCTATTAAATAAACTTCATTTTTTATAATAAAATAAAAATTAATAAACTGAACTATTTCCGGTTTTAAAATCATAATACTACGTAGGTATGTTTAAAAATAGAAGAAATTTTAAAAACTTACGAAAAAACGTCACTAAGAAACAATTAATCTTACGTTTTGTACTACAGGTCGCTATAAAAAACTGTCTACAACAATTTGATAACCTGCATTTTCTCATAGATAATTTGGATCACAAATACTATAATTATACCTTTTACCACAAAAAGTGGAAAAAGCGTAAAACTAAGTCTGTCATTTTATTTGTTATTTCTATAATATCCATTTCCGACCTCAAAAAGTATATTTACTCTGACTTCTTATGAATAGCGAAGTCGATTGAGCGATGTCCGTCTTTCCATTCGTGTCAGTGTTGAAATCAAGTTTGCCGAGTCACTAAATCAGCTGGTAAAAATTTAAATACGCCAATCGGTCAGACATAGTATCGAAAGAAGTGCTTTGAGAAATCAGCCAGATCGGTCCATGTCATTTGACGGGCAAAACACCACTATAACCTCTAAACTTTCTACATCGTTTGAAATAATAAAGTAACTCCAATCAAAAAAAAAAAAAAAAAAAAAAAAAAAAAAAAAACAAATATATAGGCCGATAGAGGAATAAAAAATAAAAATAAAACATGAAGTGCAAATATTGGAGCTCGCCTATATATTCCGAGTTACGGACCTCTGAGCTTTTCAAAATTTTTAAAATAATAATATGGGTATATTTTAAAAGATTTTGAAGACATTATTAAGACAATTTTTTTTTAATGCTTAAACTCATTAAGAAAAGATGACAGTTTTATTTACATATTTTAATTTTGTAATTCTGGAATTACTTCACTAAACTAGATTTAAATAAATGGTGAAAGGTATATAAGATTCGGCATAGCTGAATATAGCACTCTTACTTGTTTTTAATTAAAATAAAATAAATAAAAAACAATGAAAAGTAAAGAAGCACGGAAAATGGATAGTAAAATGTTCATAACGGAAAAGGGTAAATAAAAGATTCCAAATAGCTTCATTATCACGGACTTTTCCTTCGTTTTTCTTTTTTTTTGTTTGTGTTGTTTGTGTACTTTCGGAATTTTTAATATGATTACGTTTTATTGCCTTTCACAATTATTCAATGAGTAATTGCAAACTACGTGTTTAAAACTGATTAGAACTTAAATAAAAATTTCATTAGTAAATAAAAGGACAAATTTTTTATTTTATTAAATTTTTCTTAAAATGTATCAAAATAGCAGCTTGAATGGTTGTTAAAATTAAATTGAATCGAAGAATTATAAAGTGGGTCTTGATTTTTTTTTTAAATAAAATATATTATATTTATTTTTTTTATGTATACCCGTGATACACTTAATTATATATGTACGGAATTTGTTTTTTATTGTATTTGTGCGCTTCATGCATTATTCCTAAAACTTCGCTTATACACGATACTATGGGAAAAACTAGATTTATAACACATTTTTTGGAAGTCGTCGTGATGCATATCATACGCAGCTACACTACTCACACCTATCTCCTTTACGTATTCTGCCTTAATACCAGCAAATTCAGGATTATCAAAACTTATCCATATGCCATTGTTGTCATTCTTATTAGCCGTTCGAAAAGTTGCCATATTTACCCTCAACATCAATAGTATTTGTAAAATACTTTTTGTGGCAAATTCAATATAAATTTCCGGTCAACTGAGCAGACCAGGTCTTTAAGATAATTTTCCTTGATCAGCAGCCCCATTAGTACTTTCGACCACCGGTATGCCAGATAAACCGGAATTAGATGTAAGTAAAAATTCTTATATTTAATTTATTACTGCACAGCCATTTTGAATCCAATGTTCGACTTGAAATTCAGTATCATTTTGGGGAAGACGATTGGCACCGTGTTTAAAACAAATCGGAGCACTGCAGTCAGCTTCTTTTGGGTTTCTTGCAGGTATCAAAAACGGCAAAGCCGAAAAGATTGATAAATTCAAAATTTTTATGGATTTAAAATATATCAAAGTACCCTGAAATTATTGAAAATTGACATTATGTTAAAATCAAACTCCATATATAAAAAATATGCACATATAAGGAGTTTGACAGTCGTGTATACCAGAAAAAATAATAAATTTACCTACGCTGCCACCTGGTAATTGATTCGCCCTGGGTTGATATTTGCGACTCATTGCTTTTTATTTTGAATATTAGTAAATAAAGAGAGGAAAGAGAGAAAAAAATTTAACAACCAAGCATTTTCCTTTACAGATAAAATATTTTATGGTCATTACCAAAAGATATGTTATTAGGGAGTAGTTTTGAAAATGTAGTCGGTTTCAACATTACAATAGTTCATATTAATATTTTTATCTTCAAGACAAACTTAAACAGAAAAAGTATACTAAAGGCAAATGTAGTTAGTCTAGTTCTATTTGAAAGCAAGAATTTCTAGTGACTTTTTTTACTCTTGTTTTGTTAAATGGTCGCCCAGAGTTGTATTTTGAAGTTTACTTAGGAAAAAACCCATTCTGAAAATTTGTTCTTATTTAAATCTAAAACTTTTTTGTTCAATAAGAATATTATAAAATACTGAAAATAAAGTAAAAAATATCTAAACTGCTACATAATACTTACATGTAGAATTAACATTTGGTAACACTGTCATCGACAACTGTATAATCGCCTTAAGAAAATCATTTCTTAAACCACTAACGAAGCTTGTGTGAGTACAAATTAGTATCAATTACTTCATCGCCTGTAAGAAGTTTTTCAATTTTTCGGCTACAGCACCTAAACTGGAATGGACTTTACGAGGCTTATTACTCGGGAATGAAAAAGCCAAGCCATCAAAATAATTCAACTTTAGAAACATTCTTACGTTTTCGATAAAATGCTTCTGCCCAAAATCGCCGGCTTTTAAAAATAATAAATATTTCTGTTTCAATTCTACTTTGTCACCGTCCACACTCAAAAAGATCTTCAAATGAGGAAATTGTATTTTTAAATCTCAGGGTTCACAGTGAACTGGCGTACTTCGAATATTTCTGGCAAGATTTGGGCAAAGCTATATATGAGATAAGTACGAGTACAATGGAGCTTTAGTTAAATTTTTTTCAAAGTAGTGAGGATAACCTGAAATTCAATGTATTATGATCTTCAGTTAATAATAAATAAATTAAGTATTTCAGTTCACTTTCTTACCTTGTTTGTCTGTATTTACTGCGTCATAATTACAAATTAGGCGTTGCATCTTAGCAAGTTGTATGTGGCATAAAATTCCGATTATTATCAGTGAATTAAGTTTGATTTTAAATATTTTTCCTTAAGTATTCGCTTAGAACATTTAAGCACAACTGAATAAATTTGTAGTCATAAAAGTAAAAATTATTTAACTAACGCTGGAAATAATCTATAAGTCAGCGTTTTTTTAATGTTTTATATAGAATATCAAATTACACATTTCCTATACATACATTTTACTATTGCACTAGTCATAATTTGATGGAATAAAAATTCAAAATAGTTGTGATAAAAACGTTTTTCCCAAAGATATATCAAAAAGTTTTCAAATTTATTACAAATGACCTGCAGAGTTTGTGTTTTGTGCATATTACTGACTTAGTTTTGCTCAATTAAATTCACTCTATTACCCATGTTGAATCTACCGTCACTGAATAATTTGTAGCTTGTGCTGCATGAGTTTCGTTTGACGTATTTGCGTAAATATCGTATAAAGGATTTCAAACAACTGATCCACTTTTGGGAATGGGTCTAACTAAGAATATATAAAGCAACGATCGAATAATCCTTTCCTCATATGTTATTTAATGCAACAACGCCACTGGCCTTATTGACCATCATATTATTATGTCGCAAAGCTTAAGTTCGAACATAATGCTTAGATAAACGAAGGTGCTTATTAATTTAAAAGGTTGTCTCCCCATGCACAGTGCTTCAGCAAACAAAGTTAAGTCAAACATTTTGGTTATAAAGGGCGTAATCATTGGACTTATTCATTCGCAATTTATAACAGGTGGAAAATTATTAAATCTTCTTTAAGAATTAATAAAAGTAAAGAACAATTTTTATTCTTTACTTTAAAGTGGGAAAATTGTAAAAGAAAATTAAAAATAGCAACAAACATGCAGAATGAAATTAAAACGGCCTTCCGCCTTAGGAATAAGGTAGGTTTAAATTGTTGTACAATAAAGTTTTTAGGCATAAATCCATTATTTGGTTTAAGAAATTGTTAAAAGTCAAGAAATGAAACCAGGTTAAACGAATCAGGTGGATAGTTTCGGTGTATTAGAATCAAAAAAACTAAAACCTACCTGTGGAGACTACCTCAAATTTAACCATGTATCAAACATTTTTTATAAACAGATTATAAAAAGAACATGGAAAAATATGAAGGCTGCATAAATTCTATGAACTCAATATTATGAGCGGTAAAAAATAAGATATACGTTCACTTTTTTTTTTTCAGGATAAAATATGCTGTTTGTATTCTGCCTCAGCCTTGCTAGCTCTAGCACTCCTCTAGTTCGCCTCGTTAAGGTTTTTCATGCTCAGTAGTTTAAAGTAAGGGAAAACTTTCCATCAGTTGTTAAGTTAATAATTTTCTATTGTTTGGTATAATATATATGAATGATTTCTGCTAAGTAGCGTATTCTTGACCCAAAATTGGACAGGATGTCGATTACTGTGATCGTTATAATAACACACATAAACATTCAATATTATAAATTAATGGTGTCCCAATAATTAATAGAATATGATGAGCTATATAAGCAGTATTGAAATGGCCATATTAAAGTAAATTATTATAAGAAGGATTCCGAATAATAAATTTTCATATTGTATTTGCATGTGCACGTTGCTTATTTGTGGAGGTTGTTAACAATTTTTATTATTTCATTAAATCTTTCAAATACATATGAATGGTTTTCAAAGAAGGCCCTTATGTAGAGGGATGGAAGAAAAAATAAAAATAGTTAGTTATTAATGTTTGCTGTGTTTTTTTTTTATATATAAAACCAGTTGAGTTTTTGTTGTTTTTTGCTTTGTTGATTCAATATAGTTCTCATTTAATCAACTTGGCAATAGATATGAAACTTTCTAGTTTTGAATACAAAATTTGGGTAAAATCCACTGATGAGCTATATGAGTAGTAGTGAAATGGACATATGGATATGCTTACCCCGCAGTAATACATTTCATTTTGTAGTTTAAAATATGTAATAAGTATTTTGTGAGACTATCATGAAATATTTATATTTGAAGGAATCAAGCACGATTAAAGTAAATTTTTATAAAAAAGATTCCGAATAATAAATTTCCATAGTTTAAAATAATAAATAATATAGTAGTACAATAGTTGCTGTTACTTAATGTATATGACCACACTGTTGAAAGTTGTAGACAGTTGATTGAAATTTGCACAGAATTTCCTACTGCTAACTCTGCTATAACAAGTAGCAAACTTGAAATTTGAAATTAAAGATGTCCCTAAAACTGATGTAATTTGACCAATAGGCACTATCTTTGAAACCATTAAAGACAAACTATTGAAAATTAGACAGAATTTCCATTGCAATATCAAGTATAATAACAAGTAAAAATATTTAACATTGAAAATTAACGGGTGCTCTAATGGTTGTAATTTAATGTTAAAATTTCAACAAATTTTGTTTTAGTGTGTCAGCAATAAAATGTGTGAAAAATAAAGGGTGTCCTGCATCTGCATTCATATTTTGTTCTACGACACATATATCAAAAATTCTGACACATTATTTCTCGAATATTTTATAATACAATTAATATATAATTAATGCTTCATTTCACTAACACTAAACTGTCAGCTGTTAGTTTTATAACTGCACATAATGGTAAGTTTTAATATTTTGCTAGATTTTTGCGATATTCTTTACAAAGAGAAGGATCTGCAGCAATATTAATTTCTACAAGAACGAGTTGTAAAGTAATTTCCATAACCTGATAGTTGGTTGTTTATACCAACTGGTTCATTTAAATAAAAAAATTGATAAACATACAGGACGAAACTGTATACTTTTTCCTTGTGATTTTGTAATCCAATTTTATCAATAACTTTTTAATATTTGCTCTGTAATAAAACCATCATATTCATTTTGTTTACATAAAAAGATATTAAAAAACTGTTTTAATTATAATAATTAATAACAGCTCAATACCAACGATAACGAATAAAAAACCTCATTGAAAGAAACAACATAATAAATAATAATTAAAAGCCTTTGAAAAACCACATGAATCTTTTATATATGGAAATATTAAATGAATTAAAATAAAATGCGACATTAATAAATATTTTGTTGTTGCTATAGACAGAGGTTCCCAAACAGTCAAAATTTTTAAGAAAGAAAAACTGTTAAAAGAAAAGTTATTTAAAATTTAAGATAAAATATTAGAAATTACAAACTTTTGTTATTTTCCTTAAAAATGCTTGGACAAAGCACTCTTTTCTTAGACTTTAAGTAACTCTGCTTAATTTAATATTAAAAATATTAACAGAAAAAAAGCGTAAAAACAAATTTGCAAACGAATATAATTTAAAATCATGAATATTAAAGTGTTACAGCAACGCAAACCAACCAATATTCGTATTGCAAAAAAATCGAAAACCATAATCGTTTAAAAAAAAACATCAGCTCAAAGCAATGAATTTTATATGTGAAACAATTGTTTTTTAATTACATTAAAAAATATACACAAGAATTAAGATGTAACGAAAAAATAAATTACAATTAAAGTTAATGCAAAAAATAAAAAAATAAATAAATTAAATAACATTTTTAATTATAAAAAGTAAATATTTTAATCAAATACTTTAACAGAAATAAACCGCACTTCAGAGCCAGAAGCATAATTAAAAATTTTAAATCAGGTCTAGTATTAGAAACACAGCTCTAAAGCTCCGCTTTTATCGCCTTTTTTCTTTAAGTTTGGTGTGACGTGGATGAAAAACAATACTGAAGTCACAGAAAGGGCTGGCAAATGTGTAATACAGGAGAACTTGATGATTTTCGATGTTGCAGTGGTCAAGAATGAGGCTGGTGAAACTGAACAACCTGTTCGATTAACTTGTACTACAAAGGGACCAGCACCACAGTTGCCTACCGAACCTTATTTGTATCACTACAGTACTCAAACCTAGAACTGAAAACAAATAATGCGTGAAAAGTACAGCAGCAAAAGGTATGCCAAAAGACTGCACGACTTTGACACAAAAAAATTTTTTTCATGCAATTTTTATAAAGGAAAAAAAAGGAAATGATATGTAAAAATATATTAAGTGGTTTGTAAATAAAATATATGAAAATATTTATAATTTTTTTTTAAAGACAAATTAATTATTATATTAAGTTATTTTACTAAAAGGTATTAACAACAATAATTAAATTTTAGCAAACATTATAAAAAACTTAAATTTACTTGATGAGAGAAAGCATCACCTGTTTAAATCTCAAACCCAAAAGTTGTTTTTTTAACTGGAGAGACCTTAGAATAAGAATTATAATTTTAAATATCAAACCCTTCTTTAATTTGTGTGCAAAATAATAAATAAGGCCTTAAGGTTTCATTTTACTGTGTTTTTATTTTTATTTATAGACATTTTCAAATGAACTGTTGTTTAATGTAACTTTTATTAAATGTACTCAACGTGATTAGAAGTTCCTTTTCTTGTGCTTTGTTGGTTGTCATATTTCTTGGGAATCTTATTATAATGCTTCCATTTGCCACTCTTTATTTTAATTTGCTTTAACTATTTAATTCCTAAAAGTTAAAATAATATTTTCATTAAAATCGCATTCATTTGAAAATCGTAAATCTTTAAGTACCCTACAGAAGGCCAACTTGATTAGTTATTGCGTTTTAACCATTTATATTTGTAAGTACAAAAAAAAATATTGATTGTGAGTGTTTCTGTTTTTTTTTTATTTGTTGTTTAAAAGGTGAATAGCTTAAAAAACGGAAAAACATAACGCAATTTTATTTACGTTAAATGGATTTGTCAATTCGCCTCCAGTAAATAGTGATCGGCCCACAGGCTGCATACAAAAATTACAGCTCTAAAGAATGATAATGGCCTGGTTGCACCAAAAGATTCAGCTTCCCGAGAGTTAAAACCGTTTTACAAAAATATTGTTGTTCACTAAAGTTTGTTCGAAAAGGAACGATTGCTAAGAGCATGCACAGGGATAGAAAGAAAAAGGCAATCACAGAAGAACTGTACCTATGAAAAATATACCACAAAAATCTTCATTAAGCCCTTTAACCAAACTCTTTTACTATGGCGTGTAAATAGAAACCTTGAAAGACCTGTCCTATACACTTTTTTGTTGCTTTACTATGTCTCAACTTTTTGCGCCCTTAACGGAAAACAAAGAGCATAAAGAAGCGGCATTGTCTAATTTTCCGAAAACCAGAGACGTAAATAATTATAAGTGTAGCTACGCTGATACTTAATTTTTGTTTAACGCATCAAAAGTAAGTAGGCTTTTTTTGATGATATACTTTTGTTGCTCTCAGGTGATGACCCCTACTCTTGCAATGCATTGTGCCAGAACTAGGAAATTAGGTTGTGGGATGGGGGATAGAGGGAGTAGTGCTTGTGAACATTTGGTTTGAATCCTTGCACATTGAAAGTCGCAAAAAAGACCTCTGCAGGGAGTTTATTCCACATACGAAATATTCGGCTAAAAAACGAATTTTCTCTGTAATGCGTAGTGCGATTCACTGCCCAATCGACCACAAATGAATGCGCTCTTGATGCAGAGCGCGTTGTGCGTACGAAATTACGGTTTTCAGGAACAAGTTCCCAATATCTTAAGAGCACATAATGTTGTACCCAAAGACCCCACATTGCATCGATGCTCCGCTGAATCAATACAGCTGGATACCCCGGTCGAGTAACTCCAAAATAGACTTTTGAGCACCAACCCATACATCAGAGTTATATTTCATTTTTAATCTGATTAAGGTGACATAGATAGCAAGGAGGTCAGATAGAATGAAGTATTTCTTACACCATTTCAGAAAACCAAGGCACTTGAATGCTTCTTATGCGACATAAAAAATATGCTTGTTCCACCGAATGTTGTATTGAATTTTCATGCCAAGAACATCGAGAGCTTCTGATTCCTTAATATATACATACATCACCCATAATTACAGATGAGGTAGCATATTCAGCCGAACACCTGTGCGAAAACACACAGCACTGGGTCTTATGAGCGTTAAATTGAACTCTGTTTGTAAGGCCCCATTCGGAGATCGTCCATGTGCTTTGCATAGCGCCAATTTTCAAGACTTGCGAAAAATCATTAAAATATGCTACTGTCATCTGCGCAAAAATAGATAGGATTAGAGGTCTGACGTAGAAGCTCGTTAAGAAAGATAAGAAATAGGTTAGAAGAAAGTACGGAACCTTGCGGTACCCCGAATTTACCTTGAACTCGTTTGGTGAAATTACATCTTTAGAAAACATACACGCCACCCACACTGCAATTATGTTTGACTCCAATGACCCTAAACCAACTACCTGCACAGCCATATCTACTTGTTTAAAAATTATGCCCTTTTAACTCACCCAGCATTTACGACTGTTTTGTTCTCGTATTTTTTTTTGTATAAACGATCCATTTACGTTTGCACTAGGAATTTCTTGGCTTATTATACAGGCACTTTAACCATCAATTTTTTAACTATAGGAAACTATAAAAAACAGACATTTATTATTATTATTTTTATTTTTGTTGGTTTTTCTAATTGAAACTCTTAAAGGTATGACATATTTATACCCATGTATTAATCCCTTTTAAACAACAGCAACAAGCACTGAGGGGATTTAGCTAGGCAGCTCAATCCGTGTTAGCTAACTTTCCTTTTAATGCTGTTTAAACTTACCACACTTATTAGTGGTAAAAGTGAAAACATAATGACCTATGGTTTTTCTTATCAAAGACACAATCCAATATTTATAATATTTATAGCTACAGGCAAATAAAGTGTTGCCAGATCTTATTCTCGGGACAATTTTAATAAATGTTTCATGAATTAAAAAATTCTAATCCTGTAAAACAATATAAATACATTTATTTTAAGTACTCAAAGCAGCCTATTCTATTTATTTTTTATGGATAAATTGCTTCGTATAAGAAATTAGTTTTCTTAGTTTTTAGAAATATGTAAATCAATTAACTAACGTCACACTTTCAGCTGCCTTAATAATGGTAGTAACCTTAGTTCCTCACATAGTCGACCATTAAGCGCTCAGTTAACAAAATGATTCCAAATGAATAATTGCAGAATGGTTGTATTAAATCACCACTTAAAACTCTTAACAATTCAATATTCCATGAATACAATTTCTCTGTGTTGTTGTCTAATGTTACTCAAAGTGGCAAAGTTCTTTTCTCGAAATTAAAATAAAAGGTAGAAGCAAAACCATTCATTTGCGTCTTGGCTTCTCTTGTCTTCTCTTCCAGTATTTTTCTATGCAAATAATGTATTTTCTATATTTATTTTTTTTTTTCTATTTCGAATGAAAGAAAAATTAGAGACCGACAAACAACCCTTTAAAGTTGTTTTTATTACAAATGTTGTCTTTATTTTTTAACCCTTTTAACAATCGAATTAAATTTTTTTCTTTTTTGTTTTTGTATCTTTCAACTAAACTTTTGCAGTTGTATCCCAGTGATGGTGTGGCAAGTCTTTGCAATTGTGCCGCTTGCTACATTAGTAATACATTAATTTATAATGATTTTTAATTGTTGTTTCTAGTTTTATATAAAATTTTCCACAAACTTTGGTAAGATTAATTCGTCGACCAAATATAAAGAGAGTTTGAGTTGATGAATGAATGAGTGCATAACTGGTCCTTTTATTATGTTCTTTAAAAATTATTAAAATACTTTTTAATTCAGCTTCGCATTTCAAGTTAAAGTGTTTCTTCTAAATAATGTGTAACCAAGTGTATAATTTTCCTTTTAGATTTTTATTTAATTCTTATAAAAACATTACTATGCAACGAAAAAAACAACAACAACATCTTAATGAAGTACGTAAATAGTTCTTAGCAAAAATACTTTTGTTTTACACAAACTGCAGAAGGTATTAGTTTTTTTTTCTATTGTTGTTTGGCTTAAATGGATTTACTAATGGATTCAATAATTCATTTAAATTTATTTTCATTCTTACGTTCAGTGTATTTATTTTCGTAAAAGGATTAAATTAAAGTAAAATTGGAAAACAATAGGAATGGATACTCATAAAATAGAACTCAGGTTGGTTATTTGGTTGCCGTGGTAGTTTTGCTTTGCGAAAAAGCGCCAGGTAGAGTAAATAATAGGGAACCGTTTCGACAAGATACCACACGTAAGCTATGGTACTTTACCGCAAAAGCATCATCTGATCCAACCTTAAAATTGAGAAATCTGAAAAGATCACTTATTACTGCTCCAGAAATCTCGCAGAGTTCAACTTGGGACTCTGGGTTTTTTTACAGATAATGCGGGGCGTTCGCGGAGAAGGTGGAAGAGCAGCTAATTAATTGTGACTTGTCAGTAATGCCACCAGCCTGCGTTTTTCCTGAAAAAGAGAAATTTAAATTTATTAATTAATTTACTTATGACCAGATGGGTGGCGCACCCATTTTCAGCCTCTTAAAGACACTGTTTTCAATAGCCCCTTGCGAAATTTCGACTTAAACTTGTTCGTTACGATAGCAGTCTATTTGCGATAGAAATTCGACCTAACCTTGATAGTTTACAGCAATACAAGAAGTATTGGCTAACTGGCAAGAACGTACAGGGAAGAGTGACAGAAGCACTTCATGACTGTGACAAAGATGCCCTCTTACATTGCTGTCATAAAGTAGTATACCTACAAGCCTCCCGCATAAAGAATATCTCGCCTTAAAATATTCTGCATTCATCCAAAAGACGATAGAAGACATTTTTGACAATGTAGTCTAAGAAGACTCTAGATTGGATGCAAAAGCTCATCTAACAGCTATTTGTGTATATAAGACTGCCATAGTTCCCCACAATGTGACTCTTACACCACACTGAGTACTCCCATATGCAGCCTTTTGTTGTCTACACCATGCCAATTTGAAGCTTGAAATATTAGTCATTATTATACCAGTCCTGTGTTGCCTGTAGCTGAATTATTTATTTAGTTCAATACATTGGGCTGACGTTACGTCCAATGACATACAGACTCAAAGTATCTTGCGAGTTTCTTTATAACGAAAATAATTATCTTTGTTGTAACTCGTATAAGTCGAAGCTGCTCAGTCGGACAGAAAAAAAAATATTTTGGATATGAATTAAATAGGATTGCTTACTAGAGGAACTCACTCTTCGTAGAATACCTGCAAGTCTTTCATATTAATGACGATTCTTGCGTTTTTATTTTAAACGTATAGCATTTTTATCGTTATTGATTTTAAATCGATAGAGCTTTTATTAAAAAACAACTTAAACAGAATAAAATTATCCCTTTTTGCATAAAAATATTTGCAAAAGTTTGCTCTTTTGCTCTTGGAAGCTTTAAGCCTTGTAAATATACTACGGTATGGCAAGTTTCCGTTCAATATATTTTCTAGCGCACATGCTACGATTGCAAGACCTTTAAATTTTACAATAGAAATTTGCTACGAAGCGCGAGTTCCGCTACTTCAACGTTATTGTCTCTAGCCAGAGAATTATTTTAATTAAAAAATTTTTAGTTCTGAATCTTTTAAAACCTAAGTCGAATCTTATCAAAATGCGAGTAAATATTTTCAAAAAATTTGCATACCCATGATACTCTTTATTGTGATCCTACTCCACTTTTTTGAAAAGTCTGAAAAGCTCAAAACTTAAATAAATCTCAGTAGCCTTCTCACACATGTATTTCCTTTTAAGTGTTAATGTGATAAGGCTTAAATAAAGGGTATTTTTTTGCTAAGTTAAAATCTTAACGAGCACAAGTGATGCACCTGGTACAATATAAGTTAACAAACAAGTATCTAATAGTGAGTCAGGTTCGATCGTTTTGGACACGAGGAGGATGTGCAAGGCATTTAAAATTTACCAATTGACCTTAAATTTACAGTTGACTTTTTTGTGCTCTACTTTTTTTCCTGATCATTTTACAGAAGTTGATTACACTATTTGTTGTTTTGTTTATAGGTATTTGTTACAGCTGGTAGGATTAACTCCCATTAAAATAAAACCGCACAATAGCACCTGAGTTTTAATTTCTTTGTTAAATTTCCCTGATAGTCTAAGGCTTTGCTTCTTTTTAATTGAACATTTAATAACTTTAGTTCCTTTTGCGATATATTAAAACAGTCAGTTCTATGAAAAAATTCTTTGTTTTAAAAACGAACGTTCATCAGTTTTGAAAATAATCCACTTTCGTGAGATAACTTATATTCACTGGATATATTATGATGCATTTCAAAAATTATTGAATAGAAAAAAATAAAACATGAATTTTCCAAATCTATTCTGTCCCTGGCTGTATACCTAATATAAACAACACTCTTAGGAAATTTAAATTAGTCAGAAGAGACATTTTGTTAATTACTAAGATTTTCAAATTCTTCTGATCAGATATTATATCATGCCTGGTGATTGCATGTCAACCGGTAGCTCCAAAACGGCTATTTTCACTTGTGTCAATTTCATCGTACAACTTATAATAAGAGTTTTTATTTGTCTGGACTACAACCGGACTTCTATATGGCCTGTTTAGTAAAGGGCGGTTTAGAAGGTACGATTTTACGTACATAAAATCCAAGAGAAAATAATATGAAATTTCATCCGTATTTTAAAAATGAGAGTAAGAATCTAACGACACATTTTTTCGCCTTTACACAATTGGTATATATAGGTATTTGCGCGGTTTGCAGAAAAATGCATCCCTGATCTAATAATTCGTAATTGTCTTTTGAAAATTTTCAAAAAACATAGAGAGCCGTACGACTGTCAAATTTTCATCCGTAATTGCTCTCAATTTGTGCAGATTCATTACATATTTGGTTTAGACGGCCCCACTGATAATATTCTGCACAACAATTTGACATGTTGTAAGACTTCTGTGACCATGTAAACCGCCCTTAATAGAATCCGTCTAGCTTGTTCCGATGACATCTAACTACTTAAGCACTGAAGTTTTCATCTTTTAGCCCTCACCCCAATCTAGTAAAATAATTTTTCTGTTGACGCCTAGATATAATAATAGTTAATTTAATGAATCGAATACATTTCCCCGCATTTAGTTTTCAGGTTAGGGCTGCTTCTTAGAAATATCGCCACTAAGGCTGTTATACCATATCAACCAATCAACTTTTAACTGCGGATTAATTCAGTTAGTTAATGCTGTTTTTGAAAATGTTAATAAAATCCAATCAAATCATTATCAGACACTTTTCTGAAAAGACAGACAAAATAAAAAACTTAAAAGTGGAAACGATGTGTCATATGTGTTTAATCGTAGTCCAACTGATAGTCAAAAAACTGTCAGCTTCAATTTGCCTTCCATATAGTTATAATAGGAATAATATTGTTAATATTTAAAAAAGGTATAAATAATACTTTTTTTGAATTATAATTATTTATAAAAATCAATAAAGCTACTTGTTTAAACTCGTTTTAAATTTATAACTGCAATTATACAATCCAAAATGGAAAAATGTTAAATATAGCTACAGGAAAACCTCGCACAGTACGGTTAATCGGTTTTACAATTTTCCATACCGGACTAATCAAGGCACCCCTGAGCAAGATTAGGGGAAGATGATGATTGAAAAAAATATAATAAAATTAATATATGAAACACATATTTTGTAATTTTGTTAAGTATAAGTAAGAGTTCTATATTCGGAATCTGATAAAACTTTTACCGTATGTGTAAATCTAGTTTAGTTAAGTAACTCCAATCAAAAAAAAAAAAAAAAAAAAAAAACAAAGATTATTACAAAATTAAAAAAAAAATACATAAAAATATTATCGGCTCCTAATAGGTTAAGCATTTAAAGAAAATTTAGTGTTTCCTGAAAGATTTCTTTAACAGCTTTTAAATGATACTCATATTGATATATAAACAAAATTGTGGTGCATAATCATATTTTGCTATGAAATGCTCAGAGGCGCATAATTCGAAAATGTTGGGCGAGCGCAAAATTTTTATCATGATGTTTGTTTTTTATTTTTTAATTTACTATCGCCCATTTAATTATATATCGACAATTTATAAGAAAATCTGATCATTTTATAAGAAGAATGTTTAATATTTATACGATTTACGTTTTCACATTTCTCTAAGTGTTTTGGGAGGCCGAATTATGCACAAGGTCCGAGAAACGAAGTGGACAGACATAATGACTGCATGGTCAAACAAGTGTTTACATGTATGAAATTTTACACTCAATGAATTCTGTTACAAACAAATCCCCATTATTTATTTGAGGTTTATTTGGATGCTTTCAAGTGTGGGAGTTTAAATCCAACACCACAAAAAGGACAACTTTTATAAATCCATTTGTTCGTTATTTTGCAAAAAAAAAGAAAAAAATGTCCGTACTTTTAGTGAACAAATTTGTCGCTTTTTTCAGGTTTAATTTTATTTTCTACACATTATTATGTGTATTTTAATTATTAACAGTGAAATGAATTAAGTTGAACATTTTTTGTGTGAATTTTTTTTTGTTTTATTTTTTTTGTTGTAAATGAACTTGTGCAAATTTGTATAAACAAATTTTCATAAATGAATGGTCAGAAAAACAATTATTCATAAGATAAATTTAAATAACCGCAGGTCAAAAGGATCAGTTAATTTGCTTTAAAATACACAGTTTCATACACACGATGAACTTTATAGGTCAGTTGCTTTTAGGAGCAGGAGAAATGATGAGTTTAAAGCAGAGATTTTTATATCATTATATTTGTGTTACAGAAATAAAAAAGAAAATAATTCTTAACAGCCTCGTATACTCTTAATAGTACGTCTTTTGTCAAGGAAAGTCTATTATAGTTATTTCCAAATTTATTTATTGGCAGATAGAGGCCTGAAAAGAGTTCCAACTGGAGAAGCATAAAATTTTATAAAAATTATGCTGGATAACTCAGTTTATGTACTTAAAGCTTAGACATTTTTAATAAATTATGTTTTACCAATGATGTTTTTCTTTCTACAATTTTAGTGAAACTCGATTTTAGAAATATAAAAATTTTTGTTTAGAAAAATATTTTGAAGAACTTCAACTTGTAACTGTTTAATAAATAATAAAAATATTCTTTTTAAATGTTAAAAAAGAAAAAGATTTTGAATGATATGTAATCCAAATTAGAAGTTTATTTAATTAGAAACTGTATTTGTTATTTAAAAAATCACTGTGCAGTTTAATGAAAATAATTTAGTGGCCTTAAAGATGGTTCGTGGTAGGAAACTAACAGAAGATCGCAATCCACCAAGATTTGCTTTTAATAACGGTTTGGAGTTAATATTCTTGAAGAATGAAAACAATAGAAAAATACAAGTCAGTCACGACCAGATCCTTTTGCATTATTTAGTTGAATTTTTTTAAGAAAATTATTTTTAGTAAAAAAAATCGCATTCGCTTGAAATAAGTGAAATTTGTCTAAAACAATGTAAAAACTTGAGAAGGACCACTCGTTATACGAATATATGGTTTTATGATACCTGAAGGAAGGTTTGACTCAATTCTAAAGATTTTTTTCTTTTCGGTTGGTGCTTACAAGCTCTTCTCTTTCAGCTTACTTTTTTAAATGTAAGTTTTCCTTTTTAATTCAACTTTAAATAATTCAATTTCAGTTTTCGTATTTTTTTTTTTTTCAAATTAAAATCAGGTCTTATAACTTTCATGTTGTTAAATATGGCGTCACTTGACTTGAAGCTATTATTATTATTTTTATTATTATTATTATTATTATTATTATTATTATTATTATTAGATGTATATAAAAATTTACTTTGTTAAATAAAATAGTACCTCTTTCTTTTCCTGCCTTTACCAAGTCAATCACTTCATCATCGCGGAGTTTAATCATTATTAAGTTATGAAAGATTCAAAGAAATATTTACATACATTCAGCCATCAATAATTTTTATAGGATACCGGCAGCTTTTACAAATTTCATCAAAAGTCAATCATAGTTTAGCGCTTGCAAGTTTATTATTACCATCATTTTCTTCTAATACTCTTCTGTCGTGTTTTTTTTTTTTTTGTTTTTTTGTGTAGCCTTTGTTGAATGTACAAAATTTCGGTGCCAACAAAGATGCTGTCTATTAACGCCGCTACAACAGGTTTTAAATAATTTTAAATATTTTTTATAGTTGATTATTATAAACTTAACTACTTTATATATTTCAAGAAACACTTTTAACTTGAGGACAGTGAAGCAAAAAAAAATTAATGTTGGTAGAGTTTCTTTAATTTTAGGCAAAATCAACTTTGCCAAGGCACTAGATGGATGAGCTAGAGAAAATTAAAATAAGCCAATCGGTTAGACGTAGTTTAAAAAATTGTTTTAAAAAAATCAGCTAAATCTGTCCATGTCCTTCCATGCAGCGAAAAAAAACATCCCGCCTGCCTCTAATATATCTATTGGCACCCGTGCATATTTTACGAATTAAGGGCCTTTGAACTGGGTTCTTTATACAAATTTCTTAGATGAGTTTATCATTTATGTTACATAAAAGTACATTAAATACGTTAAATCGTCCCACTGTATCTTCACTTAGAAAATTTTAAAAATCTCAGTTTTATTGGGTGCCCTTATGCAAAATTATTAGGTGCAACTTAGTCTTTTTCATTCTAACTGCAACTGTTCGATTGTTGCTGCTAAAAGTGAAGTTGTTACTGATTTTTTTCCTAAATAATTTAAGTTAAGTTTATTATTTTTTAAAGCATAAAGTTAGGGTTTTAATTTCAGGAACTCGTAAGACTAATCACCTAGTTATTGTTAAATAGTTATTGTCCAAAATTACTAAATATTACAGAAACAGCGTTGCAACTATATGAACAATATTCCTAAAGAATGACATTAAAAAAGTATATTTTTAATACTGTACAGTGTGTTGTATCCATTAAACTTTTAGATCAACGAGAAACAATTGTATTGCAAGGCTGTTTTTTTTTTATTAGAAAAACCCTGAACTGTTAACAATTTTGTATCAAATTAATTAAAAAATATTTTTGAAACTGGAATATGATAACCAAAACGCTTTAATAATTTAACAGCGAAAAAGAAATTTAGCAGTATCCCAGGGAAGCATTATGACTATGTCCGCATCTGATACTGCCTGCAAAGTATTAAGGTTACAACAATTATTTTTAGTGAGTAAAAAAATACTAAAAAATGCTAAAAATTGTAAAAATGGGAAGACTTTCACTAAGTTATCGATAATAAAAAATTTCTGATTTATTGCACAAGTTGACAAAAAATCCCCAGATTTATTTTACAAAATTCCGGTTACCGGCATCTAGAAGAGAACGTACTATTAGAAACCCTGCTGGCAGTTTAGTTGATAGTTTAGCTGCATTTTGTTTGAGTTCCTGTAGTTGCTACTACGAATTTTTTCTTGTCAGTTTTATTTGGTAGCAGCAGCTTCTGTTGCTTAGTTAAAGAAATCGCCTGTTAGGCATTGCTTTCGTCTATAATCTGCTAACACATACACACAACCACAAGAATCTTACAGTTTATTGCTGTTCTGTAAATATTATAACCTTAACAAACTTGATGATGTTGTTTAGATGTTAGAGACTGATATGAAAAATGCAAAATTATTGCAATCAAATAAATAAAAGAGATTTATAACGAGAATAAAATATGCAACAGTCGATATTCTGCATCGATTTTTATTTTATTTATTATTTTTTTTCTAACCGAAATTACTCTTTTTAAGCAAGATATTTTATTTAAGGGACAAAATCTTATAATTTGATCGGTGATATCTTGGAAGACCATTTTATGATTTTTGTTACGTTGATTTATTTATCAATAACTTTTTAACCTGAAGGTTTTCGCTTTTAAATATTTTTTTTTTTTAAATAAGAGGACAAACATTGTGTTCCTACAAACCTTTAACCCACCATCGCGCCTTGGCAATTTCTTAGCGGCTAATTTCAAAATATAAAAAAGATTATAACCAAACTTTTAATGCCTCTCTTTAAATTTTGAATGCTTGATTAATACTTTTCATAAAAACACAATAAAAATTTTTTTGCTGATTGAATATGTGAATATTTTTCTTCAATTTCTTCTATTTTATGGTTTTGTGACGCAACCAATATTATTTAGTTAGCACGCTTAACTAACGGAGCTAACTAATACTATTAAACATTTTGAAAACTTGCAAGTATGAGTAAATTAATTCCAAAATTACTAAAAATTTTATTTTTTAAATAACCGAATAAGCGTTTAAAATTTGTATACTGCTTTTGTTACACTTGGGGCCGTTATTATAACTTTCCTGTAAGTAAAGTTAGTATTTTATCGAACAGATAATTAATTTTTCATTATTATAAGTATACTTTAAGCTAAAACTGACCGATAAGCTAATAGGAAGATCATGTTGCCTTTAAGTTTTAAAGTTAACTTTTACAGTTTGAAGATGACATACTTTCTAATCTAAAAGTTGCCGTATTTCCAATTTATAAAGAAAAGCTAAATTGATTGTAAATTTTTGTTTTTTTAATTAGGACCAGCACTCAGGGGATGACCCCTGCTTATGCAAGGCATTGTGCCAGAACTGAGAAATTAGGTTTTGGGATGGGGGATAGAGGGGGTAGTGCTTGTGAACATTTGATTTGAATCTTTCCACATTGAAAGTGGCAGGAAAGACCTCTGCAGGGAGTTTATTCCACTTACGAACTGTTCGGCTAAAAAACGAATTTTCTCTGTAATGCGTTGTGCGATTCACTGGCCAATCAATAACAAAGGAATGCGCTCTTGATCCAGATCGCGTTGATTTCATAAGAGCACATTCCGTTGTACTAACGATAAAACAGTGAAACACACCCCACATTGCGTCGATGCTCCAGTGAGTCAGTAGAGCTGGATACCCTACTGTCACCGTTGAGTTTCTTCGATCTCTCCTCTGTACGCGGTCGAGTAACTCCAAAATAGACTTTGAAGCACCGGCCCATTATTGAGAGTTGTATTCCATTTTCGGTCTGATAAAGGTGACATAGATAGTAAGGAGATCAGACGGAGGGAAGTATTTCTAATACCGTTTCAGAAAACGAAGGCACTTGAATGCTTCTTTTGCAACATGAAAAATGTGCTTGTTCCAACGAACATCGCATTGAATTTTCATGCCAAGAACATCGAGAGCTTCTGATTCCTTAATATATGTATCACCCATAATTACAGATGACGTAGCATGTTCAGCAGTACGCCTGTGCGAAAGCACACAGCACTGGGTTTTATTAGCGTTAAACTGAACCCTGTTCGCCAGGCCCCATTCGGAAATTACTAAAAGGTCGCGATTAAGGATATCATCCATGTGCTTTCTCACAGCCCCAATTTCCTGAAGGCTTGGTCTACTGCGAAACGAAAATGAATGGCATATGCTACTGTCATCTGCAATTTAGCAATTAAAAAATTGAAAAGCACATACCGTTTCTTGTATATTAACGGGCTTTAGGATATTTTTTTTAAATACTCAACCAAAAGGTAGAGCGTGTACAAAATTTCGTGAACAAGTGGACCATGTTGAATACTTCAGCGAAAACAAATTTGTGCAAAGACTTTGAATAATAAAGAATACATTTTAAATTGTCAAAGCTTTGTACCAACATGTAGATAGTTTATATAAAAGTTACAAAAAAAAATATTCTTTAAGGCAATATTCCGTGTCACCTTAAACAAAATTACTTATAGCGCTAAGGTTGTATGCAAGCGGCAGTTTTCTTATTACTGTGGCTGACTTTTGTGGTGTAAGCAAGCGTCTTTATAGCAGGACGAATAGTTAAAGAAACATCTTTATTTTTAGCTGCTTTGTCAAAGGAATATATAAAATTCCCTTCCAATGCACAAGAAATGCAGCAAACAGCATCAGACTTCTGTCAAATTGCAGAATTTCCAAAATTTGTCGAAGCAATTGATTGCACCCACATTCGCAGAAACAGAAAGGGCAAATTTTTCTTTAAAGTTGAAGCAGTGTGCAATATTAAGCTAGTCTTTCAGGATTTGATTGCGAGTTGTCCGCTTAAAACTTCGTTTGGAAAATAGTCTTTTACGGAATTCACAGCCAGACTAGATAAACGAATATGATTTAAATATCTATTATACTTTATAAGGGACATATTTAAAGAATTAACAACTAAAACTTTATCGTATTCATTTGTAATAAAACTGCTCAGAATTAAAACAATCTTGTAGATAATTGTGAAAGTGCTGGCGTAAGATAGATGAAAGGATCCAGCAAATGCATCGCAATCTGCTAATATTAGATCTTTCTGTACCTCATTTTAGTAATGAGTTTTTTCCTAAGAAGTTTTTGATTTATCTAAGGAAAAATAAAACATTAAAATACAAATAAATAAATAATAAAATTTGTTTATTATCAAAGTGTTTCTTTTTCTCTGCCAATTTTTATTATAAAATTTCATTTTTTAACTTTAAACATAGCAGTTCCTGCTCATGCTTCTCCTGGGCACGAATATTTTCCTCTCGATAAAATTTGTGGCCACCAACTACCAGCTCTTTTGACTTTGGCTCTTTTGGTGCCTTTGACTTCCAACTTGACTAGTCAGTTTTATGCTTTGCTGTACCGCCCAAATTATCATTCTGAAATTTTTAAACAATAAATAGCTACTTTTAAAAATGTAGACAATAAACAAAAGTTTTTACAAAACATACATTCTCACCGCACATTTGCTTTTGGTCACTACCATGTTCAATTACTGCTAAACAAAGAGTTTTTTTTATGCATGCAACTAAAAATAAAAAATATGTGAATAACATACACTTACAAGAGTCACTATCGTAAATATTTTGAAAACCTGCAGCCGAATTTCCCAGCATAAAAGCAATTTTTGCTGAAACAGTGCTGACTTCAGCAGATGCGACTCCACCTCCTGTGTGATACATTTTAATTTTTGTTGAGCCATTTCTGACTTCGACCTACGTTTAGTCCTCTCATATATGTCTTTTAATGCTTTCCAGCGCCAATTCGTACTAATAGATGCTGCAAATTCTTCTTCAATTTTTTTCTATGTTTCCTCTTTTTCTTTACACGTAACGGCATCAGACTTCTTCTTCTGTCGTGTAATTTTTGGACCGTTTTCTTCTTGGTACATTTATAGTATCTATTTTTGATAAGCAAAACGGGAGTCAATAAAATTGTTAGCCACTTGAATATTCTTAATTAATAAACAAGTAAGAGTGCTATATTCGGTTATGCCGAATCCAATATAGCCTTTACTATGTATGTAAGTCTAGTTTAGTGATGTAACCTTAATTAAAAACAAATATGTATGTATACGGGGCGATAGAGATTTAAAGAAGAAAAAAAATTTAGGTATGATATAAAAATTTTATTTAAAAATGTTTTAAACAAATATTTGATTGAAGGTTCGGCGTATTTTTTGCCCGTTGTCTCGTAAGACATGGACCGATCTTGCTGATTTGCAATACCAAAATTTTCGAAACTATATCTGACCGATTGAAGTATTAAAATTTTCCGAAAACTTATATACTTTATGAGGTTTTAAATGGATATTGTAGAAATTACAAACCGAATGACAAATTTAGCTACACCCTCTTTCCACTTGTTGTGGTAAAGTGTATAAAAAAGCAAGAAATTTTTTGACAGACATTTAATGGACTATTATGTATATGTAATAAAAAAAGTACTTTTTATCAAAATTAAATTAATGAAAATATTCAAAAGGTAACCAGAAACCACAAAAAATAAATATTTTTCAAACATTTCAGTCTGCACCCAGCTATGCAGGAAATCTTCAGTAAGTGAAGCCAGTGATTGCTATAAAATAGAAAAGAAAATTATTTTTCCGGCTGAAGGCCGACTATGAAGGAAAAATTTTATAAGCAAAACCGGTGTTTGTCTTTGTAATGGATGCATTTTTCTATCCGTGCTATTTATCCGAAAAGCACATGAATATATTACAACTTCTAACTATATTTTTAATCGTTAATTGTACGACTGAATATTGCTTTTTATTTATGTTTGTGTGCGCAAAACTCTGAACCGATTTTTTTTCTTTTATTCAAAATATTTCAGTAAAGGGTGCCCCAATAGCCTTAGACAGGCGGTTATATCTACAAAGAACTTATACTGCTAAGTCCGCTACAATAAAAAGTATGCAATATGAATTTTGAAATTAAAAGGTGTTATTGTTTTTGATGTATATGGCTCTATAATCTAAACCGTAAGATACAAATCCTTTTAAATTACAGAGAATGTCCACTTTGTCTGGAATAATAAGAAGTATAAATATTTAAAATTAAATTTAAAGAGTGTCCCTATAGTTAATGTGCTTCAATGTATATGGCCAAACTATTGAACTGTTATAGGCAGATGGTTAAAATTTATAAAGAAGTCCCCTTAAACAAGTAGCAAATTTGAAATTAGAAATTAAAGGGTGCCTTCATAACTGATATAGTAAACGTATTCACAAAATTGATTTTAAGTTTGTCTGTTTTGAAGTCGGGTTTGTGAAAGAATTATGGATTATTTTACGTGTAAGAAGTACTATAATAACACTGTCATTGGTCCATTTAAACAAAACATACTTTTCTGTTATATGTAATACATTAACAAGACACCTGCTGTGTTTTGGGTGGTTTTTTACTTTAAAACTAATCCTTATGACACAACTCCTTTCATTACCGGAGTTACATGCTTTCCGCTTTATCTCGGCATTGTTTTAATTGACATTTTCCACCTTTTCTTGTAAATACCAATAAATAGTTGCAATGTACTTAACAACATGTTTGATATCATTCAAAGATGCTTAAGAATTTATTGAACTGCAAAATCTCTATGGGAATTTCGTCCTTTCAATTAGAAAAAAAAATTAAAAGAAAACAAAGAAAACAAAGAAAAGTGAAAGGAAAAGAAAAACTCAGTATAATAGAGAATATTACGCAATATGCCATTTTTAATCTTGAAAAGAAATTTTTTCTTAAAGTAGACGAACAAAAGAAAATTAATATCGTAAACTAGAAGCAACAAAAATCCTTAAAAATAATACTTTAAAAGGAAGAATGACACAACTTGCAATTACTTTTTTTAAAAAGAATTTACAAATATGAGTACGAAAAAAAGTAGATACAAATTTAAAAGATGTGTGTGTTCGTATGTGTTGAAAGTAAAAAAATGGAATATTTTTTGTAATTTCTGGCAGCAATTATTTGCAAAGTGCAGCAAAAAATTGAAAAAGGGGTATTGAGGAAATTAGTTACGTTGGAGTATTTGAAATGGTGGCACAGTGATTTGTGGTGTGTAAAAAAGTATTACTATTTCTAGTGCTATGAATCAATCTTTTGTGTCTAGGGAAATAAAAACTTAATATATAAAATTGAAAACTCCTTACAAGCATCTGTTTTTATTAAAAAGATAAATTCTTATTTTTCTGGCAAATCATTATGAATATTTGTCAACATCTAGTTTTTTCACTTAAATAAATCCACCTCTTGAGTGCTAACTTCTGCTGCGATTTTCTTAAAAAGGCCTATTGCAACAAAATATGATAATTGAAGGAATGGGGTCGGAATCGAACTGAAAAATTTTTCCAGTCTAAGCTTTAGCGCTTTTGACGCCTACAAGTCAAGTGGTAGCTGCAATTGGAAAATCCGCCGCAAGGAAAAAGAAAGTAATTTATTCTATTTGTAAACATTTGATAATTGTGTTTTGGTATGTCAATTGAATATTTTTTATTATTTTGATAACTTACAAATTGTGAATGACTTGGAAAATTTTAGAGAATCTCACTTAATTATAAACCAAATTTTCTGCATATTTTTTTAAAAGGTGATTTAAATGTTGTCGTTTTAGTACTTGTATATTTTTAAGACTTTTTGGTTTCGATAAAAAGCTGTTTGTGGCCGAAACCTGAATTCTGATTATTCATGCTCTGCAGTTCTGTTAAAGTTTTGCAAGTTTCCTTCCAAAAATAATAATACAACAACATTAAAGAGGGCCTTAGACTAATTTTTTTAAATACGAGGGCTGCTATATATATCTCTGGCCTGGCAACACTGAGTGCTGCCAAGTGCAATCTGACATTTCCATTGGAAAGCTTGTCATTTTTAAGCATAATCGTACTCAAAACGTTTTGATGTACGACCATTATTTGTGTTGTTTACAGTGACTTGAAAAAATTAATATAGAAAAAAATTGGAATTAACTCGTGAACATTTTCGTGCCACCATTTTTCACAAATTTCGACGTGGATTATCACGACAAGAGTGCATTGATGAACTTAAGTCTGTGTATGGCGATGAAGCACCATCCTATAGCACTGTGAAAAATTGATATAATGAATTTAATCGTGGACGAAGCCCGCTCAAAGACGAATTCCGTGATGGTCGTCCAAAAACGGCTGTTGTGCTAGAGAACATTGATGCCGTGCGTGAACTCATTATGTAAGATCGACATGCGACACACCGAGAGATAGAGACATCCTTGGACATTTCTTCCACCAGCATACATTCGATACTGCATGAACACCTGGTCGTAAAAAAGGTTTGTTCTCGTTGGCTCGTGTCGATTGGTGCAAAGAAGTGTTGCAAAAATACGATTACGGTGCTTCAAAAGACGTTTGTAAGATCTTCACAGGTGATGAATCATGGATCTATGCGTATGAGCCCGAAACGAAACAACAATCGACCATGTGGGTCTTCAAAGACGAGCAAAATCTAACGAAAGTTGTTCGTGGTCGCCTGTTTCTTCGGCAAAACTGGTCATGTGGCGACTGTTCCGCTTGAGCAACGTAGGACGGTCACTTCTGAGTGGTACACTACAATTTGTTTGCCTGAATTCATCGGAGAAATTCGAAAAACCAGAGTGTTTTTGACCGGCCAAAACGTCGAATTAATGGGTCATCCGCCGTACAGCCCTGACTTTTCACCTAATGACTTCTTCTTGTTTCCGCAGATCAAGAAAAAAATGCGTGGTCAACGATTTTCGTCGCCAGAAGAAGCTGTTGAAGTGTTCAAAAACCATATTTTAGAGGCGTATCAATCGGAGTGGAAAAAGTGCTTTGACAACTGAGTTGAGTGCATGCAAAATTGTATAAATCATGCTGGAGAATACTTTGAATAACAATAAAACCATTTTTGATTATAAATATATGCATTTTCACTATTAGGCCAAAAATATATAGAGCAGCCTTTGTATACCAAAAAATATTTCATAGCAAAGAAGGGTTTTGACTCTAAACTCCTCTAATTTTCAACTGGTTAGGTAACGTCTAAACACAATTTAAAAAAAAACTGCATTATTACCACTTTTGCTTTAAACCCAACTTATTCAAACAATGAACTGTTTTGTTTAAATCTACTCAATCCAAAAATATCTAGCGAGATCGATGTAATCATTTATTTAAAGTTGTTTTCTGGTGTGATCCACTTGATTAAATTAAAAATCTCAGGGTACAATAAGAGTAGAACACTTGCTCTGTTTTTACACTGAAAGCATATCCCTCAATTCTTCAAAAAAAAAATGCAGTTGTGCAATCTCAAACACTGTTCTGCACACATGCTTAAGTAACTCCTAAACAAATTCAAGTTATGATCATCCTTTTGCAATTTTACGCTAATAATGATTGCTAATAACGATTGTACGTATATTTGTAATAATTCCGAGTCAGTCAAAATATAACAATAAGGATTAAATAACATTTTGTACGCATCTTATAAATGCGAACAGGACATGTTTTGTTATCTACGGCCACTAGATTCCATTACTCTGACACTCTCACACACAGACTCATTAATTCTGTTGACGTCTTTTAATAGCGACGAGGCGTAAAATTATCCTTGTTGCCTGTTATATCTTGAATCTATTTCATTTTAATACAATGTTTTCTTTTTATTTATCAATCTCTTCTGTTTTTTTTTTTTTTGTGCAAATCCTTGAAATCAGTTTCATATATTGAATGACTTCAGTAAATTAAAGTAGGTATGTAAGTAGTTGCGTATGTTTTCCTTTATGTCTGTCCGTTCTTTATTGTAATATGGTTTTCTTTTTGTAGTGTTTTGTTTGCTTTAAGAGTGTATTGTCTATTTGATTTATATCTGTGTGACAAGTTGGTTTGAAAAACATTTGCCAGTAATCTAAATGTATTCAACACTAGATAAGCGCCAAAAAAATGTTCTTCTATGCTATGTACGGTTGAGTATTCCGTGTTATTCGTTTTATTTAATATTTTGCCGAAAATATGTATGTATGTGTGAATGAGTTATTTGTTTAATGTATGTGATTGTTTGAAATTCATTTGTGGTTATGAAAAATACACTTGGCGAAATTTATATCCACAATTTTCTCTATAAGTGATGAATACATTTCTTGTTAATTGTTTAAGAATCGAAGAACGATGACATAGAGCCTAAGATCATTAAGCCGAAGATAACCAGGGTAACCAGAGTTGCTGTGTCTAAAGACAAATAATCAGTTGCAGCCAAATAATTTAGTCGCTACTGCTATTCAATACCTATCTCTAAAACTCATGTTTTTTTTGCATTCTACAGCGTTTATTTACCAACTTATTGTCTGCATTGAAAAGCCACATAAAAATCAGCATTATCGTTGTTGGATTTAATACTGTCCAATTGCCATTACCTTAGCCTAGAGGTGACTGAACAATTTTGTCGCCTACACCGTTCTGCTAGACTAGCAATTGTACACGTTGTAATCTGCTGTCAGTGGTCTTTGTGGCAAATCGGTTATTAAAATAAATAGCAAAAAAATTGAATTCAATCTATGTTACATCTATCATTATTTTAGCAAATATTCTCACCTTAAATATTTTAATTCAGAAGAGTCCTCACAAAAATCAATTATAGTTTCGATCTTCCGACCTTAAGTGTTATACAACCGAAAATCTTAATGCAGAACATATCTTTTTTGTAAGGCACGTATTCGCTGGTGTTTTATTTTATAAACGATAAAGATTTAACGTCAGAACTAGGCCATGCGACCGTCAATTAAGAAGCAATGCCGTCACAGTTGCAGGGCTTCTAAGGAAAGCACGTGAAACACCTTTCACATTGACTAGATGCTCCAGTGAGTCATTTAAAGTAAAAAAGCCTACTTTTGTACGGGTGGAATTACCAAAAAGAGACCTTTTATAATTAATACGAGGGTTGCATTTAGTGCAAGTAGTAAGAAAAGTACGAAGATCAGAGGGATACATTACCTCACTTGTGCACTTCCACACCCAGAATTTTCACGCTAAGACACACATATTAATGTTATTTGTACGCAAGGCATGTATGACCCATTTCCCCAAAAGACTTTTATTAAACACAAATGACAATTCCATCTTAAAAACAAAAGAATAAAAGAAAAAACGAGATCATCTAGAAACTAATAACTTTGGTAGGAAAAGAGCCGAACAATGCAGCAAATGTGAAATAATATTAAACCCATTCCGTGAGATATCTCACATTAACTCGGTTATTGCGTTTTCTCAGAATAGTAAGTTTAAATAGAGAGGACTTGTTAACGACATAAAAAGCAATAAATAATGCATGAAAGGACAAAACTAACATTTTTCTAGAGCGTTGAGGAAGCCGCTTCTTACATGAGCTGTTAAAGTAGTGAAATGATATGTATCAAACTTTGTATGGCCTTTGGAAGTGATGAAAAATTTACAGGGTTGCTCCCACCTTCTGGAAAGTTCGCAAGTTGATGCGCATAGATTCCGATACTCTTTCAAAAATGTAACGTTGTTGACTGTTTTCTGGTATATCAGAACTGCTTGCCCATTATTTATCCAAGAAATACTTTTGTTATTTTTAAGACGAGAGTACTTATAATTCTTCCCTTGCTCATGTAACATAATTATGCCATTTTTATCAGTGTATTTTCTCTCATAATCATATTATTGTTAAAATATTTACTCATATGTATTATTTTTCCACTTTCATTATACAGAACAAATATTACACGAATCCAAGTCTTTCTAAAGACAAGAAAGAAAACAAAGGCATTGTCATCATTTGTTTAATTTTTTCGACTTCTTGTATGTGTAACACATGTAACTCACATTACCAAATGATCTAAATATACTCCCATTCAATCTCAAACCCTTAACAACAATCAAGAATAAATCTTTCTAATCTTGAGGCAAAACATTCAGTAAAATTGTAAGAGTAAATAAAGGTTTTGTCTTTCGCACTACTTGTGCGTGTAAATAGCACAACTAAATATTTTGCGGATTCTTCTACTACTGCTTTCACTGAAACTTAAGATTTCTTTTGTGTTTACATTATCCTGCCTTTCCTTTTTTTATTTTCTTGTTTTGCTCTTATTGCCTTTATCATCGTTGGCATTTAGTTTTAGTTAGCATTGTGTTTTTCTTTTTTTTTATAACAGGAGTGATTATTTGGGTGTCGTTTACATTTAGTTTTGTTTTGTTTAATTGTAATGAGCTTGTTAGTCAAATAGTTTGGATTTCATTTATTTGTTCTGGAGAGATCAGGTATCAAGCGAAATAAATGATGATGATGAAGCTTATTTATGTTTACAAGTTAAAGTGGGTCTATTTTAGCATAAGTTTGTTCGACTTTATAATAACATTTTTAAAAGTAATACAAAAGAATTTTATGCGAAAGAGAGCCCTTTCTTTCTGCTCTTCCTCATACAGTTAAGATTTTTCTTATACACAATACTTTCATGATAAAATATTTTATGGTGGTATTTGTATCCGTTAATGGAAATTGTAAAAATTTTTAAATATTTGAATGGCGGTTTATTCATTAAAAAATAAACTTATGGAAGAAAACGGCCAATCATTAGAAAAAGTAATATTAGATTAGAAATATAGAAAAAAGAAATGGAAAAGGAAAAAATTGTTTAAGATTCCAGAAAAAATATAAGAATGAATTTATAAAGTTAAAACCAACTTTGTGTTTGCGTTATTCTTGTTAATGCTATCCAAAGCTATAACGAAATATTGAAACTCCAAATTGAGACCTCATAAATAAAATAATTTTTAAAAACAAGTCGCAAAAAATTAAAGGTTATAACTTTAAATTGAAATTATATAATAAATTAGTTAAATTTAAAACAAATAATTCTATGTTCGTAGGTTTGTAGCCTGGTGTTTAAAATTTTATATTCATAAAACAACCACTTTTTAAAGGAAATTATTTTTTTTTATAATCAAACATTAAATTCGTTATCTAAAAAAATAAATACCAAAATACTTCCCCCCAAGTAAAGAAAAAGAGTGAATATCAAATTATCAATTGTGGACAAAGTCATTTTGTCAAACAAAACAACAGAACAAAGTGATATAAAAAATTGAAAAGTAAACTAAATTATCTGCAAATAGACAGAAGGACATCACTGACGGTGGAGTGAGCGTTAAAACAATATGAAGCAATAAGGACTACAGGTATTAAAGCATAAAAACACAAAAATTATAAAAAAATATAAATATTTCAGGGAGACTTTTTTCTTCTAAAAATTATAGAAATATTTTCTTTGCTGGTAAGTTATTTTACCAAAAAGAAAAAAGTATATGAAAATATAAAGAACACACAGAAATAAAGAGGAAAATCTAATTTGGTTTCTTAAATTTCAGCACAATGATGGATGAGTGTCAGCTTCTAAGTGAGCCCGAAGATGAACAAACATTCAAAAATAATAACAAAAAATAGACAAAAATGCGCTTTTAATTCATTAAAGTGGATTAAAAAAAAAAAACAGTAACAAAAATTTTTTTCGTGTTCATTAAATAAATAAAGAATAATTTCATTTCAAGTTATAAAAAAAAAAAATAAATTAAATTACAAAAATGATACAGGATTTGAAAGGAAAACATAAGAACAAAAAAAAGAAAAGTTTGTTTTCCTGTAATGAGAAATGATTATGGATGGTTAATTTGGCGAAAGAAGCAGAACAGGGCATGTTGATTATGAAAAATTTAATTAATCAAAAGAATGTGTATAAACAAAGGTACGTAGAGAAAAATAAGAAAAACATTGAGAATTAAATTTATTGGGAAATTTAAATTTTAGTAAATAAAAAATAAAAGTTTTATTTCGTTAGAATTTGCTCTTGAAAAGACAAAAAAAAATGATGCACGTGAAATGTCGTGTGTATTGTACCAGAGCAACATAAAGGCAGGAACTGTAAAATAAAAGTTTAGGTATTTTTAAGCAGTTTTAAGATATTATTTAAGTGGTGAGCTTTAAATAACAAAAATATTTTTTGGATAATTTGAATACAGTTGTGTTTTATTTTTTTACATCCCTCAAATCCATCATTCTAATTGCTATTAACCGACCTTAATTATCAAAAAGTCCCGCAAAAAAAGAGAATTTGTGAATATGAAAGAATTTTCGAGTAGGGTTATTTCTAGCAATGAATTACATTTTCATTATATTAGCTTTGTTTTTAACCCATTGTGGCTTCTCGACAATGACATTTGAGTTTTCTTATCTCCAGACGCGATAATTTTGTTTGTTGACATGTCTGCAAAGAGGAAAATGAGCATCATTTGGCGGCTAAATTCGTTGTCGGGTTCAGGTTTCTGTGAGGATTTCAATTACTAATTGAAAGGTTTTCTTTGCTATGAATTCGAGATGTTTCTACACAATTTTGAGAAGCTAGTGCGTCCGATACAGAATAGATATTCTTGTATCGAGTAACACACCCTTAACAACACTAGTCACAATTTTATATTTACATCCCGCACAACGATGAAGGCCATGAATATTATTCGTTACTTATTATTTGATCTATGCTTTAAAAAGTAAAACTCAAAACTATTGTATAAGTCTATTGTAAGTAGTGTAAGAATTGACTGTAATACAAATTTCCAAGAGCATAGAATACAAGTTTTAAAGAACCAAGAATATCACAGAACCCAACTCCTATCGAAAGTGATTTTAATTCTCAAATTCGATCATCACAAAAAAAAAATTAAACATGACTAAATTGACGTAAAAAAGCTTAGAAATGCTAAGGGGAATCTGAAAAAAAAATTTCTCGAAAAATAGTAAGGGAATGTTATAGTAAGGGAAAATTAATTTTAATTAAAGTTAACTCAGAGGAAGTTTCATTTAGCTTATTAAAATTTTAAGTATCCCAAAATGCCCATTTTACTACCGCTTACTTACTTCTTCCGAAAACTTTTCAAAATTTTGTACAAATAAATAAAAATAATAAAATAAAAAATCAAGTATAAAGACAAAATTTAAGTCTAAGCTTAAAGCTACTTGCATTTTCTCAAACACTTACGATATTTAGAATATTTTTTCATGTAAAGTTTTATAAAAAAAACTTAACATAGATTTTTAATAATTTATTAAATTTTCCAGTTTAAAACTATCCTCGTAGTTAGTTATTAATATTAGCAATCCTGTAACAATAGTTTGATCACCTTCATATAAAATTCAATAATCATCTCCCTTCACTCTCATTCTTATAGTGTTGCAGGAAAAAAAGTTAAATACCTTTAAAGCTCTTTCATCAATCTGGAATCAATTTAAATTTTTAAATTATAACGGAACTATTAGTATGAAATATGTGTTCCTTATATTCTTCTTATAACCATTTTGTGCTTCTTCTCAAATAAATATTGGCGCCAATTGTGGTAACATGTGTTTTTATGCAAATACTGTGAATGTTTTGCGGTGATGGTCTACTGTAACATATTTGATGGGTTTCCAATAGACATGACCTTCGTTTGATGTACTGATTTTCATAATTTTGTTTCTATAACACATAACAACAAATTTCACAATAACAACAACGACACATGAAATGACAATACAACAAAGAAACACCGTTATTCTTTGTTATATGAACATTCTAGGAACAAGTGTCAAAATACTTTTTCCTTTAATAAGAAATTTTTTTTAATTCTTCTGCTTGAATTGAAGTCATTTTAAAAGAGGCAAATAACGTTTTATTAAGTGATTCGTTTTTGGGCTGGTGTAAGTCGACTTTTTAATTCCCGATTTTAGCGAAATAATATTAATTAAGGCGAATTAATTAACAGGTAACAGCGTAGACGAATCCATTTTATTTTGCTGGTAGTAATTACTGTCGAACTCCATATTTAAAAAATATATAAAGATTCTTTATATGAAGTTTGACAGTTTACGGCTAAAATTAATGAATTCGCTTACGCCGCTACATGTTGTTTGATTCACTTTAGTATTAATTAATAATGTGATGGTAAAAGGCAATTCGCTGTTGCGTTTTATGTTAAACACCATATTTAAAAAAGGAGTTTAATGAGATGGCCATCTTATAATTAATACGCCTTGATTAGGACAAAAACGATTATCTTTGCAAATTGGATGGTTTCAAAACACACAAAAAAAAAAAGAGAATGTAAATTGGGATTAAGAAATATTCTTCAATAAGATTATTTCATTCAGCTGCAGAAAGACTCTCTGCATTAACTGAAAACCAAAAATCAGAAAAAAAGGTTGTTGCATCCTTAAATATATATGTAACCGTTTTCTATAACACACTTTTAACAAAAACATTTTTTCATTTTTTATTTTTTAATTACGAAAAAAAAGAAAAAATATTTGCAAATAAATGCGGCCATTTTCCAAATAAAACAAGAAAAGGACACCAACAGAATGTGTTGCTGCCTTTTCTGGATTGCTACATACTCCATTAGCATCCTTTACATATTTAACGGTTTAAAAGACAGATCCATATAGGCTAAATATCATCATTTATGGGAACATCCTTTGATGTCTAAATTTCAGTTATACAATTTGTGTTATAGTGGACTTAGCAATACAAATTCCTTGTAAATTGCAGTTGTCTGTTTATAATGTTTCGAAAGATTGGTCACATTCATCAACTAATATCAAATATTGAGACAGCTCTTAATTTCCAAATCCTAATTTTAGACTTGTTATTTTAGCGGACTTCGCAATAAATGTTCTTTATAAATTTCAATCGTCTGTATACAACTGTTCAAAGGTAAGGCCACATACATCGAATAAAATGTTGGGACCCCCTTTTACTAATAATTTTGAATATTTCGACCAGAGTAATCGGCACTCTGTCTAATTTTCAACCGGCCCTGTGGGAACACTTTTTTGTTTTTCGATTGATTTTTGTATAACTTTATGCTAATGGATGTTATAGTGATATGTAAACCGTTAGGGTTCACAAAACACTAAAACTACATGAATGTTTTATAGGAACATTCTTTAATTTTTAAAATTGTGCTCTGATTTCAAAAGTGATTAAAGATTGGTACGATATGTAAGTATAACAATTTCAAAATCGATTCACAAATGGCTGAGTTTTGCAAGCAGAAATACAAAAAAGCGACATAACCTTTTGCTTTATTTGAAGTCTGTTTGTAGGGTATCAAACAATAAATAAAATGCAACAGTGTAAATTGTATTGTTATTACATAAAACCACACACTCTTGACTGGCGCCCTCTGGTTTTCTGCTCAATTTAAGTTTAAATTTATAAGTAGTAACACAAATTTAACTTTGATAAGAAAAAAAAATAAAATCTCCCCTTTTAGAATATGACACCTATAGAGTTTTATACAGAACAAACACACTCACACACATTCGTACACATATTAAAACACTGGCACATAAATATTTGCCAGTTAGAGTTCAGGAGAATGTATCATTTTTCACATTAAGTAGGTCTTCTTAAACTTTTTTTCTTGCAAAAAACAAAAAAAATAATAAAAACTGAAAAATTACCTTTAATGCTTGAGAGAATGTAATTTTTTCATCACTTGTTTTAGTGGCTTTTGTCTGGCCATGTGTCACCTTAACATGTTATTGTTATTTTTTTTAGAGAACACAATATAATAAAAAAAAATAAAAACTTTGTTTGGTGTGGTATGTGGCGCCACCTTTAGTATCCTTGTCCTTTTATATTTTCTTGGTAGGTTTGGTTTTTTTTTTCTTGTGTTGCTTATAGAAATCCAAGACATGTGTCACTTGTTGTTTCGTTGTGTCTTTCATTGACGGACTGTTGCATCGATTTTGTAAATCAATATCACTTTAATGTGGTTTCATGTGTGTTATTTTTTGCTGGCGTTTTTGCTTAAAAAAATCTAATTACTTGAGAAATTCAAAATTAAAAAGCTTCTCAGATTTTGCATAAATAATTAAAAGATTCTGTAGTTGTTGAACATGTTTGAACTAAGAAAAGAAGAGTCCAAAAGTATACAAAAAAGTAAGCGAAACGGCGCGAAAAACTTTAACAATCTAGAATTATTTAATCTGTGAAAAAGTATTTAGATTAATTGTTATAATAATAACAATTTAATAATAATAATTTTTTTTTAAATAGGTTACGTACCTTCTCCTGTGTAGGGCACCAAAGATAGTAGATGACCAAAGATAGGACTCACGTAGTTGGGTTACCTGTAAATGTTGATATTATGAAAATAGTCTACTCGTACGTTTACATTTAGGCAAGAAGATTCCCGAGTTTGAGCCAGCTGATTGTTCTGGAGTTTTCCAAGGTAGTTCTGACATGATAAGTAGCATCGGTAGCTTAAGTTTGTTCATTGTCAAGGAGATATTTTGAAATGTACCATTTCTAATTCTTTAGAAAGTAGTAAATTGTTGAAGATAATAATAAAAATGTTGCGTCTACTAGAGGCTTAAATGTGTTTTTTAATTTTATTAAAGATTGAATCAAAATTTATTTTTGGCTTTAGTTCATTTTATTTTAATTTCTAAAAACCTTTTTCAGAAAGAAACATTAATTTACAAATGTATGCGGACGTTTTTCAAATAGCAAAACCAGACACCAGCAGAATGCAATAACTAATTTTCTGGAACGCTACATCCTTCATCAGCACTTTTCGCATCTATCTACCTTAGGTTGTGTACATTCTAAGCATCATCTATTTAACCAACTAATTTTGTAAATATGAATACCAGAATTATTCACATTAATATTAATTTGGTTAGACGAAGTCGACACACAAACTAAAGTATTTCTTTATTGTTCTCATTGTACCTTTGTCTTGTACATTTGTTTTTGGTTTTGTATCAACCTTTGGTTAATCAGGAATGCATTTTTTTTTTTTTTCATCCTTACTTGGTTTACTCACAACATTATAGATGCTGTTTCAATATCATATTGGTTGTTATGAGTTAAGCATGTATGTGCAAGCGTTGTGCCTTGCGTTTATTAATTTAATTTTTTATGAAATTAGGAGTTAAACTGTGGATATAAATAAATTAAAATTTATTTTTGCTTTAGTTTATTTTTAAGAACCTTCTTTAGAAAGAATAATTTATCAAAGATTTTGATAACTAATAAATATAAAATGTCGGAATCGAAATTTAATTTTACACTAGTTAAAAATTTTATTTATTTATGTTCATGAAATTATTACTTGAATTGTTTGATATTATAACAAATAAATTAAATAATTCGGCTTAAGTTCGTTATAAAGCTCTAAAATTTTATTTTACAAAAAAAATTACTTAAAAAATTTGCTTACATTTTTTAAAGAAAAAACTAAAGATTACACAATAGTAGTTTAACTAAAATTAAAAAAAAAAAATAAATTACACGCCAGTCACAGCGCGCTTTCATGCTAACAATACATAACAATCTTTATTATGAAAAATTTGGCATACAAATGGACTTAAGCTTACAATGTCTCTCCGTCTTTTACAGATATCTTTCTCTAAAACCCTAATTAGTAAGCTCTTGAAGCTCTCACAAAAGGTATAAATTAAAAGGTGTGCAAATATGTGGTTATGTTTACAAAAAATATTATTTTTTGAAGTTCGATAGGAAGACCTGTTAAAATTACATAGTTTTAGTAAAACTATGTGCGCTATAGCAACAAGTACAGAAAATAAAACTTAAAACTAGAGGATCTCCAAATAGGGACGTAATTTTTACGTACTCAGACTTGCTTTTGAAACAGTACATGCAAGAACTTTAAAAACCAAGCGTTAGAAAAATTTTAAATATAAAGGGTGTTCATATAGTGAAGTGATTAAAAAGTATATGTGTTAAGTCTTTTCAACGGTAGTAGATACTCATATAGAGTATACATAGAGTATGTCCATATATATTCGCTATGAAAACAAGTGTAAACAAAAAATTTTGAAATTAAAGGGTGTAACAGATGCTTGAAACTTGTACACAGTACGTACTGTTATGTCTGCTATAAGAACAAGCAATGGATTAAATTAGTAAAATAATTTTTGGTTAAGCTGACACGAAAATTACATTTTTAGTTTTCAAAAATTGTCCAATGATTTTTATTGTTTCACACAAAGACGTGGGCAACACTGCAGAACTGCAAACACAATAAAATAGTGAGAACCCATTTACCATTTCTTATCAGTCACCAGCACATCAAATGATAGACCGATTTAATCAAAATAGTGCTAAAAGAAAATTAATAAAATTCTTTTTCTATGAACCTGCCTGGTCTTAGAAAATTTGACCAAAGTCTGTATAGAGATGTTAAATCTCAACTAACTTTAAGAAGTTGTGCATTTTGCATTTGCACGTCTTGTATTGCCACTGGTAAATTACTTTAATTTCTTGTTCGTAGTTTTACTAAGTTTCACAAAAAGGTTTTAATTTTTGCTTATTTGTTAACCGCATTTGACTGACAAAGGGGAGTCAACAATTTCTAAAAATATTCATATCTACCCAAAAGTAGATATTTTAATCAAAGAGTTCGAATACTTTTATTTTATTTATTTTTAATTTTCAAATGAAAAAATTTAAATCTTATTTTCAAAAATAGAAAAAATTTGATGACGGCTTTTAATTAAAAAGTTTACTTATATTTCTTTTTAAAATGTTGTTCATTTTTAGAAACTTGTTCTGATTTTTCATATAATTTCGTAAATAAAAATTATTTATATATTATTTATTTAGATCATTAACTTAAACCCCCGTAGCATTAATACATTTTTATAAATACCTGTATTCACCCATGTATAAAGATCAAACCAAACCACTTAAAACCTCGATATAAAGTAAGCTCTTCTAGAAGATTCCATGACTTAAAATTTTTATATTTTAACGCATAGAAAGTTTAATTTCATAGAAAGTTTAATTTCACCGTAAATGATACCGCCATAATATTTCATTCGCCAATTCGTGAGTTATTTAAGCATTCAGGCCTAATAACTTGAACTACACACTTAAGTAGTTATAATAAATGTTACAAATAAAATATAAAATGAGGCTTTAGAAAACAATTTAGGTATTTAATCAGTAACATTTGAGCAACCTAAATAATAATTTAAAAATACATTTTGTATTTTTGTAAATCAACCACTTTTTTGAACTAATAGAAACATAATAATTCCATGGAAATGGGAGTGATCTAGGCACGCACATGTAAACACTGCATTGACAACTGCCACAAAATAAGTTAATCCATGTGCATTGAGGTGTGTATGTGTTTAAAGTACAAAATATAAATATTGTAGGTAATGTGTATGTAATATTATTTCTACAATTATGGCTGAAATATTTTAGGGACCGTAATTTAAATTTCAAACAGACGCCATTTTATTTAACTACTTTTCAGTTCGTTTCTTTTATCAAGTCAAAATGAATTAAATCTATCACTAGAAAATTATTCCTATAATAGAGTTATAAAAAAGGGTGCTTTTGTAGGATGCTTGACACAGCATTAGGGATGGAACTTATTCGATAACATATATACAGTACGTTCATAAATAATAGCACATTTGCTAATCTGTAAATTAATAATTCATTAAATTTTAACAGGGCATGCTATAATTTTCATCTCTTTGTGTAAACTTTATTAATATGTTCTCTTTTCAAAATTGAGCTCATTTTACACAAAACTCTTAGGAATTACAAATACCGTTATCAAAATTGCTTACATTTATATATTTAGCATATTTAAGCGTTCAAATTGTATAGCACAAATGCAAAAAATTCTTTATATAACAAAGACTAAACAACAACTTCATTTATTTATTTAACAAAAACAATAAAAGAAAACCTTTTAATAATTTATTAGACCACCTTTCGTTTTAATGCAATTAAATATTCTATTTTTCATAGAACTTGTTAATTTTTTCAGAAGAGCCTGATCCAGTGCCTCCCATTCCTTGAAAATTGAATTTTTGAGCTCATTAACACTCATGAATTGACGATTGCCAGCATAAATTCTCCTGACGAGAATTCCCCATATGTTTTCTATAGGGTTCATATCTGGAGAGCAAGAAGACCATTCCAAAACATCGACATTATTTGAGCTTAACCATTCTTTTGAAATTTGCTGGCATGGCAGGCTGCATTGTCTTGCTGGAAAATATATTTCTTATTTATATTATTATATAAAAATGGCAATAAACTGCACTTAAGCAATTCACAATATTTTTCACTATTCATTTTGGTTGGTACGATTTGCAACTCCAAACAGCATTCTTCAGTAAATGCACCCCAAAGCATAACAGAACCACTACCAAAGTTTCTTCGTGAGAAACATTGGGGTTCTTTTCGTAAGTCACGCCAGTAACTATTTTTGCCGTCAGGGCCATCTAAATTAAATTTTTTTTCATCTGAAAAAATTATCTTTAAAAAGAAATAAATAAGTTAACCATTTTATAACTCAAAGGTGTTAAATAACTTACATTTGACCAATTTGTATTCATATTATTTTTGCAAAACTCCAAACGTGCATTGATATGACGTTTCAAAAGGCGAGGGGCTTTTTTCATTCTCTGTCTTTGAATATGTTTGGAAGAGTTTAGAACATTTCAAATGGTCGTTTTGCACACTTTGTTGGAAACGCATGCAGCAAGTTGGTTACAGCTTTTGGTACTGTTGCTTGCTGTCCTTAGAATAAGACTGCGCTCGCGTTCATTCAACTTTTTTTTTCTACCACTGCTTTTATTTTTGCCAAATAATTATAAACAACCTTTCGACTTCTGCAGATTTGAATTGCAATTTCAGCTTTCGACGCATCAATTTCTGTCAATGTTAAAATTTGACTTTTTTAAATTCGCTAAGTACTTTTCCGCGTGGCATTTTGCCTATAACTAATATTTTTAATAAAACTGAATGCAATATGTTGTTTTAAAACGGTAGTTTTTTTATAAAAAGAATTTTTTGCATTTGTGCTATACAATTTGAACGCTTAAATATGCTAAATATATAAATGTAAGCAATTTTGATAACGGTATTTGTAATTCCTGAGAGTTTTGTGTAAAATGAGCTCAATTTTGAAAAGAGAACATATTAATAAAGTTTACACAAAGAGATGAAAATTATAGCATGCCCTGTTAAAATTTTATGAATTATTAATTTACAGATTAGCAAATGTGCTATTATTTATGAACGTACTGTATTATAGGGACCCCATAGCAAATTTCTTTCCACCGAGATGGAGAGTTATTACTGTGAAGAAAAGAAGGTGTGTGAATAAGCCGCACAGGCCATTCAGACTATAAAAGAATTTAATTAGCGCATGAAATATTTCTCTTCGCTCCTTGCAAGAATAGCAGATCAGATATAATGTCCTAAAGAGATTTAAGAAGAAAATGCAACTCACCATTTTAGTCACCATTTTAGCCACATTGTGTACAACGGTGGGACCATTTATTTTATTACATAATACAATAACTCTTAAAAATTTAGTCAAGATCTACTGTAAACTGTTCGAAACACTAGAGACGCTTTTTTATATTTTGTATTGTGTCAAAAAAAATTCTCTAAGCTGCTGAAAACTAAATTCTAATATTTTATATTTTTAGATAAACAGAAGTAAACTATTCGAAATGTAAAGGTGACAAACCATAGCGTAAATGCAGTACTGATGCAGGTTCTGTTGGCTCAATACATACTTGTTGGAAGGTTAAAAAGTACCGATAGTAAAAAGACTTGATGTATATTTTTACTATCGTTGAAATCCTAAATAAAGAGTTAATCAAATATGAATGCGATTATTTGCTTGTTGTCTTAAAATTCAACAAATTCGTTCACACTAAAAAAAGAACTCAAATCTGATTAAACTAAAAATTACATTATGCAGTTGTGCTACAATCAAAAGTAAGTTTTTTAAATTTAAAAACCCAAGAAGATTACATGATAAACAGGAATACATTCTTAGAAAGCATGCATGCTACATATGTATTTACATTGTACATATTTTAAAATACATTACTTTGATTAAAAAAACAAAACAAAGTCGAAAAACAAGCCAAAGAACACAAGAAATTATTATAATTTTCGCACAATAAATCAAAGTGTTATGCACGCCATGTCATCAACTCTAGTTTAACTTCAAGTCAACATAGAATAGGAACATGGCGTCTTGAGGCACGACCATAATAAATTAAACTGTTTCCAGGGATGTTCGCTCAAGTACCTGTATGGTTTACATTACATTAGGCAACCTGGATATGTAGAATTATTTTTATTTTGCAAATGATATCGTACTTTAGTATACATGAAGTTAATTGCTTTTTTATTTCAATTTTTATTTAAAAATATAGTTTGACACATAATTTCTTTCTAGTATTTCTTTTAAGATGTGGCTTAAACTCCAAACGAAAAATTGGTTTGTGTTCGTAGAATTGATTTTAACACTCATAAGAGCAAATGTACTTTTTTTTGAACAAACGAGCTGCTTTCGAATTTCTTTTTGAATATTTGGCTCGATGTTTGTTAAAACAAATACATATATGAAATCTCAATAGATGCAATCAATGCTTTCACTTTGTTGGATCTTCTTTCTATTTACATTATTTATTTTGAAACGGATGGAATACAAAATCAAATTCTTGTGCTCTAAAGTAACTTGTCTCAGAAACCTATTATTTATTACGAACAGCTTTTCACGTTTTTAGTAAGAGCGAATCTATTTGTGATTACATATAGCTTTGATATGCATAAGTAACTTGCTGCAGAGGTCACGGTTAATATCAAAGGATTTAACTCGAATCTCCATCCAATCCATGCTACTCCTGTATAATCTCTTGACAAACTCCTTTTATAGTTCTGCACAATTTCATTCGAGCCATTTTTTAGAGCAATGGAATCTAATCAATATGTGATCCTCAGAAAAAATGTTTACTAGTTTACAAAATAGCAGCATAAGCTTCGTAGGTGAACTTCTAGTTGCAAACTTGAATTTTTCCATTTGATATTAAACCTTTTCATTTCTCATTGTAATAAATTCTTATTTTATTTAACGTGTAAAATTTATTTATGTCTGTAATAATTTAAATTTTAATTACATCATATTTATTATACATACATTTGTGCAACTACACATTATTTTTTTTTTTTCATATACTTCTAGCGTGTAATAAATCTTCGTTTTAATTGTTATTTTCCGCCAACTATTGTTAAGGTTTAAATTAAAGCTGTAAATCAACGTTGGCGCAAAATAATGTACTGGAGATGCAGAGAATAATGAAATATTTAGAAATTCTTAATAGTGATATGTGATGATGTTTGGAACCTGGTACAAAACTTAGGATTTTTTTTTTTAGGAAAAATGTGTTTTGTGAAAAGTTGAAAGTGATTTGGCACAAATTTGCATATAGTCCAATGCAAATAATAACATAGAAATGACTTGTCACCATTAAAAGAAATAAATTATAAATTTATACAGAATCAAGAATCCACTTTACAAAATTACAAATGGTTTCTGAGATATAGGCCAACAATTTATCTTCGTATCTACATTATATCTTTTTATTGGGTAATGGTGTGCTTCATACGCCACTGATGATGTTTACAATGTACACAACTTGTGGTAGATAGAAAGATGGAATGCTGATGATGAATTTGGCTGTGCTGAAAATGCGAAATTACATTCTGACAGCTTCTAATTTTTCTTGTTTTCTTTGGAAAACGTATGCATACATTTGCAAACAATTTTTCTTTCTGAAAAATGTTTAGAAATCAAATTAAAAATGAACCTTAAGCTGAAAAAGTAAAATTCTATTTAATTTATAATATCCACGGTTCAAATCCCAGTTGGAAAATATTAAAAAAAAAATTATGCTGTTAAAACTTATTTTTTTGAACCTGATTTATCCATATAATTATTTGTTATTTTACCAAAAATAAATATTTTGTTGAAAATGGCAAAATATAAAGTGATTTTTGTGTTGCTGTAGGGAAGAAGGAATTTTTTGTTATTAAAGGATTTAAAAAAATTTTTCTTGTGGCATCACTAGTTCTAGTATAATAATGATTGTTTTAAAAGAAACATGAATGCGCACTGACTTGATTAAAATTAAAAAAAAAATTTCAATTTATAAAATTAAAATTTTTCAGGAAAAAGTGCACATTAATGTGCAAAAAAAATGTGTTTGAAAGACATGTAAGTAATTTTACACCTCAAACCTGATGTTTCTTTTATCCATATCAGATAAACCGTTCTCAGTAAAAGCCTTCATTATAGTTTGTTTTTTTAATATTAAATTTTTTTGTTATTAATCCATACATTCTAGCAAAGCTTACGCCTGGTTCTCTTCATCTTTTTTATAGTGTCTCCAAGTACTATGGCTTACTGTGTGCAACATTAATGCTTACCACTGTAGCTCTTCACTTTCCATAGGGGACTGACATACTTAAATCACCTATTTAATCAGAACCTTTTTAAAAGCACTTGCAGATATTTATTTTATTTTATTTATTTATTTATTTATTTTTAAAATTTTGTAATAAAAAGCCTTCTGTGGCCAAAAAATATTACAATTGAAAAATGTTTGTGTAAAATTTCATAGTAACCCTAAATAAGTTTGAGTTAATTTTAATAAAATTAAATTTAACAATATATTAATCATGTAAATACATTTACCTAAAACTAAACTAAACAGCCTTAAATTTGTAACAGTAAAACATGTACCCAGTAAATATGAAGAAAAAAAAAATAGATCCAAATCAACAATGAAATACAGTGTAATACTTTCTACCTCAACCATGGTTTCCAACTAAATATGCAAGTAGTTTTTTACGATACACATTGTAAGAAACAGAAAATGTTCTTAAATCAATCGGCAAGCGATTCCATGTACGGGCAATAACAATTAGGAAAGATTTTTCAAAAAGTGCAGTTCTAATTGTAGGAATGATAATTTGGATATTCCTGGTCGAATGTGTAAAGTTAAAAAGTGTTACCAAAAATTGTGGTGTTGCATTTTTTATAATTTTATAAAATCTCAGTAAGTATCTCAAAGTTACATAACTTTTAAATGAACAACTTAAAAAACGTTCAACATATGGCGAAATATGATTATAGTTTTGTTGGTTATGATTGTATAGTCTTATTCCAAACACAAAGCGAACAATTTTGTTGGTTATAAGTTTAATCTTTCTAATATTACTAACGCATGTAGATAAATAGATTTCCATACAAAAAGATATCTGTGACATTAATAAAGCATGGGCTACTCTAAACCTGATATGGTATGGCATATAAATATTTAAAGAGTACAGTCGACGAAGTGTAAAACTTACTCTTGAGCATAAATTATCTATGTGGTGGGAAAAATCAAGCTTATCATCCATCATTATGCCTAATATCTTCATCCTGTCCACAACTTCTATTTCTCTTTCTCCTATTCGTATTACTGTATCCTCTGGATGCAATAAACCAAATTTCATTATCTTAGTTTTAGACATATTTAGTTTTAAATAATTTGATGTCATCCAGGAATCAACTTGATCTAATACTCTTATAATATACGACTGCATATTGTCCCCTGAATTATTGTTTGTAAGTAGTAGTTGAATATCGTCAGCGAACCCATACGCATTACAAAATTCTGATTCAATTACGTCAAAAAAATCATTTAAGTATATTGAAAACAATATTGGTCCCAACACTGACCCTTGGGCCACACCTCGACTTATCTCCTTTTGACGTGACATTTGGTCATTAAATGACACGAATTGCCTCCTATCAGTTAAATAGGAATAGATTAGTAAGCAAGACGGCCTTGAAAACCCAAGATTATCTCTTAATTTTCTTATAAGATTGATGTGATTTATACAATTAAAAGCCTTTGAAAGATCTAGTGAAATTAAAATGCTACATATTTTCCCATTCAGATTATTTCTTATTGACTCTGTGATTCCTAGTAAGGCAGATGATGCGCAACAATTACGACGATAACCCGTTTGTCGATCATTTAGTAAGGAATAAAACTCAATATGTTCAATAATTTGTTCTCTCATTACATGTTCAAATACTTTCTATAGTACTGGTAAAATGCTTATTGGTCTTAGATTCTCCTTTTCAAATGATGTACCATTCTTCGGGATCGGAACTATCTTCGCCAGCTTCCAGTTTCTTGGAAAGACTGAAGTAGTTAGTATAGAATTAAACAAATGCAATATTTGAGTAATTATTAAGGGTAGAATGATCTTAAAAAATTTTAATGGTATATTATCGACACCACATGCATTAGATTTGATGTAGCCAAATGCGGTTTGTAGTTCAGACATATTGATACATCTAAATGAAAAGATCCCATGACTCCTATTAAAATTCAGATTTTCAAATAACTCCGTCGAATTTGGTTCTATTCCATCCAAAAAATAGTCATTTATTGCATCAACATCCAAGTCGTCATTCATATTATTAATGCTATCAGAAGTTGCCATTCTTAAACGATTCCACATATCCTTCGTTTTTGCAGTAGCAAACACCTTGTCAAAAAAAGTTTTTTTTATTCTGCGAATAATTTTCTTGGCTCTGTTTCTATATTTACAAAATATACTCCATTTAAAAGGAGTAGGGTTAGCTACATATCCCTTATAAGCTATATCCCTAAGGGATGTTGCATATATTATTGCCGGAGATTTAATCCAATCCACTTTTCGTTGAATTTTAAAACGTGATATAGGTACAAGGGAAAACAATTTTGAAATCAAATCCTCGAGTACACTTGTTTGCACGTCAACATCAATCGTGTTGTAAAAGTCTGAAAAATCATATTGTAATACACATGAAGACAAGCCATTAGTGTCAACTAATGAGTAATTTCGATATTCAATATACTCCTTCAGGTTAATATCAGAAGAAAACAAAGTTAACCTAAATGAAGCGTAAATAAAAGCGTGATGTGATGATAAGAATGGACATTGGATTTGACTAGTCTCAATAAGAGATGGCTGACCACTTAAAAGAAAATAGTCCAGTAGTGTTGTTGTATTGCAACGTACATCAAAATGTGTTGGAACTGAGTTGTGCCTAATAGTAAGATTCATGCGATTACATGCAGACCGGAATCTTGCTGCCTTTATCGGGTTAAAGAGGTCAATGTTGAAATCGCCAACTACAATTATATTACTATATCTTTCAAATATGTCACAGGCAGTAGATTCAAATATGTCGATATTTCCTTTTGGCAAGTAGACAACTCCTATCAAAATCACCATATTTTCATTCATTACCTCAATGAAAAGAACCTCACATTCGTTATAGCATGATTGTGTTTTAATTAATTTATGCTTAATAGCTTTCGAAACATATAGTCCTACACCACCAGCCCCACCACAATGTCGGGGTCGGTCATTTCTACAAAAATTATAACCATCAATATTAACAGCCCCATTCGGTACTTCAGGCTTAAGCCACGTTTCAGTGAGAGCAACAATGTCAAATGGCGTATTCGTCATAAAGTTACTAAATTCATCAAATTTGGTCGAATATGGTGCTGGCTTTATACTCTGACAATTGCAGTGCCCTATTTTTAGCCCTGATCCCAAATTTCCTAAATATGTTTTAGCACTATAGCCATTGTCGATAATTGGACCTAAATTCGAATTAACCGATACCATTTCTTAACGTTACAAATTTAGGCCGAAGTAGTAAAAATAATCCTATAACTAAAAGGAGTAACATAGTAATTATACTCATAATATTAGACATAACAATTTTAATTTTAATCATAATATTCCATTCAACAATTTAATTAATTTTATAAAAGTACAATAAGCGTTACCCTATTAACATTTATGTAGATAAGATTCACAAGGTATATTCTATATGATTGTACATAAGTTATGAAAAATGTAATAGTTCTTAATATCATTTCATTTCCCTTTTTGTACTTTTTCATACTTTATTAATGTTGTCAATGTAAAAAATAAATATATGTACATAGGTGATTTTACTGCCACAGTAAATTCAATAAATTTGACAGTTATCTATCACAAGATAATCTAAAGTTGTAACAAAGAAAAGACAAAAAATATGTAAGTAATCAAAAGTGAACAGCATGCAAATAATACGAATGTAGATATAAAGCAAAATAAATTGATTTTTTCCCTCTGTTTATATATACATACATGTAAGATGAAATATATGTATGCAGTTTTTTAAGTTCATGCATAATAACATAAATATAATAAATTGTTTATAAAAAAAACAAAAAAAATCTTCTACATCTCTTGGTATTATTTACACAAGTCCTGGTATTTCTCCATTATATTAAATACATCCAGTGTCTCTTCGGCTCCACTATTCAGCTTGATAACAGCTTGTGGTACATTACCATTCCAGAATTTGAAACTAGAAATTTGTTTGCTTCTTTTTAATTGGCGACACATAAAACATAGCTTGTTGGCCAAGGGCGTAAGGTGGTCGCTCAGGTAAACTCTTTCCTCTAGGTCAAAACCCTCATTTGTGTCTTCTAATAAGTCTTTCAGCATTAGCTTTCGAGTAATATAATATTTTTTCATCAGCTTATCACGGGTAGAAATTAAGCTAAATCTTATCAACACTTCCGAATGATTTTTCATAGATGTATACTGAATATCATTTTCGCTAAATGGTACATTGAATACTTCTGACAATTTTAAGATCATTGCTTTCAAATTAGGTGATGCAGCTGGTAATCCAGTAACAACAACATCGTTTCGATTCATTCGTCTTATTACTTGGTTATTTAATAACCATAATAAAAATTACTTACAGTGAAGATTTTGCTCCTTAATGCTGACCACATACCATCAATCCTGAACTATTATAAAACATTAATAAATGCATAATATCAAAGTTATAAAATAATCTTCACACAATCCATTGAATTGGAAATATCGATAGTATTTCCACTTTCAAACATAAATTTATACAAATTGCCAACTTTTCCAAACAAACAATACAAACATTCCAATATGTGCAACAACACCAACAACAATAATAATGTGTCAGTGACTGACAACTTAATTTAAAATACAACTCACACACAAATGAATGTTTCAATTTCGACCCACTCACGAAGCAACAACTGCAACCCAACATATAACACTCCCCAATATCGAAAATTGTACTTCGCTTTTAGATGAACTAAACAATCAAAGTGCATTGGACAGCATAACAAAGAACAGAAAAATAAAGAGTAAAAAAACAGAAAAATCATAAACAAAATAGACACAATACAGTTGCAATTGCATCCGTATCTGCTGTATGAAATCTTGATCTATGACTCTATTGTTTTCAGCAAAAAAAAAAGAAATATCTCTAACAAAAAGCTAAAAAGAACAGATAACTTGTAGTTGTGGTCAAGCAAAAAAAAAATAAATATTTATTTCTTTAAAACATTTAGGATGTTTTCGAATTCAAATCAAGTTATAGAAGCAACTAAAACATCGGCAGGTTGAAGGGAGATGAAAGGAATGAAAACAAAATAATAGTGTTATGGGAGCAAAAAAAATAAGAAGACACCGAACAAATCGAAACCAGACAGAACATATGCCCACCACAAATGGACACAGCAACAATAAAGGCAACATTATAGGAGAGAAAATACAGTGAAATAATAAAAATTGCATTTTTGCATATTCACTGAAGACAGGCAGCAGCAGCAGTACCTTCCTCATTGGACTACAATAGAATTTTATTCTGCAGTTCAGCAAAAAAAAAAAAAAAAAATGCAGCTAGTTGTTGTTTAAATTTAAGTGCATGTTCTCCACTGCTGTGATTTCAAAAAGAATGTATATTGGTGTGTGTGTGTATGTGTGCAAAAAATGGGTTGGGGGTGGTCTGTTAACGCCTTTAGTTAATGGCATGTGACTGCTGCTGTTGTGTTATAAGTGCAAGTGCTGATGTTGCGTTGTTACAATGTTTAAGTCATCTTTTGACAATGTGCGAACAAATAATTCTATCAACAAGAACAAAAGCCCAGCAAGTGGTTGTATCTTCGTAACATTGTTTTTGTTTATTTCACTCTTAGCATAAAAATTGCAGGTAGCACTACATCATGCAGTTTTTTGTAGTTGCTTCTTGTTCAGTTAACTTTAATTGAACTGAAAAATCTTGCAACTGATCTTTCATTCGTGAGACAAATAGGTTCTCTAAATGCAACACTAGTATTTGATCGATAAATTTAATATTGTTACGTTTTTCGCTTTGCAAAACACAATCTCTAATTTTGTGGCTTTGGCTAGATTATTACTAACGATTATAAACATGCACTTTAACAAACGTACGCTGTTATTCACATCTACATATATGCTCTTGTCGAGCGCCAATCCGGCAATATAGGTTTCAAGACACTGGGGCTCCAGCAAAGGCTGAGGGGCAGATGATCTCTTATTTCACCAACTAAACCTTTTTAACCAAATAAAATGCGACTGACGCACGCTGTTGTTATGTTGTTAAGTTATTCATTCACGAAGGCACCGTTAAGGCCTTGATCACGATTTTTGTCTTACTGTGCAGACGCTTTATTATTTTCCATTATTTTCTTATTTTTTTTTAAAGAGAAGAAGTAGCACTTCAGAGCAACAATGCTATTTAATTTGTAACCGTGTTACATCCTTAGGAAAGGGATTGAGGGGAAAAAAGACAGGTGGTGAAAATGTAGCTTTTTTATTAATTATTTTACTACACCGGCGAATTTGCTATGTAAAATTACTGACGAAGGAGTCTGCCTGCTGTATTGTTTAATTCTGAAAATGTATTTATGCCATAAAACAGAAAAAAAACAGGGGTTGAACCTTGGCCTTTAGCAGCCTTAAACAACTAATCCATAGCGACCCTTATTATCTCCCCAGTTGGAATCTGAACTCATGATTCGTCTGTTTAAGAAATACACAGACACTTCTATCAACAAACACAACGCGACAGCTTAATAGTATCTGTTGGCTGATCATTCCTTTAATTCTATTCACATACACCACACTTTGTTAGTCGGTAAATAATAATGCCGATATAACAGATATCGGAATTAATCTAAGAAAACAGCCACTTTGAACTTTGTCTGATGGGAACTTAACTATTGTTCGATTTTGTTTTCTTGCTTACAGTCAGAAATGATATACAAAAACAGAACATTTTTTACAATATTTCCAAATGTTGCATAGAATGACCAAATGTGCAAGCTACCTGAACGCATTCTGTACAAATTAGGTACAAAATATTAAGTAGGAACTTATTCAGCTGCATACAATGAAAACAGCAAAATTAGCTTTTCTTTTAAGGATATAAAAAGTGGTGCCAGGTCTCTTCTCCGCAACAATATATTTTTTTTTTGCAGCGAAAGGTATAGGAATTGCATAATTGTTGAAAGACTTTGATGTGACCAGTAGCGCTTCTTATATAATCAAACGCATTCAATTTCGGTTTTAAAAACTTAATTAATTAAAAAATATTTTTCTGTTGTTTAAAGCAATTTTAATTTTAAACACATCCTTCCATGCAACAAATGGGTCAAATAATACGAAGAATGCTGATGAAAGATGTAGCGGTCCAGCATGTGTCTGCAAACATTTGTAAATAATTTTTCTTTCTAGAAATTTTTAGAAATTAAATTAAAACATGAACCTAAGCCGGAAAAAGTAAATTTTAATTCATTTGTAATATTCCACGGTTCAAATCCTGATTGGGAAAAATTAAATTTAATTTAGGTTTTGTTCAGGCAAATACAAATAGAAATGTTATTAAAAATTAACTTCAATATTTATCACCCACCTGAAAAACTTGAATAATAGAAATTAGATTGTTGGCGAATAAATTATTTTAAGATAATTTGTTATTTATTTTAAAATAATTTGATTGTTAAAAATCTTTGCTCTTGTCGGTGCATGCTCATCAATTTTATTTGTTACATTTTTATTAAATAAAACCTGTATTGTTTCATAAATGCAATTCGTTCATATCTTTGCAATTGTATCTCTGAGAGTTCATATGTGTTGTTTCATGATGATAATTCTTACACACATAGGGCACAGATACTTGCAAAATTCTTGCTGTAAACATAAATTAATATGAACTTGGAAATGCATTGCTTTGTATTTTTTGAATAAAGGCCGCTTACATACCAGCACATTTATACGTTTGAAAATTTTTTATTTTGGGAGGAAAATTTATGAATTTCATAGTGACACAAACCAACACCATCATCGTTTGGTGATGGACGAATGCAATGCAAGTATCCTGCGGTATTTTGAAACCAGATGTTTGTTGTGGAATATTTGACAATATTTTGCATGTGAAATGAAATAAAATTTTTGACTCTTTCTGACTGCGTGTGATAGTGTTGGTCAGTGTTTGCATTGTCTCCTCCAAAAATGAAATTGTACATGAATATGGGAATTTAATCATGTTTGTATCCTTTTTTAACAACAGCAGCAACACGGCAGCAATACTTTAATACAACTCAATTGTATTGTTTGTCGAGTGTTGTTATTTACATTGCAACTACAACTTGCATCTATCCTTGTGTGTCATGATCATGATACTAAAGCTTTTGTTGCTGCTTGTCGTTGCAGTTTGTTTTGTTGGGTGATATGAAATCATAGATTACATTTTTGTTTTCCCATTTCATATGTATGCATATATGTGTGTGTGTCTGTGAGTATTCATATTTATAGACGATGCCATAGTATTTTGGTTACATGCTTGCATTGTTTTGTCACTGAGTTGATTTCTCAATTCCATTTGCAATTTTTGCATCCTTTTGTTGTAAATATTTGCAATTATTTGATGTGTATCTCAGATATGAGAATTATGTTTTATGCAACGGTTGTTTTATAACATCCAATAACTTTATTTTATGCTTTTCCATTTCTCCTCTTATGTCCGTTTGTGGTCTAAAGATGATGAGATAAATCGATTTAAAATTACAATGGAAATACATATTTGTTCTCTACGGATATGTGTGTGTGTGTGTGGAAAAATTGCAATAATAATTTAAATCTCTAAAATAATAATTTGTTTAAAGCAAATAATTTATGGTGAGCAGTCGTGCATTGTTAAAAAATTTATTCTCAGAATTTATGGCACAAATATAAAGATCCTTTTCAAAGCCCATATTGCCTTTATATGCAAGTTGTTGTTAGTCAGTTAAATGTTAGGACATCTAGCCACCCAAATATACTGAAAGTTTTTTAAAGATCTAAAATAAAGTAAAACCTCTACTTTGTTAGTATCTATAGAATGGTTCTCTGCCTGTAACTGTAATAACTGTAATAACAAAACACTTGGTCTTATATTCCATTTCAGCTGTAATTAAATTAAAAATTAAAGGGTGTGTATATAGAGACTAGACCTTCATGAATATTGTATTTACCATATGACTCGCAACAGATCTGCTTTTAAAATTTGCACAGACAAAATAGAGAGAATTCAGAAGTTATATTAAAACTTAAAGGGTGTCCCCATACATAGCTGACTTTCACGTATATTGCTTAATATTTTAGACCATAAAATGCAGATATCTAAATTTTTAAACTGGAAATAATAAAACGAAAGTTTAAAGGGAAGCCCATAGCAAGTACAGAACTCTTTGTGCCCAAGATCAACTCGCACTTAGTAAATTTATTGCTTTTTGCGCTAAATGGGAACAGCTAACACAATATTGTTCAAAAGCATTATGTTTGTAATGTTTACAAAAATTAAATCACGAATACAGACTGTCCTTCAAAAATTTGGGAAAATAGATAAAAACAAATAAAAATATATGTGAGCAATGAAAAGAAAGGCAGAGAAAAAACTCTGTAGATGATGTACGAACTTCTTCTAACCAACTCAATAGTTCTTTATTATGGGGATTTTCGCGTAGTTTATTTGCTTAAAAATAAATAAATAGATATTATTTACAGTGTACACTATCCTAAATAAATAAAAAGGGTATAACTAATTTTCTTTTTCCGTTTGTAGTTTCTACAGTATCCATTTTCAACCCAATAAAGTATAAATTTTCTGGCTTTTAATGCATAGCGAAATCGATTGAGCGAGGCCCTAGATTAGCTAGAAAAAAACTAAATACACCAATTCATCAGACATAGTGTCGAAAGAGGTGATATTATATAACAGAATGATCAGTCCATGCCCTTGGATTCAGCGGACAAAACTTCACGCCTACCTTTAATTTTTTCACATCATTTAAAACAATGCGATAGAGAATTAAAAAGTAAGAAAAAAACATCTATTGAAAAAATTGACGCTCGTCCATATTTTCCGAGTAACGAGCCTTTGAAATTATCAAAATTTTTAATATATCAATATCGGCATCATTTTAAAGCTTTTGAAAAGATCTTTAAGGAAATACTAAAACTTTTTAAAAATGCCTAACTCATTTAGAGCCGATGACATTTTTATGTAAAATTATATATATGTAGACCTTAAAATTATTTTTTATTTCTCTGTAACCACAATATTTGCTCTTTTGATTGGAGTTACTTCACTAAATCACTAAACTGTATTCGGTAAAGGGTACATAAGATTTGGCATAGCCGAATATAGCACTCTTGCTTATTTTTTTTATAAAAATTGTTTTACTTTCACATGCACTTAAGCGTGACTTAAATTATTCATTTAATTAAATATTAATAGGTAAAATTCTTTTAGTTAAACCTTATAAGAAACATAAGTGTTTTAAGAACTTTCGAAGAATACCAAGATTTAGAAAGAGGTCGCTAATATCTTATTTTGCTATAATATCGCTTGAATATTGCAAAATGTAAGTATATTATGTGAACTGGATAACAATACAAATTAAATAAACCAATTTCGTTGAAAATATAATGAATTTTTTTAAAAACTGCAAAAGCTGAAAAGCAAAATCAAAAAATCTGGCATCTGACAATTCTTTAGACAACCCGAAAATGAAAAAACCCCTAAAATAAACTGAGTCAACCAGAGTTTAGCGATTTGACTTTATACTTTGATTGTGCTAATTAGGGACCTTTCGCTAATTCTCCAAAGTATTCAAAGTAAATCGATCGATACAAGTATACAAAAGCAATAATTGTCTACCTTTCTTACTTTATCTTGCAGTTTATATAAAGAAGTCTTATGTTTGTAAACATAACAGACTTCCTTATCTTAGTTGAACATGTTAAATACGATAATGAAAAAATTTTCCCTTAAAAATGCATATAGAACGTTCCCATATAATTGTAGAAAATCAGTAATAACAAGCTAAATAAAATTATAAATCGCATGTTATTTTCTGCAGTAAAAAAATTTTTATTCCTCATCAAATCTCCCACACATGCTGCAATACTGAATCTAAAATTTAAACAAATGTCAGCAAATGAAGTGCAGAATATCCGAAATGTAAGTCGTTTACTTGCTAACAAATTTTTTAATCAATCAATAGATGATTTTCGTAACAAAACCAAAATTTAAGGAAAAAAATAAATTAATTAAAAAATTATTGGTTCATAACTAATCAGGCTGAAGATATGGAAAAATGTAGTTAAATTAAATAAAAATGTAATTAAATTGGTTTAATAATTAAATTAATTATTGCATTAATTAGGTAAATTTTTTCTGATCACTGAAAAAAAGAATCAGCAATTAGTCAGTTTTACTGAAATTTTAATTGCATTACCACATTACAACTTGAAAGTAAAATAAATAAGTTCATTGAAGGTAATTTTTGAACTTCAGTCTACATTTAAATTTATTTATTAATTTATTGCATTATTAAATTCTTTTGCAGATGACAGTAGCATATGCCATTCATTTTCGTTTCGCAGGAGACCAAGCCTTCGGGAAATTGAGGCTATGAGAAAGCACATGGACGATACCCTTGATCGCTACCTTTTGGTAATTTCCGAATGGGACCTGGCGAACAGGGTTTAGTTTAACGCTTATAAAACCCAGTGCTGTGTGCTTTCGCACAGGCGTACTGCTGAACATGCTACGTCATCTGTAATTATGGGTGATAAATATATTAAGGAAACAGAAGCTCCCGATGTTCTTGGCATGAAAATTCAGTGCGATGTTTGTTGGAACAATCACATTTTTCATGTTGCAAAAGAAGCATTCAAGTGCCTAGGTTTTCTGAAACGGTGTAATATCTATGTCACCTTTATCAAACTGAAAATGGAATACAACTCTCATGTATGGGCCGGTGCTTCAAAGTCTATTTTGGAGTTACTCGACCGCGTACAGGAGAGAGCGAAGAAACTCATCGGTGACAGTATGGTATCTAGCTCTATTGACTCACTGGAGCATCGACGCAATGTGGGTTGTGTTTCACTGTTTTATCGTTACTACAACGGAATGTGCTCTTATGAAATTAGGGAACTTGTTCCTGAAAACCGTAATTTCATACGCGCAGCGCGATCTGCATCAAGAGCGCATTCCTTTGTGGTCGATTGGCCAATGAATCGCACAACGCATTACAGAGAAAATTCATTTTTAGCCGAACAGTTCGTATGTGGAATAAACTCCCTGCAGAGGTCTTTCCTGCCACTTTCAATGTGCAAAGATTTAAATCAAATGTTTACAAGCACTACTCCCTCTATCCCCTATCCCAAAACCTAATTTCCTAGTTCTGGCACAATGCATTGCATGAGAAGGGGTCATCCCCTGAGTGCTGGTCCTAATTAAAAAAAAAACACATATATTTCGAAAATATGCAGTAATTAGTTAAATTTAACTTCATTTATTAATAAAAATTTTCTGGTTATGCGATTTTAAATGCAGTTAATTTATTAAGTCTTTAATATATAAAAATTTAAAATTGTGACAAAGAATTAACAATTAAAAAACAAACAAAAAATTAAATTCTTCTACTTATAGGATTTTTCAAATCTACCTGCCTTTATTCAGATTGAAAAACCATTTTCACTTTTACTAAAATAAATTAGTTAAGTTACACGAAATTTCTCCAAGTCTAAAGAAAAATTTTGACAAGCCAACAGATAAATTATTGATTTCATTTTTTATTTTTTTTACAATGTATTACTACTGTGTTAACTAACATTTTGTTAATTTAGGAAAATTTTTCTTAAATGTTCAACTCTTGTTTTAGAAAAATTGACAAATTTGAATAGACAGTCTTTTTTACAAAAAAAGTTCTGTAAATTTAAATAAAATTAATTAATTAAAAGAAATCGTGTATTAATTGAAGTAAATATAGTTAAAGTTTAACTAACAGTTTTCTTTTAAATTTCCTATAAATTTTGGTTCAGGGTATGTTAAAAAAAGGTAGTCGGCCCTAAAATAAAATAATGTAAGATTTCATGAAACGGTGTAGCTTGGCATGTTAATTTTTTGGTAAAACATAAGGCCTTCGAAATTGTTTTTGAAGGAATTCCAAATATTTTTAAATGAATAACTATGAAGTAAACGAGACAATAAGTTTGCTGCACTTTTACAACAATTGTTTTCTATTAATTGAACAGTTGCGATAATAAAATGTTTTAAATGGGAATTTTTATTTTAGTATTTAAATATAATTTACTTTTTAATTCGTAATATGTTTTTAATCTTTAAGTCATCAATTGTGTTACCTTTGGAAATTGGCCTTCGTTTAAATAATGTTTAAAAAACTAGATAGTATTTTCAAGCATCAAAAAAATTTTAAACAATTTTTATTCTTTTTATTAAAAAGGGCAACAGGAAATTAATTTGATTAAAAAAATTGCAAAAAACACAAATAGCTGTTTAAAATAAATTTCTCTTTATTAAAAAGTAATTTCTTTCCTAAAAATCTTTTAATTTACAAGCACTTAAGACATGTCTTTGATCTATTTGAAATTGATGACACAGGTTTTACTAGTCATTTATTTTTCTCTACACCAGTGACCATTTGCCAGAGGAGGAGTCTTTGTTAATTAAGTCTGTGATATTTATGGGTTACTGTCTACATATATTTTCCCATTGCCAAACGTGTTTTCCTTGCTGTATATGTTGGTGATTTTGTAAGCAAACAACAACAACAACAATAAAATTTGATGGCAAATTATTTTATGACACTGCCTGGTACACGTACCCGTTCCTTGTACTTGTATTCATATTTATGAATGATTTACCCACAATTTATGAAAAATAACATTTTAAGCCATATAAAATTGAAAGAAAAAAAACAGCAACAAAATGACGACAACATTTAAATTGAGCATTAGCTGCAGGAGCTATAGAAGAAGACTGAGTTACATGAAGTAGACATGTACTAATTTGCATAATAACGCGAAACGAAAATAAGAAAACAAAACAAATTTTAAGCAAAAGCCAGAATAAATTTTATCAAATACAAAAGTCGCCTGGTTTTTCGTCCAAAAATGGTGAAAAACATTTTTGTTTTTCTTTTTTAAATAAACAAATTGGTTATAAATGTAAAATATTGTAAACATTGTACAAAAAAAAGCAACAAAAAAGAAATAGCAGACGTCAAAGTAAAAACACTTTAAATAAAAACTACTTAAAATTCATTGCACCCATTTGAGGCTGACAATCGCTTAATAAAAAACGCTACTCCAATATGGGTTAAAATGAATTTAGTATTTAAATACAATAAAATGTTTTAACTCATTCCAAAATAAATGTAAATAAAAAATATTAAACACTAATTTACATAATTGACAATGGAAAAAAATTACAAAAACCAAAACTTCTTTTACACCCTTCAGAGCAAAAAATAAAAATTCTAATTTGTAATTCTTTATGTAACATTAAAAAATTTCGTTTAAAGCTCAAATGTCTTGGTAAATTTTCCGGCTGTTTGATTTGTTTTTGGCCCCGATTATGATTCACAACAGTTGTTATTTTGATGTTGTAAATTTTAAATTGTGATTATGGTTTACAACACTTATCGGTAGTGTTGTAGTTTTAGTTGTCTATGCCAGTTTACTGCGATTATCGTTCATACCATTTGCAAATATGTGTTGTAAGGAGTGTCAACAACTTACAACTGATTATTACTGATGGTCTTGTTGCCGCGGCAAGTTGAAACTTAAAATGAAGAAATTTTTTTTTTGTTTTTTTGCAAATATCTATAACTACAATTTTTCAGAAAAATTACAAACAAAAAGCAGATGGAAATGCTGGTAGAGCTGATGACTCAAACCCTCATTTAGATGTAATAAAATGCAGTTAAAAGACAAATGGGATCAGTTTACAGCAAAATTAAGTAGTCCACCTATTCGAAAAGCTAAAGAATGGTAAAAAGTAAGTAATTAATTAATTCACATTATAGAATTATATAAAATTTTGTATTATTGTTTTATAGGTATAGACTCAATATAAAGTTAGTTTAAAAAGAAAGGTAGCTGCGAAAAAAGGAGCGTTCAAGCTAATGGTGGTGGCCCATACACTGAAATAAGCCTGAGTTCTTTAGAACAGACGAATATTGAACTGGTGTCGATGCAGTCGCAGGTTGATCCAAGAGGGCCTGCAGTAGGCTTGCAAGCTTTAGAAGAGTCCGATGTGGAGCAGTTGTAAGCAAATTTTAGGCCAACAAGAGCTGTTCGCAACAAGCGCTGTTCGCAACACGCAACACCGAGCACCGAGCAATTAAAACTCGATTAAAAACTTTTACACTGATTTAAGTAAATTTGCAATAGATATTTTTCCTTCATAGAGGATACTACTACTACTTTTCTTAAAAAATTTAAATATTATCTTAATTGTCCTAACAATGGCAGCAGGGTATTTATATTTTGTTACATTTAAATGATAAATTCCAAATTGTCCTCATTACAAAGATTATTCTAGTAGATACTTTACAGATTGTCAATGCCTTTGCCTTCACAATTATCATCCACTCATTATAAATTCATGTACGTGTTTTTGTTGAAGTGTCAAAAAAATATTTTATATTCATGTGTAAAATATGACAGCAAATTTAATCGATTTATGTTTGTTTCATTCATTGAATTCATTTAACAACTGAAATGGTTTGCGACAGTTTAATTCTTATCACTTCCGTTCGTGCAAAAAGGGAGTGGTTAAAATTAAAAAAAAAAGTTAAAATGTTAAACAGAAATTTATTTTTTTTTATATTTCAAGAGCAATATGGAGAATTAAAAGTTTTTGTAATTTTGTTTTAGCTATAAATGATAAGATTTTATGGCAGATTGAAATTTATTTTATATTTTAAATTGAAGTTTAATTTACTTTCGAAATTAGGTCTGATACTAAATAGCAAGCAATAAAAAATACGATAGTAGATGCATTATTGCCAGGGTTCTTAGCTTTTTTAAGTCGAAGCCAATTTTTTACCTTTGTAAAAATATGCCATATTTGTAGATACGTTAATCAAATTATTTTTCCATACTTCCAGAGTGTTGTCATAATAAATTAAATTTTTTATGTTTTGCATTAAAACTTCTATTTTAATAATTTTTATGAAAAAACGCTGATTTCAACTTCCATACGAAAAATTCCCTGAGATCATTTTTGTTTGGTTTTAGTGACATTATTAACTGATTTTTGTACTTACTAACTCTAACACATCTCTACTTTAGATTCCCTGACTACAGTCAGGCGGCAATCAGGGGGCTTGTTGGTGCATATTGTACATCTAAGCTGGTCCTGAGATGTCGCTTTTCACTAAACATACTATCGGAGCAATCGAAGATTGACCTGTTTTGGGTTCCTGGTCACAGGGATATCCTGGAAAACCGTTAGGCCGATGATCTCGCCAAACGGGGCACATTGCTTCCTAGCGTCTCCTCTTTACCCGATGTTGGAATTCCTCTGGTAACGGTTAAACTGGCCATAAAGAACCACTACCGCAATTTGGCTCGCAATTTATGCGTGGAGGAAAGTTTCTACTGTACTTCCAGACAAGTGTGGACTACACTGGACCTCAGGCGAACTAGGCAGCTGCTCGGACTGAACAGGAAATCCATAAAAGTGAGCTTTGTCGTGAGAGGCTGCCACTTCCAACTAACTAACTACTCTTACACATGGTTTTCTTGTAGAATGTGATTTTTTTATTTAGTCACGGCACTTTCAAAATAATTCCAAATTTTTTTTTTTCGAAATAATTGAAAATTTAATTAAGCTAGGCTACTTTGGAGTTCACAGAGTAAGAAAGGAATCCGAACCATTAAAAATTGTTTAGAACTGTCCCTTTAAAAAATAATGGATTTTTTGCGTAGTCAGTAACGTCACACATATTTAACTTGATTAAAGCAAAATTCACGATTTGCTATTGTAGATCTTTGACATGTTGTAGATTAAGTAATTCTTAATAAATTTAAAACACGACAACAACAAAGCGACTTTATTTTTAATTTACAATGATTGCACTATCTCTAATACAAAAAAATTTGGTAGATGTTGTAAATGCATTCAAGCAAGTAACTTAACGATGAATTCGAATTTATACTAATTTTAACCAAGGCGAATTCATAACAGGTGGCCTTGACAGCACAGGTGACTATTTTTGCGCTTGTGGTTTTTCTTACTTTTATAATGGCGAAAGTTTTAATCTCTCTGTACAAAAACAAAATGTACATATTTTATTTTTAGTGTTGTATTCATTGTCGCCGTGATATGAATTCGCCTTGATTCAAACCACAAATACATGTTTTGCCTGTAACAGAAACTCAACAGTTGATTCACCACGGAACGTAAAGACTAATTTTGCCTTTAATGTGTTACAATTTTATGGAAATATTCTTTTTACAAATTGAAATCCTGGAAAAAAGTTAAAGATTAAAATTTATTTAATTAATGTTTTGCTTAATTTTACGTTGTTTTTTACTTCAATATTAATTTCAAATCTATTCTTGTTTTTAGTAACTGGTCTAATAATTTAAGTTTTTTTTTGTGACAGATTTCGTGATAAAAATTTTTTAAGGACCTTAAAAGGAAGAATGCAAAATTCTTAACCCAAAATATAAGAAAAATTAATCTAGTCGCTTGAATGTTACTAATTTTGGGCATAAAATTGTACAATTTCCTATAGTGCGCCGGTTGAAATAATTTATCTTGGCTCTTTTTTTATTTTGAGGATCTTGAATTTATGATGATGTCAAAAATATGCCAAAAATTTAAGTTTTTACCAAGCGTTATCTGCACTTTTGAATAATATCAGACTAAAATACTTATTACAAGTTAAAGATACAACAAAAAACTAAAACAGCATTTAATAAATATCCGCGATCCTAATATGAATGAGAGCCGTTTTTATTACATACGTTCGTCTTAGATAACTTTATAGAGCCATGTTTTGCTAAATAATGTACTGTAACCATCAAGTAATGGCAGAGTCTAGGGAAGATGACAATATTTTTAACGCTGTTTTAATACTAAAAAATGATAGACGTACATTCGAACCACTAATTAAATTGTTTTGGAATCGGTAGTATTATTGCTTTTTCCATTATTCTGTACCTACATTTCCCATGGTCATTTATGTTACGTCATAAGGGCTTCGGCATGAACAAAAATATTCGAATCCTATTTAAGTCCTAAATTTCAATACACAAAAAAGAATTTTAAATATTTTGTAATTCTATATTGGTTTATTGCAGCCTGTAGGCAATATTTGGAGCATGATACTTATTAGAAAAAAATTGTTTGTGTGGTACCCCAAGTTACTGCTTTAGGAATAAAATTGCTGATCCACTTTAACAGCTTTTTGTAAGTCCAGAACACCCTGAGAGCTGTCAGGCCAACATAGAATCGCTGCATAATATAATATTTACAACTATTTCAAATAACGCCCATCTTCTATGACACTTTGCATGATCGTACAGAGAGATGCAACCGATCTTTTCTGCGATGACTGCTAAACTATAAACGGCTATGGATATTTAGTTCAAGGTTCAGCAATTAGTTCTTTGAAGTTATAATAAACTCCCAGCACATACGACTTGAAATTGTTTAAAGCTATGTTTTATTGTCCGCAAGTGCATTTTCCACCATTTTGGCCTGATATATTTCAGTGGCTACAATTTCTATCGGCATAGCCAGTATTTTTAACACAAATCTGAAGGTTTTGCGGTAAGAGGCTAATGCCTCTTAATCATCATAACTTCAGCTTATCTTTAGCAAAAAGTGAGATAAATAGAGCCGCATTTTCAATACTTTTTGGAACATAACAAACAGCAAATCAGACTGTCTATATTCTGCACAACAAGTGCGATAACCTTTTTATTTATCATCTTTATATAATTTTTACTATCCACTTTTAATGTATAAATAGACGGCCATACTCATGTTTAATTCTTTTAAGAGAATGTCTGCCGTAGCTATTGTTTTTTAGCCCAGTTTCTATAAATTATTTAAACAATTTTTCACTGTTAAATAATTTTTTAATAAAAATGTTAAATACAAAACAAGGCAACAATAAAAAATGCACATAATCTACACCAATTCCATGTATGATATTTATCAAATTTAGTGGGCAATAAAAAATATATTACGGGTACATAAAGAGTATTTTAAGATGTTTTTGGATTGTGTTTTATTTAATTCATTCCATTAATTTATTTCATAATTTTCTCATTAAGAAGTAATAAAAATTTCAACTGGGTGCGATTAATTGCTAAAAAAATGCGTGTTTATTTTTGCAATTAAAACAACATGTTGAGGGAATTTAGCCAGAGGCTAAGCCTCAGCCTCAATCTACAGCAGCAATGGGAGCAAAGTTTTTAGCAGCAATCATATTGTCACGTGAATACAGCATAGTGTTTCATAATTTTGTTTTATACTTTTTATAATTTTTTTCCTAATTTTTGATTACTTTGTAGCCATTATGCATTGTATCCTGGCTTCTGTTTTATATAAAATAAATTTATCTTTTGACTTCCATCTTAGAATGACTTGGTCATACAGGCCACTATACAACAACAATTGTTCGTGTTGATTAATTTAAATTGTATTTATTTCATGTTAAGTTTTCCGTCTTAAAAATAAAATAAGTAATTTTCATAAGAAAACCATTAACTTTATGGTTACAGTCCAGACACTTAAAGAAATTAATTCGTAAATAAACCTAAAAAACTGAATATCAAATATAAAAGTATTCAAAAATGTTAGCTTTGGAAAAAGTTAGAAAGCTATTAAATCTGAGTTCGCTTATAAACAAAAGTTCAAATGTAAAACCGATTTGGGTCTTATCGGAGTACCTAGCACCTGGTACCTTTTCAGCAAATATTCACAATCCTATTTAATATATAAAACAAGCTGACCAAGGTGGGCATTAAAGTTAAGATCGAATGATTTAGTTTTGTTTAATGAGAAATATGTTTGTATAGTTAGTTATTCCAGTTCATTCCGTTCTGTTTTTTTTGAATCAGTGAAAAAAAAATTCAACTCTAAATGACATAATTTTTTTTTTTTAATTTAAAAAAATTAAAAATTTTTTTCTCAAAATATAAATATAACAAAACAAACTTGCAGCAGATATTGATTATATGATATTTTGATAATTAAGTCCTAAAACCTTTTTACAAAAACTAACAAAGGCTGTTGTTGTTTTATTAATTTATACATTTACCTGAATAACGCCTCTAGGTAGTTTCATACTTTTTTCTTTTTCAAGATTCTTCTGTGTACGCAGGCAGAACCTTCAGAAAATAAAATCGATAAACCTTTTTTGAAATAAAAATAAATTTAAAGTAGAACTATTAAAGAAAAAGTTTTGCAGTTTTAAAATATATAATAAATTATTTTTATTTAGAGAAGATATATTTTATCAACATTTAAGCATTTTTGGAATAACAAGCAAAATCGACTGAAAGCGTATATTCGAAATGAAAACTATTCTGACTAGAATTGATGACATGCCTAAAACTTTTTGTAATAAACTCTGCAAAAAGTAGTAAAAGATTTTTGGGTTGTTAACTATAGAAAAACTGAATAAAAAGACATATTTTTAGCAATCAAGTCTATGATTTCTGTAATTTTAATATATTTGTGTAAACCCGAGTTTTCCACATAATGAATATTCCATAAAAGCCAAATCTTGTAAGCAGGTAAAAGAATTACATCATTACTTCTTAGTGGAACTTTTTCCTTTTACTAAATCATAACAAATCAAATAGAGTATTTATCCATTCAGGACATTTTTAGGAGTTTTTAACAAGTAAACCTGGCAGATTTACAAAAAATTTAAAGACAATTTACCTTCTAAATTTGTGTTAAAAACTAAGCACGTTTGTTAATAAAGGAAGGACTAACTTTCTTTCATAAAAATATAAAAAAAAAAAATATATATTTTGGATTGACTTTTTATTTACTTGAACTAAGTTTTCTTACAGGTCGATTACTTTTAAGACAGCGTTTATATCCTTTGTTTACCACACCTGTGTAAGGTAAGATTTTGCTACAACTTTAAATTATAATTTTCTGGCTTAATTTATTTAGCAAAACACAGAAATGGAAACGAAATGAAATTAGAATCGTATAATTTTGACATCAACACTACACAAGTATGCATACCAATATTAGGTCTGTTCAGTAACTTAACTAGCAAAAACTAGCAACGAGAGAGTAAAATAATTTTTTTTTAAATTATTCTCCCGAATGTGAAAAAGTAAATGAACGAGTAAAAATTAGCAAAGTGGCTTTGGAAATAATATGTAAGACTTAAAAACTGTACGGTATGACCACTAAATAGTATATTATTATTCATAATTATACATAACATAACTCTTCATTAAATTGTACCGAAAAAAGTACATTGCACTTAATGTTTCATCACTGGATTACTTAATTTAATTTCTAAAAACAATACAAAAACCTGCCAACCTTAAAGATTCTAAACCAAATTTCTTTTTTTTTACACTTCTGTGCTGTGTGCTTCCATAGATAAATTAAAGAAAAATAACAAAATAAAATTCTTTTTATGTTATCTTAATTGCCAAATATTTGCATTTTCTTCAATGTTACAAAAATTTCAATCATCAGACACTTTTAAAGAAACAAAATTAAGAAACAGCTGTTTAAATAATCCTTACAAATAAACATTTTACTGGGCAAAAATTTCAACATACTTTTTCTATTTCACATTTTTAAGCTCTTTTTTCACTCTCTACTTGCAAGGCTTTAGAGTACGTTAACACGTTCTAGTAACAATTAGCCATAATTAGTAACAATTTTCAGTTACTGAACAGACCTATTATATTTGGTAGAAAATAAATTTTTTGGAGCAGTGGCTGTTAACTGCGTTAAGTAATGATTCTATGAATGAAATTAAGATCATCAACTGATATATTATCTGTTTACAGCATTAACTGGACAGTGTATTTTAATTCGGCTGACTGTATCTAACTGTATCATGGGTTATACCAAGCATCTTCTAAGTCTGTCTTAAGGGGACGTCGTTATGACGATATTATGCTGTTAAGGTATTACAAGGTCCCCTTGACTGTACAATCTACTACGTCCTATCGAGCCGAAAACGGCTTTTCATTTGTACGTAAGTTAATCTCGTGAAGAAATTCCCTGTCTATGTTATGTTAATGTTCAGACGGTGCTCAATAGTGTTACCAGATAATTTGTTTGCACGATGTTGTCTGAACTATATTGCAATTCTTAGTTTTCTATTTTCATTTTTAAATATCGTTTTTGAATGCCTATTAAATATCCTCAAACTTGATTAAAGGCATCGAAACAACTGTAATTGGAAACAGAAAATTTCACTCAGCTAGGACACAATCATCGACATGTATTCTCCATATAGAACAACACGAAACATTCTGATACTACTTTTCTTTATCTATTTTTTTGTCAGCAACAGGCAAACTTAAATAAAAGCATCAGGAATGTCGCTGGCCAACATCTAGCTAATATGACATACTTAATTAATACCATCGAAGTTGTGCCATGAACAGTTATTTTAACTTATTTTAGTAAATAAAATCTACTACTAAATAGACAAAAAATAACACTTGACGTGCTAATTTTGATTTGGCTGTAAGGCATTTATTTACTTTTTAACACAGAAAGAAGAATTGAAAAAAGATAATTTTTGGAATAAAAATATGTTTATAGTTTTTGGTTTGTTCAAATGCCCCAAACTTATTAAATATTTAAAATACTCATTCTCCTTATAGATTTCACTTATTTAAAGTCTGTGTTTATTATTTGTTTGGCAATGTTACTGAATAGTTTTCTTGACCTGTAGGCGAGTCCTACAGCAGACATATTAAAGTTTAATAAATGGATTTTATTTTTATGAAATACATAAACAAGTTCACTTATATAAAAATAGTTACATTTTAATAAATTTTATTCTTGTACCTTAATATCTGAAGAGTCGTTATGTAAATGCAATAGTTTTGAAATAGGAGGGCTTAAGAGTTCTATGGGTTTCTTTGGTTGCATGTTTTTATTAAATTAAGTTGTCCAAAGTGTTGCGTTGGTTGTTTTATTTTAAAGTTCCCATTTTTGTTTCGCTGCTAATGTTGTTCGTGTTGTTTTAATGTCGGAAACGCGTTCTAGAAACAAATGTATTTTTTTTCTCTCGTAAATTTGCAATTTTTTTCTTTTTTGTGAGTTCTGTGAAAAATTAGTTTCATTAAATTTATTTTTCAACGACAATGTGTAAAACAGTCAGTTGCTAATAATCGAGTTAGCCAATGGCGTTATGGCATAGAACGAGAGAAAATGGCGGCAAAGAATAAAATTTTAAACTAATTCTTAAGACTTTTGTAACTTGTATTTATTGTCGAATGATATTTATACAAAAAAACTGTAAAGTGTACAAAATTTTTTCTACGAAACTTATTTAGTTTAGTGGATTTTGTTTACTTATTATTATTTCTGACATCTAAAATTGTTATTATTATTTTATTTGGATCAATATAGTGACTTTTTAAAGAAATGATTAAACCTTTTCTACTGCTGAAATATTGAATTATACCTGTAAAACATTGCTTGATTTACTACCGAATCAAACTCTGAATAGGGAGGAAGTTGACTTCCTTTTTTGATTTAGAGCATCATCCGCTCACAAAAGCAAGACCTCATTATCGGACAGTTTTCACTACTGATCAAGAAATATGAGAGGCAAATCCTGTAATAAAACCCATCCCAAAGGCGATTGAATTCTCATACATGAAAATCTTAACACACGACAAGTAGCAATAAGGATAGTGTTATAAATTTTTTCAATGTAAATAAGATAATAAAAAAATTCTTGAAACAATTCAATGGCAGGTATCGCCCACGGCGATGGAAAATATAAGCTCAAAAACTTCTCCTAATAAACCAATTAAAGTTTTGATAGATAAGCCAGAGAACGAAGATTAGTAAAAGGCTTTTATTTATTGCCATAAATTTTTCTAAGTAAAAACTGATAATTACACGAGATTATAACGCGATTTTGGATTATAACTTACTCGGTTGTTGGTTCGATGCCCCTCAGCCAATCTACATGTTTTGCAAATTTATTTAAATGTACTTTTTGATGTTTTACATTTTCTAAAATAAAAAGTATAAATAATTAAAACAAAAACCTAAGCCGAATTAATTATTTAATTTGTTATGATATTTATCAGCTCAACTGATAATTTCATTTATAAAAAAAAATTTATTGATTTTAATTTTAAATTTATTCAAAAGATTAAAGAAATATTAAAACAATTATCAAAATAAAACGCAATATGTATCTAAGGAGACACCCTTTAATTTCTATTTTATGAAATATTTATTATTTAAAACTACTTAATGAAATGTATTACGGCGGGAAAAACATATCCATTTGGCCATTTCGCTCATACAGCTCATTATTATAATGAAATATTTATATTTGAAGAAATCAAGGACTATTGGGTCATCCTTAAATTAAAAAAAAAAAATTAAATCCGCTTATTTATTACTGTTCTCAAGGTTAAAAAATACAACGAATTTATAAGATTCTCTGTTTAACTCGCTTAAAAATAAATATTATTTATTTTATATTAGCATTTGGAGTTTCTCGTCAAATCGACCAACAAAAACCTGCAACCATTTTTTCTAACGTTTCTCCATTGTTTTGCGTTTCGATATCCGATCACCAAATTCATCTGCTGCTGCACCAGAGTTTTTTAGGCGGAATTTTCATTTAAGAACTGTGTAAGCAGAAAAAGGTTCTTAAACGATATCATGGTAGTTTGTAACTCTTGTAGTTCCCGAAAAGCTATGGCACAAAAGGCCTATCACGGTCTTTTTCCTTCTTTTTAAAAGGATACGTCTTTCATAAGCTTTTTTATTTCTGGAACTAAACATATTTTTCGTTCTGAATTGTATCGAAGATGAAACTATTCTTAAGCTGTTAACACCTTTTACCAGTTTTATTTATAGTTTTCAACGGTTCACAAGTAGACTAATTTGAATAAGAAGGGATAGTAAAAAAAACTTTTTCAAGCGAATGCAAATTTTTGTTGTTTTGAGGAAAATATTGTAAGCGATGAAACTTATATCTACCATAATGAACTTGTATGAGCAGCTCGATATATTACTACAAGTTGTTCTCCTACCTAAACTGGATCATATTCATATGCTGCTTAAAGACATGATCATGATATTCCAAAATGCTATTCAAACATTTAAAATTTGTGTTTAAAAATATTACTGAAACTTTAAAAAGAAATTTATTGGGAGCTATTTTCCAAAATGGAATATAACTAAATGAAGCGAAGAAGTCTTTGGTATTGCAAACTCTGCTTCCACTTATATGTGATACACATTCACCGCCTTTTAGATTTTTAACTCTATAACGGTGATATATTCTTATATCAGATGGAACCAAAATTACTCGGAGTGCTAAATGTCCTTGTAAGTCGTTACCAGGCTTTAGCAAATGTACAAATCTACAATATCAGCAACGATTGGAAAAAAGGTGGAGACATTATTTTTCGAGAGATTCGTCGGAACAAAAGTTTATTTGTTGCTAATATTTTTAACAGTTTGTTAAAAAATCATCAATTTTTTAAAAGGTTTATAAGGCTATTTTGCAAATATTTTTTAATTTTTTTTGCTTTTGCTTTTAGTTTTATTCCGTTTTTACCAAATAGACAAATTTAACGGTGGATTAAGTAATCATCGTTCAATTTCGTATTTGTGATCAATTTTTTTTTAATTTTAGGCAAGATTTTTAATGTTCTTTGTAATCAATTTATTTGGCCTATTGTTTGCTACTAGAGGTACATCAACAATTTAAACCTCTTGGATTCGTACTCATGAGGTCAAAATAATTTAATAGTTTCATTATATAACACATGCTCATTTCGCTGGAACACTTATCTCATCCATACAAATCATTACGGCAGACAGCCAAACACTTCCTCACTGTTGGAAAAGTATTTGTAGTTTTATTAAAAAATCATTTAATATACTGAGAATAAAAATGAAGAATTACAGCGAAGGTTTTTAAACATCACTAATGATGTAACAATTGTGTTCAAATGGCCTATTGCATTTTAATTTAACAGGTCTCTTAGTTCTTCGAGTCGTTCCATAACTATAATTTCTTTGTTTTAGTTAATTGAAATTTGCTTAAAAAGCTTCTTGAAGTGTACAACAACAACAACAAAACACCTTAACATTCGCCGTCTCTATTGCAGTCTGAATATGACTGCTTATGAAGTCAGTTTTCATATTGATTGATCTCACTGATCATGTGTGTATGAATAATTTGAAATAAAACGTTTCCACTTAATTCACAAAATGTGCCGGGACCTACAACCAATCACGTTCCTAAAAATTTCATACACAATAAAATAATTTCTTTATAGAGAAATCTTAAGAAATCCAATAACTTTATATTTCATATTATTTTTCTTTGCTGTTGTTTTTTTTTATTTTTCATCATTCAATACGCAGGTCCGACTATACAAAGAATTAAGAAAGAAAATAAAATATTTTTTTTCTCATGTTTCTGTGGTGTTTTTACATTCTATACAACAAGCGACTGGTGGGCTACACCTCCTTAAAACTTTGCAACCTGCCATCTGAATGCAATCATGATGAAGTAAACATTTTATAAAATAAAATTATTAAAAATTATTTTGGGATATTATTACTTTTATATTATTTCACTTAAAGCATTTTATTTCTCTTTTTTCGACATTCGGGGCCAAATTCCTGTCACGTACATAAACTTTTAATTGAGCACATTTTATAGTTATTTTTTATTAAACAGAAATTTTATTTTATTTTATGTTTAAATGTGGGCGTTAACTAAAAAATATTGGGGTAATAAATTACAAAAAAAAAAAAAAAAAAAAAATACAATGAAACTTATTTTCGAAAAAATATACGTAAACACTTAATAAATATTTATGGAGAAATTATGTTGGGATTTTGTTGCATTTTATTATTTAAATTAAGTGTAGATGTTTACAAGAACTAAAAAAATCTCTTTTTAGTTGACGTTTTTTGTTGGAAACACGTTGCTTAGTACTTCTCCATACATCTTAGGTCCTTTTTAAAGTATAATTTTGGTAGAGCCTTGAACTTATGCTTTGCTGACCTATTGCTTTGACAATGTTGTATGTTTATGTAAATATTCGTCAATAACTGCTTTCGAAAGAAATTTCTTTTTATGAAATAACTTTAAGTGCCACTGAAATATTCACAGGCTTAAAAACAGCATTAAAAAGTCCTTGATTTTATGAAGAAATATTAATGCATATTACAAAGTACAACAAAACTTGCAACCTTGTAATTGGAAAAAAGTACTCGTTGTAGTAATATCTTCAATAAAGAATAGTTTTAGCTGGAGACTTTTTATAAGCCATCTTCCTCTTATAAAAAAATAATAAACATTTGTCGCATTTCAACACCCACCTTTAAATTGAAACGAATTCTTATTAAGCCGTCTAAGCTGTGAGGTAGATATCTACGATAGTCCTCTAACAGGAAGGGTTATTCTAATGCAAAGTGGGGCAGAAACAAAATATTTTTGAAATAAATACAAATGTAACTTTAAATTTGTGATCGAGCTTTATTTTTAAACCAAAATTTTAAAACCAAAATTTTTAATCTTTTAATACTCTGATCAATTTTTTTTAAACATTGGGCAAATTTTTTTGAATCTTTAGGTAGTTAGTGTAAAGTGGCTCAAATTAAAGGTCCTTTATCTTTTACAAGGACGATCAATTTTATACAAATTTTTGTTTAAATGTACACCTTAAGCTAAAATATAATTCAATACTTTTGGATTTTTAAAATTGAAAATCCTAAAATTTTTAAGTCAGAAACTTTGAATTTTTCTCAAGCATTAGAAAAATTTTCAGGTGCAAGGTACCCAGCGTTGAAACTACATAACGTCATCCCTGAAAAATGGATGGTACACAGCTTCAAATTTTAAGCCTCCACTATACTCATGCAAAATTTTGTATTAATCAGCTTAGCTCTATAAAAATTGTTGGGTTATTTGCAAAATATTTTGATTCTGCCCCACTGCAAAAAGAGCAACTTTAACCAAAATAAAAAAAAAAAAAAATAAGATAGCATATTGTTGCGATCGATAAAGATATTAAGTCTTATGAAACAATTTGTAAAAGTCTGGATAAAAATTTTGAACCTCTGAAATATTATAAGTGCTCCTATTCCCAACTATCTAAATTTTAAACAATTCTTGCAAAAAACATGACTTTGATCTAAGATAAAGATTTTAATGGAATCAATCTATAAACAAACTTTTTCATAAAAAATGCAAATTAGCAGACTTTGCCCAGTTTACACAGTATGTAATTTACAATCCCTGCTTAGTATGTCTTAATGTTATAGCGGATGTAGTAATAAATACTGATCCGAACTTTTTTAATATCTACTTCTATTGCAGGTAAAGTGATATAGATGCGGTGTAGATTTTAAATGTACAAATTAATGAAAAATCCCCGGAAGCGACTTTATCTAGAGACTATTTTAGACAACAGAATATCTTTTTAACTTCATATGCTAAATGCTAGAGGTGTATTTGTTGGCTGAGTACACAGATAGTTGTGCCAAACTAAGATCAGTAAAATATGGTGACTTTGACAATGCAACATCATCTGTAGTCGTGAGATATTTCAAACTATCACCAAACATGAATTCAGAAATCTCACGAGGCAGAAGCTTCTTTTCGCATGATGCGTTTAAAATTAAAAGAGGATAACTTTAATCTGGCAACCCAGGGACGTCAAAATAGACAAAGCCACCTTTGATCACCATTTTGAAGAAAGTGTCTGAAGATATTGTTTTAGCAGTCTCTAACTAAATTGATGACATTCCAGCCTGCATAAGTCCTCCTAGAGTTGCAAACACGTAGTTGTATTAGAAAACAGTGACTTCTTAAATTTCTGTCATGAAGTAGTCTACATGGTTGCCGAAAGGCAAATATATTAGCTTGAACTAAGCTGCATTCATGTCAAAAGAAGTACGATACATTTATGGCAAGTTATGCTTTGGAACCACCAGTTACGACACCAGAGCCCAGCTTATATCTACTGCATGGTCCCTGCAAAACTCGCTTCATATATAGGGTTTCATAGTCAGACGGTCATCTGATGATTGACTTAAAATATCCATAATTATTGCATGGGAATATGTTCCTGATCTTCAACATTATAACATGACTGTTTTCGTTTCTATAAATGGTTTATCAGGTTTTGTCAGTAAAGTCCTACTATCTTTTATTTGCGGACGGCCCCAACCTCTTAAAATGAATGGAGACCTACCGTGGTAGGCGCTCCTGATAAAGCCTTACATTTTTGTTCTTTCAGACTTTAATTTAATTATTCAGACTTTAAATAAATCAACGAAAGGTTTTTCCCTTCTCAGAATACTTTTTAATTTTTAGCAGCTTTTGAGAATTCTTATTTTTTAATGTGACATTTTTAATGTTAAAAACACATTCTTTTTATCAGCAAATACATACGCATATTTTGATTTATAAATATTGTCATTTTAAATAGAAGTTAACCTTTGTCTGGGGAATTCAAAAGCATATTTTTCACTTGATAAATTATGCCATTTCCCCGATTACAGCTACAAGCGTATGTTGAAATCATTTCAATCTGTATTTATGATATTCATACGATTCATATGTGAAAAAAAAACAAACAAATACACAAACAAGACAATTTCAAATGATTTTTATGGGCAATTCTACGTGTAAGTTTTCAAATCATTAGACAATTGATAAATGTGACCCCATACACGTTTTGCCAAAAACGTTTTCGCACATAATAAATGTCAATGTAATGCGATTAATGTTTGTTTGCTGTGCTTTTCAACCCCTAAAAAATCGACAAATGCCAATAAAAAAGTGGAGAAAATCAAGGAAAAAAATAAAAAACATGAAAAAAACAACTGCAAAGTAAATGTTTTATTTGAGGAAAAATATTTTACATTTGTGTGGTTGTGTACATAAAAATATTTTAGTATTTTGAATGTCGACAACGTTTATCGTGGTGTTTAGAAATCTTACCGCACATCTACCACATGTGATGTATGGAAGCGAATGAATGTGATTGAGACTGTGGCAAAACAAGTGAGATGTCAATAAAGATAAAAATTTTCTTAAAAAACAAGGGGTACGATTACACAATTTTTTATATTTTTTAGCAAAAGTTAACATTAAAAATTACAAGAAAAATAAAACTAAAATCAGGGTTGTAAGAAGAAAGTTGATGCCTGCCTGCATTTTGTGTTTAAGAGATTCAAATCATCATATTAATGCAAATAATTTACACATTAACGCCTTCAGAAATCATTTAGCTAAAGAACATTAATTAAATGAAAAACATATTTTTTAATATATTTCTTTAAAGCACAACATAATTAAGAGGAATTCTCTTTATTACACTTTGTCTTAGTTCAATGATATTTAAATTAAAACTATTTTCTAAATCATGTCTAAAAGTTTTTAAAAATATTTTAGCGGACCTAGAATTCAAATTTTAACAAAATTTTCTTTTAACAGAAAACACAATGATAGAAGGAGCAGCCAGGACATACCTACTTTATTTTTGGTACTGGCATGGTACAACCATCATACCTTTCGTTTGCAAACCACGAAATTTTTAAAATGAATTCTGAACATGAGATGATGAGATGATGACTTTTCCATCCAACTAAGACAGCGAAAAAAAAAGGAGGCGTCAATAATATCGATGAAGAAGACAAAGATGATTTGAGGGCAATTATTTGCATTAGCAACCAAGATCGTGCTCATCCAATACATGTTTTTAATTTCGAAAGTGGGATAAAAATTACTTCGGCACCGAAACAAGTGAATTAAGAATTCAAAAGTAAAGATTTAAAGCATTATGTCACACGCTTTAGGTTGTCAAGAGATTTCTTAGTTACCGATCTAGCAACTTGGCGAGAGTGCATTAAAGACGCTGCCGGAAAATCTGTTGAATTAATAGAGAAAAGATAGAAAGATCAATCTCATGGCAAAAATAAATGAACTAGATTTATTTTGCGAACAATAAAGTCATAAGAATTTTACAAATTACAACTTCAAGGTTCAAAATAGAGGGTGACTATGTTCTGAAAATATGTTTGTGCTGAAAAATATTAGTCGGGCATAGTTTCACTCGTAAGAAAAATTTAAGAGAGCTTTTTGATGTTGAAGGGGAAAATTTTATGGCGGTGTGTCTTACAATTAACCATTCTAGGGTCGACCCCAGGCATTTGCGAGATTTTTCTGTATTTTTACCATTTCACACTTAACTTTCACTGCGATTAGGGACTACAGGCACAACTTTTACTACAAGAATTTTAATTTCGACACAAATCTACAAATAGTAAGTTATAAAAAAAATTATTATAATCTGTCGAAGCTTAAAAAAGCAAGTTAAGAAATATTAATTTTAAAGGATTTCTTTCTTCCAGGTTGAAATTTGAGCTGAAAGTTTTATACAACATTTTCCAATTAAATATTTAATTCAATTAATTACATATTTTATTAAAGAGATGAACACAATTTTCTTATTAAATAAATTATTAAATCAATTTAGAATTAAATTAATTTTAGTTTGAAAATAAATAAAGAATTTAATAAGTGCAAGAACTTGTTCCTGTGTTGAGGAAAATGTCAAACAAATTATTGTTGAGAAGTCCAGGTTGATTGAGTTTCCTTTAAGGCAATCAAAGGAACACAAACTGTCTGGAGTTGCGACGAGAAAAGGAAAGCAATGATTGTATCGCCACGTTAAATAAAAGGAAAACATAGAATTTGTGAAATATGTGGACCTGCTTGGAGCCACAGACTACTAAATGGCTGCAATGGTAAAGGGGGCATGTTTGTTAGATCCACAGAGTAAGAACTACAAAGCTAGAATAAAAACTAAAACAAAATTTACGTACTTGCTTATGCAAAACATAAAAGTTTTTAAGGTACCAATATCTAAGTCATGAATTAACAATACATTGATTGCAATGTAAAATTTTATCACCGACAATCGGTCACAAGAATGAATTGTATCGAATTCTCAGACATAATTTTTACAGTTCAAGATCATCATGCATTAAAAATTTATACGATAGCATTTTTTCAAGACAGAAAAAACTGAAACTTGAAATTCTTGGACAATGATTTGTATTATACGTCAACGTAACGCTACACCTATCAATAACTTTGCATTCTTTCTTAAGATTTTTAAGAAGAAATGAGGACAATCAATTTCCCTCACAATTAATAACACTTTACAGTTACAAAACAAGAAAGAAATGAATGTCAACATTCTATAGATCTAAGGACAACACCTTTCAATTTTATAAATTATTTAAAAATAATAAAATTATTTATAAATTAGTTCTATAAAACTTTCGATATTATGCTTGCCAAAATAACAAGAAGAAAATTAATTTCTAACTCTCTTCGTTCACTCCTAAACTAGGGAAATCCTTTAAGAGAGAGAGCTTCTTGTAGGTGAAACTGTACGAATAAAATATTGCAGTACCAACTAGATCTGTGGAGAATTAAACTCTGCTCAAGTATCAAATTGTTGCCCAACAACTTTAAGATTAAATAAACAAATGTTATGAAGAAATCTTATGACTTTGGTCATAAAGATTTTGTGTCGGATACAGACTTAATATTAGTTTTATGAAACTTTTATCATTATTTTATATTTATTATTATTCATTTATTCCATTATTTTAAGTTATTTTAACATGTTTCTTAAAATGATTGTTCACTGGCAACAACAGTTTGTCGTCCAAAAAACAATTAACATAAATTTAATTTAATTATAATTTTGTTCTTAAGCTTTACCTTTCTTTCTTCACTTATGTAAAATTACTTTTTGTATTCAAGTACTGGCTAGTCACAATTGTGGGGGAAGGTCTGATCTAAAAGTAAAATAAAGCACTTTAAACTTTTTTTAAATAAAGTTCTTTATTAACAGAAATTTTTTATATTATTGAAATGAAGGCTTCAATATATTCAACATGTTGAAAACTCCTTTAAACTTTAATTGAATTGAAATGTCTTTTTGACATGAATTGCTCAACAGTGAATAAAGTTAAAGGAAAATATAAATTAAAAATAAACACATATTTATTGAAGAAAAATGCGCAACAAATATAAAAAACAAACCAGAAAAAAAGAAAAACAACAAAAAAAAAATAACTAAGTTTGGGGCAGATAGTATAGATGCAAAGAGAAAGAAGCTCCTTTAGAACTAATGATATTATTTTTAATAAACCTAACAGATTCCGATTAGTAGTTAAAACATAGATGCATATATATGTACATGCGAACATACTTAAGTATGTATATATATTTTAATACATTATTTCGGCTTTAGCAAAAAGCTTTAAATTTTGAAAAAATAATGTCAAAGAGAAAGATTTATATCTTATTCTTTATTCAAAATGTTTTAAAATAACAAGCAATTTAATTTTAAATTTTTAAAACACTGAAAAGAAATTAAAACTATTCAAACCAGTAGCTAAGTTAAAAAATATTTAAAAAGAGAATTTTATTAATATAATTTACTTAATTAAAAAAAAAATAAATTAAGTTTGATTTAGTTTTATTTCATTGTGGTTTGCCCATTGTGCGTTAAATAGTTTCTTTGCCCAAAGAAAAAAAGTCTTAAGGGAATAAACCAAAAATCAGTTCAACACTTGTAAAAAATTTATCCACATGGAATATTCTGTATTTAAAGTAACTTACAACGTTACCTTTCAATACCTTTCAGGATCGTTGGCGCGAATTAATAAATTGAAGGAAATTTTATTAAAATTTATTTTTGTTTTTTTTTGTTTTTACCTAATTTTTTTATTTTTTTTTGTTTTTGTTTTAAAAGTCTTCCACAAAGCCTTAAAAAATTATTAAAAAAAAAAGTTATCATTATTTGTAAATTAATTATTCTGTATTTTTTAAGTTTTCAGTTTAGATTTTGTAAATACTAGTGCCAAATTACGGCATTCGAAATCAATCAAAATTTAAATAGAACTTAAATGGTAATTTCGAAATCTCAAAATTTTTTTCTTTTATTAGTTTTCCAGAAAAAATTTTGAAACGTCTAAAATATCTTACTAGAATATCGTTACTAGCTTAGAAAAACAAAACCGTAAAAGTGCTAAAATTTTATATACCCTTCACCATGTATGTAAATCTACTTTAGTGAAGAAGCTGCTATCAAAAATAAATATTGCGGTGACAAAGGATTAAAAAATAAGAAAAGAAAAAATTAAATACGATATATAATTTTACATAAAAATGTCATCTGTTCTTAATGGGTTAAGCCTTTTTAAAAAGATTTTTGTATTCCCTGAAAGATTTCTTTAAAAGCTTTTAAACGATACCCATATTGACCATATTAACAATCAAACTTTTTTATGAAAATTTCAGAGGCGCATAGTTCAGAAAATATTGGCGAGCGCCAATTCTTTCACTAAATGTTTTTTCATATTTTTTAATTCTCAATCGCCCTATATATTTGTTTTTTTAATTGGGGTTACTTAATTGTTGCAAATGATATGAAAAAATCGCTTAATCGACTTTGCTATGCATAAGAAGTTAGAATATATATATACTTTATGGGGTCGAAAATAGATATTGTACAAATTACAAACGGAATGACAGACTTAGATATAACTCTTTTCCACTTTTTGTGGTGAAGGGTATAAAAAATTAAAGTAAAATTTCTTAAGTGTGATGTGCTGACAAATTTTTGTCAAAAATGCACCATCCTTCCTTCCTCCATACTAATAAAGTTTTCAGTGAACCCTTATTTTTTTATATTTTTTAACGACTTTATTGCTGTATAAGTAATTTAACCAATTTGCTAAATATACTATCCCGGGACGTCCCCAAGCTAAGCTTTTTCTTACGAAATTTTGAATTTAAACCATGTTCTAAAATCACAAATCTGTGCTATAAAAACAAAAACCGCTTTAAATTTGCAGTTGTTCTCAAAAGTATTTCATGGTTAATGTAGATTTTATAAGAAAGTCTAAAAACTAAAATTTTGGGATTTCCAATGCCCAATTACAGAATTATGGTTTTATTTTATTTTTTTAATTATTTATTTGTTTCATCATCTTGTAATACAGAAAGCATACAAGGCCAAAGTCGTATTACTAAATTACAGCTTTAATTATAAAATAAAGTACAATATAAAAAATACATGAGTTTTGAATGAATTTGATCAAATTGATCAGAATTAAAAAAAAAGGAAAAATACGTGGATAAGATAATGTCGGTATATTCTTGAGAGAGGGAGGGTGATTAAAGTGTTAATAAGGTATGAAGCCCCAATCGGTGAAAATACAATTTTTTTATTTATTTTTTTTTTTTTTTTTTTGGTTTGTTTAAACCTGAAAAAATATTTATCTGTTATCTATAAAAAAAACACGCACAATATATAAATAAACATTTTATGTTATGTTTTGTAACAGTTACTATTAAAATAAATATTTTTGGTAAAATTCCAGGGGTCGGGAATAAATAAAAATTCGACACCTAGTAAAAATCCCGTTTAGCAAGTTAAAAAATATATTTGGAGAATTTTTGCTTACATTTTAAAAGTCCGCAAGGCTGGACTCAAAGCCTTTAATTTTTTTTTTTTTCAAATTCACAGACCTTTGCTACTGATATTTGCAGGAAATTGCGTGGGTGTCCGTGAGCGAAATGATGGTCAAAAACTACTTGCCAAGATCCCTAAATGTGCACATAGTAGTGCTCAGCTGAAGTAGCATACATATGTCCATATTTTAACAGAGAATAAAAAACTCCTGGTAATAAAATTTATAAAAGGTTTAAATTCCCATTGTGTTGTCGTACGGTTTTTATACATGTTGCTTTGTGCTTCCTAAAAGGCATTCCAGAAGAGGCCCATTAATAAAGTGCCTAATAGAGTTCATTTAACAGACCTTGTGAAGAATGCATGAACATTTTTTTAGTAGAAAGACGTTACGGTAGAACTTGCAGATAATGTCTAATATTTTATTAAGCGTTAGGCGTACGTAAAAAATATTTCAATAAAAGTAAACATAACGTTGTGCTAAGCATTGGCCATTCAAAAAATACTAAATATTTCGTTAATACCACTTACACCGCTTAAAAATAATAATTTAATTGATTCACTACTCTCCAAGTCCACGTTTCTATAAGTGTCAATCCAAAACAAAATTGTTGTGAACAGTTCACTACGTAGAAAAAAGTTTTTGCATAAACTAAGAGTTTTGTTTGCTTCTAGAAAGACATTTAATTGCATTTAAAATTTTCTCTATTACATTTTTAAAACAAAAATAATTGTAAAATTTCCTGATTAAAATATTAATTAAATCAATTACTCAAAACCTGGGTTTCATGTAATTCCTCGTCCCATGTTAATAGTCGGTCTAATCACCTAGAGAATTTAGAAGTCGATTAGTTTGACATTAACTACAAGAGACACGATAATCAATTTTAAGGAATGCAGATAGAAGAAAAATATAAGCATTGAACTTTGGTCCCAAAATGTTAAAGCATCAACAACGCAAAATGTGAAAGAATATTCGACTTAAATAATTTCGGGAAATCCGCATGCTTTAGTTTTTACACCTCTAAAACACATCTTTAGCAACACTGTCTTAATTAAATAAATTTAAAACTTTATTAAAAATTTTATTAAATTTTATTACCAAAACAAAAATTAAATTTTTAGTAAAAAAGTCCAATATGGTATTTTAGGAAGTCTGTACTAGGATATTTTATTTAATTGAAATCTTAAAATCATATTTCTTTCTAACTAGAGCTGTAGCAATATAAGGCTACAATCCACTGTGCAATAGTAAAGGACCGTTTAATAAAATATGTTTTAATTTAATAAATATTTTTTCATGCAAAAGTCGTTTTTCCCACTTGAAAAGGGCAGTTAGTTAATTACAAAGTCTGTGAGTGTAACTTTTGAAAGTGAACACTGGCTGAGTTTTATAGTTTTATTTTTACAACAATCGCTAACGATGATATTGCTCTGGCTGTAGCAGTTGTTATGTTTTGCCGCTGATGTCGATGATATTGCTGCAGCAAACGCAAACAATTAAAGTGTTCAACAACTTATGCAGTCATTTAATAGTTATAAAAAGTAAAATAAATTAAAATATATAGTGTTTATTATAGATGTATTTATAAAATAATAATTTTATTTTTAATTTTTTCAGAAGAATGAATCAACAATTACTCTTGGTCTTGTGCATTTAGTTTTGAGTGGCCAAAAGTAATGAATTTAAATTGTTAATTTGCATGTTATTTTGTGATTAAGAATTTTTATAATTTTTTTGTTTTCATATATTTCTTTTACATTTAAGTTTCTTTATATATTTCGATGTGCATATTTATTTAATATAATTTAAGTTAAACATTTTCATAATTACAGTTGCTTTTGTGGGTTTTCTCAGTTAGTTTTAGCAATTCAATTTTCTATTATAATTATATATTAATTTTCCTTTAGAAATAATTATTCAATTAAATGTAATTATTAAATGAAAAGAAAAATTAATAATAATAATATTGCAGTTGCTGCTTATCTTCTTACTTTCACACTTCTGAATAACGTTTTTATTAACAATTTTATGTTTAACAATAAAAAAATATTCATCATTGAAAATAAGGAATTCTAGGGTGGCTGATTTTTTTTTTTTTGCTCTGCCCTGGACAGGGAGTAAAAAGATAATTTGTTGTATATTTTGGCAGCAATTTTTAGTAGTCTACGATATATCGACCTAAGCTTGCAATTTCTCCTCCATTTGCAAAAGAATTTTACTTTATTTTTATTCGTACAGTAACTAAGATTTTTATTATTTATTTAGTAAATAATCATATTTCTTTTTGGTCAATTAATCTGAATTTAAGCTTAAACGCATATACCTTTTATACTTGCACGATTTAAAAAAAATCCTAATTCAGAGCCAATCCTGGTTTCCCTATATGCGGCAATAGTTCGAAATTTAGTTCATGGGCAAATACTTGCCATTGAAACTGCACATGAATATACCAGGCTCTATGTTTATTGAAGATTATTTTTTTCGCTTAAGAAGGTCCATTCACCTTCTTCGAGAATCCATATTTGCTAACAGCTTTTGGTAACGACTCGAGAGATCAAAAGCTACCAGTTTATTAATGAAACCAGGATTTTTCCCTTAACTATTTATACGTTTACATGAATACTAATTCTTGAATTGTCGTTATAATTTGTCGATATTTGTTAATTAACTAATTCTTGATACCAAAAAAAAAAAAAACAGACAAACTTAAAATCACATTTTTTTAGAACGGTAATTAAATATTAACTATTTTATAGTCGAGAAAGATTGCGTCTGGAATTTTTAACGTCGTAGAACAAGATAGTAATTCAGATTAAACAAGAAAATTCATCAGTTATGTGTTCATTGTTTACATTTTTATTGCTGACACAGTAAAACAAAATACGCGCATATAAATCAATTTACGTCAGCTATGGGCACACCATTTTATTTGTCGATTTTTTTTATAATCTTTGCTATTGGGAGCTTAAGTAATACGCATTTTTTTAGTTTTAAAGAAGAACGCTTTGCGGTTCAAAATACACTTAAAAAACATGTATGTTGTATGGGGACACTCTTTAATTTTTAAGATTATGAACTGTTTTTGAAAACGGGACCAATCTGTAAGCATAATCAGTCAAATTAAAAAACCTAAAAAAGCAACATTTAGTCGAATTGATAACCTCTTTTTTTTAGTCGGTTATAAAAAATTTTCAAAATTATTTTTGGTTAAATTTTCAACAAATTTTGTATTCATTTATTTTGGGTTTGTCAGCACGCTCCGCATCAACGATCTTGTTTTTTTTTTTTTTTAGCTAAAAAACCCATTTGATTAGATCAGCAACAAAATCTTTATTCATAATCCTACTTTAAAATTTTAAATTTCATTCCACATTCACGCCTTAAATAGTTTTTGTTAAAAATTTATTCCGATCTAAGATAATAGAATACGAGTATTCAAAAATATTTGTAAACATTGAACTGCTACTTTACACAGATACATACATTTAGAAATTTTTAGCATTTAATACAAACAACAAACAAAAGATTGAAATTTTTTAATCCCTTCAAACAAAAAGATGTTTCTTTGTTCGATTGTTGGGTGGGTTATTAATGCTTCCCTAATAGAGACACATTTATAAACAAATTTTAAAACATTTTAACACATTCGAATATATGAATGTTTGACTAATTATGAATATATTTAGATTAAGGTTATTTAATCTTTTGTTTAATTATCACCAGAGATAATTTAAACACACACACACACTAACAGATACAAAAACCAATAAAACATGCCGCTTCTGACTTATGAAGCATTTGCGTCAACTAAAGAATCCGGCTGAAGTCCTTTTTTCACTCTCCTGCTGGCTGTCATTTGTTTGGAAAAAAGGAAACCAAAAAAAGGACTCCTCTTTGTTAAGAGACTTTCTTTTATCCCATGATGTGTATGATGTGGTGTTTGCCCAGTAATTAGAAGGCTGATCAATCATAATACATCATCACTTGGCGCTAAAAATATATTTATTTTTTCTTTTTGTCATTTTGTTTTCCAACTCTAAGTGACAGATTTAGCTGTGCATGACATTGTCTGGGGTTTTTTAATTTTTTGTTTTGTCGATTTTTTCATATTTCTTTACTTCATAAATTGTGTTGTTTTTCCATATGTTTAGGCGTGTGCGTTATGCAACATTTGTTGCATATCTAATGAGCATAAGTTTTAAACAAATGTTTGTATTTGTCATTTTTATCCCCTTAAATTTTTTTATGTGGTTTTTCTTACCACTGCACAAAAAAAGAATTGAGTAAAATGTAATTAAATTTGTTTTATTCTAAGACGAATTGTATTAATGATGAATTACTTTTTACACAATAGAAATATTTATATTTTTCAAAATTATTTTTAGGTTTTCTTAATTTCAATTTTAAAGCCACTGAATATTGTTTAAAAATTAATTTCTGAGATATCATACATTATTTAAAGTAAAACGGCAGCCACGTTCGATAACGTAACGTTGTGTTGCTTATTTATTTATTTGTTTTATGATGTTCATTGTGTTAGACATTTTTTAATCTTTAAGTGAGAGCCGTTTGTATATTAGTGGTCATGATTCCAGTATCGGAAACCGCAGGGCTTCTAATGTGACTAATGCGGCTTAATTTCAAGAAACTAGGAATTCAACAAACTTTACGGAATTGTCGTCCATTCACCATTTGGAATTGAATTGAGCTTAACATCCCCTTCAATTGTAAAATTACTGAGCCAATTTTTACACTCGGGATTTCAAGAGATATTATTTGCCTAACAAACATCAAGAAGAACAAATTTAGCTCTCCCTACGATAATTTTTCTTTGTGTGCAATTTACCTCTTCATTGCATCTTTTGCCAATCGACTAAAAAACATATCAGATTTTCGTCTCGCTTACTTGTCTGCTAGCGTTTTAAGTGTAGTAATTTAAACTTATTTCTAGATTTTCCCTGCCATCTTTGCAGGTTTTAACAGCCTTACTATTGCAAAACTCTAGTTGTTCATTCCAAAGAATGCTCTATATTGATTAATTTTTATTTAAACTGGAGAGGAACTCTTTCAAATACCTCTTGGCTCAATATAAAACAAAAAGAAACACGAAAAAAATTTAAATAGAAACTCAATGGTTACTGTGTTTTTGTACAAACTTTTTTTAATTTTTATTGTGTTTTGGTTTGTTGATTCAGTTTAGTTCTCATTCAATCAATTTGGCAGTTGGTAAGACTTTTTTGTTTTGATTACGAAATTTGGCTGGAACTCGCTGTTGAGCTATAAAAGCGGTAGCGAAATCGCCATATAAATATGCTTTCCCCGCGGTAATACATTTCATTTTGTAAATTTTAATAATGACATTCTCATGAAATGTTTGTATTTAAAGAAATCAAGGACAATTAAAGTAAATTAATATTTCTTGGCTCTTCAATTAACTCACCATTCTAAATGGCGATACTGAAAATATTTACTCAAATATATTTTACTTAAACTGTCTCGTCAATAGTTAATTAATTCTACTATCTCTTTTTTGTTAAAAACACCGTGGAACTTGAACAGCACAAATATCTAATAAAACACAAACCTCTTTTTCTACATCTTGCTGCTAATTTAATATAAATAATTCTCGACAACAATTATTCCTTGCATCATATAATTTATGGACTTAATAAAAGAATACAATTAAAACGCAATCAAATACCAGAACATTAACTTAAATCCTAAAAGAATTCATTTATATATTTTCACACATAAATAAAGTAAAACACTCACTCCCCACGAAATTACAGCCCCATCACATAATAAATAGACTTTCGCATTGATGTCAGCCGCATTAATAGACACGGAAAACAACTATGAAAAACACAGAAAAGCCACATTCAAACACGACATAAAAAAAAATATAAAAACACACATTTTGAAGGAAAAATCCCTTTTAAACGCCTCTAAGCCAAATGGACACCAAACAAAATTTTTTTCGATATAAATAAATACTGACCAAAAAAGCATACACAAAAACACATACTCTTACATACAACAAATATATTTACACATACATACATACATACAGGAAAGGAGGGAAATATCTGAATGTTTATATGAAAGCTTTTTGGTTGGTTGGTGGGCCACGATATGAAACCTAAATCCTACAACCTGTGCGTTTGTGTGTGTGTGTGTGTGTGTGTGTGTGTGTGTGAGTTTGGATACACGTGTGTATCCATATTTAGACAATAAATACGTGTATGAAGTGAAATAAATAAATTGCTGGCAATTACTACGTTAACAAGTTTTATTGACTCTTAAATGTTATTTTTTCGTCATGTCTATTAATGTCTGCCTGCTATAAAATAAAATACTCATTCATATAAACAAAAAAAAAATATATGGATTCGGGTACGAGTGCTTAAGGAAAAAGACCCAAGAAAAAAAATATATAAAATACAAACAAAAATTACTAACTGTAAAAATATAGAATAATGGATGAAATATGAGGATAAAAATAGAAAAAAGCGACGGTGAGATATACAGTGGAAAACAATAAGATCTTTTTTAATATTACGAACAACAGCAGTTCTTTTCTCATCTTTTAAGAAATATTAACTCTTGGCGATAAATTTACAGTAAATGCTTTTTTAACCGACTTCACAAAAAGAAGGAGGTTATCAATTTGAACTCAGTCATTTCTGAACCGATTTTGAAAATTTTTGGAAATTGTAGTTTAATAGATTATGCTTACAGATTGCTCTTAGTAGCAAAAATTAATACAAAAATAAGTCTACAAATTAAAGGGCATCCATAGGTGACGTAATTTGACCTATATGCGCCAATCTTCTTAACCGTTATAGACAAACGCTCGCAAATTGTACATAACGTCGACCGTTACAATAACAAGTATAAACCAAACTTTTGAACTGTTATAGACAGACAGCTAAAATTAACAAATAACCTGTATAACAACAAGCATAAAGCATGAAATTTGAATTTAGAAATAAAAGGGTCTCATCGTTTGAACCGTGTTAATAAACAGAATGTTTACTACGCTGTATGGTATATTAAGACGGGCAATATTTAAAATATAAAAAATAGGGTGTTACAATAGTTTCTGTATTTGATCTGTTTGACCAAACTGTTGAACAGTTGTAGACAGTTAATTGATATTTGCACAGGCTCTTTATTGTTAAGTCCGCTATAACAAGTGGCAAACTTTAAATCAGAAATTGATGGGTGTCCGTATAGCTGATTTATTTGATCTATGTGGCATATGGCCAATCTTTTGAAAAGTTATGACTAACGCTTGGAATTTAAACAAATTGTGTTTTACTGTGTCAGCAATAAAAAGTGTAAAAAATAAAGGGTGGCAACATAACTGTTGAGTTTTCTTGTTTAATCTGCATTCTTTTGTTCTTCTCGAATATAATATTATTAATGTATAATTACCGTCCTAAAGAAATTTTACTAAAGAGATTTTAAGGTTGTCTGTTTTTAAGTCGGGGTTTTTTACAAGAATTATTATATTAAGTGTTTGAGTTAAGTCTTGAAAGAGGAGAACAGTTCTTTTGGAGGTATTTTACGTTTTCTTTCACCTTACTTTGAAAATTATTATTGAAGTCTTTGTATTTTCTCACCAACACCTCTAATGAATGTATTCTAAATGTAAGTAAATATCCTCTGGCAATTACGTAGGATTCTGTAATAAAACTAACATAAAAAATTACGAATATCTGTTATTGCTTTTCATCACGTGCAGACTGCTTTTAAGATGCGTGGCAAGTAATAAGTGGTCACTATAACTCAAGAACAAGTTGTTCGATTTAGTTCAATTAAAATTATCTAGAAGTTGCTCAAACACAAAATTTTATCTCAAATTCTAAAATATTTAAAAACTAATGGCGGACCAAATATTTAGACTTTAAGAAATGTATAAAAATGCAATAATTAGTTGTGTTTTGCCACTCACTTTAAATATCTTGAAGGCTATTTAACCTGGCATCATTATTTATTAAGATCGGATGAACCTTTCTAAAGTTTATGTGACAGTTATATTATTCTCCCTTCACTTCTGTACGTGATAGCAAAAAAAAGTAGATCAGTATATATGCTAATGTTAGGTATAAATTCCTAAACAGCATTTACCTTGAGTGAATATCTAAAAGTTAAATTTTTTGCTACTATCGTCCAAAATCCATTTGAATAAGATTCTAAATGACCTGCTATTAAGGTTACGTACAACAAACAAACCCATTTGTAATTTTAAATACTTTTTCTGGATGAACAATGGATTGCAAAAAACATGTCTATGAGACTTAAAAGTACAGCTTAAGAAAAAGCGTCTCTAAGTAAGACATTTTACCAGAATGTAACCAAAACTTCTGTATGATGCTTTAAATTATAAAACGATGAACTATTTAACTGGCGCACACTGTACTCGTACAAAAACAAGATTCGTATGTAAAACAATAAAAATAACAAAGAAAACAACAATTTAAGTAACCATGAAATTCATTCAGTGGCTGGTAAAAGAGAACGCGATATTTCGTTTGTTTATAGACAATGAAGTGCTACAAAATGATTGTGTAATATGGACACATGTTACCCAGTATAAAAAGAAACATAAATAAATAAAGAAACGCTCATACAAATTCTTACACATTTACATAAAATTTAAATACAAAAGCTCTAGACCACCTACTTTAGATAGACCGACTCCCAGGGTAGGTAGGGTTCATCTAGTACCTAAACTTGTGGAGTATGTGTTGCTGTATATTAGCAGCAGGGTTCACTGATTTCGGGGGTTTGTTGCGTTTTTTTTTTCACATCATTGTGTCTGTCAATGTTTTATACAAGAGTAAAACAGTGGGTAAAGTGTGTCATAAATTTGGTATAAAAAGAGAAAAACTTTGATCGACTTTTCTTAAATATATTCGTACATTTTTAAAATATTAAATACTTGTAGCTTAAAAAATGTTAATGTAAAACTTCAACTTAAGTAAAAACCGATGGAATTGGTCAAAACTTGTGTTTATCATTGATTATGACATCATTGTAACAATCGAGAAATACAATCGTAGGATTCTGTTTGCATTCAATATTTTCAACAAGTAATAGTCGAAGGAAATAAGAGGAGCAATATCAGGGACCAAATTACGGTATTCGATATCGATCGAAATTTTTTTAGAATTTAAATGTAAATTTCGATTGATATCGAATGCCGTAATTTGCCCCCTGGTTTTTTCGAAGTGCAACAAAAATATTATTTTTTTAAGTAAACATTTTTAGTCTAAAATGCTAAAGATGTTAAGCGACAGCAGTCCTAGACAACCATTTTAAAGCTGGCTGATTCGGGTAAGTTCTCAAAGGATTTTATGCAAGAAAACAATATTTTTTCTTTGCTTAGAAATATTAAAAAAAATGGATGACCATAGTTTAGACATTTTGAAAAAAATTATTTTTAAGGATAAAACACATCCAAAGATTTTTTTAATAATCAAAACTGCTGGATTGGTGGTTGCCAAAAAACAATTACCCAAATAATGAGCTTATGTTTTGATGAAAATTCGTGAATGGTTGGTCGAATCAAAAAGAAATGAAGCTGGGCAGATAGGAACTGTAACTAATGCTCTTATACAGACAGTGTTCTGCCAAATTTCGTGACGTAGTTCTCTTATAAATAAATTTCCTGTAATCTAAATGAGAATTTAAAGTTAATTTTGTGTACGAATTTGCATGCCCAGCCGAAGAAAATCTGTTAAAGGAATTGTTAATGCAGATGGGAAACTTATATGAATATTTTTTCATACCGCACGTACGGCATTGTATAATTTTTTTAACTACTTCTTTTATAGAAATTTCAATCGTCTAAAATCTTTTTCCGATGACAGCAGAAATCAAAAGTTATTGCTAAATTCTAAACTTTAATAAGAACTTTTTAATCATCCAAAACATTATACTGTGCAACTGGCAATGATTGTAAAGGACAGAAAATAAATAGAAATATTGCGACATTTTTAAATGTTCTGTTCTTGTGGACAAATTTAGCTGATGAAAATTTATTGTTTGCCTTCGTGTGTTTGGCGAACAGTTTGTTTTCCACTGACTGAGATTGAATATATGAATAAATGATTGAAATAAGGAGTGAGTGAATGATTGACTGTATACGGTTGAGAGAAAGCGGTTTATGAATGATGAGGTGGTCTAATAATTTAAACATAGGAACAGAGATTAAAAAGAATTAATTCTGTTTTGTTAAAAATTTATTTAATTAAATAAGATAAAAAATAGAGGAAGGACTTAATTCACACGAATTAATATTGAATGTATGAATCTCCAATTGAGTATCAGTATTATTTATAACGAAACAAATTATCTACGGATATCTAAAATTTTCGGTATTTTCTGCATTTACGTTAAAATAACATTTTAGATTATGAGAATTTGTGTTTGGAAAAAAAGGATCCTTTCTACATCGTGCAAAAAACAGGCACTTGATACGATTTGGTCTAAATTTTTTGTGATGACATCTGGAAGTGTCATGTACTGTCACCTGTTCAATAATTCAGCTTATGTCCTATCTTTGCTTATAACAGCTTGCCTATATATGCATTTCTCGCTGCATTTTTTCCGACCTGTTGAATATAATCACAGTGAGGACTTGGGTCACGACAGTTTTGGATCAGTCCGGAAAATAATAACTGGTACCAGGTTAATTTTGTATTCTAATTGTCTTTCAGGCTGTAATGAAGTTAAACGAATACTTCTCGCAATTAAAACAGACACGATCTTCGTCAATACGCAACCTTCAAGTGGTTTGTTCATTTCCGTAGTAATGTCATCGCTCATTTATAATTTTTGCTTTGATAAAATGATAGAGTAGACTGTCGACCAGTTATTAGTAGTAACTATCGCTCCATGGTTTTTTTGTTTAGTGAAACTGAAAAATATTTTTATTTTAACCGTATTAATCGAATAAATTATTTAATCGAATAAATTGTTTAATCGAATAAACTATATAACCGAATTTTTTAACGAACATATTCTTCTTGTTTTAATTTCAATAATATTTATTTACCACATAACACGAAAATTGTGATCTTTTCACAATGAATTTTAGGAATTTTTTTAGAAAATCGTAATAAAGACAAAAATTGAAATTTCGCAAAAAAAAAAATCTCCTACATTTGTGACTTTATAATTAATCTTTTTAAAGATTTAAACATTAAACAATTCTTCAATGGTTTCCCGAAACTCTAACAATCACTTATATATGAGAAACCCTTAAAATAAAAAAAAAAATTTTCTAAAATTTCGAATTTCAAACGTTTAAACTTTAAAATTAAAAATTGTTGCAGTATTAAAATTTAATTCTTTTTATAGCTAGCAACGTATCATTTCAAATTTTCTTAAAATTATAATTTAGAAAACGGTTTTATTAAATATTTATTGAAGAGTTTTGTAACCAGTGTTAAAAAATTTTAATTTTCATAAACAAAATGTGCTGTCAAATGTTATAGTGCCATTATACCGGTAAAATTTCGTGAATTAAATTTGTATCACCATTTTCTTTACAAAATGACTTATCTTACGAAAAAATATTTATTTTAAATATTTAGGGACCTCCTCACAAAGTTTTATTCAAATCCATCCAGTAGTTCTTACGTCATACAAACACAGATAGATGGACAGCCAGACGAAAATTCCTCACTACACCAACTTCAAAATGTTAAAAAAAAATAATTTATATACGTTACTGTTTTATTATTTGTATTTAAAGATTAATGAATTAATTCTTTTTAACAAAGCATTGCGAGTTTGTATATCTTTGTTTGGTCATTTAGTCTGTAAGTTTGTTTCAGCGATTGAATAAAAATAGATTTCTTTTGTTGCTAATCGGACTTTGTAACTAAAAGTTTTTTTTAGTCTTTTGGGTGGAAGTTGGTGTTTAAAAGTTTGCATTTCCCAGCAGTGATGGTTTCAGCTTTAGAGCTTAGTTTTGGTGTCGCTATTTGTGGCAAAACAATGAACAACAGCAATTCTACTCATTGAACCTGAAATCATTCGTTTTGATTGTTCACTTCTGTTTTTCCTTTTTGGTCGTTTTGTTTTCTGTTTCGCGGATTTTTTGTTCCAACAGTTTTAAGTTGTTTCCAATTGAAGGATTAACAAGGTTTTGTATTTGTTTTTAATTTTGTTTTACTTTTTGGCCTTAAATATTGTGAGGATATAAGTTTCACGCTAAAAAGCTTAATATTTTGTGATTTAAAATAAGGTTGATTAAGCAATTGACAGATAAGTCATTTCTTAAAAATACTAGAACAAGGTTGTTTTTTTTATTCTGTTGAAAATAATAAAATATATTTATTTATGTTTTATATGGTAAAAAAAATAAATTTCTAATCATGTTAAAAATGAAAGCCAAAGGCCTCTGATATTTAAGACTATATTTTGTTAACAAAAATCTTCATGAGGCTTGAATAGTAGATATGTCCGACATTAAAACCTAAATGGTGACCGATGTCACAGCACTGAATGAACCGGAATTAATTTCAATATACAACATCAAACAAATACTCGAAAGGAAGTGATCTCATTCTATTTCTTCGTTATTTTCATTAAATTAGGAAACTGACAGAGGAGGTGTTTCCAGACTCTTTTCCTCATCTACGGCTCTTCAACGCTTTACATGAAGTCTAGCTACTGGTGTAGGCTGTCTATTCATCACTATTACTGGTGTCTGGCAGTTATGAATTATATCTGATGATTTTTTTTGTTCCTTCTTTTCAGTCTGAAGCTAGTTTTCATAAAGGTACATTTACATACTTTCCAAGTGGAAGCCTCTATTTATAATCCGAGCCTAATTTAATCGGTCTTTCTCTGTTCTCTAGAAAGCCAAAATTCATCTTTAATGAAGGCTACAAAAATACAAAGATGGTTGGACTATTGACGTAATCGTGGACATCTACTTCGAAAAAATGTTTCTCTTACGACAAGTAAATCGATTTTTTTAACAATAAGTCTCGGCTTGAGAAACGCTACGGTGTCCTGAAAGAGCTACTGTATAACTTTAATTAATTTCCCAAATAAACTTTATCAAATTGGAGCATCATTGGAAATTATTCTTTTAAGATTGCTCGGTATATCAATTTTACATAAGATGAGACGGTATGCGAATATTGTGAACCTCACCGAATCGTTTAACCCATTTTAAGTGTCGAAATATAAAAGCTCATAAAAAATCAATTTAACATTAGTAAATAACTACATCGTCTTAAGACAGGTAAGAACAAAATGTGATTTTTATATGTTGCCGGTTGCTGCAGAAACATTTATAAGTCGATTATGGATGACAAAAAAATTAATATTATGGATGAAACTTTTTTAGTTGCCAAGAAGTTAATGAAATAGTTATTTTAGACAGATAAATAGCAAATACTAAAAAGAGTTAAAATATATAATAAATACAAATAAAAAACACATAAGAAAACAGAAATAAATGAAGGAAATTAGCTTACAAAGTGATAAAAAGTAAAAAAAATAAAGATCAAATAAGGAAAAATATACAATTTTAAAATGCTAAGCTCCGCATCATCTGTATGTTTTAATTTGTTTTCGTTTTGCTGCTGTTTCTTTTCTGTTCCAATTTGTCCCTCAGGTTCTGTGGTCAGCAGCTCAGTTTCTTGCTGTACGTCTTCCAGTTACTCCTATGCATTTTCTGCCATACTGATCTGAAAAGAATTGCCTTGCAGATTCACAGACAGTTCCATATGCAATAGCTCCACTGTAACCTGCTGTAACTGGGACAAACTTACTTCTTGTGACGGCCCACCACCAGTGGCTTTAAAGTTTTTTTATTTTGTGTCATCTTTTCTTTAATTTGGCATTAAAATGGATCCATACTCTCTGTCATTCTTCTACTGAACGTGTTGGTGATCCACAACTATTAAGCTTTTGGGAAATTTCTTTCCAAGCCTCTACAGTGCATTCTTATGTGTCTCCAAATCCTCGGAAACCACGAGAAATATGTGGGTTATTTTTCATTTCTTTTATTAACAGCTCAAATTGTTGTCTGGTGGTGATTTTTACCATTTTATAATCTTCAGGAAACAAATATATTTAAATATTCATTAAAAAAATAAATATAAAAATAAACATTCTTACTTTTCCGTTTAACAACTTTTTGCAATTAAAAACACTTTAAAGAAACCAGAAAAACACGGTTGCCAATATTATTATTATTTGGCAACTGAGGTTGCCAGCCTTCAGTTGCCAGTTGCCATCCGTAATATAGTTTTTGCAACTGGCAACGCAACTGAAGTTCGGTTGCCATCCATAGTCGACATATTAATATCATAATTTAAATTTTAAACAAATATTTTTAAGACTAAAATTTAATAGAAATCGTTTGCTGCAAAGATTCCACGAGTAGACTTAACCTCTAACACTTTCTTTAAAATCCTTTCTAACTTTTATATATTCGAACCACAACTTCCTGAAATTTTGAAATACTCTAGAAGTTTCTATAAATATTTCTCGAATATTCCTTTTATGTTAATAACGTCAGCAGAATACAAAACTATTCCATTATGGGTTATGAGATCTACAGCTACCAGCCACATTTCTCATTTAAAACTTAGTTCCACTTTATTTTTATTTATACCTTAATTCGCGTATTCACATCCTTTTTCTTTTTTGAATCTTTATAATCTCTAGCTTTTTCGGTATGGTTCTCTATGCTGTCCCTATCTAGCATGTTCCTATTTGTGAGCTTCAGTGCAGCAGTTCAATTGTACCTAACACTGTCTTTTAGCACGTTAGACTAAGTAGAAATCCAATAGCTTTTTGGGCAAATTTTGTTGAAGGGTAAGGATTATTCTTCTCCTTAACTACATATGGTTTGTATCCAAAGCGCTCATTTCTAAGCCTCGTTGACAATAGTTTTACTTTTGTAGTTAGAAGCTGTTCTCGACTTGAGTTAATTCTGACAATGATAGATCTTTTATCCAGGTTTTTTTTAACTTTTGGAGGGTGAACTTGTTTTAAAATTTGCCACAATAATCCATTTAGCACTGAAATACTTAAACTATTGGAATTACTTTCATTATTTAAAAGAGAACGTAGCACAAAAAACTTTATAACGTGGGAATATTTAATGAAAAATAAATTTAATAGAACTGTCTAGGGATGATCTAATTTACATATTTTTATACCTTGGAATTTCTTTGTTTTGTATAAAAAATTTAATTCCTTTCAGTTTTAAATATTACAGCACCAAAAATTATGCAACAACTTTTTTTGCTATTACAATCCTAGAAGCAAACATCATTTGTCAGACATAAAAAGATAAAACTTCGAAAAAAATATATACTTTGCAACATTAATGCTAATTACCATTTAAAGACAAACAAAAAAGCAAATAAATTCAGTGTTACTTTTTTATTAAAATAAACACTATCATCCATCATATAAAGTGTCAAAACCTTTTGTCTATTTACAACGGTTGCAAATACCTAAAAAAAATTCGCATAAAAAGTTTTATAGTTTTTTATTTTATATTTTTCAGTATGTAAATTTTTCTCTAGTTTTTTTTTTTTTTTTTTTTTTTTGCCAAACTTAAGAGCTATTTTTCTATTAAAACGAAGAATTTCTATATTATCCTTTTTAATGGTTGGACATTTTCTGGAAAAAAAACAGAATGTTTTATGAATTTAGGAAACTATAAAAAAGCTAACATTTTAAAACTTATGCTTGTAAATGTATAAAATATTTTAGATAATATTGTAGCAGATAACTTTATTTCTACAGGAAAACATTAAAAAGAAAAATATTATCGACAAAATTTATGTCCAGGTTAAGTACATTTTCGCATTCTTTGTCGTTACAGGATGAGCACAAACACAAAAAACAACACACACTTACATTTAGATACTTTCCAACAAAAAGGAATTCTTTTATGTGGCTCCAATTAAAAAAAAAGAACATAAATTGAACAATTTTAAATAACGAGGATAAGTCAATAAGTCGTTGCTCTACTTTCAACTTAATACATTTTATCCAGCGATGTATATAAGTCCTGCACAAGTTTAGTTGAAGGTGTGACCTTCATTTATGCTTTTTCCATTTTATTCTCAGCCATTTATTTAAATCCAAAAAACGAAAAATTAAATCTTACGCAAAGATTAATTCTTATTAAAAAGTATCACGACTTGATCAAATTATGTGATTTTGGCTTCAAATTTAAGGAAGATAGAGATACATATTGGGTCCTTTTTCAACTGCCCTTTGTTCCTTAGTGATGTATTCGAATTCCCCATTACAACTTCAGCAATTCTATAAATTAAGACGTGTACCTGAATGTATTTTTTTATTGTTATTCTTTTATGAATTTTAACTATTGATTGACCCTGACATAGAGCAGCTCTGTTAAATTTTCTTGTTGAATTTTATGATCTAAATGTCTGCAGGAATGCATAACTGTTATACGACTTCAATTTTCCTTTCACGGTTAGAACTTCTAAAACCGCTTTTATTTTTCTGGACCTAACGGCGTTTGCTTTATGGGTGTTAGATCATACCTTTCTCTCCATAAAAAAACAGGACTGTTTTCAACTAGTATAATTCAATTTCCGTGTGAACCAACCTATTCTTCGTATTCACTAACCTTTTTTTTATTTCGATGGTATTTTGCGTCTACATACCAAAGGGTTCTCAAAATGAAAATCCATCTGCACAGATCTATATTTCAAAACGTATGTATAGACGAAGCCCGATCTTTCATAAGCCATGACATTTTCAAGTCATAAATTTTTATTTCTAAATTTTTATTGCGACCCTCGTAGCAAAACATTCAAAAAAGTTCCTGCTATTTCCTTTTCTGCTATTGTATTGTGGATTATAACATGTGTCATTCGCAATTTTAATAAAGGAAAATTTTAAAATAACCAACACAAAAAACCAAAACCAAATAAAAGGTAAGAATATTTGATTCTTGAATTATGGCTAAATTTTGCAACAACAAAAAAAATACTTTTGTATTACTAAAACAGGATGGTTATTAAAAAAGTAGTGATATTCCTTGCTAACAAGGGAAAAATAAAACTTAAATAAATTTACGAGTTTGGAAAATTCAAAAATTTGTTTTTTTTTTTTTTGGTGAGATTTAAGATTTTATTTTCTCACTATTTATATAGTAAATTAATTAATAATTTCTTTTTCCTGTAAGATTTGTTGTTTTTCTTAACAGCCTCTACTGTCAAACTTCCAATGTTATTCATTTAGCAATAGGCCAACCGTTTAGGAGGTTGGCGCTATGCCACCTCATATAGATAAAATGCTCAGTCGCGATCTTTTGGCATTCTCGGAACATGGTCGTGCGAACAGGATTCAGTCAAAATCTAAAAAAACTAATTCTTGGGTGCTTTATCTTAGACTTATGGCTAACTGTGCTAAATGTAATTATATGCGATACAGATATTAAGGACTCAGAAGCTCTTGAAGTTAAAACCAAGTCAAAAAAAAAAACATTCAAGTGCCCCGGTTTCCTGGAACGTTGCAAACCGAAAGTAGAATACAACTTTCATGTATGACCCATAGCGTCAAAGGCTATTTTGGTGTTTATAGATTGCGTATAAGAGTAAGCGAAAAAGCTAATCGGTGATAGGACGGTATCTAGCTCAATTATCTCATAAAATGGGATTCGTCTTAACGTTTCATCGTTACCACTACGAAATGTCTTCTGATGATATCAGGAAAATTGTGCAATTTGTAATTTATTGCGGTCAACAGGTTTTTCACCAAGCGACTACGCATTAAAGAAAGAGAATTCAGTTTTTCATGAACATTTTGTATGTGGAATAAGCCCTCTGCAGAGGTTTAAAATATAATTTTCAGTGTAGGTATAAAAATTTAAATCGAATATTCACAAACACTACTTCCTCTATCCTATTCCTAATTCTGGCGCAATGTATTAGGTAGTACGAGGTCATCCTTTTAGTGCTGCTTCAATAAAAAAAGTATTGCCTGTAAAATTAAATATTTTTAAATTTTCTTGGTGTTAATTACTCAAAGTACATCACGCAGTAAATGTGTTAATGAGGGCTGCGTTAACCACACAATTTTTGTTTTTCAGATTTTCCTAATATATTTCCTTTCTTGTCAGCGCTAATTTAAATTTTTTTTAGAAAAAACAAGTACTGACATTATGTGCTCACTTGAGAGGTGCTTCGTTGTGGCCGACATAAAGCCTGTCACGAATCGACATATTCCACTTTTAGATTTAGTAGAAATATTTTACTTTATTTTAGTTATCTATTTTAGTATAAAAAAATTATTAAAAATTTTATTGCAATAATATTATTTCTACTTTAAGTTTATTTGTAATATTTAAAATTATTTTTGGAAAATGAAAATATTTATACAAAAACTGTTAATTCAATATCCTGCAGAATGTTTTATGGTAAAATTTTTGTAAAAGAAATCTGCAAACACAGTCTCGCCTAATACCCGTTAGTTCGTTGGCTGGTATTCTTGTGGTATTTGTGTAACAAACTAATTCACTTTTTCAGAATTGTTCGTTTCTAAAAATATGCATAATCGGTAGAGTATGATCTAGAAATGAATCCATGTTATCTTATTTACATACTACTTTTCTTAAAATTAAAATTTAGAAAAATATATTTTTTAACATTTGTTGTAGTGTTCTGTAAACAGAGTTAAAAACATTCAATCTCCAAAAATAAAATGTACTGACAACTGTTCTAGTACCATTGTAGCGGTAAAATTGGGGTCTTTCACATTTGTATCTATAGTTTCTCTACAAGATCTATGTTTGAAACAAGGTTCCAAGGAACCTCTTCTCAAAATTTTATATAAATCCAATCAGCAGTTTTTACGTGATGCAAACACAGACAGACAAAAATTCTAAAAATAGGTGTTTTGTATTCCATCTCGATTACTATCTACACCAACAATCAAAATTTTCAAAGAATATTTCAAGTACAGAAATGATCCCGTTTCTGTTTTATTTTATGTAAAGATAGAACAAAACAGTAGACAATATAAACGATTTAGAACCAATTTGTGTCTGCCTTTTTATGTAAAAATCAATAAATTAATTAAAAAAGTGGATTTACCTTCGTAACCGGATCAATACTTCGAATAGTTTTTCCTAAACAGATATATCATTTCTAGGGAAACTAGAAAAAAGTAAGTTAAATTACGCATTGTTTAGCATCTATTAGACGGTCAAACTTGACATGTGGGCAGGATTCGATAACATGCCCGTTTGCTCGTTTTATAGGGTAAAATTCGCGTTTGTCAGCATCGCTGGATGGATTTTAAAATTTTTGATATTGGAACTCTCATCAAACCGCTCTCACAAGCAGGGTTTGACCATTTAAAAGCCACTTTACAGATTATATTAAGGCAGGAAACTTGGCAGCTTGTGAATTCAATACGAAAATGTTCTTCTTTAAATTTTTTAAGTGGCATCCTGTGAACAAACGAAGTGTACTGATTCATTATTTTAGAGGTGGCGTAGATTCGCAACATTTAATTCAATTGGCGATGAAGATTGTAGATATAAGTGTGAAAAATGAATGGCTTTAACAGTCAGCGCAATTTCTGGTTTTGGCAAATTGAGTTCGGCGTTTCGTTCTGCAAAGTATCGGGACGATGCGAATAGTCCTTGAGTTCATCACAGATTGGAATTATTAAAAATTATTATTTAAAAATACAGGCTGCTAATTAAATTTTTTTTATAATTTAAAATTTCTAAAACTTAAGAAATTATATTGTAGTTTTTTTGACCTTTATAATTAATTTTATTTTCTATTTCTTCTAAGCTAAGTAAGATTTTTTTTTTTAAATAAAATATTGTTTATTCTTATATTTTTTCAATATTTCGCCACATCTTCTTCAGGAAACAGGAAACAAAATTATTGGAAATAAAATTTTTCTTTTAAACAAAAATTATTTTAATTGAAAAAATGTTTCGAACTAAATAAAAAATAAGAATATTATCGTGGATTTTGTTTTAACTACTTTCTTTCTCAAAAGCTTTGAACCGATTAACAAGTCCTCTCATCTGCCAATTTCTTTTAAACATATTTTTACTCATCATTATATCACTTCTGGGTGCCCACTTTTTTAAACGGAGTAAAAGATATTTCACTCCATTTGATCTCATTACTATTTATACCACTACATCCGGCCAAGAATGAATTATAAAGTCTTTCTCAGAGTTTCTCGACTGCGTACAGAAGACGGCGAAGAGGCTCATAGGTGAAAGAGGGTATCAAGCTCTATTGACTCTCTTGAATATCGACGTAATGGGGGTTTTGTTTCGCTGTTTTATCGGCACTACAATGGAATGCGCTCTAATAAGATTTGGAAACTTGTTCTGGATATCCGCACGTTTTTGCGTACAAAACGCTTTTTATTAAGAGCTTATCCATTTGTGGTTTCAGTGAATGGCACTGTACGTTAAAAGGAGAATTCGTTTTTAGCCAAATAGTTGATATGTGGAGTTATGTTCCTTCTGAGGTCTTCCCTGTCACTTTTAGTGAAGGAAATTCAAATCGAATGTCCACGAGTACCACTACCTCTAATCTCCATCCAATAAGCTAATTTCATAGTTCTGGCACAAAGCGTTGCTTGAGTAGAGGTCATCTTCTGATTGGTGGTCCGAAAAAAAATAAGCCGCTTACGGCTAATAACAGCAAAAAGTCTTAACTTTTCGAGAAAGAGTCTACTTTTGGCAAAAAAAAATAAGTAATCGTGCAATAAGAAACTTAAATAAGACAGTTTGGAAAAGAAAATTTTAGAAAAGCTTGCAACTTTTGTCTGAAATGACTGATTTATTCCACTGAACTCAAATAAGTGGAATATTATTGTTACCTTTTAGATGTCTTTTACACTTTGTATAATTTATTTCTAGACCCTATCTTACTAATCCTGGAAACAACAAGGTATGAAATAGACACCGATTTTCTACAAATAAAAATGAAACATTAAAATATAAAGATACATATGTATGTATTTACGCAATGTAAAAGTGTGTACATATTCTAGATAGCTTATTTACTTCTAGGTATATAAAATACTTAGTACTGAATCGTATTTACTCATAAACTACAATTCATATAAAAGTATATAGTTGCAGATACATACAGAGATACAAATAAAAATACAAATAAATGTAGAAAGAATAAAAAGTTAGCTAAATAAAAAGAAGAAACTAAAACCGAATATAAATAAGGATAAAAACAACAAAAGGAAAAAAACATAAAACTAAAAAAAATCAAAGATTTTAATACAAAAAAAATGTAGGGAGTCAGGACAACAACCTACATAAATAAATTCTACAATTGTTTAGAGCAAGCGCAGTTTAAAGAGATCTTTACTCGATTTTTTTTTGCACAGCAACACATGAAACAAAATAAAATAAGAGAGATTTATAAAAGGGGTGGAGTTAAGCAATAAACAGTGCAACGAAACGAAACGAACATGAAACAATTTCTGAGAGAATATTACAAGATTTATTTCAGTCCAGAGAGTTGGAGCAAGTGAGAGCGTTGCATTAATATGTATCTCAATCTCAAAGATACATAAAAAAGAAAATACCTAAATAATTTCAATTGAAAATCAAAGTTGAAATGGAATGACAAATATAAAAGTAAATTTATTTATAGGAATGTTGTGCATTTGTATGGGTGTTGCCGAAGAATGTAGTTGCGCGCTTGTTTATTTCTATTTAACGGATTGTGTATCTTTTATTTTTGGCTTTCCATATGTGTGATTCGAATTGTTAAAGTACAACTGCTTAAAAATTAAATCTTTTTAATTTATTCTATACCTATCTAGCAACACAGTAAAGTTGAAATGTGTATAATTTTGTTAAAATAAGGAGCAAAATTGGTTTTCTTTCTTTTTTGTGTTAGAGCTTAAATGTGTGTTTTCCGTTGGATATTAATATTCAATAAATTTTTATGTAGATGCTTGTGCAAATCAAAAATAAAACTAAATAAATAACACCTACTTGGAGTTACAAAATAATAAAAGATGTATAGACTTCTCTAAATGTGAGGATGCAACAGTTTAATGGAAGATTTAAGTTTTTGGAAATAAAATGGGTTTTCTGTTTATTGTCGTAATTTAATATATTTATTTCATATATTTATTTTGAGCAAATTATTAAATTTACCGATATTGATTATTGAGAGGGAAAGGTCGGGAGAAATAGCACGATATTTTCAAAGTCATTAACATTATTAATAGGTATTAATTTAGAAAAATGTTTTTTACTTTAAAAAGTATTAAAATTATTATCAAATTTTAAAATTATTGCAAACAGAATTGTATTTTCCTAAAGAAGTTTAACATATGTAGAAGCAAATTATTAGAATGTGTTGTACGTAGCAATGGATCTTACGGTAAGACAGCTGGCGTTTCTATTAATGTTTTAAATAGGCCAGTGTTGTCAGTTATGGCTATTTAAAATGGCGAGAGGCGAGATATCTAGCGATACTTAAACATTTTTGGCTGTTAATGTTATGATTGCAATTCAAAAAAAAAAAAAAAAACTGCAGCTTTATTTTATTTATCTGAGGTCGACATAAAATTTAGGTATATCGGCGAATTAAAAGAGCAAATGCATTTAAAAAATTCATCTTTAAGTATGGACAACTTTCCATTTAGCATAGAATTTTAAACTGATTTGAACAAAACTTTTTTAATATAACGTACTTGAGATTTATGAAACATAGTGGGGAAAACTTCTTTTCATAAATTAGACTCAATATTTTGATAATAAAGTACCAACATGAATACACGAGTTCTGGCCCAAAGTTTTCGATTGATGCTGCTGGTAGTTACTACTCTACGGAGTTGTCGATGTCCGTTTTTAATATGTTGGTTGTTCCCACAAGTAATGCCTGTATCGAAAGAACTTTTCTGGTAATAATACAACTTATGAATGTTAATAACATAAGAATGATATAACAAAATATTTCTTTCAGAAGATATGTTCAGTAGATTTAATACATATGAAATGTAGCACAGCAAGGATACAAAAGTTAATAATGACATCGAACAAACTGAGTGTGAGAGATTTGATTCAATAATTAATAATTGTACTTAAATCATTTTTTTATTTTTTACATTAACTTAAATATTTTAAAATATCAGTGATTTCAAGGTTTAATCTTCAGTTATTAAAATTACTTAAATGCTATTCATTGATTGTCCTTACTTTCCTTTAACTAAGTATTTATTTTTATGTGTATTAAGATTTGTATTTTTTTATACAAATAAATTCCAGTAGTATAATAATATAATTACCGGTTTTTTTATGATACATATGAATTTTTTTCTAAATTTAAGTATTCATTTTCTTTGCTAATAGAAGATTTTTATATATTTGAGAATTTTCTTTTATTTACCAGAGCATAGAAAATTTAATAAAATTTTATTGCAATTACGAACATGAAAACTTGTAAAATGAAATTAAATTCATTTCAAATAATCAACATGAAAACAATTTATAAACCTCTAATTTAAAACTATTTTTTTAAACTTCTTTGTTGAGAACTGTTTAAATCAAATCTAATGAAAATTATATGTTGCTTGTAAACAAAATGATGGCAAATCTACACGTCAACACTTTAAATGAAAATCTATACCTTTGAAATGTTTATCTCAATGTTTATTGCAATAGAAGAACACACACAGTGACTAACAAAAGTTTCCTTTAATATTATGGAAAAAATCTAAACGAATCTATTTGACACGAATGAATATTTTTAAAGTACTTTGATTTAATTTGGAAAATTATATAAAAAGCGGAAAATACTTTTTTTAGAATTTTTCGACTTTGTATCGAGTCTTAAATTTCCGTAAACACACAGCTTAATTAATATCGCTGCAATATCTTTACTTCTGTTACAGGTCACTATATCTGTAACAGTAGGAGCTGCGTATTTGCAGATGTTATATTATGGCCGTAAAGACAACAACAAATTAAATAAAGTTTAAAACTAGACTCGATAAAGAGACTGAATACTCAAGAATATGGCTATTTAAACTATTTTGAGCCGTTGACATTAACACGGAAGCAATAGTACTACGTCCGTTTAAACAACAAAATCAAAAACACAAAATAAGTAACTTAAGAATGTTCCATACAATACTGCAACATATACGAGCTCATTTTTTGAATATCAATATGTAAAACGGAAAGCTTTGATATTTAGTTTTTTAGAAACGCTTTAAATACTCAAAAATTATTATTAAAATTATTTAATTAAAATGATGTTCTCACATCGAAAGCTCTCGCCAAACGTACCAAATAAACAGGCAGTGACGACGGTCTTATCCGAAAGGTATGACAACAGTAAACGTTAAAGGTAGTCTGCACTTGAAATTTAAAGACCAATAGAGAATTAAAACTTTTTCACAAAATACAAATTATTGGCAAAAAAATTAAAACTTAAAATTTTTGGAAGTCAGTGTATTTGGTTATTTATTAACCAGCAAAAAAGGGGTTCCAAACTACGACGGGTAAATGCTAGGATTTAAACACGAAATTTCCGGCTGCATGCCGGTACATTAAAAAGGTTCAAACTGCCATAAAACTGACATGATGTTGTTGTGTTGTCATGTCGCTTGAGTATGAGATAATTGTCAAACCGGTTTTGGTTTTATCAGCTGGTTAGCGCCTTCCGCAATATCTTCGGCTGACTCTTCTTTCGAAAATTCTATTCAAATTTGGATCACAACTTAACTGGAAGATAACTGATTTAAAAAAACCTACCCGTCCGTATCGGCAAATCCAATATATTTGTGTGTGCTTTTAGGTAGTTTAAGTTAGCACAGCCAAACGAATATTAATTTTTAAATTGTATTTCTTTTACAACTTAAATCATCATATAAAATTGCATGGTTTTACTGATACAATTTTTACTTTGGATTATCTGTCTGAGTTTTTGTCTGGCAAAACTTAAAGTTTTTTAAACGTGATTTAGTATGTTTGTACTTGAAGCAATTGAAGATCATACTAGTACTCATCACCGTCATCATCATTGTAATCTTTAATACTCCTTCGTACTTTTGTTAGTTTTACACTGAAAAAAATGAAAGGTAAAATATTTAATTAAAGAAAATTAGCATCATATTATTTCCACAAGGCAACTAACTAAACAACTTAAGTCGAGTGCAAATTTAAATTATTGCTACTTTTGTACTCCAAACAATCAAATAAATACTGCACTCATTTTATTACTGCGGCTTCAAAAAAATTAGTGTTTTATACTTCAAAACCTGCTGAAAACGAGTTTAGTTGAATATTTTGAGTTAAAAAATTTATACAAAATTTTAAATTTGATGCTAAAAAGCATTACGATATTTTCGGGAAGAATGTTTAAAATTACAACAGTTGCCTTTTCGTTACTGTTGTTTTTGTTTAACGTGAAATTTAACGTGTTGCATCCAAAAAGTTAGGAGGATCTGTTTTGTGTCGTCTTTTGGCTTCCTTCGATGATACTTCTTTAAAATGGTGTTGGATACTCTTATAACAACTGCCTGATATTATTACATGATATATTATTTGTTTCCGCCCACATTATCTCACGTTTACAATTTTTATTCCCCATTAAAAAAGACGGAATTTTTCAGAATGGTAAAGTATGTATCGCAATTCTTAAAGTCCATTTGTCCAATGTGATTTCTTAAACTCAATTCTTTTCTGGTTCAATAGAGAACTGAACTAAAATGAATTTTGCCTTAATTTTTAAGAGATACTGGAGTCAAAATAACTTTATATGTCTGAATTATTTAATTATTTTTTTAGCTTTCTACATTTTTGTAACTACAGATTACACCTTGTTGTAACATCTTTTTTAAATTGAAATCAGAAAGTAATTTGTTGGGCCTCATTCTAAGGAAGACTTGAGTTAAAAATTTAGTTTTTAGTTTTACTCAAACTTTCTTTGTTAAATATGGCCTATATCTGAAATCATTCGGATAATTTGTTCCTTTTCTACGAAGACATTCAAAGAAATTATTATTCCTTTATTCTGAATTGCAAACGGCACAGTGATGTTTGCAATAAAAAGAGCTTCAAACTTAAGAAAATCGTAAAAAGTTTCGTCAAGTGCGAGTTGTACTCACTGACGAAGTATTTAACGGGCCCGTGCTGTATACGAGCCACGCTTTAATTCTTGAAATCACACTTTTTTTTTTTTGGAAATTTAAGGTATTTGCTCAAAAAGTTTTAAAATATGAGGGTACATTCAAACCCTTTGTAAATTTTGAAGGTCTGAATAACGAGATTAAATTGATAAGCCTGCATACGTGAATGAACCGTCTTGAATCTCGTATTTTTTTTAAACCTTTTAAGAGATAAGGCCATATACGTGAAAATCAAATCACTATATGGACACCCTTTAATAATAAAATTAAATGTTGCATTTTTTGTGGAAATTTCAACTGTCTACTAATTTAAAAAAAAACGAAGAGAAAAAAACGCATCAAGGCACAATTGAAAAAAAAAACGGTAAAACGCATTAATCGAAAAATCAAAAAACCTCTTTCAGCGCCTAAATTTTAAAAAATCGGTGTCAAATGTATCGTTGTAACCAAAGTTATGAAAAATCTAATAAACAGGTCTTAAAAGGAAATTGAAATTCATTACACCCTCAAAGAAATTTATTCCTTAAACCTATAGATTTGTATAACGTACCAGATAATCTCCAATTTTGCCAAATATATCTTAGATTCAGATATCTGATCGGAAACATGAATTTCATAAAAATTACTTGATTTATTTTAAAAACCAGTGTTTTAATCAATTCATATTTTTTATTTTTGTAGTAGGGGAGTCCTTAAAATAAGCAATACAAGCTAAAATATATCTTTTTTTAAATAAATTATAATTTTAATTTTTAAGATTTCTTTATTGTCACCTTTAGTTTTCTTTCAGTGTATTACATTTTTGTACATGTGTATGTTAAAACTTAAGCAGTTATAACTTTAATCTTTTTACATTTCTTGCAGACAAATCTACCCAACACCAACCCAAAGTAAAACAAACGAAACCATACCAATCCAATTCAATTTGGATTTCAAACCTTAAATTATTAGTAAATTTGTTTTATACCAAAAAAAAACCTTTAGTCTTTTTCTAAAATTCAAAAAACTGCAATTTGATCTACCACGCAGTTTATTGTAAACTCTCATTTCCTTCTTTTTCCTTTAAGAAAATTGTACAATTGCATTGTAAATAAATTTTATGTAATAATGAAGTACAGTGGAGTTAAAAAATAAAATAAAATAAAATAAAATAAAATAATTATAAATACATAATTAATTATGAGAAGAATGATGAAAATAAATTTAATAAAATAAAAGATTTATTTTCGGAAATGTTTTCTGCTAAGAAAACAATGTGTCTATTTATTTTAGCGGTATGTAATCACGATCGTTTGATATGTTTAAGTTATTGTGCTGAGATTTAGCAGATCCTGCGCCTTATAACTGGATTTCATACAATCGCATTATAAAGTAGAAGATACAAAATAGAAGAATAGGTTAAGTGTAAAGTTTCTGGCAATTTACAAGCTCATTTGTATTGCTCAGCTTCTCTTCTTTTCGTTAGTTTCACTTAAGCGACTTTCAGGGTGTAAACTGATATATTTTACTTTTGAGTATTTGGATATTGTTTGCTTAATTATTAGGATAGAAAGGGGCGCAATTCTTTGCAGCAAATGACATTATTTTAACCATTTTTCTTATAAGACTTGTGGTTTCATCAGGGATTTCTAGAAAAACATGTGTCCTCTGTGTAAAGATGGCCACAAGATACTTAGTCAAGTTAGAATCATTGATGCCAAATTAATATTTTTTCGCAAAGGCTTTTTTTTCCTAATTGTTGATTCGGCACTGCGTATTTATTATTGGTTACTTATATAGTTTTTTGTTTCAGTTTAGTTTTATCTGATCTAGTGTTATTTAAGCCATGATGAACTCTTCTACTTTTGACAAAAAAAAAAAAAAATCTAAATTGCTTTTTTTCGACTGCCATATCATCGTTTTAGCGCGGTATTCAACAGAAAACCAGATTTGAAATTTTTTTAGTAGTTTTTAAAACGCTAAATGACCCTGACGTAAGGCAGTTTTTTTTATCTCACCGAGAACTTTAAATTATTATGACAATAATGTTGTATCATAAATCAAAAAAAAAAAAAAAAATATATATAATAACGCTATGATTTTTAAAGGACTCGTGAACATCGAAAATAATTGCAACTCTGTTCTTTATAAATTAATCAGACTTGAACCCGCTCTAAGCTTAGCATTCAAAAACCAATACAAAATTTTAGAGCAGTGATAGAAATCGTCAAAAGCATTGTAGCTGAAACCATGTTACACATTGTTATTGATAGTCCTAAGCCTGGCTTTGGTATCTTCAATGACTGCATAATAAATTTAAATAATAAACTGCTATTTTGAAGATGGAAAACTGTTTAAGGAAGCACAGGAAGGCTACTAATGGTAATGCGGATAATAATTATAATTACGATGATATTATTGATGATAAAAACGCTGGCATTAAAAATTATTGAGACAGAATTATAATGTTGATAGTGATTATAATAGTAAATAGCTTAATTTTCGTTAATAATTTTTTACGCAAACACCATTTTTCTGTAACTCCTGAATTCTTAAGACTGCACTTGTTCTTATTTTAGGCATACAAAAAAAAAAAAACAGAAGTTTTTCTTATTTCTAAAAAGTTAAGTTCATGTGTGATCCCCTTTCTTTTTCTTGATACAAACGCATTGCTCTATCTACAACTAAATGTCAGCTGTTGCTTTACTACACGACTGTAAAGTTAAATAAAATCACATCAAATTCACAGTTACCCACTGTGTGAAGTTACTCGGGTTTTAAAAGATTTTCTTACTTTGTTCTTAAAGATTTGTGGCAAAATCGTGCAGGCTTCTTTGCAATTTTTTTTTTGATATAAAAAGTTTTAAGTTCAAGTTGATTATTGAATTTATTCTTTGCTCTTATAGTTTATTGCAAGATGTTAAAAGAAATTAGTCATAATTCAAACAAATTGTAAGACAATTGTTATTTCTTCAGTTTTTTTTATTTAATGTTTGCAAATTAACAAATGCAGGCTAAACCAGTTATGAATTTAATTTTAAAGTCGGTAAACTGTTTTGTTAAAAATTTTAACAGGGAAATAAAACGATTAATATTAAGCAAGCTTAAAGCAAAATAGAGGTTTTAACTAAAAAGTAATAAATCTTTATTACAAAAATCTTAATTTCTCACTTAAATTAAATTTGCGAAGGAACTAAGAATCTTTTGCCAAATAATATAAATTAGACAGAATAATTTTTTATTTTTTCCTAACCAGGATTTGAACCGTAGATATTAAAAATGAATTAAAACTTTACTTTTTCGGTTTAGTATTAATTTTTTAATCAGGGATTGAACCTTTATCATCATTCTTCGCATCTATCTGCTAAGTTTGTGTATATTGTAAACATCATATAATCAGTATCAATTTGGTTAAATAAAATCAACACACTGCCAACTCAAAGCATTTCTTTGTTGTTATTTCTGTAATTCGTCTCATACATTGTTTTTGCTTTTGTATCAACCATCGGTGTGGCCACAAATGCAATTTTTATTTTTAATCATTCATACTTGTTTATAGATGCTGTTGCAGTATCATATTAATCAAAAGTTAAGTATAAATGTATATTTATTTATTTATTTATTCTCAATGAATTTTAAGCCTAATAGGCCAAATAATTCAGATTTACAAATGGCAATAACAATTGTTTAAAATATTAATTTTTAATTACTACAATATGTAAGGAAGAAGATACATGTACAATGCTGAAGTTTGCTAAAAGTGATGTTTGATGACATTAGATCAAATTGGTAACAGTAAATTAGCTCATAAGTATTTTTTCAAAACATTTTTAAATTCGTGAATAGACCTTCCAAAATGTCGAACTTCATAAGGAAGCAAATTATTCCAAATTCTTGATACTCTTACAACAAAAGATCTACTCATGAATAAAGTGAAGTGATTTGGACAGATAAGCGAATTTGTTCTGGTAGAGCGGCGAAAGTTAGTGCAAAGATATAAAGGCTTGTTATACTTAATGATTTTGTAAAATTGCAAGATAACCCGTTGATCAATGAAGCTCTGTAAGTCCGAACCTAACGTACGAACTACATATGCTGAAATATGTTCTCTATAAGGGAGACCATATTAAAAACGTTTTACTCTATTAAAACAAAGCCTAAGTTTATTAAAATTTGTATATGCCTTAAGCCGAAAAAGTAGAATTTTAATTCGTTTATACCGAATATTCACATTTCACAAAACCCAATTGGAATTTTCAAAAAAAAAAAAAAGAATAAAAATAAATATTTTATTGTAGCGATTTTTTTAAAGAAACTTTTTATTTTGTAATTGCCCAAAAAAAAAGCCGGGAAGCTCATTTTAAGCTATAGCTTTTTCAAGAAACAAAAAAAAAAAAAAAGAATAAGTTTGCTAACAGAATCTATATAAAATAGTGAAAAATTTTATTAGACTTTAGCATCCACTGACAAAGTTGTAAAAGAAAGAGTGTTCAATAATTTCTCGTTATAACAGACAAATTTGCTTTCTGTTTTATGTTGATTTTTAGAGTAAACTAGAAATCGGTAATTAGCGTAAATTATGCTATTTAATGCCGTTTCCTTAAGAAATAGACAATTTTTTTCACGCATTGAAAAGTTAAAGAATTAAATTTGTTGAAAAAATTCACATTCATAATTATAATTGAAATGCAAAGATCACACGCTTGTCTCTGCCGATTCAGAATCTAAAAACTGGAACCTTTAAGACCCCTTTGATTTTTTTAATATTTTTACTCTTTTGCCATTTTGCTCACATTTGTAGATCGACAGGGATCAAGAGCCACATACTGGAGGCAAATGTTTTTCACCGTTATTTACGGTATTTTTTTATAGTGAATACTTCTGTTTGTCCAACCTCTTTAGAGAGCACGCCTACCAAAGGTGTCTAAGTAGAATTTTCAACAAATAAATGCTGACGTTTGTTAGCAACAACATTCGTTGTTAAGCAATATTATAAAAAAACGAAACAGTGTTGGTAACTTTTAAAAGTAATTAATTTTAGCGAAGAAATACTTTTTTTCGTGACGACCTTGTAAGTTGAAAAATAATCTGCATTTGGATTTCAAAGATACTGTCAGAAAAAGCAATGAAGTCGTATTACTCTCGGGACCGTACTTCTTCAAAAATGAAGCTGCGGTTATTCTATATTAAATCATAATAAGAGAGTTTTCCTTCTGCCTTAACTGAATGGCATGAATTGGATGAATTGTGGCTGTAATAATACAAAATCTATTCGTTTACTGCATGCAAATTTTCTTTGTCGTTTACTCCCCTTTCTTTTTTATGGAAATATTTAAACTAAAACTTCCATGCCATAAAGATTACAACCTCGTCTGAATTTAAGAAGAACAAAACACAGTAGGAGGTTTTTGCAAAAAAAAAAAAAAAATTAATTTAAAATTTTAAACGAACTAACCGATTTTAATGAAATTTCACATGGCTACAGCAGAAATGTTATGGATTACACATTTCGAATTTGGACACAATAACATTTAGGGGAAGGCTACCAGAAGCCATCAAATATAGCCACCTCCTGAATTTAAAAAAATAAAACCAGAAACCCAATTTTAATGACGTTTTACAAATTGGCTACAAATCGAATGAACTGGCCTTAGATGCGATAAAATTATTAAAATTTAAATTCAAGCTTACATCTAAAGTGAATACTGTGGTATTTTTAGAGTGAGTTTCAAGTGTAAAATTAAACCGTCTGTCGCAGATTTCGAAAGCTTAACTGCATCTTCATAGACTTTTAAAATCCGATTAATTAAATATAATGGTAGGATGTTGAACCATGCAAATCAAAGAAAGTTTTAATATTCAACTATTTATGGAGAATTTAATTCTGTGTAGGTGTCAGAAAAAACAAATTCCCTTTGATCCAATTAAGAATTGCTGAAATAAGTGTTGTATAAGTTAAGGAAGCAAATATAATGTGCATAGATCCTATTAAACAATGTGTTAATTTAATTAATTCTTTAAAAAATAATATTTATCAAGCCCATGATTAACGTAATAATCAAGTAAAATTCATGTGAATAATTGCCGCGTATGGAGGGGTAAATGTCAGTGTTAACGGGGTCTATTAATGGAAGCTGGGCAGCAGTTTTCTTAATGGAAGGAGTGATTTTTCTCAAGCCTTTTGTCTAATCCAACTTTGATTACTTATCGCTGCACACAAATAAAAAAATTCCTATAGATTGAATAGTTAAAATGTTTTGGCATTTACTCATGTGTAAAATTTTGTCCTGCAGCTATTTATGCGTAAATATTTTGTTGTATCCAGCCGGATAAAATTGAGGATGAGATGTATGTAGGAGTGTTATAGAGTTCATATAAAGAATTTTACACCTACTTGGTTAATGATTTCATTATTATTATTAAATAAGGAACGTTCTATTTTTATGAATGAATGAATTAGTGAGTAAGAGAGCGAGTGAGTGACCGACTGCATGAAGATTGTTATGGTGGTCAATTTGTTATTTTTGTTTTTTATATCTATTTAACGTTGGTTAAGTGTTTGCAGATGATGGATGCGTGCTGTCCATGCGTGTAACTATTCAGATATTATGCGGTTAAGGTATTTTGTTCTGCTCGGTAAGTGGACGAGTGAATATGTTGATTTGAAGGTGTTGTTGAGGAATTTGATTTTAACACACACCCACAACCGCTGCACAGTAATGAGCTCAATATTCCTCATATTAACGATGTGGTAATTTAATTAAAATTATTGTACTTGTCAGCTCTGAAAATTTAATTAAATCTTTTAGTTTCTACATGTGTGTTTTTAAAATAAAGGAAGCTTTTTGTTACTTTAAACTACATGTTTTTTTTCTTGATATCAAAAACTTTATGGTTTTTAACATTTCGCATTCTAGCTGATAAAGAAATTAGTTTTTTTGTAAACAGTCTAATTCTCAGTAAAAATTTATTATCATTTATCATTACATTCATCATGTTTGATTTCTTCAACAAGTATTTGCTAAAAGTAAAAATAACAAAAAATAAAAACTAATGGCAGCTGTAGAAGAACTAAAAGAATATGAGAGGAATAGAAGATTTCAAGGCTATTTTTTAAAATTTTGGAATTGTTTTGAAGGAATTTAGTTCGCATTCAATCTGTGTTATCTATTTGTAATCAATCTTTCTTTACAAAGACCTGATGAGCTGTGTAAATACTGCTTACTAAATAGTAGCGAAATGACCATGTGGGTATGATCTGCCCCCAATATTCTTTTTTTGGAATTTTTCTTTATTATCAGAAAATCGATTGAATGGTATGACGCTACTGTAGCGATCTTTAGATAGGTGTCTTTACTAAACTTTTGTATGATTCTGTCTCAATTTTTTAAGTAAGTTATATTTGAATTTAAAGATTGGTGCATATTAAAAGAAGATGATATGATTCTAGAGCTATATTCAATGAATCTGATAAAATTTAATTGCCTATCGTCATCATCTTCTTGACGAAAAAAATATAATTCCCTAATACAACATATGTTCACTTTAAGGCGCTAACAGAGGCGATTGTTATCAAAAATACAATTAATTTTATCCGCGTTGGCACCCAGAAGCAGGCTCCTTAACAAAAAGCTTACAGGAAGTTGGAGGGAGAGAAATAAATACTCTAAAATTTTAAATTTAGTAAGGTGTTGCTGAACGTGTTTAGTTTAAATTTACCTGCATAATTGTCTGCATAGTGAATCAGATATTCTCGCAAATATTTTATTTGGAAGAATAAATGAATTGTAGCGGATATATGCATAGTTTTGGTAACTGGTATTTCTCCTGGGGCAGATTAACAAAGAAAGCTCAGAAATCCCGAAGCAATATAGAGCTTTCCTAACGTCTTGCAGGACAGAACTCGGGGTTGGCACTGGTTTCTGGTATGGTACAAGCTAAAGGTAAAATTGAATGCGGCTCGGAAAAATAAGGCAGGATATTAATAACAGCTACGCGACAGGAAAGACAGAATATTTGCATTAGTTTTTGCAAGAAAGATACCTAATGATAATTGTTGCGATTTTCAAAAAATTCATCGCATTATCGCATTTTTTTCAACACTATCACACTTCAAGTAGAATAAAAATTCCCAGCAAACCATAAAAATCTGATAGGAAACTTTACTAAGTTACTTCTCGGAGCTTTTGAGCTTATAAAGAGTACAAAAAACAATAATTTACCATACGAAAACATTCAGAAATTGGGGGCTTTTTTCTACTTAACTGGAAAAGAAAAAAAAAAGAAAAGACTTTTTTTGATAGCTTTATTTTTTTCTCTAAAAAAGTCTTATATTTATAGCTCCGAAGATACATATAATTGAGTGTCATATAGGAGTCATAGCGTTAGCAATTTTAAAGCATTTTCAGAAAAAGCTAAGGAGAGTTCTTTTAAGAGTCTTTTTTTGGACTACTCGTTTAATAGCTGGCAGCAAAACAACACTGATAAAATAAAAAGTTAAGTTTTTAGAAAAATTTTCTAAAGATGAATTTTTATTATGGGATGTCAAATTCCTTTCCGTATTATTTGACATATACATTACATTTGCTTTCACACTATCGCACTTTTTCATAATACTCAAGTATTTGACAAATATAAATACTCAGTATTATAGTGTGAAACGGGCTTTAACCATATCGAAGAAACTTTGTTTAAAAGCTGTATGGAAATTGACATGTTAACTCATACTAAAATCTGGTTATGATATGACACTGAACTTAAAAGGTGTCAGTCACTTGTAAATTTTATTTTTTAAACTTGTTATTATAGCGGGCTTTGTGTAATTTTCGAAAAGGTTTCGTTTTGTATGCAGCACTCTCTAAATTTTATAATTTTCATAATGGCAGACAAAGTCAAGTTGGCTGATGAAAGCCGCTACCAAAAAAAAATTTAATAACTTTTTTTCTATTTAATTAATGTGGTCCATTTTTTTATTTTGCAGATTGATTCTTAGATGTGACAAAAATGGATAACTGGAACACCGAATCAAGAATTTGGATTGTCCGCCGTTATCACGCACTGGAGTCCGTAGTTTCGGTTCAAAGAGAGTATAGGCGCACATTTGGCGGCAATGCTCCGAGCAGATGGACCATAATGAGACTTGTAAATAATTTTGCCGAGCATGGGACAGTCAACAGAAGACCTTACCATCGAAACCCTTCAGTTCGAACGGAGGAAATTATCGCTGCTGTAGCTGCTGCGATACAACACAAACCAAGAGTTTCGACAAAAAGCTTACTCGTATCTGCTCAAATGGGTATAACCAGACAGTCATTACAATCAATTATGTACAGAGATTTGGACTTATTCCCATATAAAATTCAAATGGCAAACAAACTGAACGCTGCAGAATGGACGATTCACCTGGAATTCTGCCAGAAGATGCTTCAAATGGTGGAAGAGGATGGAAACATGTTGAACTGTCTTTTCATATCTGACGAGGCTCATTTCGATTTGAACGGCAACGTAAACAAACAAAATTGTCGAATATGGAGTGCATCCACTTCGTGTCACAGTGTGGTGTGCAGTTTCATCACGCTGCATTGTCGGGCCCTACTTCTTCGAAGAAAACGGTCACCCTGTTACGGTTACTGGAGACCGTTGCTTGAGCATGTTGAGAGAGTTTTTCTATCCAGAATTACGCCGAAAGAGAATTCCTTTTAACTCTATGTGGTTTCAGCAAGATAGTGCTCCTCCTCACATAGCCCAACCTGTTATGACAGAATTGCGAGGAAAATATCATTTCACATTCCGTTGGCCACCCAGGTCGCCTGACCTTACTGCACCTGACTTTTTCTTGCGAGGTTATTGAAAACAGAAAGTTTACAAAGCAAAACCAACAAATTTGAATGAACTAAAGCAATCCATTCGAGCAACAATTGCGGCTATTCCTGCCTTAACTCTTCAAGCAGTAATGAATAACTTTTTGCTAAGATGCCGCACATGCATCAACGAGCAGGGTGGGCATTTAAATTCCATTATTTTTAAAACAAATTAAACTATATTTAATAAAATTGAATGAGCTTTAACATAAATAAAAGAAAAATGTATTCCATACACTAAAAAAAAGTTATTTGAGTTTCTTAATGTAGCAATATTCATCAGCCACCCTGTATTACTACATACTCTGCGGGGCTCAACAACTCCAAAGATTACTCTATGCAAGTGAAGATCACATTTCTTTGAAGATTATCTTTTACTTTCCGGAGAAAGAGTCCTGTGCTAGACGAAGAAACATTTTGATAAAAAATCATTATAAACTCATTAGACGTAAGAATGACTGCAGCTGCATTAAACTTACCAATAGCGATCTAGTTTTCAAAATTATCTCTGTATACTCATTATATTTCAAATATTAAATCGAAACTTTACAAAATAAAATAATTTAATGACAAATCGTTTTCAATCTCATAGACATTGACAGCAACTCCACAATGAGCGTAAAAATTAATGTAAATAATTTACATATTAATCAAAAACGATGTTGAGTAAACAAATAATAAATATTAAACATTCCTTACAATAAATTATAATGACCGATTTGTATGCTTAGTGTAGGCAGAAAGAAATGCAACTGTTTAAGCTTGTTTATTTTATAATTTAAGATGGCTTTGAGCTAAAATACATCACGAATTTTTTTTTAAATTTTTTAAAGTATTTCTTCCCTTTATTTAATTTCACAAAAACATAACTTTAGCAAATTAAAAAAACTCTAATCTCATTTCCAAATTGCGTAAAAAATATGTAGAAGCTTGTTTTGCAGAAACATTTAAAAATCACATCTAAATAATGATCGTTACTTTATATTTATCACTTCTGTCTTCAATACTGTTATTGTTATATTGAATAAATATAATTGCAACAAATAGTAAACATAAATAAAGAAGAAGTGTCCTGAGTTTGAATTTATTTTGAAATGTTTAAATATTTTTTAAAACTGCAATATTCGCTGCTTAAAATGTTTTCCTTTTTCCAATATTTACAAGTCATTGTTATAGTTTATGGACATAAAGAGATGTGATGGGACATTCCTCACTATATCGACATTAAACTGAAGGGAAAAAACATAGTTTTTTTTCATTTTAAATATAGAAAATGTTGTAACCACAAAAGGTTTAAATGTTTTTGCTACTGTTTGTTCGTGCAATACAAATTTCAGATGACACATGTTGTTTCAAACAAACTTACAAACATTATTTTTCTTAAATGTGTAGAAATGCTTGTCTGACTATTATTTCCTCCAAAAGTCTTTTTCTTTTACTTTAACAAAACCAAAAGAGACCAATGATTTTTTATACATTGTAGTCGTATATGCGAGTAGACACACTCACATACATCCTCCCTGACTTGTCATCCAAATGTAATTTCGGCACGTTTGCATTCCTTCTTAAAAATATTCTGTGAGTAGAAAGATCAAAGTTGCTATTTTGTGGTTTGAATATTTAACTAAAATATTATGCGAAAATATTAGTTTTGTAGTCTTAGCTATAGAATTTTGGTATTTTAACTAGTTTTCTTTGTTTTGTTTTTTTTTTTTTCTTGACATAAATAGTTTCCTTATTTTACGGTATGGAATGAAAATTATTGAAATTGAAATATGTCGTTTTAAACCAAAGAAAGAGTAAATTGGAAAATAAAAAGAATAAAAACTTAAGAACATGTTAAAACCATTACCAAGGTTGGAGTTCTGAATTTACTGGTACACGTTTTTTAAATATTCTTTTGTTCTTCGTTTGGTTTTACGAATTTACAAAATAATAATTTTTCTAATTCTGTGGCTCTCTCTGTTGTAACCCCAGTAAAACTTAAATCGTCGACAGTCTTGAAATGTGGTTGTCTTTACTAACCAGACCGAAAGACTGCTTTGTTGCTGCCTTTCTTATTTTATTTATTTTCAAGGCGCTTTAACCATCTCATCGGTAATTAAACCAATTAGGTACCAACTTGTCTGCTGCAGTTACTAAATCTATTTTCTTCATTGATTTCCTTGTTTTACTTACTGCCGTTAACCATCTCTTTTAGCTGTTGCTATACTGATGCCTTTATCAACTTATCTACCGTGACTATACTGCAACTCTTTTTCTTTTCTTATCAAGGCTTCAGTAGTTTTGAATTGCTGCTCTCGATTCATCACTTTTTCGTTACACGTTAAACAAGAGTAATCACGATGTGTTGCGGTTTAAGGATCTGGGGTGTGGCTTCGAAATATCTCACATGTGTTCTTGCATGTTAAACGATTACGATTTTAACCAGTGGAACGTTTTGGTTCGAAATTTTTATGTATCAGTATTTTTTTAGCGCTTTTGAATTTCTTCTAAGTTTAAAACGGAAGCAGTGCTACATCTAGTTTATTCTAATAAGATACTTCATCTATATTGCTTATCACTTCATTTGCATCAGCTTCGCTTCTAAATAGCTTGTTGAAGTCAAGCACTTATCCAGATGAATATAAGAATTGACCTTTTATTTGACTATTTATTCGAACGGCGAGGTATCATGTTCTGCAGACGATAAATGTTATTTGTTTACGTTTTAGCTCTTTTACCTTAAACCTACATTTCCTAAATTACGGACCTGTAAATATCTAATAACTCACAGATGCTTCCATAAATACTAAAATAAGCTTTGTAATGTCGACATGTGAAAAGGAATACTGGTCTAAGCATACTAACTTGTGAATTTGGAAGAGTAGATGAAGAAAAATGGAGTAAAGGTTAACTTTTCTTCTAAGTGTTTTCAATTTCTCATCAAATTTTCCAATGACCTCCGGTCAAACTGTCGTAATTTAATTGGTATTCAATACGAGTCGAACAAAATTTCGGTCCAAAAGTAAAAGTTATTCTTTTGCACAGTTCAATCTTCTAACATCAGTTACGAAAAATCACACTTTAATTTGTTTGAATTTCTTAATTTAGTTTTCTCATTTTATTTTTTTCCATTCCACTTCTTCATTTCTAATGGAAATAAATAAATAAATAAATTTAAAACTTAATGATTTATCTATCAAAGATCATTAATAATTGTGTCTTTTTAATCTTAATTCGTGTTTCTTTTGTTGGCAAGGGCGCCACCTTCTTTTACTCATTTTATTTTTTGTTCAACATTTACATTCCACATTGTATTTGTTCAATTTCACGGTGTGAATTAAATTTGTTTGTTAGATTTTTTATTCGGTTCAATTTTACAAATGATTTGTAATTTTGTGAACTCATCATCGTTTACAAAATTCGTTTTGCTACTCATGTGGTTTTAATTTTTAAATGTTTTATTTTTCTATACACGCTTTTCTCATCTAATCACAACTTAAATAAATTATTGCTGCTTAAATTTAAGATTTTTATAATTCATGTTTCAAGTTTAATTAATCTTATTATAGTTTAAACGTTTTTTATTATTAAAAAAAAATATTTAGTTTAAATGTTCCACGATCGAATTTATTTTTTTAGTAATATTTTACCAAATTAGTTAGACTCTTTACTATGAATTTAGGCTGATATTAAAAAGTTAAGATAATTTTACCGTCACCACTTTCTCCGATTTTAGTGGTCACTTATAGAGGAATACAATAGCAAAAAAAAACAGTTTTATTTCGTTTAACAAGAATTCTATTAGCAACTACCTTTAGAAAACTTGCATGACCTTTAAAAAATTCACAAGCAGACCTACTTGTTCATGTATTAATGCTTCATCTTCTGAACTTGGTGGAAGTGTTACAAAAAAAAAAAAAAAAATAAATAAATAAATGAAAATAAAACAACTGAACTTTTACAATATAAATAGGACGGATTCGCAAAGATCGAAACCCTTATGTAAAAATATGTTAGAAGTTTTTGAAAGGCATAATTTAGCAGTAGTGAAATTGCTATAAGGTCGTGCTTCCCTTATAGAAAACAACAATTTAGCTTATTGAGCCAGGAATTTTGCACGCTTAACTTTAATTATTGTTAATTATCAAAACTGTTTTTTATTGTGCACAACAGAATTTGCAATTTGTAGTTCACTGGGTAAAACCTTAATCTAATCCTAAAAAAACTGAACAATAATAAAGAAATGTTACTAAAAATCAAAACACAAAAACTAAAAAATTATCAATTTGTGTATCAAGACAAATTTGTGAGAAAAAAACCATAAAAATTTTTAACAATATTTTTGTTGACTGTAAATCAAAAACAAATTTGTTTTAAAACTTCACACTTGAAACGGATAACAACGAAATTATTAATATGAAAATAACTTACTGACACTGACACTTTACAAAAAAATATTAATGATTTATTTGTATTTAAATGTTACTTGAAAAAAAATCTCAACATTAATTTCATGTTAAATTTTAAATACAACAAATGATAGTGAGGCCGTTGTTAATGTTGCTACTCCTGCTATTTGCTGCCTTTAATAAAAATTAAGAATATTAAGGGAAAAACATCGATCGTCATCATCAGTTTGAAGATGAAACAACATAATTTTGTTTTTCTTGACTTATGCGCCGGTGCAAGTATAAGACGGCATCATCAATTGATCGTCATAGGTTGATCATAAATGAACAATAAATGCAGAAGGAAACAAGATCATGTGTTGTTTGTGGCCACCACAGATGATGAAATTTGTGATCACAGTTCAACAAAATTCAAGTGATAAATCATTAATCATATTATTATTTTTGTTTTTTTTTTTTTTGGGTAACTGATGTAAAATCTGATGGACTGCAAATCAATGAGTTTTCTTTTAAAGTTTTGATAAGTATGTCAGTTTTTAAGCCAAAGAAATGTAATTTAGGAAAATTTTTATGAAAATATAAGTTTCTTACAGATAAGAAGGCGATTTTAGAATGCGGTTTATAACGGACTCTTTCGGTCCAAAATTGTTACAACTTTCATCACATAAATTAAAAAATATATACTACAATTTTACTAAAAAAATTAAGATTTTATTCTAAAACGCATTGTAATAAAAAAATCGAGAATTTACCAAGCAAGTGCCCGTTCAGATATGAAATGTTGGTTTCTCTAATTTTCTTTTAATTTGTTCACAATTCAAATTGAAATTTCGATTGTCCATTTGAGTTATCAATTCTTTAAAGTTCTTTACTAAAATTGCCTCACCCTGTTATGCTTCTATATTTCAAAGCAGTGTTAATCTGCGTAAAATTTGTGTAAAACAGCCACAGGTTTTACTGCCTTTCAATAGCAGAATTGTAAAAACTATGTCCGATCGATTGACGTATTTAAATTTTCTCTTTACCCGTCTGATCTCAATAATTCGATCACTTCTGAAGGAAGCTTTAATTTCTTCTAGTGCTTGATGCGTTTGTTTAGCGAAATGATTGAAACGAGTGGATCTAATGTATCAAATGGTCGATAAAAAGCATCCGTCAAGTTATTCACACGGATTTTTTTTCAATCATGAAGCAATCTATCGGATTTATAAATTTTATGGTTCGGTTTAGAGGCATCCTCACCAAAGCATCTAACCGGAATCAACAATTTGCCGCAATGTACAAAAAACCTTAAGTACATCCCTGGTAACCAGGGATACTTTTGCATGAACATTGAGGCTTTTTGGAAACAAAATTTTTCAAGTTTACGCGAATCTAAAAAAAGCTGTCACGACAAACATATTAAAACAACTTTTAAATTATAAATAATCACTTGTCAAGGCCTGTAATTTCAGAAAATAAAAATGTTCTTAAAACACGCGTTGTGCCGTATTGTCGTCATTTGTACTTCTGTACTTCTTAGGCTTATCAACATGCAAAGCATCATTCCAAAATAACTGCTATAACTGCTGTATGCTTTCTTTTTGCAAGTAACGCTTTCGTTGTGGAAGTTTGTTATGTTCATAAAATCTTTTGGTGTTGCACCACATATTGAGCTCGACTGACTAGATTTAGTTTCGATCAGATTATTTAACACTTTGCCACCGATTAAATTTAGATACAATAAAAAAAAATTTTTTTCTCCAATATTTTATTAGAAAATACTTAAATAATTTATTTTTTTCTCTACATTTTTTTTTCTTTCAAAATAACTTTTTTGGTCTCTTTTGTTTACTTAATTTAATTTTTACTTAATTTAATTTTTACTTAATTTAATTTTAATGGCCTACCAAATCTAATAGAATGTGGTGTACGATGGTGTTCTATAAAATATTTCCGGATGCGCTATTAAAGGCAAAGGTATTATTGTTGTGGCCAAAATAGAAGAGTAACATTTTTGAGACGAACCCGCATTTTTAAACTGTTGTTTATAGTTCGTATAACTAGAACAACTGTCAAAACCATAACTGTCAATGTGTTCGGCGTGTAAAATAATGTTTTATTTTTTTGGTTTCCATTAAAGAAGATACAACATCCTTTTACACTTTTACTATTCTTTTTTTTTTAATTATGCTTTAGTTACTTTTCTAATAGAACTTTCGCTAATGTCTCAGTAGTTGGTCTGTATTTATATTTACTACATGTAATATCTTTATATAGAGAATATATATTGCAATATTCCTCTTTTGAAAAGTGTTTCTTTGAAAGAAAAAAAGGCCAGGGGCCAAATCGTTGCTTTCGTTATCGAGTAAGGTTTCGTATCGAGTAAAATTTCGTGACGTATCGAATAACCGGATTGCGGCATTCGATAGCTTTCGAATCGAAATTTTTTTAAAACTGTAAAAGATTTGTTTGCTTTATAATAGAATGAAAACATGATTCTTATAAAGTGTAAACAAAAATATAACAAAAGAAACGTAAGTAAACGTAAAACTCTTAATACTTAAATATTTTTTAATTTTTAATTACTTATATTTTGAAGAAATGGATTTCCTGTTTTTATTTTATTTGTCTTCATCTGATAAAGAAGATGAAAGTGTCGTGCGCACCCTAAGACAAATACGAACAACATTGTCTGAGACAGCGGTTTACCAAATGCCTTAATGCTATAGCCGCCTTCAACAGCAGCTTCAATTTCTGCAGCTTGAATAATTTGTTCTTTGCTGGTAATAAAAGCACTTCTTCGTAGGGTCCACCACCCGTTTTTCTTTTAAATTCCTTGTTAAAAGAAAGTTTTTTTAGCGTTGTATTTTTGGTCTACGTACACCTATAAATTTAAAAATTGGTTGAAGTTTATAATGAGATTACAAAGTGTTATAAAAATAAACATCCTTTTTGCTAAACAGACACAGGCCGTACGTATTCAATTTGCTTGAAAGTTCGTCCCATAGCCTTTTAGCAATTGTTTTACCTTGCCCAAAATTTGGTGTTAAATTTTTTGCCAAGTTCGGGTGGTCACCATAAATTTTGCCATGAGCTCTTTTTGTTTGCCATTTATTTTATTTCCATTTGTCCTTAACAAAACTGTCATAGTTTTGATACCATTATTCTTGAAAATAAAGTTTAATATGTAAATATTTACATTTCTTATTATTTTTTAAAGGTAAACTATTGATTAGCTACAATTCAATTTTTATTTTGTTTATAAAAAACATATAATTATGTTTACGATACCTCTTAACCTATCGAATAACATTTCGAGTGAAAGTACTGACTACTCGTTATCGAATGCCATGATCCCAAACTTCGATTCAAGCTATTCGATATTGAGTACGGCGATCTAAAATGTAAAATTTCGATCAAAGTCATTCGATCACGAATGCGACGATTTGGGCCCAGTTTTTCATCAGCAGATAGCTTAAATGTTTGTCCTGGCAGCCTCATTTACAATCACTGCTAAATCTAATTGGTTACATTTACGAGCAGACGAAGATGCAGCAAGAATTAGGAATCCTACTTCATTATTATTATAATCCTAAGAGATTTCTGCTGCAACTCGTCGTTTTCATCTCTCAGATCTTAGGCAATAAAATTATTGCGGTTGTCCAGGTTTTAATTTAATGGAGGTACACAGCGTTTCACGTTTTCTGATTGAAGCACTGTCTAGAGCCATTACGTTAGTTTGTTATATATTTATATTTATATATGAACAAGCTAACCGTGAATGCCAAATGCCGAATCTTATATACCCTTCACCATTTATGTAAATCTTATTAAGTAAAGTATCTCCAAGCAAAAAAACAAATATTGGGGTGACATAGATTTAAAATATAAGATAAGAAAATAATTTTATAAAAAAATGTCAATGGCTCTTAATGGGTTAAGCACTTTCAAAAAATTTAAGTAAGTTTTAAAATATTTCTTCAAAAGCATTTAAATGATACACATATATATATATATATATTAAAAAAAAAAAAACTGATGCACCTTCGTACTTTTCTAATGAAAAGTTAGCAAGTGGAAATTGTTTCACTTTATTTTTTTATACCCTTCACCATTAAAAGTGGAAAAAGGGCAAATATAAGTTTGTCATTCCGTTTGTAATTTCTACAGTATCTATTTCCGACCCCATAAATTATTTTAATTCTGACTTCTTATGCATAGCAAAGTCGATTGAGCGATGTCTGTCTGTGTTGAAATCAACTTTGCCGAAGCACTGGATCAGTTAGAGAAAGTTTAAATACGCCAACCGATCAGATATAGTGTCAAAGGAGGTGCTATTGGAAATCAGCATGATCGCTCTTACTTTCACTGTAATATTTGTTTTTTTGATAGGTGCTACTTCACTAAACTAGGTTTACATAAATGCTGAAGGGTATATAAGATTCGGCTTAGCCGAATCTAGCACTCTTACTTGTTTTTATTATTTTTTAATTCTCTATCGCTCCATATTTTTTTTATTGGGTTTACTTTATTAATCTAGATTTGTTTCAAATAGTATGCAAAAATTAAAGGGAAGCGCTATGTTTTGGCCGCTGCTTGAAAGGACATGGATCGATCTTGCTGATTTTCAATAGCAAAATTTTTGAAACTGTCTGACCGATTGGAAGATTAAAAGTTTCTCTAGCTGATCTAGTGCCATGGCAAAGTTGATATCAACCCAGACACGGACGAACAGACGGATATCGCTTAATCGACCTCACTATGCATAAGAACTCAGAATAATTTTTCATTATGGGATCGGAAATGGATATTGTAGAAACTACAAACGTAATGACAAACTTAGATATATCTTGTTTTCAGCCGTAGTAAAGGGTATAAAAACAACTCATTCAACGTAGACGTAAAAGTAGGCGTGTAATTTTTTTATAAAAAAGTGCATGAATTTCTCAATTAAAGGTATAATTGTGTATTTAAGTAATGAAAATACTTGGTTTATTGTTTGAACAATTGTAAGACATTCGAATGCCTCAGAACTTAACAAACATTTAATTTATTTACAAATGTTTAAATATCATTACAAGGCATTAGAAAGCCACATAATTCGAGAAGTAATACGAGTACGTATCAAGTTCAATTGTATTTTATTATAGGATACATTTATAAAATTATAGGCGGTATCTAAATCGTAACCAGCTTAAGCGACAAAACTAATATTTTATGTATCGGTCTTTTATTAACTTCCAACAACAGACAGCTGTCTGTATTCACACGTCATTTAATTTCGATTAGTCAAGTGGCACTTACACACAAACACACACGTACAGAAAAGTAGAAATAAACCGTCACTTAAACAAATTTTATTGGAAATTCATTCAACTACATTTTTTTATAAAGTTATTGACTGAAATTATCAACGTAAATGCAATATTCACAAATATACAAACGCTAAAAAACTAGAAGTTTATTTGGATTTTAATACTCGTACATATAATTTGAGGTTCTTGAATAAAAGAAAAAAAAGCATTTGAAATATTTATTACAATGACTTTTTAAAAAAGGGAGCACAAGAAGTGAACAAGAACAGAGAATTTCAAAGGTTAAAAAATTGTTTTACAAACAGAAACATTTTGAGAAAATTAACAGGTGGCAGAGTAGAGAAACCTTTGTCGAATGGTAAGTCAATTAACTTGATGTAAACTCGATGCACATTTTTCTTTTATTAACGTTAATGTCCCCCTTTAACTCCTTCGGTATCAAGAATAGTTATGTCATTGCAACACTCATCGTAAAACCTTCTCGAATAATATCACCTATAAGTCGAGAACCCAAATGACTGGAACCTTTACTTTTTCATAATTCTATGTATTTAGTTCTCCATCATTTAGAACAACAATGGAAATAACCGTACAAGAAAAATCCAGATTCTAAAAGAACATATTGGTAGGAACTTCATTGAAAGAGGCTTTACGCGAAAAAAGAATTTTAATTTTTGGTTATTATGGCAAAACACCTGTGTACACAGAAAGTAAAAAAATCGGAAAATAGATTTTCGAAAAATCCTCTAAAAGTTGGTTGAGTGAACACAAACATATGGTAAAACAATACGACGAGCATGCCACCATCGAAAAAGTGGTATTTTTACATTTTCTAATTTGTGTCTCTGGAACAATAAGAGATTTACCGCACGATACAACACGATCGTTTCGATTCGTTTAAGAAAAAAATTGGTAATGGTTCAAAAATAGCACACAAATGACGCGCGACATAACTGGCCCTTGGGCAGTTATCTCTTTAGTGTTAGATTTAGAGGACAGTATGAGGAACAGTATGTTTACTATTGTTGGTTGATTGTAAAATCTAGTTAACAAATGACAGTGCCAACGAAGTTCAAGAGACTTAACCGTGCAAGATCTCTTTCCATGTGGATTTTTTAAGTTCATGCGAATAGATACCAAATACTTTTCCCATGTCCCCAGAACCGAAAAAGTTTAAAGTTCGTAAACTTTCGACTCCCTCTATTAAAATTTACAAACATCATATTGCTTGATTTTATTCTGCTGCCAAATAATTTTACAAGTTTTTATATTTTGTGCAAGGAAAAAGATTCGAGCTTACTTAAAGCTTCAGTAAAACTACATGGTCTTTGAACTCCCAGTATGGAATTTTCGATTAATTGTTCGCAGTTTCCTGAGTTGCTACTCTTAAAACTCTTTCCCAGTTTTTTTCTTTAGTAAGTAAGTAAATAACTGTTGCTTCTTTTCATGTGGCTTAGCTTGTCTATTCATCACCTGTAAGTGGAGCCTGCTATTACTTACAGAAAATAAGAGTTATAAAACCCAATGCTGTCAAATTTATCATTTTATACTTTTAAGTGTTTTCAAACTCTAGATTTTAATAGGTACAGAAAAAATAAAGAAAAATTCAATAATCCATTTCTGTTTCCCCACCTCTACTTAGCAATATTTTGCTGATTATTACGTCAAGAAAAACTTCTTTAAACTTTTAATTTTTACTTTTTTCAGGTTTCGCAAACTAGACGGTAACTGTTTCTAAAGAATCGTGGTTGTTTTAGCATGTATGCAATATTTGTTGAACATGTTCTATGCTTTATAAACCTGCTTTATTATAAGGCATCTTTTAAATGGCTCCTTAGTTTATTTTAAGCCAAAATATATATTTACTTAATTTATGTAATATTAAAAAGTTGAGGAACTTTTTACTTTATTTAGCAAATCCTCTGCTTTCTTTATAAGTTTTTTAAGTTTTAAAATCTTCTTTTCTGTGACAAGCTTATTTGTATCGAAATAAAGCTACACATCCGTTCAAATAAGGAAATCTTATATTATTCTTTCTGAGTTCATCATTATATTTACTTGTTAATGAAAGTGAGCTGATTTGGTTATAAAAATAATCTTTTTATACACTTTGCTACTGCTAGAAAAAACGGTATATCTAAGTTTGTCGTTCCGTTTATAATTTTTACAATGCCCATTTCCGGACGGCGATGTCTGCCTGTCCTTCCGTGTAAGTGTTGAAATCAACTTTGCCAAGGCACTGCACGAGCTAGAGAAAATTTACATACGCCAACCGATCAAATATAGTTTCGAAACTCTTGCTCTTGAAAATCAGCAAGAGCGGTCCATGTTCTTTGAGGCGGCAAGAAAAATATAACGCCTGCCTCTAATTTTTCCATATCATTTTGAACAAATCTAGTTTAGTGAAGCAACTCCCATTAAAATACAAATATATGAGGCGATAAAGAATTAAAAAATTAGAAAAAACTATCAAGTGAAAAATTGGCGCTCGCCCATGTTTTCCAAATTATGGGTCTCTGAATTTTTGATAGAAAAGTACGATTGTGCATCTTTTTTTTAAATATGCGTATCATACAAAAGTTTTTAAAGAGATCTTTCAGGAAATGCTCAAGTTTTTATTTATTTATTTTTTTAAAGCGATAAGAAAGTCCAAGATAAGTTACAGCTGTATCTGCATAAAATTACAGAAACGAGGTGCTGGTTGCAATTTTGAAAATAATATTTTCGAAAAGCTTGGCAGAAAATACAAGTTTTTTTAAATAATCTAACTGTTTGCAAATCTGTAATCGCATTCACTATTATCTTTTTTATATTCCGATTAAACATATGTTGCCAAAGCTTTTGGCGATTAGAAACGCCTGAAATTTTGGCCATTCTCGGATTTTGTCATATTTATTTCGACATGAAACTTACGATGTTTGTGGTTTATTAAATCACTTTTTCAATGTAAAGACTACTTTCATAATTTGCTCCCTCGAACTCTGTATAAAAATAAATCTTATGATTAATATAAAAAGGTTTGGAAAATGGAACAAAGATTTGTATTTTAAATTATAATTGCAACTAAAGTCCGCATAGTAATCCAGATCCCTCTATACTCTGTCTCCGGTAGAGACCACAAATCATGATCTCCTGTTTTACCAACTGAGCACTTTTATTAAACTTAACCAAGACTTCAACATGCTGTTATTATACTACTACTGTCATAACGAACTACTAATGCTCCTTCTTGTTTTATTGTGGAGGCGTCTTAATCTTTTCATCTGTTGTTTTAATACACTGACGGCTTTGTAAAATTGTTTACTACTGTATGGCCGTAGTAAACAATTTTACAAAGCCATTTGTCTTCATTTTACCAGATTTTAATATGCAGGAGCTTTAAAACTATTACCTGCTGTTTTCTAATTACTAGCTCGTAACTGCCGCGGCTACACATAAGAATTATCATTCTTTTCTAATCTAGAATGCTGTTGTATTATAAACAGCTCATTCAATTACAATTATTTTTACTCTTAATTGACAACTTTGATGGGATTTGAACTCATGAGCAGACACCTTTACAAACGCAATCACTGTAGTTACTCAAAAAGTGTTAGCGAATACTTTTTTGATTAATAAAGTAAAATCTTATTTATCACACGTAAACAATAACAACAATGACTTTTTAACTGTTACCTTAATGATAAAATTTAAATATTGTTTTATTGTTTTATTGAAAATAACTTTCAGTCAAATGATTTTCAAAGTTTCAAACCAAACTTAGGTTGTGAAAAATTTATGCAACGCCGGTTATTTTTGCTGAAACAGGATAATTATACAACAAAAGTTCAAGTATTTTATTTTTGTTTAAAACAAACGATAAAAGATTTTTGTGCTAAATAAAAAAATATTTTCTTGTCGTTGGACCTCTGGTTGCTCTTTCCTGTGTGTAAATGACAACAAGAACCAACGCGTTTGTCAGTTTTAGCTGCCTCATAAATTCATCAAAACAAACGAAATTGCCCAAGTTTAATTGTGTGTAGTTGAATGTAAAATACAAGACATGAAACCAAGAAAAAATAAATTAACAATTATTAAATTGCTCTACTACTGCTGTTGCTGTTGTTTGGATACTTAATTCTGAAATTTTTGTTTTGTTTTTATATTTGCTGCTTATGGTGCACTTGCAACAAAATGCATAATTGCCACTTATAAAAATGCACTTCACCACCGCAACAACACACCGAGCACAATAATTCCACAATATAAATACTCAAGTTCCAACAACTTTTGAATTAACAGTAGACCATCGTTACAAACAATATAAACACGAGAGTCGGCATAATTGTGGGGTTTTATTATCGATTTAAAAGAAGTTACAAACTGAAATACAATTTTCTGTATGACTTTTGAGTTGTGTTGATTATTTGTAGCTATCGTTGGTCGTTGTTGCTGTTGCTGCACGGACAGTTACTGTTGTCTGACACATTCCAGGGTTAAAATCGTCTTTCAATATGAATGTGGCGGTGGCATGTGAGTTGGTTAATGCACAGTTGTTCAGTGTAAGTTTAAATTGTTGTGGTTACAATTGTAAAAACTTGTTGCACTTGCCGTTTGTTATTTGAATTTATGTTAAAGTATTGTTATGACATTTGTGTAATTTATCGTTTTGCACCTTTTTGGTATGCGATCGCCTTTTTTCTTGTACACTAAAAATACATATGTAACTGATAATACTGTGTGTTTTGATGTTGTTTAAGCATTCAATTTGTATTTGTTTTGATCATTCTGTAGAAAGAATTATTATATTTTTGAATTGCTACGAGCTGGCACATTGAATTATTTTAACCAAATTTCATAACCATAGACAACATGTATTAATTATGTTGTACATATTTCTTTGAATTGGAAAAAAAGCATATTTACAAGAGTATTATTAGCAGCAATAATAAAACCCTCGAATGTATATTAACTACATTATGAATGGGTTATGACTGCTACCCTTAACTATGACCAGTACACTACGATAGACTGTGACCACATAGGAAGCAAACTAGCACTAGTGTAAGAAAAAATAATGTGTTCAAACTATAATTTAACAAGAGCTAGAATATAACTTAATTAAAATATGAGTAGCCTGTGAGTAACTAAAATGTCTAAAATTTCGCTACGACTATTCCATGACATTATACGTGAGCCGACAACACCGTGATTACGAGAATCTCGCGGCAATTTTTTTAAGTTACTTTTGTCACATGACAATTTAAATGCAATTGGTACAAAAAGATAAAAAAATTTTAAATTAACCGGCCCAGAAGAGCTGTAAAAATTAAAAAAATAAAAATATTTTATCTCTTTTGGCAGCCTTCTTTCCGCCTGTGATTTATCTGGCCAAGATCAACAAGTTTCATAAAGGAGTATTACCTGGCCTTGACTAGTCCCCTGGTGACATAAGAACCTCGGTTATAAAGCGCATAAATTTAAACAATATTCAGCTCTGTAGCAAATAGAAAAAGTGTGTATCTGCCAAGCAAGTTGCTAACAGTTGAGGTGTAACTGTGGTCGCATTTATTTTACCTAACGTTTTGTTTACCTTGAGATTTTTTATTATCGCAGACACACTCGTCTTAGCATTGCTTTGACAGCACGTCTTATAAGAAAGACTAGGAAAATTGCGATGCTGTTTTTAGCCTCATGTCAGGCTTATAGATTTTTCCTGCAATTATTTTTGCTTAAGCTGTCAAGGTGAACACGATTATATATTCTCTCTGCCACTGTCTTAGGCTGGAGAATTTTTGAATCCGGAGATGGATTAGGAAGAATCCATTCTTCTATTAAAAGTAATATATGGTTTCTATATTGGCCTTCTCCTGCAAAAATATGCAATTTTTTGCGCTCTTAGGCTGCTATAAAATGTGTGATAAAAATACTTGGTCCCCCAAATCCCGGATCGTACTTTTGCAATTTTTCTATTTATATTGGTTTTGTTATTTTTTCCCTCTACAAACAGAGAGGTTGTTTTTAATGCAAAAGCTATCCCGCCAATTTTGATTTTTGAAACCGACTTAAAAAAAGAGGTTATTAAATCGTCTGAGAGTTACTTTTTATGTTTGCTACCACAGAACTCAGTTATTTCTATGCCGACTTTTAACATCTTTTCGTATTTTAAAATGTTATGCTTACAATTTAAAAAATTAAATGGTATCCCCATGTTTGTTACATATTTTATAAAATGTTAAGGACACTCTATACTCCCGATAGCAGAACGTTATACAAAAATTAATCTAAAAATTAAATTTCGACCCCATAGGTGACACAAACTGACCTATTTGGGGCTATCTTTTGAACCGTTATAGACAACTTTTTTGTACCAACCAGACCCTTGACCATGTCAGCCACAAGTGTCACAAACTGTTATGTTGTAACTTCTTTATCCATAATACTACTTTTTTGCATTTGATTATGCTTTTTATTTGCCTTTTCTGTCAGTTGATCAGATACATCGGACCAAAGTATGGTGCCTGGCTGCTGTCTAACTAACCTAACAGAAGAAGATTTTTACTTTGACTTAGCTTATGACAAGGATGGTATATGGCCAGAGTATTTAATACTTTAATGTGAAAATTGCAAGGGTGTAACCATTCTGCTACCAGACAAATTTATGAAGATGTTCAGAGCAGTTCGCTGGACTTACACTTTATCACATGTATAGTCGCTATCAATGAGTCAAATAATTTGCAAATAATTCAATAATTTATACTTTGTGTCATATTTCGTGTATAAAAACCAATTAAATACATTTGGTTTATTTAGTAATGTTTCTGTTATTATGACAGTACTTTTTTATTTACTCAGACTAATATTTATAGATAGACGATTTCATTTAATGGTGTTTTTATTATGTCCAACATACTTGCTTAGAAAAAAACAAAAAAAAAAAACTAATAAATAATAATTAAATATAAAAACCTTACAACTGGTTGTACTGCGACTAATAGAATGTAAAAACTAAAACACATATTTATGCACACATTTTTGTTATCACTGCCTCTTTAAATGAAATGAATTTAATAAACATGCTATAAAAGGGATAAATGAAGTTGAAATAAAAAAAATTACTATTGATATTGGAAACGTGTTATACATTTGTTTTCAAATATGTTATCATATGTACCAACATGCATGTCTATGTATTTGAAATAGAAAATTGTAGCACATGTTGAATAGATTACAAATTAAATATTTTTATATCTAAATGTAGGAAATTGAATGATTGAATTACGCTAGAGTTTAATATTTCTACTTTTATTTTTATTTTCCATTGGTTCTTATTAACTTTCAAAAATTATACAAACATTATTAATCTCTGTACGTCATTTAAAAACAAGATCAATAAATGTAGCAATAAGTGCGAACTTAAATCCCTTTTTGTTGTATTTCAGGAGCATCTATTGACGCTTGGCTTACGGCGTTTTATTTTCTGAAGGTAAATGTTGACCAACAATTAATCAATCTGGTGTTTATGTTGTCTAAATTCTGAAAAACTTCAATACCTGTTACGTTAACAATAAAACAAAAGCAGTAATTCTATTATCGACTACCTATACATATAATAATCCCGGGATATTTTCTACACAAATTTATATGTTTAAAATAAAAGTTAACATCGCTTAGCTGCTTTAAAAATACAAAAAAAAATTTTGTGTCATATTTACACTTACATAAAATTAAGGATGCGATATATAACATGGACTACACTTTTTTTGGGACATATTAAGAAAAAACATACTTTTGATTTAAACTAAAGCATTTTTTCTAGAAAAGGACATAAAGATGTGCCCAGTATGTCCTTTCCGCTGCACGATGAGGGAATCGCATCGTTCGAGAAACTTCAGTCCAGGCAATCGTTTTGATATTAAGGCCTAGAGATGAGTGAAACTTTTGTACCTATGATTTAATCACTGTGAATAGAAAACCATTGGTCAATACAGTGACCGAGTTCATTAATATACTAGTACTTGCAATATCGTTCTTCCTTATTTGCAAAGCAACAAACTGAAATTTTGTTTTACTTTGAGCAAGCAAATTTTTGTCTTATTGTCTCTTTCATTATTTTATAAGTGAAACACATTTTTTTTGCGTTTTAGTGAAAGAATTTCTTTTTTGCAAGAATCAACATTCCTTTGCACAAAGGTTTTATTTTTAATCCAGGAAAAACTTCTTTTATTTTAAAGATTTGAACGCTTTTTACATTTTGGCTACTGTCACTTAATATATTAATTTACGAGTACACATATAATAAAACAGTGACGGGGTTATTTCTATACATGCAATATTTAATGAAAACTCTGATGTTGATGTTGAAAGTAATCAAAATGGAATAGAAAACGCCTATTTTTGAAACTTTTACCTCTCTGTCTGCCAGTCCGTTTGTCTGAGTTCGCATCACTTAAAAACTGCTGGACGGATTTGAATAAAATTTAGTGTAGAGGTCACTTAAAAGCTTTGTTCAAATATAAAAAATTCGTTTTCATAAAAATATGTCATTTCATGGAGAAACTAGAGATACAAATGTGAAGCCACCCAATTTTATGGGTATATTGGTACTAAAAAATTGTTAGCACATTTTATTTTTAACAATGTTTACAGATCTCTACAAAAAACATTTAAAAATACGTTTTTTTTTTAATTTAAAAAAATTATAAATGACGCGTGGACAAAGTCGTAGCACTAGTATAATATATATGTATATCAAGCTGACCCGGCAAACTTTGTAACACTCCCTCTGAGTGCATTAAAAAAACTTAAGCCGTATGTGTTCTCCGGTATGCCGATCTATCTTATTTTGAGATTTTATTGAAGTCGTTACGTTAGGTAGGTGAAGCATAAATTGTCCCCAATTTGTACCACTTAAAATATAATGTTACAGGGAACAAAATATGATGCTTGTAACTATAAAAAGAATATTTCTGCCTCTTGAAGTGTCATAAATCTAATTCTAATGAAAACAAATATTCAAACAAAAGATAAACCGATCTGTGTATAATTATCTTATCTAATTGCAACGAACGCACGACAGTTAGTTAAATATCGATTTAGTGTTGCATAAAATACTCCAGCAAACTAAAATAAATTTGTTTGATAAGAATATTTTATCAGCAAATAGTAACAATGCCGCTAAGTTATTTAATGCAAATAATTTTAAAAAGTACGACAGGTGCGAATTAAATAAATTCCATTTATATAAAGACTACAAAAGCAAATTAACGCAATAAAGACTAATAATAACAAATATTATGCAATAAATTGAAATAAAAATTGTAAATTAAAATTATTTGTTTCGTTTAATTTGGCGTAAAATTTTTATACAAATATAATGACCACAACAGCTGATGTTTTATTGAATGGAAAAATTGTTAAATTAATTTTTTAAAGATTTATTTGTTTTGGATTTATTTCCCATATTTTTAATACCGAAAAAGCTTAAAATTGGCTTTTAAATACACCAGCTTCAATCGCCATAATAATATTTGCTAATAAAAAATTCAAAAGATAAACACAATTTATGAAAATATAGGCAAAAAAAAAAAAAAAATAGAAAATAAATCAAATAATTTGGGGTAAAATTTAACTTGAAAGTGATATTTTCCAACCACCCTATTTTGATCTATTAACGTTTTCATTCAACTTATTAATCCAAGCAACAACACGTGCTGCTTTCAAAAAAAAAAAAAAACGCAGTTTAAAAAATAATTCGGTCATAAAAATGTGAAAGAAAAATATAAAGAAAAAAATGTTTAAGGGATTTTTCTTTTCGTTTTTCTTATTTGGTTTCCGTTTTTAAAGGAAAAAAATAGCACAAAATTTGTTAAAAGTAATTATAGGTTTATATGCATTAAGTTTGTTGTTAGATTGGTAGCATCACAAAAATTATTTGTTAGAAAATTTTTTTTCTAAATTAAATTGAATTTTCGGATTCTATGGAAGAACTGATTTTATGACATATTATTAATTTGTTATGTAGCGAAACCAAATCCCATATAATTAACGCTCTCTGTTTTTGACTTGGCGCATTCTGCATGTTGATTTCCATTTTTCGAAATCAAATTTTCGCCAAAGTCAATACCCAGAAAAAATTTCGTAAAAGGTAATCGAGTGTGGAATCAAGCATTTTTGGCGGAAGGACTTTCTAATTAGATTACCAACATAATTATTTTAACAAGACATAAGACTTTAATAATCAATTACTGAGAATTTATAATTAAAGAAATAGTTAACAGTATCCAGTACGTATTTTAAGCAATTTTTTTTAACTTAAAGAACTATTCCTTGTTTCAACTACTACTTCCTTTATTTACATTAATGTGTTTCGTAAAAGAGAAACCAAATTTGGCAGTCACAGTAAAAAGCCATTATATGGCAAGTAATTTTTAAGGTAATTTCTAATTTTTTGCTGTCTCAGTAGGCGACATATCAATGATGCCATTAAAATGTAAAAAACACGAGGAGGTTATGGAGTGTGTAGGGGTTTTCGTAATTTCGTTTCTTAACATATGCGTCTTTTTGTTTCTTTACTCAACCATTAAGCCTAATTTTGAAAATAAATCTGAAGAATTTGCTAGCGTCAACCTACTCAGGATAATTTTCCTAAGTAAAGTGATCATAATATCCTTATTACAGTTCGTGTGACAGTTTACATTTTGTAAGTTCTATTGAGCTTAAGAAACATGTAATTTTATCAAAACAAAATAAAAACTATTTTTCGTTTAAAAACCTAATTCTAAGAAAGTCATTGAGTACCATTTTGAAGTTTTTTTATGTAAATTATACGACAGCCTTACAATAAAATATCTATTCGAGGTGCCCTTTTTGCGGTTCCTTTTGATTCATACTCTTGAGATAACTCGAATGCTCCTCAGCTTTTTCGCTCTTAAGAATTAAATTCCTTAACTTTTTTTTAGCTAAAGCTTTAAAAGTTTAATATAAAATAAGACTAAACAAAAATTATTTTAAAATAAAAATTAAAAATTGATGATTTTTCCAAGCCCAGACTCTCTCACCATACGGTAGAATCTTTAAAATTGGATCACTGGCAAATATGCGCACATCAACGAAATACAAGATCTTCGAAATGTTTGTGAGGATATATGTTAGACAATCAATGATAAAATTAGCCTTCTGCAGATATAACTTGAGGACATTAATATTTTACTCCAAGACAAACTGAATTGTCTTTGATAATGTGCAAAATTTGTGCGGCGAGGGGGGATTGATTGTTCAGGTAGCATTAATATTTATTTATTTATTTAGAAAACTTAATATTTGTTATTTTTAAAAAATTCTCTCTTGAAGTAAAGAAACATAATCACTGGAATTTTTTATGTTATCGTTTTTGATTACGTCTTGAGCAATATTAAGGTATGAAATAAGAAATAAGAAAAAGTTATAGACATTTAATAATTTACTTTTTTCTGCTGAAATGTGTTGTATTTTTTTTCTTTTTGTAATATTTTGAAAATTTTTAAAGAATTTTTATATTTCTAAAGTTGGGGTTGTTGTTCGTCATATGCCTTACGGTCAACAATGAATTCAAGATAATAGAAATAAGAAAACAAAATAGGAAAAAAACGAGCATAATAAAAATGTGGCATTGTGCTAAGCTCAAATTGTACATTATAAATGGATTATTACAATTAGCCCTTCATGTTCCCCCTTTTTTAGTTTTAATGGAAATTTCTTTTCTGTGTACATTTTACCATAAATTAAGCTGATATTAAATACAATAAGTAAATTTTGAAGAAAACAAATAAAGACAGGGAAAAACAAGAAAATCAAGCAGAAAAAATGGCAAAAAAATACAACAATAAAAAGTCATCATAAAAACAAGAAAATCATAAAAAAAATGTTAATATTAAAAGAAAAATGAAATAATTTGAGTTGTGCTTTTTTTGCTTTCTCTAATTTCATTTCCATGTTGAAGTTAATTTCCTTGTCTGAACAGTGGGTGGCCATCGCTAACATCTATTGCAAGGTTGAAAATATAACTGCCATCACAATGTCGTAAAAAAAATGAAAAATACATACAAAAGCATTTAATATTAAGGCTATGATTAGTTACAGTCAAGGAACCATAGTCAAATTTTTATAAATTACTAGCAGTGCCCACGATTTCGTCAGCGTGTCATTTATAATTTTCTTAAAATTCAAATTTATAGAAATGTGGTTTTATACATTTATTGAAGACTTCTGCATGCAGTGTTAAAAATTTTCTATCTGCAAAAATAAAACGTGCTGGCAACTGCTCTAGTACCAATAAACCTGTAAAATTTCTACGAAATTTCTACGAAATGACATATTTTTACGAAAAAAATGTATTCTAAATTTGGACTAATGTTCTAAAAGAACTTCTCATGAAACTTTATTCAATTCCATCCAGCAGTTTTTAGGTGATGCTAACACAGACAGACAGACAAAAATTCTAAAAATAGGTGTTTTGTATTCCATAACCATATCCACAATATTTTCAACAACAAAGAATTTTTTGTTTGGTTCAGAGCGATCCTAGCTTTAGTCTTGATAAACTCTAGCCATAATCTTTTAGTCCTCCAAGCGTGATCTATTTGCACTCTTGACTTAGTTTTAATGAAAGAGAAAAATTTTAAGTCTACTTTCATGCTAAAACACTCCCAATATATTCGTCATTCCAATAGCAGATTTGTAGAACAGCAGAGTAATACCTCTCTAATGCCTTATTGGCGCTGAGTTACCAAACTGAATTGTTGGAAAAACGAAACTGCATTTTTATTTAATAGGTTAAGTATAGAGAAAGATTTCTATTTCTGTGTACCCTTTGTTGCGTGCCAATATTACATCGTTTCTGATAGCTACAAAAATATTCATTTACTACGTCTTCTAAATAAGTTTAGAGCATTTGAACTTAAAATTTGATTCGTTCTTTAAGCTCATCAAATAAAGTGCACAAACAGATTGCTACGCTGCTACCTGGGGTTAAACCTGGTAGGCATATGCAAATTTTGGATAATTTTTCTAACGGACCGTGAAATTTGATCTTACTCAAGCCATATCTTCATGCGGAAATTTTTGTAACATTCTGGCGCTTCCCTCTAGACAAAGATAATTTTTCCTTCTTCTTTAGTCTATTTTTTTCTTTCTTCTTTCTTTCCTATTTTAATTGCCAACTGTTATAATGACATCATATGCCTTTGTTTTCAGTTTTTCTCCTTTACTGACACAGCTTCTAAAGAAAAATGCAGACGTGTTTGTGTTTAAAGTATCTTGTCGTTTCTTTGGATCACAACGATTCTATTGACGCTTTTAGCAATTTATAACTAATTAAACAAAGTTGCTAAATATCGACGACATGGTCAATTTTAAGTCTAGTCATAAGCAACTCATTGCTATCGTCTACTTAATGGCTCCTGACCTTTTGCTTTCGACTTCATACGATTGCACGAATCGTCAAATAGGTGAAAGGTAGTAAAGCTTTTTTCTCGAAACTTCCTAGCAAAAAAAAAATAAGTTGTTTAAAAATGATGGGTATTTTCATTGCTCCTCTTACACTTGTTTTTATTATGCATTTTTAATAAGTTCGTTTATTCGAATTAAGTAATAACTTTTGAACTCCTGAAAAGGTTATGAAAATCCGTGAAAAAGGAAATTATAATAAACAAATACTAATGAAAAAACGTATCCTAATCATCAAATTTTCACTGGTTTTAAGCATTCATTTAAATGCCAAGCTATTTATCTTTTTCTCACTGCAAAGATGAATAATCATTAAGACTCTAGACATTGATTATTGCTCGTATTTGACAAAATTCAATATTAATATGGTGGTCATATATAGTGATCAAACTATGGAATGGTGACATACTCTGAATAATGATTTTTATTTTTTTTTATCAAGACTCACTCATGGGTTCGTAAATGAGTGAGTTAATGTATCACTAATCAAGCTATAAAATATGTAATTAGTACACCTTTATATTCTTTCTTAAAAAAAACTTTTAGCCTTTACTATAAAGCTAACCCGTATGTAGTATCTTTCTTCCATAAATTTGTGATAGAGATCAATGGCGCACGTTGGTTGTAGTCATAGATCGAGCGGCCAAAAATAGAAGAAGTTGTCGAAGGACAATGAAACTTGGCACATAGCTATTGTTTGTCTGATCATTTGTGTGTAGTTTGAAAAATATCCGCCGATTTCCCATACAACTTGTATTAAAATATTGGCATAACATTAACATTTTTATGTTGTTTGTATTTTGTTCTACAAAATTTTTATATGGCACTTTTTTTAATTCAAGTCTCATCTATGACAATTGTCATTTACGAAAATATACAACAGTCAACCAGTAAGTTTACTGTGATTGTACAAAAAGATTGAATATACAGTAAATTTCCATAACGTTTTAAACAAACGAAATTATATATAATAAATATATCAGCCTAATATTACTAAATCATAATATTCAGATATCTGACAACAAAATACCAAAAAAATTATACAAATCGGCGAATATGAAAAATTTCATTTCGGCCACTCTTCAACCAATGTGCGGCGTGGAATCATGCAAAATTGAAATAACTAAACCTCGATCGCTGTCTCTTTATGTACTTAAATTTTTATGTCGTAGAATCCCTTCAATATTCTGAAAGTCATAGTTCAAGGTAAATATATCTAATAGCTACATTTGGCGCGCTATCGATTTGACTATAGCGATTTCATAGAATGATTTTTAAGACACATAAGACCTACTTCCAGGTGAAAATTGAGTACAATTCTTATAAATGGGTCGATGCATCAAAATTTTTTTAGTTTCGCTGGACCATGTAAGCTAACTCATTTAAACACGTTTTCCGGCAACAAGCTTTATTGACAAATTGGGTCAATAGCGCATGTAGCGTATTTCGTAGACTTAACGTTCTTCTAATGGAGTGCGCATCAGTGAAATCTTTTAAGTTCGCTTTTGCGTATGACTCAGTTTTCTCTCAGCATATATTTGTTTGTATGCGATTGGCCGGAAAAGGCTTTTTTACCTGTGCAGTCATTTACAATGTCAGAAGTTTTAATATGAATATCAGCTTCTTACTTATATTCTGAATGGCGTTAAGGGTTCTTTGTAATTTACAACGATGATGTAAAAGTAATCGTGTCAATTTTTTTAATTGCAACAATAGTAAGACAAATTTTTTATTGCAAAACCAAGAAATTTAAAAAAAATTACTTAACTTTAAAATTAAAAAAAAATATTGTTTAAGCCTAATTACCACAACTTTAAGAAAAAAAATGTTTCCCAAAAAAGTTTGAAAATAGAAATATAAAATGTAAATCGTCCCTACACTGAATCAGAAATTAAAAAAAAAAATTAAATTAAATTTGAGTTGAGTCGAGAATTGAAGAAAAGCAGGTTACTCGTGTTGAGCAACTAACACGTTCCTATGTTTGTTTTGCAGAATTGTGTATTTATTTTCTTGAAATATGAAATATGTATAACTTTGATGAACAATTAGTGAACTTGTTGCTTATTTGTCACCTTGGTGTTTGTTTTGCATTCCTTTAATAAAGAATCTATTGAAATAAAAGCGCGAAAATTGAGGCGAAATTTTCGTGAAATTTTAGTCATTTTGTGTATTTCCATTTTTTTTAATGTTAATTTAGAAATATTCTTCTATGAATTTTAAGGCTTTATAATGAAATTTTAAACTTTTTAATGCAAAAAGAAATTTTTACCCTTAACCACAAAAGGTGGAAAAAGGGTATATATAAGTTTGCCATAAAGTGTACATATTGTAAGTCCTTATGACCGTCCGTTTTAGTGTTGAAATCAACTTTGCTAAGGCACTAGATGAGCTGGAGAAAATTTAATACGCCAGTCGATCAAACATAGTTTAAAAAATTTTGCTATTGAAAACAGCAAGATTGGTCAATGTCCTTCGAGGAAATAGGCTAAACACCACGCCTGCCTTTTATATTAAGTAATTCCAAACAAAAAAAACATATATATGAAGCAATTGAGAATTAAAAAATAAAAAAAAAAAAAAAACATCAAGTGAAAAAATTGGCGCTCGCCCAATTTTCCGAGTTATGGGCCACTGAAAGTTTCATAAAAAATTACGATTGTGAATATGGGTATGTCTCAGTTGCATCTGCGATTTTTAACAAAAAGTTTTGGGTAAGAAGATTTATTGCCGTTGATGAGGAAAATTTTGCTGTCTTAAAGGTTATAAGCCTTGAAGTATTGCAAAAAAATTTTTTTTCTTTTTAAAATAAAGAAGACTTGGAAACGTATTTAAAAAATTGTCAAACTTCAAAGGCTTTAAATTAATAAAAAAAATCGTGTTAATGTAATTTAACAAAATTTTTAATTTTTACAGGGTTTGATTTCCTAAAAATTTCTTCAAAACTACGTATCTATAGTAAAACAAAAACACTTAGTAAAATAAAATAATATTTAGTCAAGCCAACGGATTTTTTTTTTATTAATTTTTTAACTAAAATATGTAATGTTCTTTTTTTTATCTATTTTTATTCAAATTACTAAATAATTTTTTAGAAAAAATAAAAATTAACTTGATTTAACTCTTTTTATCGTTGAGATTTTGCCTTTTACTACCTAAAAATTAGGTGCAGTGTGCGATAATCTTCTTTTGACCCGTCCGTCTATTAGTAAAATACTATGATTTAAATCATAGAAAATAATTGTTGCGTAAATAAATTTTCCATATGTTTTGTTAAGTAGAAGATTTTGATTTTTAATGTTTGGTAAGTAAAAGAACAGTTAGCTTAAACAATTTTAAGTTACCAAATAAATCAGATTTTTCGGAAGCTCATCGTTTTTCAATAATCATAGACTTCAACAGACCTGCCATCAACATGTCTTGAGAAATTTGTTTCATAATTTCCCTACCTAATAATTTCATTTGAAACACACTAACAGCTTTATTGTGACATTCAAATACTTCTGGTTGTCTAATTATTTTCTCAAAAATTCACTTCCTTAAAAAATCATCAACACACTCTGCATAAAAATGTGTACAATAATGTCATGACCATTCAGTTTAAAAATGAAATACATTCAGGTGCGTGTTCAAACCATTTCAAATCCAATTAAATTTTTGAATAATTTTCTGCCAGAATAAAAGCTAAGAATTCATGCAAAAATCTGCATACGTAATAACAACCATCAGCCACACAAAACCAGATTCAGATAAAGAAATGCTAATCCAAACAACTGATTTTGTTGCATTTTGTATTTAATTAAATAACAGACATTAAATATAATAATTTAAAATTTACGCCATTTAAAATGGCTTGAAAACAACCGATTAAATTATTATTAAAAACCTAAATGATAATAATATTTATAAGGAAAAAAAACTAGTCGCACACAGACGTACGCATACAAATGTAGTCGAGCGAAAAGTATTTGCAACACTAAGTAGGCCTTAAAAGGCATGAAAGTAAATTCGATTGCGTGCAGACTACGGCTTAAGATGACCATAAAACTAAAAACTAAATACATTAACAAAAAATCAAATAAAGTTTACAAATACAAAACAAAAAACATGAAAGAATTGATTTTAAAGATTATTTCTGCGGACATTTAACATGAATTTTACGTGTTTCGACAACATTAATTTGTAGCTAAAGGAATTGAGAGTATGATGCTGCAACATGTTTGTTTTACTGCATCTCGTCAACTACTTTGTTTTGAAACGATGATGCCTTGCAACACTTTTTGTTTATGCACATAAATGTGTGCTTTAAGAATTCATTGATTGTTATTTTCTTTCGTTTAAGAAAGCAAAATTTGTTTGTAGCCTGTCAACATTATAATGATTTAGAACCCATCATAAGAATATAACGCAACGATAGACAGAAAATAAAGTTTCTGTTGTAAATGTGAGATGTTTAGTAGAAGAAAAAAAAAGTTGCGGCAAATAAAATTATCAAAAAATCTTAAGGAAGGTTTAAGAAAAAATAGGGCGGGTACTGAAAAAAAAAAACACTTTAACTTTTGCTTCCTATTCAAACAGTTATTTTTCTAAGACCTTTCTTATCATCAAATAAAGTGTCACCCCCATGGAAGTATATTTAAGTAATAATTTTCAATTTTTTCCTAAATTTATGTTTCGTGTTTAGACCATTAAAACTGAAAGCTACCATATTTAATATACTGATGTCCACAAACCTTATTCTTATGATATTCGCTTATGATATACGCAGCCATCTCAGCAAGAGATATTCCGCGCTCTTCGTCAGCGAATGTTCTTATTCTCAACAGTTACGATACACGGCCAAATTTTACCGGGTGTTACTTTTAGTCCAGCAGTTAAGTTTTTTTTGTCAAAACATTTAAAGTTCTGTGAAAGTAAGTGGTAAAAAGTGTCTTATATTCATTTAAGCAAAGTGTTCATTTGTTTACGCAGAGTGAAAAAGTTCTTTAAGACGTTAGGTTGTTTTTTATTTTTAACCAACCTCAAAAAAAGAAGGAGGTTATCAATTCAACTGAATGTTGCTTTTTTATGTTTGTGCCTTCAGAACTTCGTCATTTCTGAGCTGTTTTTGAAAACTTTTTGTAATTTGATAGATTATTCTTCAGTTCATAATCCTAGAAATTAAAGGGTGTCTCCACAATATACATGTTTTTAAGTGTATTATGCGCCTATCTTTTGAACCGTTATAGACAAACGCTTGAAAATTGGACAGAATATCGATTACTATGACCGTGATAATAACAAGTTTAAACATTAAAAATAATAAATTAAAGGGTGTCCCATCAGTTGATGTAATTTGATGTATGTGACCAAAATTTTGAACCGTTATAGACAGACAGTTAAAATCTATTTCGAAGTCGGTTTTTTTGCAAGAATTATTAAATAAAAATGCCAAATGTTCGTTTTTTCTTTTGGTGAATGTAAATGGAGGTAAAAAAAAACAAAAATTGAATAAATCCTTTTGATACCATCATATTGTCAGCATAATCCTTAATTTTATTTTTTTATATTTAAGTTGAATTTATTGAATTAATTGTAATATATAGTATTGTAGATAGCAAATAAAAATCACAAGTTAAAAAAAAAATAAAAAAAAATGTCTTTTAATCCACATAACTTTACTTTTCTTAAACAAAAATCTTTTGATATATTTAGGTCCATTATTATAACTTGCGTTTAAAGTACGAATTAGCTAAATGTAACTTTTACTAAAGTGAGGAATATAGTGACCTGTAACTAATTTTCATTATTACATTTACCTTGTAAAATAAAATTTAACTTTGTGAAAATATGGCAGTATAAACACAAAAACTGAATACTTTTGACAAATTAAAAATAGTTCTTAAAAAAATTATGGCTAAATTTTTTATTGATTCGTTCGCTTTTATTTAAATAAAAAATTTTTTGTTATAGGCTGTTTTTATACAAGTGTAAAATAATAGTATAAAATTAAAAAATGACGACGCAAGACATTGTACATTTATAACTGTTGTTTAACTATAAATAAAACTTTTAAAATTAAAAATTTTTTTTTTAAATATGTGAAAATGCAGACCGATGTAGGAATCCAGAACCTTTTAACACCAGAATTTTTTATCTCATTGTAGTAATAAATCTCTTCCCAAAAAGTTATTTTTAATTATTATTTATTTTTTGAGAACGAATAAATGGATTTTTTTTAGTTGTTTTTATAGAGTGTTATATTTCTTAGTATACGTTATCAATACCGCAAACTAGTTTTATGTTAAAATAGTTCTTAGTTCGGTTGCTTATAATTCTTGTTCAGGTTCTGTTATTATTGTTTCTTCTATTTGTGGAAGAAGGTCTCTTGCAATAATAGAAATAATGTGCAAAACAGCAAACGCTACAATGACATTATTTAATCGTAAGCCTGTTGTTTATACTGGAAAATGCCTTTTCTAAAATATCTCTTAATCGTATTACCAGTATGAATTCCAGATTAAGCAAAGTGGTTATCATGTAACTGCTATGTTTATACCCAGAAGCACCTAAAGAATAATATTTTTGAAATTGACCATCTGACCACCTTGCATAAGTAATTTTAAACGGCTGTTATTATGAATATTATTGTTGTGTGCTGATTCAGGTAACCTCTCTACCAAATACTGAAACATTAGCATAACATTGCATACTGGTTGAACATTAACGGAAAACTTTTCTGCTACGAAAAATTACTGCGTTACTTTCTTCTGGGGATTCAATACGAATATAAGTGCAATCAATTACTCCAATAACTTTTGAAAATTCTGCAATTTAAAAGAAATTAGATGCTGTTTGCTGCATCTATTGTGTATTGAAAGGGAATTTAATTATACTTTTGACAAATTATCTAAAAAAGACTATATATTTTTAACTATTCGACTTGCATTAGAGGTGATTTGGCCACAAAAGTTACCCACTTTAAAAAGAAAACTGCCGCTTGCATAAGACCTCTGCGCTATAAGTAACTCATTCTGAGGTGACATGGAATATAGCTTCAAATAATATTTTTTTTTTTAATTATTACATAAATTATTTGTGAAAGATACTGAAATATATTTTTGTACAAATTCATTTATGTGTGAGTATTCAACATATTTCATTTTTTCCCAAAATACTTTACTTTTCGGGTGAGTTTTTTAAAAATGTCCCCAACCTCGTTAATATAAAAGAAACGTCTTCTGGTTTCCATTTATATTTATTTTTTCGATTGCTAAATTAAATTAACAAACTATTTATGTTTTCTTTATAAATCGCAAATGCAGTAATTTTAAGATTAGGAATATGGTAATTTAAAACTTTTAAACCTGACTTTCAAATTTAAAGCAACATGATCTACTCTTTAGCTAATCGCTCACTGTTACCTTAAATTATATTTATAATGAGGAAATATTACTTTTCCGTTTTAGTTATAATAACGGCCCTTAGAGAATTAAATACAACAATCGGCATCTTTGTCCTCGCTATACAAAAGTTCATATCACTTCAATTGATGAAGAGTCACGTCTTAATGTATGTATTATTAATATAGTACCCACATCACAAAAAAATTTTTCATAGCAGTTTATTAAACGGAGACCAAATTTTTCATTATAAAGAATTTTCTGCATGAAAATTCACTTTAAGGAACGAAATCCTAGTAGGGAGAGCTTCTTTGTATAGAAGTTTACTACAAAGAAGTTCGACTGTATTATTTTTAATATTAATTGTGAATGATTTAATCATAATATGGTTACCTCAAATATGTGTGTTTCCTCTCTTTCTCTTTTTATTTCAATGCAAAGGAAGATTTGTGTAGATGAGTTGGAGAATAGATTGTCACCTTTAAAACTACAACTAAAAGGAGGAGAAGTAGTAGTGTTCCCGGTATTTCCGTATATGTTTTATGAAAAATATTGCTTGCTGGGGGAGATTTAGCTAAAAGAGTAGAATAGTTTTTAAGTGGGTAGTCTGATTTCTCTATAAGTAATTGAGATTTACGATTCAAAAGTTAAGTGCTCAAAAAAATATATTTTGAATGAAAATTTTTGCTTGAGAAATTAAATATTTTTAAAATGTTAGCGGGAAAAGAGGGGTTTATAGCAAACCTAATCTACCAAAGCAAATTTGCTAAAATTGTTACAAAATAAGTGACGAGATGGCAGCCACATAACTATTTGGTTAGTATAGTTTTAACCTTATAAAAATATATGTAAATATGTATGTATGTTAATACTCTAAAACTACTTATATTTAAAAGTGACGCAGTTATTGCATCTTGGATAATGTCATGAAATACTACTACAATGTTTAAAAAAAAAGAAATTTAAATAATTCTTGCAAAAAACAAAAAAAAAAAACGAATTCAAACTTAAAATCATATTTCTGTAGGACGATAATTAAAAATTAATTTTATTATATTATATTCGAGAAAGATTGCATCAGGATTTATTATATGTCATAGAAAACAATATGAATGCAGATTAAACCAGAAAATTCAGCAGTTATGTTGCCACCCTTTATTTTTTACACTTTTTATTGCTGACACAGTAAACCAAAATTTGTTTAAATTACTACCATTAAGGCATCCTTTAATTTTTAATTTTAAATATTTATACTTGTTATTATTCTTGATATAGTAATGGACATTCTAAGTTATTTTCAACGTGTTATAGAGACACGTTTTAGTTTTTAATTTCAAGTTTGCTATTTGTTATAGCGGACTTAGCAATAAAGGTTCTGTGAAAATTTCAATCAAGTGTCTAAAACTGTTCAACACCCTACATTTTTAAATATTTATACTTCCCTTTATTCCAGACCAAGTGGACATTGTGTTTAAATTTCAAATGTTTTTATATAACGGCTCAAACGGTAGGTCCATATAGCTCAATTAACTTTAAATATATGAACACCCTTTGATTTTAAAATTAAATTATATACTTGTTGTTATTGCGGACTAAGCAATATAGGTTCTTTGTAAGTTTGGCCACATAATCAAATTACAATGACGATTGGAACACCCTTTAATTTATAATATTGTTATTATAAAAGTCATAGTAATTGACATAGGCGGATTATAAGAAACGCCACCCTTGCGGGTACCCTTTAATTTTTAGATTTATTTTTGTATTACTTTTGGTATTGGGAGCTATAGTTAGACGATTTTTTTTTAATTTTAAAGAACAGTGCTTTACAGTTCATAACACACTTTAAAACATGCATGTTGTATGGGGACACTCCTTAATTTTTAAGGTTATGAACTGTTTTTAAAACGGGACCTATTTGCATAATCTATCATTTTACAAAAAATTTTCAAAATCGGTTCAGAAATGACTGAGTTCTGCAGGCACAAATATAAACAAACAGCATTCAGTCAAACTGATAGCCTCCTTCTTTTTTTGAAGTCGGTTTAAAAAAAAGTACACAAGGCAAATTTCTTGCACAAGTTCCTTAAGTCGATAATATAATTCCTCTTGACCTTTCTTTATTAAAGCTGGAAACTTTTAAGGTAAATATTGATTTATTTTAATTTTTATAAAACGGAAGACAGACATGCCTTTTTTTTGTCCAAAAGCAGAAATAGTTAATTTTCAAGGAATAAGGATAAAGTGCATATGGAATTCACAGTAAAAAAGTGAAAATGTTATTAAAATTATGAATATATTTTTTTAAATAAATATTGCTGCAAAAAAAATTTATTTTATTGTTATGAAGTTAAGCTTGAAATTTGTTGGTGCAAACTAATAACCATACAGTAGCTACAAAAGCTAAAAGGAACATTTAACTAACAAAAACAGCCTTTGAAGGTAACATTACTACTTGCGTTCGTAGATAGAAGCTAACAGAAGAAAGAAAAGATTAATATAAAAATTTTAATTTCTTTTTTGTGGTTTTAGGTTTTTATGCATCTTAACTTAAACTCAAATCATTTGTCGGCAAATATAAATGCAACACAAAGTCACCAAAAGTAGTAAATAAAACCGAAACCCCAGCGTAACCACAATGTGCTTTTTGTTGCTGCTGCTGTTTCACTTTGTTGCATCATTGTTTTCTCAACTGATTATATGTGCGGTTAAAATGTGACATTGTGTCTCCCACTTCCTTTCCTCGCACGGTTTCTGTTAATTTAAGGTGAGAAGTGCTTAAAAAAAAAGCTTTAAATGTTATTTGTTGTTGTTGTTGTTTTTGCCTTAATTTGAACTTGTTTTGTTTTTACACATTGTGTGCGGCCTTTTTAACACTTTCATTATTTAAGTGGATCTAAATCATTTTTAAGATTCCATTAACTGTTTTATTTTCTCTCCACTTCTTTGGAAGTCCTTTTGGAAATAAGCAAAAATTGTTTTATGTGAGTTTTTTTTTTCCTTTTTTTTAGTTTTAATTTATGTTTTCAATATATTGTTGCATATTTCTAAATTACAGCATCACTTTGTTGTTTAGCGAAGGTGTTGCTTTAAGTGTGGGCAATTAAATGTTGCAACAACAAGTGAATAGGCCGGTCACAAGACAAAACTCAGACACAAATAATAAAAGTAAAACATGAAAGTGGTTTATTCGACTGCACAGTAATTAAATTTAATTAGCCAAAGTTAAAACTTATTCATTTTAAGACTTTTTTTTAAATAAATTTAGATTTTAACTCATCTGAATGTCAATAGGCCATGTTGGTATTAATAGCGGCTACAAATCTTGTAAGGTTTTTTTACAATTTATAGAAAATCACTGACAGATTTTAGTTGAAAATTAATTTTTATATTGAAGATAAATATTAATATTTATGTTCTCTTCGCTGTAGAGTTCATCAACTGTACATGACTTTTGGAAAGAAAAATATAAAATAAAATTTGTGTTTCTTTTTATGACAATATGTATGTAACACTTCCTTAAAGAACTCTTGCACAAGCTTTAGATTCGTTATTTAGGTGCTCAGTGAAACATTAAGGAATTACACTATGTGAGAACTTAAAGCCGCTCAGAGCAATGGCTAAGGCTATCGTGTGCGCTATGCGACCGCATGCTCAACTGGTGCATTCGAACGTTATACATTATTAGATATCCAGCGCAATTTTTGCCCGTTTTGCAAAACTTTTAGACTAGAAAAATCGTCAGAAATCGTCTCAATTGTTATTACTCAAAAAACCGACACAGATTAAAAGTTTGAAATTTATGATTATATTATCGCCTTTTTGGTTTGTTAAAAAAATAATGTTTCTTTTAATTTAAGAATGTGTGTATTAAGTATTTAAATTAAATTGGAGGGGATTGAAGAAATCTTTCTTGACAAGTAAAATTATATTTTTTATTTTTAAAAATAATTTACTATAAGTTTGTTCAGCTTTAAATAAAGAATTTGGTTTAACCCAAGGCGAATTAATTTACAGGTGGCCTTAATAGCCCAGCTGATTTTTGTTTATGTTCAACGTTGTTGTCAAAATTATAAAATAATTTCAAAAATAAAAAATTTTCAAACAATTTGAAAATGTAAAAAATTTTAAATACTATAAAATTAAATTTCAAAAAATTAAATGTGAGGTATTGCAGCATAAACAGGATAAAGAAATCAAATGGATAAATGAAAATTGGATTCCTTTTGTTTAATCAGCTATTTTTGACATCAACGTAGTGCTTTACAACGACGAAAAGGAACAAATTCGCTATTGCGACCACCTAGTAATTAATTAACCTTAGTTTAACCGTTATGTCACTGAAAAACAAAAACATTCATCTGAACTTAAAAATTTCACTTCTGTCACTGCATTTTCAATTAGCTATCTCAGCCAGTAAGAAATTTCTTCTGTTTAAAATAACCGGGGAAGTTATTAGATTTAAATTATTTAAAACGGGGGTTTCAAAATCTAATAAATTTTATTCGAAAGTATTATTCATTGTGACATGAAATACAGTATAAAAAAATAGCTTCGTTCTTCGGGATTAATTTTGCAAAGAAGGTTTTTTACTTTTTATAGAACTCAAGGTAAAATACTTCCTTTCCAAAAAATTTATTCCGATATTAATATTCTTTTTTAATTTCTTGAAATAATAAGCTGAACTGTTTTTATTTTTTTAATAACAAATAAGTTATTCAGTTTAGCTTTAGTTCATGTTTTAATTTTACTTTGTTAAGAAACAAAAACAGAATAAATTAAGAACCAACAAAAAGCATTGCAGTATTTTCTGGATCATTACCTCCGTATTCAGCGTTCTTTCTATCTTGAATTGTGTTCATTGTAAAGATCATTTTATTAACCAACCAATTTTGTAAATAAGAATATGAGAAATAGTAACTCGTTTTGTAAAGTAGAAATTATGAATTTGAACGAAAATCTTCACTTCATTGGTATTATTTTTATTGGTGATATGTCACATATGACACCAAAATATACATGAAATAGTGTCACTGATGAAAGTGTCATAATTTCCGCACTTAAAACAATAACGGCTTCTCTTACTAAAGATCGCATTGATGACCCTTGGCTAGGCGTAAGGATTTTCTCCTCTATGGTGTAACCAACACCGGCTTAGATAAGCAGGATTTTTTCGTCAAACATCAAAATATCATGATTAATGGAAAAGAATTGTCAAAATTACGTTAAATCACTACATCGAACACCCCTGCTATTTTAGTCAGCGTGCAGGAAAATTGATCTAGTCCTAAGCTTTTGCGTGCCACTCACAAAATTTACTATCTGTCACTGTCAGGTATATTGTTATCAAAAATTATGTGCAATACCAATCAACATAAATTTTATATATATTTGTATACCTTGATATAATATTCCTGGAAAAGAAAGACACAAATTAATTTACGAGCATAAAAATAACAGAGGAACGTGAATATGAACTAACAAAACACAACACATTTTAAAGCTTTGAAGCCGCTTTAGTCAATGGGAGATAACGCAGAGACGAGCAAAAGTGAGCAGCTGATACTACCAATTTTAAAATTTTGAAACATTATATAATAAACCCAAAAAAAATTCTATTGGAGATATCAGGGGGTAACACAACTAAAAATCCACTTAAAATTGAAAAATATGGACGAACGAACGCTAACAATGACACTAGAAAAATATTAGTTTTAAAATAAACCCGTTACCAGCTTAACACTTTGTAATTATTTAAAAAACTTAGTTAAAATTTTTTAATTTAATGTTCATTTTGATTTATACCAAAAAAAACTATTTACTTTTTTGTTTTAATTAATTTAAGGTTGCACTTAATTTTTCACTTTTTCACAATTAAAAAACCCACTGATAATTCATTCTCTTTTTTTTAGTTGTTTTCAAAGAGTACTTGTACAATAAAACAAAAACAAAATAAGTTAATAAAGGGTGCCCCAATAAATCATTTTATTTGATATAAATATGGCCATAATTTTTAACAGTTGTGGACAGACGGTTGAAATTTACAAGAAACTTAATTGCTAAATCCGCTGTAACAAGTAGCAAATTTTAAATTAGAAATAAAAAGGTGTTCCCATGACTGATGTAGTTTAACCTGCATGGCCCTGTCTCTTGAACTGTTATAAACTTTTAAAATAAGACAGAATGTCTGTTTTAAAGTCAATTTTTTGTGATTTTCCATCTCATTTGAACAACAATTTGGCGACAAGTCAACTATAGGGGAATTATTTGTGTTTATTAAAAAAAAATTAAATACATGTATAAAAAATAATTATCTAGCTAAGGAAAATATTATTTTTTCAAATCTTCGTTTGTGTAGACAGGGATTAAGGCCGGGCCCAAAAAAAAAAAAAAATCTCGATTTTAGTTAAAAATGTGTTTTCTCTTTGGTAAAGAATGATTTTTTTGCAAACTTTTGATATATTGATGGTTTTTGCTAATTGTTTTGTAAATTTCGGGTTTTAAATAAAATTAAAATTTTTTAATTGAAATTAAGATTTTTAATAAAACTTAACTTTTTCGCAAAATTTTTGAAAATATGTGATAAATTGTTGAAATTTCAATATTCTAGTAAAATTTAGATTTTTTTAAACTATAATTTTTTCTGAATTTTTTAATATCTTTTTTCTTCATGCTTTCTTTATTAATAAATTTCTTAGCCCCTTTAAAATTATGCTTGATAGTTCTGTGGGCTTAAATTTCCGGTTACCGTTCTGGCGCTTCTTAAAACTCATTCCATCACGGTTACGGAACGTCACGTAAATATATATGTACTCTATAGGGTAGAAAATGAATATTTAATAAAGAGTAAGAAAATGAATTCGTCCTGAAAAAAATTTAATTATAAATAATTTTGTTTTTTGCTTAAAAGCATTTTAAATCCTATTTTTAAACTTAATATTTTGGCCTTTTTTATAGTATAAATCAATTGCACTATTCTATTTACTTAAATCTTTTAAAGATTTCAAAGAAAATAATTTACAAGTAGATAAAGAAGAAGAAAAAATAATTTTAAGAGTGTAAACAAAATGAATATTTAAATAATATTTCCATCTCGGCTAGACATATATGTTGCCATTTGAAATTGCGTTCTAAAAATTTGTAAAAAAAATAAAAATTTTATGTAATTTCTAAGTAAAGCAATTTCAAGAACAAATAAAGAATTATGTCCCTTTTAAAACAGGCAATTGAAATTATGCCTTTTCATTAGCCTATAAGTATGCAATAATGTTTTGTACATTTTTACTTCTTGCTTAGCAAATAAGCTTTCTTTTGCATATTTATTACAAAAAGTGAATGACCTCATTTTACATGTCGAGTGTATAAAATACTAATAAACGTCACATTCATTACAACCGAATGCAAAACAAATAGACTCAAATGAATAAATGCATCTCTGCGTTTTGATAAGACACCATTTGAGTAAACAAACTAACTGGCTGACATAACAGTCTGATTCAAAAGGGGTTTTTTTCACTTTATAGCTTTGCTTTATTCTTATCATGTTAAAGTGTCAACGTCAGCACTTGTCGCTATATAAAGGAAATCAGCTCAAAAGAATGTTAAGTATACAAATAAAAACAAAATGAATAAAAATCAGAAGAAAAAAAAACTGATATGAAACGAACTCAAAGAGACATCTAGATGACGAAAACAAATATAAAAAAATGAAAAAACAAACAAAATTTAAATGCAAAATTCTAAAAAATGAATTACAGCAAAAAATCAAAATGTCGACAAAAAAATTGGTTGCACAGAAAATATGAGAATGTGTAAATCTCAAGTAATCACGCATTATAATACTGCGCTACACTTTTAGAGGAATTCTATTATAAGGTTTTGGCAAATCTTAAAATACATATGTGCAGTGAAAGATCCGTGATTTGTTATTAAATGATGTAGGGAGTATGAAGACTTTGAAACACCCTGCATTTCTAACGAAAAAATAGGGACTTCTTGTTCATTATTTTAAAAAAGTCAAATGAAACTGACTTGAGCCAAAAAGGATATCATCTGTGCAACAGAAACCTTTACGTTTAACTTGAAATTTTTTCATTTCGAAAAACATTATCATTCTTTTTTTTTTTAAATAATTTTTAAAATAATATTTTAATAATTCTATCTAATTTAAAAACAGTTCATTTTGATATTTATTTTATCTACTATTAAGTCCGTTTTTTCTTAATATTATCTAATCTTCGAGATTTTAGCGTGTAACGAAATGTGAGTCATCCTGACAATGGTTTTACCTTATGAACAAAAAATGCCATTAGAAGATCACAATACTTAAACAATTTCGTTTACTGGCCAAGGAGCAATTTTTGTAGTATCCGCCTAAAAGATTCTGAGAAGATTAAGTACCTTTTGAGTGTAAAATAATGATAAAGTGTAAGGATAGTTTGAGTGATTTCGAATACTCTGGGATGAGAATGGTTGTGGGTTGACAAATGGATGATGAGCCAGGGGAATTGTTATTTCATTTTATTGCTTTTCGAAGGATTTTTTTTCGGTAATTCCAAAACCGAACTATAGAGAAACAGTGCTGATCGGAGCAGTCCTATACAAGGTGTTCCTGTATTGGACTATTTCCACTATTTACGACCAATAGACCAATAACGATAGCAATTTGTTTGTAAAACGGTTAGTTTTATTTATTTTGTGTTTTATTATATGTTGTGAACATTATTTCTTATAAAATTGTTCCTTTTAATTACCTTTTGCTAATAAAAATATTTTTAATTTTATTTAAAATATTTATTTTTAATTTGTAAATGTTTCGTCTTTTTATCTGCCAAATATGCCGATTTCTTATCAAAATTATCTGCCACCCCTGGTAATCTAAGTATTTATTTTTATGACAAACTTAATAATGTGAACCATTGTTCATTTCTTTATGGGACAGTTAGAATTCCATAAAACTGTAAGAACTTTTCGTGATAAATACTTATCAAAACCAGTTTAAGGGACGTTCCGCTTCCACACTGCGATCATAATTATATTTTTCTAATATATTTTATCCAAATTTAGTGTTCTTTATAAAAAATTGTAATACAGTTTGTAATTTTGAGTCATCTATAATATTCCGTTATTTAATTGACGTCTTTTAAATACAATTTATATATTGTGAAATATAACCAATAATTTTTTCCTATGCCAGTATGTATGAGGTTGTTATAAGTCGTTTTGCCCGTACGACTACTAATTTTAATTTTCAAATGTCTTCCTTTGACAAAATATAAAAAACAAAAAATGATGAGCTGTGAAAATTGCTGAGAACTTAGGTCACCTACCTAAGGATTCAGGATGTTCTAAGCCTTTTGCTAAGACAATTTGCGACACCTGAGAGCTTAATAAACATTGTGATTGTGTAAAAAATAAACAAAACTCAAGTTTACGGGTACGTGGAATTTAGATGATGTGCAAAATAAAAATAGAAAACTCATTTAAATTGCATTTCATCTGTGAAATCATGATGTGCTTTGGCAGGATAAAAAAGAATGGAAATGAATTAAAAAAATGAAAATAAAATACGTAAATAAACAAATTTTACACAGGATTCCTTTATAATTACTTTTTTTGTTGTTGTTCATCTTGTGAATGCACTAGAATGTTAAACAAACTGTTGTACGTGTAAGGCTTCATCTCGGTATTTGTTAGAGCTAAAGAAGTGTTTTTGCTATAACGCTCATGAATATTCATATCTGTTTATTCATATTTGCGTGTCAAGTGAACACAACTGAGAGTGATTTTTTTTTATATTTCGTTTCGTCTTTTATGTTTTTGTGCTGACTAAAAATATTTGTCTTTAACCAGGTCCTTAAATATTTAATACAGCTTTTTTGTGTATTAATGCAGATTCAATAAGATTTCTTAAAATCTTTTATTTTTTATTCAATTTTCTATTTAATTTTTAGCACGAGGGAAAATAAAAAGATTTTTTTCAATACTCTTTCGATTGCAGTTGTGATTGAAAAATTTTAAGTTTTATGCAAACAGTCATTGAAAAATAATTGAGTTTACGGTTTTAAAATGAAATGTGCATCGCTTACACAAAAATCATAAATTGTCATTAATTAAATTATAATGCGTTGATCTGAAAAGTTTAGTTTTTTGTTTAGAAAATAAAAAACTTTGCCCTTTCCTACAAGAGAATTTGGGAATTTTTTGTTCAGGTGTCGGCAGCATTTTTTGAGAAGCATAAATTTAAAAAGAATTGTTACGTATCTTAACAGCTGACCAACTTTTAGAATGTCTTAAGGGCAAATTATACATTTCCTAATAACGTGTGAAAAGTTTCTTTTTATACAAAATGCAATGCCCCCTCTCTTCATTTTGCCACGTTAAATTTTCCATCCTAATAGTGACTTGATATTCTCGTACATGTCATTATTTCTTAAACCATTTTAGGCAGTTTGTAATTTATTATAAAAGATATGAAGAGTAAAATTAAGAATAAAAGTACGTTCCTACAAAAGATCTGTTTTAAGGAGTGTTTCGCATCTCTTGAAGTGTTATAATGCAGGGACTAAATTTCTAACAAAAAATAATAAGACCATTAAATCAAAGGCTGTCTTATATTCGGTACATTTGATTGATTTATTTACTAAACATGAATTTATAAAATCACTTTTAGCATGGAAATGTAAAATCACTTGAACCAATTGTATAGTGAATTTATTTTTATATTAATTTGTGATATTTTTAAGATATTTTTAAGCCTTTTTATAACCTCAAAAATTAAAAAGTTTTAACATTGTAATGGGTTGTTCAACAAGAACTTTGTTTTGTTTAAAAAAACAATTTTATGATTTTATGCAGAGAAAACTTAGGCAACTAAGAACGAAAAATATTATATTATAATTAATGTTCTCCACGACCACTTTAAAAAAACCATAAGTTTACAAATGCTTCTCAATAATGGTTCTAGTATCTTCAGAAGCCCAAATGCAGCAATTTTGCTTGTTGACAATATCCTGACAAGTGAAAATTATATCGTCTGAAAAAGTATTTTTTTTTTTTTTTTTTTTTTTTTGTAACCAGCGGGTTTTTTCTGAATGAATTTATATACTGATTGGTTAATTGTTTTAATTCGATTTTGGAGTACAATTAAATTGTTTTTAACAATTGCTTATTAAATGCTAGGAGTACGTCAAAACTTCTATGTTGTTTTAATTGAAAAACTATGTTCTTGTTGAAAAACTCTTTATATGAAAAAATTAATCAAATTAATTTAAAAATTTTTAAAATCTTTAAAGCTTTTCAAAAAAGGAAAATATATGCGGACGTTTTTCATAAGAAACAGGGAAATTACATTCATTCGAAGATTTTTTTATCAGATAAGCAGATAAGCCCCACAAATGATGACAAAAAGTAGTCTGACTCAAAGTCTTTAATGTACAAACTTATAAGCATTTGCTGACGCAAACTACTGACTAAGGAACATATTTTTTTAAATGTCAAGATAAATAATTTAATTTTTATTTATAAAATTATTTTGGGAACATTTATAATATTATTTATTATATCAGCCTAATAACACATAACATTTTAAAATAACAATTAATTGCTTGGAACAGCTGGTAGTTGTACCTGTGTCTCTGATTGCTTAAATAATCTTTAGAAAACGAAACCTCGAAAACAACATGAAAGTTAATTTAGGTGCCAATATAAAAATCTAAAAGTTTATTTGAAGATAGAAGTTTAAACAAAATAATTGTTAAAATGTTAATATGTAAGTAATGTAAGTTCATCCATAATTTAAATTATTATTATAAAAAAAAATATAAATATATCTCAGCTTACTGACAATAAAAAATGTGGCAGTTTATTATCAAACCTAAGAAGTAGTTTAAACTTTAGAATATAAAAACTTATGGAGAAAAAGACAAAAAAGCAAATGAAATTTGCTGATGGAGAAAATATGAAATGATTAGATACATACCAGTTCAGAATTAAAAAAGCTCTGGTAGAACGTGATGGTGAATTTTAAATTATAACTTTATTACCACAACAGAACCAAGTAATTCTGGATATGTAAAATTATTATTTATGTACAAAGAAGATAAAACAATTACATTTACCCCTCTAGTTCATCAGGAAATCAAATTAAATTATAGGCAAAAAGCAATCAAATTTATATAAAAGTATATCATTAATAATAGTCGATAATTTAATTAAAATTTTTAACAAGTAAATCGCGAACTAGACTTACACCTCAAATTATTTGTTGTTAAAAATTTGGTGCGACTTCCTATTACGAATAAAAAACCAGATTTCGCTGCGAATATTTATTCACCATTATTTTATTTTTTATATTTGCTTGTATTGTATTGCAAACTTTAAGGGTCTGCATAAGACCGTTTGCAAGATTCATATAAATCACGGCCTTTATAGAATCACCTTATAAATTTCAAATAAATTGTGTAAATTATAAATGTCTGCCTTCTATGGTTAAAGCCCTAAAACTAATTCACGTCCTTATAGGAACACCCTTTATATATAAGTTTATTTTTTATTGTTTTTTGTATAATAAACAGTTTGCCTATTACTGTTGAAAAAGGAGGCTACGATCTTAAAAATTTCGTCACTATTGGAACACCCTTTAATTAAAATTTTTTTTACTTAATGGTATAGTGCATACACTTTTTGAGGTCGGTGTCTGTCACAATTCAAAAAATACCAATCACGTCAAGTAACGTAACGGCTGTGTCAGACGGATAGCCCGACTGACCCGACATGCATTGTAGCGATTAAAAGGGTTACGCTTTTACTCTCAAGTTTCTTTTTGAAGTTTCTCATTTTGACAATTTCATTTTTAGACAAAGTTTGACACCCTCTGCTAAGACGTAGTGTCTTCGAAATTTGTTGTCGAGAAAAATTCCTCTTTTGCTGCGGAAATTTGTATCAGAACTTCAATAATATATTTATTATTATTGATTTATATTTAAAACAATTATAGAAAAACAAACCCTTTTAAAGTATTTTTTATCAAAAAAAAACTTTGTCGTTCATTTATTGAAATATTGTCTCTTAAAATCTTAATTGCTGATTCAACATAATTTGTTTAATTAACTTTAACTAATGTTTCTTTCTTCTTAAAATATTTGCATGAGCACATCTATCTTTTTTGCCTTAACCCGAATCCAGACAAAGAAATACATTTATTTTCTTAAAACTAATTCAATCAAGGTCTCTAGTGACTTTTACTTCCTGTAGTCATGAACAATTCATGAAAACAAATGAGTGAGTGCGCTCCTCATAAATCCCCTGCTGTAAATCTATGAAAAGAAAAACAAAACACTTCTTAAGAAATTAATTACCAATGTAACGCTTCCTTTCGATTTGTCGTAAGCAATTAATAAATACTTTGTTACTTTCGGTTGGAAGCTTAAGTTATGCCATTTTTGCGTACAGTGGCAAAGAAAAAAATGAGAGAAATTTGAAAATTGAGAGAAAAATAATTTTCTACTTGAAAAAATTAAAATAAAACAAATATCTTATTCTCGATCATAGTTCCTGCTGGTAATGATCATTTGGCTATGTGAACTAAGTTAGCCATTGGTATATATAGGCCAGTCCGGAGAGGACTAAGCTACCCACTAAAGAAAAATTTTTTAGCCACGTTTATGGCTATCGGATTATGTGCCTGTGAAACTGGTACAAAATGAAGTGTTAATTAAAATCTAAGAACGCCAGCATATGTAATCCGAAATACTTTAATATTCGACTTGTACTGTTCTCCACTGTTATATTACTGTTGGTTCACTCATAATATAGTGTCTTATAAAACTTTGTTATTGTTGGTTCATTTCTGCTTATTTGTCATAATAAAAGTTTTAGTCTTATAAAAAGTTAGTGTGCGAGTTGTAAGTACATTTCATTTTTTAACCTTCTCAACCCTTATTGGTATTTAAATATTTAAATATTGAGTACTTGGGGGTATAATCCATAATAAATACATTTTCAATGCTTAAGAGGAAAACTTATGTTTTTGCCTTATCACCAGTTGGTTTCTTTATAATATTTTCTTCTCAGTTGGTATGAGAGAGAGAGAGAAAAAGAGAGTTTTTTGTAATCTGCAAAAAAGTTCAAGAAACCTGTTAAGAGTTGGTTTTTTGCTGTAAGTCAAATTAAAATTTAAATTATAGAATTAGCTGGCCAAATAATGAGAGATTGATTGAGGCAAAGGTAAGTGCTTTTATGGGGCAGACAGTACGATCTTTAGGTGAAAAAAAAAAAAATAAAAAAACTTTAAAGAAAAACAAGCTATTAGAAAAGTTAATAAATTTGGAATGACAGAAATGAAAACTTCAAAAGCTTGAACAAATATTTAAGATAAATTACAAAATTAACATACATTTGGCAAAATAAAATTAAATTTTGAAGTTAATTCAGTTGAACCATTTATTGAGGTAAGATATGCCTTCGTCTGAGCGCACGAATTTTCTCCTCTATAAAACAATCAATACTAGCATTACTTATCAAATATTTCCTACATAACTGGGTGCAAATTAATTTTAAAAAATATTTTCTTTGTGCTCTTACGTTTTTTTTTTTAATTTTTTACTAATTTTATTTTAGTTAGATAGTAGTTTTAATTACTTTTCCTATTATACCCATATAACCCCATTTCTTTTACAAAATAATCGATATAAACTGTGCTGTACAAAGAAATTTTTGGGGCCCGTTACTCGGAATTTAAGGGTTGGCACCGAAATTTTCACAAAAATTTTTCTTGCTTTTATTTTTTTAACTGTGCCATTTAACTATATTTAAGCCCAAATTTTAATTTTTATTCATGAACTAAAAAGTCAGTTTAAAAAACATTACCGCGACTTAAAAACAGACAAGCAGAACTTCATCGAGTCTGCAAAAAAATTTAATACAAAATTTGCTTAAATTACAATTTTCTATCTTTAACGGTTTAAAAGTTTAAGTCATATAAGTCAAATACGTCACCTTTTGTATTTAAGTGTATTTTTTATTATTTTCTGTTTTATTATTTTCTGGCGTGTCTATTACCATTAAATAGACTTGCAAATTTCATGAGTATTGTGGGAGAATCCTTTAATTTTTAATATAATGAACTTTTTTAAGAGGTTACAAATCTGGTTTGCTTTAAAATGAAAACATCAAAATCGGTTCAGAAATGTCTAATATTTTAAAAATATCAATTCAGTTTTATTTTTTTAATGTTATTAGTGCTACTTAAGGACTGCCTCGCACTCGATCTGAGAAGTGTTGATTTGAGCTCATATTTTTTTAAAATCCCAATGTTGGAATATAGAAAATTAAATGCCCTTTCATAAGCCTATGCCCTACAGTTAATGGGCATTTTATAAAGCAAATTTTTAAAACTACAAATAGAATTTGGAACTTCCATTATCAAATTTTTAAATACCAATTTTTTTACGTTTATGAAAAACTTTTAGGGGAATGTAGATATTTGAATGTTTGAATTAATTTTTTTTAATAGTAAAATTTCACTTACAGTCCATTCTAAATACGGGCGTTAGGCACGACGTCTAGTTTTTACGCTGTAATGAGTAACTTAAATAAGAGCGCCAACGTTGTGAAACGAACAGTTTTGTTTACTTATCTTATTTGCTAAAAACCACAAAATTAAAATAATTAAGAGAGATAAAATCGCGAAATTGACCTTAAAGTAGCTGTAATGTTATTACTGTTGGAAATACTTTTGTATATACCACAAAAAAAAAACAATAACAACACTTCTTTTGCAGCCAACTTCACTTTTTACGCGCAGTCAAAGTTGGATTTTTCAATTGTCCAACGTTAGCGTCGCGCTATTTGGGTTGGTCTCATAAATTTTTTATGGGCATGAGAATTTTTGACAGTTAAATAACGTCTTACGTTCGTATTTAGGGAGGACTGTTAGGGTGATGGCAAACAAAAAAAATTAAAACTTTAGCATTAATTTTCATTTATTTTCTCGTTTTTCTGCAACCATTGTTACAAAAAATTTACTTTAGATTTAAGAAAACAATTACAGTCATCATTTGATGTATTGATTTGCTATAAGAGAAAACATATTGTAATATAAATCATAACTCCAAGGAATATATGGTTATTTACTCAAAACCTTCACTAGAACTGGCGGATAACAACGGTAAAATCATTTTTTGAAAAACAAACCTGAAAATAGGTATGAAAATATATTTTGCGATTAGTTTCCTTCTACAGCTCTATATTGACAATCGAACTTTTTTATGAAAATTTCAGAGGCCTATAATTTAGTAAATATGGGCGAGCAAAAAACTTCTTATTTTTTAATTCCCTATCGCTTCATATTTTTGTTTGTTGGAGTTACTTTATTGCTCCAAATGATATGGAAAAATTAGAGGCAGGCGTGGTGTTTATCCCACTGCCTTGAAGAACATGGACCGATCTTGCTGCTTTTCAATAGCAGCTTCTTTAACACAATGCCTAAACGACTAGCGTATTAAAATTGTTTAAAGCTCATCTAGTGCCTTGGCAAAATTGACAAGAACCTGTATATTTCTATAGCTTTTAAAAGCAGTGATAAAATTAGCCGATCTCTTCTGTAAACGTAGAAAGAAAGCGTCCTATAAAAGAGCTCATCTCTATTACATTTTATAACTTTCGTTAATATGGCATCTTTGTTCCTAGTTTTTTACACTATTTTGTGGAATCAACAAAAACAATTTCAAATTAAAACTTTTATTCTAATATTCTATTTTGACAGGATTTCTTAGCTCTTTGCTGTTACTACTGTGTATCATTCTCTGGACGGATAACAAATTTCAAATCAGAGTTTGTTTGTTAATTTTAAGATAAAATTCAGGAACCTTTAATGTTTCATATTTCATTTTTCAGCAGAATTGTAGCTAAATCCTGAGTAAATAAATTGTATTATTATACTCCTGTTCAATTACTTAGACCCTTATGAGTTTTCATACTTAGCAGATGATATTTTTAAAATTTTTTTAATGACAGCTAAAATTTTAATTTAATTTAATTAAGATTTGTAAGACTAAAACAACAAAAAGTAGAGTTTGGTTTCACACCATTTTAAGATCCCTTTTCAGAAGAAGAAAATAAATAATTTAATTTTTTTGAAATTGGGATTTAAACTGGGGACATAAATATTTTGAAAGTTAGTTTTGGCTTACGAAAATGAAGCATTACATTCTACTGGTGTCTAATTTTTCTTGTTTTCGTTAAAAATAATGCTCACATACATTTCAAAATTAATATTTCTTTCTAAGAAAGAAAGTTTTTAAAAATTAAAAAAAGAACTGAAAAAAAATCGTAACATTTGAAAATTTAGTTTAGCATCTCTAACATAGATAAAAAGTTATCTTTTTATTTTAAAGATTTTTCTTTGTTCGTCCATTATTTTATTTTGATTTCTTTCAAATGCATTTGTTTGATTTTGGCCATATTTTTTTCATTTTCTTACTTTGAATTAAAGAAATTTATTTTGCGATGAATGCATTTATAATTCAAGTGCCATTAAAACGGGTGGAGTTTTATGCTAAATAACCAATGCAAAAACAACAACAATAACAACAAGAAGAATAACAATTCATTGGGAGCAACAAAAATCAGAAACAGTTTACCAGAGATGACGGCGGAAACAATTTGCTGTTGGCTTTTATCTTGTGTAGTTTTTGTAGCAATTGACGCTGAAGATGCAGACGTAAAAATGATGGTTGATTGTTTGTGATCCATAAAAATTCTTAAAAAGAAAAAAAATTTAAAGCAAAGAAATAAAACCAGACGGAAAATGGCGTGTTTTTGAAATAAAACTATAAAAGCAACTCACAATTTTTGTTTTTGTTTTTTGCTTTAAAAATCTCAGTGTAAAAAATTCAAAAATATTCTTTACAGCCAGCGTTGATAAACGTTTAAAAAGCCTTTGAGCGAAATATTTTTGTGATGCCTTTTAGAATTTTTTTTCTTCTTAATATTTTTCTTATTAATGTTTATTTGTTTGTGTTGTTATTATTGTTGTTGTTGTTGTTAATATTGTTATTATTCTTAAGTTAGTTCTGTATGCATATAATAAAATGGTAGCAAGCTGATCGTGTCCAAAGGGTGGGCAACCAGTTGCTGCCAACAAAACGCTGTTGGTGGAAGCTACTCCAACTCCTTAAGCTGCCACATCTTGTAAACCAAGATTTACAATGAAACAAAGATGAGTAGAAGAAATGTATTAAAATATCCAGAGAAGTAAAAAAAATATGAATTAATTCAGTAGTTAAGACAAAATTGATAAAAATAACATTTTAAAGCTGTGTCTAGGCTGGTTGAATAGGTTGGTCTGATGACGATGATGGTGATGTTGTTGGTTGGTTGCTTCGATGTACGGCTGGCCAATTGTCTAACTGGTTGATTGAGCATCTATTTATTTTTAACTTTGTACTCCTTTTATTTCAGTAGTTTTTGTTGAAGTCTACTTCGTTTTTGCTGTTTTCTAATTTGCTGCCAATTAAAGTCAATTACTTTAAAAAAATAATTAATTGCGTTGTAAAAATCATCATTTTGATGCTTATTTTGTTTTTTTTTTTTGCAATTGTGTGTTTATTAAAAAAACAACCAAGGCAACGACAGACAGCAGAAGTATCATTTTTATATTCATATATTTGTATTGTTATTTATTAATAGAGAAGAGCTAAAAAAGAATAAAAATTTTTGTGTTTAACACAAGTTTAATTTTTATTCAAATTCCATTTGCTACTAAAAGATGCGAAAATATACAATATGGAATGTTTTGTTGCTAACAATTATTTGATAAATACAATGGATTCATGTTGAGTTCTTAAAATATATACTTTTTTATGAAGTGAAGGGAAGGCGCATTGCACATAATAATAAGGCGGTCACATCAATATATTTCATCATAACTCAAGAATGGTTAATCCGATTTGAATAAATAATTTGAGACTGTACAGCGTTTTTAATCTGAAAAAAAAAAAATTAAAATTAAAATTTAATTCGCACTTAAATAGTTTGCCTATGATGTCTGCTGTTTGCTTCTCTAGCAACAATAATTCAAAATTTATTTAAAGAATTTGAAAAAAAAAATCATGAAGGGGCTTTAAAAATTAAGTAAAAAACGCATGTTTACAAGTATGCGAAAAAGTAAATATTTTAGTTATCAACATCATTCCCCACGTAAAAACATCTACGATTAGTAAAGGAGTGCCACTTTTGACATAGGTCTCCTAAGAAAGTTTTCTGCTGTTTGAACATATACTTAACGAGCTATTCCTTTTCAATAAGATAATTGAATTATTCTTCAAAGTTTTCATTTTGATTTTGCAATACTGATATCGCTAATATAAACCAAACTTTCCATTGTTCAGAAACAAGAAGAGAAGAATTAGTTAATTCTAATAAATCATTTGGGGAGAGAGAGAGAGAGAGGATCATGGTCATTAATAGAAATGGCTATACGTGTCGAATATTTACAACATTTTTGCCTTCAAAAGCAACGTCTAGAAACTCTTCATTTTTAATAGTTGTTTTTTTTTTAGCGTTTAAGTTAAAATAAATTTAAAGTTTGAATTAGACTTCTTAAAATGCCCTGGTACCATGAGTTCATACTTCTTGTTTATTACTGAGGCTAACAAATCATTTTCGTCTTTTAATCGAATTTAAACAAAATTTGTTTTGTTAACCAACTTCAAAAAAGAAGGATGTTATCAATTTGACTGAATGTTGTTTTTTATGTTTGTGCCTGCAGAACTCAGTCATTCCTGAAGCGATTTTGAAAATTTGTAGTTTGATAGATTATACTAACAGGAAAAAGTGCATAATTTTAAAAACAAAAGTTTGTCCCCATACAACATACATGTATTTTAAGTGTATTAGGAACCGTAAAGCGCACTTCTTAAAAATGAAAAATTATGCTTACTACTTACTGTAGCTCCCAATAGCAAAAAATAATACCAAAATAAATCCAAAAAATAAAATGTGTCCCCATAGTTGATGTAATTTGACTTAAATGCGCCTATCTTTTGAACCGTTGTAGACGAACGCTTGAAAATTAGACAGGATGTGCATTACTATGACCGTTATAATAACACGCATAAGCATTAAAAATTATCAATTAAAGGCTGTCCCAATAGATAACGCAATTTGATATATTTGGCCTAACTTTTGAACTGTTATAGCCAGATAGTTGAAATTTACAAAGAGTTTTTAGTGCTAAGTCCGCTATAACAAGTAGCAAATATGAAATTAGAAATTAAAGGGTGTCTTTATCTCTGATGTAATTTCACCTTAATGGCCATATCCTTTAAACCGTTACAGATAACTGTTGAAAGTAAGACAGAATGTCCATTACTATATCAAGTATAATAACAACTGTCAGCAATAAAAGGTGTAAAAATAAAAGGGTGAACATATAACTGGTGAATTTTCTTGTTTAATCTGCATTCGTATTATGTTCTACGACATATAAAAAATCCTGACCCAATCTTTCGCAAATAAAATATAATTATTATATAACTACTGTCCTATAGAAATATGATTTTAAGTTTGTCTGTGTTGATGTAGGTTTTTTTTTCGCAAGAATCGTTATCACTTCAAATTTGTTATGAAACTCCACGTCGATCAATAAAATTACGGAAGCAATTAAAAATGCGTCTGTTGATAAATTCGCAACAATTTCCAGACAAACTGCTGTTATTAGGAGGCATGTAAATAATGCAGCTCTCTTTCCTTCTTATTGTTATAGTGTACAGACCAAATACATCTAGCGAACAAAATAAATAAATGTAACATAATCGATGTGTACGGGTCCTATTTCAGGTGGGTTTGGAGACACTGTTTAATTTTTCCAAAATTGATAAGCATTTTTTTTCTAAATGACGTAATCTAAAACGTTTGCCTAATTTCATTACCAACTGTAGCATTGTTAATAATGGTGAAATACACAGTTGAAAAATCAATATCTATTTTGGATAACGAATGATTTTTGGAAACGCTAATAAGACGCATGCAGATAAAAATTACTCGTCTTTTACAATTCATAAAGGTAGATATTCTACAAATTAAATAAGCGATATTCCATAAAAATTGATTCATAAGTTTTAATTTTGTTTACAATTAAGTGAAGGTATCTAATTTTAACAAAAGCTGAAATATGCAAGCATTAGTACAGCATTACATTTCATAATTCCTATAGTTGAAAAATAAAATCATAGAAAGAAAAGGATTTCGTGAAAACTATAGTGACACATAGAGTTAGATTTATTAAACATCAGATTCACGCCACTTAAGGAAATATTGCAAAAATTAAATTATATAATTCTTTCAAAAAATCGACTTCAAAAAAGATTTCAAGTTAGTCCGCACAAACCAAATTACATCAACTATTGGGGCACCATTTAATTTATAATTTTAAATATTCAAAATTGTTAATATAACGGGCGTAGTTATCGGCACTCTATCCTCTCTAGTGATATTTAATAAAGGTTTAAGATAAGGGCCAATATACGAGTACATATGTCAATTTACGGTATTAATTTTTGCTATCGGGTGATACAGTTACACCCAATTTATTTTAATTTTAATTTTTGGTTCATAATTCATGTAAAAACATGTGTGTTGTATGAGAACACCGTTCAATTTTCAACATTATGAACTGTGTTGAAAACAAGACCAACTTGTGAGCATGAGCTCTCAAAAAAAGTAAAATTTTCCAAAATTGGTGTAGAAATGGCTGAGTTGTGCGGGCGAAAACTAAAATAAGCAACATTAATACCAATTAATAACCTCCTCCTTTTTTGAAGTTGGTCAAAACACTACAGAACTTATGCCATTTGCTTCCTAAATAACATACATTTGAGGTAAAATCATTTCTTAAAAGTTTTGTAATGTGTTTTTGTTTTTCTCATTTACATATTTTTTACTTCTTTTCACAAATTCACTAACAAATCCATGGTGATCTTTCCATCCAAAATATAAATCTCCAACAAAAAATGATTGATTGTCTGACTTATAAAAAATATAAATCACCCTTAAAAGAAATCATCAATTTTTTATTATTTTATTATTTTCTTTCACAAAAGTATCACAGAAGAGCTCAAGTATCACAGATGTCTACAACAAATAGAAAGTAGAGAAAAGTATAAAAAAAATTTATTTTGTCACGCGTTTTTTGTTTTTTTTTTTTATTCTTTTCGCAACATTAAAATAAAATGTAACTTCTTCTTAAACCAACATTCATTTTTGTAATCAGTTCCGCCAAAAAAGAGCAAAAAGAAACTTAAACTTCTTAACATTTGCGTAGATTTAAAAAGTATTCGCATGTAATGTATGAATGAACGACTCAATAGATGGTTGTTTTCTTTACCCATCATAATTTTAAGACGGGACATTTCTTAAGATGTTGTTCATGTTCCCTTAAACTTGTATCATGTTGTCGGCATTGTTTAAAAACTTAGTACAATTTAGTTAGAGAAGAAAAATGGAAAAACATTTTGTGACTTCGGTTGCTGTTTCTGGTTCATTTTGCGTGCACTGATGATGACAGCCATGTCACGCATGTGATTGACGTAAATTTATTGATGTTTCGTTAAAACACAAATGAGATATTTTAATGTAATATTTGCTATTAAAATAAAAATATTATTAAAAGGTCATTATGAAAGAAGTATTTAAAATAGAAAATATTTTTTTAGTCATAACAACAAAATCATTTGAATTTAAAAAGAATTTTTATTAAAACAACTAAAAATTGAGCTGAGTAGCCAGCTAGGTTGACTTATGTAAAGAATGGAATGCTTAAGACGAAAAAAATAAGTTTTATTAATTCAACGTGCCACGTGAAATAAATAATATAAAAAATAATAGCCGACTCTTACAAAAGTCTAAGAGAAGATAAACAAAAGTATAAAATATTTAATATACGCAAGATTCTTTTAACGCTGTCAGATCCTTTATAAGAGCACCGGAAATTTGCCAAAAGGAAGAATAATGCAATTAAAATAGTTCTTAAATGCATGCTTTTGTACTTCAAAATTCGATTGTTAAAAATTTGCCAAATTATGTACGAACAATGTTCTGCCTACTTTACAGACGCTCTTTTATCTTCTAGTAGTTAATAAATCTACTTGTTTTAAAATTCAAAAAAACCAGTTTATTTATAAAATTATTTTAAAAACACTGAAATGGTTATATAAAAGAATTGATGCATAGAATTTTATATATGAAGTTTGATATTTTCAACAATAGCTTAAATAAATAAATTCATCACTGCCGCCAACTTGTACATGGATTCGCCATAATTATGTTACAATAGTTTTAATTGTCATAAAACAGAAATTGATATGTTTTTTGTTTTAACAAATTTTATTTCAACTCTACTCTTCGAAATCATTTGTCGGCAAACCACGTCTTGTGTCATGGTTCATATATTTACAATGATCACTCATAGTTGCAATGACATCCACTAACTGCGTTGTGTAAAATCTTGAAAGATGTCTAAAGAAACCAAATACAAGTGACCGACCAAATATTGTGACAAGGGGCCAACACATTCGAAAAAATATATATAAAACTAAAAGAGCTCCTAATGAACTAAAGGGGTAACCAATAGACTTTCAAAAACCAATATTGGATTTGGTTGTTTTCAATACACTATTAGGACCTCGGTAGGCAATAAATGTAATGACCTTGGTAGGGGTCAATAGAACCTTGGAATGGCCAACGGTATCTCGGAGGAGCCCGTCAACCTTAGAAGATGACAATGAAGTTCCAAATGAGACAATAACATTTTGAAACATAACAATTTGAAATGTTTTGATACTTACAAAGAACAACGAAGAGAGTCACAGGAAAGGTAGGCACCTTCATTTTGTTGTCACAAGAAAAAGTTGTTTAAAAAAAATAGCTTTAAAACATTATTTGACACCGCAAAACATAACTCTCGGGCACTCCGGGTTGTTGTAGTAATTAATCTTGAGCACAAACAATTTGTGGCAAGGAATAATCAAGTAAAGGTAAGACGTCCACCACTTCGGATATCATCTATATTTTTCACGTAATAGTTGCGGAGTTGGCGGTTTTCTGGTAGCGAAATAGGAAAGGCCAAGTATCGCTTAGTGATAATTGTCTTGCATGTAAGTAATATGAAGAGATGGGATTATCTTTGTTGGCATACAAAAGTAAACACAAACGTGTTGCTACTTCAGTAGGTGATTCGCGACAGTCACGATGGGAAGAAAATAACAGTCAATGCACTAGAGTTTTACGAGATGAATTTTATTTAAAAAAGCAAAGACTTAGTTGCTGCATATGAAATAAAACTACAGATTATACTGCATCCAGAAAAATATATTGCTTGGTATAGTTTACATGCTGGTGGCACCAGTGAACTTTATTTCTTACGGTCACTACGGGTCGTTAAGGACCGTTATGGGTGGCCGGAAGAAATAAGGTTTTAACAGGATAGCGCTACGTGCCTCACATACAGCAGCTGAAACTATCGACTTGTTGATATAAAAATTTACCTATAGGTTGATTTCTAGGAATGAATCTGTCAGTTGGCCTCCAAAGTAGTGCGATTTGACATCTATCGATTATTTATTGTGAGCCAACGTTAACTCATCAGATAATGCTGATATATCAGCGACAATTGATGACTTCAATACGGCTAGCAAAGCGAAAAGTGGTCAAAACTGTACCTCTAGGATTTGCTTCGTCGACAACACTCGCGCGGGCCATGTGCTCGAAAATATTTTTAAACGTTAATATTTTGTATTAATTTTTTTAATATAAATATATGTGCTAAATTTGAAATTTAGAGTTCTATCAGGTTTTTAAAAATAACTTTTGTTACGAAATCGCTGCTCTGCCCCTCTCAGTGACTTTAAAAAAAACTAATTTTAATATTTTAATTTCGATTAATGTTTGTGCAACTTTACAACAGACAACAAACAAAACATATGCAGTATAAATGCAAATTTCCAGTTCTGAGTGAATCACATATAATTTGTGATAATTAAGCTACGCACCTTTTTCATTACAAAGAAAAACATCATTATAATTCCAATAAAAATTATTAAAATTGTACATCAAAAACATTTTGCATAAATTTATACTCAACTTGAATTATGTTGACTTGCCCAACGAATCGCTGTCGGTTGTTTGTTGGTTGGTTTCGTTGAACACTGCTGCTAATGTTGTGAATACGATCTTCCATTTCGATCAGTTTTAATATTTTACTCTGATGGTATTAGTGATCATTTGATTTCTATCAATTTGTGTTGCAGTTAATATTTTCTTGAGTGAAACCTGAAAGACATGAAATAATGACGAAGAGGATCTCTTTTTTTTTGTGTTGTTTCAGAGGAAATGTGGTTTTTGTGCGATTTCTGCCATGATGATTGTTGAATTGTTTTGCTGTTTCTGTTCCACTTCATCACTGTGTTTTTTTTAGTTAACACTCCTTCAGGGCTAAACATATTTCTTTTAATGCAGCAAGTTCAATGCAACGTTTATCTCTGGAAATACGAAATGAAATACAAGGAATATATTTGTCTGATTTTCCATTTGCTTAATGCCAAATTTGGCATGGCGGATGAATATACAGATAGACATTATTTTTATTAATTTATACAAACACCAAAAAAAAAAAAAAAGACAACAAAAAACAGTAAAACTACATTTATACGTCTGTATAAATTTAAAGTTGGAGGCTAAAAATGTTTAAAGACACAAACAAAAGGCAAAAAGTATGATAAAACACTTTGAGGAACGAAATAAAGAAGAAACGATTATGAAAATTGCATTTTTCTGGTTTTCAGTTTCATTACAAATGCAAAAATATTTTTTATTTTTATCTACCTTTTGCGCGCGGCCATAACAAATACGAGTACTGTAGCAGCAACTTTAGTTAATGTATCGATTGTATGTTGTTACTGTTTTTATTTTTTTTTTTTTTTTATTTGCGATATCTTTGAATATGCATCTGATATTGCGCATTCACAAGTGCTTTTAGTAAAAAAGCTTCTGCAATTTTATTGATTGCCCTGCAATGATTTAGTTGTGTTTCTTCAAACTTTGAAAACCAATGATTTGATAAAGTTGCCAAATAGTTTTTTCATAAAAGAAAGAAAGGAGTGTGTTTAGTTCATTAAATATCCGAACCGATCTGATTTGCTTGTATCAGTTCTTTAGTTATCCAAGTAATTTTTTATATCTTTTAAGTCTTAAAGCCAATTTGCGTTATATAAAAATAATCTCAGGTTATCATTGTATTTTACGGCATTAAGCGATAGTAGCTCTTCAAGTTCTATAAATTTTATCTGGGTTTGAAGCTGTGTCAGTGCTCCATAATTAAATACCATTGAAGAATATTGGCTTTATAATGTTTATAAAGTGGAATTTCACAATCTAAGTTGAAGGTAAATTTGATTTACTGCAGGATTGCAGGATTGTTGTTATTTATTCGAATAGGACTACATGGCTCTCTATATGCTGTAAGAGTTTTATGAATACATTTCTATACATCAACATTCATACTCTGATCTTTCTTTTCTTTTTATCTATTTATTATATAAATATTATTGAGTACATTGATCATATATCATATATTTAATCTACGCACTCGTATATGTTAATAAAATGGTGGAGGTCTGGAATTAAATTAAATTTTATTACTCCATTGTAATGGTATAGATTCCCATTTAATCGTAGCTTTAAGTTTATTAAATTATGCCCACTTGTTTCCATATCTATTCACAGTCTTCATGATAAATTACTTATTATGTTTTAATTTTTCTGTCGTAAATATTTTTTTACATTTATTTTTCCTTTATGTCATGAATCATTTATCCGAAAAATATTTTAAATCAAAAAATTCATGTGTGTGTTTTTTCCTCGATTTTTTTTTTCATTTTTCGCTGTAATTTTTCTGGGGAAATTCATATCTCTTAAAAGTTTTTCTCTATTTTAATTAGAATATTTTAATTTATTATCAGTTTTTACAATGTAGAGTGACATTACGCTCGACTAGATTCACTGGAAAGAAATCTATTGCCTATCTATTTGCAGATAATATGGCAGAGTGAAAGAGCCCAATTACGTTTTTTATTCAAAATGTCATTAACTACACAAATAAATTTAAACTTATTTTAAATGGATCAAACGCAATATCTCGGGTAACTTCAAGAGGTTTTTTTTAGTTTTTCCTTCTTGTTTTAAAGTTATTTATCCGTTTCTAAGGATTTAATTATTTTTGCAGAGATTATTTTTCTTACTTATGGAGCATTGGAAGTGCACTGACGGCTTATTTCATTTAAGTTTATTTATTTAATACATTCAACTAAATTTTTAAACTAAAGTATTTCTTAACTAAAGAAAATAACTTTAAATTTTAATATTAATTTAACTTTTTAAATAAATTAAGTTTTATTTTTAATAAACCTTCGAAGTTACATTTTTTTCTCTGTTAAGATTTAATAGCATCTTCAGGTTTTACAACATCGCTTATGTTATTTTCATTTAAGAACACCTGGCAACTTTGTGTATTAAAATGTAAAACAAGTATGTAAATGGATCGTCATTCATTTTATTATTTATTAGCAGTATAAAACGCATTTTCGAAGGCAACAACACTAAATAAAAATTTAAAAAAAATGAGCAACATTTCTGTACAGCAGCCATTATGGTTTACGGCTTAAAGCAATTTATTGTAGCTGCTGCATTTTGGAATTTATATTCATGTAGTCAGTCAGCTAGCTGATCAATAAATGAATGGATGGAATGGATATGGATGGATGAAACGATTTAATGTATGTTGCAAACATATAAAAATAAATAAAATAACATGATCAAGAAATCAAAAACACAGTAAAAAAGTCAAAAAGAAAAAAATTTAAAACACAAAACCATTTCGAAATCCATCAAAGTAAAACATTTTGTTCATTTTACATACATAAATACCATCAAGTTGTACGGTAAACGCCCATTAATATTGCACACATTTCAATGTTCTTCATTCACATACAAACAAACATTTACGAGTATTCAACGAAATCGTATACGACTGAGACTCTGTATTCGTATGATCATAAACAACTCATAGAATGGCAATTTTGTGATTTGCTTATGATCACTGACTGATTGTTTTTCAACTGGTTTGTTTTACTTATACAAGTTGAGTTGAAATGTATCTACATCGACTTGCCTTGTAGGCAATTTCATCATTTCCCCAAACATGAGTGCAATCAATCTGATTTTCTAAACAAAGATAGTAGGCCAGTGTTTAAAAGGCTGAATTGATTTGTAAACAAGCAAATGATTTTTTAACGATTGTAATTCATTGAACCATCAACATTATCTTTAAAATTAGAGCAAACTAAATGGTTAAAAATTTTTAGTCGTTGCATTGTTGTATTTAAAGTTTTAACATATTAACACAAGTACAACCCCAACTGATATCTAATTTAAGAAAAATAAATCAAAAATAGCTAAGAAATATTCTGTACGTTTAATATAAAAGAAATTTTAATAACATTTATGGTAAGGAATTTCGAACAAATTCTGGTTCACAAACTTGCAAGATATTTGCCGTAGGTTATTAATACCTGTATAAAGTCGAAAGGAATAAATTTTCCAAAGACTTATATGTCTTCTTACAATTAATTAAAAAAATAAATAAGGCAGCGCCCAAAACACCACGCCTACCTCTAATTTTCTATATCATGTGCAACAATGAACTCCAATCAAAAAAACGAATACGAGGGCTGCTATGTATATTTCTGGCCTGGCAACACTGAGTGCTGCCAAGTGCAATCTGACATTACCATTGGAAAATTTGTCATTTTTAAGCATAATCGTACTCAAAACGTTTTGACGTACGACCATTACTTGTGTTGTTTACAGTGACTTGAAAAAATTAATATAGAAAAAATGGAATTAACTCGTGAACATTTTCGTGCCATCATTTTTCACAACTTTTGACGTGGATTATCACGACAAGAGTGCATTGATGAACTTAAAACTTTGTATGGCGATAAAGCACCATCCTATAGCACTGTGAAAAGTTGGTAAAATGAATTTAATCGTGGCCGAAGCTCGCTCAAAGACGAATTCCGTGAAGGTCGTCCAAAAACGGCTGTTGTGCCAGAGAACATTGATGCCGTGCGTAAACTCATAATGCAAGATCGACATGCGACATACCGAGAGATAGAGACATCCTTGGACATTTCTTCCACCAGCATACATTCGATACTGCATGAACACCTGGCCGTAAAAAAGGTTTGTTCTCGTTGGATCCCGCACAATTTGAAAGTCGCTCAAAAAAGGCTCGTGTCGATTGGTGAAAAGAAATGTTGCAAAAATACGATTGCGGTGCTTCAAAAGCCGTTTATAAGATCGTCACAGGTGACGAATCATGGATCTATGCGTATGAGCCCGAAACGAAACAACAATCGATCGTGTGGGTTTTCAAAGACGATCAAAATCCAACGAAAGTTGTTCATGAAAGAAGCACTTCGAAGCAAACGGTCGCCTGTTTCTTCGGCAAAACTGGTCATGTGGCGACTGTTCCGCTTGAGCAACGTAGGACGGTCACTTCTAAGTGGTACACTACAATTTGTTTGCCTGAAGTCATCAGGGAAATTCGAAAAACCAACAAGAGAAGACGAATCATTGTTCACTATGACAATGCGAGCTCTCACACATCGGCTCAAACCAGAGCGTTTTTGACTGGCCAAAACGTCGAATTAATGGGTCATCCGCCGTACAGCCCTGACTTGGCACCTAATGACTTCTTCTTGTTTCCGCACATCAAGAAAAAAATGCGTGGTCAACGATTTTCGTCGCCAGAAGAATCTGTTGAAGTGTTCAAAAACCATGTTTTAGTTGTGTCTCAATCGGAGTGGAAAAAGTGCTTCGACAACTGGTTTTAGCGCATGCAAAAGTGTATAAATCATGCTGGAGAATACTAAACTAAAAAGAAAGAAAAAACATCAAGTGAAAGAATTTGCGCTTGCCCAAATTTTCCGAGTTATGGGCCTCTAAAATTTTTAAATTTTTTAAATATCAATATGGATGTCATTTTTAAGGTTTTAAAAAGATCTTTAAGGAAATTCTAAAATTTTTAAAAAATGCTTAACCCATTCAAATCCGATGGAAATTTGATGTAAATTATTTAATTCTCTGTCACCTTTACCATTTATAATGGAAATTAGAAGATTTTGAAGCAAACTTTTTTAATTGTACGCTTTAAAAATTAAGTCTCTTAAGGCTCTGCCAGCAATTCTTTGGACAGACATACAAAACATTATACACAATTAATACGATTTATTCGATTTGAGTATTTGATGACGATGTTATAGATGGATGGGATACTTTTATTGCCATCAGCTAAATCAATAAATTACGTGACAGGCATACGAATATGAAAAACTGTAAAGAGAAAAGCAAACTACAACTGAAACCAAACTCTTTTGCTGAAACTACGATTTAATATTTTATTCGTTTTCACAATTCGTACATCGTACATAATAAAATTGATTGTTAAATTTAACTAAATAAAAAATAAATAAAAAGGATCTTGTAGCCTGAATTGATGCTGTACGCTGCAGTGAGGATGATCATTATTGTCAATATAAGAAAAAAAATATACATTTTTTCTTTTTATTTGAAAAGGAAGGAAGACCTGTTCAGCCATTATGAAGTGATTTTTTATTTTATTTAAGTTTGTTTTCTCTTCTCTATTGCATTTTTTGTATTAAACATTTCCAACAGTTGTGGATCATTTTGCTTTGCAACTTGATTGATTCAATCAAAATGTTTTTGTATGAATTTATTAATTCTTGTAGATCTGCCAAACGTTCGTTCAACAGCATCTTTAAATTGCTTTACTAAGTTTTCATTTTTAATAATTTCTTGTGTATTCCTTTTTACGGTCTAAATTACGTTTTTATTTTCTTGAAAATTGCTTGGCAATCAATTTGAATGGGAGGAGTTGTATTTTATATGGTTTGAATTCAACAACTTGAGGTGGAGACATACACAGACTTTAATAATTTTTACTTTTTTCCTGCTGTCTTTTGACCACTATTTGTTAAGTTTTCTGTAGGCTGACAAATCAAATTCTTTTTGTTTTTGATGAAGTCAATCAAGTATCGACGTTGAAAAACATTTCTCATGCCCGCATTTATTTGATAAATTGTTTTTAATTATAATTTTTTCCAGTTCTGTAATAAATTTTAGTTTGAATATTTTATGGGAGCGGTATTATTAATAACTCTTAACAATAATAAAGAAAACTGGAAAAATGGTAAAATTTTAGTTTGTATTCGAGTTGTCATCTTTCAGTTGCCAAATTAGTCATGTTAAACAAAACTTAATTTTTCTGAAAATAATCTAGAAAGCCCCACGTTTGTCTTAAACGCCTTTCTTTCCCATATTAATTAATTATAGTTTTTTCAAGAAAAGAATTTAGCTGTTAAATTTTTTTTATATTAAAAACATTATTCAACACTTATGTGAACTATTGTTACTTTGCAGCTCTTATGTATGGATTAATTTAATTCCTTTTTGCTAACAACAATAAAGTGCTGAGTACTAAGGTTTGAAAAAAAAACCGAGTGCTATCAGCAAGATCTTTTCGGACACTTCGAAGGAAAAAATTGATGTTGACGCTACCCTTTATTATGATGGAGTCTTTACAATCTTTTTGTACCTTCATGCTTGCTGATTATTGCCTAGCAGTTGCCAAAACTGCTCCCTAATCGCTTAAATTAGATTTCTAAGAGAGTGTTACCTGTATATCAAAATTTACATAAGATATGGGGGTCAGCCTGTTATCCTTAGTGTAATTTACCGTCTTACGCTTTTTCATTCTTAAAATTGCTTTTCATATCGTTGAAATTATGTTTGATCATCAGCAACCAGCTTACTTTTTTATTTTTAGATAATTGAATCAATTCTAAATAATTTTCCGCACGGGTAAACTACAGAAATATTTAACCTAATAATAACTCAGATGGTCTTATATGAAGAATTTCGCCTGGCAATCACCTTTAATCTGCTTTCGAATTCTACTACTTCCTGAACAGTCTTCATCTGAATTTCTCAGAACTTTCGGTTGCATAAATTCACGGCTCTCTATACATGTTTTCGACAAAATCTTCTATTTAAATAACATTCAGCCAATTTACTTTCACGTTCAAGCCCGATAAGCTTTTACCCGTGACTGTGCAAATTTTTTTAGCTCTTCACTAAGAAACTAAAAACCTGAAAGTCCCATTGCGTCGATAATTTTAAAGTTTTTAAACCACAGAAATTGTCATATTATCTCGGGGGAAGGTCACAATTCATTGTAGCAGATCTTATTATTCAACTTTTATTTCTCAAACAATCCATTGAATATAAGAACAGAAGAAACACAGTATTTCGAGCTAATTTTAATACGATTTAACTATCAAAAACGCGTTAAAAAGTAAATATTAAATAAAAAGTTAACGTTACGGCATACAAAATTTAATGTGCTGTTTCTGTATTACGGGAAATCAACTAATCCGAAAAAGTTATATGGAAATAATTCAAAAACTGAGTGCTTTTCCTACCAATTTTTTTAAACGATAGCAATTTTTGGTTATACAAATTTGAGAAAAGAACCTCTATCAACATGCGAATTATTTTTGAAGCCCACAAAAATTGTAAGTCTTAAACAAACCTCACTAACAAACAAACCACATCTTTCTGCATTAAATGAATTAAACGTTGACTCTCAACGCAGACGTTAAGGGTATTAAAAATAAAACCAACACAGTTCTATTTTGATTTCAGAAAAAAGAACACAAAAATTGCTACAAACCGACATTGCATAATCTATAGACCTTAAAAGCTTTTTTTTTGTCTTCATAAATCCTTTACAGGCTTTTTCACTTCTTATAAGTGTGATCCACATTTAGAACAAACCAATAGCTTGGAAAAAAATTATTAAATTAAAGAAAAATTTGCAAGAAAAAAAAAAAATCAAAATAAAAAACATCCATTTGCTACAATAAAGGGTTAATAACTTAATTCTCATTTTATAATGTTGGCAGGGACTCAATGTAATTGATATTTTATTCCATTAGGAAATCAACAATTTATTTTCTTCTTTGAAAACTAAACATTTGAATATAAAAAACCTCTCTTCAAAAATAATATCATTCTTTTTTTAAGAAAACAGATATGCAAACAACAAAAGGAACAAAATAACAAAAATGACACGTGACCATTTTAATTAAAATAAATAATAAAAAAAAAAACAAACAATGGAAATTGCCTTTGCTACTCGTACAACAAACAATTGAAAAGTAAAATAGAAAAATATTAAAACTACAAATATTAAATTCTAAAATTCACCTTTTAATGCGAATTCAGAATTCAGTAGCACAGCTATTGAAAATAAATACTTTCTCCACGACAAAACCTTAAATTATTTTAATAGCTTTTGGATTTTTCTATCTAACAAACAAAATAAATAAAAACTAACAAACAAACGCGTTATGCTACAGACTAAAAAACCCTGTCAAATATGAAAATGACAGAAGTAACAGACACCCCTTTTAAATTGACTGAAATATAAATTGAATTTTTACTGAGTGAATGTATGTTGCAAACATTTCTGTATGTTGCAAAAGAAACATTCGTTTGTTTAACAACAAATAGCCTTGAGCTGTCATTTTAACAAATCAACACTATGAAATGATTTTTAAGAATATGCGTGTGTTTTCTACGCATTCATTTATATTTCTGAAAGGACGATAATCATAACGAAATAAAGAGAAACTTTATTACTCAATTGTAATGCTATTGATTTTTAAATAAATATAAATTCAGTACAGATTCAGTTTAAAACCGCAACCTGTCAAGTATACTTGCAGTGGGAAACTGGTAGTTGACATAGTCTTTCTTGTACTGCCTTTATAACTTTGACATTTTCATCCAAAATCACTTATATTTTCTTGAGTCGAAATTTGTATATTTGTAGTCATTGAAATCACAATGAAATCTCGAGATGGGGCTTACAATCTCACAGTTTCAAAAGTGCTGATTAAAAGTAATAGTTTTATGCAAGTCCATTCTTGTCAGTTATGGGTGTTTGATGTCAAATTGTTTCAATTATTTCTGCTGTTTGTATTTGTCATTTTCCATAAGAAAATAATTCTTGTAAAATTTTGGCCTGAAAATTTTATATACTTCTTGAAAAACTCACACAATCTATGTGACTTTCCAAAGTATTTTGGAGATTTTAAGCGCAGTTTATTGTTTCCGCTAGAGCTTCTGTAGATTTTTCAGAAAAATTTTTAATCTACAATAATGATTCTGCTTTTGAACAGTTAAAATGACAAAAAAACTATTTTAGCAAAGAAAAATGAAAAGATTTACATGAAAGATTTATCGATTTGATGTTAACATAAGTATGTTAACAGAGCCCAGGCTGCTCAGACGTGGCCAAAAAGTTAGACTTCATTTTACGCTCAGCTGATTGACATTTCCAAAGTTGGAAAAACATTCTGAAAGCTTGGTATATAGAGTTTTGCCGATACTTCGTTTTTAACAGAGGCTTGAAGCCAGCCAACTAGTCAGAGTTGGAAGTACTCAGTAAAAAAAGTGAGGAAAAAAATGTAATAAAAACACGGCATCAACTACTAACAAAGTGGTGCCAATTCGGGTTAATTTTACATAGGCATGTCATTGAAGGCATGTCGTTGGTTTTTAACAGTATTGAACTACTTCTTATCCGCTTTCTAAATACTGAAAAAAACTCAAGTTTTATTCAAAAATGTTACCGTTATGCAAGGAAAAATGTAAATCTAAGAAGAAGATCAACATGTTAATTTAAAAAACATTTAAAAAATAGCATACAAAACCTACAAAATATATTAGCTTTTTTGAATGTAAATAAGATGCCCTTCTCTAAGAATGACATCCATTATTTTTACTGGGTACTAATAAGACATAAAATTAAGTTTTCTTATATTTTGAGATCTATTTTCAGAATACGTCCTTCTCTATAAATGGTAGATTACAAAATTTATTCTTATTATATGAATTTATTTTCAAACTATCCTAAGGTAAAGAACCAGAGTAATCTTCGACAATAGAAAGTTCAGTTAAAATCTTTAGGATCCCTGTTTGAACTTATTTGACCATATTTGACCAATATAACGAAGAAGCATTAAATACAAAAAAATAATAAATCATTGAGCACAAAAACGAATCAACTGTAAAGCTGTAAAACAAGAGGAAAAGGTGTAATAATAATTTGATATTGACGAAAACAGATAGAACAAGCAAGTGCGCTATATTCGGCTTTGCCAAATCCTATATTCCCTTCACCATGTATGTAAATCTAGCTTAGTGAAGAAACTTTAATCAAAAACATAAATATTGAAGTGAAAGAGAATTCAAACGTTTAGAAATTAAAAAAAACATAAAAATGTCATCGGCTCCTAATGGGTTAAGCATTTTTTAACATTTTTAGTCCATTCTGAAAAATCTCTTTAAAAGCTTTTATATAATACCCCATATTGATATCTCTAAAAACATTGTCCATAATCGCACTTTTCTGTAAAAATTATGGAAATTATGGGCGAGCGTAAATTTTTTCACGTCATTTTTTCTTACTTTTTAGTTTTCTATCGCTTTATATATTTGTTTTTTTTTTAGATTGGAGTTCCTTCATTGTTTCAAATTATATTAAAATTATTAGAGGCAAGCGTGATGTTTTGCCCGGTGTTTCGAAGGACATTGACCGATTTGATAGAAAAATTTTTAAAACTATGTCTTATCGATTGGCACATTTAAGTTCTCTTTAGCTTATCTAGTTCTTTGGCAAAGTCAATATTTACACTAACACGGACATCGTTCAGTCGACTTCGCTGTGCATAAGGACTCAGAATATATATAATTTATGGGGTCGGAAATGGATATTGTAGAAATTATAAACGAAATAGCAAATTAAGATATTCCCTTTTTCCTTTTTTTGTGTTGAAGGATATAAAAATAACTAAAGTTAGACTTCACCTTAGCGCATGAAATCCTCTGTATGCCAAGATACCTTATGATTTTTTTCAAATAAGATTGTAGAGGAAAACCTTGATATTGTTTATGAAAATATAGCACGCGCCAATCATGCCAAATAAAAAATAGTTCAAATCCAACATCCGACTGATAGGAGACCGTAAAAGCACTCGTTAAATGATAGGTGAACTCTAATTTATTTTACACTAGATCACATTCTATTTAGCTGTCCCCACGACTTTGTCAGCGTGTCTTTGTATTTTACTTAAAATTCAAATGTGTTTTTAAATATTTATTGCGCAGTTCTGTGGACAGTGTTGAAAATTTTCCATTTACACAAATAAAACGTGCTGACAACTGTTTTAGTTTTTAAGCCAAGGTTCATTTCAATTCTGACAGACAGATAGAAAAAATGCCAGACTAACACACAAAAATTCCAAAAATTGGTGTTTTGTTATCTATATCGATTACTATCGACACAGCATCAAAATTTTTAAAAACTATTTCATATAGAGAAATTTTTTGTCACAGTTTTATTTAATGTTAAGATGACTTAATTATGGGTATTCTCCTAGATATCAGCTGCTAATATTCTTACATAGTGGCGAATCAATTGAGGTATGACATAAGACCTAATTTATTTAAAATAAAATGATTGATAGCATGTCGTGTATTTAAAGATTTGTTGTCCTTAATTGGATTAAAATTAAAAGAAATGAGTCGAAAAATTTTATAAATTGCTCGAACAAAACCTGTTTTCCTACCTTCAAGAACAAAGCAGTTCCTGTACATATGTTAATGACAGTCCTTAACTAATCAAAATTTCACAAAATATTATAGGATTTAGAATGAGTTTCTTAAAACTTATTTAACTAAAATAATTTTTTGAATCGCTGGCCAATCGACCGCAAAGGAATGTGGTCTCGATGCAGAGCTCGTAGCGCGTACGTAATTACGGTTTTAGGAAAAAGTTTCCTGATTTCATAATAGCACATTCTGTTTTAGTAACGATAAAACTTTGAAACACACTCCACATTGCGTGGTGAATCAATAAAGATTTGAATGTCCTACTGTCACCGATAAGCTTCTTCGCTCTCTCCTATAGGTGGTCGAGTAACTCCAAAATAGACTTTGCAGTACCGGCCCATAAATGAGAGTTGTATTTCATTCTCGGTCTGATGGCGTGGTTTTATTTTCATAAACCAATACAGACAGACGGACATATCGATATTAACACCAACACAAAAATTTTCAAAAAATATTTCATGCACAGAAATGACCCATTACTCTTTTATTATACATATAAATAACGGTGTTTTAGTAGATCTTTATTTAAGTGTGGGGCAAAATATTATTCATTGGTCTTTATATTATAGACTAAGCAAAACAGTTTGCTGCAGTTATAGGCAAAAATTGAAACTTAAATTCAAATATTATAAATTTCTTTTTAATTATCTTAATCTCTGTTAATCAAAATATCCTAAGCGAAATTTCAGCTGTAAGATTTTAGTATAAAACTTAATTAATGTAAAATAATTTGACAGAACTTACTATCGTATTGGCAGTTTGTTGTTTGTAAGCACGATTACATATAAATTCACTATAAAAATAAATCATTTATATTTTTAATTTTTATTTAAGATATTTTTCATTTGTGTCTGGCACATAAGATTATTTTAACTACTTATTACCCAGTCTTAGCAATAAAAATACAAAATAAAAATGCTTTTTCCTTAAAACATACATGTAACATCTTAATCAAACTCTCACTCTCTCTCTCTCTCTCTCTCGCTCTATGTGAAAAGTCAAAAGTCTTATAAATGCTAAAGTAAGTTTATGGTAAAATGAATCCTTAGTCCTACTTTATGTAGACTTTCGTCTGCTGCCTTATTGCTATAGGGATTGTTTTAAAGGATTTCCTCACCCAAAACGAAAATAAATATTCAAATCAGTATATTTTCTAGAAAATATTTTAAGTTTTCTTCATTCCTGTGTTTAATAGTTTTTTTTTTCCTTTATTTTCTACTCAAGTAAGAAATATTTGTAAATCCTTTTATTGAAATGTTATATTCCAGTTAAACTTACAAGAAGCATTAAATAAAACAAATGTGAAAACAACGTGTGGTTGAGTGTTCTTCAATCGAGTAGAATTGAAACTACAAAATATCCTTAGGGGTCAAAGTGGATAGAAATGTTATAATCTTTGTACATTCACTTTGAAAGAAAAAGTATTAGTTTAAACAGGATTTTTGTTGTTTTTTTTATTGAAATAAATTTTTCTTGGAAAAATATAACAACAAACCAATCATATGTAACTTATGTATGTTCTTGGCTAAACCAGGGCTTCTATTTAAGTTCTTTTTTATTACTTTAAGAAAAATGGGAGTAATACAGCTGAAATTAACATAAGCGGAAGACATTTATGGATGATAAATGGCATTTTTATTTTAGCTCTAATTTTCATTTGAAGCCTGAAGGTACTCCAATGTTATGTTACTTTATAAATTTTACACACATTAAAAAGATGTGATATTTAGTGTTAAATATGTTACCTGATATTCAGAAATTATTTTAAAACAAATAAATATAAAAAATTCTAATATTTCGCTAAATATTTAAGGTTTTTGGTCGATATTAATATCAAAGCTCTAAAGTTAATTTTTCGTCTCATTAAACGTGATTTTTGTACGAAAGTTATAAAAAGTCAATATTTCTTTCTGCTCTTAAGGTGAAAGTACATAACACGCGTTGAGCGCTTCAACGCGTTATACACTTCTGTCAAAAAAAGTAGAAATAGGGTATTTTCATAGTAAAAGGTACATAAATAAATTTGCAACGTCTCTGACGCATGAAGTTGGTTAACTTTCAACTTTTCGCGGGTTGTATGTAATATGACATCTCGTCGCCTGACTTTCTTTTATTTTTGCTAAAAAATTAAATAAATAGGTTCATCTAAAATGGAGGAAAAATAAATAGAAGAGATAAAAAACATAAAATATTGTACAATAAAAGTAGCTACGGTTACATAAATTAAAAGAAGTTTGATACGTATAAAGTATACATATATAAAGGATATATATGTGGCTAATTTACCTGATAATAGGTAAGTTTCTACGATTAAAAACTGAGGAAAAAAGGAAGATCTTCCTTTTAAATATGGCAGTCGCTTTTTAACAACCGAACTCTTTCAGATACCTTCTTTGTTTTAAATTTTTATTATCAGAAATTATACATTTTCTGGACACCACCATGGGGAATGTAAGTGTCATTTATGAAAATATCGTCATCTCTTCCTTTATTGATCGTTTTATTCGAACTTTTATTACATAAAACTATTTATTATTATTTCTGTTTGAGGTCCATATATATTTAAATTAAACCCCTATTATTGTTTTATTAATATTATTTATTATTTTAATATTTCAAAGTACCTTTGGTGTTCCTAATTCGTGTAAAACTTTCCACCTTCAAAAGTGTATAGTGTTTTATTCGCTGCCTCGAGGGAAAATAGCAAAATTTTTGAAACTATGTCTGATCGATAGCGGTATTAAAATTTTCTCTAGCCCATCTAGTGCCTTTGCAAAGTTTATTTGATCGGAATGACGAATTTGGATATACTCTTTGGAAAAAGAATTTGAATACGACAATATTTTATAATGAAAGTTATTGCTGCTAAAAGAAAAATTCAAGCAAACTAGCAACTAGCACAAATACGTTTTAAAAAGCAGAGTCTTAAAATAATAACAATAATGAAAACGTCAATATTGAAGGTAAACAGAGTATTACAGAAATTGTAGTACTATTTGTTTTTTAATTTCTTAATTTAATCAATACAATCGTTTTTTTTTTCCTTAAAAATAGAGGTATACGTAATTTTGCGTAAAAACCCTGTTTAAAAAAGACATTGATCGTGTGCAAAAATGATTGGTTTCTTGTCTCTAAAATCTTTAGAAATTAATAAAAAAAAAACAAGAATTTTTTTTAAATAAATATTCAGTTTTATTTTACTCAATCACATTCATATTATATGATTTTTGGCCTCTAAGCTTAAAAGTAATCTAAATTAAATGTTTGACAAATTCAGGAACTTTAAACAATTATAGTAAATAGCTATGTTATTAGCAAAAAATTGTCATTTAATTTTTAAGAAAGACAAAAAATTAAAAAAAATTCTTTATTAACACTAGAGATTGCATTGATAGATAACAAAATTTTAACACATTTTAGTTGATCTGACTATTAATTTGATTTTATGTACAAAACGGGAGCTCCCATAAATTTGTGTTATTTAGAATTGATTTAAGCAGTAAATTTACTTGTATTCACAAAAAGGGAATTTCCATAAATTTGTGATTTGAACAAATTCAATTTGGTGAAAAAAATTAAGCTCAAAATTTGATACTAAATACAAAAATATCGTGCAAGAATATACAATTTTCAAATTCTAAACCATATTAAAACAAAACTGCGTAAAAAATGACCGCATAAAAAAGACTGTTAATTATTTTTTTGTTTTTATTTTAAGGAATGTTCTAAATTTGGAATATAAAATTGAGATTCTTATGTCTTAAAATTACTTAATGAAAATTAAACAAAAAAGAAAAGAAATATAAAATCAAAATAATTCCAAAAATCACAGTTAACTTAATAAATTATTTTTTATTTATATTTAAACCACTTTAGTACAAGTATTATAAAAATAAAGAAACCCTATAATTTATTTCATTTTTGGAAATGGCCAACAAATATTTAACTAGTTAATAAATTTTAATGAAATTAATAAAATTCTCAATTTTTTGATAAATGAGAAAATTTAATAATACAAATTCACTAAATAAACCTTTGTTATAAAAAATGCATGTTCCACTGTAGCCACATTAATAGAATGAAATAACAAAGAGTTCCAAAAAAATCAATTGATTTTCTAAAAGATACGAAGATGAAAAGCGTTAATAACTTCACTTTACTGACAACTGTGATGCGATGACAAGGACTGACTGACGATTAGCTCAAGAAAATAAAATAGTCATTAATCATGTCATAACAACAGACTGGCTAAATTACTTACTCACTTACTGGCTTAGCACAACTTTTAATACGTTTGGAGACATCTTAAAGTAAATAAAGGTTTGCAAAATTATTTAACAATAAATGTATTGATACGACACACATTCATAGATGCTTTGGAAAAATAACTACGAAATAACTTTAAGCTATTGAAAAATTAATGTTTGAAACTATATTTTAATAAAAAACGTAAGAATAAAAGTAATTAAAAGAAAAATGTTCATTATTTTAAAAGACTTATTTTTTTAGTTTTTAGATGCCAGTTGTATAAGTTTTTTTCGCTTTTTATTATAATTAGAGAGGAAAGTTAAAATACTAAATATAAATTTAACCTTTGAAAAACGCAAAAAAATGGTTATTTTTTATTTGTTGATTGAAAATTTGAAAACGAATTTCATGTAAATTTAGTACATTCATGACATGGAAAAAAAGTTACAAAAAAGAAAAATTTTACATTTTCTTGAATAATTAGTCTGTCTGAAGACTAGAAAATTTAAATATGAACCTTATTAGCGTGGGAGTCAGATTAAGGCGCTGTAGAGCTTTATTTCAGCAGGAACTCTTTGGAGCTGCGCAGTCTAGATGGTCTGAAGAGGTTACCTACAGGGTCTCGAGGACATTGTAGCCTCAGTACGATAGTGGGAGATCCGTAAATCTACTGAGGCTTCCTCGAGGGCAGCTGGGTACACGGGTGGCTTTGCTGACGGGGCACTGTGTCATTGGTACCCATGCTAGGAGACTAAATCTTCCGCATCATAAAGTTATCAAGATGAGGAAGAGGAGGAAACGGTGGAGCATCTGCTCTGCCACTGCCCAGCTCTTTCTGGGTAAAGAGCGGCCATTTTCGGCAGTCCGAGACTTCATGGTCCTGCAGACTTATCTGTCTGTGATGTTGCTAGGATAAACTTGTTTATCCGGTCCTCGGGGTGGTTTTGATTTGGATATTTGATAGTGCCGTAGGGACCTGTATCTGATCCCTGCACATCCTGCTTCCAGGTGACACAACCTTTGGGACCCAAATGAGTCGGTCTTATTACGCCGACAGCCTGTGTAACCTAACCTAACCTACTAGCATGTATTGTCAGAAATAGAGTCTTAAAAAGGAAGACAGGCATGAAGATTATAAATAGATATTTATGTATTTTTGTTTAATCCTTTAAATGCTAAGTATTTTTATAGCCAGAAGTTATGTGGTAGAATAAATAGGAAAGAAAGGGAAAGGGAGGGAAAAGGTAAAAGAAAACAATATCAAATTTTAAAGTGATTGGATCGTGAATGGATCGTGATAATTAATTAAATTAAGATGATTTTCTCATTGTTAATTGTTTTTAACAGTTTTTATTTCAAGTACTAAGCTTAGAGTCAGTGCGGGTAATATCTGTTTTTTTCACTAAAATAGTTATAAATTTATACTAAAATAAAATGTTAAGTTCATATTAGACTAGATGCACAAGTGTTTCAACCTCTACTTTCGGAGATATTTAAAAATATGAAATTATAAAATTTCAAAATAAATTAAAATCTAGAACCGTTCATTAAAAAATGATCAGATATTGTGGTATGTAGGGCTTGGTGCAAGCTATCCACAAAATTTTGGCTAAATTCCCGAGAAACTTGAATACTTTTACGATATACAATGATTGTTTTTTAAAGATTTTTGTTGTGACAACTCAAAATTTTCAAATATTTCGTTTTGTAAGAATAGTACTACATCTATTCATAATATAACAGTACTGGGGTTATTTCTGTACATGAAATATTTTTTTGAAAATTTTGGTGTTGGTGTAGTTAATAAACGATATGGAATACAAAGCACTTTTTTTAAGGTTTCTGTCTGTCTGCCTGTCTGTGTTTGCATCAAGTAAAAACCACTGAATGGATTTGAATAAAATTTGGTGTGGAGGTCCTTAGAACTTTGTTTCAAATATAGAATACTTTTTGTTTCGTAAAAATAATTTGTTTCGTAAAGAAAATATATATACAAACCTGAAGTTACCCAATTTTATCGTGTAATGGTTTAAAAAAAATTTATCACTGTTTACAGATCTCTACTATAAGTATTTAAAAATACAATTTTCTAAATATGAATTTTATAAATTATAAATAAGACGCGGACTAAGTCCTAGGCACTGCTAGTAAGATATAAAACAGAAGCTTACTAATTTGTTTGAAAAGGAATTTAAGCCATTTAAGCAACAAACATGGATAATCTCTTTTGACAACAAAGGATTTTTTCGACTCCTGGAAATTTTGCGAGGAAAACAAGAAACAGAATGTCTAGTGAATTATTAAACGCACTTGCAGTTCTAAAATCATATCATAAAAAAATAAAAACCAAGTTCTTATTCTCAAACAAAAAAAAAAAAAAAAAAAAAAAGAACAAAAGACATAACAAAGCTAAATGCATAAAGTACAAATGTGTGTAATAATCTTAATAATTTTAAAGAGGTTGAGACATAGTAGACTTTGTGTAAACCACTAAACCTCACTTTAATTCACATTTCATATTCGAGTGGATGGAAAATTATGCTTTACATATTTTCTTTTCAATAAATTAAAAATTAATTCACTATTTTCTATTTTTCAATGGCAAACATGGGCCTATTCCTTCAAAGGCTAAAAAGAGATTCCTTGTGATGGTTTCAAAAAACATTTAAGCCAATATAAATATAATGTATGATCTTTTAATTCCCAAATAATTTTGAATTACTGCGAGAAAAGTCCGATCGAGTGTAATTGCCAAAAGTTTTTCAATGTATTTTTCGCTCCTTGATATTTACTGCAGGAAAGTTCGAGCAAAGAACAATCATTTCGTAGATTTTTCTGGAAAGCTACTTTCATACTCTCTGGCACTGATTAGATTTTTTTTTTGATGGGCAATCTGATATACTATACCCTTTAACTCATCTTGTCCTTTGATGATACATTCAAAAATTAGAAGCTCTTGATGTTTTAGTTTTGTACAGCACGGATGTATTCGGTGGAACAAACCAATTTTTAAGTCACAAAAAGTTGTTTTGGTTTTCTGCAGCAGCATAATAAATAATCTATGTTACGTTAACCACACCCAAGATAGGAAGAAGAAGCCTGTTGGTGACAGTGGGATAGCTTACACTATTACAGTGGAGTATAATGTGCTTAAATGAAATAAAATCACGCATCACTTTTATAAAAAGCTTATTATTTTGGGTTTAACAAAATTAAGGAACTCCCAATTCGTGATCTATTGTTTAGTGCAACGCACAAGGCATCATAAGAGATTTATTTTCAATTATCAAAGGTTTATTTGTGGAAAATATTTTTATAAAATGAATTTCGTGTCAATTTCAGCACTACTCCCTCTATTCTCTATGCTCCGTCTCATAACCTGTTTTCCTATTTGAGATAATTCCCTGAGGATTGATTCAAATTACAAAAGGACTCTAAGGAGTTTTATATTTGATTTCTTCAACAACAACAAAAAAAAATCAAGACGAAATATTTCACAAAATCATTGTAAAATGAAATAAAGTAAACTACCGCCATTTATATACTGATCATTAAATTAAAGCGAAAAACGGGTTAATATAAAAATTTATTATTCGGAATCTTTTTCAATATTAACTTATTTTAATCGTGCTTAATTCCTTCAAATAAATACTAACTATTTACTTTAAAGCAAATTAATATAAAAAAGATTTGGAATAATACATTTTCATATTGATGTATGTGCATGTGCACCTTGTTTATTTGTTAAAATTGTTTACAATTTTTATTTTTTCATTATGTAGAAAAATGGAAGGAAAAAATAAAAATGGTTACTGAATGTTTGCTGTGCTTTTGTATAAAAAATTTGTTGAGTTTTTATTGTCTTTTCGCTTTGTTGATTCAATGTAGTTCTTATTTAATAAACTTGGCAATAGACATAAGACTTTCTAGTTTTGAATACAACACTTGGGTAAAATCTACTGATGAGCTATATGATTAGTAGTGAAATGGCCATCTGGATATGCTTTCCCCGCAGTAATACATTCCATTTTATAGTTTTAAATACAAAATATTTCATGAGAATATCACGAAATATTTGAAGGAATCAATTACGATTAAAGTAACGTGATACTTGTATGAAATACGTTTTAACTAAAATCTAAATTAAATTATTGCAAACTTTTAATTCTATCCAATAAAATTTTAATAGATGACTTTATTTAGTTATTTCATGAAACATCAACCCATAATTAAAATCAGAAAACATCATTTTTATAAATTATACATAAAAGTATGTTCAAAGACAATATAAATAATTTGTTTAACAACAATTATTTAATTGTCACATGATATGAATTCTATTTCTAACAACCACCCTTATACACGTACTAACTACAATAACATTTAGCATGATGTGTTCTGAAGGAAAGAAGCCGAATGAAATTTTTAAAAGACAAAAATCTAATAATAACATAAAAGCACATCTCATACATATGTGAAATATTTGAACATCCTTTTCTATAAATGTATCCTTTATTAGAAGGCCTTGTTTTGGTTAAACATCCTGCATTAAATGTCAACTCTTTTTTTTTGGAGGCGGGGAGGGGAGCACATCACTCCATTCTGCCATCGCCTGCCTGGCTGTGTACTTTTTTGTGTTAATTTCGTTTGTTTTTCATTACAGTTGAAATATCCGCTTAGGAATTTCTTTTTTGTTTGGTTATATTCACTGACGTTTCTGCTTTTATGTTTATATGTGGGAGTTACAAATGTAATTGCGATCAAATGGAATGTTTTAATTAATTTATATTGTACGCTTTTAAAAATTAACAACTTTTTATCTTGAGTTCTGTTATCGTATAAGACTCATATCCCATGTTTTTAAAAGTTATTAATGGAATTTCTTCCTCAAAGTGGAGTACATAAGAAAGTAAATGACACATTAAGGAATGTTTTTCTTTTTTAATTTGGCTTGAAAAGTTGTAAACATATTCAAGCGTTTTATTTTATTTCCAAGAACATATTTTTCTTTGCATTTTAATTTGAGTTCAATCCAATTTCAAATCGCTTCTTAATTTATCAAATTATTTGACCTTCCTCTCGCTTTAGTTTTAAATTTTTTCTCTTTTAGGTACTTAAAAGTTCCATATCATGAATTTCCTAGGAAACGATAGATATCATTATTTAATTTATTTCTTATAATTTAAATTCCTTAAACCTTTCAAATGCAATTAAATCAGCATTAAAATTCTGCATTGCACTTACTTTAGCAGTCATATTCAATCTCTATTTAATTTAAAACAAATCTTTTTTTAATACGAAGTAGTTAACAAGCATGAATTCATAATACAAATAAACTCATAATTGACTTCTTAATATTGTTAAATCAATTAAGACTTCTATATAAGAATTGCAAAACATGAAATATAGGAAAGTAAAATACACTGAGAATAAAACTTATATTGATTCCTCTGCAATATTAAATAGTTAAAATAAGCAAAACAATTATTCTTTTTTGTTTGAAAGCATTAAGTTTAAAGAAAAAATTAGTAAAATAATTATTGGATTGAAAAAAAAAATTAAGCAAAGAGTCTTACATCTTTGGGCGGCGAATGAGCGCGTAAAAGGTCGTTTTTGGCGAAGCAAAAGGGCCTGTTTAAAATAATATTATATCCCGTTGTGGATTAACACATGTAAAGAATACAAAAAGTCGAGGACGAAAGTAAGATATAACCAAAGTACCCTGTACTTTAGAGCAACAAGTACTTCAAACATCTAAAATCTAGGAAGATTATATTCGTAAGATGTGGCTGGAATAAAATGCGAAGGAGCGCACACTGTGCGCTAAAGTTCATCATTGAGTGAGAGTAGAATAAGGATAACGAGAAGTAATATATTTGATCTAAACAACGCTGGTGGTTTTAAGACGCTGTAAAATTTACGTAACCAAAAGAGGTTGATAAAAGGTATAAATATCCACGGTTACCATTGAAAGTTTTTTCAAAATTGGCAAAAAGGACGTTTTATATTAAAAAAGTCGCATAAAAAAGTCGTTTTAAAAATAAAAGTAGGCAATGAAAAAAGGTCACTTTATTTCCTTGTCTTGCTTAAGCCATTTATACTTGAGTTTCCATTCTGCGAAGTAGTAGCGCGAAATATAAAGTTTATAAAAATATGTAAGCGGAGTTGCAATTTTCCGACTCGACTGTGACTTCATATCAATAGCTTTACTTTGTATCTAATTTTCAATTTGCTTGATGTTGGTGTATTATAATGAAAACACTGTCGTATTCAAAGATTAACTGCTTTAATTTTGGAAACGTTTAATCACTTGTTGCAAAAGATTTTACACTTTACGAGTTCTGCTCTATATATTTCTGGCCTAAGAGTGAAAATGCGAATATTTATAATCAAAAATGGTTTTATTGTTTTTAAAAGTATTCTCCAGCGTGATTTATACACTTTTGCATGCGCTCAAACCAGTTGTCGAAGCACTTTTTCCACTCCGATTGAGACACCTCTAAAACATGGTTTTTGAACACTTCAACAGCTTCTTCTGGCGACGAAAATCGTTGACCACGCATTTTTTTCTTGATGTGCGGAAACAAGAAGAAGTCATTAGGTGCCAAGTCAGGGCTGTAAAGGGCGGATGACCCAATAATTCGACGTTTTAGCCGGTCAAAAACCCTCTGGTTTGAGCCGATGTGTGAGAGCTCGCATTGTCATGGTGAACAATGATTCGTCTTGTTGGTTTTTCGAATTTCTCCGATGACTTCAGGCAAACAAATTGTAGTGTACCACTCAGAAGTGACCGTCCCACGTTGCTCAAGCGGAACAGATGCCACATGGCCAGTTTTGCCGAAGAAACAGGCGACCATTTGCTTCGAAGTGCTTCTTCCACGAACAACTTTCGTTGGATTTTGCTCGTCTTTGAAGACCCACACGGTCGATTGTTATTTCGTTTCGGGCTTATACGCATAGATCCATGATTCGTCACCTGTGACGATCTTATAAACGTCTTTTGAAGCACCGCAATCGTATTTTTGCAACATTTCTTTGCACCAATCGACACGAGCCTTTTTTTGAGCGACTTTCAAATTGTGCGGGATTCAACGAGAACAAACCTTTTTTACGGCCAGGTGTTCATGCAGTATCGAATATATGCTGGTGAAAGAAATGTCCAAGGATGTCTCTATCTCTCGGTGTGTCGCATGTCGATCTTGCATTATGAGTTCACACACGTCATCAAAGTTCTCTGGCACAACAGCCGTTTTTGGACGACCTTCACGGAATTCGTCTTTGAGCGAGCTTCGGCCACGATTAAATTCATTATACCAATTTTTCACAGTGCTATAAGATGGTGCTTCATCGCTATACAAAGATTTAAGTTCATCAATGCACTCTTGTCGTGATAATCCACGTCGAAAGTTGTGAAAAGTGATGGCACGAAAATGTTCACGAGTTAATTCCATTTTTTCTATATTAATTTTTTCAAGTCACTGTAAACAACACAAATAATGGTCGTACGTCAACACGTTTTGAGTACGATTATGCTTAAAAATGACAAACTTTCCAATGGAAATGTCAGATTGCAGTTGACAGCACTCAGTGTTGCCGGGCCAGAAATATATATAGCAGCCCTCGTATTATTTAAAGCAATACTCCTTAAAACTGTCCGATATTTCTTCATGTAAATATTGCAAAAGGGCTCATTCAAAATGATAAATAAATCTTTTTTCCTATTTATGTTATGACAAACATGCCAGCCTAATACATCGATGGGATGATCGTTTTCTCGACGATGTCTTGCAAAAATAATAATTATAAAATAATAAAAAGAATATGGACAACCTGCTCGAAAAGTTTATTCTGATAAATTCGCTAGAAATTCGTCAGAGTCAACGAATAAGAAAAATTAACCCTTAACGAACGAATGTCGGCATACTCGCGACATTGTAAATATTCTACAAAATCCAGGTGATATTTTAGTAAACTGTTAACATACACGCATTTATTTGTTTATTTCAATTCCTATTATTTTTCTGAAATTTTCATTTTAGTGGTCTTTTGAATAGACATATCTGTTCACATACTATCTATTATTATTATTCCGATAACTTTTTATAAAATCCAACAAAACGATATTAATTATGTACTTTCTCTAGCTCTGGAAATGAAGCATCTAATTTCTTAATAATCCATCGACCTACTGTTTATAGTTTTAGATAAGTGCGCTCGTTCGTGAAGGATTAAATGGCATTTTATGGTGAAAACTTAATGAAGGTACCCTTTTTGCACACATCAAAACAAGCGGTCACCTACTGCACAATAATTCGACACATGCTGCACCAGTTTGTAATTTGCAAATAAATTATTAGGCTTTTTTAACTACAGTATTTTCTACAAATACAGGACAATTTTGAAATTTTTGAGACATTCTGAAGTGATCGGTGGTTCTCTTAAAAAATCGTCACATATATTTCTTTTTGCTTTCTGAAATCCGTCAGTATAGCCACGAATGCAGTTCGTTCATAAATATTTTGCAGAAATATTTTTCCATGATCTATTTTCTGTATATCATATAGCGCTTATTTTTAAACCGCTAATAGGATATTTCAATTTTTATTCAACCTTGAATGTTGACAATTACTAAATATTTCCAATAAAAAAATTTAAAGTGAACATGCAGTCAGCTTCTCTCTGTGTAAATAATTATTGAAATCATTCAGTTATAAAAGCATTTCAATTAGGCCACCCTAAAGAATTTACAAATTGCTATTGTTTTTCAAACAGACGGTCCTTGCATTCATATTCACTTGCTTTTGAAACTCATAGACCTTATCTCACACCATCCCTTTTTAAAGATTTTGTAAATGCATTAAGAAATTTTACTTGTTGAATTTATATTTAGTACTGTCAAATACCTTCTCTCACTGCCAGGTCTTTTGAAATGCTGCAATTGTTTTGCTACTTGTAGAAACTTCTAAATGGTTGTGAGTTCAGACGAGTATTAATAGTAAAAATACATCACTACTTTTGAATTGTTATTCTTTTCTTTTCATAGCGACTGATTGCATTGGTCAACCACTTTGACATATTTTGGTCATTTCTAGTTAAACCCTGACAGGCAGGCAGTCATGCAGGCATAACTTTTGAATATTTGATTATGGACTTGACAGTAGGTTTTCTTCATCTTTGACTTATTTTGCTAAGCAATGCTTTTGTGCATTAGTATTATGGGAGCAGGAGTATTCTTTTGTTTATGAGAGTGTTTCGGCCTGATAGCATTTATAATTAAGAAAGAAAATGTATTTACTTTGAGCATGAGTTGTGATCCTATTGTTTAAACTTTATGCCTCAACAATAGAGTGTGAAAGTTTTCATAAAGGTTAAATAAAATCATTAAATTTTTAATATAAATTTCAATTTCTATAAAGAAAAGAAAAGAACTTAAACTGACCTTTACCAATAATTTGTAATAGATATTTGAAAATGATTTGCATGTGGTCTTGTGTTAACATTTATACTGGCCTTTCTGCAGTCTTAAAATTCTCTGCTGTTGATAAATATTTCACTCACCTTTAATAGGCTTTAATGTTCTACATAATTCTCTTAGCTCTTTACAAAATCTTTTTTTCTTGAAGCCACATGCGTTGTCATCGATGCTGGTCTTCTTCACATCTCATTCTAATCAGTTCTGTTGGTGTCGCAGTGCCACTTTGCGGCTTGACACTTTGATATTCGTTTGAATTTATATTTATTTTTCTGTTCGTATTTTTTTCTTTAATATTATTGCTTCATATCAGTTTCATTAAGTTTAAATGTCTTTTAAATACGTTTCCTTTGAAAGACGTTTATTGAATTTATTTGTTCATCTCCAATGTTTGTAATTTGTACAACAAGCTCACTTTGAATATTTTAAATATTTAGCGATGTATCCGTATCTTGAAAACTTTTAGGTTGCGTTTAGTGATCTGAATTCTGTGGATTATTTTTAATCGATTATGGAGTTGAATGCCAAATAAAAACTTTATACATATGACCTATTGTGTTAGACCGACTGCTAAAATAATAAATAGGAAATTAAGAAATCTTTTAAAACCACCATTTAATATTTCGAATAATTTTGTTTTTAGATCAAAATTGAAATATCAACATTTAAAATATCAAGCAAACTTTTAGTAGTATAACGCTTTTTTGGTCAAATATTTGATTAATCTGACCGCTCATTTTTATATTCTAAATAACGCCATGTATCTCGCATCTCGCCATTCTAAAATTTTTATCGCCAAAAAGAATTTTTATTGCCACGCTGCTCATATTATTATTGAATAAGTGAAAGCGGATAACAAATCTAAAATTGCTCTTTTATGTAATCGAAACTTCAGTATAAAATCAGAATTTCCGTTAAAAGTCCGTTATGTCACAAAAAATTAGTGCGAAATTTTGCCAAACATCGAAAACTTTTCCAAATTGTTTGACATTCGAAAAGTATACATATATTCGCAACACTAACGAGTATATCTAACTTCAAATAAAACTTTAATTTTTATTAAATTTTACAGAGCTGTGCTGTTAATTGACCCGAACTAAAAATCGATTGATCTCTAAAATTTTAAAAACTTACAAATACCTTTTCGGTTAATCGAGCGATTAAATGTGTAAAAAAGTAAGTTCGGTAAAAAAGATTTTAACATCAAAAATATAAAATAAAACAAAAATAAATATGATTTTTTTTACTTAAGGAGCGAAACAGAAATAATTTGGTTTTTCAAAAAGTAAAAGTTGTTTAGTTTCAAGGAGCTTTATAAAGAAAACCTTTACTCAGAAAAAAGTGTTGGTACCTAATAAAGTTGAAATATTTTAAGATAGAAATTTAATTATATTTTTAATTGATTCAATTATTTATTTAATTAGAGAAATATCTTTTTTTCTTCTTGAATTAAAAACATGTTATTTTTGATACAAGAAATTATTTAGGCTTAAGTATCAAATAAGTAGAATGACTTAGAACCCACCTAATGAAAAATTTGTAACATGTTTTCAAAACAATGATAACTTCCACATGATGACATGAACCTCTACGACTCAAACAAGCCGAAATTCTATACAATTTTTTTTAACATGAGATTTTAAGAAATCAGTTTCAAATATTTATAAATGACTTAAGAATGAATTCCCCAGTTCTGTTATTAATTGTTAACTACACTCCCTTCAACCCAGTTAATGCTGAATAAAAAGTTGACAAAGCATGTGGAAGATTACCACTCATTATCCATGTCTGCAGCCATAGACCGAAACGACACGAATGTTCTCCGAGCGTCTGACAACCTATAAGTACTTCGACCGTTTGCTTTGTTAAAAATTGGAAAATTATAAGAACGTAGTAGTAAAAGTTGTTGGACGGCAGAGCCGCTTAACTCGAAACAAAATTGTAAATATTCCCTCGAATAATTCTAGAGTCATAAAGCAATTCACATGCTTCCGGGATAGGAAATATATTGGCTGGAAAACTGGAATACTTTTCCGAGCGCCATAGAGTGATGAATTAATATTAACTTCATGAGAAAAGTCTTCTACTATATTCGTATGTATATATGTTGGTGCATTAGTTTTTTACAATCCTGAAGGGGAGTAGAATTTTGAGATGCTTTGAAACACGCTGCACTGCTGTCAAATGTAGCAACTGCAGGCGCTGAAAGACTTGGTTTTATTGCATCGGTGATTTTTCACAGCTGTTTTAAGACTATAGTTAACTATACTTCCAGTACACCATACTTGAAACTAATTTCGAAAAATTGAACGCGCAATAGATGTTTCTAGCCATTTCACCAGATTTTGCATATAATCGAGTTTTCCTGAAAGTTAAAGTAAAAGTAAAATTCAAAGTTTTTAATTGCATTTTAGGAATTGTTTTATTTTATTTAATTTTAAATTCTGCATTCAACTAAAATATTTGTTTTGTCTTAGAAAATACATTTACGCCACTCAAAATAAAAGGCATAAAATTGCGTGTGATCTTCTTCTGCCGTTTTGCTTGAACTGCTTATTATTAAATTGTTATTTATGTTTTTTTTTTTTTTTTTTTTGTTAAAACGTTCTTAACTTCACTGCAGCGTACAAAAATACAAATTATTATAAAATTTATGCTGAAAATATACATTTAGTTCCGACGTCTTTTTTGTCTACTACAACGCCATAAATCATCATTTAAATTGCTATTTTACTCTGAATATTAAAAGTGTTGTTTTTTATAATTTTCATTGTTGTTGTTTTTTACTTTTCTAAACAACAGAAATATTCTATAAAATTAAATGCAGCAAAATTGTACATTGATGTAATACAATTGTGTAAAGTTGGTAGTAAATGTGTTTTAATTAAATGCGAATGAGTTAATTACAGAATTTCTTAGTAACCAGAAAATGCATTAATATTTATTATAAACCAATTACGGCTTACAATCAACAACAAACGTGAACAGTCACATCATAATTTAAGAATATGTAAAAAAACTTCTTGCTTATTTTTAGCTCATATATTTATTTATTTTTTTTTTTTGCTAGATCTTGGTAAACTTTTTTATGTTTATACGTTTACTTTGACCAACAATCACAGAATTCGTTGAAATATATCGCACATAATATCGAATTCTGATCTAATTAGTATCCCCAGTCGGGAAGAAACGTACCATTACAGTTATAACACTAAAGGAAAACTATTTAGCATCTCTATAAAGGATTAAATTTAGTATTCTGGTAGTGTCGAATATGTGTTTGATAGAAGTGTTAAAAGGGATTCTTTAACAGTATCGAATACATACATATATAACTTCTAAATGTAACGGAGTTCTGCTTTATCAAAACAGATAATGTAAATTTTAACATAATAGAAAGGTTAATAGTTTTAAAAATTTGTTAAAACTGAATGCAAAATACGATAGGTATGGAGATTAAGAAAATTTGCTAACATAAATCTATTTACAGCTGCATATATCTCTATTTTATTTTTATCAATTTTTTTTCTTTACATTTTTCACTCGCATTTAACATAACCGAAGACTGCACAAGTTAAAGCAAATGAAATTAGTGTTTTTTGTTTAGCTGTTGCATTAATTAATTCACTCTTTTTAGAAACGAAGTTGTCACCCACAAGAGATTAATATGCGATGCTCAGGAAATTGGTTTTGGTAAGTTTTTGAGCAATCAACTTATCATCTGGTAGTTGAGAAAAAGTTGCTCTTAATATAACAGATTTAATGGGAGGTTTTTTATTATTATTATCATATCGGGTGGTTTTGTCAAGTTATCTTCCACTAGAGTTATTGTTATAAGATCCAACATCCTTATAAACAACTAACCTAAATGCAGTTCAATTTATACTAAGCCAAAGTATTATGTTTTTACTACTTTAAGGAGATATGATTTTCGATTTGAGGCAGGCTGTGCTAAATTATAAACAGAACGAGCTCTGTATTAGGCAGGATGGATAATTTTTACCGCAGTTGATTCACATTAATTTTTTCATGATTATAAGCGTGTTTAGATTGAATTTTATTTAACGGATAAGAGCATATGACGCTTTTTTGATACATTTTGCACTAGGCCGTAATGTAATCTTAATGGTGACAGCTTAAACACTTGACGGCTCCTAATCACTGATAATCCTGATAATTTTAAACTATATTTAATATTTTAGATTACAAGAAGGGTTTTTTAATTAATTTTGTAATCGGAAAAAAAGAAATTAAATTTTGGTAGACCTGGTCGTCAAATTAACGTTTCTTTAGGGCTTGGCCCGCTCTGAACATCTCCAATGCGGTCTAGCGGTTGCGTTTAAAAACGTAATTTGTTGGTTACTTTCTTTAGAACTTTAAGGTAACATTGAATCTAAGATTATCCAAACGATTGGGCTAGCGTTTTTTTAAATTAAATCAATAAATTCTACTTTTAAGCTTTCTAGTAGCAACATTTCACTTAAACGAATCTACCAACTAAATAAAGAAACTGTTTAAGTTAAGAGAGTATATCTAGATTTTATTTACGACTTAGTAACCAAAATTCCAAAAAAATAGCAAGTAACAGTTTTAGGATTTTGCAGTTCTACTAATAAATCAACCCTATAAAAATTTCACTAATGGAGTTAAAAAATTCTAATACCGTTTAAGATGTGGCTGTCTACCGATCCTGTAACGAGTTTGGCTGCATAAAAGTCCAAGGCGAATAATGTTATCAGGCAGTTGCAATAATGAATGCATCTTTTTCTTGTTTGCTAAATTTGTCACTTTTTTTACCAAAATTAAATGAAATACTGGGTATAAAATGCTAGAATAAAGTAAAATATAAATCAATTCTCCTTGAATTTAAGTTAAAACACTCTACTTAAAAAATATCGAGTTCAAAAATTAATAATATCTAACATTATGTTAATGTGTGCGTTCTAAAATAAGAAAAAAAAAACTATCATTTTAAAACGCAGCACCTCTTAAATAAATTCTACCGCGTGACAAAATCAAAGTAAATTCAATTAAAACTTCCACAAATGTCCTAAACATGACTTTGATTCCTGTATTCTTTTTTTGTTTTCTGTTCTCTATTCTTTAACATGGGAAGGAATAGGAAAAAAAAAGCAAACGACAGGAGTCTCTAAAGTACTATTCTTGTCCATTAAACGAAAGTGTGTTTGCATCAATGTGGTTGATGGTTTTTCTGTGTGAGTTGTAGTTTTGGTAGAGAAGATGTTTTTTTTCACTTCTTATCTGTTTTGCAATCCATTAAAATTGCACATCGTTTACACCAAAAATCAATTCGCGCAAGCATTTAACCATACAACTGCTGCCATCGCTCCTGCTGCTGCTGCTGCAACACTTTGTTGCCATTATATGAATATGTCCGATCCGCTTGATAGTTTGTTCATTTCGCTTTCCAGAGCTCTTTTTGTATACGTTTGTGTATTTGTGTATTTGTGTTGTGTTTTGTTATTTTTGTTCCTCCTTGAAAGCTTCTAAGGCAGCATTTGGCTGCCTAATGACTGGCTGCTGTGATGGACTCAACAACTGTTCAATGGTTAGAGGTTGCTGGGTATATGATTGTACTTTACATATAAGAGCGTGTTGTTGTTGCTGTTGCTATTGGTACTAGTATCACATGACATTAAAGACAAGACTTCTTTTCGCTATGCTTTTTGCAATTCGCAATTTGTAAACATTTCAAATTCATCAATGATGGCCATAAATTTAATTTCAAATCCATATATGGATGGAATTAATTCCGTTTTATTTTTCTCTTATTTAGTTGAATAGCGTCACTCACAAAAATGTTGCAGTAAAATGCTTTATAATTAAAAGTCTGGTAAAATGGTAATTAATAACTTTAAAATTAGCATAAGCTAAACACTAAGTTAGCCAAAGTTAGATTGGTTCACCCTTATTGCACTTTTTCTTTATTTGTATCTGCCCAAAAAGAAAAATCGAAGATGACAAAACTTTCAGTCTCTTTCTAAAATCAGTTGTAAATTGTTAGACGGTTAACGGCAACGGTAATCTTTGGGGAACCTAGGGGTAGGAAAGGATTCTTAAGATTAGTGGTCTGTTTCGGTTACCCACAACCCTTCATCCCTCACCTATGTATCGGTTTCAAAAGTGTTCTTCCTCTCAATTGTAAACGAAATACATAAACTCTAAAATTTGTGTATATGTTGATTGAGCCAAATTATCCATTCCCAAAGTATCCACTTCACTCCATTCCAAACAAACTATCAATCACGAACATTAACAATTGCTAACCCTCAAACTATGGACTTAAACTTTCGAGTGTATAAAAATCTTAAATATTCACTCAATCGTAGATGGATATTTAAAATATAAAGCTGCAGCTTAAATCAATATGTTTTTGTCTTTAATACTTTTTTGTTTTACTACACATCTGTCTGTCCATTCTTTTGCTTTTCAATTGATTGTTTTAAAGTGTGTGTTCGCTTAGTGTTGGCTGTATATAGAAAATGTATGCATGAGCATTTCATTGGGACCGCTGTTTGTTCCCTTACTAAGTCAGATAAAAACTAATTCGTATTTATAGCTAAAAGGAGTTCTAAGGAATTGAAATGCTGTTATCAAAAAGTCAGTGAGTAAATTAAAGCAATTTGCAGCAATCAATTTAAAAACAACATTTCTACAGTTTCTCTATTTCTTTGTTTTGCATTTCATATTTTAGTGTCTGAAGTAACGAATTGGAGTAACAGAATGGTTAGTAATGAATCGAATAAATATTGGAGAGAAAATTGTTGCTTTGATCAAAATAAAAAAAAAAAAATAAAAAATAATCAGAAAAAGGCATCAAATAAATTCTTTTAACGTTTTTTTTTTGAACAACATCGAAGAAAATTGAAACTAAAAATTCGAAATTTTTTAAATTATTCAACCAGCTGACAATTATGTTATCTTTTTTGTCAATGTAAGAATCATTTATATGAATGTATTTTAATAACCATTCTTTTGCTCGAACTCCAAAAAAATTGTTAATGTTTTTGTTAAAAAAAAAAACAATTATAGAATAATTTTATTAAATACTTTAAAACTTGCATTTTAAAATATTTAAAAAACTCAGTAAATATTATCCTATTAATATTAAAAATCTAAGGATTTGTAAAGTCAGATGTTTGCACCTCAATTTTCTATAAATACAATCAGTGGCAGTTGTGCTTTAGAGTCATTCCATTTACTTTCTGTAGAGTAAAAGAAAATTTTTCCCACGTCTTTACTTTAAAAGTTCGAATATTTTTATAGGAAAATGGTGTTGAAATGACATTACTTAAATAAAAAAGGAGATTTTATTAATCAAACTTCACTGCAAACATTTCTGGCGAAATCCAAAAAAAATGTGTCTTTTTTGTTTATGTCGATATCTCATTTTTTCTAAGGAAATTTTTAAAGCAAATCGCTATTTTCATCATTTTTAAGGGACTACAGCCCCTGTCCAAAGAACTTTCTTTTTTCTCTACTTATGCTGAAACTTATTTCCAGGGTTCCAGGATCCCATTTCTCGTTCTTTCTGCTACTTTATTTTTCTCTTTGGGTTCTCAGTAATAAATCAAGCCTTTTTTAGTTTGAGGTCATATGCCAAAGCAATACTGAAACACTCAAAAGCGTTTAGGTATCTTACGCTTTTAAGGTCTAATCTTGCTTACGGACGAATATATTACTTCAGCATATTCATGAGTAATGTAAATATTGACTGTTAGTACCTTAGTATGCAAATTAATTTTTTTTAGTCACGAAAGAAGCACTAACGTGGTTTTTTGAAGCGATGTAAAACATACGTGCCCCTTAGAGCAGACTTAGGCCAGAGCCTCGACTGCCTCTGAAACGGTTCAAAGCATTCGATCGAAGGTAAAAAAGGATCCAACTCTTTGGACTTACTGGTAGTTTAAGGGATAAAATAATTGAATATTCTCTTTTTAAACAAAGGATTCGTTTCGGAAAATTTAATAATTTTGGTGCTTTTGTGAAATAATCTTTCTGTAGAGGTTCTTTTTGTTATTTTCAGTGTAAGAATTTTCAAACGGAATGGTCACAAACATAACTTTCTCTATCTCCTACTCCATTAATGAAATTTCAAGTTCCGGAGCAACAAGTTTAAATGGAGTCAACCCCAGATTACTGGGTTAAGTGAACAAAAACTATTTTCGAAGTTGAAGATGGTCATCCTTAAATCAAATCGATCTAAAACTCTTATAAATAAAGTATAATTCAAACAAATGCAACTGTCATGCATAACAAAAAGATTTTAATAAAATTACTTACAAAGACTGAAACATTGTTAAAAAGTTAGAAGCAGAAAATAAAAGAATAATATTATCTTAAATAGGATAAAATCAAATTAAATGTCATAAATATAATCAGTTTGAAACGATTTTGAATGAATAAATAAAACAAATTTTAATATGTTTATTTACATTTAACTTACAAATTGAAAAACGTTTACACTCTTTACAGATAAACCCGCATAGTTTTTATAGCAACAAGAAAACAAGAGAAAAAATCCTACGCCCTAAATATTTCTTTTTTTGTATTTGTATTTTTGGTAGATTTTTTTCTTTCTTATAAAATTCATATAAAACATTTTATATTCGAGTTTAAATAACTTTTTCATTTATTATAATTTTTCTCATTTGTAATATTTAAAGACAGCGCAGTGAGTCCTTTTGAAAAAGTTTTTCATAGCAAATGAAATAAAAAAAATACTCACAAAACACGAAAAAATTAGATTTGACATGTTGCACATTAAGAGATAAGAAAACTTGCAATCACAAAAATCAGGAAAAGAAAAAAGAAGGTTCTTATATTTTCAACACTTTTTCACCCTTGAACAAAATAGATTTTTTTATAATATTTTATGTTGTTTGATAGCAAGGGGATATTTTTGTAGAAATTAAAGGAGTTGATTAAGGTAGACTATTAAGTTCCCTAAAATAAAAAATTCGAAAACTTGTAACTAATTAATTGCAGTTATTAGCGAAAAAAAAATACATTTAATGCATTTGTTAATAATAAAAGAATGGGAAATAAATGTTCGTTCGCATTAAGAGAAACTGGCAGTTCAGTTCTCATAACTTGCTTCCTTTCAAACCTTGAATTTTCCCAAAATTCTTATTTACCTAAGCAAATTTGAAATTATAAAGACTGATGTCACATGTTTATAAGGAACAAAAAGTTTGTCAATAGAGATCACGATCAAACCCATTTTAGAAATATATTCAAAAAAAAGCAAGACTATAGGCCGGGGCACATAGAATCCGTCATATGTTAAACTTTGACATATTGAACTGACAAGTGAGTTAAAATACATGTTTTCATATGAGCGTTGTCACAATCAATTGGTGTTCGTCAAAGCAAAGTACGAAAGTTGGTCACCTTTTCATTGTGCCAACCTCATCCGTTGTTACTTTGACTTTATTTGAATTTGTCAAAGTATACGTTGTACGGGTTCTATGTGCACCGGCCTTATCCGGAATTATAAATCGCAAGTCTCTATGGGATAGAGTACTAAGTTAAAAATTAAGAATTTTTTATTTATTGTTAATATAAAAGAAATATAGCAAAACGCATTTAAAAAATAATTTGTTTTACTTTATAAGTGTAGGGTGCATTTAAAAATGGCTTTGAGAAAAACCACTGTAAATGCCATGATTTACTGCTGTTTAAAATTGTAAAATACTGTGTAATGTGAACTCTTACATCGTATTTTCTTGTATTCTTAAGGCAGACGAAAATTTTAAAAATGTAAAAATCAAATAGAAATTTATTCTGAAATTTGGAAAACGAAAACGAATACAGAAGATAAATTGTTTTACTTCATGATTTACAAACTTTTTCTGTTTTCTGCATTTTGCTAAACATTTGTTTCTTAAACATCAAAAGTGATAAAAAAAACTGTTAAAGAAAAGTAAAGGGCCTTCACAAAAAAAAAAAAAAAAGAAACATCATCATCAGTAGCAACATGTTGTGATATAAAATTGGAAAAAGGCAAAAAAAAAAATATTGTTCTTTTAGCAACAAACATTAATATTAAGATTTGATTTGTATTTCATTTGCTTAATAAAACATTTTGTTTTTCAATTTATTTATTTTTTGTTTGGCTGTAATCTTATCTAGAAGTTTGTTAATGTTGTTTGCAGGTTTATTGCTTTTAGCCTGTGGCTGGGGTTGGAATTTTCTTCCATTGCGTGTCAATTTTAATATAAATTATTTTCTTTCAGTTTTATTATTTTATACGAGTATTTTGTTTTTATTATGAAATATGAGTTTACGTCTGCTTTTTTGAAACTAATGAAAAATGTTTATGAAATTTATTGGAAATTATTTTCTGTTTGCAAAAAAAAAAAAAAAATGTTTAAGAAATATATTTCATAATAATATGAAATAAAGAGTCTATAGTGTAGCTGTTGGAATAGAACAATCAAATAGCTCAACATATTTCGAACCTGTTTATTATCTACATATTCGATGCTGTAATCTTGTTCTAAACAACTAAAACATTCCTACTTTAATACGTTAATAGGGCAGCGGATAACAGAAGACGTAATGAATTAAAACAAAACATAATTGTTTTTAACATTAAAACACGGAGTAAATTGTACCTGATTCCAAAAAAGAGAAGATTGGATATTAACTTCTCTGGATTTCTAGGTTTTTTGCACACAGAACTCAATAATTTCTTAACCAATTTTGAAAAACTATATTGCAGTAGTAAACATTAAAGCGTACCCCCATACAACCCACTTATTTGTGTATTTAATATTTATTCAAGTCTATGAACTTATAATTTTACAGACTTCATACGTATTTAATGAGAATAAAATTTTACGTTTTATCAGATTTTTATTTAAGAAATAATCAACATAAAGATATAGTTTAATAAAGTCCCTACAACATCTAATGAAAGGATCGAAATTTGCATAGTTCGTTCTGAAATATTTAATACCCAATGGAGAATAGTATCGGGTTGGATGCTGAGGAACACAAAGATATATTTTCAATTAAAAAGTTAGGGCAAGTTTTACCGTTAATTGTGTTTAAAATGAAAAAAGCATTTTGCATAGTTCTGCAACTGGACAGAGATGTTAACTTGATAAAAGCAAGCCTAGACTTGTACGATGGCAAGAATAACAGATTGCATTGCAGTCTATGCAAACAAAATATAAAAAACTGTTTTCGAACTGATTAAGTTTCGTTGCTGTATATTTTACATTGCGAATCCCAAATAATTGAACCATATTTCAGAACTAGACGTACACGTGACGTAAATAGATGTTTGGTGATGTAAATATAATCAAATCCTTACCCCAACATTTGATGAAACCTAACTAGCACCCTGCTCTGCTTACAATTATGGTCTAGTAAAATTCAAAGATCTGTGAAACTGCAAACACTTTCTAGCTCATTGCCACCCAAAGAGTATCTAACGTTTAAATGGTTCCTTCGAAAACATGTTTAAACTTATCAAAGTTCAATTTTATTATGTTCGATTCACACCAGGAGTATAAAGAATCTAAGTCTCACTGTAGCAGCTTGATAAGTTTTCCGTGGTTTACCGTATCATTTATTACATTTTATTGACAAAACTTTGATTAACCAAAGTTGTGTTGTAAAAGGCTAATGGTCCCATTATCGGCATTTATAAATTCCGATTAAATACAATTTTTGTTTTTTAAAATTTTTTCTCTCTAAGCAGGTTTTTTATCTAACGAAATTTTTGATTCGTTTCAGAATATTTTGGTTTAAAATTCAATTTGAAAAAATGCGTCTTCAAATATTTCTTGTAGAGTTCTGTAAACAGTGTTAAAAATTTTCTATCTAACTGTTCTAGTACCATTATACCGGTAAAATTAGATGGTTTCACAATTGCGTCTCTACGTTCTCTATGAAAAAAGTATTTGGCATCTTTCAAAAATTTTATTCAAATCCATTTAGCAGATTTTATGTAATGCGAACACAGACAGGCGGAGAGAGAGATAGACAAAAATTTTAAAAATAGGTGTTTTGCATTCCGTATCCATTACTATCTACACCAACATCAAAATTTTCAACTAAAAATTTATGTTGAAAAATGACCCCGTTACTGTTTTATTATATGTAAAAATGATTTCAATTATCAGATCATATATTTGAATAGTACTGATTAAACAGAGCCACAATAAATGCTTAGATATTCATCTCCTGGTTGAGATTCCAGTCCGCTGTAAAGTTTTATAAAAAAGTGCTTTTATAATTAAGTGGAGCTTCTTTATTGGCACACATATTACTAAAATAACTAATAGATATATGTGCAGTTCTAAGTTTCAATTTAAAAACAAATTGAAATAAGTTTATTGCAAAAAATATTAAGTTTTAACGGCAACTTCAAAATATTCCATTTCGATAAATTTCCAATTTCAGTTTATTATGTTAAATATCGTCTCTTTCATGGCAAGATATGTATTGCGTCTTATCTCTCAAACTGTTAAAGACTGAGAAATGAAGCATTAAACAAACATAAAAAAAATTTAATAATAAAAAGGTATTACTATGGAGGAACTAATTTTAAACAATAAAAGAGCTCAATTCGCATTTGGCTGATTTTAGATCTGTTTGATTTTTAGAAATGACACTATTGCCTAAACGATCAATATATTAGCAAACCGATAATTCGTTGTCTCCTACCCCGAATAATTGAAAATTAATAACTGGTAAAATATAAGCAGTCCCTTGAGAAAATGATATTAAATTTTAAAAATGTTAAAAAGCAATTTTATCTGAATCGTTGGTGAGTGAAAAATAATTTTACTTAATTTTATTTTATTTGGTGGACTAAAATTACTTTTGGCAGTCTTATTACAAACCAACGTTATGATGTCAACAACAAAGCTATTTTATATGTAACAAAGGAACGACGTACTATTGTGTGTTCTTAAGCTTTTATCCTAAAAGCTTTTAACAATAGTTCAACATGAAATAATTTATATTAACATTAACACCTCAAATAATTTCTTAAAATAATTCTGAAAAAAAAATATCAAAACTATAGGTCTAGAAGAAAATATGTGTAGCATTTTATGAAGCTAATATTTGCTGTTATAAAAATAACAATAACACGACAAACAACAAAAATGAATAATAAACAATAGCAGAAAACTGCAAGAGAATAAAGACAATAATAATAGAACGAATAAAAAACTATGTCTTGAGTGAAAATATGGACTTTAATGTAAACAGTTAGTTATAAATTGTAAGTATCTATACATACACTGAACTAAATTTGGAAGGTAATATTAACGCAAAAAATTTTTTAAAACCTTAACGATAAAAATAATTTAATCATATTTATTTTTATTCAAAATTCAAATAAACAAACTTAATTCAAATACAGGCATTTAAATTAAAGGATTTTAATAAGATCTGTCGATTAAATCTGACTCTGAAATATTAACACAATTTTCTTAAATTATAAAATTTGCATCAAAATATTTATTTGAAGAGAAATATAGAATAGAATATTAACGCCGTATTAATAAAATTGTAAAATAAATTTGAAATCTATGAAAATTTTGCCATTCAATACCTTTCAAACTTGTTTTATTTTTTATGAATATTAAAACAAATATTTTCTTAAAATTTTTTTCTTTGTCATTTTAACTTTTATTAATATTAACTTTTAATAATTAATATTTTCTTGCCAATTTAATTTATTATTATTAATTATTATATATTTATAAGCTTTAACGAATTTTTTCCCCTGCTCTTAT